>OW804097.1:37307797-38724297 GCA_942159475.1 Sthenelais limicola | reverse complement strand
AGTAAAAAGTAAAATAGTACATGTATACATGGTAGTACATACAGGTGGGATGGGATGACGCACCACCTGGTCCAAGGTGCTGGCTTTGAGCCCAGGGGCATGGGAATATTGTAGGTTCAAACCCCACCACTGTGTGTACCATCTCTCCTCCACGCCAGTGCTTTCTGACTGTGTATGACTGTCTTTGGTACAATGCACGTTAAATATCCATAAAGACTGTTATTACAGCCCTGAACATTAAAAGGATTAATAACCGACATTGAGAGACTGCTGGTGCACTGTTTGGTATATAATCAGAAGGCGAACGAGAGACTGGTGGTGGATCATTTGGTGTTTAATTCTGAGGCGAATGAGGGACTACTGGTGATCTGTTAGGTGCATAATCCCGAGGCGAAGCCTCCTATACCAAGATTCACAAACTGAAGGGCATAGCGCATGTTAGAGTTAGAGTTAGAGTTAGAGGTAGTATACTACCCCAAGGGTTATGTACCGGTTATGGAGCTGAACTATACAGCCTGGTCAAATACCATACAAGCAATGTATAAGAAATGCTTTCAGATTGTCATTTCAGTAATGGATATTGAGAGCAGTGTATAGATAATCTTCTATATATGGCAGACTCCCTGTTTTGTTATTTAATTCATAGATAGCGGATCTTAAGTGATCTCAACATAGTTATTGTACTTCCCCAAAGGCTTATCCGACTGTTCTTAAGTTATCAAATAAACTCACATAGATCAAATGTGGGACAAAGCAACTAGAATTCTGCATTGCATCTAATACTGAAGTGCATAAAGAACTTAAATTAATTCTGTATCAAGTAAAACCTCTTGTTAAAGTGCATTGCATACAGTTTCTATTAAAGAGTATTTGATATTCCATTGATATACATTGTGGCAGATCAGTCCAGTGCATTTTGATGTAAATTGAATTTGCATTTAATCCTACATTTAAAATACACGGCAGCCATGCTTCTTTATCTAGGGGCTTAGCCATTATTATTCTTTCAAAGCGTATTGCAAGTTTTCAAAGTATAATGTAATCTGTTTAACAATTACATTGCAGTTAATCGGTTGAAGTACATGCCAGTTATTGTATGTGCATTACATATTTATAATCAAATGAATCGCACTGACTTAATCATATATCGAAACACATTGTATTTAATTGTCTATTTAAACACATTAATTTAATCATCTATTGAAACGCATTGCATGGAATTGCTATTGAGTTATTGTATCATTAAAGCCTGATACTTCCTTCTCAGGATCATGTCTAACTTTAACTAAGAATTGGTACTTCGGAGTCTGCCACAACTTAAATATTATTTTTCTAACCTGATATGTGCACAGGATCATGTTTACCAAACTTGTAGCTCACTGCTTAATAGATGCAGTGTGCCTTATGTATCTAGTATAGTTCTACTCCGTTCAATTCAATTCTTCAAAAATATATTACGTAAAGCAGTTACGTTTCTACTGCAAGTAATTCTCTGTAGAAATACACAGCATTTAATCGTCTATGCATCACATCCAATGTTCTATCATAGTGCATTGTAGTTCATTTTCTATCTAAATCACACTGTAGATGAGCTGCCTTGTCAAAGTGCATAGCAGTTATCCTGTTCTATTAATAGAACGTCTAAAAAAGCCATCAATCTCATGACAGTGGCAACATCATTAGAACAAGCAATTAACAGGGGTTACGAATCGTGACGATTATATTGCTGCCATTCATTCGCCCGCGAAGTAAACATAGGCCTGCAAGTACTCTCAATCTCATTTTCTTAATGGCTCTTTTTGCACCTTCGCCTGATGTTTCTATTTTGTAGAGCAGCAGTAATTGATAGGAATGGGGTTTTTCCAGGTTCAAATGATCTTATTCAGCACAAACATTATGTTGTAAAATTCTTCTATCCCAATAGATACTGACTAAGTATCCAAATGGGAGGTGGAGACACGAAATGAATCGACGGAATTTTGTAGCATGTTCCCATCCCTCTCTAGAGCTATACCAAGCCCAACATCTCTGAATGAACCCATGTTTGAGATCTGACTCATTTCTAACTATTTTCAACATAGACAAGTTGTCTTGGTGTTTAAATTTATTATTTATTCTTAATGTAAGGACTATCAGTAGAATTGCTTTAAAATCAAATCTGGCCACGCCAGGTGGAGATTTTTAGGTACTGATATATATATATATATATATAATTATATGTATGTATGAACGTAGCCATTGATTCTTTTATTAACGATTTCAAAAACCCCAAAATAATGATAATTTGGCTTGTTTTTAGTTTCATCTTTTCTAGATTTTTGTCACCATTATGTCATTGCAATAGCTGCTTATCATTATAATTCTATATCTTATAAAACGCCTCAGGTTGTGATGAGAACAGCACTCGGTATAATTCATATCCTGAATAGAATACCTTTCAAATCAAGTCGAATGTTTTTATTTAATCACAGTTGATATCTACCATAGATTCAATAAAACAGTTAGACAAAGACATCTTATAATTCCCCAGCATTAGAGAGGCTCGGATGCTTTATTTGAGACATGAGACTGAGGGGGTAAAGATATATAACCTTGAGCTGTAACAGTCCCCCGGAGTCTCCCTTTAATCTTAATTGGAAGCCTTCTAGAACATCCAGATAACAGGACCAGCACTCAGTTGATTGATTTAAAGTTCAAGGCTTCACCTTGTGGCTAAGTCTACATCCTGTTGTTATCCTGTATCCCCAGTATCCTTGTTTCCTTTAGAGCTCCTTAGGCTGAGAGTGGCTCCATCCACAACTCCTTATGCATCGAGGTAGAGGGATGTACCTATATAGTACCTATATAGTGTACCATCTCTATAGCAGACACCTTGGGGCTGGAGCTAGTCTGGAGTCTACATTGGAAAAGTGTTTCCTTTAGATATCCTTTGGCTCTGAGTAGCTCTATCCCTTGACCCCTCATCATGGAGAGAAGGAGGGGCTGCGCGGGCGGTGGGGCTTCTACCTGTCCACAACTTCTCTTCTCTATTACAGACATCTTTTGCTATGTAATTCTTGTTTCGTTTAAGTGAGTGTTTTTTTCTCTTGATCCGTATTCATTGAGGGACGATGCATAGAGTATAACCTCTCTAAAGTGGACGCCCTTGGGATTGGACTTGGGATTGGAGTCCACATTTGTGAGGTGCAAATGTTCAGTCGGTCATTGTTACTGTTAAGGTGGGGCCATACTAACCTCAATAAGCCTCGCAATAAACGTGAAGCTGCATCCGCAGTGCTTATATTGACACGCCCCCTTTGCTAAGGGATCCCGTCTGACGTCATAGTCAACTCAGCTTGAGCGACCACGCCTCTCTATGTCGTCATCGCTGCGCCAGCCAATCACCGTCTAGCTCAGCGCGACACACCCACCTCAATGATTCGTAACGGGCCACTCTCGCTCCACTCGCCTAGCAGGCAACTCCCCGCACGATTTTCGCAGAAACTTTTGAACGTCAAGATGGTGAAGTCAAAGGCTAGGATGTGTGCTAAATGCAAAACTATTCATATTGCTCCAACTGGATCCAACTGTGGTCGTCAGATGGGGACGAGATTGAACAATTTAGAATCTATGATTCAGGATTTGGTTCGTGTCGTGGCAGAACGCCCTCCGGTGGAAGTTGAGGCCGGAGCTAGTGGTGAACATGGCGGTCAACAGGAGGAAGATGTTACCTTCTCATCTCATCGTTCTCGGAGCCCGAGTGCTGACAGTTCGATATATGACGTCCGTAATTCGGATCGTAGGAGAAGGAGGAGGTCGTCTTCTCGTGAGAAATCCAAGCCATTTGACTATACGTCAGTGTTAGAAAAAGGTGAAGAAATTACCAATTTTGAATCGTTAATGTTAGTGAATCTTAAACTGATCGCTAAGCTGGTTCTCGATGAGAGACCTTACGGTGAACTATCGGGGGTAGTGAATCATGCTGTCACGATGTGTGAAAAGGCCCAATCACAGATTTATCAACTGAAGGCTAGTGTGTCATATGATAAGGCAGTTCGTACAAGAGCGAATAAGGTGGGCCTAGAAGCATTTAACGATGTAAAACAAGAGGAAATTCTCCGTTCATATTCATTCGAGAATTCTAAGCGTGCTATTGTTGACAAAGCGGACAAGAAGAGTTCCGGCTTGGTTAAGCGTAAAGAAAAGATCTGTTTCAAGTTTAATTCTGCTGGGGGATGTCCCAAATCATCATGTGAGTTCCCTCATCGCTGTGCTAATTGTCTTAGCAATGACCATTCGTCAAAATCCTGTACTGTCAAGTCATCGAAATAGGATGAGGAAAGCAAGCAGGGAATCGTCCCGGAAGGTGAAACTTTGCAATAGAAATAACACAATTCTATCTTGGATTGCAGCGATAGCCTTTGCAAATAGCCTTTGCGATGTGCCTCGCAATAAGAAATGCATTGCGGTCGGTTGCAGACAAATTAGACATGTTTAATATTTGAAAAAAGGCTATAATCAGCCGAAACATGTCAGGACTTAATACAGCGCAAGAAAAACAATAAAAAACACTTACTCGATGTCTTGGTTTATTGGGGAATTCCTTCCATCTCTATGTGTTGGCAATAATGACAGTATCATGGACCTCGCTATGCCTTTGCAATTAATCACGAAGTTCTGATGCGACGGTGTAGTGGCTGTTGCAATAGGCTTTCGCAATAGGCCTTCGCAAAAACCGAGCATGTTGTGAAGGCCAATTGCAAAGATGATTATACGAGGCTTATTCATGGCGAAAATGGGTTGTATATCTTTATAATTATACTGTAAAACCTCTCTATTTCACATACCAATGGGACTGGGTTCTAGCATCAACAAAGGTAATGGGAAAATGTGCACAGGATCAAATGTATTCTAAGAGCAAGTTTAATTGGCTTCGTTTAAATTTTGGCAGTGGTGTTTATTTCTCAAGGAGACAACTGGGAATCTTACCAAAATCCTAAGCCGCAAATGATGAAGCAGAGAGTGAGATAAATGAGAGATGGTTCCATGAAGCCATTCAGTAATTGGCTTGTCATTAGCCACTCATTAGTGTCCTTATAAGTCTTCTTTAATATTCTGATATAATATTTGGCTTTCATCTACTGCATTCTGACATAGAATAAAAGAATAGGGCATTTGAATTCACACCTTGTTAGATGGTGATTAGCAAGGATATTGAAAGTGAGAGGAAAAGCTATAGAAAAAGTAATTCTATATTCTATATAATATAATATAATATAATATAATATATAGGAACGCTGATAAATATTCCATGCTGAACATAATATTCCCCTAGGTTATACCACAACATAGATCTCCCACAATTACATGGGAACCAATGGAAAGGAAGTAAAGTTTATAATAATCAGATGTCAATTGATAGTATGTCTTTTATATATGGCCTTACATGAAATTAAGAACATGTACAATATATTGACTGTCTAGTACAGACAAAACTGTTTTCACACTACCTGTAATGAGTGTAATGTTTCTATTAATTAAAGAAGACTTGATGAGGTTATGTGATATAATAAGATGAAATATTGTATGGATGAAGGGAAAGGAACACGAAATGTAACACAACATAAAACACCATCACTACATAAAATCACTACCAGGCTAATAATATGTATAACTGACCAATAGTCATAGGGTGACCTGGAAGACCTGTGTCTTTTCGCAGAAGGTTGTGAAGAACCTAGTTCTCTTTAATCCTTTTCCCCGAATGTAAATGCGATATTGGAAATAAACATGATACATACATACATATATGTACATCAACTGTGAAAGATCAGTGTAGCATGTACACCATTTTTAGTCATAATTCGGAAGGAATTATGTGAGGATTTACGTCAGAATAAAAGCTACGTCAATCAATTTATGTACAGCATGAAATGTTTGTGTAGGATATCATGAATATAACCAAGTACAGTACCTGTCTCCATCTTTCCCACCATACAATCTTGGTTTCCAATACGATTTTTCTGATATTATGGTGATATGGTAATGAAACCTTGCCTTTTTCTGATAAAAGGTTACAAAACTGCATGGCAGATGGGGCCGATATATATATACATAATATATATAAACAATTGTTTACAGTATTTTGTCAGGGTAAACATCATAACTGTATATATGTTATTTACTGCCATGAACCATGTACAAGATTAGGCACCTGTCAGTAAGACAGTTCAGGTGGCTTGTGCTAAGCCTAAGCTGGCAATGGTCACTCCAATAGTGTGAAGTCCAGCCAGGGATGTTATGCAGGGCATTAAGCTAAAGGCCCTCCCCTCCTCCTCCTTATCTCTTTTATATCCTTCTTCCAGGGTCTTCCTCACATCCCTGAGAGTATCCTCTTACTGTATCAGGTAGCTCCCCTAATCCATCCAGGCATGGTGACATAAACAAAGCAGAGTGGATGATGAGCGATACCTCAAGTTGGTATATCTTTTGCTGTTCCTATTTTTGTATCAGTTCCTATTTTATTTTCTATACCTTTTTCTGTATTTGTACCTGTTTTAATTTGTATTCCTAATTCTGATTCAGCTCCTACTTCATTTTCTATTTCTGCTTTGGTTCTTACTGAATTATATTATTAAACAATATCAGATAAAAGTACAACCACCGTGGTTCCAGCTGTAGTTTAAAGGAAATCTTCTACCACACATCTAGTGCATCTATACATTAAGAGGTATTGTCATCCAGTTACACTTATGTCATGAGTATTATCATGAATGTAAAACGTTGTAAACAACCTCTTTATGTACCAATCACCTTGGTTCATAACACCTCTCTGTGTTGTTTTAGGATAGCAATAGAGGCTTTGATATTGCCTGCAATCCCTAATGCTGTAAAAGGCAACCATGGACACATATAGTTCATAATGGTGGATTTGGAGACTACAAACACACCACTAGCTGGAGTCTAGGTTTCGCTCATAGTTAAAGGGCCTGAAGTTTCAAAACAGTGTATTACATCGTTTTCTGATATTCTCTCTTACTGCCCTTTCCTTCCTTGATTACTTTTTCTTTTTATTCATTAGAGGCCTATATAATATTTAATACGATTACAGAAAAACGCTCTATCCATCATGGATGTTCTCAGGCGTTGCCTTGATTACATGCTCTATTTCTGCTCCATCTTCTCTACTCAGCCTTTAATATTGCTTTTGCTTTAATTTTGATCCTATAATTATAATTCTGCTCCCTGTCTTCTCGCTTCGACTTTAGAGTTATTGAAATCAGAGGTTATCTCCAATCCCTTAGGGGGGATTTAGCTGGCCCCTCTTATATATATACCTCCTGTTCCTGCTTCTCGTCCTCTTCATCCTCCTAATACCCAATCATACACCCTATATCCAGGTTTCCGGTTGCTGCATGAGGAGAGTGGGGCCAGCAGGTCATATCATATATATATATATGATATTGCTGGCTGGGTACTAAGTCACCATTACATATCATCATGTCTCATATATAAAGGTCAACCATACCTCTACAGTGGGGGACTTGCATACACAGCAATTTGAATCTAGGTTTCATGGAGTACAAAAGCTATAGAAAACATGTGTAGTGATCCTCAGTTCTGGCCTACTTATTGCGCAATATATGCAATCTTACTATTACAATCTAGGTTTATTTCATACTGGTTTAGCAAATGTATTGGTCAGCCCGAATTATTCAGTAGACATTTGATACCTGGGTCCCAGGTTACATGCAGTAGTCATTATCTGAGCCTTCCTCTGTGGTTGCTCTGATGCACTGTTGTTCTACTAGCTGAAGCAGCCTAATAGACTAAAGGAGATGGTGTCCACTTTCAAGAGTCTGTATATTGTTCACTGGGTACTTATGGTGTTCAAGTCAGGGTGTGACACAGGTGTAAAGTCCTCTTCCTGGTAAACTAGCTTCTGGTGGCTCACAGTGCCCTCTATCAGTTCTGACATATGCCCTTTGTGCTTTGGGACACACACTCTAAGAAATCAGCTGAAAATTCATCTGGATCCACTTAATTGCCTGTTGGTCCCGCGTAGGAACTGTCGTTTACATGGATTCAGCATGCCTGCATGGATTCCATGTAATTGCAAGGTGGTTTTACACTATTCCCGCGCACCACCTGTGGTGCTCAGTCAAGCATGCAGTGGCTATTGTTTCAGCGGAGCATGCACCAGTGATTTCTAGGTCAGCCTCATTCTGGACAGAAATCTACAGAAGGTTTAAAACATCCAACGGTGCAATATGCTGCAGCCATGCAGTGGGAATTTGGATTTGCTATGCCTGTATATCCAATATGGCAATACTTTCAGGTAAGTAATATACAGTATACTCTTTATGTTTTGTGGATACCTAATGTTTTACATGTTTATGTTATAGACTGGGACCAACACAACGCAGGGAAGGTGGGAAATAATCTTAAAGAAGAGGGAGGAGGGCTGGCTGTATATCGGCAAGTGGCAGCCAAGATTTACTTGCCACTGGCTGAGGCAGAGCCCCGACTCACTGATACATCCCTACTTCTGGGTTTAAATTTAATTCTGTATCATAACAATGTCAAACTATTAATTAAGTATCAGAGTGAGACTAGGTTAGTAGTAGGTAAGTGTAATATCGACAGGACGGACTCTAAAATTAAATAACATGTATTATTGTATAGGGGCCTATAGAGGGATGACTATGGATTTTTCAGTTTAACCAAGTCCTATACTACCTAACGACTTCAGATGTTGTTGTCACTAGTCATATCCTATTACTTCTACCCCTACAATTTAATTATGTAGCGTTTGGAACATGTTCTCACATCATTCTTTCCCAGTGCATTCACACATCTTATATAGCCTCACACCTAGCATTCGCGCAAGGAGGGTGGTACTATGACTTATGGGTTTGGTTGTACTCTGACTGTGGGTGGTACTTTGACCGTGAGCCGGCTGGCTTGTTTAAATGATGTAATAACCAACTGTGGATGCATTGCACCAAATATAGCTGTATTTTATTCTTTACAGAAGCTGGTATGAAGAATTAAGTACACCAACAAGAAAATGATGAACCAAATTGATGAAATGATGATTTTCTGAGGGTAAATAAAAGATCCCCGAATAAGAATATATAGTGAGGATAAAAGGGTTTTACATGGGTCTACTGTAATTTCGAGCCGGGTTTTACATGGATTCAGAGTAAATTTTTACATGGATCTACTGTAATTTTGAGCTGGGTTTTACATGGATTCAGAGTAAATTTTTACACGGATCTACTGTAATTTCGAGCCGGGTTTTACAAGGATTCAGAGTAAGTTTTTACATGGGATCCATGTAATTTTACACAAAAATGTAATTTCACCGGGAAAAACCGTCATCCAAAAACGCAGTGGAATCCGTGTAAAATTACACGGATTTGACTGAAGGACCGCTTACAGTGCAGTATTACTACGTATACATGCATATCATATATATTATACATCAGGGCTTCAATATAAACATTCCTTATAATGTTATGCATATTACAATAACACAAGATTTCAACCTCGACTTTATGTATTTGGATGAGCTACAATAATGGCAAAAATGTCTAATGCTAATGCTAGATATTTGTTAGTCGTATTTAAATGCTCTCCTGCAGTAGAACATCCAAATTGCAATTCCCTGTTGTAGGTTGGACTTACAAGAAACAAATTCAATGACAACAATCAGTTTTCAACTTTCATGACGCAATAAACATTATAATGTCCACAACATAATCTCTGTAATGAATATGTTACAATTCGTGTGTTGATAGCAGAATACATTATCATCATTCCCAACAGGATAAGACATCTGTGATAGATTATTTATTTCCCAGGTCGGATTGTGTAAAGTAAGCAGACTTGTCATGTGGCCAATGGAATCAAGCCTTTGCAGACATGTCTAAGATTCATATGGCAGGGGAAAGAAGCCCGTCGTAAGTAATATATTCTGGACCAGGAAGGGGCAACGCAGACAACATGTGTATATCTATCTCTATTCTGGCAGAATAAACACTGTTCCCAATCGATACAAAAGATAAAGATATATGTCATAAAGTTAACTGGTACGATCATAAGTAGAGTGACAAAAAGATGAATGCAAAGGTATTCACAAAGAATACTCACTAAAGTATATCTAGGCCTACAGTGATATCAATTATAGGTTTTAACTTCTGGGCCAATAATGCAGGAATCTTGTGAAATATGTTCAAACGAACCGTTTTTTCTCTCACTTCTGAATGTAAGACAACATTAGATAAACTTAAACCACTTTTACTTACCTCTTAACCGTTGTAACCATATGATAACGAACCCTAACCCATAATCCATGCAGGTAGTACGGTTCCAAGTAAGTCAAAGTTCATACATTTACAGTCAACTGCAACAGCGTACTCTCCTATATAGTGGGTTATGCCTGCTTATATGTATACTTTCTCAGCGATTGGTCCTTGATTCAGTCCATTGAAATCAAAGCAATTACACCCATAGTAAACTCCACTTCAAAGAGTCTATAGATGTTTCACACGTGAGCAGTTCGGAACGGCCAACTTTCTGAAGGTTTCACACATTAACAATTTCTAAATCACTAGATTGCTGATGTGGAAATTGATCGATTGATTAAGTCATTACACATATACAACTAAAAGGAAGCTGAAAACTACTGTACACAACAGTTGTCGATCATCCACTTATATCTAAACTACAAGTCTCCATATATGAAATCCAACACATTTGTGGATGCGTCCTGACCTGAGCAGGGTATTTTTTTGTCACTCTTTGACTGGACTACACTGAAATGAAGCTATCGGTTAAAATATAGCTCATTTAAAAGTTGTTCTTTGAATGTAAGCTGAATGGTAGAACTAACAGCAACCTTCTCTCCAGAGTAGTGACACTCGTTATACCCATTCAAGTGTGAGTACAGGCTTTCCCTTACTTACTTTCTGAGTAAGTTTTCGTATTATGAATTCCCCAGTCATTAGTTTGTTCATTGGTGTCTGGCTCATTCAGATCATAGTAGAACTAAAAAGTACCAAAGTCGACAATACACAGAAGCTGCAACATGTTATGCGTGCCCAACTTGTTTATCCCCTTCAAGCAGATTGTTTGAACTTCGAACCTATCTACTCACCAAGTGAATCACACTTCATATATTCAGCTGTGCCAATCTCCATCTCCTCCAGTAACAATGATACACTAAATGCCCTTCCCTTCCAGCTTGTTTCTGTTGTTACTCCAGTCTGCAACAGCAATAATACAGGCATCTCATCCGTACAGCAAATAATTCCAGCGGCACAGTGTATGCACCTCACCAGAGCTTCAATGTAAACATGGCACCTCCACCAAATATTTGCACTTGGCTATGTTAAGTGTCAGTCCTTGTACCTCACCACGAGAGGACATATGTATACAGAGATGGACACGGACTGAGAGAGAGAGAGATACCAGAATCAGAGCTGCTGCCCCTAACCCTCTCTCTATCCAATTTCTCACTCTCTACTGTGTTTTCCTATACATGTATGCAGTCAGTCACTACACCTCTCTCCACTCCTCTCTCTATGTACTGGAGAGACCATGTGGGAACTGTTTTACCGATTGCTACTCCTCCTGTACCTCTACCTCCTGCTTCTGCTCCTGCACCTCCTCCTCCTCCAATCGCTCCTGCACCTTCTATAGCAAGTTGCTCGCTCTGCAAGCTGCTCACCACTGCCTAGTAGATGTGTCTGTGGTGGCTGTTTCCTGCCTGATGGCTCCTCCACTAGGGAGTGGAAAGACCTCAGCACCATTTCCCCTATCCACGTTCTCTCCTTCTACTAGGGAGAGGCCCCTTCCATAGGTCGCTACAGTTTGTCCCTATGTTTGCCATAGAAGTGCTTATTTAGTTCTCCTTTCTATCATGGTTCTTTATGCTGGCATCTATGTGTATTACTGAAAAACGTTATCTATTCAATTCTCTCAGATTTGAGATATATACTGTATTACATGTAGGTAGTTTCTATGTTTCTCAGCTGCAAGTGAAAAGACTGTATCCTCGTCAAAAGTCAAAATGTATTTTTACTTTTATGGATCACTGTATTGATAACTGCAAGACAGTGTCCACAAAAACTTTATTCATATGGCTTTCAGATGGGAAGAAAGAGCGTGGGACAAAAAGTAGACAATTTTATCATTGAAAGATTTTAGTGGAAAAGTTATCTTTTAAGTGAATTAGTCTGTGCAAATAAGGAGCCTAAAGGGGAGTCTCCACTGGCTGCGGTAAGCTCTCCAGTAAGCCTTGCGAGTGTTTGTACTGGTTCTGTAGGTGGAGAGGAATGACGAGGTCCTGCCTATACATGGTTCACTGGCAATGCAGACAGGACCTCGCCACTTCTCACCATCACAGCACCATCGCAAAGCTTCCCGTAGAGCTTACCACAGCCAGTGGAAACCACCCTTTAGTGTCATGGTAGCAGTGAACAAATTAATGTAAATTAGTTGCGCACTTGTACTGATGTGTT
Organism: Sthenelais limicola; assembly: GCA_942159475.1. Classification (NCBI taxonomy): domain Eukaryota; kingdom Metazoa; phylum Annelida; class Polychaeta; order Phyllodocida; family Sigalionidae; genus Sthenelais; species Sthenelais limicola. Next base: position 38,711,791 of record OW804097.1, on the reverse strand, counting down.
GATCGGAAATAAATAATCCCCATAGACTTCCCCCCTTCCTTCACTACTCATCCACCATTATGTGTATTTTTACACCATTCCTTACTTTATACACACACATATATATATATATATATATATTATACACAAAAGAGAAGTCCTTTTTTTAGAGTTAGGGAGTGAATTATTATAAAACCGAAATGCCAATATATGTATAGGCAAGACCTTGCCGCCATATAGCTGCGACGAGGCCCCGCCCACTTGTTGTTTGTGTACGGTCGTCAACCACGTCATAGGAGCGCAGGAAAGTTAGAACATTTTGTATAACTGCCACACCTTCTTCCACGCTCGGGTCGATCAGACCTATTTGCATGTGTCAACATTGGAAATTTTGAACTTTGGTTGTTCTAACCTTATTTCCTTCGAGATAAATCCTAGGAATTGCAAGACGTGTGGGCAGTTCCATGATCCGCCGACTGGCAAGAAATGTAAAGGAACTAAAGTTGATGGCAAAGGCAGCGAGAAGGAAGGGGGCAGGTCTGCCTCTGGCCCTGGTGGAGCGGTGGGCGGTGACGACATGGCCGTATGAATGACTGCATTGGAAGATATCGTGAAGGCTTTCATATCATCCAACGAGAAGAAGTCTCAAGAGTCTGGGGGCGGCACCAATAATCCTGAAGCTGACCAATCACTTTCTTCTTCGGTTGACAGTGATATTTACCGAATTAGCGATGGGCGGGGTCCTCGCCGGAGAGCCAGGTCGTACAGCCGGGGAAGAGACCGTTCGTCTAAACCTTTTCGATCGTAGTCGTGAGGTCCCTAAAGGTGAGACTGCGGATTGTATAGAGAAACTATTGTCGATTACCATTAGACTTGCTATCAAATTGCTCGATGATAATCGTCCGGAAGAAGAAATCGAGGGGGTTCTCCGACATGCTTTATTATTGTCTGACAAGGCAGCAAGTGGTGTCTATTCCCTAAAAGCGAGTCTGGATTATGACACTTCTGTTCGTGCAAACAGGGTAGGACTGTCCGCGTTTGAAGACATTCGTCAAGATGATATACTCAGATATTTCTCCTTTGAAAATTCAAAGCGTTCAGCAAAAGTTGAGTCTAAAGCTAATGTTGTGAAGAAAGGGATCTGTTTCAATTTCAACTCTGAAAATGGCTGCTCCATGCAGAGTTGTCGTTATGTACATAAATGTCAAAAGTGTGGTGCATTCGAACATGGTTCTAAATCTTGTTCGAGCAAATCATCAAATTCTAAATAGGATGAGGCTCTTCGTGAGAATATTGATACAAGTTGTGTTGTTCCGGATGGTGAAATTAACAATACAAATTCTTGTGTTTATGGCGGTTGCCATGGTGAATTCGTAACTGTTCAGGAATCTGGTTCTAACTATTCCGGTGCTACTTTGTAAATTATAATGATCCTTTCTGTAACTTCAATGTAACTTCACTATTTCATGAATCTATATTTCTTCCTTTTCTGTTTTCGCTCAATATGTTTGCTCAATAAACAGCAGCCTGAAGGCTCTATGAAACGAAAATGATGAAAGAAGAGAGAATCACAATGTCCGCAATGCTGCACCCTGAGCCTATGGGAGTTTTGTCAATCAGACTGGTGCAGTAACACGACTCAAAACAATGTTGCCGTGGACAACTTACCCTCCCTATTGCTACATGATGTTTTTCCAGTGGCCTATTTACCTTTTTATCAGCTCCTGGGTTTAGTACACTAACCACTCCAGAGCATGTTGCAGAATGTTTTACTAGACTGCTCATATTGATGTACCATCTCTTCTAGCTGCTGGGCAGTTATCACTGCTCTTTGAACACTGCTATTTGTGCACAATTCAATTCTATTAGTCCACTCATGATTCTAATTATTCCTACGAGTATGATATTAAACATAGATGAAGCACAGATGTTTAGGATTGACTGTTGTGATGCCCTGAATCACTGATCCCTGTAGAGTTGGAATGAGTGCTTCAATGAAAGCTCCAAACTTACTATCCATTTTATCCCTTCTTTCTCGACACTCGAAGCATGACTGGTATCTTGAGAAGTGCCCCTTCTAGCCATGGCATGCCATTATTTGTCATCTTATAATATGTGTACTATGTGTCTTCATTTCCGTAAAGGCCATATCGCTATAAGATCCATGCTTTATCTGGAAATATCACCCAATGCCTCAACGAAAGCCTCACATGTTGACCCTGTCCTACAGATTCCAATTCAGTATCTCCAATAATGCCTCAGGCTAACTTTATTCCCAAGCTTTGAGAACTTTGTGAATCTTGTGAACCGGTTTGTTTATCTTGCTGAAGTAACCCCATTCTTAATGCATTGAATTATTGACATCCTAATTAATTCTTCTCATACAATAAAGTTATGTTGCCAACACTACCATGTACCTCTATTTGATATGCATTGTTTTACAGTAGACACACAATCCCCCCCCCCGTATTTTAGTAAGCACATGTTAATTTAGTTTCAATAGATACAGTTCATTAGTTATATACAATATATCAGTGTTTGATGTACCGAATTAATTTTGCAATTTAACAAATATTTACCCTTTTCAGCTTAGTCTGATGAGAAATTGATTTAATTCCAAAGCTCCCCTGTATTAATTATATAAACATTAAGAGATAAACAATAAGAGAAGATGGCGACCAGTTGCATATAAATACGTTTGTGAGTCACGCAATAGCCTGATATGACCCCTTAATCCATTCCTCGTCAAAAGGAAACATCCCCTTCTGAAATTTGGCTCCTCTTTTGAGAAAGGCCTTTTTCATTTCTGGTTCATTCCGTTTGGCACTCACACAAACGGGCCAGTTTTATTCCACTATAAGTAAGGAGAGGTTACTCGGAAACATAAAAGTAAATCTTTGATGAGAGCCTGCTAGTTGGGAATCAGGCCATGTCCCAGCGGGCTGGCTGTTTTACATGGGGAACGATAAAAGGAAAGCAGAGCTGAGCGCAAGTGACAAAAGTAAGACTTGTTTAAAATTTAAATCTGCATAAAGTATTGCTTTGTATAAATCACTGCACAATTCAGCTCAATTTTAGGGTGTGTGTGTGTGGGGGGGGGGGGGGGATCGAGGTTCCACGAAACGCAATAACACCGCGGTCATTATCGGGCAGAAAACACTTTGTTTGAGCGTTTTTTTCATTGAAATCCTACAGATTTATTCAAAAGAAAAAATGAGTCCCATGGGCTGTCCAAACGCCCAAACACAATTTGTAATATGTTCCCCGTGAGTCATGAGAACCTATCGTAAATCAAACCGGTTGGATTCTCGTATTATTTCCTTGTCCTAAGGGCATGTCCAACCAACCTCACCATTTGCCCGTAAAACTGATCCGTTTTCAATCCATTTTTTAAAAGTAAAAAGACACGGTGGTGTCCAATGCACCATTCCCTTGGATGGACGTCATATCAAGAGGCGGGACAAAGTAGGTCTCATGTCAAAAGCGAGGACGTGTGGAGATATGATTGACAAGCCTTTTCCCCGCCAAGGAAAAGGAAAACGCTTCCATGGGGTAAAAGATTGAATTTTATTGTGTTCTGCACATATATGTAAATTAAAAGTGAATGAAAACTACAACATGTTCCAATGTCATTATCAATGTCATATCAGTAATAATCAGTAATAAGTCTCTCTTTAACACTTTCAGTATAGACTTCCCAATAAAACAACATTTTCGTCGATGTAAAATAGATAAAATAGTATGAATGAATCAGTATGCCAAGACAACAGTGTGACTTAATGTAACAAGGTGCAATAACAATTTCAATACAAGATATTAAATGAGAAATAGACAGCGTAACAATGATGATTTCTACTACAACCACCAAACTCCAAACGTCCCCAACTGTATCCCAAACATTTAATAACTCGAACTTCTTTGCAATATCATGTTGTCAACAACATAATTATCAACTTTAATCTCAACTAAAGAATATTTTACAGACCATTTCTATATCAAACAGAATTGTACATTTTGATAATAAATTATCATCTCCCAAAACGGCCTAGTGTTCTTTTTCACTAATGATCTGAGAATGTAGATTTAAATTTCAAATTTATGATGTGAAACATGACCATTAGTGGTGCCTTCATATTGGGCATAACACATTTTACTTGACTCGGCAGAACAATACAAGGGAAACCGATTTCAACATGTCTGGGAAATCTTTTACAGGAACTTCAGCAGCTCTTATTCTAATGGATTCAACTAATTGAATTGATGCTGCAATTATGTTATAATTTGATCTTGCACGAACGCTTACAAAACCTTTATATTTTCAATTAATTAATGGATTAATAGTGTGGATGGATAAATGAATTGATGTCTCTCTTTTGACATGGGTATTCGATTCCTAATGTATCGATGGCTATCTGTAAATTGGTAATCCATGGGGGACATAAATAATAATCTGCTTTCTAAAAAGCTTGATTGATAATTGATACTGAAAATTTAGTTAAGAGTTAAGGGTCTCATAATTGATCGATTGAAGGAAGTAGTAGCTGCTCTTTATTATACAAAAGGAATAAGACACTTCTGTTTCCAGGTTCAATGTAAATCCTCACATATAGAGCAAAGTCCGAATTGTTAAATATGGGTAACATATATATTAATTATGAACGTATTCCCTCACTGTGTGTGGTTATTGAATTATCTAATAAGTCCGCTCATACAAGTGGGAAATGACTTAAATTATATATGGTTATTTCTCTGGCTTCTTTAACTAGGCCTACGTATTTTCCGCTTAGCTGCAATGTGTTATTCATCTCTCAGTTAGTTTGGTTTATATTATATTTTGTGTTAGAATAAACCTTAGAACATGTAATGTATCATCAGTAACCATGGTCTGGTGAATTCCAAAGGGAGAATTACATTTGCGAGTTTAGTGAATTAGTGAATAACAAAAGTAGGGCCTGTGTAGGAAGTGAATTATGTACTTACTTACTTAATGGGCCAGCTTAGTAAGTAACAATCTTCATAATGGAGGACGAACAGATTCATTTTGATTTGTTGGATCCAAAATTCAAGATAAAACTTAAAAAGACACGTGAATTTCTTCATTTGTAGACAGCTTACCTCGGAATAATCATTGTTAAATATGTATTCTCATTTACATTATAACATAAGACATAACTTAAGACTTCTAAATGAACTCATAGAGAAGTGTGGGCAGCTATGTTGGTCACTACTTTGTCCATTTTCTCCTTGGTGCGAAAAGTGCACTTTGAAAATATACAATATATATAGCATATATATTATCCCTGAATAAAGAGACTTAAACAAAAAGAAATATATATGGAAATTAATGCTATTTGCAATACATTGTTAGGCAGCATTATTGATTTTCATTTTGTTGTAGTGATCATTCACCAGTATGACCAGAATGAACAAAGACCTATGTTGATATATATAAATGTGGTTAAAGGTTTTGATAGAGTGCACTTGGCGAAAAAGATGTACGTTCCAGCTATATCACCATTTTTCACTCCAGGCATGGGTAAAGCCGCTTTCTGGTGATATATATTATGTATAGGATATTCATTCTGATACAAATTGATACATACGAAACAATATATCAAAAAAGGGTTTGTGTCATCTGCTAAGCAGGCCTTCCTGACAACCCTTGAATAATAAAGCAACTTAATCTAACATCATGCTCCTACTTGATAACAAAAGTTATTCATTTTGATCTGTTGGATCCTCAATTTTATCTATGTTATACTAGAGTGGACCTGAACCAACCAATTCAGCATATTCATGGAGTATGTGTGCGTGTGGTGGAGGTGGAGGGAGTTGTGTTTCTTTCAAAATCTTATTTATTTCTATATATTTAGTTTTGTGTTAGATACTTCCATAGAAGGGGGAGGAGGCTCCAAACAGAGGCCTCAGCCTCCCCTTCCTCCTCCCCTCCCCAGCCCCCAGCCCCCAGCCCCCAGTTCCTAGCCCCCAGCCCCCAGCCCCCAGCCCCCAGCCCCCAGCCCCCAGCCCCAGCCCTATACCTTCCCATCCCCCCCCCCACCTTCACCCAACCGCCAACAAACTCAAGAAACTTCAGGATGCCTCCCTGGAGGTCCCCCAAGAGTTAAGGATACCATTACACTTGCACGGTGGGCTATAAACATCACCAATTATTATACATTACTCCGCCGGGAGCTTGTTTGTGTTTTCAGCTTATGCAACCCTCTATTAATCATCATTAGTAGTCGGCCTCAGTAAATCTTCAAAATTAGAGGAGGGGGAGTAGGAGGGGGAGGAGGACGAGAGGGATAATGAGCAGGAGGAATAATGACTCCTCCATAGCTCACCATGGTAACTGGATATCTCATTTATAGATCAATGATAATTTGATACATCCGGGTGCTCTATGGAAACTGTGCCAAGGGGTGTTTTATAATTTATACAAGTAATCGGACATGTTTACCTTCCAGGCAATGGATTTTTGGTGGTCAGCTGGTGATTTAAATGGATTATTGGAGCAGGGGTACTTGTAAGCGCTTCCTAATGTTTTGATGAAGATTTATGTTGGCGTAAGAAATGGATTAAATGGAGTAAGAATAGTTAGGCAATTGATAGTTTTTTGAGTAGAATAATATTTTTGTGAGTAGAATAATATCCATTCATCGCAAAATATCTTATCATTAGACATTGGATTGTCTCAGAAAAAGTGCATACAGTATGTGTCCTTTTCTGTATGGATACGTTTTAGATTTCATGGATTAGTCTCGCCAATTTGGGTCAAACATAGGGCATGCACTGTCGACCAAGTATATGGTAGATTGTCTATCTCAAAATAGATTACCCATTGTAATATCCAGAGGTTTTGAACAGTTCTATCCATGCATACAAGTAACAGTATTGACTTAATCAAAGAGATTTGAGAAATGAATAAACACATCAAAATGCCCTATATTCCTAGGACTCAAAAATAACCCTAGAATATAGTGTAGTTTTTGATTAGTAAAACCGCTGTTTATATTTGAAGATGATTGTTCAAATCATTGTTTTATTTTACATTGATTCAAGTTGAATTCCGCTCGAGATGAGGATATTATGCTGGAGTATTTCGTCGGCTAATAGTATGGCTTTTACGGAAGAAAGTCTCCGCGCTTTTGCGGCCAATAACACCAGAAGGATCGGCAGCCGCCTCTAAAATATTATGAAATCAATAGAAATTGGCTACATAATTATTAATGTAATATTAATATTTAAATGCCAATGGTAGCTTTTAGGTTGGTAAGCATCCTCGATCGAGAACGAAACTGACTCGACCCTTGGGGCATCGTTTTCATTATCTGTTGGCGGTGAGAAGTTTGCTATAAATATTTCATGAAAATATTTCTTGGAGGCATTCGTGAAAAAACTTAGAATATTACCGTTTGTATAGAAAAATATTCTTAAACTTCGCTTGCCAAAAGTGTTTAATCTAATCCTTCTGAATTTGAATACCTAACAAATTAACTTACAATAATATATCTTACTTATGAATTATGAATGCATGGTAAATAATAATGGGGTAACAATCAGCAGTCGTGATAAATTTGTTATTTTTATATCATACTGTGTCCTCGAGCACATAGTCGACATAACCTGGCAAAGTGGATATAAATTTATTGGACCAGATCTTGAATACATTGCCATGTTATCGAGAGAGGATTTACATGTGCCACTGTGCATCTCAGTTACAGTGCAGGTTGTTACAGATTCTGTTTGAATATGATATTCAAATATTTGCTAAAATGGACGAGTGGCCATTGGATGAACATTGGCATGGACAACTCATTAAATCGAATAACACGATCAAGGGTGACTTTTTAAATCTTTATCAGGTGAAATTTTAAGCATGACTATGTCGAAATACCAGATACACTAGATACACTAGATACACTAGACTAGAGGGGTTGTCCCATCCACCCTAGCCAGTGTGTAACTTAGTGTAGAGGAGTGACCCTGCCTGGAGAGGAAGAGGTTATCGACACAGCCACATACCCTTAAAGCCACATTCATCTACCCCAGCTCAATCTTCCATGCATGGGGCACACGCAAGTCCCCTATTATGAGATGTATGCCATTATTTCATAAATGAATCATCATGTTAATCTATTCCCAGCTTTAGAAGTGTTGAAAGGTACCTCCCCCCTCCCACCCCACCCCTAAGAAATAAACGAAAGAGAAAGGGACTTCCATATGTCAAAGAATTTAAAAATGCATCATTAAGATTTGACATTTTGCGCATGTATACATGGAAATTGCATTTCTCTGATGTAAAATATATTCGTTATTTTAAAGCATTAATTAGGTTGACATTTGCACAGCATCGAATTTTCGCTTGTCTTAAAATCTGGAGACAATGTTGGGGAGACCTGCTATAGGCAAATAAGTTCTGCCTCGACAATCCCTTTGTTCCATTTCTGAGATGCAATTAAATATGTAGCAGCAATGTTGTCAAAAACAATCAGCATATCTCAATTGCCTTGAAAGCCTATAACGAACGATCCTATAGCTACAGGATCGTTGCTATAACAACCAGAGATTAAAAGGATTAATGACCTCTATTTCGAGCACTGTTTGTGCGTTATTATACACCAAACAGTGCATCTGCAGCCCCTCCAAGTCGGTCATTAATCTTTTAATGAATGCACATGTAAATAAATGCGTATATTAGACAATCATACCATATTTTCATGTTTTGTCTGACCAAACCACATACATCTTATTAAATTGATATCATCTTTCATAACCACTCATCAATGCAATAATTATTGCTTATATTTGTGATATTAAGGCTGTTAATCTGTCATACAGACAACAGTATATTATCATGAGTCTGACTTATTGAAACCAACTGGTAATAAGGAATGGAAACCTCGTTGTTTTATTACTGCGGATAGATTATATGCATTCACTTTTAGACGGCAAAAAATGTACAAAAAAAACTGTTTGTCTCATATTGTATGTTGTGTATATAACTGACTATCACTTGTGATAGAATAATTGTAGTTCGCTTTGTATCTCTGTATAAGCCTTATGTGGCCTTGACTTTTCTGATTAATGAAAATCGCGTAAATAACTGCTCTCTTTGACTTAACTGTAATTGTATAGTTTATTTCTTATTACTGTAAACCTTCACTCATATTTGCCCTCTCAATGACTTGAAACGTACCACGTGTGTGGAATTGTTTGTCGAAATAAAAATATGTTTTAAAAAAAAAAGGAAAAATAAATAGGTAAGTACCACACCCAACATCTAGCATGGAATAATATCTCTCATCAAAAGAATTACTTTTGAAATAAGTTATAGTCAGGGGAGAATTTTAACAACACTTATCTACATAAGGATTTCAAAGAAATGTGGGAAAATATGGGTACATATACATATATACTAGCATAGTATCCGTCCTCCGGACGGTCCCCCTCTCTCCCCACACTTCCCCCTCCTTCTCTTCCCCCACCCTCTTCTCTGTTTGTCATACCTGTTTTTCTTTTCCAACCCCATCTCCGATTCCCCCTCTCCCTCCCCTCTTCCTCATGCTCCCCCTCCTTGCTTTCTCTCCCTCCCCTCTCTCCCTTCCCCTACATCCTCTCTCTCCCCTCTTTTCCCTCCCCCTCTTCTTTCCCTCCCCTCCCCCTCTCCTATTTCCCCACCCTGTCCCTCGCACTCTGTCCCTCTGCTTCTTTCGTTCTCTCCCACCCTTTCCCCTCCCTCCCTTTCCCTTCCTCCCTCTCCCTCCCTCTCTCTCCCGTTGCTAGGGAATGCCACATTGCCACAGTTGGGAGAGGCATGACGTCAATCTCTTTCAGTTCCTAACAGGGGCTTTCCCGGGCCAAAAATAGTTGTATAGAACACAACTAAAAAAACTAAAAAGGGCTTCAAATCAACATTTTCACCCCAGATACCTTCACAAACCACATACGACGACCTCTGGAGAGGATGGACGGACCTCTACAGATAAGAAAAATGGTTTGTTAAACAACAAATTCCGAGAACATGTGACACAAAGAAACCCCTCTTTTCTACCTCTTTTCGTAGAAATTGCTCTACCCGTATAATTATTATATGGATGTAGCTTAGATTTTCATTTGTTTTGATTCTGTTGGGTGTTTCCGTTTCACAGTTTCACTGTGGAGAGTGTATACTATTCAATGTTATGATAGTGTAGTATTCGGACGGCATGCAAGTGTCCAGACTCCAGACAACCCAAATCCCAGTTTGCAGTGAGGATAATTCCACTCTTCCCCTGTGTCATGAAGACTGAAAGCTATATGTTATAATGGGGAAATGTCCTGGACGTTTTTGTTTTTGTTTTGTAAACGAAAAATGTTTAGTTTCTGATAGTTGGTTTGTTTGAAATATTTTGATACAGGCTGTGACATTTTAAGAATTACTCTTTCTTCTTTTCAGTTATAGCGATGATGAGTGACCTCTACTTTTGTTCTTTGTTTGCGATATAATTTATCCTTGATGTAGTGTCTTATTTTTTCCTTTCTTGAAATGAGAAATACCACATTGTTGGAAAGTTTGAGAAATAAATTTATTAAAAATAAATAAATCTCAAACTCCATTTTTTGCGACTTGTAACTCATTTTCCTGAAACACATCGCATTTTCTACTGCCTCACTGACATTCCAAACGCCAGAGGGAGTTGTCGAGATTGTTTCTATTCATAGTGGGAAAATGGTAAAAAGTTTAAATGTGAAGACCTGAACATAGACAGGAAAAAACATGTGCATATTCATTGCCCTCGGAGAAGTAGTTTGACCTTTGTGGGTCCCACAGAGAGCCCTTTCTCTCAGAAAGGGAATAGATTAAAGAAAATGAGTCTACGACGTTCAATTTGGCTGTTTAAAACAATTGGGCAAGATATGGTATACTGCGGCCATTTCCCCGACTCATTCACTACGACTATCGATGATTATAATGTATGAACATCTTTACAACAAAATTAGTCACAAGTCGCAAAATTTATATTGTTCAAAGTAATTGATTCACACGAACCCTTGCTCACAATGTTCTCATAATCGGGGTGCTTAGTAGCATAAATACGTGTGCCAAATGTGAAGACCGTGTATTGAATATATTTGTGTATATCTGAGGTTATCTCAAGGAATATATTTAACTACTATATTAGCGATTGACCATCAAGAATCAGTGCTAACTTTCTTTCATGCATAGACAAATATAGAAGTACTTATTAGGTGTCCTTATATTTGCCGTCATTGGACTCAGCTTTTGTCTCATCGTTTCAAATATGCTGGTATCTCAAAATCCAATTTCTTTGCGACATGGGACTCATTTTCCTGTGACACATTATATTTACTAGCATTAAAAAAACGGCATCATCCAAGTTACTTTTAATTGTGGGTGTGGTTTCAGTCGATCATAAGAAATAGCTTTAGAAGATACGATGATGCTTGCTAGTCCATCTATTTGCTACTAGCTTCAGAACATTTTACATGATTTACTTACATGTTCTAGATTGAATAATTGTCATACACAATGAACAGGACATTTTTCTAAGAATTGTATGTCTGCAATGAAAGATATGTTAGTGGTTAGTTCCTGGCACTACATTGGTAAGTTGTGGGTAACAAAATCATAATGTATTTTTAGCCTAATTATCTAATAAGCCCTATAATGTCCTAACATTTTCAATTTCATCGAGGGTTTATAAGATGAAGAAGAGCCAAATTAAAGATAGTATGTGAAATTTTGGTGGTCGACAAAATCAATAATTTGGTTTGGTTTGGAAACATTTTTAATCTTATGAAGGGTACATCTGAGAACAACATCGGTCATATTTTCATCTTTAAGCCAGGCAGCTAAGCAGATGGATGCATGTAAATGCTCCGGACAAAAGCATCAGAATGTTCTCCTTGCTAAATAGCTATCCATTTTATAGATATTATGGCGGCCGTCTAGGATTTCCAGGGTGGGTGTCCTGTGTCGATTTGTCCCGCTAGGGAGGAGCATTTGTCCCTTGTCCCCAGAATCCCAATGTCGATTTGTCGCATTAAGAAAGGGTCTATGTCGTTTGTCAATCATAAGAAATGGCTATGTCAATTTGTCGATTTTACCCCTTATAATGTCGATTTGTCGCGCTAAGGAGGAGCGTTGGTCCCTTCTCCCCAGAATCCCAATGTCGATTTGTCCCTCTCTCTAAGAAAGGGTCTATGTCGTTTGTCGATCATAAGAAATGGCTATGTCAGTTTGTCGATTTAGGCATCATGACCCCTAGAGTCCAGGGATGCAACTATATGTATATACCATTTTAGAAAATGATCAGATTGTTTTTTATAAACAAAGACTCTATTTGGGAACATATATTATCACATATGCCTTTCCCGCGTGCCTTACTTTTATATATATTACTTTACTATTTATAAGTGGCAGTGGCAAGTGCAGAGTTCAGTGCACAAGTGCAGAGTTCAGTGCACTTTCAACTGGCCCCTCTTCATGCACCTTACATCCCATCATCTTTGACTCTTGTAGTTAATTACATTAAGCTATAATTCACAGCAGGCCTTACATGCAGGCAACCGATAACTTTGTCCAATATAGACACCATGACTGATTGTCTCCCCCAATACCCCAACACTTTCTGGACTAGGTGAATAATGTTGATTCTGCTTTCTGATGTCCATTCTGATATGTAACTCACATAGAATGCCGCAATGGTCCATCCTGAGTTGATGGCAGTACATCTACTATGTGCCCCCACCCGGAACGTCCACACCCATCTCAAATCTGGCATACCCACTATTTACAATTTGACTCAGTATGACAATTTGGAAGATTGTTTGTTTTTTCCAAAGCCAATGATATTTATCTTGAAAGAAGGGGAATATCTTGAGTCTTTTTTCTCATTTCACTAGTCTTTTAATGGGAATCGAGCTGGCAAAATTTGAATTCTAAATCCTCGCTCATCTATTTATGAATGGAATAACGGGAGGAATCCGTCCCTATACAAATTACTATTACAGCAGGCCTGCTTCAAACAGATTATCATGTACTGGAGCTGTGTTTTGTGTGCAATAATTTCAATTTATGCATGAAATCGCCAGAAAATGTGCAATTCACCTCCACCAATCCTCTCAAATAAGCCAAATTTATGACAAAAATCAGGTTTAAAATTCAGTTCAACATAACCAAACATTATTGTTTGAATCAAGACAATGTCATATATCTACAGATATACCTAGTATTGACGATTTTACTGTCTAATTTAGCAGAATTTACTAAATGTGTAGATCTGCCGATTGTACATTTTCTGATGATCTGATCCTTTAAATATGTTGCGACATACAATGCAAATGCAAACATATATATCATAGAATAATGTAGACTGAGGAATTAAGGATAGGGGCAAGCCTAAATCCATGCCCAAAAGTGGCAGAAGGTAGCGTCTGGGATGATGTAATCCTCAGTATCCATTTACGTATGAGGAGGTCACTTAAAGATACAGGGTTCTGATTGGACAATCCAGATCAAAATCAGTTGCCTTCTTTCTTATTCATAACATATTATATGAAACTACAATCTAGATGCTCTGTACTTTATAATATTGCCATACTTATTCTATTGGATTAAGCTGATAGTGATAAGGCTCATTCCAGGTAAATGTCGTGACTACTTAGAAAACACATCTTAATTATATGAGTAGGCTACAATGTAATAAGCAAAACAAATTTTTCTTATGTTATTGCTTAGTCATGGTCATAAATCCACCCGTAATTGAAAAAAGAACTTTATTGAGATTTTTTTTAGAATAAAAAATATTTCTTGTTCAAGGATAATTTGATCCTGTACAGGAACCAATCTGTCCTGTCTGGACAGCTTCCTTTTGAAACAAAAACCAAGGCAGAGTGGTTCTCCGGGCACCTGAGCTCATTTTTTTCATATCATTCCTGGGTTTCCCATGCAGAAGGCCTTTTTATAGTAAATACCCATATTACTCCATCTCTATGTGCGTACTGTGAACAATGCAGAGAAAGCTTTTTAATCAAATCTCTGTTACCGGTACTTCAAAAGTTACCGAGAGACAATTTCCCTTCAGTGAATTCAATAGTTTTCTGTTACTTTTAAAAACAAATGCTACTATCTCGTCAAGACATGACACAATAGAGCGTAGGGGACAAGTCTTGAATCCCGAGCATCACTTTTTTTCAAATTTCATCTTCAAAAATCCTCATACGTTTCTTTACTTAAACACAGTTATTTTTCTAACGTTGTAAACCAATCACAATAAATACAGGATGAATGTCTTCTTTAAGTGTCAGTAGTATCTGAAAATAAACTGTGCTGTGTATATATGTGATGTGTTTTAGGAAAATGAGTCATAAGTCGCACAATATGAATTTTGAGATATCAACATATTTGAAAAGAGGAGATCGAGCTGATTCCAATGATAGTAAACATGAAGGACAAGTATTTCTATATTTTAAGTTTGATATTTTTATTTTTGAAAAAAGAAGTTTGCAATGTTTCTGGATGGGTAATTATCAGTAAAGTAACTTAATATACTCAACACAAAGGCCTTCAAAATGCTAGAATATATTTAATACAATGTCTCCTCTAAATATCAGAACATTTCAATAAAGGCATTTTGTGAAAAAAACACTATGAAAAATATAAATTTTGCGACTTATGACTCATTTTCCTATAACACAGCACATATGTCCACTAACGACAAATTAATCAAACATTAGTATAATTGTAATATAATTAATCTACAGGTACGATATAATGAAACCAAAAGGGGACAGAGTGGAACTTTTCTGTAACCCAAAGCCTGACCGATGATAACGGAGATAGAAGAACTGGGTTGCGCATTAACGACGGTCATTAATACTACTGGACTGGTGATCAACTATAGCTATCCATCAACTGCTAATCTGGGTCTGCTAATGTTTCAAATTGATGTATCATTATAATACACTTATATCGTAGCAGGGAGGTATATACCTCATATGTGTAATGATTCCTACTAAGCTTAGCTTGTGTGGATTGATATACGAAGGGATATGTGGCACCCCCTAGTGTCAATAGCTGGAAGTAGATTGGTATGTCGTTTAGTCAGTTCATTCTCCGCCGTGTCGCTAGCCACCTTTCCCAGCCCGAACATGATACTTTGGCCGCCTCTCAGATAGTCAACCATGCAATGGGCAATGGTTCGAATGCATGTTAGTCGATGTGTCTAATTAGGCTCGTAATTCACTAAAAGGGCATGACATATCCTGAAGTATTAATTTCTGGTCACAGTTTTAAAATATGGCGGAAACCGAGTAAAACTAAAAGCCAAGAAAAAGGCATAGGGCCTGTATCTCAAGCTTTACAATTATACGGGTAAGTACATGATTTTCATTTATTCCAAAATAGTCCATAGGCAGAACCCCTTTTGGGGGGTGAACCTTGCGCTTCGGGTCATACGATGTTTTATGATTGAATTCTAGACCTCCAAAATCTTCTGATTCCAAATCGTCCGGATGCCACACTGTAACCCTTGAGAAAAATAGGTATCAAGGTGGTTTTTCTGTTTTTTCTAAAAGAAAAATACTATATTTAGTAAATAAAAAAAATATTTCAACCTAATCCATTATGATTTCATAATATTGGTGGAGCCAGCCAGCACATAATTTAACAATTATACATAAGTCATCGTAGGTCACCAACATTGACGTTTAAAATGAAATTTAAAAATGTAACGTTCTCACCCTTTCCGCTTTCAAAAAAAAAGATAGATAAACGAGAACAATGCCATCAGAATCCTTGAAAAGGGGGTCTAAAAATGATGGTATTTCCGGAGATAAGGGGGTGTTTTTGAAATTAGGGAAAGAGCGTTGGTGTCCATATCTTATATATGCTGAGTGGGTCGGTGGGAGGTGGGGGTTGTAGGCCTATATTATAGGCTAAAGTGAAAATTAATATTACCCAAATATTACGAGATAAACAATCAACCCTTGCATAGGCCTCTTCTGTTCTCCAATAAATATACACCGAACCATAACAATTATATAAACCTCCCATCTTAGATCTAGTCCAAATGAAGGATTGGTAGGGCCTAAGGGCCTAAGGGCCTAACGATTGAATGTTTGAAGTTGACTGCCAGCTATCCTGCATTTAAATACGACCATTCGACCTAGCGGCACTGATTGAGTAGGCCTACCTTGCTCGTTTCTCATTCATGGTTAGACATGTTGGCTAACCACAGAAAATACCCACTGTCTCCTAACACTATAGGGAGAGATAACATATAAAGGGGATAATGTTGATATTATAAAATATGCCTAATTATATCTCCTATAAGAAACTATTGGAAGAAAACGCCAACAATATTGTAGTGCGCAGTGAGGGTGTGGTACTCGAATACAGCCGAATCTGTTATCCGAAAATGCCTTGTCTGTCAACTGTACTCATTCATGAGTAAATAAAACAAATCAAATATAACACTGTGTTATTTTTTTACATTATATTATATTACGCCATCGACAAATGTTACTAGTCTGGCAAGTTTCTGTATTGACTTCTATTCCCATTACCGAAAAAATAAGTAAAAAGATGGTATTTATGACCTGGGAAGGGAGGAAATTGGCAGTAATAGCTAGTAATTCCAAATCCCTTTAGTACACAAGTTTATAATTGGATCCTGTCAGGTAAATGTCTGTCTGGTAAATGTGAATTATTGCAAAAACAATTGACTGAAGTAAATTATTATGGAAACATAAGGGACCATGGGGAAGACAAAATGCATATTGATTCTGTCATTTGTTCTGCATCAGGATTTGATAAACAGAAGGCAGAAATAAAAAGCTTAGATCTAGAACAGGAATGTGTATAGAGCAGGAAATTTAAAATCACTCATATCAATGAAGACCTCAATTAAGAATACTAGGTCTGTTAAAATAACAGAAAGTAGGTTTGTAGGATACTAGATTTCTATATAATGCAGCCAGTGATATCTAATGAGGACTATAACTTCACCGGAAAGGTAAGAGGGTTTTTCGGTTGGTCCCAGCTCTGAAAAAAAAAGCAAAGTATAATGTATATATGACTATCAAGGTTATATTGTATTGCCCTTCAACAAAAAACATGACACTGTTAGCTACTGGATGTAACATATAGACATAGGAACAAATATAATAATACAAACAAAGATTGATCTCACAAACTATATAGAAATATATACTTCTGAACTACATTTAATGTTGTAGCGAAGTTGTATGGTCGTCGCATTTAAATTAGGAATCCCGGGTTGTTATTTTATAGCTGCTAGAGAGGTTAGGAAAAATCCCAAATATTGATATCTGATTGGGTTTTTATTTCACTAGCTTTCGGGCCTGTTTTGCCCTTCTTCAGGTTTAATGTTGTATTGAGCAAAATACTAGTACTGCTGCCACCTAGAGGTTTGCTATGGAATCATTAACTCTAAGCTTGAACGATATCATTTCATCTGCAGCTAAATCAGTCAATGATTCTGTCTACATAGAAAAGCCAAACTTGGAATTATATGAATCTTTGGTCAGATTTCCTAAAAACATGCCACATTCTGCTCTAATCAATCTGACAGAAATAGCACTCAGGCTAAAATATTGGAGGATATACAGCCTAGGGTTATTTAGGCTCATTTGGGAAATGACACAATATATTACAATTTGAATGAATGAGGTAATATCTCATTCATCAATATTTACATGTGTCTATTAATTAGATCAGAGCCAAATATTTTTAAAACAACCTTCGACACCACCCACAGTTAAAACAATCAACAAATAACACAATGTTGTTGTTGTAACGTTTTTATTGCTCTGACAGGTACATCTCGATGTTGCCATCGTTTTTTCGTTTGTATCTTTGATGATTCTTAACTGATAATACTTTTCATTTTATATTAGGGCATGTTTGTTTATAAATTACTATTTATACATTGTTTCTAATGCTGTTTCTATTTTTTGTTTATTAAAATCATATTATGTAAATGTAATGAGGTTGGTTTCTGACGTTTCAATTTACTGTGCCCTTAGAAGTGTAAAGTAATATTCAATACTGTCTCTTAGAATTTGGTAGATGTATTCATCAGACCAAAAGTAAACAGCACAGAAATGAGAACATTTGTACAAAAAAATCTTGTTGAAATTCATTGGGCTAAAAATGCTAAACAACCCAAAATGGGAACAGTTGTACCATACATTTTGTAGATAAACACATTTTACAAATATGTATGTATGTATGTATCTATGTATATTGTTTATTTCCGAAAAACAGTACATGATAAAAATATATGATAATTTACATCGGAAATGGGTCAGTCCTCTTCTGTGGCAGTCACAGCTCTTCCAGAGGGTCCCTTAGACTAGTCTTTTAAGTTACAACTTACGGTAATATCTCCTTAAGACTCATTTCTACACATCAAGCATATCCATAAACATCAATCTTTAATTCATATACATTCTGTAAGTGGGATGCACGTATAATAAATACAAATACTGATCTTACATATTCATCATTATAGATTCTTTAAGGTTGGTAAGAAGCACGATACGATTGTTCAAGCACTACTTGTGCTGGTAGCAAGCGCCACACCAAGCGTTATGCTAAACAATGGAGTTATAGCAGGCGGAGAAACCAGTGAAAGACATCAAAGTAGAGAGTATTAATTAGTGATTAACACAAACTCTCTCTGACGTCTTTCTATTGTCAAAGGCCTGAAAGCTTACAGATCCACTCTGTGTTGGTTAGAAATATACTAGATATATCTGAATATATTATGTATTGCCTTGATTCAAACAATCTATTTGGTTTGTTGAACGGAATTTTTAAGCTCATTTTTGTCTCAAAATTGTGTAATTTGAGAAGATGGGTTAAGGCGAATTGTACATTTTCTGGCAATTTCACCCAGAAGAGGATAAGTGATTTTGTCTGAAAGTCTGTTAGGCGGTTAGATTCTGAGTTCATGGTTCTAAGTTTTCTCTAAGCCTGCCGGGAACAAGCAGAGGCAAAGCAGAGGCTTGTTTCAAGGATCTAATGGCCGTAGTCCCCTTTTGTTGGGCTGTTACTATCATAGATAGTAATGTAGATAGTAATGCCCGTCTTCTGGCATATATATGTCATTAGGATTCCAATCCCCACCTTCATTTGCTGATGCACAGTAATCAATAAAACCTATATATATTATCATTAAAGGAACAAAGAGTCTGGATCTATTAAACCATTCACAAACACACCGTATTTACCCATTCATAAGTCTGGTTTATGTTATTTTCAAATGGTAAATATTCTTATATTTGGGCTATGCTTACATTCAGAGCTATGCTTATATTCAGGACCAGGTTTATATTCAGGACAAAGCTTATATTCAGGACAAGGCTTATATTTGGGGTAATGCTTATATTCAGGACAAGGCTTATATTCAGGACCAGGCTTATATTCGAGGTAATGCTTATATTCAGGACAAGGCTTCCAAGGTAACAATTCACGTTAAATTAACGTTGATTCACGTCAATCAAAGGTCAATTCATTAACGTCAACAGTTTGACGTTAATTCAACCTCAATATCAGGTTATTCTTGTTAGCGTTAAAATATTCACCTCAATTTAACATTAACTGAACGTGAATTTTCTTAACATTAACTTCTCAACGTTAAGTGAATGGTGACTTAACATTAACACCTTTAACGTCAATCCTTTAACATTGATTTACTGGTAAATCAACGTTGATATTTTTTACGTCAATCTTTTAACATTAACTTACTGATAAATCAACGTTGATATGTTTACAGCAAGTTTTTAACATTAGCTTACTGGTGAATCAACATAAATATTTTTTACGGAAATTTTTTAACATTAACTTACTGGTAAATCAACGTCAATAATTTTACATCAATCTTTTAACATTTACTTACTGGTTAATGAACGTTAATATTTCCACCCAGACCCCTCTTACTAACTTCAGCATGCATGGTCGTCATCATTAGACCCCCATTAATAATTATGGTTCCTGTATGTTTTGCATATACTTGCAGAAAATGATTCATGCTGATATTAGTTTATTGAGCAATGAAATAGCTAGACCCCTGTTATATGGCAATATTTCAAACTAGTGATTTTTCTCCCCTTGATTCAAAACTCCCAATGAAATTACTAATACCTTAGCATTTCTATAAGATTTTGTTCCTCAACTGAAATGATTGATTTTCCGCAGAATTGCTCATAATTATCTTAGAGTAGAATAAGGCATTTTACTCTAAGCTTTTATTCTAACTCTGAATGTTCTTTTGAATGACTAGTATGGTTACTAAGCTAAGGTCGTTTTTGATCATATGAATATCTTATAGACTGAAGGGAATATTACCATTTTAATCTTAATCAGTACAAACAAGCATTAAAGTCTCAAATAGACGAAGAGCTCTAAGTAAGGACAACTTGTACTGAACTCAATCAAGTGCAAATACTGAGCGGTCACAATTTAGTGCAAACTGATGAGTCACATAGTGGGACATCTCCCATTTGATTTCAGGGTGCCAAAACAGAAGAAATAATCATAGAATTCTGAATACTGATTTGCACCAAATGTACACCCTAGTGCCTCTGTTATAGACGTTTGCAACGATATTTTACCATTTTCTCTACCTGTAATAATGTCATCGATAATATTCCTCAACATGGCTACCATTTGAGGGATGTGAGATTACCACTAACACCTTAGAAAAAAGAAAAAATCCGGAAGAGCCTTTTTGGTCATATCACTGCATATTGGAACTCTCTACCGATTTTACCCTTGACGATGATAGGTCTTTTAAAATTCCAAATCCTGAGAATTTATTATAGCCCTTTCCTGTTGTCGATGAATTGACATTAATTTTGATCTGAATGGTTTCAGAAATATTATTTTGTATGTACAGCTATGTTTATACCCAGGTGATGGTTCTTAAGCTTTTTGCCTCTATTTTATTTTTATTTTAATGATTAACTTGTTTTCTATGAAATAATTATATTTATAAACCTTTAATTATATTTTGATGTATCGAATCTATAACATTAACTCGTTCCCCCAAATGTTTTACAAAAACATAAAGGTAAAATTTGTCAAATCACTCCAATCTTTGGCGAATAGTAGGGAATATCAAATATCACTATAATGCAGACAAAGTTTGGGAAGGCTGAGACAAATATTTTGATGCCTAAACCTATGCCTCAAATACCTTCATTTTTGCCTATTTTCCGCCTTATGTCGGTCATATTTATCCAGATTCATCAAATGATTTAGTATGAGATTGAGATTAATTATCTACTAATTCGGCTAGCAAAGTTAAATGAAAAGTTCGAGCTAGAGAATTGATGTAGGCCATCCTAACTATACATACATCTTCTCTCTACAAAAAACTAAATGCAATTTAATATTAAACTTTCTCTTGGGGTATTTGATTGTGTTGAAGCTAATAAATGTTACGGCGACACAAATAGTCCAAAATGATATTTTCCCTGCCTAGATCAGTGTAAATTCGTGATTACATAAATATTGTGTTTTTACATGATATTCAACCAGTGTGCATGTGTAGGAATCGTTCTCTTAAATAGTTGATTCATCTTATTAAGGTCCTGGGCAAGACCAGTTTTATATGTTTCGTTCCCGCCTATTCCTCCAAATACGAGACAGATCCGCGTCTGGAAATCACAAAACATCCAGTAGTTCAAACGCCTATCTACGGCTAAACGTTTGTTGATTTGGAGGAGAATTTCCCTCACTCATCTTCTGCTATTCTATTGGATTAACAATCTACTTCACCAAAGTTGAAACAGAGTAAGGTTAGCAGATTTTACTATTTTATTAATTTACATGGTCTTGGAAGTTAAGAACGTTTACTCATTCTCCAAGATAAGGAACTCTTTATTAGGTGTCCTGGCTTGTCGTTTTTTGAAGGGAAGACTAGTACCTATGCATGTGGTTAATACAATGATGAATATGGGCAGATGCCGTTATGTTGTACATTCAGGAGGGAACCCCCACGGCCGTGAGCTAATTTCTTACAGTCATAAGGATGGAACATTATACGAATTGAGAGTGAGAGAATATATTGGAGGGCCGGAAACCCCCGGAAAGGCTGTATAAAGAATGTTTTAAACTCTTCCCAACTTCTTTGTCTTTCTTCCAGAGATGACAGTTCGCCGTTTATTTTGCTGATTATTTTCATAGAGTATTCATATGTCCGTCTGAAGTCTGAACTGTTCCATTAAAGAATAACCTTGTAAATCGGTCCACTGACAGCAAAATACATGACCATAGTAAATAGGCTATGAAATAGATCGATTATAGTTGATGACATGAATTCAGTTATCAAATATTGTATCAACCTACAGCACAAACTATTTCATGAAAACTAATGTACAGATACTATACCTGCACCGACTTTCTGATCTTTTGTTACCCTTTAGGGGTCCCCCATCTTGGTTTGAAATATTATCTGCTGCTGCAACTATATAGCTGTTGTATTCTATTCTTTACAGAAGCTGGTATGAGGAAGTACACCAGGAAAACGATGCACTATATGAACCAAATATTAATGATAATAAAAACGTATGGAATTGACACCCCCAAAACATCAACATTTTCCCATAGTTAGCATTATTCAAACATTAAACTAGTGTAGAAGTACGAAGGTTAAGTTTATGTGAATAAAATTCACCTATATTTTACGTTAAAATCATATACACTGTATAACGTTAAGTGCATGTTTATTTAACCTCAATCTTAACGTTAATCTAATCGTTAATCTTAACGTCAAAATGAGGTTAATATTAACGGCAATATTAACATCAATATTAGGTTAATTTTGACATTAAGATTCATGTTAATACTGACGTCAACTTTGCGCAAAATTGAGTCCACACATTTCCGTAAATATTAACGTAAACCATCGACGTAAAATTAACCTTTATATTGACGTGGATTGAGGTAAAGTTAACCTCAATTTGTTACCTGGGTTATATTCAGGACCAGGGTTATATTCCGGACAGGGTTTATATTCAGGACAAGGCTTATATTCAGGGCAAGGCTTATATTCAGGACAAGGCTTATATTCAGGACAAGGCTTATATTCAGGACAGGGTTTAATATTCAGGACAAGGCTTATATTCAGCACAAGGCTTATATTCAGGACAAGGTTTATATTTGGGGTAAGGTTTATATTTGGGGTAAGGCTTATATATTTAGAGCATGAAATGTTTATTCACAGTGTCATTCTTAATTAACCAACAGCTGTTGTTGTGCTGGTTCTGTAGGTGGAGAGGGGTGGCGAGTATGACCCCATATGGGCCGAAGTAAACAAAATGTACAAATCACGTTTTTTGCTTTTACCAGGCCATAATTTCTTTAATCGTTAGTTTTTCTTCTCATTTTCGGTTTTAGTGTATGGGACTCGATGTAAGCTAAAGGGCCATATATAGTTTTGCCTATGTATTAACAGAAAAAATCAAAGCTAGAAGCCAAATTAAGGCCTATTTGGGACAAAATGTGCAAAAGAAATCAAATTATCTTAGGGAAATGGCCACGGATTAAAAAGTATGACTTTGATGATTCTCATAGAAATAGAATGAATGAAGAGAGAATTTCTTAAAGAACTATTCCTAAAAGAGTTACACCTGCATTATGGTTATTTCTATTTTTTCCCAGTGTGTTGATTTTTGGCCATTTGGGCAGTAATTTCCGTAACGATTTTTAGACCCCACTTGTAATATTTGCATAAATGTCATATGATATAACTACTAGGGCATTCAATTGGTCACATAATCCCCTGTATCTGAGAACAAAAATTGAGGAATTAGAAATCACACGAAGACACAATAAATGCACAGAGTTTAATAGTTGATTTTGTCATTTTTCGTTAGGGAAATTATTTTTTGATTTATTTCTAATAACACACACCAAATAATCAACCTACATCAAAATACTTTTGCACATAAATGCATGTAATCATGGTATATGCACATGAGAAAATATATAACATTGGCTCATATCATTTACTTTCACTGGCTCTCAACAGGGAAAAGAAATTCCGTAACAGATAATTTCCGTAACGGCAATTCATTGCAATGACATGCATGATTAAACACATACATCAAAATCCTTTCACAGATACATGCATAGTAGCATGTTCTATACACATGAGAAAATATACATTGTTATCTCATGTCATTTGCCTTCACAGGGCCTGAAAGTGGTGCATAACTTCCGTAACACATAATTTCCGTAACAAATTATTTCTGTAACGCAGACCAATCTAGAATAGAATATAATAAAATAGAAAAATCTTTTATTCATCAAAAGTTTTACAATTATGTTGACGAACAGGTCAACAGGCCTCTAGGCCTATACAAAGGATATCAAATATTTAATACCAGTTTATCAATTGTCATGTAAGTCAAAAAGGTAAATATTAGGCCATAAAATCTTATTTATTTATTATTTTTCCACTGGAATTTTCCAGTACTGAGCTTCAAAATAAGGGTTTGAAGGGGTAATAATTCAAATTGTTCTCCTAATTTAGCTGTTTAAGTTATCGACAGGCAATTTTTCCCCAAAATTCAGGAAGCTATGGACTATTCAAAATAAAAAAAAATATATTCTAAAATGCGTTTGAACAAATGTCACAATTTCATGTCAAAAGAAGCTATTTGTACCCTTTTTTTTTACTTTGGCCCATATGCATCACAGGCCTGTTGATTTGGTTAGAACCTGAAATAAAAAAAGGAAAATAGCCAGAGGGGAGGTGGTGGGATTACATGGAGAAATACGGTACCTGAAAGAAGACGTTTAGGTATCACCATAGTTACTTTTGTTTTGCGAAAGTGAGACTACAGTATACATACACAGCATCAGAAACAGAAGCAGAATAGAGCAGGAGCAGGAGGGAAACTGGTTGGATATCAGAAGGGGAAAGCAAGTGCGGAGCATTGTTGGGTCAGATTTTCACAAAATGTACAATTAGCAGCTAGTAAATTCTGCTAAATTAGGCTGCAATTTGGTCAATACTAGGGAAATTCGGGTATATTCGGCATTGCATTGATTCTAGCAATCTATTTGGTTAGGTCAAACTGTATTTTGAACTTTATTTTTGTCTGAAATTTGGGTTATTTGAGAGAATTGGTGAAGGTCAGTTGTACATTTTCTGGCGACTTCTACCTGTTCCTCCTCAATACCAATCCATCCCACACCACTACCTCTACAAACCACCCACTACAGACTATAAGCATGGGACGTGTAATGGACATAATGTTACTGGCCACACTTCTACCCTACACTCTGCAGGGGGCATCAACTAGTGGCCATCTGTTTAAGAGGACAACCAGTGCCAGCCCCAGCTGTCAAGTCGTGTGTAGAGCAGAGGAATCAGATGCAGAGTGTATTCTTAAGAACCTGAAGTTGCTGACTAAAGATGGGGGATGTGTACAGAGGGGTTCAGACAAATGGGCTCTGCCCGAAAGTAAGTAGGCAACAGTAGGAGATACTTTAATATTAAAGGTAAATACCAGTGTTGCAGGCGGGAACACGAGGAACTAATGCATGAAACAATAGAAGTCAATATATTTTGTTCAAACTTCGTCTTGAGAAAGAACATGGTTGGGGGAATACAAAATGCCAAAAGAAACTGGATGTTATCATATAGTTTGTGTTTTAGGGATGAGTGAAGTTTACTTATTTTAGTTCAATGACCCCTTGTTTGTTTTAATTGTGGGGGTAGAATAACATGTCAGCAATGTATATGCAAATTTTAAAGAAAATAGTATGATTCAATCATATGCTATTGAGGAAAATGCAGAAAATACCCGTTTTCCCCATAGGCTTCTATAGTGAACAGTAGTAAATTTCATTGGTCCCTGATATAAAAACTAATCCAATGACATATGTTTTTTGGGTTTTTTTTGGGGGGAGGGGCTTTTTCAGTTCCCCTGAACATGTTCTTTTTAAATCCAAAGTGTAAAGAAAATTCCATGATTTATTCATTTTTTTTTTATATCAAACACTGGCATTTACCTTTAATGTAATGCTCAGACCTGACCAGGTAATAAATACTGGTCAAATAAGGTGACACCGGGCAATATTTCATTGAATAAGACACCCTTTAATTATGACACTTATCAGGGATAATTTCCGTCGAATTATTTAGTTTTTAAACCGTTTATCTTGTATGCTCTGTATTTTTGGTTGGTTTTTTCTTTTTTCTTCTTATAAATGTAGATTACAGTAATAGTTTAGCAACTATGCTAGAGGCAACGCATGAAAATATGATGCATCTAAATGTGCTGTGTTACAGGAAAATGAGTCCCAAGTCGCAATTATTTAATAAGACTAAAAATGATATTTTTCGAAGTGTTTTTTCACAAGATCTCTTTATTGAAAAGTTCTGATCTTTATATATATAGTGGGTTAAGCTCCTGTTTCAGGATATTGTATTAAATATATACTGGTGCGTTTTGAAGACAGCCTTTGTATGTAGTATATTTTAAATACTTTACTGGTAATTGCCCGCCCATTTCTTTCAAAAATAAAGATATCAAACTTAAATGTAGAAACAATTATTACCTATACCTGGTACTAATGTTTAACATCATTGGAATCGGCTTAATCTTATATTTTCAAATATGATGATATCTCAAAATCCAATTTTTGCGACTTGTGTCTCATTAGTTCCCCTGAAACACATCACAAATAGTTAGAAATGTTTTTAAATGATTTAGTCACCCGAGTAGGTTACTTGGCGTCTTTTCTCTTTCTTGTTTTCTCGTGTATTTTGTCTCTTTAGATGTGATAGGCCTTAAATGAAATAAAAGAGAAAAAAAACAAAAAAACAATTGGGATGTATATCTAAGATCTAAGACGCATCTAAATGTGCTGTGTTACAGGAAAATGAGACCCAAGTCGCAATAATTCAATAAGACTAATTTCATTTTGAATATGAATTGCAACTGTACTACTTTCCTTTCGAGATTGGAAGGATGTTCTTGAATTTGCCAGTGTATTCTTGATGTTTTTTTCAGGGGAATCTGCTGCTCGTGGTCTACCAACATCAGGTAAGACATGGGTCAGATTTTCAGAAAATGCACAATTGGCAGCTGTACTCTTTTAGTAAATTCTGCTAAACTAGGCTGCAATTTGGTCAATACTAGGTAAATTCGAGTATATTTAGCATTCTATTGATTCTAGCAATCTGTTTGGTTAGGTTAAACTGTATTTTGAACTTTATTTTCGTCTGAAATTTGGGTTATTTGAGAGAATTGGCGAAATTAAATTGTACATTTTCTGAAAATCTGACCCACATAGAGAATGGAATAAGTAATTATGCGAGAGCTATAAATAGATGTCTGGTGCATTTAGCCTTGAAATGTGGACCCTGAGCGAGCATTGTTAGACTGACACGCATTGTTCAAGTGACAGTTGCGACAGTATATGAGTAATTCTCCCAATAGGGTATCATTTGGTTTTCGAGCTTAAGGTTTCTACATCTTGTATTTAGGATGATCACACATGTTCATAACCATTTTATTTGAGTTTTTTGGCCAAAATTAGGCCGTGGGAACCCTACTTTCAAAGTTCTAATGCCAAATTCTTCACCGTTATTGGGATAAAAGTGCCTTTTTAGGCTAGAAAGTGAATAGTAATTATGGAATTTGAATATAAAGCACAGGCGCATTCAGAAAATATATTACTTCTACTGAAAAGAATGGTTTCTACACATGCACACTTGTTCATTATTATGAAAAAACACAATTCTTATGTAATCACTAATTGACACTGATCCAGATATGGTAAATATCATTTTGGAATATTTGTGTCGCCGTTACGACATATAATATTAGCTTTAAAGGAATGAAATGTCTCTAAACTAATCACTAATATTATACTGCATTTAGGTTTTGGAGTAGGGAAGATGCATATGTATCTATATTTCGGTAAATATAAAGGTTACTGGCCCATGACGTTTATGTACTCTTGTATTCCATCAAATAAAATTCAATGAATTGATGTGGGAATGTTTTATGTCGCGTTACGACTTGTAAAATAAACCCCATATTTAAAATAAAATATATTTTTTATACAAATTTCCCCATTTCTAATAATTGTTTAGGCCTGCCTGAATTTGGTGAACGATATAGATATGAATAAATACAGATGCTGTTGAATTACAGTGAGCATATATTGGGATGTCGCCGTTACGACTATGGCGTCGCCGTTACGACATAACTAATAGAAATATAGAGATCCTTCTATATTAGCAGAGTAAATGTATAGAAATAAAACGGATATTTTGACAAAAAGTTATTCAAACTTTGGTTACAACCAGGTCATATGTTGGCGGCCATCATGGATTTCCTAGCTGTTACTTTGTTATCTAATATTGCTGGCATAATTACTGGGTATCTCATCTCAAATTTACACAATATTATTTGATAAATCTGGCTTAACCCATATGCCTATAGGGGTCGTTTTCGACCCATGTAAGATGCTTTTTTCATGAACATTATTATATTGAAATCAAATAAAACATGTAATGATGATGAGATGTGTGGGAAGTTTAGCCCCTCTACATTGCATAACTAGTGTTGCCATTGACAACGGGCTATTTTAGGTCATGTGACCATCACTGCTGTCTGCTTACTACAAAAGAAAGATGTTTAAGCAGAAAAGATGATTAAAGATGATTAAATATTGCATTATACTAGGTAATTTTAGAAAAAAACTTACATAGAATGGACTACCCAATACCCCAGACTTTCATTTTCGCACATAAACTAGAATTATAAAAATTTTATACAGAAATAATTAACTTTGTTTAAGGTTGGGTCAAAAACGACCCCTCGATCTGGGCATATATATGGGGTAAAAAAATCTCAATATTACTGACCATGACTGAGCAGCTAATATTAGGGTTAGTCAATGCAAATTTTGTGAAAAAATCACCAAATCTGGAACCGAGGTAGATCTTTTATTCTGTCTCATTTTGGAAGGGTCTACATTCTGAAATATGAAATCGGTTGCCATAGCAACTGATTTAAATTGAAAAATAACATATTTTTTTAAAAGAGCCATATGATTTGAACTAATCAATGTAGATCGATGAGTAGATATTCATAAGAAAGCTCTATTAAAAGAGAATCTGCAAATATTGGTTTAAATACATTTTATATATTGTTGTTACCATGGCAACATTTTTAAAGGTGAAAATTGGCTTTTTATGGGAAAATGCCCCCAAAATGGCCATAAGATTTGTTTTATTGGACATACATCAGTAAACAGGGGCTCATATGAAAGGTTTTTTGATGCCGAATCATGTGGCGTATGATTACCATGGTTTTGAATGCTTTAGTCGCCATAGCAACCAAATTATAATCAACTTACACTAGGGGCATGAAAAGTCCATACATTCATGGCATTGACCAAGAAAAGAAATGGGAATTTGTGTACAAAGGCATCAAATTTGGTATAGAGGGTAGATTTTAAAATAATCTATTATATTGGAAGGTTCGACATTCTAAAATTAGAAACTGTTGCCATGGTAACTGATTTGAAGATGAAAAATAGCATTTTAGGGGGAAAAGAGCCATATAATTTTAACTAATAAACATAACATTCATAAATATATTCATATGAAAGCTCTACTGATAGAGAATTCAAAATTATCCATTTTGTTAACGTTTTACTTATTTTCATTGCCATGGCAACCTTTTTCATGGTGAAAATAGGCTTTTTAAGGGAAAATGGCCAAATATATAATTGCCACAAAATCTGTACCATCATTATTCCCATGTTTGGTGCCATTCCTGACCAAAGTATCAAAATGGGACACTAAAATGCTTTTTTTCTGGCTTTTTGGTCTGCTTTTTGGTGGTTGCCATGGAAACCAGATACTATATATAAAACACTGCACAAATGAAATCCATCTTTTAACTATATTTTCAAATGGAAATGAATATCTTTTTTAGACAAAGATTTCTCTCCACTCCTTGTATCCTCCTGTATTATCATTAAGCTAGATAAGCCTAAAGCAGTTGAATCTAAGGATAAATGTGGTTGCTATGGTAACAAAATTTGCGAAACCCTGGAAAACATAATTCTGCATCCTAAAAACTGTTATATAAGGTCCTGGTTACTAATGTATGTTCAATAGAGCAAATTATATGGCAATTATTTGGCCATTTTCCCTTAAAAAGCCCATTTTCACCTTAAAATGGTTGCCATAGCAATATCAATGTATCAAAATGTTGGAAAACGGACATTATCAGATTCTCTATGAATAGACCTTTCGTATGAATATCTGCTTACCTTTTTACGTTTATTATTTCAAATTATATGGCAATTTTGCCTAAAACTCCATTTTCTACCTTAAAACAGGTTCCCATGGCAACCGATTTCATATTTCAGAATGTGGACTCTTCCAAAATGATAGGAAATCAAAAGAACTACCTCTTTACCAAATTTGGTGCTTCTGCAACAAAATTCACAGTTTTTGCCCTTAAGTAACCACATTAATAGAAATGTTATCACCTGACCCCCATATATGCCTGTAGGGGTCGTTTTCGACCCAATCTGTATCTTAGCAACCCTTTTTTAGAAATTTCCAAAATTTTTCCCATGTACTCACAGGACGTCTGGTACCTTTCTACCAAAATTTCAGAATAATCAGATACATTTAAAAAGTCACAGTTTAAATGGGTTAATATAGGCAAAAAAAGGCAAAAATGGGGGTTCCTGAAGCATAGGTGTAGGAATCGAAATATTTGGCACAGCCTTCCCAAACTTTGTCTGTATAATGCTGATATTCCCTTCTATATGTACGCCACAAATTGTAGAGATCGGACGAATTTTATTTTTTCTAAAAAAATGGCCTCCTGAAATCAAATGCTGCCCGTTTGGGAGAATTACTCATATATATTCGGAGTTGTCTGATGATTTTTAAGTAATATTTGGTAACATTTACATAGGGCATAACTTTATCATATGGGTCAGATTTTCAGAAAATGTACAATTGGCAGCTCTACACATTTAGGAAATTCTCCTAAATTAGGCTGAAAAATGAAAAACACCGGGTATATCTGAGTATATTTGGTATCGCATTGATTTAAAGTATCAGACAACGTGACAACGCACTATTTTAGGTCATGTGACCATCACTGCTGTTTGCTTGCTATAAAAGAAAGATATCTAAACAGAAAAGGGGACTCAAAATTGCAATATAATAAGTAATTTTATAAAAGAAAATGCATAGAACGAACTAACTAATATCTCAGGCATCCATTTTCATACTTAAACTAGAGTTATCAAAATTTGGTAAGAAAAGAACAGAGGTTCTTTGAGGTTGGGTCGAAAACGACCCCATTAGGACAATATGGGGTAAAACAAACCCTTAACATTAGGGTAGGAGAGAACCCCTACCCAGTATACAATAAGCTTAATTTGAGGTATACTAGGTAGAATTTCTTGAGCTTTCTGAATCTAAAGAGAAAACAGCTGAAAAGGCAGAATGGAATTATTTTCCAAATAGACCGTTTCTATGGTAACTGATTATATTTTTTTTCTCTTTTAGCAAAAAAATTGGTTTCTAGGGTTTCATTACTACACTTGTATCCAGAATGTGACCAAACTTGGTATTATTGATGGTGCACATGAGGGCTATCTAAAGTCTGGTGGATATCACCAAATATGACCTTGAAACACAAAAACAGCAGAATTGTGGAATTTTATAACCCATTTTCTTTCATAAAAATAAGGCAATTGAGAAAAATGATTACCTACTGCATCAAAGTAATAACTGGCATTGAGGCAAAGATAAATAATCCACGCCCAGTATCATTGGAATGTGCGTTGCTATGGTAACCAAAGCTTACTTTTCACTCTACACTAAATTTTGTTTAAATCTGAATTACATATATACAAACCTGTATCTTTCGAACTATTAAGGTCAAGGATACAGAATTAAAGGCAAACGCTACTATCTAGTGGAAAATGAAAATAAATGTCATTTTTCTGAAACTTTGGTATTTGATTCTTGAAGTGTTTCAGGTCATAAGGATGGAAAAAAATCATTGGGTCGCCGTGCTCATTTTTGAATTACAGTGCTTCAAAATTTGGTATCTCAAAAAAACCAATGAGGACCAAAAGGGGGTCCCATTTTGCAGTACCTCAACTTCATAGTTCATATTTGCTATTTATATTCACTAAATTTAAGTAAAATTAACAGTTTCAGAGACAGTATTATTTGGCCAATAATTCTATGCCTCTTTTCTATAGAGTGCATTGTTATTTTTATTTTGAAAACAATAAATACATAATGTGAATTTTAAATTAAAAACTCGAAAAAACTCAATATTTTCCACCATTTTTATAAAAATAATTTGTTTTCCTCCCCAGTGAAAATAAATGTCATTTTTCTGATTTTTTAGTATATGATTTTTGAAGTATTTGTGTTCTTAAAACTGAAAAAAAATTAATGGGTCACCGTGCTAGTTTCTGAATTATGGGGCTTTGAAACATGGCTGGCAACCCAAAAATCTGCTACTGTCAAAGTGTTCTATGTTTCCTAAACATGTCTATTTCAGACAGCTACAATTATTTTTTTAACGTGATGACATACATTTTTTTCCCTATATATGTGTAGAATATTACCTGTACTATATGTGTAGAAAATTCTGGGACATTTAGAGTATCCATTTTTGTTTTATTCCCAAAACCGTGAAAGGAAAATGCAGCATTTCCCAATAGACTTGCATGCTAATTGGGTACAACTGAGAGTACCCATAGCTAGTTCTGTTTCCCAAACATGTCTATTTCAGACAGCTATAAAAAAAAATCTAACGCGATGACATATATTTTTTTTCCTTTTTATCTGTAGTGTATAACCTGAACTGTATGTGTAGAAAATTTTGGGACAGGAGGACTACCCATTAATTGTTTGTGTTATTCTATAAAATGTAACAAAAATGGGCCGTTTCCTCATAGACTGCAATGCTAAAGGAATAGTGTGTAAAATACCCGTATTCGTAAAATACCTCCCCCCCCCCCCCACGGCTCCTCTCGCACCCCCAACACACAGCCTCATATTAAAAAACCAGGCCAAATTCAACATTTGACCTTGACCTTGACCTTTGCCCAGGTCATTTACAGGGATGCAGGGGTGGGGGGGGGGGGGGAAGAGGGAAGCTGCATATAGCACTCATATATCCTCTACCATCAATATTCCCAGGTTTGGTGCCATTCCTGCATGACAATGATGTAGAAATGGGACAATAAAGTGCCATTTTTCTGACTTTTTGGTCGGCCTTTTTAGTTGCCATGGTAACCAGATACTATATATGAAAATATTAAATAAATTAATTCCATCTTTTAACTACATCTCAAATGGATATGAATATTTGACAATGATTCTACTCTTTGTATCCTGTTGTATCTACATTAAACTAGTTAGATAAGCCTAAAGTAGTACTAATACCTGATAGCAATGATCAGTTGCCATGGAAACCACTTTCATATTTCAGAATGTTCCCCCATCTAAAATGATAGAGGATGAACAATTTACCTGTGTACCAAATTCCGTGGAATTTGGCCCCCATATTTGCCTAGAGGGGTCGTTTTTGACCCACCCTATATCTCAGAAGTTATTTAAGGAAATTTCACAAAATTTCTCCCATGTACTCACAGTACCTTTCTAATCATTCTTTTAACGTTTTAAGACGATTAAACAATTTTTGCAACCTTCGGTTTAAATGGGTTAAACTGCATTTTGAAGCTCATTTTTGTGTTAAATGTGGGCTATTTGAGAGGACTGGTGAAGGCAAATTGTGCATTTTCTGAAATCTGACCCGTATAATGGAACGAGATGCACATAATACAAAAAGAATATTGGATTAGAGTCCTCTGTGCAATCCCTTTGCAAACACATTAATATTCACCATGGCCACTGCGGCCTTGTTTCATCACCTCTGTTACTGTGAACATACTAAGGTCATATTTTCAGAAAATGTACAATTGGCAGCTCTACATATTAAGGAAATTCTGCCAAATTAGGCTGAAAAAGTATTTATGTGTATATTTGGCATGGCATTGATTTAAAGTATCAGTTCTGTTATATTAAACTGTATTTTGAAGCTTATTTCTGTCTTAAATCTGGGTTACTTGAGAGGATTGGTGAAGGCGAATTGTACATTTTCTGAAAATCTGACCCACTAGATACTGCCTTGACTCATACTGCCTCACTGTGTTACTACCTCTATGTTCCTCTAGCTGGGTCATCCTTACAGTGGTCACTTATTTAATCCTTCTCCTCATATCACTACCTTTGTCAGCTACATCCATGGACACTGTTTCTAATCTAAATAATGTTTAAAGTTAATTTGACATGAAGTTAATGGGTGAAAACACCAGAAAATATATAATTCATCTTTATAAATCCTATAGCCCAAATAACCCAAATATAAGACGAAAATCAGGTTCAAAATTTAATCCAACATAACCAAACAGATTGTTTGAATCAAGGCAATGTCAAATATCCTCAGATATACCTAGTGTTGATGATTTTACAGTCTAATGTAGCCGAATTTACTAAATGTGTAGCTCTGCCAATTGTACATTTTCTGAAAATCTGACCCTATTAATAGACTGCAATCTTTCCACAGTGGAGTACCTAGTTGTGTCTCAGAGTCGTCATCTGTACGATATATGTAATATTACAGACCTTTCCTCATAGCCAGAATACATTACTAAGACACATTACCGACCAGATATTCCTATTCCTGGAACAAATAGTTGCACCTACTATTTCTTCATTACTGAGATCTTTTCTCCCATTATAAGAAGTCTTTTTATTATAACCACTCCCCTATTACCTATGACCTGTGTCATCTGCTGCTATGACGCATTGCAGTTGGTCCTTTTAAAATATGACAGTGAGGATTTCTTCCTTTTTCGCACCTTTTCTAAGCATCATGGATAGACTTGCGCACCTTGATTATTTTTATCATAATAATACGTATACAAATAAATGCAATTTATCCACACACAACCACTATTTCTTTGGCATTACCTACAAAATAATTATTAAACTAATTATTCTTTTACAGAAATGAAATGTATCATATAAAAACCAACTTTACTTTGGTTGGATTTCTGGTCTATGAGAAGGGACTCAGTGCTAGTCTACTAGCCACTATTCAGACACCACATAGTAGTATATGAAAATGAGCAACTGACTCTGGCATAAGAAAGATGGCTATTTGTATATCTCTGTGAGAGACTGAAAAGAAAGTATCTCTTCATATTAGGATATCCATAAGTCAAGTTGATTATGTGTTGGAATATCTTAGAAAAGGAAAATGATATTTGAAAAAGAAAAATGTTGGATATGTTGGATATTTACTATGACACATTTTTATCCTGACCGTTTGGGGACAAAACATACCTCATGACATGTCCACGTCTACTGAATATCAGGGATGGCCTCAAGAGGCATCTGCATCCCCATTGCAGGCCTCTCGGGATATCCCCACAACGGTAATAAGGTATTAATAGTTAGTGGATGCTTTAGTGATGTATCGGCGCATTGTGATTGCTAAATCTCCCTATTCTGACATGAAGTTAATAGATTGCAATATTTCCACAGTGGAGTACATCATGACATGTCCAGGTCTACTAGAGATCCCAGGATTGAGCAGAGACCCAGGAACAACTCATACATGTTGGATGAACAGGAACACTGTGTATGCCACTACCAGCACAAGCAGACAAATGATCCGCTACAACATCGACCATGCAACCAGAACATGCAGCGGCAGTGTCATTGCGAACCACACTGAACCCATCACATACATCGGCTGTGACACAACCAATAACAAACTCTATGTGCTCCGGCACCAACAAAATGTTGGTGTATATGACACAAGTGGGAACTTTCTAAGAGTCATGACAACTTCCCAAGTGTCTGTTCCTCTCAAAATGACCATGAGCAAGGACCTAATTGTCATCGTTGAGGGTGACTCTGTATCCAGTGAAGTATATGTGTACAATAGTGATGAAGGGTTTAACCACACAATGCATAATTCCCTCCCATATTCAGATTCTTATACCAATATCGCAATCACCCCTGAAGCTTATGTGGTTGTTGGGAACCCAGATCGAGTGATTGGTACCAGACGTCCCATCAATTTTGTTTTTGCCTTTACAAATCCTCCAGGTGTTATGTCAGGGCGAGACCGCACATTCTTTATATGCTCACTTGGCGCTTTGAAGTTGTATCGTTTTGATGATTTGAGCGAGTACTATGTAGACAGTCTGACCATCCCTATGGCAGTGCAGGGTGAGATGTCTGGGTGGATGGCCTTCACTGAAAGCTTCTTCTGTATAAGTACAACATCTGCTGAGCTCAGGGTGTATAGGTTACTTCCATAATGTGCACAATTATCCCTTTTAAAGTGGCTAAGATCGCTGAGAATAAAGATCGGTATTTGTGTGAAATATAACAACAATTTGATAACAATAATTATACCTTTCGCGCTGGATTTATTTTCACACACTAAGGTGGGTGCACAAAAATAGCGAAAATAAATACTGCGCGAACATTAATACACTTACAGTACACAGTAGTTATGGTCTTCAGCTTTGTTTACATCATGATGTTCCCTCTGACAATGCGTCAATGACGGCTGTCACGGAATGCATGTGCATCATTGGTACTTGCGTAACGGTCGAGCTGTACCAGGGTTATTTTGGTCTGGCAGACCAAAATAATTTTCAACAGGAAGATTCAGAAAATTCACAAATATGGGTTGATATGATCAAATCAGGAAAGCCATGGGTACAGGAGGTTCTATTGTATTCAATTACTAAAACTTTGACTAAATTCTCATAAATGAGTTCTGTGACTGGCAAGTGCCACTTAATGCTAGGAAGATCAACAAATCAATGTTGCTGTTTTTTATGATTGACAAATTGACAGAGCAAGTGACTATATAATTGTTTTAAAGCCCCAGTCTACTCAGTTGATTCTCACAGAACTTAATGGAAAAGGGTCCTCTGCAGCGCAAAATCGCATGAGAATTGGTTTAGTGGACTGAGGCCTTTAGTCACAAATGACAAAATGTTCTTAATAGCGACAATAGCTACGCAACTTGTGCAATATTCTAAGCGACTGAAACCAACGAGTTAGTTAAGAGATTTATTATATATATATGCTTTAATCATTTATAGAAAAAAATCGAGTAATAAATTTTAATTTTATTGGTTTTTTTAGTAAAAAAAAACAGATTGGTTGCATGACAACCCCAAGTAAATCACTAGTGCAGTACTCACTATGTGTAAATCACTCTAGATACATTGTTTTCAGAGCAATGCGTGTATAATGAATGTTGATATAACAGCCTAGCATGTACAGAAACAAATACAATCATCCTAACTAACTATATGATTGGTTGAAACATAAGGAACAAAATGTACACTATTTTTAGATTGTGGCCGATGTTTAATCATATACAGTAAAGTGCCTAAATGTCCAAGTGGACAGATAAGTAACTGATTTTCCTCTTAGTATATCTTCCCCTGTCCATACCCCAAATAGATAGAGGGACCTCGGAGTTGTATAACCATGTCAAACCAATTGCTGCTCTATGTGCATGGATTTTAAACGGCGGCTAGTTAATTTTCAGATAACTTGGCACTGAAATATTTGTTAACCCACTGATCAAGTAGAACTGAATTTGTACTGATATAAATTATGGGGTAGTATACTACTATATGTGAGAATTGGAAAAGGAAAAACAATGGGGTCGTTGCATAACAAATGTCCATCTACAATATCATAGACATTTTTTTCTATGACTATGAGGTCTGTTTGCGACTCGTAAAAATAAAAAACAGGTGCATCGCATAATACTGAATCGTGAAATAGAGGATTCCTTGTGGCTTCAAAAATGACATTAGATATCAATTTCAAGGTACAGAGGCATTATAGCGCCGAAATGGTGCATGGGAGAATGTCATCCATAATTGTAATTTATTATAATTTAAAAAATCTGGCTTTAATTACTTTCATCTAGAAATATGGTAGAAAATTACGAACCAATTTTGAAGTACAAAAAATAAATAAATGTGCAATGTATCAAATTCATAAAATATCAACTAACATTGAATAGTGGTATATTTGGAAAGATAAAGTTGAACGTTTTCCACTATTGAGATGTTTTAAGATGGGTAAATGTGGTATCAGTGCATCGCAGAGCATGTTTGCTATGCAAGGCAGAATATTAACACAGCATCGTTGGCATCGTTTATTTTATCACCAAAATGATGATGTCAATATTTGTTCAATGAAATAGACAACCATAACCATAAGTATTCAGGTTTGATTTTTGGTCTCATTCTAGCCATTATTAGAGAAAGAAATATTCGAAAACATTGCACATGTCAGTATTGATGCAGCGTAGAAAATCAATTGTGGCTGCAAGGCATGTACGATGTCATAGAAGATGTCATAGAAAGTTATGCAATGCAGTCATTGCAGTTGGATGTCTACGATGTCGTAGAATCAATCCACGAGCTTGCAGATTGTTATGCAAGGGGGGCATTACTTGTCACTAGATATAAAGAAGGACCACTTTGAAATAGAGCAACGCCTTCAGTATAATGGTGCATGCATAGGTACTTTAATGAGTTGCAGGGGCGGATCCAGGATTTCCTGAATAGAAGGGGGGGGGGGGGTTCAGGTCTGAGAAAAGGGCACATGTTGGAGACTGTGAGAGCTGAAGGCATAAAACCCCCAAAGGAGGGTCCGGGAGGGTTTTCCCCAGGGTAATTTGTAGAAATATACTCCTTAGATGGGGAATTCTGGTTCATTTTGAGTGGATAAATATATTTTTAGTGTATGTATAGCTATGTATTTTAACAACATTTTACCTTTGCAGTTGCAGCGCATAATTATTATTACATTACAGATGATGTAGAAAAAAAATAATAGATATTCACAATGACATGTTCAGCCCTGTAAGCTTGTGTATCAAAAGGGGGGGGGGGTTGATTTCTAGGCCGGGTAAATTAAAATTCTAATTATAAATGTCTTTTTTCCGAACTTCTGAAATATTTCATGAAATGTCTAAGGATATAGAAGAAATGCCCCAAATTCATAAGCTGTACTGCCAGGAGACCTCTAGATGACACTTAAAGTGGGATCTATTATCAAACCTCATAGGTCTACCGGCCTTTAAAAACTCAATGATTATGTATGTTTTTGAGATATGGATCTTTGAAATCAAAAAAAGATACTAGCAATAATTTTCTTAAAATGTGTAGCAGGCCTAATATACCCCCCCCCCCATCCCGTATACCCCCCCCCCCCCCCCCTGCTGTTTAACTATCTATGTCTAATGTACTGGGGGAACATAGGTTGGATATACCACCTCCAGTTTACAATAGCCCTAGGACAAAATGTACCCCACAAGGTTTAAATGGGGGAACTAAATCTTAGGCCTAACAGAACTAGACAGAACTAAATAGATTTTAGGAATGAATACCAAACCGATTTTAAATGTGGGGTTGATAAATTCTAATGAGATATGACAAATATGCGGAAAGTAATGGAATTAATAGAATTTCCAAAATTCATATGAGTTGATGTTTATCTTTTCAGGTGAAGTAGTCCTAGACATATTTAGCAGATGCAAATTTCGAATTAGAATCTTGAAAAACCCCACTATTTTTTGCAATTTTAACTAAAAAAATTGTTTTATTCCCAAAACCGTGAAAGAAAAATGCAGCATTTCCCAATAGACTTGCTACTAAATGGGCACAACTGAGAGCACCCTAAGAGGTAGCCCTGTTTCCCAAACATGTCTATTTCAGACAACTACAACTTTCTTTTAAAAAGCTATAACATATATCTTCCCTTATTATGTGTAGCATGTAACCTGCACTATATGTGTAGTAAATTTTGGGACAGTAGGAGTAGCCATTAGTTGTTGGTTTTATTCTATATAATGTGAAAAAA
The DNA here is from genome assembly GCA_942159475.1 of Sthenelais limicola. Classification (NCBI taxonomy): domain Eukaryota; kingdom Metazoa; phylum Annelida; class Polychaeta; order Phyllodocida; family Sigalionidae; genus Sthenelais; species Sthenelais limicola. Next base: position 38,671,766 of record OW804097.1, on the reverse strand, counting down.
TGGGGAAAAATGACTGCCATAGACTTTGGGATGGGAAAAAGGGCACTTTGGGGCGGGAAAAAGGGCACTTTGGGGCGGGAAAAAAGACACTTTGGGGCAAAAATAAAGCCACTTTGCGGTGGATGAATAGAGTACTTTGGGGCGGATAAAAAGGGCACTTTGGGGTGGATAAAAAAGGGCATTTTGGGGCGGAAAAAGGGCACTTTGGAGGAGGGATAAAAGGGCATCATGGGACCCAAGGGGGGTTTCGAACCCCCTGAACCCCCCCCCCCCTCCCTGGATCCGCCCCTGAGTTGTGCAACTTATTTTACAGAACTAGTATAATATTCACACATGTGCAATATATAGTGTACCATGAATAGTATGATACTCACACATGCAACATATTGTACACAAATAATATAACTCTCACACATGTGTAACTAGTTGTGCATAAATAGTATAACTCTCACACATGTGGAACATATTGTACACAAATAGTATTGTAAAATATGAGGTGAAAGTTGTCATAGTTTTGTGCTTTCATTGTAAGTCTCATTCTCTATTTCTTACCGCCACAACACTCATGGATCGCTTTGAGACATACATCTCTGTGTGTTGCGTTGATTCATTTTCTCGCTCAACTACTGACCCTAACTATTACGGAGAATGACCCACAATTCTTCAGTATAATTCTTGCACTTGTGCCACTTATTGTGTACAACAAATAGTATAAATCTCACACATGTGCAACATATTGTGTACCACAAATAGTATAAATCTCACAGATGTGCAACATATTATACACAAAGAGCATAGTACTCATACTTTAGCAACATATTGTACACAAATAGTATAATACTCACACATGTGCAACATATTGTGTACCACAAATAGTATAAATCTCACAGATGTGCAACATATTATACACAAATAGTATAATACTCACACATGTGCAACTTTTTGTACACAAATAGTATAATACTCATATGTGTGCAATATATTGTATCATATAGTATAAGACTCTGATCTGTCTGTTATTACTGCATCAGCTTAAATTCAGTGTGTAATTAATCACTCCTTAACAAATACTTGAATACTAGAATGTTCCATGTTGTGAAGATCCACTTTCTAAGTTAGATGGTAATTCCTGGATTAATCTATAGAATTATATTTCTATAATTATAATTATATTTATATATATAGAACTTTTTTCAAATTCAAGCAAGCTTATTTCAAATTCAAGCAATACAAAATATGGTCCCAAAACAACAATTTAAACGAGACGCAACTACCGCTTTTTCCATGAAAAAGCTGACAGGCTAACCTACTCAGCACCAAGAACGTTGTACCTGATACATTGGTAAACACATTAGAGAGAGAAACGCCATTAATTGCACCTTTTTCAACATCACTGTATTTCACTGTATACATCAAAGCCAAGCTACATTTGGGCCTGCCACTACACTAGGCCTGCTATATATATAGCGCTGTTTGTTCATGCATGCTCACACAGGGTGTGAGGCTGCATGAACAGTGTATTAAACACAAAACAATAATCTATTTCAAGGTAGGAGGGAGGGAGAGCAGGGCGGGTGGTGGGCAGTGTCAGTGTCATTGAAAATGAGAAAAAGATTCCACATTTATGCAAATAAGTAGCCTAAGACTTCAGCACATTCAAATCTCACGGTTCTGCTTCTAGATGAAATGTACTACTGTATGAGTTGTCTGATGTAGTGTAGAAAGTACTTTGTTATACCTCCTTGTGTTATATAAATGTATACTCATACAAGCATAATACATTTTAATCATTCATAGTATACACATGTTACGGGACAGCAGCCTGATGCCTTTTTCCTGCCTGTATATTACTTCAAGGGTGTGTACACATGTTTATGCTTGAAATAAAAATAGCAGTTATTGTTCCACAACCTGAATTTATTATATTTCTTCATTATGTTGTAAAGTTATGGCCCTATCTTTAATGATTTGACCATAACTTTATTAGTTTAAATTGTTTTTATTCATCAATGCGTCAGCCACGCTACCTACACTGTACTCGTTGCGCAAGTAAAACTACGGCGCGGGACGGGCAGCATATGTTTCAAATGTGTAATTCACCCCGCCATAAATTTACACTTGTCCTGTAGCCATGCGCACCGTAGCCAGGGGAGGTGTAATTCACGGAACCGTAGCCAGGGGAGGTGTAATTCGCGGAACCGTAACTCAGATTGTTCTACAATGTAGCATGATTTAAGCTACATGCATTGGTCCCAGGAAACATTGGTGCATGACTATTTGATTTAAATCAGCTTGTTCTGCAAATATTGTATTTCTTGCATAATGTCTGGCTAATTGAAATTCTTAAAACAATACAACCTATATACTACGCATATATGTGTATTGGTTTCAATCCATGTAGTTATTTCACCTCCCGAGTACAGGTACTCTGTTTACTTTGTTGTTAGGCATCTGGCCCAGGATGGGTAGGTAGGATATATCAATCATTTAAAACATAAGGTGACACTATGTTTGCAACTCAAACAGGAATAACCAAATAAATATGATATTGATATGGACACAAAGTTGAACATAAATAGTGAACTGTACAACAAGTGACTTGGTAAAACTCATGGAGGTGTAATATTACGTGGTAATTAATAATTAATTACTCAAGCTGTATAAACTGTAAATATCATCAAGGCTTCCAATGTATACCCAAGTAACTCCATAGCTTGGAGTTGGAGCATGTAGCACCACCTGGTGTAGAACAGAAGGCCGCTACTTACGGCGCTGCACCATATATATCAGCAAGCTTTCCCACATGGGTGCTAAGCCTACAGCGCTGCACCATATATGTACCCAACGTAAGGGTGGCCCATATCAAAGGCCAATTACACTTATTTTGAAGGTGCAGCGCCATAGTTCTACGCTTTTTCAGGACAGTGTACCGGTGTACAGACAAGACCCTTCCTCTTCCCGCCACCTCCCATTCTCCTTATCTTGATTACCAAAGTCCACACTGACTGGATAGCTAATTGTTATCTCAAGAAGAGAGAAGGGAGGATGACAATCAGCCTTAATCAGTCTTATCTATTGTGATTAACTGGGTATGAATACTCTGAACAAAATCCATTCAGGCCTTTCTTGAACCAGGTATACATTTGCAACAAATGCAACAAATTACATACATCCAGCAAGTTTCATTGGTCCAGTGGTAAGGCGTCAGACTTCCGGTCAGAGCATTGTGAATTTGAATCCCATTGCAGGTAGCCTTTTTGCATTTCTCTCATTTTGGAGTTATTCTTTTTTTAAATTTCGGTAATATCTCCACTTCTGGGACACGGATTTCTTTTAAACTCACACATGTAGTTATTTATGCAATTCCCTTTCAATTGGTGAAAGAATTAGAGAGTCTAAGGTATTGGTGGCAGTCATAAGCTTGTGTTTATGTTCAGCGAAAATGATTTTTCGCACAGGCCACAATATATCAAGACACACAGGAGGCCTTGCTATGTAGATGATTACCTATAGAGTATGGCTCAGGTTGGTGGCTCTGGATATAGGAGAAGATAATGACAACAAGGGAAAATTATTGTTTCAAATTAATAATGAGCAGTTAAATATATTTACCATTTTACCATTTAAGTAGGGTCTCCACTGGCTGCAGTAAGGTCTGTGGGAAGCTCTGCGGGAAGCTCTGCGGGAAGCTCTGCGGGAAGCTCTGCGGTAAGCCTTGCGATGGTGTTGTGATGGTGAGAAGTGGCGAGGTCCTGCCTACATGGCCAGTGAACCATGCAAGCAGGACCTCGTCATTCCTCTCCACCTACAGAAGCAGCACAAACCATCGCAAGGCTTACCGCAGAGCTTACCGCAGGCAGTGGGGACCCCCTTTACACTTCTTCTCGTTTATATTCATGTTTTAGCATTGTAGAGGCCCAGAAAGCAGTAATCGGTAATCATATTATTATAGGCCTACACATTGGTGGTAAGCTTTTAGAAAAAATGGTTGCGGCCAAGATTGAAGAAATTCTAAAAAAAACCTATTTCCTTACCAAAAAGAAATTTCGGTTTCAGCCAAAACATGCTGTGATTTTGAACTTGTACTAGCTTCAAAAAATGAAAACCAAAGAAAAAACATTAAAGAAAAACTACAACATTCAGGTCCAGTCATTATGCTTGTGGAAAATTGAGGAAATCGGCCTCACTTCAAGTTGTTTCCCTACTTGTACGTCTTCAACCCTAAAACTACAAGCCTACGTAGTTCGTCAGAAATTAATACCGGTTTGTGATAATTATGATATTGCTCATATAGAGTCTAGGCCCAAAGATGGGAGAGTCCCTTCAAACGGAGGGAAAGCCTCTCGCCTCAAACCGCAAAGTGCCATTATAATCCCATTAAGACCGCAAAATATCATTATAATCCCATTCGAACGCTGAGTCATAGGCCAGGAAATCGATTAGTGAAGTAGGCGTCCAATCACTGACATACTATTCTTATCTGATCTGAGGGTTTGGACCTGGACATTTTGGATCATTTTTTAGAGGAAATGTAAACTCATTAATAATAATGCCAATAGGACAGACATCTGGGGCTGTCTATGGTGTCTCGAGCCCAGAGCATGACTGCATAAACCTATATGAGTGATTTAGAGTAGAATGCATATATATGGGCCAAAGTAAAAAAAAATGTACAAATCAGGTTTTTTGCTTTCCCCAGGCCCTAATTTCTTTAATCTTCAGCTTTTCTTCTCATTTTTGCTATCAGTGTATGGGGCTCGATGAAAGCGAAAGAGCAATATATGGTTTTGCCTATGTATTAGCAGGAAAATGTAATGCTATAAGCCAAAATAAGGCAAATTTGGGGCAAAAAGGGGAAAAAAACAAAGTTATTTTCGGGGCAATGTCCCCTGTTTCAAAAATATGACTTTCATTTTCATAAAAATGGAATAAATGAAGAAAGGGTGTCTTCAAGTATTATTCCTAAAAGTATCATAGTTGCATTATTGATGTTTCTAATTTTTCTCACTTTGTTGATTTTTGTCAATTTGGACAGTAATTTCCATAACGATTTTTAGAACCCCCTTGTAATTTTTGCAAATGTTTCATATGATATAACTACTAGTGCATTCAGTTGTTCATATAAATCCCCTTATCTGAGAAAAAAAGTTAAGGAATTGGAAGATACATGAAGACAGTAAATGCATGAAGTTTAAAACTAATTTTTGTCAATTTTCGTTACGGAAATTACTTTTTGATTAATTTCAAATAATACACACACAATTATCAACCTACATCAAAATGCTTTTACACATATATGCATATCATCATGGTCTATATGCATAAGAAAATATAAATCACTGGCTCATATCATTTACTTTCACTGGTACTCAACAGGGAAAATAATTTCCGTAACGAATAATTTCCGTAACGCCGATTTTTTGCCAATAGCACGCATGATTAAAGACATACATCAAAATTCTTTCTCACATGTATACATATTAACATCTTCTATACACATGAAAAAATATATATTCTTGGCTCATGGCCTTTGCCTTCACAGGGCCTCAAAGTTGTGCGTAATTTCCGTAACGCATAATTTCCGTAACGCATAATTTCCATAACGCTGACTGTGTCTATACAAAGGATATTGAGCATACAGAAGTAGTTTATATCCTATTGTAAATTGTCCTGTTAGTCGAAAATAGCAATTTGGGCCTATAATATTTTATTTAATCATTATTTTTCCACTAGAATCTGCCAATACTGAACATCAAAAAGAGGGTTTGACGGGTTCAAAATTCAAATCGTTCTCCTAGTTTAGCTGTTTGAGCTATCAAGAGGCAATTTTTTCCCTAAATGCAGAAACATGTGAGCTATTCAGAATACCTTACGATGGTATTCTATAGTGCGTTTGAAAAAATGTCAAAATTTCATGTGAAATATGGCCATTTGTACATTTATTTTGACTTTGGCCCATATGGGTCAGACCTTCAGAAAATTTACAATTGGCAGATCAACACATTTAGTAAATGCTGCTAAATTAGACTGTAAAATGGTCAATACTTGATATATCTGAGTATACTTGACATTGCCTTGATTCAAACAATCTGTTGGTTTATGTTGAACTGCATTTTGAACCTGATTTTTGTCTTAAATGTGGGTTATTTGAGAGGATTGGTGAAGATAAATTGTACATTTTCTGGCAATTTCACCCACATATATACAATATATGTTCATCAAACCTGTAATAGATTTTGTTAAAGCAGGAAAAGAAAAGAAACATTAAATGCTAAAGACTACAGCAGGGTTCAGTGATGACATTTGATTATGAATAAAAACATACAGAGCAACAATACAGGTGGCACCACCTGGTGAAGACCGGAATAGTAGGCATCTAGAAGAGAGCTCACTGGAGGTTATGAATCCTGTGGGATGTTATATAAATCCTGTGGGATGTTCAACTGAGACCGAATACAATCTCTCTTATCTGGAAAACATAGTACACGCCTCCTTACTCCATTATGAACAATGTTGTTTCAGTTTTATCTCTTATTTTGTTAATGAAGACAGAAATTATATAGTTGTGGTGATTTCTATATATGTATTAGAAGGAAGACCTACAAGGAGTAAAGCTCTTCCACTCTTGATATACCAATAGGCAGTACTATTGGTACATTTTCCATTTTCCTTAGGATTGCCTATGTTTAATATGGATTTTACCTATATTGAAAAGGGTTTGGTGTTGAAATGAATAATATGTGAGGTAATTTGATTTGGCATCTAGAAGAACACGTTAGAATCATTGAATATTCTTGGTGACTGCATATTTGATGCCCTTATATTGCGAGAATAGAAAACAAAAAAAGAAGATTTAATTTGCTAAGGAAATTAGCTGACTATACAGATTCAATGGCTTTTACTTAATATTTCCTACTTTGTGGTTGAGTTCCTCCGCGATATTTTGTGGTTATTTTCTGCTAAATTAGACCGTAAAATGGTCAATACTAGGTATATCTGAGATTATTTGATATTGTCTTGATTCAAACAATCAGTTTGGTTATACTGAACTGAATTTTCATCCTGATTTTTGTCTCAAATTTGGGTTTTTTGAGAGGATTGGTGAAGATAAATTGTACATTTTCTTGAGATTTCACAAAAATAAACATTTTCTTAGTAATCCTGATTTTGAAAATAATTGGACTCAAAGAGCCTATTTTCTTTGATTAATAAGCATTTATTACCTTTGTTTACATATATTAACCCTATATCTTATCCGTGCATTACAAGCACCAACTTTTATAATATCAAATATTTAAAGACAATAAAATGTGATGTGTTCCAGGAAAGTGAGACACAAGTCACAAAAAATGGATTTTGAGATATCATCATATTTGAAAAAATTAGATCATGTGGATTCTAATGATAGTAAATATTAGGACATCTAATAAGTGTTTCTATATTTTATGTTTGATATTGTTATCTTTGAAAAAACAAGTTTACGATATCTCTGGTTGGATACATAGATAGAACCTGATGAGAATGTGGTACAAGGGACACTATTGCACTGTCCGGGATGTTTGTTTTTTCGTGGCCCATGAGCCTATCAACATTGAGGACAGTGCAATATTGTCCCGAGTTCCACATTCGAATTTAGGTTCTATATATACTACCATGTTGCTATGCTTACCTTATATAGCTATGTTTACTGGGGACAGGAAGTCATACCACATGCATTGAACTGGTGCAAATTACAACACTACTTCATACAATTAAATGGCATGTGGTACATACATTAACGTGGAGTAATTGCTAGTAATGTATTTTAATATACTCTATAGGGTGACCTTAGAAATGCATGAACATATTTAATACACTGTCTCATAATTTGGTACATGTATTTATGCTACAAACATTAAATTAAATTATTCTAACAAAGAGATCATGTGAATAAATCATTTTGAAGAATATCAATTTTGCGAATTGTGACATATTTTCCTGAAACACATCACAAATATAAAATGATACCACGCCTATACAATGCAGCAGTGATTTCCTGCATAACGAACGTATACATGCAGAACGAACTTTTTCGAACATACTTTCCTGAAATAAACCAATACAGACAGACGTAGTGCCGCCAGGGAGCGACACCAAAGAAGATGAGGGTCAGAATTTCAGAAAATGCACAATCTACATCTCTATACATCTCTCAAATTCTGCTAAATTAGAGTGAAAAATGATAAATACTGAGTACATGTGAGTGTATTCTGTATTATATATTTATTCAATACATCTATCTGGTTATGTTGAACTGTATTTTGAACCTGATTTCTGTCCTGCGACATTTGGGATATTTGAGAAGATTGGTGAAGGTGAATTGTACATTTTCTGAAAACTTGATCCAAGAGATCTCAACACTTTTCTTCAGATTCAGGTGCCTCTGCAATTCTTCCTGGTTGTGGTTCATATGTGGACAGATGCAGTGTTTTGAGTGATGTGCGAGACCCCTGTGATGCCCGGTCACACGGAAGACTACTTTCATTTTCAATAAACGGAAAAGGATATGATTCAGACTGTGGGGTAGTGGGTGGTACCTGAAAGGCGTACCTATCCTCATCCTCGTTATACCTGTTATGCATCATAACGGCAATCTTGGCGTTATACTGCTCCAGTAACTCACCTGTACTGTATCTACTACCACCTCGCGCTACCTGTTGGCCCCCCACTCCCCATTTCTGTTCATTTACAAGTCTTTTATACTTGGCTAAACCTTGTGAAAAAGTAGTTTTGCTGCCATCATATATCCCCCCTTCCGATTTCATTATATCAAGACCTTTTAGTCTGGGTGTGATGTACGAGACACCATTTTCAGATTTTCGAATGCTTCCGTCCTCGTCGCTAATGTCGGAATCAGCTTCGTGGTTGTCGACTGGTATACTGTGTATTTTGGACGAATGTTTACCTACGTCATTAGGCGTCCCATATGCCCGCCATTCCTTGTGGTGAGATCCGGTGTTATCGTCTTTGTTCTTTAATATGCTCTTCGGCGCTCTGCTATTTTGATAGAACTTTTTTTCACTATTAAATGCTCCATAAGTCTTGGCGTAATAACCGGTATCCTGCCTGTCAAATACCACGTGACCATCATTATTTGCATATTCCAGATTGTATTCCCTCAGTATCTTCTGCTGCTCAGGCCCCTTATTGGCTGATTCTGAAGGTCTTTTCTGCCCTTTACCCACAATAAAAGGTAGGGGATTCCCTGGACGGATGCCGGGGTGTCCGGGACATACTTTACTGTCGGATTTCAATTTGTTTCCAAGCATTCGTGGGCTTTCCACCAGATAAGGCACAACATATGAAGTCATTTCTTCATTCAAGTTTATATTACTCCACATTCTTGTCTCCTGGCCTTGGATAGTAATTAAGTCGTCGGTGGGTATGGCTGTACTAGCGGCGGAGGGTGGGGGGTTGTAAGGAGCAAATCCAGCTAGATTTCCCGAGCTGCTCGTTGAGGATCTGGCTTTGTCTATACTTGCTCGCACGTTTAGTAAGTGTTCGTGAAACACTCCGTTCTCGTACAAACCATTCAAGTCAAAACTGTCAATATTATCCGACGAAGCCCCAGCAGTGTGATTGTTCGTACTGAAAGCCCCGATTGTGAACTTCTTTATCGGACCTTTTGCCATTTCGAAGCCTACCTTGGATTTGTCCTTTGGAAAATTATTTGACAATATTTTCCTCTCCGGTATTTGCGCGCTTGATTTGGGATAAAGAGAGGTCAATGACCTTAGTTTACCCTTGACTTTACCAACGTTAGCTGCTGCCATTGGGTCGGAGAGCAAATATGAAGTGTTCCGATGCATGGGAACCGACCTTGGGGAACTGGGGATAGGTTGTCTGTTGTAGGTATGATGCAGGTGGCCTCCTGGCGGCTCCATTTCTGATGAACTTGGGGAATAATGTCTAGTTGTAGCCTTTACTCTTGCCTGCTGGCTCCCCTCCCCATCTGTGTTATTTCCCGTCTCTTTTACCTTAATTGATTTAGTCTTTTTAAAACTGCTGCTACTCTCCCATTTCTTACCTACAGGGGATAAGGATGCTGTGGTAGAGATCTTCCCTTTGTTAATTGGGTCTATTTCACGTAACGTTTGTCTGTAGGATTCATCTTTATACGGACTTATCCGACGCTTGGTCCTCGCCCACGACTCGTACACATTCGAGTCCTCAGACTTTTTAGTTTTTAGTGGATTATTATTATGTGTCGGTGATTCTTGAGATGTGGGTTTTTGCATCATTGGCGGGAGGGGTGGAAGCTCAGCGCTGAAATTGCTGGTCACTGAATTATATCGCTCGACCAATTGTTCTAATCTATGTGAGGTAAATTTAGCTGGGGACGCCTGTAGAGGGACTCCTCCCCCCCTGCCGGAGATTTTATTATTATCTTCTGTGGGCACATCCTTGTCGTGTATCGACTTGGATGGGGACCAAATGCCTGGTTCGGAGCCGCCGCCAGTCTGTTTGAAATCGTATGCATCAAGTCTCTGTGGTGGTCGTTTCTGGTTTTGGAAATAGTTACTGAACGATTTGAATGTACGTTCAGTGCTGCCAGCTACTGACAACGTGCCAAATAGGTCCTCCCTCGGTAGTCTCATGTGGAGGGATGTGAGCTGAAACGAATTAAATAATAGAACCGTTAATAAGAATTTTACTACAAAATCTTTCAGTAGAATATATCAAGAGGTAACAAGTTTATTACATAAAATAAAAGCCAAATAAAATACTTTACCTAATTGTTCCCTTGTTTGTTGCTAGACATATGAAAAGTATGATCGGAATTTTGATATTCAATTTTTGTAAAATGTGAGTTGGGTCAGATGAATAACCCAATTTGGGGATCCTGTATACCAAATTTAAATAATATCTTTTAAAAAAAAAAAATTTTTGAGTTGTTGATTTTAAAAGAGCGATATTCCACAGTCAATTTACTAATTAACATTAGTGCGTATGTATAATGTTTATTTCCAGATGTGTACATTCGGGTCAGATTGTCAGAAAAACTACAATTGGCAGCCCTACACATTTAGTAAAATATCCTAAGAATTATTAGGTTGAACAAATTATAAATACCAGGTATATCTGAATATATTTTGTATTATGTTGTTTTAAAATACCTGTTCTGCTATGTTAAGCTGTATTTTGAAGCTAATTTCTGTCTTAAATTTGTCTAAAATTGGAATTGTACATTTCTGTAATAAAAACAGAGCAGTTTTACACCGCCTCTTTTCTATGAAACCATAGTTCAACATAATACACAAACTCAGAAATTAATTGAAAGGGTCTAACTTCAACTGTTAACAATGTGTAAGAATAATCTGACAAATACTTACGGAGTGACACAATAAGTTATTACAGAATGTATCTGTTATCTGGTATATATCCGTGTTCTTTCTCGTTCTAAATGCGAATGAGCCATGAATGAATAAACGCTGTGCATACTTGATCACAAGTACTGGCCCTACCTAATTCCCTACCTGGGTCAGATTTTCAGAAAATGTACAATTCACCTTCACCAATCTTCTCAATTAACCCAAATTTCAGACGAAAATAAAGTTCAGAATACAGTTCAACCTAACCAAACAGATTCCTAGAATCAATGCAATGCCGAATATACTCGAATTTACCTAGTATTGACCAAATTGCAGCCTAATTTAGCAGAATTTACTAAATGTGTACAGCTGCCAATTGTACATTTTCTGAAAATCTGACCCACAATTCCCTACCCATGGACCGTCTATTGTTCTTTGATTATCACTCTAGGTCCGTGAAAGTAAACACCCTTAAGCGTACACCACACTATTCTCAAGTATATGAGGGTAAGACTGTCCGAAAATGTACAATTGGCAGCTCTACCCATTTTAGAAATTCTTCTGGAAAATGATGAATACCGGGTATATCTGAGTACATTTGGGATGTCATTGATTTAAAGTAACAGTTCTGTTATGTTAAACTGCATTTTGAAGCTGATTTTTGTCTTAAATGTCGGTTATTTGAGATAATTGGTGAAGGTGGATTGTACATTTTCTGGCGATCTGACCCATTGTAGGCAACCTATTATGCTCCTTGTCACAAGCTTCTATTCCCCCAACATTAATACCATAATGTATAAACACTAACTGTGATCTCGGGAAAAATATTAATTCCTACGTTCTCTTAATTCATAAATCATCGATTTGTTTATTATTAAATGTTATGCATTTTGAAAATATGTTATGTGAAATGGATCTTTAATAGAAACTGGCAGAAACATACTTTTTTTAGGAGTGGCCTAGTTGCGACTTCACCACAGCTTAGTTAAATGTTCCATATGGGATAAAGATTACTCTGTAAATTCGACAAGTTGGTGTTCTCACAATTCTATTTGGGATAATTATTTTAGAAGTACGCTTTAAGAGTCCTTGATATCCCAGCTATTTGGGCCTACCTTACATATTATACTGTACAAGGGTCAGATTGTCAGAAATTGTACAATTCACGTTCACCAATTCTCTCCAATAACCAAAGTTTAAGACTAAAATGAGCTTCAAAATACAATTTAACATAGTAGAAGAGATATTTTAAATCAACACAATACTAAATATACTCAGATTTATATCTGGTATTCATCGTATTTCAGCCTAGTTTAGCAGAATTGACTAAATGTGTAGAGCTGCCAATTGTACATTTGCTGACGATCCGACCCCTCAATGGCACTTAAAGAGGGGACAGCAAATACGATCTTTGTTGTAACCCTTGATGTTTAACTGATGAATCATTTCCCCGCGATTCTATACATAAGAAGGAAGTAGCATGATCGGTCTATGGGTCGGATTTTCAGAAAATTAGCAGCTGTACACATTTAGTTAATTATACTAATGTAGGCTGCAACTTGGTCAATACTGGGTGAATTGGAGTATATATAGCATTGCATTGATTCTAGCGATCCTTTTGGTCCGGTTGAACTGTATTTTGAACTTTCTTTTCGTCTGAAATTTGGGTTATTTGAGAAGATTGGTGAAGGTAAATTGTGCATTTTCTGGCGATTTCACCCCTATATTGAATATCTAGGGATGCAGCTAATCACACGTAAACGTGTTTATCCAAACATATATATTGGGTCATATCTTCAGCAAATGTACAATCGGCAGATCTACACATTTAGTACATTCTGCTAAATTAGACTGTAAAACGACCATACTAGGTATATCTGAATATATTTGACATTGCCTTGATTCAAACAATCTGTTTGGTTATGTTGAACTGAATTTTGAACGTCATTTGTGTCTTGAATTTGGGTTATTTTGGAGGATTGGTGAAAGTCAATTGTACATTTTCTGACCCACATGTATGTACAGCCATTGTACTAATTAGGAAAAAAAATATTCTTACTTATGCTTTTAAACAACTGTTCATGTGAACCATCTATCATTTATTTTTAAAACAGGAATCTTACTCACTTAACTAGCGAGTTTCTGTGATTTGTCATTAACTCTGTTTAAGATATATTAGTTAATCATGAAGAGTATGCACCTAGATATATGGGTCAGATTTTCAAAAAATGTACAATCGGCAGATCTACACATTTAGTAAACTCTGCTAAATCAGGCTGAAAATGATAAATACTGAGTATATCTGAGTGTATGCTGTATTGTATTCATTCAATAAATCTGTCTGGTTATATTGGACTTTATTTTGAACCTGATTTTTGTCTTAAATTCAGGTTATTTGAGAGGATTGGTGAAGGTGAATTGTACATTTTCTGAAGAAAAACAAACCCCAGACACGACACCAGGCGGAATAGCATGCTGATGCCAGTATTTTACTTTATTTTCTATGTACCCATGTATGTCTATTCCTACCTATGTCATCTAAAATCTGTTTTACAACTTATTTCATAACGTATATAAGGATTTCTTTTATAAATTTAATTTGTTTTATGTCCTGTTAATATATGTGTTCATTAGCCAGTCTCTCTCTTAGGACACACATCTTCTCTATTTGAGGTGACGGCTGGAAGACCTGGATATCATCCAGAAGCCTGGTCACCTATTTGTTGAAACTCATACCTGTATAACCTCAAACAAATAAAGTACTTTTCAATTCAATTCAATTCATTCTAAACCTGATCTGTTCAAATACACCCAGAATATACTCACAAGAACGAAAGGCAGCCATTGCTATCAATCCAGTATCCATTGCCCTCCTCAATAGTAATTGATATCTCAGACAAGGATATATCGATTTGTTTTGATCGCGATAGTTAACGTATACGTCAATGAATAAAAGAGCAACTAGTGCATTTAACGTGGAGTATTGTTGTCCAGACACCACGAGTGTATAATAAAGCAAGGTTGGTTGATGTACAACTGGCTTCTTAAGGCTATCAGTCGAGTACATAATGGACCGATGATATGATTATTGTGCCAAACTAATTGTACCGTAAATATCCAAGTAAGAAGCCTTGGATAATTACATATTTGGGCCAGATCTTGTGTAAATGTACACACGGCATATTTACACGTTTAGTAAATTCTGCTAAATTAGACTGTAACATGGTGAATACTAGATATATCTGAGTATACTTGACATTGCCTTGATTCAAACAATATGTTTGGTTATGTTGAATTGAGTTTTGAACTTGAGTTTTGTCTTAAATGTGGATTATTTGAGAGAATTTGTGTATACGAATTGTACATTTTCTGACGATCTGACCCATAGGTTAGGGTCAATGTGATGATATTACCGAGCTAAGCACCCCTACAGGTATACGGTAATGAGCATAGTGTAATCCGGATGGTTGCCGAAGTTAAGAGCATTATTTCCCAAGCGTTTAACAGCGAATATACGCACTCTTAGTCTTAGTACCCTGACTATGAGTTTACATCAAGTTTTGTCTTACACAAGTGGGTCAGATTTTCAGAAAATGTACAAGTCGCCTTCACCAATCCTCTCAAATAACCCACATTTAAGACAGAAATGAGCTTCAAAATGCAGTTAAACATAGCAGAACTGATACTTTAAATCAGTGCGATACCAAATATACTCCGATATACCCAAAGGTTATCACTTTTTTAGCAAAATTTAGCAGAAGTTACTAAATATGTAGAGCTGCCAATTGTACATTTTCTGAAAATGTGACCCAAGTGAGACCAATCAGCGTTCCATTGTTCACCGTACCGTTCGAAACTATTGTTAGGTCAAACTTATTTCAAATTATTAAGGATACGCTAACATTAGACAAACAAGCTACAATGATGAAATATGTGTTGTGTTTCAGTGAAATGAGCCACAAGTCGCAAGAATGGATTTTAAGATATCACCATATTTGAAAAGATGAGATCAAGCCGATTCTAATGATTATAAACATACGACATCTAAAAAGTATTTATATTATTTCAAGTTAGATATATTTATTTTTGAAAAAAAAGTTTGCAATATTTCTGGATGGCGATTACCAGTTAAGCATCTAAATATACATTCGAAGACCTTCATAATACAAGCATATATATTTATATATGCAATGTCCTGAAATGTGATACATAGATTCATAAAACTAACGGTGCTAAACCCTCCGACGATGGGAACATCTTGATAATTAATCTTGTGAATAAATCACTTTGGAAATATATCATATTTTGCGACTTGCGACTCATTTTCCTGTAACCCAGCACATGTCTATGGAGCTATAGTGACTTTAAAAGGTTTCCGAGTATCAATCCCGACTCAATGTAACGCACCACAACTATTTAATGTGTTTGGCCAGAGCCCAAAGTTATCCGTACCAAGGAACATTAACACCCCACACCAAATGTATACCGTGCAGTATATGGGTCAGATTTTCAGAAAATATACAATTGGCAGCTCTACACATTTAGTAAATTCTGCTAAATTAGGCTGCAATTTGGTCAGTACTAGGTCAATTCGAGTATATTCAGCATTGCATTGATTCTAGCTATCTGTTTGGTTAGGTTGAACTGTATTTTGAACTTTATTTTCGTCTGAGATTCGGGTTATTTGAGAAGATTGGCGAAGTTGAATTGTACATTTTCTGAAAATCTGACCCAGTAGTAGCGAGTAAACCTGCACCATGATATTTACCGTTGTGTTACAAAGTCGTTCTCACTGTTTCACCATCAATTATTTCATGCACATATAAACCCTTTGTGATTATACCAAGTGTGATTAATTCGCCTCGCATAGGTTATGGGTAGAATTGCCAGAAAATGTACAATTCACCTTCACCAATCCTCTCAAATTACCCGAATTTAAGACAGAAATTAGCTTCAAAATACAGTTTGATATAGCAGGACAGATATTCTAAAACAACATAATTCAAAATGTACTCTGATATACCTGGTTTTTATCATATTTCAGACTAATTTAGCAGAATTTACTAAATGTGTAGAGCTGCCAATTGTACATTTTGTAACAATCTGACCCATACATTCCCTCGCCGACTTCAGTCCCGGGGCATTTTAGCTTAGCTAAACACGATAACTGGGATAGGCATGGCCCAGAACAATATTTGACCAATTTAATACGTTGTACAAATAAATATCGTGTACAAAATTTATCAATTAAAATATTGTTCTTCATGTTTTCACAATAAAAGCTCAGTGTATTCATAAGTCAAAATCGCTTGCTCAGGTTTTCGATGTGTAAATTATGTTTGCAATGTACAAACAACTCATTTACAGATTTAAAAACTAATCTGCTAGAAATATAAACAGAGGATAAGTTTCTATAAAGTCTTTTCATTGATATAAGAGCATTGGGTGGGGCCGTCTGGTGGTAGAATGGTTCAAACAAACATAACATGGAAGTGACTAAATACTAGGCGCCAGGCTACTAATGTGGTATATCTACTATTTGGGTCAGATTTTCAGAAAATGTACAATTGGCAGTACACATTTAGTAAATTGTGCTAAAGTGGGCTGCAATTTGGTCAATACTATGTAAATTCGAGTATATCTGGCATTGCATTGATTCTAGCAATCTGTTCGGTTAGGTTGAATTGTATTTTGAACTTTACTTTCGTCTGAAATTTGGGTTATTTGAGAAGATTGGTGAAGGTGAATTGTACATTTTCTGAAAATCTGACCCATATATATGCACTCACTTATAGCAACTTAGGAGCACCAATTTAAGGTTAGTGTTAGGGTTATAGTTAGTATTGGTATCAATCTATGTATTCTAACGGGACGCTGGAAAAAGACCAATGCATGATTTTCCTTTTCATCTATTCTATTCTAAAGATTTTATTTATACTTGGCTTACAGATCCCCTTTTCGTTTTTTTTCATCTGATCCAAGATTTCCTTCTCAGATGTTACAATTATACGGGTCAGATTTTCAGAAAATGTATAATTACCTGCTGTACACATTTATTAAATTCTGCTAAATTAGACTGCAATTTGGACAATACTAGGTAAATTCGAGTATATTCGGCATTGCAGTGATTCTAGCAATCTGTTTGGCTAGGTTGAACTATATTTTGAACTACATTTTCGTCTGAAATTTGGGTTATTTGGGGGCTTGGCGAAGTTGAATTGTACATTTTCTGAATATATGACCATACCATTCAATTATTAACATAATGGTGACGTAGCTGTGTTGGTAGCCTGGTGCCTAGTATCTGGTCGCTTCTACATAACATCTACTCCCATGCTAATGAAATAAATATCACACCCTCTCTAACAATTGTGTCATATCTGAACAGTATTCATTGTAGGCTTTGATAACGACTCTGGGTACCAACGATTTAGAGCTGTTTAAAGATTATAGAATGCCTCTCAGGACCCCTTGATTGATATGCCTTAAATTTGGCTGATCGTGGGGACACACTGTCTCGTGATATCGTATCGTTTTTGTACGGTTGGTGGTTGTAATCGTATCATTATGAATTTAATAGGACTAGTGTTGCTTCTGTACATGTTGTTAACTATAGCCCGTTTAGGTAAAGGACTGTTCATTTGTAACCACTTGGGGCGGGGAGGAGTATTTTGAGAGAATTTTGAGGGGGACTCTGAAGTGGGGATACCCTGAAGTGTGTGTATGGGGGGGGCACCTTTTTTGCACAGACCCTGAAGTATGGGTGGGGCACCTTTTTTGCACAGACCCTGAAGTGCGTGTGTGGGGCACCTTTTTTGCACAGACTCTGAAGTGTGTGTGTGGGGGGGGGGGGACACCTTTTTTGCACAGACCCTGAAGTGTGTGTATGGGGGGGGGGCACCTTTTTGCACAGACCCTGAAGTGTGTGTGGGGGGCACATTTTTTGCACAGACCCTGAAGTGTGTGTGGGGGGGGGCACCTTTTTTGCACAGACCCTGAAGTGTGTGTGGGGGGGGGGGGCACAAAGTGTGCGGGGGATCTGTTTTTCCACAGACTCAGAAATACTATGATGGAGGGTCATGAAATTTCGCACAAACTTTCAAGGGAGAGGCAAGACATTTCGCACTCCCCCCAGTGGTTAGTTATGAGTAGTCCCTGAACTGTAAAATGTCTCTAACAGTGAGATTTGTTTATCCTAACGAGGAGCAACGATGCCCTGGCAAATACATTCCCAGTCAACATTTGTAACTTCATGATATATATTAAGGGTCAGATCGTCAGAAAATGTACAATTCATCTTCACCATTTCTCTCAAATAAACCAAATTTAAGACAAAAATGAGGTTGAAAATTCGGTTCAACGTAACCAAACAGATTGTTTGAATCAATGCAATGTCAAATATCCTCAGATATACATAGTATCGACCATTTTACAGTATAATTTCGCAGAATTTACTAAGTGTGTAGATCTGCTGATTGTACATCTTCGGAAGATCTGACCCTTGGGGCATATTTCTCAAGTATTGCGTCCTTTCATTATTTCCCCCGCACACATTGCCACCCTGGATATTATTGCAATTCCCCATCAAGGGCGGAATCCCTTCAAATCACTTAAAAAAAGCAACAACAGAAGCCGTGGGAGAAACAGAAAACGAGTTCTCACTAAAATCAATATAGCTGCATTTCTTAAATTCTCAGAGTTTCGTGATTGTGTAGATCTGCCGATTGTACATTTTCTGAAGATCTGACCTTTATATGCATTCGTAAAACGCCTTGAACAGTCTCGTTGATTTTGATATGTTATGTGTCGCCATCTATGATTAAGATCTGACAAAGACCAGCGAGTACCACACATTTAAATTACACTCTTTTTTCTAATAAACAGCTGCTTGATGTCATTCAAAAACAGTAAGTACACGAAAGACAATTTTGAAAGAAGATCAATGAAAACACTCTATGAGGGATGGAATCCAACATTGAATCACATGCAAAACACATACAAGACATACAAACATGTCCTCTGATGTTGTTTCCTCTTATTTCTATTTCCATCTCACTCTCTTTAGAGACACAAAGAAAAAGTCTTTTGGTGGAATTTTCTATTATTATGCATGTGGAACAATAGGGTTATTGGTCGAGGGAAAGGTAAACTAAATAACCCTGCATTATCTTTTGCATATACAAAGGGAAAAATGAGTTAGATCGTTTTATTTTCTCCCTATTAGACTTCAAATTAATCGTCGCTAACCTCGCCTCTGATCATCTAAGATGTCAGCGACTAAATTGATCGTATATACACGGCATTTTCTTGTTGGAAAACAGCGTACGTGACTGATAGGTACATTGAATGGCTCGATTAGAATAGCACGCCTTCTACCTCAAAATCACACAACGTGGGCCAAATCGTCAGAAGATGTACAATTCACCTTCACCAATCCTCTCAAATAACTCAAATGTAAGACAAAAATGAGCTTCAAAATGCAGTTTAACATAACAGAACCGATACTTTAAATCAAGGCAATAGGCTACCAAATATCAGATATACCTGGTATTCATCATTTCTCAGTCTAATTTAGGAGAACGTCCTAAATGTGTAGAGCTGCCAATTGTACATTTGCAGACAATCTGACCCATGTGCTAAATCAAGTTGTATGAGGAATATGCCATCCTTAAATACTCACCCTCTGTTGTTCCTCCATATTCGTAATCTTGTGTGTGACTTCGAAGATTCCAACGTAAAGCCTTTCCCATAGCAGAAACTAGGATTGTGGGTTATCACAGATATAAATTCGCCGAATGATACTTCCTTTATGTACTGCAACTAATATGAATGCCAAGGTAAATTCCAATCTAGCTAAATATAGAGCTTTTGTAAGTCCAATAGAAATATAATATTCTGAAAGACTAATGGCAGTATACCTCATGACGGTGTAAGCATCTGTGACCAAAGACTTGAAGACTAGGATATTAATAAACTGTTTTATATTCATTATTTCTGACAAGGGAAGAGTTGGAGGAAAGGAATGGTGTATAATTGCATAATAATAACATAAATGATTGCAAATTACCACCACAAATTCTTCATGAAAAGATTTCTCTCAGGTAAATATATCGGCGTTTATGGAAATTCAATAATTTTGATTATTTCTTTATTCGTGCAATGCTTCTGTCCCTCCCTTGTTACCAATACTATTGGACCAAAGCGTATAAGGGTCAGATCGTCAGAAAATGTACAATTCGCCTCCACTAATTACCTCAAATAACGCCTATTTAAGAAACAAATGAGCTTCAAAATACAGCTTAACCTATCAAAACAGATATTATAAATCAACGCGACACCAAATATACTCGGTATTCATCATTTTTCAGCCTAATTTAGCCAAATTTCCTAACTGTGTAGAGCTGCTAATTGTACATTTTCTGACGATCTGACCCATTATACATACCGTCTATTACTGTCCGGCTTATATGAGGTAAGAATAATGTACTTATCAGAGCGATCTAAGTATATTATTCTATTATAGTTAAGCCTCTAGTTATACTTGAAGAGGATCTCGAAGAATGTCAGGCCTTTTCTCTATGAGTGATGAGACCTTGTTCTCTGCTGTTCTTATGCCAAGTGGCTCACAAATGGGTGAAATTGCCAGAAAATGTACAATTCAATTTTACCAATCCTCTCAAATAACTCAAATTTATGACGAAAATCAGGTTCAAAATTCAGTTCGACATGACCAAACAGATTTTATGAATTAAGGTAATATCAAATATACACAGATAAACCTAGTATTGACCATTTTACAGTCTAATTTAGCAGAATTTACTAAATGTGTAGATCTGCCAATTGTACATTTTCGGAAGATCTGACCCATATGTGGATTCAAATAATTGTATGTAGACTGAAGGGTTTATTTCTTGATTAGATATTTTGATAAGCTTATTTGAGATCGGTGTATAAATCATGCACAGTCTGAATTCATGTAACAAGATCTATTACAGGTATGATGAACATATATCATGTGGCTGAAATCGCCAGAAAATGTACAATTTATCTTCACCAATCCTCTCAAATAACCCACATTTAAGACAAAAATCAGGTTCAAAATGCAGTTCAACATAAACCAACAGATTGTTTGAATCAAGGCAATGTCAAGTATACTCAGATATACCAAGTATTGACCATTTTACAGTCTAATTTAGCAGCATTTACTAAATGCAGAGGCGTCGCTGGCAATTTCCAAGTGTGTGTGGGGGCGGGGGGGGGGGGGGGGACATATTTTGGTATCTTGGACCTTTTTCCCATATTCACGTATGCAATGTTAAACTACATGACTAAACGTCAATTATAAGTATTTCTTATCTGGCTAAATCTGTACAAAAAGAAAAGGAAATCAATACAGTTATCACATTCTGATGTCATTTTGAAATCATTTTTGTTAAGAACCATTAGCTAATTGGTCATAACACTTATATCGAAGTTATAAGGAAGACTTTTAAAATGCTACCAAACACCTGGCCCCTGTGTCGTATGGCATTAATGCAGAGATATCAGTTTTTGACATGAATTTAGGTGATTCTATTATTACTTCTATTACAGTAACGTCACAGAGTTATTATGCATTCAACCTGTATACCCTTCCTGTTCTCTATGCCTTCCAGTGGAGGTTTTTATTTTTATTTTGGACATTAAATGGCGTCTCCATCGGATCGTTCTGGAAAATTTGGCTTTAAAATAAGGTCCACTTATGTTAAAATTTCACCTGAAATTTCCAACCTATAGTTTTGTAGCTCATAACCACTTTTTGCATCATTTTCTAACTCTACTACTACTAGAAAAGTAAAGACTAGCATAATGTTATATTTTATCACGCTAATCAACTAATGATTACTAATGATTACAGGGGCAGATCCAGCTAGGGGGAGGCCTGTCCCCCACCCACACCCACACCTACACCCCACCTCTGAAATCAGGGAAAACTTTGATAGTTCCAATGCAAAGCAACAACAACAAAAATCCCTCATATATACACAGACCCAATACTTTGGAACGGCATCCCAATGAAGTAAAATTATATATGTTAAATGGGAATTCTGATCTTGTTTATGACATAACTTCTAGCTTTGTAGTCAGAGTCACCTCACCAGATCATGTTGTCCAGAGTGATTTACGCATAGTGCGTATTTCACTAGTGATTTACGTGTGGTTGTCATGGCAACCAATCTATTTTTTTTACTAAGATTACCGGTAAAATTGAAATTTATGACTCGATTTTTTTCTATTTTCATGATTGAAAGGATGTATAATAAATCTGTTAACTAATTCGTTGGTTTCAGTCGCTTAGAATATTGCACTCGTTCCTACGCAACTTGTGCAATATCCACGCTCCTTCGACCAACTCGTTAGTTAACATGTATTTATATATTATATTTTATATATCATGTATTATTAATGTCTTTTAAATACCCAACAAAGGCTGCTACTAGGCAGGTTCAGCAAGTGTAACTTATACCTAAAAATGGCGGGAAAAAACTAAAAATGGCGGGAAAAACGTAACGTAACATATCAAGCAAAAGTTTCGTCTCACAATTTATTTTTCATACATAAATATGCGAAGTAATTCACAAACATATACTGATACGGTTACGTAATTGAGATAGGTTTGCTTGCGGAACCTCCCTACTTATATGCATGGCTTTCCATTTGTACGACCATTTATTGATGAGGGAAAATTCCTGTTGAATTACACTGTACAGCATCAACCTCTGCTCCATTTTGACAGTTCCCTTAGGTCAATCTAAAACGAACAATTTAAGAACAGCTAGAGGCGGTACACGACTTGTAACTAACATTTACTTTGCCCCGGACGTCAATTTAGACATGGGTAGAATTTACTTCAAACCTGCGATGAGAAATATAGAAAGGTAAATGTTTCTGACAGCTCTATATAAATGGCCTCGGGCCTTCTTCTCTGCCTTGCCTCGAGATGTTATCGCAGACAGAACTGAATTCGTTATTCATTTTAGGAAATTTGATTTGACTGTGTTCGAAAGAAGGAACAAAGATTTCCGTTCTTTGATGCAAGTATAGCCTGAAGTCGATCCCCTTGTTCAGTAAATATAGGCAGATCTTATCTCAAAGTGTGGAAGCACTAAAATATCAAAGATTAACGCACTTATCTATTTTAGATGAACTAATGGGTCAGATCGTCAGGAAATGTACAATTCGCAGCTCTACACATTTAGTAAGTTCTGCTAAATTAGAATGGAAAAATGATAAATTCCAGATATATCTGAGTATATTTAGTATTGTGTGTTTTTTAGAAAATCTGTTCTGCTATGTAAAACTGTATTTTGAAGCTCATTTTAGTCTTAAATTCTGGTTATTGGAGACAATTGATGAGGGCGAGTTGTACATTTTCTGACAATCCGTCTGCATTCCTTATGCAATCCTCCTAGAAACTTGAATTTGTGGGTACTAGTTTATCCAAAATTGTGCACCCCCCAAAAAACCATCTCCTAGCAAAATAGAATCAAGACTTGACAATAATAGGGGAGTTGCATGTGTCACTGCGTATGTTTGTCACATTGCATCCTGGGATGGATTCTGATGAAATCTGGCATACAAATATTTGGCAACATTTGTATCGAGAATTGCAAGAATGTATCACCAATATCAAAGGTCGTATAAATCATTTTTTGAAAACCAAATGCATGATCGGAAAGATGAGGACTTGTGTCATGGAAACTTATACTTTTCTTTAGTCCTCATAGCTATAATACTATGCATAGTTCGTAATGTTCATAATGTTCATAATGTTGTTTGTGAAACGACTCATGTGAATCGGTCTTTGTGAAAATCAGATTAGCTATACGTTATAATATTATTATATTATCAAACATTATTATTATTAAAACATATGATTCAAAGAATCAGTAATCATTAATCAGCACATGTTTTATAAACAAGGTTATATTTCTGATACTGACTTATACTAGTCAATATCTTACATTCAACCTTTGCAAGTCCACATAAACAGTACAACTAATACAGTATATTTCACATTCAAATTCAAGTAATGACTAAAATCCCCCCTCCCCCCTCCCCCCCCTCCCCCTATCGTTATATCGATCTTCGACAAAGGAATGCAGTCCTTTCTTTTATCCCCTACCTTCCCGCATATATATATATAAAGATTTTTATTTCTCAATGGACGGTTACAATAAATGATGAGAAAATGGATAAGTGCCCCTCAACGCATTGCTGCTCTTCCCGGGTTTCCGCTGGCATATTGTAATAATACATGTGGATCCTTTTACTCTCATACATTTAGTTAATATTAATTCCAATTCAACAATAAAATTTTACATGACA
Source organism: Sthenelais limicola (assembly GCA_942159475.1). Classification (NCBI taxonomy): domain Eukaryota; kingdom Metazoa; phylum Annelida; class Polychaeta; order Phyllodocida; family Sigalionidae; genus Sthenelais; species Sthenelais limicola. The sequence continues at coordinate 38,647,047 of OW804097.1, read as the reverse complement.
TTTCTTATTCCAAGAGTTCACTTATCATTACATTTTGTGAAGACTCGTACAATTTTTTAGATAGGTTTTAACCCTCGTTTTAGAAGAATTATTTTTAACTTAACTATAACTACATAACCCCCATAATCACATAATTGTTGACTCTTGGTGTCTTAACAAGCACCATGTAAAGGAAAACAATATCAGGATTTCACAGACGTAGAATAACACATGGATATTGACATCAGAGCATTGATGCATATTCCATGGAGAAGATGGCATGTTTTCTATAGATTTTAGACTGTACCATTAGTCCCATAATTCCATGCGAAGCAAAATTCAAAATGGCGGCTATGCAAATCCCCTATTAATTAATGACTAGACCAGGTAAGCCAAACCATTGCTGGTCAAATACAAAGAGGTTTTCCAAATTTATCATGCAAATTAACCCAGTCAATTAAGCCCCCAGACTTAACGAGAGTCTCTCAATTATCGTAATGCAAGGAGATTCGTTTATAAATTACCTTAATTAAACGGAATCCAGTGCATCAATTACAGAGGTTATTTACTAATTAGGATCCCTGATGATGTACAATATTGTCTGACATTTAATTGGGTGTGAATCAGTGTTCAAATTATGATGGATGGTCGATAGTTTGTTGGGTATTTAAGCAGATTTGGCAAGCAATTTGCAACATGGTAAACAGTAGAAAACACTAGAAAAGGGGGAAAGTCTTATATAGGTCAGATTTTCAGAAAATATACAATTGGCAGCTGTACACATTTTGTAAATTCTGCAAGATTAGGCTGCAATTTGGTCAATATTAGGAAAATTCGAGTATATTCGGCATTGCATTGAGTCTAGCAATCTGTTTGGTTAGGTTGAACTGTATTTTGAACTTTATTTTCGTCTGAAATGTGGGTTATTTGAGAGGATTGTTGAAGTTGAATTGTACATTTTCTGAAAATCTGACCGATATAGTGTTGTTAGTATTCAAGTCACCAATAAATATAGATAAAGCATTGGAAAGCACAAGCTGTATATCATTGCATATATGTTTGTTTGAAAAGGGATCGCTTTTAGCAGGCCTTCACCACATATGGGTCAGGTCTTCAGAAAATGTACAATTCATCTTCACCAATCCTCTGAAACAACCTGAATTTAAGACGAAAATCAGGTTCAAAATACAGTTCAACATAACCAGACAGAGTTATTGATTGACTACAATACAGGATACACTCAGATATACTCAGTATTTATCACTTTTCACTCTAATTTAGCAGAATTTGAGAGATGTGTAGAACTGTAGATTGCGCATTTTCTGATGATCTGACCCATATAGGTACTCACCGAAGTTGCCTCTCGGAATTGGTGACATAGGGACAAGCGGGAGATTTTTTACTTCTATTTGGGTCAGATTTTCAGAAAATGTACAATTAGTCTTCACCAATCCTCTCAAATAACCCACATTTAAGACAAAAATAAGCTTCAAAATGCAGTTTAACATAACAGAACTGATACGTTAAATCAATGTGATACCAAATATACTCAGATATACCCGGTATTCATCATTTTTCACCCTAATTTAGCAGAATTTCCTGTGTAGAGCTGCCAATTGTAGATTTTCTGAAAATCTGACCCATTTATTACAAGGACCCATCATCCCTTAGTCCTGTGAGCCGCAATCAACCACCTTTCTCTCTTCTTAAACAGTCAGTAGAAAGCCCTAATGACCCCCTAACTTTTAGGGGTCCGGTGATTCCCATTAACACTTTAATTTAGCCTTACACTGTGTCCAGCATCTGTAGAACCTAGACTACAAAGAGTACCGGTATAGGCTAGCATTGGGGTTTAGGTTCTTCAGAGGCTGGACAGGGTAGTCTAAGCCTTGTGGTTAAGCTTATTGCTGTATGCGGTGAACTGCAACGCTCGAGGAATGTGGCTTTCTGGACAGGACTGTAAAGGGACTAACGAATCGTTTCAAACGGACTATATGAACCCTTTGATATCACTACTTGTAAATAACTATTTGCAGTTATATATCTAGTCACGGACATTATGCAAAGACTACTTGAGGTCTATCTTCTCAACAAAGGTTTCATCAAGTGTTCATAGAAACTGGTATCGTTAGCGAAGCTAGGGTAGGAGCCAGCCTGGGTAGTGAAACTGGCCCTTTCTTAAGCACATATTTCAGCCTTGATTCGTCTGCCCGGGAAGGTCTTCACAGGACGCCGCTCATTTAAAGAGGAAATCTAAATGCTTTAGCGTAAATGTGAGTGTGATGAGGACCATTAGGAGCTCTTGATTGTGACTCAGGCCCTCTTGCCCTCTCCGCGTCATCGTCGCTAAAACAAGACCTTAAAATAGCAACTTCCCTCAACATAACTTCAATTTTAAGCACTCAGTGGAGGACATTGCTTTCAGACTGCAAAAACTACATGAACAATTTATTTTTGCTTTATTATATACACGCATTGCTCTGAAAACAATGTATCTAGAGTGATTTATGCATAGTGCGTATTGCACTAGGGAGTTACGTGGGGTTGTCACGGCAACCAATCTGGGTTTTTTTTACTGAGATTACCGGTAAAATTCAAATTTATGACTGAATGTTTTGTTATTTTCATGATTGAAAGCATGTATAATAAATCTGTTTACTAACCCGTTGGTTTCAGTTGCTTGGAATATTGCACTCGTTGCTACGCAACTTCAACCAACTCGTTAGTTAACCAGTATTTATTCATTTATCAGAACCATACAGGTACTTATTGGTACGCCAAACAGTTGTATTGTATTGTATCGGGTTTATTTCCGTCCTTTTATCCAAATTACATAATCGGAAAAAGGGATAAGGGTCCGACTTTCAGAAAAGGTACAATTCAACTTGGACAATCCTCTCTAATAACCCAAATTTAAGACGAAAATAAAGTTCAAAATACAATTTACCCTAAGCAAACAGATTGCTAGAATCAATAGGGTATTTGCATAGCCGCCATTTTGAATCTTGATTCGCATGGAATTATGGGGCTACGGGTACAGTGTAAAATCAATAGAAATCATGTCATGTTCAGCATGGGATATTTATCTGTGCTCTAATATCAATATCCATGTGTTATACATGTTTCCATAACACAAGCCTCCATATTTCCCATCATGCATTTGGTTTTCATAGATGATTTATACAAGCTATGATATTGGTGAAAACATTCTTACAATTTTCGATGAAATATTGCCAAATATTTGTACGTCAGATTTCATCAAAATCCATCCCAGCATGCACTGCAGTAGACATGCGCAGTGAGACATGCAACTCCCCTATTCAATGCCGAATATATACTCGAATTTACCAAGTATTGGCCAAATTGCAGCCTAATTTAGCAGAATGTACTAAACGTGTACAGCTGCCAATTGTACATTTTCTGAAAATGTGACCAATAAAGACATAATATGTGCAAAATCTTCTGTGAAGATCACAAGACCTTTATAGAGCAACTTCCCTCAACATAACTTCAATTTCAACACTCGGTTGACGACGTTCCTTTCAGACTGCAAAAAGTACATGAACAATTTGACCCGGAGGAGGGGACTAAATTTTTTTTTTTGTATTTATCAGACCAAGAATGAAGGTTCGTATTGGCACGCCAAACAGTTCTGCGGAGCATTTTTTTTTTAATGAATTTGTTTGGATCCATTTTCTTACATCGTATGGCACATCTTATATCTCGTATGATGTTTTTTTTATATCATTCGATTCCACATCATTCTATATAAAACACCCCCTAGTTCTAACAGTGGAACCAGGGTCACAATTCTCAGACAAAAATGGCCCATATTCGTGCAGTGAGCTTATAAATGGGTCAGACTTTCAGAAAATGTACAATTCGCCTTCACCAGTCCTCTTGAATAACCCTGATTTAAGACAAAAATGAGCTTCAAAATGCAGTTTAACATAACAGAACTGATACTTTAAATCAATATACTCAGCCCCGGTATTCATCATTTTTCAGCCTAATTTATCAGAATTTCTTAAATGTGTAGAGCTGGCAATTGTACATTTTCTGAAAATCTGACCTAATTAGTGCCACTGATCTCCGACACTATCTTCTTTTCCTCGCGGTAGAGAATGTAACGTAGCGATAGAAGGGAGTTGTAAATCATACAACAAAGGAAGGAGGTGGTGTAATCGGACTGGAAAGATCATAATAACTACAATGTATCAACGTTTATGTGATTGCAGGCAAGTATATATATGTGACGTGTTAGAGGAGAATGGGTCACAAGTCGCAAAATTGATATTAATTTTGTCAAAGGAATTTATCCACAAGATCTCTTTGTTGGAATGTTTTCATTTATATATAGGGAATTTGGCGCCTTAGATCGTAGGAATTCATGTATCAAATTTGAAGACCACCCAGAAATATTGCAAACCTTTTTCTTCTTTTTTTCAAAAAATAAAAATATCAAACGTGTAATATAGAAATACTTATTAGACGTCCTAGTGTTTACTATCATTAGAATCTGTTATGGTGTTATATTGTCTTTATTATAATGATCTATGAGAAACTCGGAGAACACAAGTGGACGACTGGTCAATCTCTATCTAACTGATTTATTCATGTATATATACAGACTCTCACTGGGAATAAAGGGGGCATATATATACCAAATACAGGTTTCCCCACATATGACTCATTTTCCTGTCACAAACCACATATTGATGTTTTATTAAGCAGCGTCCTCCGTTGTACTGTTCTAGCCGGCCAATTGTATGGTTTCATTGAGGTATATTTAGTTGTTGCAGGAAGGAAATATGTGATGTGTTTCAGGAAAATGAGTCATACGTCGCAAACAATAGATTTTGAGATACCATTATATTTAGAAAAGATGAGATCAAGCTGATTCCAATGATAGTAAACGGTCTAATAGTCCAACAAGTATTTTTAGATTTTAAGTTTGATATTTTCGGTTTTGAAAAAGAAAGTTTCCAATATTTCTGGGGGTCAATGAACAGTAAAGTAACTAAATGTAGTCCATATGAGGACCTTTAAAACAAAAGGATATGTTACATAGGTTGTACTGATATTTGATACATCGATTGATATAGCTATAAGCGATAAACTCTTAAAAAATTAGAACATTCCAATAATGTGATCTTGTAAAGAAAACACTTTGAAAAATATCAATTTTGCGACTTATGACTCATTTTCCTGAAAAACATCAAAATATACGCTGCAATATTGCTCTACTGCTCGGCATATTAATAAGGTGAGATCATTCGACAATGTACAATTCTTCTTTACCAATCCTCTCAAATAACCCAAATCTAAGACAGAAATGAGCTTCAAAATAAAGCTTAACATAGCAGAACAGATATCTTTAAATAACATATGGAATGTACCTAGGGTTCAGTCTGTCAAAGGGTCATGCATCAAGGTTGCGGCGGGAGACCGAGGGGGGAAGCGCAGCATAGTCCCAAGGTCTCCCTCCACAACCTTGACAGACTGAACAGAGAGACTCTTTGACAGACTGAACCCGTGGTACATTCTATATTTATTACACCCCAAAAAAATAACTTTTCATTTTGAAGCTTTATATTTATTATTTCAAGAGAAATTAGGGTGCATTAATACACAATTTGGCTTCCAGTGATCAGGCTTGGCTGCCAGACCTACTTGTTGTATGCGCCAAGGGTGGCATAATTTACATGTTATGCGCCAAGGGTGGCATAATTTACATGTTATGCACCACCTTGACCAAGTGTGGCATACAATGCTAAAGGAATAGGCAACTACAGCACAGGGGTGTAATAAAATATAAGATATACTCACATATATACCTGGTATCTATAATTTTCCAGCCTAATTTAGCATAGTTTACTAAATGTGTAGAGCTGCTAATTCTACATTTTCTGACAATTTGACCCAATAGCTAACATCAAGAACAATCCTAAATTAGCAAGGCTGGTAATAAAGCTACATTACGTAGTGATGGCAACAGATCGATTGGGCCCGAGTCCTTTGATCACAGGTAATAAATTAATATTCGGATTCGCTTTGTCTATAGAAATTTGATAGTGTGTCGGCTGATTATTCTGTTCATGTATACACTGGCAAACTGGATGCCATATTTTAATCTAAAATCATATTAGATAATCTCTATCCTAAGGACTATATGGGTCAGATTTTCAGAAAATGTAGAATTCACCTTAGACCTCTCAAATAACCTAAATTTCACACAATAACAAAGTTCAAATTACAGTTCAACCTAACCAAACAGATTGCTAGAATCAATGCAATGCCGAATATACTCGAATTTACCAAGTATTGACCAAATTGCAGCCTAATTTTGCAGAATTTACTAAATGTGCCTTAACTATTTAGTATTAGGGAGGTGCAGCAACTCGTATCCATATATATATATATATAAACGTATCCATATCTATGAGATGGAAACTTACGTTAAAAGGAACAGAAAGGTTCAGCAAAACATGGCGGGGAAAACGTAACATAACATATCAATCAAAATGTTTCATCTTACACTCTATTTTTTATACATGAATATATGTCATAATTCCCCAAAAGATACTGATACGGTTACGTAATTGAGATTTGCTTGCGAAACCTCCCTAATATTTTCACTGGACATGTGATGGAATACCTGAGCATACGGCCCTTATGTCAAACTAATATCCAAAATACCATTCAGGCCAAGACCCATCATGTATCTAACAATAAATATTAAAATCAGCAAATATATTCCAGCTAAACTAGACACCTGATTCTTTGAGACGGGAATCAGGGTATTTCTAGGGAGTTAAGATCGGCGGCGAGAACACCTCAGGTGCGTTGGTGAATACTAGAGCCGAGGCCCATTGACTTCAATGCTAAAATGCCTGTTTTCAACCCCTTTAAAACCATACATAAACAGGTCATAATGCTATGATCTTACATGGATATATGAAGTATTGTCCATAGATTGCAGTCACTTGTTCCGTTTTGCCAACAATTGTGTATTATTCAAGAAATCAAAGGGGAAAGTTGAAGATTTTAACGTTGGTTGCTATGGTCGTCAAGGGCTGTTATCCCCCATGGACTGACCCATGGACTAGTAGTGTTATTTAGATGCACAATTCACCCACAACATAGTTTTGTAGGATTAATATGTTAACCTCTTACAAAAAAATACTATTCAATTGGGTTTTTTTTAAAAAAAAGTATCATTAAACATTAATACAGATAAAACTCTTTTAAGTTTGCATTCAAATCAAGTCATACTGTACGGTACATATGTAATAGATAAATTCCATGCAGAATCACTGGATTCTGATTTAAATTGATCACCTAATGAAGGTTTGTGGTTAGAAGAGAGATACCAACGTGTACACCTGGTACCGACGTGTACACATGAAAAAATACCTTTGAACTTGCAGAAAATAAGCTGATAGATTATGGTTTAGATGCACAAGTTCATTAACAACATTGTTTTGTAGGATTAATATGTTAACCTCTCGCAAAAAATTAAAGTAAATTGTTTAGCTGGAAATCTTGAAAAATAAAAATATGTATCATTCAATAAAAATAATCAAGGCACATTTAAGTTTGCAATCAAATCAAATCATGAGTTGTAAGTATGCAATAGATAAATTCCATGCAATATCACAGGATTTTAATTCAAATTGATAACCTAAAGAAGCCTTATGGTTAGTACAGAGATATCAACGTGTACAAGACACCAATGTGTACACAGACATTTTCTCCATAATTGGGTTATTATTGAGTTTATTTTAAAAGGACAGTGGTTTTCTTGGAACATATCTTTGCATTATAGCACACCACCCTGTAACAAATTATATCTGCCTTAGAAATGGAAACTTTGGTCTGGAGGACACTTGAATTTGTACACGTTGGTATTGCCACTTTTTGGGATATTTCTGACTTTTTGAAAAATAACTAAAATGTCAAAGAAATAATTTTTACAGGAATTTGATATTTTACATGTGAAATAAAAACTAATACAGGAAGGCATTGCGATGCTCAGAGTTAACAAGAAAGAAATGTTTATGTTGATTCTTTATATATCAATTTATATCACGTTGGTATCACACCAATTCTTCCGTTATTAAAACCTCTATAACTTACTTTAGAAATGAGCCTGAAGTATACAATTAAGGCCCGATCTTTCCAATTCATGGTACAACAACTTGGGCGAAAATAAAAAAGAATCAGACTTACAGTTTTTGCTCTATAAACACTTGAATTCAATAATGCTGAAAATGAAAAAAAGTGATCCATTTTTATTTTACTTTTAACCATTACAGTCTAGGCCCAAAGACCCTTCAAACAAAGGGAAAGCCTCTCATCTCAAACCACAAAATGTCATTATTATTCCATTAAGACAGCAAAATGTCATTATATTGCCATTAAAACGCTGATTCCTAGGCCAGCAAACTGATTAGCGAAGTAGGCTGACATACCATTCTTATCTGATCTGAGGGTTTGGACCTAGAGCGATTATACACTGTCGCAGACATTGTAGTTTGCTTCCATTATTTATTCTGGGGAATATTAATGGAGATAATTACATGGTACATAAAGAGACTCTCCATGGAGCAGTATCTAGGAATGCCTAATGGTGACTGATCCCTATCAGGATAAACCAAGGGTACATAGTCTAACAACTGCTACCAATGTCTACTTAATCCTCTCTTACGTCAGCTTGATGATCCTAAAAAAGAGTTATATTGTCAGGCCAAGACCTGAAGTGGGGTTGTAATGTATCTTTCTGTCAGGAGAGTGTCGTTCTATTTAAGCACCCAAGTGACTTGAATCACATTCCACTGTCAGTCTAGTTTGTTTGCCCGCCATTGCTTGCTAGACATATCAAATGTTGGGTCAGATTGCCAGAAAATGTACAATTCACCTTTACCAATCCTCTAAAATAACCAAAATTAAAGACAGAAATGAGCTTCAAAATACAGTTTAACTTAGCAGAACAGATATTTTAAACCAACATAACACTAAATATACCCAGAAATACCTGGAATTTATCATTTTTCAGCCTAGTTTATCATATTTTACTAAATGTGTAGAGCTTCCAATTGTGCATTTTCTGACCATCTTACCTATCATAAATGGTAGCGTTACCCAAGAGAACAAAATGAAACCAAGGGATCAAATTTATCTTATATTCATTTTGTGGTTGATTGGTTGAAAGGATTTAGCTCAGAGACAATGAGCGTTATTGATACCAAAGCAGGGCATCTTCCCCCGTTAATAAGTATATGGGTGAAATTGTCAGAAAATGTACAATTTGCCTCCACAAATATTCTCAAATTATCCAAATTTAAGACAAGAACAAGGTTAGAAATTCAGTCCAGCATAACCATACAGATTGTTTGAATTGAGGCAATACATAATATACTCAGATTTTTCAGTCTAATTTAGAAGGATTTATTAAAAGTGTAGAGCTGCCAATTGTACATTTCCTGAAAATCTGGCCGTAGAGGTATACAAAATTATATAGGCTGACTGAGGAACAATCATTCTTTATAATGAATAAAGCTATACCGTGAAACTCTAATTTCCTATTTTACTTTATTCGCTTAAACATGCTTCAGGTTTACGGGGCAGGTCTTCAGAAAATGTACAGTTAGCAGCTGTACACATTCAGTAAGTTCTGCTAAATTAGGTTGCAATTTAGTCAATACAAGGTAAATTCGAGTATATTCAACATTCAACTGTATTTTAAACTTTACTTTTGTCTGAAATTTGGGTTGTTTCAGAGAATTGCTAGGCTGAATTGTACATTTTCTGGCAACTTCACCCATATGTATGTTGAATTGACTATAGAAGATGCTTTCATTTTTATTGTGATTTTGCCAGTATTTATACCTTTTACTGCAAACACAAGCAAATACAGCAATGGCAGCTCTCTTCCATAGCAACTTTTCTCCAAGGATGGCCTGATTTTGTAAAGCATTAACATTCTTTGTTTCACCTGCACTTTGTCTTGATTCACAAGTTATTCTCTTCTCAGTCAAGTGATATTTACCTATGAATGTTCCTCCAGAAACCTTTATTCAATAACTTTGCCCGTCTTCGCTGTTTAACAAATGCTTTCAAGCAAGGAGCCACTCATGATGTTCTTCACCTAATGGAGTCCTGCTCTATTGCCTTAAACAACTTGTCTCCCCCTGATGTGAATAACCTCCATGCCAGTCGCTTATTATTATGAAATGGCAAGATGAATACTACCTGTTAAAAAAGGAGAAAAATCCTCTAAGTCACAATCTGCTCTCTCAATCTCCTGTTTGTGATGTGTTTGCTATTGCTATTTTTCAAAGTGTTTTATTCACAAGATGTATTTGTGGGAATGATTTAATTTTTGAGTTGACACACATTTGTTGTAGCATGAGTACATGTACCAAATTGCAAGATTGTGTATTAAATATATCCATGCATTTGTAAAGTCATCCTATGGAGTATATTTAGTTACTGTGCTGGTAATTATCCATTCAGAAATATTGCAAAACCTTTTTTTTTTCAAAAATAAAAACAATGAACTTAAAATATAGAAATACCTTTTAGATTCCCCTATGTATCATTGGAATCGCCTTGATTTCATTTATTTTGCGACTTGTGACTCATTTTTCTGTAGCATATCACAAGTAATACAATTTGCGTCGGTTCAATTCTGGGGACTTTCATCTGCAATATGTACACAGTACCCAACCTGAACGCATTGAAAAATAAATTGCTTTGCAAATGTGTTTGTCTGTCCTTGACAATGAGTTTAAGAAGGCAAATGAATTTGTTTCGTTTTACAAAAGTAGTATTAAGTGTTATGACGTTATGGTGATTATGGGGCTGAAGAACTCCACAAAAGGTAATAACTGCAGTCTATGTATAGGTTTTGTTTTGTTTCAAATATATTTATTCAACTGAAAACACTATGCAAAATTTTGTTATACATTTGTCTCAGTCCTAGCTGTTATTGAAACTAATTGTAGTACAATTGAGTTACATAAGGAATCTAAATTACCTCTAGAAATTGTACATGTGTAGTGGGTTTTCCCCTATTACCAAGGACCAGATTCAGCTTTCGAGTTCCAGCTAGCAAAGAAGACTCAACACGGACGTAACTTGGTTACTCCAGCTGCCTTCTTTATTCAGTCTTAAATCCGGACATGAAGCTTCCCGAAGCTTGTCTAATACCTGGTGTCCGAGGACACCTCACTCTTTTGGAGTGTAAGACAAAGTGGTGCGTGCACACATACATACACTAAGTGGAATAAATGATAAAGAAAGAGAGATCCCATTACAGTTGGAATCTATAAGTGTAAACCATAAAGCCTGACACGGCTATCAAAAGTTATAATAAAGCACAATAAACAGGCGGAAAGCCTTTATGTAAAATACTAGCAAAGTACCCGTCCTCCGGACGGTCACTCTCTCTCCCCACACCTCCCCCTCTCCCTCTTTTCCTTCCCCCTCTTCTCTGTCTTTCATACCTGTTTTTCTCTCCCAACCCCATCTCCGATTTTCCCCCGCCCTTCTGCCTCCCCCATCTCCCTCCCCTCTTCCTCATTATCATTATAGAACTTTTCTTTCTCATTAAGCATACAGTTACATAAAGGAGAAAAAGGGGATAGCATTTATGATTTGTCAGCACTACTCTGAAGTGTGTTGATCTTCCCAGATTTCCTGATATATTTTGGATTACATTTTGTTTTAGTTTTTATGATGAAGTTGCTTTTAAATAATGTTTTCCATATTTTACATTTGTTTTACATTTGGTAGAGTGGTAGAAACTTTTATAATTATATATTCAAGTTTGATTAGAAAATCATGCTCCCCCTCCCCTCTCCGATCCCCCCACACTCTCCCTCCCCTCTTCCTCATGCTCCCCCTATAGGTCCCCCTGGACGTAGGTTGTGGGAAATGACGTAGTATCTCACAGGGGCTTTCCCAGGCTATAAATAGAGTGTGGTTATCCCGATTTAAAAAAGGCTTCAAAATCACATTTCCACCCCAAATACCTTCACAAACCACACACAACGACATCCAGAGAGGGGGGACAGACCTCTACAGATGAGTAAAGTGGTTTGTAAAACAACAAATTCCGAGAACATTCTGGACAAAGAAAACCTTCTTTCTACCATTTCTTTTCTACCTCCTTTCCTAGAAATCGCTCTAGCCGTATATTATATGGATGAATAGGAAACCAAGCACGGTTTACCCTGTGGTGCTTGCTGGTGTTAGTCACCTGAAGTATCCAAAGACTAAATCCCCTACACATGTATGTATTCACCTGCATACATTCCAAGGAGCACCTATGAGGTACATTCATAGCAAATATATGATGTGTGTCAGCACGGACTTGTAATGATTACAAGTCCGTGGTTTCAGGAAAATGAGTCACAAGTCGCAAAATTGGTGTTTTTCAAAGTCGTTTACTTACCACATCTCTTTGTTGGAATATTTTCATTTTTGGGGTGTCTAGTCATTGTGTTTGTATGAATACATGTACCACAATTAAGACTGTTTATTAATTATATCAGTGCGTTATTTAGTTCATCCTATTGAGTATATTTGCCTACTTTACTAGTAATATCCACCTAGAAATATTGCAAACTTATTTTTCAAAAATTAAAATATTTGACTAAAAAGACGAAAGTACTTATTAGATGCCCTTAATGTTCATATTCATTGGAATCGGCTAGGTCTCATCTTTTCAAATATGATGATATCTCAAAATCCAATTTACACGACTTATGACTCATTTTCCTGGAACGCATCACATATCACAAAACGACTGGGGAATAGAATCCAAGCCAATACATATCAAAATATAAGAATAGTGGAAAAAACAGACATACAATATTCAGAAGAGTAATCCTCTCAAATAACCCAAATTTAAGACAAAAATCAGTTTCATTTTATCCGGAAGCTGTTGATTGTATGAGTAATAAACTGGGCGACTGTAGATTTGTTCACTGTGTCACCTTTAATTGTAATGTCAGGAAACGTGAAAACCTCCCTTAGCTGGAGTCATGTTCTCTGAAAGCGATAATTTTTCGAAATAAAAGTATTTTAATCTTAATCCTTCATGGAGAGCTTTAAGAAGGTAGTTTACCTTTTTAGTGAATTGTTACATTGTCTGTCGTCAACTTAGAGAGACATTTTGAATTTAAAATAACTATAGTCTTTGTGCCACAGTCAGGCCACGCATTATGTACTGATTTTATTTGCATCATATAATTATCACTACTTTGTGATATTCTGCGTGCTAGAAAGGATGCATAGTGGAGTACTGTTGGTACGATGGTGTAATTATTGATCATTATATGTACCATTTGGATCATTTATACTTTTTAACAAGGAAAGAAGTTCCGCATTGGCATCAATAACAATCATCATTACCATGCCTAAATCCTCTTGACAGTTCGCATACAACCAAAACCAATCAACCACAAAAACAATATAAGATAAATCTGATCCCTTGGTTTCATTTTGTCCTCTCGGGTAACGCTATCATTTGATATGTCTAGCAGGCAACGGCGGGCGAACAAACTAGACTGACAGTGGAATGTGATTAAGGTCACTTGGGTACTTAGATAGAACGACACTCTCCTGACACAAAAGATTCATTACAACCCCACTTCAGGTCTTGGCCTGACAATATAACTCTTTTTTAGGATCATCAAATTGACGTAACAGAGGATTAAGTAGACATTGTAGCAGTCGTTAGACTGAGTACCTTGGTTAATCCTGATAGGGATCAGTCACCATTAGGCATTCCTAGATACTGCTCCATGGAGAGTCTTTGTATGTATCATGTAATTATCTCCATTAATATTCCCCAGATTAAATAATGGAAGCAAACTACAATGAAACAGCGTTCACCAATGTCTGCGACAGTGTGCATCACTTGCTTCATACCGTATTTCCCCATTTATAAGCCCAGGCTTATATCAATTTCAAATGGTGATAAACCAGTAGTCCGGCAGACAAGGGGCGGAACGTTAAAATTGAGTTCTAACAAGATTTTATTGTTGATTCTTGGAAATTAAGGTATGCCGAATCTAAATCTGGCCATATTTGACCTGGCAAAATTGAGGAATTTTTTTTACCAGGGGTCAAAGGTCAAGGTCACCAAAAATACTGAAGTATTGAAAAAATAGACATTGTTGGCTGGTATCTTTTCAAAATAATGGCTAGAATGTTCTAATTTGGCAGGTTGGTCAGTCTTTCATTGCCCCAACAGGGAATAAAATTTTGGTGACCTTGGTCAAGGTCAAGGTCATTTGTTTCAAGGTCAAATGTTGAAAAATTGCCTTTTTAGCCTACTGATATAAGATTATATGTATTATTTGGGGCATTATTGACACAAATTGCATATATATGACCTATCCTAGTGTAGAGGAACACTACTTCATTTTAGCTGAGCAAATTTTGACCGGATACCCCAGAATACCTTACATCATGGGAAGAAGGTCAAAGGTCACAGATCATACCTGAAGTTGGAAAATCCTATAAAAATGACACATTTTTGTTTTGCAATTGGTGGGTATTTTAGTCAGACAGTTAAGAATTGGCAGGTAGATTTTATTAATGATTCTTAGAGATAAAATGTATGCCAAATCTGAATCCGGCCATTTTTGCCTTGGCATAATTGAGGATTTTTTTTTACGAGGGGTCAAAGGTCAAGGTCACAAAAAATGTAGAAAATTTCAAAAAATATACAGTATTGCATCCCATTTTGTAAATATAATGGCTATTGTGACCTAGTGAATTAGTGACCTTGGTCAAGGTCAAGGTCATTTATTTCAAGGTCAAATGCTGAAAAATGGCCTTTTTAGTGCACTTGTGTCTGGTTATACATCATGTATGGGATATTTCCTAAATAAATTACATATATATGACCTTTCCTAGTGATTGGGAACATATAACTTCATTTTAGTCGAGTAAATTATGGCAGGATATCCCAGAATACCCTAGATTTTGTGAAGGAGATCCAAGGTCAAATATCATACCACCTGTGGGAAAATAATAAAAAATCACATATTTTTGTCTTTGGGGATTTTGCTCATGCAGTTGAGATCTGGCCGGTAGGTAAACCTATGATGAATACATACACTCTTGATAGTTTAGTGACTTTGATCAAGGTCAAGATCATTTATTTTGGGGTCAATTGTTTTAGTGCAATGGTCTGTCTGGTTATACTTATAGCTCCTGTTTGGGCATTTTTTGAAATAAAATGCATATATTTGACCTTTCCTAGCATATCAGGAAAACATTACTTCATTTTAGCTAAGCAAATCATGACAGGAAATTCCAGAATAACTTACATTATATGAAGGGCAAAGGTCAAATATACTACTACCCCAATAATGAACAATGACAGTTGTGTTTTCGCAATTAGTGGGGAGTTTACTCAGACAATTATCTTATCTCAGTATTTTAGCTGGGACAATCATGGAATGAGGTCCTAGAATACACATTTAGTTGCCTTATTCTATTGAAAAAAATGATAAACCTGCTCAAACACACTTAGTAATTCAACTACAAAAAGAAAAAGGTCAAGGTCACTTTTATTTCTTGTTTACATGAGACAAGATGAAATCCCATTCCTCATATGAAATAGGAAAATACTTACAGAGAATTATACATAAATATTGTAAGAGAAAGACACCTAGGTCTTGTCTCCCTTGACCTCCATTGACCTCTTGTAGATTCCCCTTTTTTTAAATGCAGGTTCGCAACCTGCGTTTATACTTATGGGTCGGCCCGAGGACGGTCCTCACTACGATCGCCGCCTTCAACGTTGCCTTTAGATCTGAAGGGAAATCTGACTCAGCTGCAATTGCAGCTGACGGGACGCATTGACATACAGGTCCGCCGGGAGCCATCACTTTACGCTGCAATCCTAAAATGACATATACTTCTCACAGAACTCCCATGTTATAATCCCTATGTAAGCTTATCGTAGGCTTAGTTCTGGTTTCGGTAGGCATAGGTAGGGTTTGGTGCTGCGTTTTGCAGCTGAACTGGTATTTTTGCGTACGATTGCGTGATAGGACCCCTACTTCGTCGTCAAACACTCTCCTTCTCCTCCTCCTATAATCCTTCCCAGAGGCCTTCTATATACTCTGTACTAAAAGGTCTAGGATTGACAAGTGGTGTCCTTCTCCTACTACTCCTCTCTCTCTCTATCTCTCTCCTCCTCTTGCTCCTCTTTGCGTAATTGCGTGATTGGACCCCTACTGCGTTCCTATGGGTAAATTGCCTTGGAATTTATTTTTTTAAAAATGGTTTCCCAGCCCTGGAAACTAAATATTTTTCCCGCTCCCTTTCTCTCTCTGCTGCATGTACTGTGACGTCTGCATACACACCCTTTACCGCTCAGACATGTCAAAATAAACTTCTCCAAATTCACAGAAATGTTCATTTATAAACAGAATCGTTCATTTGGGATCTTTAATAAGAGTCATAATAAGCTTCCTATCTCTTTAGTTACTTTAAATAATTCATTAAATAACTTTTAAAGGTGTTTTCGTTGGCCCAGCTGAGTGGGCGATAATGGGGGTTTCAGCCCACTCAGCTGTCTGCGGAGCGAGGGTCCAAGCTCATGGACTAGGTGGCAGGGAGCACTGAAGGATGCATACGTATGTATGAAAAAATCAATTCGGTCCATCAGTCCATCCTTCAGTCCATCCTTCAGTCCATCCTTCAATTCATCCTTCAATCCATCCTTCAATCCATCCATCACTCCATCCATCACTCCATCCATCCTTCACTCCATCCTTCCCTCCCCCCCTTCTCTCCCTCCTTCTCTCTCCCCTTCTCTCTCTCCCCCCCCCCCCCCCCTCTCCTCTCTCTCCCCTTCTGTCTATACTGTACTTGTGTCTATACTGTACTTGTGTGTGTGTGTGTGTGCACTTGAGTGTACCGTACTTGGAGTGTACCATACTTGGAGGTACTTGGTGGGTACTTGAAGGGTACTTGGTGGGCACTTGAAGGGTACTTGGTGGGTACTTGAATGGTACTTGAAGGGTACTTGAAGGGTACTTGAAGGGTACTTGAAGGGTACTTGGTGGGTACTTGAAGGGTACTTGAAGGGTACTTGGTGGGCACTTGAAGGGCACTTGAATGGTACTTGGTGGGTACTTGAATGGTACTTGAAGGGTACTTGGTGGGTACTTGAAGGGTACTTGAAGGGTACTTGGAGGGTACTTGAATGGTACTTGAAGGGTACTTGGTGGGTACTTAAAGGGCACTTAAAGGGTACTTGAATGGGTACTTGGTGGGTACTTGAAGGGTACTTGAAGGGTACACGGTGGGTACTTGTGTGCACACAATGTACTTGTGTGCACACAATGTACAGGCTTATATTCCCGGCGGGCTTATATATTTGGGGTAAGGATTAGTGCTTATTTTATCATGACAATGTGTTTACCCTTCCTGCTTATTAACGGGGCCTGGCTTATAGACAGGACAGGCTTATAAACAGGGAAATACGGTATTAGAAAATGCAGTACACATGTGGAGGGAATCAAAGCCTTGGAAACCACGAGTAGAGAATGAGATGTATTTACCTGAATAGAATTGAGTTTGAAAAATCATTATTTGTCTTTATATCTTAGTTTGACATGAGGATTGTATGCTCAGGTATGCTCAGGTATTCCATCACATGTCCAGTGAAAATACTAAATATAGTTAACGTACATACTCATTAATTGGTTTAGGATAGGGAATATCTATCATGTTTTTAGATTAAAAGGTTAGATCTTAAGAAAAATGTACAATTGGCCGCCCTACACTTTCAGAAGAAGCTGCTAAATTAGACTGAAAATGATAACAATATAATACTAGATATATCGGAGGATATTTTGTATTGCCTTGATTCAAACAATCTATTTTGTGTTGTTGAACAGAAATTTTAACCTCATTTTTGTCTTGAATTAGAGTAATTTGAGAAGATTGGTGAAAATGAATGGTATGTTTTCTGGTGATATGACCCAGAACCCTTTGTTACATTTAGTGGAGCTTTGGCCTTCCGCCTTGATCTTCCTAATTACTAAGAGTACTCAGCGTTGACCTCTCACTCTTCTGAATATTGTATGTTTGTTTTTCCCACTATTCTTATATTTTTATACGTATTGGGTCGGATTTTATACCCAAGTCGTTTTGTGATACATATTTGCTATGAATGTACATTTGTAGTGGGTCCGCCACCCGGAATACAGCGAGGCTGTCGACTATCGCCAATCACCATCCAGGCTACGACAGCGGGGGCACTTCTACCAGCGCCGGAGACGACTACCACCAGTTCCGGCCAGTTCCGTCAGGGGGCGACATACGACCACCGTGCAGACGACACTGCAGACACCCTCCGACGGACGGTAGGCGGAGGATACTACTACCTCCGCAAGGGGATCCAGGCTTCGCTTAACACTACGGACTCGAGCCGCGCCGCGGACCGAGATACTTCTGTTGTTCAAATTAAGCACCCTTGCTTCAGTGACAATACCTTTGTAACTGTATACCTTTGGGAAATAAACCAGGTTCAAACGAATCTCCTCGTATTCGTGATTCTTTACGGAATTTCGTAACCTCGCGCCCACGAATCTGCGGTTCACTACACATTCTTATTTTTATCATTTTTATACTGCATATTTTAAGTCTTAAGAAATGGATTTTGAGATACCATCATATTTGAAAAAATGAAATCAAGGTAGTTCCAATGAAAGTAAATATTGGGGCATCTAAAAAGTATTTCTATATTTTAAGTTTGATATTTCTATTTTTTAAAAAAACATTTGCAATATTTCTGAATGGAGAATTACCAGTAAAGTAACTAAATATACTCCATAGGATGACCTTACAAATGCATGGATATTTCTAATACACAATCTTGCAATTTGGTACATGTACTCATGCTACAAAAAGTGTGAGGCAACTCAAGAATGAAATCATTCCCACAAATACAGCATGTGAATAAAACACTTTGAAAAATATTTCAGCTTATTTTGCTGAAACACATCACAAATAGCCCATTGAGAGAGCAAATCATTTTGTCAGCGTGGATTTTTCTGCTTTATTAACAGGAAGTATTCATCTTGCCATTTCATAATAATGAGCGACTGGCATGGAGGTTATTCACATCAGGGGGAGACAAGTTGTTTAAGGCAATAGAGCAGGACTCCATTAGGTGAAGAACATCATGAGTGGCTCCTTGCTTGAAAGCTTTTGTTAAAGAGCGAAGGCGGGCAAAGTTATTGAATAAAGGTTTCTGGAGGAACATTCAGAGGGAAAAGGGTCAGATATTCAGAAAATGTACAATCTGTTTGGTTATGTTGAACTGAATTTTTAACCTCATTTTTGTCTCAACTTTGGGTTATTTGAGAGGATTGGTGAAGGCCAATTGTCCATTTTCTGGTAATTTCACCCAAATATTACTTGACTGAGAAGAGAATAACTTGCAAATCAAAATGAAGTGCAGGTGAAACAAATCCTGATCCCGATGATGCTTGGCTGGGAGTGCTGTGCCTTGTTGCAAGCTGCCTTAGGCCTAGCCATCTTGATGGAATTTTGGGTCTTCAACGTAGGTATTCCCAGATGTAATCGGGATTTACCCGGGGGAAAAAATTAGTCCGATTGTCTATGGACGTCGACAGAAGGTGAGAGGTCGAGGGAACGTCCGTTTAATGACGTCACATGACGTAAATGACAAATCAAGCCCCAGTTCCCGCCACAATGACCCGATAAGCTGTATAAAAATTCTAAATGAAAATAATAAAAACCACATTAATCAGTTGATCAATTTCGACACATTATTAAAGCTGGATTGCGAGTTAACATCGACTAAAAACGAATGAGTTTATACCCCTTGATCTATACTTTTTTTCCTGCCCATCTAAAAGACTTTTGAACGGGTTTTACAATGTTGCTTTGCTGCATGGCTTAAAGATCCACCTTCAATGAACTCCTTCCTTGCAGTGGTTGCACCTTTTATCGCTCACCATCGCTCGTTTTCCTCCGGTTGATTCAACTTATTATTATTATTATCAGATTTTTATTTCGATAATATTCATACATTTATATATGACATCAGTTTCACAATTTCATAAATACTATGTCATATCAAAACAGGGTGAAACATCCTCTACAAGTAGATTTTCCTTATGACCCTAACATAATGAGATAATACAAATACAGTTAATCAATGTCTATTCTTTCCTTTCTATGGTTTAGACCTTCGTGCAGGTGGTTTGTCTCTTAGTGTCTATTATGTAATAAAGCTTCAACGATGTCTTCACATGTAGTTCTCAAGTAGAAAGTCCTTATTTTCCATTCAGTTTGGCTAGAGTTAATTAGATGAGCAATTATATTGTTCCTGAGTCTGTTCACGTGATTTCACTTAATTTCCTACATGGGTCTACAATCACATAAACGTTGATACATTGTAGTTATTATGATCTTTCCAGTCCGATTACACCACCTCCTTCCTTTGTTGTATGATTTACAACACCCTTCTATCGCTACGTTACAGTATTTAAAGTATCAGTTCTTACATGTTAAACTGCATTTTAAAGCTTATTTTTATCTTAAATGTGGGTTATTTGTGAGGATTGGTGAAGGCGAATTGTACATTTTCTGAAGATCTGACCCACATCCATTAGAGTTGTAGTTACAGTCTCTTGCTAATTATGTCATCTGTTTATGTTCCATACGTTATCTTAAACTTCGTGTATAAACACAACAAATACAAAATAGGTAGCATTTCAGTCCTATAGATCAAATAATGAGTGAATTTGGTAAGATGTATCTTGTTCTTATAGCCAAGAACGCAACTTTCAATGTGTCTTGAACCCAAAGTTTTATCCTTTTTTTTCTTTCTCCTGACACTCCTTAATTGACAGTAATGTGCAGTGAAATTCAATTACAATTTTCTAATAATTTGTGTCAGCTAAGACATTTCATGACAGGCTGTTTGGCAGCGACATCATTCAAGGGACAAATAATTGCCACTACTGCGTGAATTAATCATTACTGGACGGATAAAAGGTTGAAGTCGACAGAAAATGTTCAATTATTCTTCATCAATTTCACAAATTTCAGACGCAAATAAAGTTCAAAATTCAGTTCAACTTAACCAAACATATTGCTAGAATCAATGCAATGCCGAATATACTCAAATTCACCTAGTATGGACAAAACTGCAGCCTAATTTAGCAGGATTTACTAAATGTGTACAGCTGCCAATTGTGTATTTTCTGAAAATCTGACCCAACAATGCCTGATGGCAGTGATGAAGAATCTTGAGATAGATCTTATGGTAAAGTATGACATATTACAATGGCAATTTCTTTTACATTTCTATCGAGGGCAGCGCAAGGAGATTTCATCAATCCATTATAGCCCAGTCAATCTAATTGGATATTTTTTCAACTCACAAGAAAAGCTATATTGCTCTCTTATAAAGTCCATATGGGTCCGATTACATTGGAAAATAGTCGATATTAGGTATTGGATATTTGTGCATATTTGATATTGCCTTGTTTCAAAGAATATGTTCGGTTATGTTGAACTGTTCTTTTAACCTAATTTTTCTCTTATATTTGGGATGATTTCTGTAAGACAATTGTACATTTCTCTGACGATTTCACCCATATGGGTCAAATTTTCAGCAAATGTACAATTGTCAACTGTATACATTTAGTAAATTCTGCAAAATTAGGCTGCAATTTCGTCAATACTAGGTAAATTCGAGAATATTCGGCATTGCATTCATTCTAGCAATCTGTTTGACTAGGTTGAACTGTATTTTGAATTTTCGTGGGAGATTTGGGTTATTTAAGAAGATTTGCCAGGTTAAATTGTACATTTT
Organism: Sthenelais limicola; assembly: GCA_942159475.1. Classification (NCBI taxonomy): domain Eukaryota; kingdom Metazoa; phylum Annelida; class Polychaeta; order Phyllodocida; family Sigalionidae; genus Sthenelais; species Sthenelais limicola. Next base: position 38,625,176 of record OW804097.1, on the reverse strand, counting down.
CTGAAAATATATATTATATATTGAATTTTTATTCCATAAGAATATACAGAAAAGGACAAAAGCCTCAAAAGATTGATCTTCCGACAAGCCCTAAACAATGTCTAAATCCGACCCATATATACATAAGAAAAAGCACGAAGCAACCTTCAAGTCCATATGAAGTCCAGGGAAGGCTCAGACATTCGGTGAATGTCGTTCAATGGCTATCCCATTCATGAATCCTGTTCTCCATATCCTAAAAGAAAGTTACGGTCGTTACTATATGGGTCAGATTTTCAGAAAATGTACAATTTGCCTTCACCAATCCTCTCAAGTAACTCAAATTTAAGACAGAAATATGCTTCTAAATGCAGCTTATCATAACAGAACTGATACTTTAAATCAATGCGATACCAAATATACTCAGATATACCCGGTATTCTTCATTTTCCAGCCTAATTTAGAAGAATTTCCTAAATATGTAGAGCTGCCAATTGGACATTTTCTGAAAATCTGACCCATATACGTACGTGTTTCTTCATGGCACACTTGAGATTTTCTAGCATAGAGGTGGCGATTCAGGCAGTCCAGCCAAATCTCCCTAATGATGAATGGATTGTTTAATTCATCCTGGAAAAAATGTTGTATAATGGAGGCATATGAAAGAGGAATTAAGACTTAGTTATCGCGTGATATGGGTCAGATTATCAGAAAATGTACAATTCCACTTCGCCAATCTTCTCAAATAACCCAGATTACAGACGAACATAAAGTTCAAAATTCAGTTCAACCTAACCAAACAGATTGCTAGAATCAATCCAATACCAAATATACTCGAATTTACCTCGTATTGACTGAATGACTATTGGGAACATTCAGTAAGGATTAATGACAAACATCTCTGGCCTGCTGGTCTACTGCTGGTGTATAATCCCGAGGCGAAGCCGACAGAATATACATTAGTGCCAAGGATTGGTGACCGACATGGAGGGGCTGTTGGTGCACTGTTTGGTGTATAATCCCAAGGTTAATGACCGACATGGAGGGGCTGTTGATGCACTGTTTGGTGTATAATCCCAAGGTTAATGACCGACATGGAGGGGCTGTTGATGCACTGTTTGGTGTATAATCCCAAGGTTAATGACCGACATGGAGGGGCTGTTGATGCACTGTTTGGTGTATAATCCCAAGGTTAATGACCGACATGGAGGGGCTGTTGATGCACTGTTTGGTGTATAATCCCAAGTCGGGGCAGAAATGAAGGTTACGATAGCTACTGTTAATATGATGATGTGTATATCTGTCTGAAAGGACTATGTCTAAAACTATGTGAAAATTGAAAGAGTTTGAGAGTGTTTTTTTTCCCCGGTAAAAATATTTTTATTCAGAAACATCAGAGTACAATCTCACAAATGCATGTCATTTTCGTTTTGCCCTAATGCTTATATTCTTATAACATTTCGCAGTGCAGGGAGTTAATACTGGCCCACTGTTTTATACATTTTAATTATACATTGTTTATATCTAAATATCAAAGAAAACAATATTCAGCTTATGACAGAAACACATGTAAGTTATGGTTGACATTATGTTGGTAATGTTGGTGAGGTATTCTATTTGATATAACTTGTCGATTTGAATTAATGTTTGAGTTTTAATTTGGATTTGTACGAGAGAATGATAATATCTGCTAAGTTTAGTTTTCATTTGATTTATGATAATTGATCTCTTGATACCTTATTACTCTTATAAAACTTGACTATTGTTGATACTTGTATTTTCAACGATGGCAACGCATGAGAACAATCATATTAGCTGGCTGGTTATGCGTATTTTCTAATTATCCTGTTATATATGGGTCAGATTTTCAGAAAATGTACAATTGGCAGCTCTACACATTTAATAAATTCTTCAAAATCAGGCTGTAATTGGGAAAATACTAGTTAAATACGAGTATATTCGGCATTGCATTGGCTGGGTTGAACTATATTTTGAACTTTATTTTCGTCTGAAATTTGTGATTTTGAGAAGATTGTCGAAGTTGAATTGTACATTTTCTGAAAATCTGACCCATATGTCCTGTTGCAATAGCCTCTTGAACGCTCAAGGCAGTGACTAAACATCATTAGAGCACCAGGAGGCCAGAAATGGAGGTTATAATCTCCTAGCATCTGGATCATTGACCACTCCTAGTATCTAGGCAATCTACCTGAGCTCGTTACTGGACACCACAGGAAGGTCTTAATTGCTGCTTGTACATCGTATACTATCAACCTCCAGAGCAGCATCTGGCTGGGGCAGCTTCAGTAAAAGCTCTTCTTATTCTCATGTATGGGTCAGATTGTTAGAAAATGTACAATTGGCAGCTCTACACATTTAAGAAATTCTGCTAAATTAGACTGGAAAATGATGAATACCAGGTATATCGGAGTACATTTAGTATTGTGTTTGCTGTACATATCTGTTCTGCTATGTTAAACTGTATTTTGAAGCTCATTTTTGTCTTAAATGTTGGTTATTTGAGAGGATTGGTGGAGGTGAATTGTACATTTTCCCACGATCTGACCCGTATCATGAAATTGTCTTTTTGCCCACTTGTAGTACAGCTAGAACATCGGTCTCAATAAGCTTGATAAGCTCAAACAAAATCTTATGCATTCACTCGCCATATTGTATAGCTCATTTCTTTTGTTATAAAAAGACAAATTATAATTGAATAGTGACTCAGATCATTACTATATGTATTCACTGTGAGATAATTAAGTTGCCTAAAAACTTCCCTCTGTTGGAGAGATGACTTCTCATGTGCAGTCTTTTGATTGAAATGAAATGCTCCCTAAATTTTAAATCTTACCGAAACGTGTCTGTGTATCAAGGAATAACACTGTAGAAGTATTTCAACGTTTCGATATATGGGACAGATTTTCAGAAAATGTACAATTGGCAGATCTACACATTTAGTAAATTCTGCTAAATTAGACTGTAAAATTGTCAATACTAGGTACATCTGAGGATATTTGACATAGCCTTAATTTAAACAATCTGTTTGGTAATAAATAACTGAACTTTAAACCTGATATTTGTCTTGAATTTGGGTTATTTGAGAGGATTGGTGAATATGAATTGTACATTTTCTGAAAATCTGACCCATATATTTCTCGCTGTGCACTAAAACAGCTCAGAACTAAGTTCACTACATTGTATATGTCTATTATTATGTTGATAGTGAAGGGACTGCGCATACAAAGAGTGCTTCTTTCTCCAACTTTACTAGGCTATCTTGACATTGATGCTCATGCGGTCGATATACTTTAACTCCCGTGTCCACCATGCTATTGTGATTTCTCTAGACTTTACTTTCCCCAGTCGTCCATTTTCTGCAACATAAAAACCAGATTGCTTTCAGTGGTTGTTGCAGTGGTCCTGTAGGCATGACCTCTCTTTTTCCGAAATTTGATACAAAGCTTCCGTATTGTAGGAGATTTTACTTTGATACTTTCGAAGAAAAATGGTCGAATATCTGACTTAATGATGGGGTCTAGTATGCAATATCATATGGCTTCAATGAAATACAATTCACCCAATATAATTAAAGTATGATTTTACCACCTGCGACTGTGTAAAATTCAATAGATAATGTTTCCTCTTTCCATGATTATTGTTTTAATACTTAGCATCCTTGTTGCCATGTGGGTCAGATTTTCAGAAAATGTACAATTCAACTTCGCCAGTCTTCTCAAATAACCCAAATGTCAGACGGAAATAAAGATCAAAATACAGTGCAACCTAACCAAACAGATTGCTAGATTCAATGCAATGCCAAACATACTCAAATGTACCTAGTATTGACCAAATTTCAGCATGAATTAGCAGAATTTACTAATCGTGTAGAGCTGCCAATTGTACATTTTCTGAAAATCTGACCCATATGTGTTATGTTAGAAATAAATGAGTCACAAGTGGCAAAATGGATATTGTTAAAAAAAAAAGTCTCATATTTACAAGACCTCTTTGTAAGAATGTTCTAATTCTTGGTATATCTAACGCCGGACTAGAGTTGAATACATGTACCAAATTTCAAGACAGTGTATTAAATATTTATATCCATTTCTATGGTCATCTTATAGGGTATACCCAGAAAGTTTCCCGCTGCAAGAAATATTCATTTGGGGAGCAGTAAATTGGTTATATTTCACCAGATCTGGTTGCCTATTATTGTTTATATCTTTAAGTTCACATCTAAAAATAAAGGAACGTCACAAACAAGCCATGCAGGCTACTAAACTTTTTCTGGCCGTTCAGATCAAGAGTTGTCAGGCATTTTGCCATGCAACTCTGCAAGGTCAGCAGTCAGTCCCAATGTTCCATAACAGGACTGCAGACATTTAGATTTTAGGATTAGAGTCTATATTTCATTAGCTCTTTTTAATGGGATAATCCCGGAGTTTCTACCTTTAATATGAGAGCGACATTCCTTAGTTATTGTTCTGATTGAAGATGAAGGGTTCCCCGGTTTGGCCCTATGATGTCATTGTTGGTGTTGCGGCAGTAGGTCACATGATCACATCTGATTGGCTGAGAGCAGCAGTGGCTTCTGCTGTTCCACTGTTCTGTTCAAGTTTTTGTTTTTAGAGTGGGGAATATCGCTGTATATCGGTTAGGCAGGAGGTCTAGTTGTGTTATCATTCAGATGAACAAATAAAGGGTTTGTTGCTATTTTTCTTTATTAATATTATTTGTATATAATATTGTATTGTTTTGGCAGCCATTTTAAATCCCCTTGCTTTGAATATGGGGTTTGTGAGAACTTTTTAGTTATTGCTAAAATCAAGCAATTTATCTGCACTATTTGGAAGTAAACCTTGCTAGCCAGCTTCTGGGATTGGTTAGAAACTTTCAACACCGGAAAAAATTTTCAAGAAAGTTGATCATAGATGGGTCCTACTACTATACTGGTGCCAAGATTGAAGACTATAGCATAGCTATTTCTATTTCTAATAGCGGTAGGTGCCATTCGTCTAGAGGTATGTGGCACCAGAGTATCGTCACAACAGGGGAAGTCTGGGGCTATTTAGTTTACTAAACATGGAATGTTTTTGTAGGTTGGCATTGCCCACAATCCCACCCACCATTCTCAAAGCTGTCCCTTCCTCCTCCCGTGGCCAGTCGCATTAAAATCGTTTCATTTTTGTATTAAATCCATGCGCAAAACCATCGCCGTTCTGCAATGGTTCTGCACATATACACAGACTTGTAATGAGAATGGATAGGAAACCTGGTTCGCGGGAATGTTTGTTCAGCGCTATGTCTGTCTCGGCTGCTGTCTGCACCCCTAGTGAGTAGCAGTGGCAAACTCACGTCCATTTGCGACACCTGGCGGGATCCGGCGACAATAGCGGCGGCCATTTTGAGACCAAGCAGTAGCGCCAGATTTAGATGAACTCAAGGCTTGTTTTTGAAATTATTGGACCAAATTCGTCATGAGAACGACTGGATATTAACTGCTATTTGCGTGTATAGCTGCAATAACAGGTAAGGAAAGTTTAACTTCTCATTACAAGTCCGTGACATATATAAGCTTTGTTTATAGCTGTGTGGTGGAATCCCCGCTGCTATGATGTCATTACATGGGCCTCGTTCTGGAGCGTGTTGATGCGTGAATCAGATGCGCATGGTGCAAGAGAGATCGAGCACATGCTGTCATGGCATCAGAACTAGAATCCTAGAGGCATTACCGCATGCGGTCTGATATTCAGTAATCATACTAGTAAGAGCTTAAAATCTTTGGTGAAATCGCTCTTATAACTTATAATCTGGACACTGTGATAGGTGAGGAGTGTGGCCACATAGGAAATAGGGGGTTATTTGGAAATTATAGCGGATTCTGCCCAATAGGTTTTCGGCCCAAGGGGCTGGTGGCGAATTTTTGAGCTACGGTTTTCATCCAATGCATAATTATTATTATGCCACTGGCATTTTTCAAAAATAAAAATATCAATCGTGAAATATAAAAGTGCTTATTTGATATCTTACTGTTTACTTGGAATCGGCTTGATCTCATTTTTTCAGATATGATGATATCTAAAAATCCATTTTTTTCGACTTGTGACTCATTTTTCCGAAACGTATTACATATATGTTACGATCTGGAAACTGAATAATTTAAAACTGCAGAATAATTTAAAACTGCTTCCTAATTCAGCAGAATTTACTAAATTTGTGTACATCTGCTACTTTAGACCCTGCCCACCCATAGCCATTTGCCTCCCGATTGCCTCCCGATTTGGGTCTCATTTCAGATCCTGGTTTATGCTTTTGAAATAACATAAACCAGGATTGGAAATGAAATCTTAGGATTCAAATGATTTAGTGAGTAATCCGTGAAGGAATGTACACGTTCGTTGACATCTCAGTCCCCTGTTAAAAACATTTGTCTCAAATATATATGCCCACACACAGCCGATTTGCCTCCCGATTAGGGTCTCCTGATGAATCCTAGGATTTCATTTCCAATCCTGGTTGATCTTATTTCAAAAACATAAACCAGGATTTGAAATGAAATCCAAGGATTCATCGGGAGACCCAAATCGAGGCACAATCGGGGGCCAATCGGCTGTGTGTGGGCAGGGTTTTACCAGCCAGGAAGCTAGGCACGTAACACAAGCACACGTGAGAAGCCAATCATCTATGAAACACGACCACACGTGTCTTGCGTCCTTTCCAGAGCCTCCCTTCTGTCGTTCTAAAGGTATTAGGAAAAAAATAGGTGTGTTTCCGATTTACTTCCCCCACCTCCATCAAGAAAAACGTTCCCCTACCTAAACAAATTGTTTACCAACCCTGATTTCTTTGGGATTTTTTTTTAAAGAAAAAAGCTAATAAAAGCAGGAAAACTGGTTTTCCTAACCCGGAACTGTCAAAAAGCACATTTCCCTTGTTTAAAACAACTATTGTTATAAAATAGACATTTATTAAAGTTGTTGGAAGGTGGTTTTCTTTAAAAAAAAAGAATAAAAAAAAGGTTACCCCCCACCTACCCTAGTTTTCAGCCAGATAAATCGGAAACACACCTATATTTTTGTTGGCCTTACTAAGTTCCTGAAAGGGGAAACGGCCTATCTGCCAGTCTAGTCTGTGCTGCTGAGGCTAGGGCAAAGTAAAAAGTTGTCTGCATTTATTTTTGAGGAGCTATGTACAAACAGGTATTTTCGAATACCATCTTCAGTTTCAGTGGAGCACCAACAATTCCTTTTATCAAACGTTCTTTTTTTTCTCTTTTTTTTTACAACTTTTATTCAGTCTATCAACAAATCCATCCGAATGGTTAACATCTCTCACCTCATCGTGTGCTCTGTCTAAAAGAAAAACATTATATATCCGACACAAATCCCCGCTCATAATAGCAACCATTTGACTAGGTTGTTTCGCCTCTTTATCCACCTTACAATAGTAATAGGAGAATTAGCCCTGTGTGTTTTGAATATATTCTAAAATGAATTCTTTAAGTCTTCTCCAGGGGAGGGAACTAACCCTCTTGTTCACATTGATTGTAGAGGCTCTAATAGCTACGTCGCATCTTAATCGTAAATCATGCATGAGGAGATTTATCGACATTTCTCCTTTATAATATAGCTTTTGCCTATGTACAAAGGGTATCAAACGTTCTTAACAATGTAAACATCATACTGTGCTGTATGACTAAAAATGACTTATTACTTATTACTCCCTAAATACCTAAGTCACTTTTAATTTTATACTTTTATCTCAAGTAGCATCTTAGTAAACAAAGTATCCTCTTGTAGTTATACATTCTAAATTCATGGTAACAGCCGGAAGAAATGATCTCTCTGTTAAGTTCATAATGGTATGTCGACCAGTTTGTCTTCCCTACATAATTCGCAAATACTCTATACCTGTACTTGCAACCATTTAAAGACAAATACAAAACCTCTTATCGTATCTTATCTTAATGTGTCTATTTTGTTCTGCTATAGGGCTTCTAAAGCGTTGTCATTTGTATATGGGGAACCCGCCGCAATCCTTTCCAATGATGACATCACTTATTATCGCTCAACAGCAATTTACCTTCACATTCGTGTATTAAGTTAACATATAACAGCAGCAGAATATTGATGAATTCAGCCCTATGAGTCATAATATGAGTAACCCTTGTATTAACATATAACAGCAGCATAATATTGATAAATTCAGTCCTATAAGTCATAATATGACTAACTCTTGTATAAACATATAACAGCAGCAGAATATTGATGAATTCAGCCCTATGAGTCATTATATGACTAACTCTTGTATAACATGTAACTGTATCTGAATATTGATGAATCAATCCTAAAAGTCATAATATGAGTGAATTTCGTAAGAATAGTTTTGTTGTAATAGCTGAGAATGCAGCTGTTAATACAACAATAACCAATAGCTAGTATATGGGTCAGATTTTCAGAAAATGTACAATTCAACTTCGCCAATCTTATCAAATAACCCAAATTTCAAACGAAAATACAGTTCAACCTAACCAAACATATTGCTAGAATCAATGCAATGCCGAATATATTCAAATTTACCTTGTATTGGCCAAATTGCAGCCTAATTTAGCAGAATTTACTAAATGTGTACAGCTGTCAATTGTACATCTTTTGAAAATCCGACCCGTATAGTAGTTATTATTTCTATAAGCATTTACAGAAACATGGCTAGTACCTTCTGCTGGGTAGATCTTCCAGGCGAGTCAGAAATGATTGTAAAAATACAATATGAATAAGGACGATGGTAAAACAATACATAGTCATTGGTAATGTTCATTCAAGAGAGAAGATATACTATACAGTCTGATATCCACTGCTTGTAATTTAGCATGATCTAAATCATGGCAATGGCTTTATGGCTGAAATCGCCAGAAAATGCACAATTGACCTTCACCAATTTTGATCCTCTCAAATAACCCAAATTTCAGACGAAAATAAATTTCAAAAGACAGTTCAACCTAACCAAACAGATTGCTATAATCATCCATGCAATGCCAAATATACCCCCATTTACCTAGTATTGATCAAATTGCAGCCTAATTTAGGAGAATTTACTAAACGTGTACATCTGCTAATTGTACATTTTCTGAAAATCTGACCCTTATATGACAGTAGATTATTTAATCTCGTCTGAAATTTGGGTTAAATAAAGTTCAAAAGACAGTTCAACCTAACCAAACAGATTGCTAGAATCAATACAATGCCAAATATACCCGAATTTACCTAGTATTGATCAAATTGCAGCCTAATTTAGCAGAATTTACTACAAACGTGTACATCTGCTAATTGTACAATTTCTGAAAATCTGACCCATATATGAGAGTAGATGGAATTTAATCAGTACAAATGCCAACATGTAGGCGAGCAGAAGTAGAATATGTGAAATCGTTAATGTAGTTGACATTTTGCGAACCATCCTAATTATTTCATCCCAGACATCCTGAAGGAAAACAGTTCTCAGGAAGGTTCTAAAATCTGTCCTGGTTTTCGAGACGTGGCCCCGTATCTCAAGCTTGTTCCATACATTACAATTCTGTAGGTGATCGATTTTTTTATTTTATCAGTCCTTGTAGTGATGATTTTAAGCTGTTTTTGCCGTTATGATTTCTTAGTTGAACACTCTTAACATCAATATGTGATGTGTTCCAGGAAAATGAGTCATAAGTCGCAAAAATACTATGTTTCAAAGTGTTTATTTTACAAGATCACTTTCATGGAAAGTTCTGATTGTTGTAGAGCTTATCACTTATATTGATCGATGTACCAAATTACAGGACAATGTATGTAATATATCCTTTCGTTTTAAAGGTCCTCATATGGGCTATATTAAGTTACTTTAAAGTTTACTATCCCCCAGAAATATTGCAAACTTTTTTCCCAACTTAAAATCTAGAAATATGTATTGGATTATTAGACTGTTTACTATCATTGGAATCGGCTTGATCTCATTTTTTCAAATATAATGGAATCTCAAAATCTATTTTTTGCGACTTATGACTCATTTTCCTGAAACACATCACATATTAATACTTAGCGGGTATGCCAAATCTAAAAGGTGAGATTCTCTTCGTATATAATGGGGCTAATCTTAAAGGGTCAGACTTTTAGAAAATGCACAATTTACACTTCTACACATCACTCAAATTCTGCTAAATTACAGTTAAAAATGATAAATACAAGGTGTGTCTGATTATATTCTGTATTGTATTCATTCAATAAATCTGTTTGGTGATGTTGAACTGTATTTTGAACCTGATTCTCGTCTGAAATTTGGGTTATTTGAAAGGATTTGTGAATGCCAATTGTACATTTTTTGAAAATCTTACCCTAAATCACTCTGCTGCTGATCAACATATATATTGGTACATTTGTTAAATTTTAATATGGCTTTCACTGCAGAGTTGTGTAATGTCTGAACCTTTTTCTGATCAATCTTCGGGAGCCGACATATAGATTGCATCTCCATATTGAAGTCCTTTTATCATATTTTTTCATTGATATTAAATTCGATAATAAGCTAAACCAATATATATGACCCATTCTCACGAAATGGGCCCACCCCCTTTTTTCGAGCAAATCATACATTTTCACTACTTTTGTATACCTAATTGGATCAATATCTCAGGAGTTATCAACAAATGAGACTCATTTGTTTCTACTTCCATATAGATTACATCTCCATGTGGGTCAGATTTTTAGGAAATGTACAATTCACCTTCACCAATCGTCTCAAATAGCCCAGATTTCAGATGAAAATTAGGTTCAAATACAGTTTAAAACGACCAAACGGATTTATTGAATGAATACAATACAGAATACACCCAGATATACCTAGTATTTAAATATTTTCACTCTATTTTAGCAGAATGTGGGGGAAGTGTAGAAATGTAGATTGTGCATTTTCTGAAAGTCTGACCCATATATTCAAGTCCTTTTATCATATTTCTGTATTGATATTAAATTCTATAATAAAACTAAACCAATACTCACTTGATAGGTGCAATATTCTCAGAGCTCTGAATGGTTTATCAAGAATCTAAAAAGGTTAAATAATTTATCGTGCAATATCCAGAATAATTCAGTCGGCAGAGAGTTAATACCTTGGCAAAACGCCAAAACAAAATTACCGTGTCACTTTACTTGATTATACTCCGTCACGAAGCAGACTCACATAGGATGTCATTATCAATTGCGAGAGAGAATTAATTCTATTTTACGTTGATTATACTGCGTGTTATTTATGGACTTTTCCTTTGCATAGATAGGTTTTGCCTCTGATATAGACTAGCACTAAGTCCCTCAGCCTCTCTCACACAACTTGGGCTTTACTCAAGCTTGGGTCCTCAGTCACTGGGCTTATTAGTCATAGAAGAAACACAAATTACAGACTTATATAAATTCACCTCTCATATATAGACTAGCACGAAGTCCCTCAGTCTATCACAATGTGCACACAACTTGGGCTTTACTCAAGCTTGGGCCCTCACTAGTGACCGTAATATGATAGTTTTAATTGTTTTTCAAACTTTTGTTTATGAAACAAAAAAGAATTCAAGACTTATACAAGTCTACCTCTCATAGTACATCATATCATTGCCTCCCAAGCGGTCCCGTGTTCCAATATCCCTAACGTACTGCTATATTCATAATTATACATGCATCCCATGCTGGGCAACCAGTAATTAAAATCAACACAGCATACTCATACACAATAATGTCATTAATCCTAGTAATATAACTTGTTTTTCACTGAAACAATGCTCCTCTTCTACTTCGTTAGACCCATTATGACAATATTGGTGAGTGAGTGAGTGAGTGAGATTGGTTGCTTTACGCCCTTATCAACACATCAAAGGTTATATCAAGGGCGGGAGACCTGAGTGAGTGAGATTGGTTGCTTTACGCCCTTATCAACACATTGAAGGTTATATCAAGGGCGGGATACCTGAGTGAGTGAGATTGGTTGCTTTACGCCCTTATCAACACATCAAAGGTTATATCAAGGGCGGGAGACCTGAGTGAGTGAGATTGGTTGCTTTACGCCCTTATCAACACATTAAAGGTTATATCAAGGGCGGGAAACCTGAGAGGGAGGCAGTTTATGGTCATACCCAGGAAATAGAGATAGAGAAGAAGGGAGAGAGAGACAGAGAAAAAGAGACAGAAAGGCACTTTATGGTCTGACCTAGGACCAGTGACAATATTGGAATTCTTATAAATTACCATGGTTTAATTCAAAATGAGGAATATCCCCTTCACCTTGTTTATTAAAGCTGCATTCTTATAGTTATTACAACAAAATAAAACTCATCAAATTAACTCAAATTATGATTTATAGGATGGAATTAATCAATATTCTGCTGTTCTTATATGTTTATACAAGAATTTGAAGTATAATCACCGAGAAAAACTGCTGCCGGTGAGCGATGATAAGTGAAGCTACCATAGAAAGGGATTCAGACCGGTCCTCCAAATACAAATGAGGACTTTCTAACAGTCCTGTAGCAAAAACAACTGGACAAAAGACCTTGGCCACATGACCTTTAGATGGGTTGGAAAAGAATGGAACAAAAAGTAGAAAATTTTTAGATTTTGTTAACTGAGAGTGCAGCTTTAAATGTGACATATCCATCATGATGCAGAAATATTGCGAACTCTATTTTTCAAAAATAAAAATATCAAACTTAAAATATAGAAACACATAATAGGTGCCTTAGTGTTTACTATCATAGGAATCAGCTTGATCTCCTCTTTTCAAATATGATGATATCTCAAAATCCATTTTTTGCGACTTATGACTCATTTTCCTGAAACACATCACAATATCCTGATAACTGAGCTATGCTTCGTACAGAGAACTTGTCGGTGGGATCCAACAAGCTTTGATTTGTTATACCTTGCGAGTGTTGAATACATACAACTCTATCCAGGGGTTGAGTGGTTTGTAAGCCGCTGCAATCCGGATAAGGGTCAGATCTGCAGAAAATGTACAATTCAACTTCGCCAATCTTCTCAAATAACCCAAATTTCAGACTAGAAAAAAAGTTCAAAATACAGTTCAACCTAACCAAACAGATTCCTAGAATCAATGCAATGCCGAATATACTCGAATTTACCAAGTATTGACCAAATTGCAGCCTAATTTAGCAGAATTGACTAAATGTGTAGAGCTGCCAATTGTACTTTTTCTGAAAATCTGACCCATAAAACACTTTGTCAAATAGCACCCATGGGAGAGCGACTTATTGATATTGCGACGGCGGCGAATCTAGGCGTATATTATCGCTACTGGCGGGGCGGTAATCGGAAAGAGAAGAATATCCTATCAAGGCGTACATGTATGCACATTGCCTTCACTACCAATGCAGGAATTGGCGTGTCATCGCCGGCAGATCGATTATCACTTGAGATTGTTTGAGGCACATACGTAGTAATGGTGAATGTGTTAGGGACTGTTTATTGTTAACCACTGGGGGGGGGGTAATTTTAAGTGGGGGGCCTTTTTTATGCAGACTCTGAAGGGGGGCATCATTTTTGCATAGACTCTAAACGGGGGGTATTATTTTTGCACAGTTTCTAAAGGTGGGGGGGCATTATTTTTGCACAGACTCTAAAAGGGGGGGGGGAATATTTGTGCACATATTCTAAAGGCGTGTGGGGACCATCTTTGTTTGCACAGACTCAAAACTGCAATGATGTAGGGGGGGGGGGGGTCATGACATTTTGCACAAGACTTTAAGGGGGGGGACATACAATTTGTGGGCTGTTCATTTTTAACCACGGGGCCCATGAGTGTGGCTTTAGAGATTGAGCGTTGGAGTGTTTCCTTAATTTTAATACTGCAGAAATGTGCTGTTATATGTCCCAGGCATTAGGATAAGAGCTCCGCTATCCCACCGCAACTCCAACGGACTATGCTAAGTTGTAGTCTTTTCTGTCCAACTCGTGTCCATCACTCACTTGAGTCAGATTTTTAGACATGTACAATTCGCCTCCATCATTAATACACTCAAATAACCCATATTTAAGACAGAAATGAGCTTCAAAATGCAGTTTAACATAGCAAAACAAATACTATAAATCACTGCGATACCAAATATACTCAAGATATTCCCGGTATTCATCATTTTGCAGCCTAATTTAGCAACATTTCCTAAATTTGTAGAGCTGCCAATTGTACATTTTCCACAAATCTGACCCACTTACGTCTGAGACCATGGCGCTGTTGTTGTTATTGTTTACAAACCCATTCTCTATGGGCATATATAGTGGGGCTGGAGGGACAAACTAGGCATTAATCTTAGACAAAAGAATCCTAGATCGGGGAAATTCTTGAGGTCACCACAAACTTCTTCACCCAAGCGGGATAATGGAGAGACCCCAATATCGATCTCTATCGGACAGACCATAAGTATATGGGTCAGATTTTAATGAAATGTACAATTGGCAGCTCTACACATGTAGTTAATTCTGCTAAATTAGGCTGCAACGTGGTCAATACTAGGTAAATTCGAGTGTATTTTGCATTGCATTGATTCTAGCAATCTTCTTGGTTAGGTTGAACTGTATTTTGAACTTTATTTTCGTGTGAAATTTGTGTTATTTTAGAGAATTGGTGAAGATGAATTGTGCTTTTCTGACGATTTCGCCCATATGTACAAATGTAAAGGATGCAGATGCAAAGTGGGGCTAGTTTTCGCATCTAAACCCTCTAGTCCTCAAATCGATTAAAGGGTGTGTAAACAGTGGTCAACGCAGTGTTTGTAAAGGTCCATTCACATTACAACGGCCGATTGGTGTACGGCCGCCGCACGGCAAAAAACATAATGTTGAAGTATTAGACCCAGCAAGTATCGGCCGGCTGGTCGTGGTAATGTGAATGGACCTTAAGATTGCCAGGAGCTAACTGAATCAGAAAATGGCATAGACTACCTATACAACACACAACCCATTTTCTATCATCAAAATTAACCTAAATTAGCCCAAATTAAAACAAGGGCCATGTCCACAAAACGTATGCAGAAGGAAACCCCATACCACGGGCTCCACCTTGATAAAGTTATAGCTAGTGCATCCCATTGTAGTATATAGTAGGTAACTAGTCAATTTATGCCTCTATATCCCATAAAATGTGAATTAAATGGCATAGACTCTAGTCTAAGGGATCCTCTGGAAGAGCTATAGCTGCCACAGAAGAGGACCGACCAATTTCCGGTGTAGTTTATCTTGTATCTGTTATCATGTACTGTTTTCAGGAAATAAACAATATACATATATACATACATACGGTACATACATATATACATACATACATACATACATACATACTTATACATATTTGGAATAGATTGCCGCCCCATTTAAAAATGCTACCCTGGTACAAAATAAAAAAAAACATCTAAAAGCGATTGATAATTGGATGGTTTAATGTTATACTTATTTCTGTGAATGTAAATAACAGAAGTATTAAAAGAATGTAAAATCTCTTACAAGGTATAAGAGATTTAGGTCATAATACGACCAAAAATCAGTCTAAAAGTGCTACGTGTTATGATTTGGTTGGTTATGAACACATTTGTATATTTGTTCTACGTACGATCTCCTATGAGGCCAAATGGGAAAAAAATGTTTTTCCACATGTAATCGGATAAAGTAAAGACTATAGAAGTATGTTGGTAAAGACTTTTATTATTTTGTTATTTTCTAAATGTGTGGAGGTAAAATGATTCGTATTTATTATAATATGTTAAAAACTATAAAGCTATACATTATTGCAAATTGGAGACTCTAAAAGTGTGTGAGGGGCATCTTTTTTTGCATATACTCAGAACTACAAGGATGAAGGGTAGAGGGGGGGGGGGTTATGAAATTTTGTACAAACTTTCAAGGGGGAGGTGCACGAAATTTCGCAAAAAGACTTTAAACAATTTTGCAGAAGAATTTGTCGCAAATTCTCCCCCCCCCCCCCCCACACCCCCCCCCCCCCCCCCAGGGTTAATTATGAACAGTCCCATATACTGGAGCAAAAACTGGCCTCTTGCTTACCCAAGGGTTTGGGGTTGTTGGCTTAGCTGGGGTATGCATATGAAGGGTGTGATGGAGTATGTAGCTGCTTCAATAAACAAGCGTCGTGTGAGTAGTATATGGAGTGCTCTACATATAAATCCTATGGTTGGCGAGAGATGGGGGTTTGCCTCAGGCTTACTAACACGGGTGCACTGATGTATGATAGCATATCTCTGCCTGGCTCTGATTTATTTATGTCATTTCGGAAATTGTTTTCCTTTGTCCCCATCCCCCCCCCCCCCCACTAGCTTGCGTCCTATTACTTATATAGAAACCCGATTTGGGGCAGCACAGGGAAGGGTATTACTTGTTAAGTTTAGAACATAAAGAAATATAATACAATGTCTCTGAGCAGGTGTTATGACCCTATTATCTATTTTGGCCCTGTGTCCGGACCGTTATAAAGATTTGTATAAAACCTCCTCAGTCAGAGACAAATTCGCGCAGACCTCCAGTTTTTTTAGAATTATTTAGGATAGACCTAATTCTACTGATACTTTAACATGATTCTAAGAATGTTCTTTCCGTCCCAAATATATAAGAATATCTCTTATTGAAAGGCTGAAAATAACAGGTCAAGCATATTAATGCCCTACTAGGAAGCTAAAGCCCAACATGCATGGAAGTGCGGCTATAGGTACTTATTTTAATATCGTTACTGTAATTTATCCTCAAAGTCGGAATTCATGGAAATCTGAAGCAATTGTACATTTCTAGGCGACCTGACCCTTATGTATGTATACATGTAGCGTTTGGTTATGTAGATACTATACAACTGTATGTCTTGTGAGATAAGTATGAATTGATCTTACAGACGTAGAGTCTGTATACATATCAATAGTACTGCGTTGAGATCTGATGCCTCTGTCTTAAGGTAAACCCTTACCCAGTCTTACACAGTCTACATGAATTTTGTGCCACTCTGGCCGAAAATAATATGAGAATGTATTAGAAGCTGAAATAACACGTGATATTAACACCTGTTACTTACTATAAAACCCACATGTACAGTCTGAAGTATATTGGACTATACTTAATTTATCATCCGACCATTTCACCCTCGATATGCTCAGCCCATAGAGATAACATAGGCTCTGGATATTGTTTAGCTGGTCAGTAACTGATGTGATATTGCTTACGGGCAATACACCACCGACCTAGTTTCTAGTGTTTTCATTGCATAAAAAATCATTTCTGGGTCATGTTGAAAGTAGTTCCGACACGGAAGCAGAATTCTGCTAGAATTCGACATGAACAAATAAAACATTGTCAGCAACCATATATTACCATTGATTAAAACAATTTGAAGTTTAGACTAAGACCTTGACTCAATATTCTGTTTGCTGCCCAGGTTAATATTGAAACAAGCAGACAAACAGAAGATCGAGGCGGGCCCTGTCCTTTCATGAATCATGTAACCGTTCGTAGAAACATGACTTACCCTAATGTATCGTCCTCAATGCATAAACAGGTAACATAATCCACAAGTAAATTCAGGCACAATATTCCAGGCATAATATCCCTTGAGTACTATCCAGGAGAGAATAAATCACAAGTCAAAGTTAAAATGTCCATATTTCATTGAAAGATTCTTGGCTTGGCTCGTTGCCAAGCAAGGCTTGGGGAGGCAGCCGCCATCTTGCTTCAGAATCGTCACATGTTTTCCCATTAAAATCGATAATCCAAGAGAGTTATGATTCTTTCACAGTCAAATCTTCGTATAATAGAATCTCCATGTTCTATTCTTGGTTGTTGATGTGTATTTAACAGCTGACAAACGATATAAACTATGTAAATAGCCATTTTGCCCCTTCGGTAAGCGGGAAGAAAGCAGATGAAACCTATGCGCATGCGTGCTTTCCGGCCTTCCGAATCTTTTTTCAGGCATGTTTTCAGAGTGAATCAGGCTAAATAAAGGATTTATTCCTCAAAATCGCTTTAGATCATTTTAATTAATCATTATTTAAGTATGCGGCGTGAAATAAAAGTCGGAAAAACATCCAATTCTCTGACATTTCTCGATCTTATTTATGCGCAGAGTTGTCGGGCCGTTTCACATCAGTGAGAAAATTGGCGTATGAATACATTAGCTTGAGGCGAAGCCTTCCCCTCGAATTGAAGCGAATCCAGGTGACAAATATGAAGGTAATGCGTGTATAAAAGCTATTTATTCCTCAAAATGGTGGTAAATGATAATTTTTTAACATTTTTAAAGTGTTGGGGGTGAAATAAACATAGAACAACCCTTGGATTCTTGGCGTCTGGAATATTCACCGATGACGGTCGCGGGGCTACCGCCCCTTGACCGTCATTGGTGAATATTCACTCCCGCCTCGAATCCCGGGTAGTTCTATATATAATGGTCAGTTCTCACGAAATGGGTACACGGGGGGTATTTTTGGCTAAAATTTCAAATGCATTGAAACTTTTTGCCATTTGCACATATCATTGTACATATATTGAAGGGTTCAAAATAAAAATTGAGAACACTAATTTTGAAAACTGTGCATTTGCTGGGATATTCATTTTCTAACGTTGCCATACCAATGCTTTTAGATATAAACATGGTAGTGGTAATGCAGAGCATTTTTTAGATTTCAATATTTTTGTTAATTATTCTATTGTTAAGCTAACGTTTCAACTGAAACATTGGTTGAAAATTGGATTTTTTTTTCATTTTTCTATTTTTAGGAACTACATTTGAAAATTGTATTATTATTTTGACACTTAAAATCAAAGGACATGGCCTTGTTCTATACCTTGTCTAATATTCATGATTTCTCAAAATCAATATTTTTTTATTGATTCTTATAGCAAAATGACATAGCTTTCCCATTATATTACATGTCATTGGTCTCAACCAAAATTATTCTGTACCATTATTTTGTGTTGCCACCCCACTGCTGCATCGGGGTGGCAACACCAGCTAAATTCAGTCCAAAGATAGCAGAAAAAATGTTAGATTGAAATTTTAAATTTTATGGCATGAACCTCTAAACAGATGCTTTAAAATGACTAAGTTTCATTAGATAATCTAAAATTGTTTAGGCACAGTTTTGAAATGGATGTCGTTGGGTTGGCAACGTTACCACTTCCCCAACATGACCTTTTTTTAAATATTCAGTTCTCATTGAAACAGTTTTTCGAGTATGTGATTAGTCAATATTTCAATTTAAAATAGAGTTGTTGGAGATTACATTCCATGAACAAATTCTGACTAAATATTTATTTTTCATCCTTTGGCAACCAGTTCAAAAGAGCGTTGGGATGGCAACGTTAAAATTCCCCAAATCAAAAAGTGAATTTAAAGAAATTGAAAATATTTTGAATCACTATATTTGTTATGTATGAATAGCCAACAGGTGTAAGCATTATTACAGACACATATTATAATCATTTGATATTTTTTACAATGCTGAGTAAACTTTATTTGACAAAATATATTTTTTCTCTTCAGAAAAGTGTGTAATTTAGGTAGTTTTCAGCATATAGGGCAGCCATTTTTTATTTTAGCTCTGTAAAAGTATATGTCCCCTCAAAGGTCTATATAAGGTGCATCGTTTGATATAATATTTATTCATATACAAGAAAATGATTTTCATGTAGAGTCCAAAATTGCCCGTGTGCTCTTTTCGTGAGAACTGACCATATATATTCTATGGGGTTGTAACTGTACAGTTCTCACCATTGTTACACTGTTACATCAAATAGTCATATTTTAAAAATATGTAACATATATGATAATGTACTTTATTATATGGCAATGGAAAATGCTCCATATTTTTCTACTTTCTGTCTCATTGCTATTTTTTATGTATTACTAGTCACTTGGCCCCATACTCAACTATAATGTTTAGCCAAAGGTAGCATCTTTGAAATTATTCCAAATTAAGGTAACCGCTGGAAGATACATTGGACTTTGATTCGATGCATAAGCATGTCAACCTGTTTGTCTACAATCCACTGTAAAAGGTGGTCTCCACTGGCTGCGGTAAGCTCTGCGGTAAGCCTTGCAATGGTGTTGTGCTGGTTCTGTAGGTGGAGAGGAATGACGAGATCCTGCTTACATGGTTCACTGGCCATGTAGGCAGGTCCTCACCACTCAACACTATCACAGCACCATCGCAAGGCTTACCGCAGAGCTTACCGCAGAGCTTACTGCAGAGCCTACCGCAGCCAGTGGAGGCCACCCTTAACTGTACTTAATTTGGACAAATAAATTGTATCTATTCTATTCTAGTAATATAGGTAATATATTTAGGTAATATATTTAGTACATACTAGGTTTGCTGCATTAAAAAACAACCCTCCACCCGCGCCGTGCTATCACGCGTAGACCTTTATACAACTCAACCAATCTATGCTAGAAATTGCGGAACATGCATAAAAAACCGAGCTTGACTGTCGACGCACTTACCATCAGCCAATGAGGGAATCACGAAGACAAATAGTACACAGCAATATTTAATGTACGTTTCCTTTGACATTCTCGGTAGAGATACATCATCGGCTGCTGGGACATTGCAGAAATGTGATGTGTTGCAGGAAAATGGGTCACAAGTCGCAGAATTGATAATTGACAAAGTGATTTATCCACAAGATGTCTTTTTTGGAATCTTCTCATTTTTTATGAGTTTGGCGCCTAAGCTCGTATAGATGTATGTATCAAATTTGAAGACTGTGTATTGAATATATCCTTGCGTTTTAGAGGTCATCCTATGCAGTATATTTAATTACTTTACTAGTAATTGCTAACCCAGAAATATTAATTAAACACCTTTTTTTTTTTTTTAAATAAGAATATCCAACATAAAATTTAGAAATACTTTTTAGGTGTCCTAATATTTACTATCATTGAAATCCCCTTGATCTCATCTTTTTAAATATGATGATATCTCAGAATCCAGGTTTTGCCTTGATAGATTGTGGATTCTTTATAACACACGTAATATGAAATAAGCCCTCGAACATGTACATCAGCATTTGAGATTGTAGGTCACTGTACAAGTAGCGCTCCTCCCCATTAATGGCTGTTTTTCCCGAAAATGTTAAATATTAAGTAGTCATGAAATGTAATAACCTATAGCAGTCGGAGTTATCGCTGTTTAGGTTTGCATATGTTCACTGTATTTATGTATATCTAAAGTTACATGGAAGTTAGCCTAATATCGCCATGCTGAAACTAATAGGACTATATATATATGGGTCAGATCTTCAGAAAATGTACAATCGGCAGATCTACACATTTAGTAGATTCTGCTAAATTAAGCTGTAAAATGGACAATACCAGATATATCTGAGTATATTTGACATTGCCTTGATTCAAACAATCTGTTTGGTTATGTGGAACTGAATTTTGAACCTGATTTTTGCCTTAAATTTGGGTTATTTGAGAGGATTGGTGAAGATGAATTGTACATTTTCTAACGATTTCACCCATGTACAGACGATAGTGTACATATATAGTACATATTTTAGTAAAAGCAATTTATGTTTTCAAATGGGATTTTCGGTGTAATACTTATGCCAGCTCAGTTTTATCTGTTTTGTTTCAATTATTTATTCAGGTATAGTTACATCATTGAATCACACAGTGTCTTTGTGATTATAATGTGATCCGTTTTAGGAAAATGAGTCATAAATCGCAAAAAATGGATTTTGAGATATCATCATATTTGAAACGAGGAGATCAAGCAGATTCCAATCATAGTAAACATGAAGGACATCTAAGAAGTGTTTCTATATGTCATGTTTGATATTTTTATTTTTGAAAAAAAAAGTTGGCAATGTTTCTGAATGTGTAATTTTTATCAGTAAAGTAACTAAATATACTCCATACGAAGGCCTTCAGATTATGCTATTTGATACAGTGTCCCGAAATTTGTTACATGGATTTATATGACTATACGTGCTCAATCCTCTAAAAATCAGAACATTTCAATAAAGAAATCTTGTAAAAAAAAATCACTATGAAAAATATCGATCTTGTGACTTGTGAATCATTTTCCTGGAACGCATCATATATTATTACATTGGTCAGATTTTCAGAAAATGTACAATTGGCAGTTGTATACATTTAGAAAAGTCTGCTAAATTAGGCTGCAATTTGGTGAATACTAGCTAAAATCGAGTATATTTGGCATTGCAGTGATCCAAGCAATCTGTCTATTCATTTTGTGGATAACAGCTGCTCACCTTACGGTGGTCGTCCGCCTACGCCTGAGGTCGGCCGACCAGACAAAAAACAGAAAAAATAAATACTAGTATCCAGAATTGCTAATACCTGAAGGTGTACTATAATTTAGACAAAGCTATGTTCACCAATAAGTGACAACCAAATTCGATTAAGTTATATTATAATTTATTATATTATATCATTAGATTAGATTATTAGATTATAACACCAGAATAGATACAGGGCTTTCATACCATTAACGAGGACCTTGGCCGCAGTTTTAAATACATCAAAATCAACCAGCAAACGTATATATGTGTTAGATTTACAGAAAATATACAATTGGCAGCTCTACACATTTAGGTAATTCTGCTAAATAATGCTGAAAAATGAAGAATACTGTGTATATCTGAGTATATTTAGTATCACATTGATTTAAAATATCAGTTTTGTTATGTTAAACTGCATTTTGAAGCTCATTTTTGTCTTAAATGTGGGTTATTTGGCAGGATTGGTGAAGGTGAATTGTACATTTTCTGAAAATCTGAGCTATATATGGGTCAGATTTTCAAAAAATGTACAATTGGCATCTGTACACATTTAGTAAATTCGGCTAAATGAGGCTGCAATTTGGCCAATACTATGTTAATTCGCTTATATTCGGCATTGGGTTGATTCTAGCAATCTGTTTGGTTAGGTTGATCTGTATTTTGAACTTTATTTTCGTCTGAAATTTGGGTTACGTCAGAAGATTGGCGAAGTTGATTTGTACATTTTCTAAAAATCTGACCTCTATATCCCTGGGAAATGTTTCTCTCAACAGTATATATAGGAACATAAGGGTCAGATCTTCAGAAAATGTACAATTGGCAGATCTACACATTTAGTAAATTTTGCTAAATTAGACTGTAAAATCGTCAATACCAGGTATATATCTGAGGATATTTGACATTGCCTTGATTCAAACAATCTTTTTGGTTATGTTGAACTGAATTTTGAAGCTCATTTCTGCCTCAAAAGTGGGTTATTTGAGAGGATTTGTGAAGGTGAATTGTTTTTTCTGAAAATGTTTCTCTCAGCAGTATAGGACCATGTTTGTAACAAAATACTCATGTCTAAATAATAGAGGAGTTGCCATGGTCCTATGGATCACCCGTATCGTACCGTATAATCAGCATATAAATCTCTCTACTGTTCCTAGTTGCTACTGATGCTATCGCCGGCATCAGGATATTGGCTCATGCATCACGTATACGTTATTTTCTACAGTCACAGCAATGCCTAGTCGGGCCTAGTCTCTCTTTATTGGTAGAAGCTGCATCATCTATAATCTTCTTTTGTTTCCTAACAAACAAAGGCGCCCAATCACATGTATTGTACCTAAAGTGTTTTCTTTTTCAGCAAGTAATATTTTGTGTAGATATAATATGTTCTATATGCTACATATAGTGATAATTTATAGAGAGAGCTCTTGTCAAAAATCAAATTATATCATAAGAATATCTGGCATTTGGCGGCCGACAAAGTTGCCGGCTCATTTGCCACAACTTCATCTATCGTGATTGTCTGATTCGGGAATATAATATTCTATTATAGGATGTAATGAGGCTGGTATATGACTTACCATATACAATGCCCACAAGTTGTTTCGACCAGGGATGTCACAATAATCTGCAGGCTTTGAGTGATATCCCTGGTCGAAGAAAATGAGCGGACATCATAATTATGCTGTAAGTCAGATACCAACTGAGTTGCATTCTATTTTCATCCCATGATCTCATAGCTTAAAAAAAAGATATAAACACACTATTTATTTACCTCACTTTGCTCCAATGACCGGCCATAATTACTGATTTACTCTGTTTACTCTGTGACAACATACGATAGCGTGTATCCACTCATTTGCACCGTGTACAACCCCCGATCGTGGTATGATCAGTTAAAACTGATAACTAAAGATTTATTTAGGGTTTGTAAAACAAGCATGCATGGAATGGATTCAGTAAATTCTTTTACTAATAAGTACACATACGAAACATAGAAATGCTAGATCATTGTGTCATACGCTAGGGCTATCAAATATACCATCAGTGATGTAATAAGCTAAGATAAACTGTCTGCATTGTCTGTATGAATGCTTCTAATAAAGATTAAACTCTTCCCTACCGCCCCCACCCCAACCGCAACCCCAACCCCCAACCACTCACATATATGGGTAAGAAATTTAAGAGTGGACCAAAAGTAGCATGTGCCGGGAATGGCATAATAATATCCATCAGGCGCATGTGCAAATTATCGACATATAACATCTGAATTAAATTGAATTGAACAATTGTGTATTTGTCAATAAATTACAGACAAAGATCCCAGCACTTCCAGCCGTTACCTTTATAGAAGAGAGTTTACTAGTGAGAAAACTAATAAATTAATAACAATATAATGATGATAAAACATAAATGAGGGTTTAAGTTCAGCGTGTAGAAAATGTACAAGTCGCCTTCTTCAATCTTCTCAAATTAACCTCATTTAAGGCAAAAATCAGGTAAAAAATTCAGTTCAACAAAACCAAATAGATTGTTTGAATCAAGGCAATACAAAATATACTCAGATATATCTAGTATTTACCATTTTTCAGTCTAATTTAACAGGTTCTACTGAATGTGTAGGGTGGTCGATTGTACATTTTGTGAAGATCTAACCCATTTATTTGTTTAAACTATTAACTATTAACATTCCTCATTTGATAATCATTTGTTTAGATATACTATTACCAGGCCGCTGAGGCGACCGCCATAACAATGACGTATATGCCATTCCTAAAGCACAGTGGTAATAGTTTGGACAGCTGCTATGACAATAAACATTGGAACGCGTCTGTTCATTTCTTCTATTACGGCCATACATGGGTCAGATCTTCAGACAATGTCCTTAGTCCCTTTAATAAGGTTTTTTTTACTTCTATTTATGACAAGGACCTGTCAACCCTTTGCAATCAACCATGGCAAATCAGGGCCAGTATAACCGGCCCTTCCTTCCCTCTAAGCAAAACAACAGCTGCTGCACATGGAACAGAGACAGTGCAATACAATACTTAGGGATTATACCACGATGGTCATGGCATGAGAATGGTGTACGATCCCATTACAAAAATCTCTGTAGGCATAGCTAACATATTCCTTTACCCTCTCAAGCAATAAAAAATGGGGGTCACCGACTTTTTAAAAAAGTTATTCAACTGAATCTGCATCCAGATGAGTTAAAAACAGGAATATTGAAGATTTTCAATGCTGAATAATATCTTTCAAAATATGTTGATACCCTGTTTTTTCATACTTGAGGGTAAACCTGTATAGTGGCTATGTTTAGAAGTCATTTCAACTGACAAATGTTATTTGTCTGTCTGAAATCTTGGAAAAACTGAGAAAATATCCATTTTCCCCACATACTCAAATACTAAAATTTGATGGTCTCTAGAATGAAAAAAAAATATGCTGAGATCCATTTTTTTTTGCTTTTTGTTATCCTCCAACCATGTTCTTTCTCAAGACAAAGTTTGAAAAAAATATTGTCACTCCTTATTTTTCATGTATTAGTTCCTTGAACTCCCGCCTGCAGCAGTGCATATGACAGTGGTTTATCTCTTTAAAGGTAGGAGGCAATCGTGTGTCAACTACTGTTCGAACAGACGAATTCCAATACAAGCAAAGTATAAGTCTTGAATATAAATAGTAATAGCTCACTTTTTTTATTTAATAGGGGAGTTGCATAGCCGCCATTTTGAATCCTGATTCGCATGGCATTATGGGACTAATGGTACATTGTAACATCTATAAAAATCATGCCATGTTCAGCATGGGATATTTATCAATGTGCGAATGTCAATATCCATGTGTTATACGTGTTTCCATACCACAGGTCCCCATCTTTCCCATCATGCATTTGGTTAACTTAGATTATTTACACAAGCTGTGATATTCGTCAAAACATTCTTGCAATTTTTATGAGAATGTTCCCAAATATTCGTATGTCAGATTTCATGATTGCGATCCCTACAAACATGACTTGCAGTACACAATAAATTTAGAAATATGAATCTAGGTCTTGGGAAAGACGTACAACTATAAGTGGAAATGTGGGTACTCCCTGCTCAGACTCCCTGTTGGCCTGCGGCTCCCTCCCTGTCCCCCTTGATACACAGTGCCTGGCAGAAATAGTATCTTAATGGTAAAGATTGTGTTATGTGCCTGTTCCTAAGGTAGCGTAGGGCTTCGCATATATGGGTCAGACTTTCAGAAAATGTACAATTTAACTTCACCAACCTTCTCAAATAACCCACATTTAAGACAGAAATAAGCTTCAAAATTCAATTTAATATAACAGAACTGATACTTTAAATCAATGCGATGCCAAATATACTCATAAATTTGTATTTATCATTTTCTTTAATATGTTGAGCTGCCAATTGTACATTTTCGGAAAATATGACCCATGCATATAATTATGGCTCAGATCTTCAGAAAATGTACAATTCACCCAATTTCTGAAGATCTGACCCTGTAGTATCTATTCTTCTTCATCAATCATTTCTCTCTGATCATTAAAAATAGTTGTTTTCTGGTGATTCAACAGATATTCCCCTTTGACTCCGGCAACTCCATTAAAATGCAAATTTGTAATGGACACCTGTGATTGTCTTAATGAGCCGATTAATTACATTAATTATTTAAAAATCCCTTCCAATGGGATTACTGAATCCAACGGATTAGGTTTCGTTAAGGCTCGTTATCATTTCTCCTTATGTCACTTTCAAGATATTTTCAAAAAAAGACTTTTCAATACAAAGTGAAATAATCTTTAGATGTGGAGATGAGGTGAGGAATTCGGAGCTATAGTCTGGTGGCGGATTCCAGGGAAGGGGGAAGGGGGAAGAGGGAAGGGGAGAAAAGCCAGATGCTTTGGTCAGTTAAGTGTCATTAAACGCCGGTTACCCGATCTGGCCTGTCTTGGAGGGTAGAGGATTATTGGGGGGCCCACACTAACGGCAATGAGCTTTGTGATAGGATTTGGTGATTAACCTTTCCAATGAGTATGGAAATAAATTATCACAAAAGTGCATCGCAAATAGACTTTTGTTATGACATGGTTTGAGACAGAGTTTTGCGATACCATCTCACTATAAAAACTACCCACAAACCCAGCAAACTAACCATTCTCCTGATGAAGATCACACTGATCGAAACGTTGAGAAAGAAATAAAAAAAACGAAACTTACTCATTTTCTTCCTGGTGTTATTTCGTGCTGAACCATCGTCGTTTTGCGATATGTAATTACCTGACTTTAGCAGAAGATTTTGAGTTCTATATCACAAAGTCCATCGCAAAGCAGAACACACTTTTGCGATCAATCACAAAGCATAATTATTAACTTCTTCCGATAGACTACATATCGCAAACAAATATTAAACATGTTGAATAATTTTGCGATTAACTCCGCAACTTTTTCCGTCGCAAAATTCATGGCAAAACCAATCGGGAAGTAGCCCAAACTGCTGCGACAGGATTATGTTTGTGATAGAAAATGTTCCATTTCATCACAAACCTTATTGCAAAGCTTATCACAAAGCCAATCGCCATCAGTGTGGGCCCCCTATAAAGCTAAAACAGGAGGGACTTTCCCCCAAATTGGATTGAGAGGGGCGAGCCGACCCCATGGCCCAGCTGGTTCTTTATGGGGATGTTAACTGATTAACAGGGATTAGTCCATTTTGGGTAAGATTTCGCGTGCACTTATTATACTACAGACCACGTTGGTCTAGTGGCGCCAGCTGACGTGTCATCATGGACTAAAATCAATATACCACTCGGATTTAGCGTGAGAATGGTTTGTACTCCCATAGACGTCCCTCGGCCTTCGGCCTTGGGAAGTCTATGGGAGTACAGACCGTTCTCACGCTAAAATCCTCGTTGTCTATTGCTATACTATTGGTAGTCCTTCTTCCACACATTGACATCAGAGTGAAATCACCATTGTTTAATTATCCTGTCATCAACTATAATGATAACATTCTACGATAACTTATGATCTCAATTAACACAGTCACATGTTGTTTTTTCATATTATTATTTTATTTGTGATGTGTTTTAGGAAAATGTGTGACAAGTCGAAGAAAAATTTTAATTTTGAGATATCATCATATTTGAAAAGATGAGATCAAATGCATTCCAATGATGGTTTACACTAGAACATCCACTAAGGTTTTTATATTTTAAGTTAGATATTTTAATTTTTCTTTTTTTAGGTTTGCAATACATTTTGGTGGACAATAGGTAAGTAGTCCACGGCAGCGATTTTTTCAGTTGCGCTACTGTAGCAGTTTCATGACGTCATGTGGATATGTCATGCGAAAGTCCCATAGCCCCAACATTACCACGATATTAAATCTCTGTTCTTTCAACGATCATATAGTTTTAGAACTTCTAACTCACATATATCCATCTTCAGAGGCAAACGATTTCAACTATAGCCTTCATAACTGTCAAACTGTTACTGGGGCGATGTATAGAGTGATTATTTATCGCCCCAATGCTAACTCTATGGGGATTATTTACTTCCGGTCCACACATCGGTACAACTACACGACTAATTTTCATTGATTCGCGCTCTGCCGCCATGACACTTACGCACTCTATTACTAGTAAAGTAGCTAAATATACTCTATAGGATGACCTTTTATGACAAAGCAAATCTGACCAAATTTACATATAATATTATAACTTCGAAGACTGAATTCATCAATATACTGCTGCTGCTTAATGTTGATACATGATTTTGAAACAAAAACTGCCACCGGTGAGCGATAATAAGTGAAGTCTTGAAGGATGTGGGCAGGTCCTCCTAATGCAAATGGGGACGTTTTAGAAGCCATGTAGCTAAAATAACTGGACGAAATTCTCCAAAATTTACTAGTCATATTTTCAGAAATAAATAATTATAATTTATTTTGCCAATGTTAGCCCTATTTATTTGCTTGTTCTCCTAAATACATTTGACCTCGATTCATGGTACAAGACTGAAAAAAATAAATATAGGTTAACTAACGAGTTGGTTGAAGGAGCGTGAATATTGCATGAGTTGCATAGCAACGAGTGCAATATTCTAAGCAACTGAAACCAAAACAGATTTATCATACATGCTTTCCATCATGAAAATAGACAAACATTGAGTCATAAATTTGAATTTTACCAGTAATCTTTGAAAAAATACAAATTGGTTGCCATGACAACCCCACGTAAATCACTAGCGAAATACGCACTATGCGTAAATTACTCTAGATACGTTGTTTTCAGAGCAATGCATGTATAATAAAGCTCAATAAACTTCGATGTGATATTTGATCGCGATGTGCAGTGTATCTTATCGTTAAACACATCAGTCCCAGATGAGGCATGTTCTGAATGGCGAGTCATATTGACGAACATGTATCTGTAAAATACGATACATGAGCATTGAACAAAGCCTGGTCTGATTTCCCAGTGTTTATGCCAGATGCTAGATCGGGTGTAGATGTGGGATTGGCTAAATTAGTCTCGCAAACGAAACTAAATGTGATGTGTTTCAGGAAAATGAGTCGCAAGTCGCAAAAAATGTATTTTGAGATATTATATCTAAATAGATGAGCTCAAACCAATTCTAATGATACTAACCAAGGACATCTAAGTAGTGTTTCTATATTATAAGTTTGATGTATCTTTTTTTTGATAAAAAAAAAGTTATTGATATTTTGGGTGGATAATTACTAATAAAGCAGCTAAATATACGCTATTAGATGACCATATAGAAATGCATAAATATAAGTAATACATTGCCTTGACATTTCGTACATGTATTAATATTACAAGCAGCATTAAGTACCCCAAAATTCAAAATATTCCAACAAAGATAAGGGCGGGAGAGCTGAGAGGGAGGCAGTTTATGACCATACCCAGGAAATAGAGATAGAGAAGAAGGGAGAGAGAGACAGGAAAAAGAGACAGAAACATGGTTTCCATATTCTAACCTGTTTCCTGTGTGATATGAATTGTAAGGTACAATTCTTATTTTCATTCCATCAAATTCAATTCCGAAAGTGTTCGAATAATCATTCTTTGAATTTCGTCATTTTTAACTAACTCTCTAATTCTTTCACTACTTACTTTCTTATATGGGTCAGATTTTCAGAAAATGTACAATTGGCAGCTCTACACATTAAGTAAATTCTGCTAAATTAGGCCGCAATTTGGTCAATACTTGGTAAATTCACATTTTCTGACAAGCTGACCCATAAGATAAAGAATGGAAAAAGGAATGCTCTCTGTGAATGTCACAGGTGTTCCGAGCACTCCTGGGATTTTGATTACTCAAATACATGGGTCAGATTTTCAGAAAATGTACAATTCACCTTCACCAATCCTCTCAAATAACCGAAATTTCAGACGAAAATAAAGTTAAAAATACAGTTCAACCTAACCAAACAGATTGCTAGAATCAATGCAATACCGAATATACTCGAATTTACCTAGTATTGACCACAATTTAATTGTAACCTAATTTAGCAGAATTCAATAAATGTGTACAGCTGCCAATTGTAGATTTTCTGAAAATGTGACCCTTTGGCCCTGGCCACATGTTGGTGCGTATTTTAGGGATAGGAAACTAGTCATTAAAAGTTGCGTCTTCCCTTTATCTGCCTATGTTTTTATTATGGGGTCATGTCACATAAACTGCAGGGGGTCTATATTGCAAGCAATCAACGCTTGCCAAGGATGATTAAATGTCTTATGGAAGAATAGGAAGAATAGGGGAGTTGCCTGTGCCACTGTCATTGATGTAACCAGCAGGGTGAGTGAGATTGGTTGCTTTACGCCCTTATCAACACATTTAATATGATTATATCAAGGGCGGGAGAGCTGAGAGGGAGTGAGTGAGATCGGTTGCTTTACACCCTTATCAACACATTTAATATGGTTATATCAAGGGCGGGAGAGCTGAGAGGAGACAGTTTATGATCTTACCTAGGAAATAGGAATAGAGAAGAAGAGAGAGAGAGACAGAGAAAAGAGACAGAAAGGCACTTTATGGTCATACCCAGGACCATCTAACCTGCAGGGACACTGGGGCACTATTTTATTGGTCTGAAGCCAATCCTATAAACATTAATGAAAGAAAATCTGAAGTTATGATCTGCCGGTATTTATTAAGAAATAATCACATTCCACAAAGGGTCTTAACTGGGTCAGATTTTCAGAAAATGTACAATTGGCAGCTCTACACATTTAGTAAATTCTGGTAAATTAGGCTGCAATTAGGTAAATTCGAGTATATTCGGCATGGCATTGATTCTAGCAATATGTTTGGTTAGCTTGAACTGCATTTTGAACTTTATTTTCGTCTGAAATTTGGGTTATTTGAGAAGATGGGCTAAGTTGAATTGTTCATTTTCTGAAAATCTGACCCAACTACACACTTGAATCTCAAGGTGGTTTCACAATTGTGTAACCATGGTATTAATATCAACTGTGAGTTGAACTTTGAGCCAAATGCTACACAGATAATCAGAACTATGCATTAGAAAATTTATGACTGTAAACGCAGCGCTGGATGTTTTTAAAAGTATGATAATTCCCTTAGTTGACTACCAGCTGATTTTTTAACAGTCTGTAACGACAAGACAATAACGCGGGTCTAGGATTGACCACAATTTAATTGTAACCTAAAATTGTGCCTACAAAACAGGGTGGTTTGGTTTTTTTAAATAATTTTATTGACTGAAGTTCCACAATAATTTGCAGTAGTTCTCATTCGACACAAAATACAATTTGGCCGAAATTAGATGCATATTACGTAACAACTTTTTGGTAAACATTTCTAATACATAAGTTTTAACATTTTAACCTTACATTTCCTGCTAGTAACAGGCTATACCCTTTCGCTGTCTGGCGGATTTACATTTAACATTTTGTTCAGGGTCATGTCACAAACAACTTTACAACATATTTTTGAATTGTTTGCCCAGTTAAAACAACAATATATACGAGTGTAGTGGTAATACCGCTCAGTGTGTTTGTCACTGATTAAAAATAACCATTTCAAGCTTCGAATACCCTGTGTTAAGAGTTTGCCTTGGCTCAGAGCCATGGACACCTGCTATAAACCTACATTGTGATGCAAATGTGATAACCATGGACTAAGACGGACACCGGGTTGGAGAATAAAAGTTTATTTATAATATTTATTAAATATGATGAATGAGTTGGTAAATACATGGATGATAAATAAACTTTGATGTATAATAAGAAGATAAGAGATCAATATATTTGTTTGATTGATCATTGATAAAAGTGATAAGACAATTGTAAATTGATGATTAAGTTAAGAGGTAATCAGCGATAAACATGGCAGCGTGATTGACAATGGCAATTGATGTTTGAAGCAGATGTGTAGTTTTAAGCTGCTTGGAGGAGGTGTCGCTCGATGGAGTTGAGGACACCTGAAAGTATATAAATTGAAAATTAAGAAAAAAGGGAATGTGGTGGGTGGGAGCGAGTGAAAGAATGAGGGTTAGTGAATGGATGAGTGAGTTTATATAGGATTAGTAGGCCCGGTGATCGAAGACCATGCAGCCCCATTGGCTAATAATAACCAATGCAAATCACATGGACTAAGACGGACACCGGGTTGGAGAATAAAAGTTTATTTATAATATTTATTAAATATGATGAATGAGTTGGTAAATACATGGATGATAAATAAACTTTGATGTATAATAAGAAGATAAGAGATCAATATATTTGTTTGATTGATCATTGATAAAAGTGATAAGACAATTGTAAATTGATGATTAAGTTAAGAGGTAATCAGCGATAAACATGGCAGCGTGATTGACAATGGCAATTGATGTTTGAAGCAGATGTGTAGTTTTAAGCCAAAGGCAAGGCTTGTAGTTCATGAGAGGGACTTTAGTGCCTGGAGTGTAGAGATAGTGGAGGGGTTTCTCGCATAACGAAAGATGGCTCCACTTTTCCAGCCACCGTGCTTTGCAATGTCTGGAATATCCACGCCTTTTTCTTGTAAGTAAAGGCTGCCCCCCCTCCTTAGAGAGTGTAACGTGGTGGTGGGATCAATGCCAGCTGAAGCCACCGCCTTTTTCCATATGGAGACTAGGTGTTGCGTAGTCATTGGAGTTTTGTCTCTAAAGCGGAGGAGGAGGGCGTTTGGGGAGGGCGGGGATATCTTGTATAACCTTGAGAGATGGTAGACTACACACAGCTGCTTGTCGGCTGCCCGAGGAATGGTCAAAGAGGCTTGGTTGGCGACAGTCTGTTGGGCTTTTGACCATTTAATATTTATGACTATAGACTCCTTGTTGATAGTCAGGTCGTCTGTAGTCACCTGTCTTGTGGTGTCAAGTTGTCTCTGAGTTCTTGGGGCTATATTTGACTGGCGCATATTTGTAGTAAATAGCAGGAGGAAAGCAACCGCGTATTGGTAGTAGTATGGGTTGAAATGAAGCGCCTGTAGAATGCGCCTAAGGTCCTGAGGTGTGATAGGAGGCCTCTGGACTGCCGGGGTCCACTTATTTATAGATATAGATCTCAATAATAGTTGGACCTGGCGCGATTGAAAGGCCCCTGTTGGAATGTCAAGCCTTTGTAAGATAGCCTTTAGTGATGAGACAAGTGATGCTACACCCATCGTGGTGCGGGCCGAACGAGCTGCCTGCTCGATGAAGGCCGCGACCAGTTGCACCGATGGATTGTGGTAGTTTTGACGAAATTGTGTGGCCATGCCCACGTAGAGTCTGAGGATGTATCTGTGGTTCTTGATGGTACCCGGGCGATATGCTTGGGTCATCCGGCTCTCAGCTGCCCTGAGATATGAGTCGAGTCCCGAATCTGTTAAATAAATTGCTTGAAATTAGTCACATAGACAGGAGGAGTAAGTTTCTTGATTTTATGCTTAGTTATAAGTTCGTCTGCTGTGGCTCTGTATTCTTGGGATGTATGTGCCCGAGAGAGAGCATCGGCTAAGATCATTTCAACACCAGGGACGTGAGTGTATACAATATGCAAGTTGTATTTGGCCTGTATCCACCACACAGCCCTTGCTATTGCACACAGAACGGGGTCGCGTGCCCGCCCCGCCCTCAGTGTGTGAATCGTTGTGGAATTGTCACAGCACAGTTCAATTGTAGTATTCCTGTCCTTCTCAGACACAAACATTCTGAGAGCGACTAAGCAATTTAAACATTCGAGAATGGATATGTGGTAGCTCGCGGCAATCTTGTGTGGATACACCAATTCATAATAGTTTGTCATGTCGGAGGCGCTCCCGCCTGTGAGGCAGGAGTCGGCCACAATTGATTTGACCGGTGGGCTGGTGTGTATGATTGATTTGCAATTATAAGTCACCAGAAAGCGAATGAACCACTTCAAGTCGGCCACAAGTGGTTTTGTGACCGGGACGGTGTGGTTGGTGTAGTTTTGCCTAAGGGTTTCAAGGATCCTAGACATGAATAAACGTGCCGGTGAAACGCATTTTCCCAAGTGATTTATTTTTCCCACTATTGATTGAATTTGGACTAGAGTTAGTGTTTCTTGGCGAATAGCCCACCTGATGAGAGCGAGAAATTCCTGTACCTTCTTGTGAGGGATTGAGAGTTCCCTTTTTGACAAGTCGATGTTTATTCCCAGGTATGTTACTCTTGGGGAGGGGGCTTGTATCTTTTCATATGCTATTGGGAGACCCAAATTGCGAAATAGTGAGAGTGTCTGGGCAAATTGAGCATGGGGGTCCTGTTCTGACTGGTGTATTATTAGCATATCATCAAGAAACATATACGTGTGTATGCCCTTTTGTTTTAATGCCCGAACTACAAAGTTTGCTATCTTTTGCATATAGAGCGAACTGTTACGCGAGCCGAATGGCATTGCTTTATCAATGTATATCTTGCCTCTGTGTGATATAGCAAGAAGCGGATAGTCCAGCGGGCATGTAGGAATATTCCTGTATGCTCGCTGGATGTCAATTGTAGCCAGGGTACATGGGAAACCCATGCCTCTAATGGTATCCACTGCCTCGGGGATAGTAGGGAGAGTGTGGTCATGTATATTTCCAAACATTGAGTTTTTAGCGACATAGTCATTTACATTGTTTCCTGGCGGGTATGAGAGATCTATGATTATGCGTTTTTTACTAGGGTCTGACTTTGGTCTTGTCATGATAGGGGAGACGTTATACCATTCGAATGGGCTGTCTTCAAATGGGCCTAGCATTGCATTGTTTACTGTTTCTGTTTCAAGATATTTGTCTATGGCTGCGGGGAATTGATTACCGGAGCTGTGGGCGGATTTGTTTGGTCGGTCCAAGACCGGGCCTGTATATTGGAGTGGGAATCCGTATGTAATCCCATCTAGCACTATTCTGTCGTCTGGGTGGCCCGTGGCTATGGCCTCCCAGTTTTCTGGCTTTAGAAGGGAAGTTACCTTTACCTTTGCCTCCAACATATTAGCCCTACCTGTAGCCCGGACTGTGTCATAGATTTTGAGAGTTTCAAGGTCCCTTCCCTCCCCCGTAAGTTTTGGCCAGTATAGCCTCCTTTGCTGGGTTATACTAGGATCATCTATACTAATTGTTTTTTTACCGGTGACCGCTACTGGGTCGATGCCCTCATACACCCCCTCCTCCCCCAATACCGGGCAGGGTTGAAATCGTCTGGTCACAATCTCGTCTACCTGGATTTTCATTATGTCATCAATATGTTTATCGTGAGGGGGGGTGATATGAGAGAAGCTTTCGCTGAGTTGAGTGTTAGATTGCCCCGCTGTGAGCGGGGGGCAGTGGTCTGCGATAGTGAAACTTACGTTTGGGGGGGAAGGGATTATTCGTTTTTTGCAAATGATCTGTCATTGGAACCCGATGACTTTTTGTAGTTTTGGCCCTTCTTAGCGTTTTGGTTATTTTGACTGGGTCTTTGAGGCTGAGAGCCTCCGTTGTTGCCCTGGCCCTTCCTTTTATTACATATGCGGTAATGGGGTGGTCGTGTTCCACCCCATATGCCAGCCAGCAGTAAGCACATGCATGTATGTGCGTACTTCCGTGAGATTTTGTGTTGTGGCACCTCCCTTTGTTAAATTGGGGACAGACGTTTGATTTGTCTATATGCGAAGAGTTCATAGAAGCTATAACGTTTGCCCTGGTCCTCTCAGATGAGATCCTTGAGGAATCCCGCCAATCATAGTTCTCCTGCCCGATATCGTGCAAGATTGTGTTAGACCATGTACGCATATGCTCCCAGTCAAATCGAGTAAGGTCCTCCCCTAATTGTCCCAAATGACCAATCATAGCTACTACTGTGGGGTTTGTAATCTTTTCCTTACAAATCATTCTGGTGAAACCAATTAAAAACTCTGGAAGTGTCAAGTCATCGTGGCTATCACGTTTCTTAACCCCTTTTTGGAGATCATTTGGGAGAAAATGGCGAGGCATAGGGTAGCGGGAGATTTTATGAAGGTAAGGGTCGTATGTTTCTTTACCGGTGGTCTTGCCTAGTGAAGGGTGTAGGGCACGTAGCAAAGCGTCTGCCCGGTTTGCATTTCCCTGGGTCTTAAGGAAGGACATGTTATCAAAATGATTTTGGCGAGAAGTGTCTTTATCTACAATGTCGCTAATTTCATAGTTCTCGAATAAGTTTTGTTTCACAGTGCCTGAAGGTCGAATAGGAGAGGAAGTTTTTGAATTGTTAACAGAGTCCTCCTTTTTATCGTTATTCTGCTTTGCCAGAACGGCCATTGCCTTAGCCATTGTCTCTATATTGTCTTCTAGCCTAGCTAGTCGCTCCTTATTAGTTAACTTCTTTACATCAACAGGTTCAATATCGACTGCATCCCCCTCGGACTGGGTGGACCCACGATTTGCCATGGCTAAGATTGTGTAAAGGTTTCTACTTACAATAATTGCCGGTGGCCTTTGCGGGCAATAGCTTTTGTGTGTATGACTCCTAGTCACACTGAGGTGTCAAGGGACCGCGTGGTGTGACAGGTATCCCAGGTAGAGGGTGGTGGGGTGTAGTGGCGAAGCGGCGTAGGTGTGTGCGCTGTGTATGCCAACGTATTGCCCCGAGCGCAGCGAGTGAAAGAATGAGGGTTAGTGAATGGATGAGTGAGTTTATATAGGATTAGTAGGCCCGGTGATCGAAGACCATGCAGCCCCATTGGCTAATAATAACCAATGCAAATCATATGTACATAGAAGGTCTCAATTCAATGTTGCTAACTGTTCTTTCTACACCTGGTAAATAAACCTAAATTTCTGAGAAGGAATTTAAAAATCCCTATTGTATAACATCTGCTCTGTCTGGATTGAACTACCAAGAGACCTCAGGCAAACAGCTGACTTTTAATTTTAAGAAATTGACGAAAGGGTTTTTCGGTTTGTTCTAAATTTTCTGAGCTCATGTTGATACTGATTGAACTGTATTCTCAGCTTACTATGTGGCTTACTATGTGTGTATTACTCGTGTGTTACTTGACAAGGTTCTCTGATTAGCTATTTCACTCGTCTGGTTGACCGAACATCAGGTTACGGTGGAAGACCAACTGAGGGTGAGCCGTTGTTGTGTTTATAAATGTGAGTGTGAAACGGATGTACAAACGACGTTACCTGAATAAAGATCTTCAAACAAAATATTACAAATATTTAGCAACATTTTTGTCGAAAATTGCTAGAATATTTTCACAAATATCACAGTTTGTATAAATGGTCTATGAAAACCAAATGCATGATGGGAAATATGGGGACTTCTCTTGTGGAAACATGTATAATACGTGTTTCACCTGTCTACATTAGGGCGTTGATAAATATTCCATGCTGAACATGACATGTTTTCTATGGAGTTTACACTGTACCATTAGTCCCATTATTACATATGTGTGCAATTTCAAGGGTGCTATTTGAAATGTCAAATAGAACCCATGTGCTATTTGAGCGGGACATCAACACGTGACCCATAGGACGCAATTTCATTGGTTTGCCGACGTTTCGCACTTGGTGACGTTGCGCTCTGCTGTGTAGTGCTGCCTTCGGAAGTTTCAGAAGTTTTCAAGCAAAGTTCCGATAATTTGGCAAAAAATACAGTAATAATAAGGTAAATATAACAGATAAATCTACAAATCAGCATGTAATAAATATCTAATAGCACTCTGTTCGGTTTCAAATTGATCTCGACGTCGGGTCAAATCGCACTCCACCGCTTTGGGGTGTCATGCGATTTGACCCTCTGTCTCGATCGATTTGAAACCTTCATCGCGCTATTAGATATAATAATTCAATGTGAATCAAGATTTAAACTGGCGGCTATGCAAATCCCCTATTGCCTCGAGTTGTCGACTGGGAACAGATTAAAACTGCCATAAACTGGGGAAATGTACCCAGTAATATTATAGCTACTATACTATAGGACTAACTGCACACCTCATTTTTTTTATTCATTTTTTGTACCAGGACTTGATCACTTGTGTTCATTCCGTTGGCTTTCCCACGGCTGCGTGCCGGGGGAAAGATTAAAAGCTTAGAGAAAGTACCTAGTGTAGCACCTAACAAAAAAATTTAAAAAAATGAATAAAAAAATAGGAAAGCATGCGTTTCTTTACCGAGGAACGCTGCAACTGCAATCACTATCCTTAATCATCTGGGTCAGATTTTCAGAAAATGCACAATCTACAGTTCTACACATCTCTCCATTTGAAAAATGATAAATGCTAGGTTATCTGAATGTATTCTGTATTGCATTCATTCAATAAATCTGTCTGCTTAAGTTCAACTTTATTTTGAACCTTATTTTTGTCTTAAAGTTGGGTTATTTGAGAGGATTGGTGATGACCAATTGTACATCTTCGGAAAACTTGACCCATCTAGTCCAATATCAACGAGGATCCTTATTTCAAAGCCACTGGGGCTTGGATAAAATAATGAAAATAAAAAACCTTTCCTGAAGTTTAGGACCTTTTGCACAGAAGGTTAATACGACTCATTGTTAAAAGGAGGAATATTTTAGTCCATATTCGATAGGGTTTTTTTGTGAAATGTTATTTAAACATCCTAATAATGCACGCCCTTTGCCGATGTTAAGCTTGTCGACATGGAAGGGCCTTGTAACGATAGTATATATATCTCGTCGTCAATTAATAATTATAATAAAGCAGGGATGCGGAGGCAACGGTGACTCAGGCCACCCTTTATTAAACGCAAAAGCATAAAAGAAAAAAAATCAATGTAGTGTTGCTATCATGGCGACAGGCTTGGTACTGCTGGGCGCGCGAAACCAAGGTCAGATGACCAGTGGTCACTTCCGGTTGTCGTCCAGATATATTCCCATATAATAATTTATATAGGTTAACATATGTTATGTGTTTCAGGAAAATGAGTAACTAGTCGCAAAAGAATGATTTTGAAATATCTTTATATCTTCAAACGTATTGCAACGGTGATAAACATGAAGAGCATTGAAACGCTTTTGTATTTTATGTTTGACATATTTATGTTTGAAAAAATTTTGCAATATTTCTGGGTTGGCAATTACCAGTAAAGTAACTAAATATACTCTATTGGATGACCTTCAAAACGCATGGATATATTTAATACACAGTCTTGAAATTTGATATATAGATTCATTATTTCATTACAATTCGTTATAATTTACCATTGTATATTAGAGTTAAGACATTATTTTATAACAAGCTACTCAGAAATCCTTGTAAAAAATGTGTGACCTGACATTCAAATCACGCAATGCTTAATCCCACAAAATGTAAGTAACATATTGCAAAGAAATGTAATAACAGATTGGTGTAAAATTATAAAGTATAAAAATCTATATCACATACCATGACTGTAAAGTAAAAGAATAGAATGACAACTTTGTATTGTAACCATGTATTTGGAACGTACATACCAAGATGGTAAAGTAAAATAATAGAACGACAACTTTGTATTGTACCTATGTATTTTAACGAAATATGTGAACATGTAAGCTTGACTGTATTCATCATTTTCTATTCTTTCGGGCTTGTCGGAAGATCTATTTTTAGAGGCTTTTGTCCAGTTCTGTATTTTATTATGGAATAAAAACTCAATATATATAATTATATATATATGGTCAGTTCTCACGAAATGGGTACACGGGGGGTATTTTTGGCTAAAATTTCAAATGCCTTGAAACTTTTTGCCATTTGCACATATCATTGTACATATATTGAAAGGTTCAAAATAAAAATTGGGAACACTAATTTCAAAAACTGTGCATTTGGTGGGACATTCATTTTCTAACGTTGCCATACCAATGCTTTTAGATAGAAACATTGTAGTGGTAATGAAGACCATTATTTAGATTTCAATATTTTTGTTAATTATTCTATCGTTAAGCTAACGTTTCAACTGAAACATTGGTTGAAAATTGGATTTTTTTTTCATTTTTTCATTTTTAGGAACTACATTTGAAAATCGTATTATTATTTTGACACTTAAAATCAAAGGACATGGCCTTGTTCTATACCTTGTCAAATATTCATGATTTTTCAAAATCAATATTTTTTTATTGATTCTTATAGCAAAATGACATAGCTTTCCCATTATATTACATGTCATTGGTCTCAACTAAAATTACTCTGTGGCATTATTTTGTGTTGCCACCCCACTGCTGCATCGGGGTGGCAACACCAACTAAATTCAGTCCAAAAATAGCAGAAAAAATGTTAGATTAAAATTTAAAATTTTATGGCATGAACCTCTAAACAGATGCTTTAAAATGACTAAGTTTCATTAGATAATCTAAAATTGTTTAGGCACATTTTTTAAATGAATGTCGTTGGGTTGGCAACGTTAACACTTCCCCAACATGACCTTTTTTTAATCATTCAGTTCTCATTGAAACAGTTTTTCGAGTATGTGATTAGCCAATATTTCAATTTAAAATAGAGTTGTTGGAGATTACATTCCATGAACAAATTCTGACTAAATATTTATTTTTCATCCTTTGGCAACCACTTCAAAAGAGCGTTGGGATGGCAACGTTAAAATTCCCCAAATCAAAAAGTGAATTTAAAGAAATTGAAAATATTTTGAAACACTATATTTGTTATGTATGCATAGCCAACACGTGTAAGCATTATTACAGACACCTATTATAATCATTTGATGTTTTTTACAATGCTGACTAAACTTTATTTGACAAAATATATTTTTTCTCTTCAGAAAAGTGTGTAATTTAGGTAGTTTTCAGCATATAGGGCAGCCATTTTTTATTTTAGCTCTATAAAAGTATATGTCCCCTCAAAGGTCTATATAAGGTGCATCGTTTGATATAATATTTATTCATATACAAGAAAATGATTTCCATGTAGAGTCCAAAATTGCCTGTGTGCTCTTTTCGTGAGAACTGACCATATATATATATATATATATATGGGTCAGATTTTCAGAAAATGTACAATTGGCAGCTCTACACATTCAGTAAATTCTGCTAAATTAGGCTGCAATTTGGTCAATACTAGGTAAATTCGAGTATATTTGGCATTGCATTGATTCTAGCAATGTGTTTGGTTAGGTTGAACTGTATTTTGAACTTTATTTTCGTCTGAAATCTGAGTTATTTGAGAGGATTGGTGAAGAGGAATTGTACATCTTCTGAAAATATGACCCATATATATGTGACTAGATACACTAAACCCTCCAAAATTTAGAACATTGCAATAATGAGACTTTGTGAATAAGTCGCTTTGAAAAAAACTTGTGACTCATTTCTCCATAACATATCACATAATGCAAGATGAGTGGGATGGAGCAAGGCAGCTGACAGAACCAGAGTCCATTAAAGGGACCTAGTTCATGCTAATGTCCGATATATATGGTAATTCCCAACATTGCTTTACTGCTCCATTCATAAACAAATACTTCTCACGTACCTATATAGGTATAGGTATTCACCGCCACGATCAGATATGACGTGTTATCAGATTTTCATAAAATGTACAATTGGCAGCTGTACACAGGAAATCCTAATTAATGTCCTATCATTGGAATCGGTTTGATCTTATCGTTTCAAATATCGTAATATCTCAAAATCTATTGTTTGCGACTTACTGTGACTTATTTTCCTATTATGGGTGAAATCATCAGAAAATTTACAATTCACCTTCATCAATTCTCTCAAATAACTCAAATTTCAGACGAAAATAAAGTTCAAAATACAGTTCAACCGGATCCAAAAGGTTGCTAGAATCAATGCAATGCTGAATATACTAGAATTTACCTAGTATTGACCAAAATGCAGCCTAATTTCGCAGAATTAACTAATATAATGTGTACAGCTGCCAATTGTACATTTTCTGAAAGTCTGACCCATATTTCCCTAGCATGTGAACCGTGAAATATACCCAATGTATAAAGTGGGGTTTCCACTGGCTGCGGTAAGCTCTGCGGTAAGCCTTGCGATACAAAAACAGAAAATTATATTCAAGCGCAGTTCATGTGCAGACCAACCATAGCAGTGGGGATCTGTTCTGCGGTTGTATCTGCGGTTGGATTGCAGCTGAAAATGGGGGTTTCATGTGCTGCGACTGCCACAGAAATTATTCAGCATGCTGAATATTTTCTGCGATTGAAACACCTCTGCGATGTGATTATGACTCTACCTCAAGGGTTGTGACTGAAATTCTATTTCTAAGACATCAAAGCCCGATTTAATGCATACTTTAATAATAATAATCTATCTATCATTTTCAGTCTAATCTAGAAAGTATCCGCGCGAGAATTTGTGTTGTGTAGGTGTATGGTAACATCGGTGGCTGGTTAGTTTAGTAGAATATTTTCCGGCCGCTGTATTTGTTATATCGTTGTTGGTATCGTTGATCAAAGCTTTTAAAATTATGGTTTCGGCGACTGCAGAGCCGGGGGACCCGGCTAAACTTGGCCACTGGGAACGAGTTGACTCGGTGTTTTGCTTGGTCTGCAGGCGTCTTTATGGCAATGCCATAAAACCCCTGCAGATTTTAGACTTCAGGAGAAGAATCTATATTTCGTTACCTTTTTAATGGAATAATCGCGGAGTTTCTACATGGAATATGACAGCAATACATGCACGTGATAATCCTAGGCTAGTTGTTTGTTGTTAGTTGCAAAGACGGAAGTGTCTGACCGGAAGGAGCGTGCTCAATACACTATGAGAAGCCTTACGTATCATTTCCCATACATTTCAGTCATGTGGCCCAACTTTCACGGTCGGTCGATCGGCCGATATGCAGTCCCCATTCACGCTAGTGTTAACGTAATTTGAACGAAGATTGTCATTTACTTGTGTGCATTTCGGTTAAACTGACTTAACTCAAGTATAGCTTTGTTATTTTGCTGGCTATTGATGTGCCTGGATGGATACGTTTGTAGGAAAATGAGTGCGAGAAAGCTTTTGCAGACCCGGGGCCCCCTCTCTAATAATCGCTGTACATTTATGGCGTGGCGTTCGCAATGTTTAGGTGAATAGCATTTGCTTATTGAAATAAGCGTTTTGCCACCGTTCGTCTAGCAGAAGTTACTAAATGCGTAGAGTTGCTAGTAATTCATACATTTTCTGACGAACTGACCCACATAATATTATACTGATCGGTCAATGATGTTCAGATCATAAAATCATGTGTGTATAGAAAGTCAAGGCCCTTAAATGTAATTTATACAAACTTATAACTCGTCCCCCGAATTCAAATTAGCTTCCAAAGCCTCTGAAAAAGTAATAAACTGGCGTCGTAGACACAGGAAGGTACCTTTATAAATGTTGTCTGCTGCTCATGTTGTCCAAGTGTGGGAAGGATATCCAGCCACAGTCTGTATCGCAATCATGAGACCTTTTAATAACACTGCGGTAACCCCTGCGTTTGGTCTGTGGCTGCAGTATAATATTGATAGAATCGCAGAGTTTGAAACGCAGACCAAACGCAAACCAAACACAGAGCTTACCGCAGCCAGTGGAGACACCCCTTAACCTTGCTCATATTGATCTGATCCCTTGGATCCCATGCTCTTAGACACCACCTTTGACTTGTGGTCAGTCTAACCCTACTCTTGTTCAGAGGATCTGGATCTGCGCCGTGAACCAGACTAAATAAACCAGAAGGGAAGCAAATGCTGCTTTGTTGTCTCTTTGTTTATTAGTGTTAAGCCGAGCAAATCACTACACTATAGTAAATAGGTCAGATTTTCAGAAAATGTACAATTGGCAGCTCTACACATTTAGGAAATTCTGACAAATTTGGTTGAAAAATGATGAATACCGGGTATATCTGACTATATTTGCTATCGTGTTGATTTAAAGTATGAGTTCTGTTTTGTTAAACTGCATTTTGAAGCTCATTTTTTGTCTTAAATGTGGGTTATTCGAGAGGATTGGTGAAGATGAATTGTACATTTTCTGAAAATCTGACCCTAATGTGGTAAAAACCAACCAACCTCACGAAACACCCCATAAATGTGCTAAATATATAACCAGGAGCCAG
The DNA here is from genome assembly GCA_942159475.1 of Sthenelais limicola. Taxonomy (NCBI): domain Eukaryota; kingdom Metazoa; phylum Annelida; class Polychaeta; order Phyllodocida; family Sigalionidae; genus Sthenelais; species Sthenelais limicola. The sequence goes on along the minus strand of OW804097.1, from coordinate 38,580,338 downwards.
GAGCCTTCATTCCTCGTCTCATGTCATAATTTGGTAAATCAAAGTTCAAACAAACCTCGCCATATAAATCATTAGAAAGTTATATGAGATGTTTCGTCATATTGTATAAGTTTGTTATTTCTGTAAGATAATCTTGCTCATTAATAGGATGTGTAAGAGATTTGCATCTTCAGGACATTACCAAAATCACAATTGATTTGTGAGAGTGTAACTGTTGTTTTTTGCCTGAATAAAAAAAATAATCGTTGGAGGGAAAAAAATCATATTGCCTTGACCCAGACAATCTGTTGGGTTATGTTGAACTGTATCCTCATTTCCTCATTTCTGTCTTAAATTCGATTTTGAAAGGTTTACTGAAAGCGAATTGTAGACTTTCTGGCGATTTCACCCATATGTCGGGTAGCATTCTGTCAAACACTATCCCTACATGTACATTAGTTTGCACTAATACTTTGTACTTGTGTGTACATATAGATAGATGGCAAAACTAGATGGCATAGATGGCATATCTGGATGGCAATGTATCTAGGCATGGAATGGAAATACATTACCTATAACGATATGGGCACAATGATGGATGCTATAATGTGAGTATATATGTAGCCTTACCCAGTTCATTGCCGACTATCCCGTTTCTTGTATCGCCTGTCTAAATCTGATTTGGTCTGCTAATCTAATCTAATAAATAGTCTAATTCAATAATGTACATTCAGTATGATCTCATCAAGTTTTCTTTTGTTTTTTTAAAGGTTTTGTCCAACAAATCCTGCCGTTTGATCTCATCAAGTTAATATAGTTCCCATCCCCAGTTCCTATCCTTATTGCAGGTGATGTAAAATGAGCATTAAGCTGCATTAGACGATCACAATACTTCTTATTTAGTCGATTCTTTCACTGTGTTTGAGATTCAGAATCAACAACAAAGATTTATATTTCAATATTCTTTTCTGCTAGGGAGGTTCAGTAAGTCTAACCTATACGTAAACGTATCCGTATCCGTATCTCTGATATACAAACATATGTTAAAAGGAACAAAGACGTTCAGCAAAACATGGCGAGAAAAACGTATCAAGCTAAATGTTTCATCTCACAATTTATTTTTCATACATAAAATTGTGACGTAATTCACAAAAAGCATATGGTTACAGATACGTAATTGAGGAACCTCCCTAACAGGGAGGTTCTGCAAACAAATGTAGCTCAATTACGTAACCATATATGTACCTTTTTTGTGAATTATGTCGCATTTTTATGTATGAAAATAAATTGTGAGATTAAAAGTTAAGCTTGATATTTAACATTACGTTTTTTCCTGCCATGTTTTGCTGAACCTCTTTCTTCCTTTTAACGTATGTTTGTATATCAGAGATACTGATATGTTTACGTTTACGTATAGGTTAGTCTTGCTGAACCTCACTATTATCTTGGATAAAACACAAACATGTTGTTCTCACCGGGAACATGCTTAGCACTGGACATTTCAGACTATTGACTGTCATGACGTTAGCATCATAACTCGCCCTTAGTCTATGTTTATTGGAATAGACTCCATTATTAGATACTATATCCAGACGGTAACCATTGCAGCCCCATGCCTGTCACAACTGTGGCATTCAACGGACTTATTTAAGGCTGCCAGACATCTCAGGTTCAACGCCGCTTTCTTTCTGTCGACTTTTGTGACTATAGATAAAACAGAAGGGTCAGCTTGTTAGAAAATGCACAATTGGCAGCTCTACACATTTAGTAACATAGGCTAAATTAGGCTGGAAAGTGATAAATACCAGGTATATCTGAGTATATTTTGTATTGTGTTGTTTTAGAATATCTGTTCTGCTATGTTAAACTATATTTTGAAGCTGGTTTCTGTCTTAAAATTGGGTTATTTGAGAGGATTGGTGAAGAAGAATTGTACATTTTCTAATGATCTGACCCAAGAAAGGAAACCCCCGCTCATGTCAGTGATGTAGCTCTTAGTTTGATTACTCTCCTGCTTCTTATGTGAGTGGTATAGGTGAAACCCATTGCTTACAAAGTGATTTACTGAGGGGTCTAAGAGGCAGTGGGTACATAAAGATTTATAAATCACATATATGTGGGTCACATCTTCAGTAAATGTACAATCGGCAGATCTACACATTTAGTCAATTCTGCTAAATTACACTGTAAAATGGTCAGTACTAGGTATAGCTGAGGGTATTTGACATTGCCTTGATTCAAACAATCTGTATGGTTATGTTGAACTTTATTTTGAACCTGATTTTTGTCTTAAATCTGGGTTTTTTGAGAGGATTGGTGAAGATGAATTGTACATTTTCTGGCAACTTCACCCATGTGCCTAAGGCTGTTGATGCCGGGAAAGCGGATCCACTCCTAAAACATTAGCTTTGACAAAGGCTACCTTCCGTTGTGTTCAAAAACACATGTGAAATGGGAAGGTATTTTAGCCAGGTATATTTGTGATGTGTTATAGGAAAATGAGTCACAAGTCGCAAAATTGATATTTTTCAAAGTGTTTTTCCACAAGATCTCTTTATTGAAATGTTCCGATCTTTAGAGGGTTTAGCACTTATAGTCATATCAATCCATGAGACAAATTTCAGGACATTGTATTAAATATATCTTTGCGTTTTCAAGGCCTTCGTATGGAATATATTTACTTACTTTACTGGTAATTACTCATGCAAAAACATTGCAAACTTATTTTTTTTTCCAAAAATAAAAATGTCAAGCTTCAGATATAAAAATACATATTAGATGTCCTAATGTTTACTATCATTAGAATCGGCTTGGTCTCATTTGTTCAAATATGATGATATTTGAACAAATGAGATCAAGCCGATTCTAATTAGGGTAAACATGAAGGACATCTTAGAAGTATTTCCATATTTTTATATTGATATTTTAATATTTGAAAAAAAAACATATTTGCAGTTGGATAGACAATTATACTAGTAAAGTAAATAAATATTATCGATAGGATGACCTTAGAAATGCAAGGATATATATACAAGTATGCACGATTTCATTATACCATACTTGTGTATATATATATATCTCTTATGCATATATTATAATATTAACATAATGTTTATGATAATTTTATGTGTGATATTTTAATGTTTGCTGGGTGGACAATTAAGTAGCTTAATATACGGCTTAGGATGACCTTTAAAACGCAAGAATATATCCAATCCACTGTCTTGAAATTTGGTACATGTATTTATGCTACTAACGTCAGTAAACCCTCCAAGAATGAGAATATTCGAACAAAGAGATCTTATGAATAGACTACTTTAAAAAATATGCTTTTTGCAACTTGTGACTCATTTTTCTGCAACATATCACATTTGCATGCTACAATACATTCATTAAATCCCATGCACTTGGTCCTGGCTGCTGAGTCGCTAATTACTCTACAGTCCATGTTATGCCAGGGGACTATTATATCTTACGTCACCCAGGCATCCGTCCATCCCTATATCTTAATTTCCTTTTTTGAACTAGATGTGCCTCATGTACTCTTCGTTAATACATACCTCTCATATACACAGAGTAGAATAGCATCGCTCTCTTTTTTTTCTTTTTTTTTAAACAGTTTTATTAGGAAGATTTCCACAATGTGGTAGGTCTCATCTCCTACAAAGGTATTTACAATTTTTGATTTAACACATATCATGACAAATCAATTAGAAGTTACTACACTACATAAATGCAAATTACAGGCATTAGAACATTTCGATATGATCATTACTACTTATCTAACAGTCACAACTCTCTCTTTTTTTAGAGACTGCATCTTTCCCTTCGCTGAAGTTTGCATCCTTAAGGGTGGTCTCCACTGGTTGCGGTAAGCTCTACGGTAAGCCTTGCAATTGTTTGTGCAGGTTCTGTAGGTGCAGACGAATGATGAGGTCCTTGCCAACATGGATCACTGACCATGTAGGGTGGACCTCGCCACTTCTCACCATTACAGCACCATCGCAGGGCTTACCGCAGAGCTTACCACAGAGCTTACCACAGCCAGTGGAGACCACCCACTAAGAACCATTTTATATATGTGTCCAAACCTAAGACTACAGTTTTATTCAATACTAGCAAAGTACCCGTCCTCTAGACAGTCCCCCTCTCACCCCGCACTCTCCCTCTTCTTCACTCTCCCCCTCCCCGCCTTCTCTGCCTCCCCCTCTCTCCCCACCCCCTCCCCACTCCTACACCCTCACCCTCCCCTCTTTTCCCTCCCTCTTTTCTGGGAGGTTTAAAACTAGGTTTAAACAGGTTTAACTCCAGGAATCACCGCCAGGGGCGGGCACCACCTCTCCACGCTGGAGCAGGAGGTGTGGCACTTGCTTGCTTGGCAGCGCAGCGTTAACACTACAGCTGCACCATGGATGGGGAAAATTTTGAGTTCAATGAGTGGGCGCCTCACGTTGGATTGAATGATAAAAGTGCCAAGGCACTTGTCAAGGAGGACTGTGCAAACTTCCCTGCTCTCATCACTATAACCACAGCTGATATTGACCGCCTAGGATTAACAATAGGTCAAAGAGCACTTCTCAGAGAAGGCGTCCGGGAGTTAGGTAACCCACACATACCACCCCCACCGCTCAAGGCAGATCCCCAAAAGGCAGGAGCTGCAGCTGGAGGAGGTGAAGGCATCAAGGCTAATCCAGGGTTAGATGACAATGCCAAAGAATTAGAGGAGGATCTGGATCGTTTGCTTGATGGGGCTGGTGCGCCTCCCAAGGATGAAGGAGGGAAGCAACCTGTGGTTGGTGCAGCCATGTATAGCACAGACCCTAGAGTGACCTTAACATTGCGGGCTGTGAAAAAGAAAGCTCTAAAAATCGTCACCTTTGTGCCAGAACGAGTGGCACTGAGATTAGCCACTAAAAGGAAGGAGATAATGGCATTAGTGGAGGGGAAGGAAGGCACCTTCACAATAAAGGCAGATGAAACTCAACTTGCCTATCTCACCCTTGCAGAATGGAGTGCAGCTAATCTCCGCCTCCTCCATCAGCTGGTGGCAACAGGTGAAATAGAGTTTCCCAAGGTAGAATATTACCATGCATATACTGTGACAATATATGAATACTTGGACCACTATGAGTGGACATCCATATTGGAGTATGATACCAGGTACCGTGAACTTCAGGCAGAATATGGATTTGCCTGGGGTACACCTGTACCCACCCTTGCAGCCTCGCTCCTCACTGCACGGAAAACGGCCACAAAGGAGAGGGGAGGTGACCGCCACAAGGGACGGGAACAAAAGGGATCAAAGAAAGAGTTCTGCAGGCTGTTCCGCACGAAGGATGGCTGTCCATATGGGGATGAATGTATTTATTCTCATGCCAAGAATGCCAAGGAAACGTCAAAAAACGGAGAGTAGACCAGGCAGAGGGGGCGCTTAATTACCTTGCCTGGGAGGAGCATTTAGCGCTTGACGATCGGGACCGAGAGTTTATCCTGAATGGGATAAGAGATGGATTTCGAATCACCAATTCCTCAACTCCTCCTGACAAGGCACTTATGGAAAATTACCTGTCTTGCACCAACACCAGTGCATCACCTGTTGTGGAGGAACAGATTAAAGTAGAAGTAACCAATAATTGTTATATCATAGTGCCTGAACCTGTGACTATCACCTCTGCCCTGGGAGCCATACCTAAAGCAGATTCAGACAAAATGCGACTCATACATGACTGCAGTCGTCCTTTAGGAAGAGCTGTCAATGATCTAGCAACACATGAACCCTTTACTTATCAATCATTTGACGAGGCCCTGGGGATGATTACCAAAAACTGTTGGATGGCGAAAATGGATCTGCAGAGTGCATACCGCTCTGTTAAAGTGCACCCTATCGATCATGCAGTGTTAGGCATTAGCTGGGTGTTTGCAGGACATGATAAACCTACATATATGTATGACTCCAGACTCCCCTTTGGAGCACGTCTTTCACCAGGGATTTTTAACAAATTGACACAGGCCATTCGATGCATGATGCATAAGCTAGGTTATATTAAGCTTGTTGTATATTGCGATGATTTCTTGTGCCTGGGAGACACACAGGAGGAGTGTCTAGACATGCTGAACACTCTAATGAAGCTATGCAGATCGTTAGGATTCGGTATTAATTATAGCAAGGTGATAGGGCCTTCTACAAGCTTATCATTCCTTGGAATCCAGATAGATACCATATCCATGTGTGTGGGGCTGCCAGCGCCCAAGATACAAGAGCTGTTATCTTTATTACAGGAAACAGTAGCTAAGAGAAACATTTCTAAACGTGGTCTCCAGAGACTTGCTGGAAAACTTAACTGGGCGAGGCGTGTCTTCCATGGTGGGAAACACTTCGTTCAAAGCATTTACCAAAGATTGAAAGCACTGACTACCCCCTGGCATCGGTGCAGAGTGACCCAAGCGTTAAAAAACGACCTCATGTGGTGGATAGATCAAGCCCGCAAATTCAACGGCTCTCTGCCCATAATGGACTCGCGCAATTACACGCCTGTCAGCATCGATGCCTGCCTCACAGGAGGCGGTGGCTATCATCTAGGGGAGTGGTTTTATGTGAACTGGTCAGATTGGCCAGGGATGGCCGACAAGCATATAAATTACAAGGAAGTGTTGACACTAGAACCTGCAGCTGCCATATTCGGGCCCCGTTGGGGGGGGAAGAATGTGACTGTACATTGTGACTCCAGGGCAGCAGTGGGAATGATCAATAAAGGGAGAGCTCCCGACGACGACATAAACCTGGTATTGAAAAGGATCTACTACCTATCAATGCAGTATAACTTCAGATTAAGAGCAGTGCATTATGCTGGAAAATACAACGTCATTGCTGATTCAATTTCACGCCTAGAGGAGCCAGGAGGCACTGAGCGCTTAATGAGTGTCCTAGCCGCAGTGGGCACTTAAAATGGAGGGTGCACTGGAAGCAGAAGTGGAAGCCTACCAAGAGCAAGCTTGGGCTCCTAATACAAAAAGGGCATATGCCACGCATAGGAAGGCATATTTGTGTTTCTGTGGTAGATATGGAAAAACCGCAGTCCCTGCCACTTCCAGATCTCTATGTTTATATGTAGCATGGCTTGCTCGAGAATTGTGTTATAATAGTATAAAGCAATACCTTAATATCGTTAGGATTATGCATGAGGAGCAAGGTTACCAAAATCCTTTGCAAAATGATTACTTCCTCAGAACCACCTTGAAGGGTGTACAAAGGGCACTGGGTGCTCAAGTGAACAGCAAGGCTCCTATGACACCTGTGTTACTTCGTTTTATATACCAAAGCCTATCTTCCACGGACAAGGAAGATCTGGCTACTTGGGCAGCATGCCAAATTATGTTCTTTGGTTTATTGAGAAAATCAAATGTTTTCTATGATGCCTCACGCCCAGAAGGGGATTTTCAATTGTTAAGAGGGGATTTTAAGTTCGTAAAAGGAGGTATCCTTATATATATAAAATGGTCCAAGACCAACCAGTTCAAGAATAATTCCCACGTGGTGGCACTGCCACGCATTAGGGAACATGTGTTGTGTCCAGTCAGAGCTGTGTATGCCCATCTAAGAGCCTCGCCAGACCTCCCCCAAGACACCCCAGCGCTCAGTTACACGATCGGTCAGAACATACAGAACCTTACATCTCAAGTGTTTGTGGCAAAGATAAGGCACTCAATTCATGATAGGATTCAGGAACCACAAACCATATCGACCCACAGTTTTCGTCGTGGGGGGGCATCTTGGGGGCATAAATGTGGTCTGGACAGTGACACAATTCGCTTGCTAGGTCACTGGAGGTCAGACACGTACCAAAGTTACCTGGCCCCTGATGAGTTAGACAGACTAGATGCAGCCCGAGTGCTGGCAACAGGACTCCCTTGATTCTAAAAATACTACTCAACTGGGTTTTGGGGGTCAAGGGAGCATCACAGCTTACACACAGTGGAACTTTTACCCTTGTAAACTCTCAAAGGACTGGATATCGCTTTGACATGACTCTTGTTAATTAATTAATTGCATTGTTTACTTATTATACTTCATGTATTGTATTCACATGTAATCATCTGGCGCGCGCGCAAAAATATGTAATTGTAGCTGAGTTGAATAAACTCCCTTTGAACCCACTCCATTCTTGAGTTAAGGGAGGTTTAAAACTAGGTTTAAACAGGTTTAACTCCAGGAATCACCGCCAGGGGCGGGCACCACCTCTCCACGCTGGAGCAGGAGGTGTGGCACTTGCTTGCTTGGCAGCGCAGCGTCCTCCTCCTCCCCGACCTCCTTCCCTTGTGCTTACCCCTCTGGGGAGGGAGGGGGGTCAAGGGAGCATCACAGCTTACACACAGTGGAACTTTTACCCTTGTAAACTCTCAAAGGACTGGATATCGCTTTGACATGACTCTTGTTAATTAATTAATTGCATTGTTTACTTATTATACTTCATGTATTGTATTCACATGTAATCATCTGGCGCGCGCGCAAAAATATGTAATTGTAGCTGAGTTGAATAAACTCCCTTTGAACCCACTCCATTCTTGAGTTAACTGTTACTCATACATTTTTTCCCTCCCCTCCCCCTCTCCGATTCCCCCATCCTCTTCCTCTTCTTGACTCTCTCCCTCCCCCTCCCCCTCCTAACCCTCTCCTTCCCTACCTCTCTTTCCCTGTGATGGTCCTGTGGTGCATTGAAGGCATGACATCATTACATTTTCGTTCAAATTCTCTTCTAGTTCCCAGGGGCTTTCCCAGGCTATAAATAGATTGTGGAGATCCATGATTAAAAAGGGCTTCAACATCACCCCAGATACCTTCACAAACCGAATTTATTGTCCTCCGGAAAGGGTCAACGGACCTCTGTATAGAGCACAAAAACAGCTGATTAAATCCCAGATTCCAAGAACATAATCCACAAAAAATCATTGTTCCACGTTTATTATATAGGCTCAGGCATGGCCCAAGTTGTATTCAATATCTGTTCAATTATTCTGGTCCTTTATTTCCTAAAACACGAACGCTTTAGCATTTATATATAATGGCGTTGAATGGAATAAATACACAGTATATTCCCTAGTCTTTGTGAGGTGTTTTAAACAAGAACATGCTAATATAATCACCAGTATGTCCTGCAATCTTTGCTAGGGATGTAATTCTCTTTAAAAAAACAAACGAAAAATCTCTCTACAGGTCTGTCTTTGTATCTTAAGCACCGTCGGCTCAACGCCACCAAGCGTCGAAGATCTGAGTAGATTCACTATGCGAGCACCACAAGTAAAATTACCTTGGGTCAAATCGTCCGAAAATGTATGATTCGCCTCCACAAATATTCTCAAATAATCCGAATTTAAGACAAGAATGCGGTTAAAAATTCAGTTCAACATAATCATACAGATTGTTTGAATGAAGGCATTGCCAAATATACTCAGTATTGACGATTTTTTAAGTCTGATTTAGAAGGACTTACTAAATGTGTAGATCTGCTGATTGTGCATTTTCTGAGGATCTGGCCCACTACCACCTGCCACAGAAGTGTGTAAACGCGTTCCGTTTTAATCCATATAAAAATGGCTTTGCCTCGTGAGCGCTATCAATGGGATGTAGATTTACACCCTCTACGTCTATATACACGCACTATATATGGATCAGATCGTCAGAAAATGTACAATTCACCTTCACCTATCTTCTCAAATAATCCGAATTTAAGACAGAAATGAGCTTCAAAATACAGTTTTACCTAGCAGATATTTCAAAACAACATAATACAAAAAATACTCAGATATGCCTGGTACTTATCATTTTTCAGCCTAATTTGGCATATTTTACTAAATGTGTAGAGCTGCCATTTGTACATTTTCTGGCAATCTGACCCACATATGGAATGTCTTGCAGTATCATATAGCCTTTTATCATTAAAATCCTACCTTTTGTCCAAAGCTTATGCCCACGAGTAAAATATATCCTACTGGTCGGTATTTGAAGAAAAAAACCTACTTTAAATCCTCCAGAAGAAAATACATGGACACACATCTACAAAAGTGGCTTTTATTCCTCTTTTATTTTACTTTGTTTCTGTATTCAGGATATGAACTACAGACAGAAAGTGCTGTTATTATCACAACCTGAGGAATTTTTAGGTCGACAGAAGACTTTAATAGGGGACTTGCATGTGCCACTACGCATGTCTGGTACAGTGCATCATGGGATAGATTTTGATGGAATCTGACATACAAATATTTTGAGACATTTTTATAAAATAGTGCAAGAATGTTTTCACGAATATCACTGCTGTTATAAGTGTTCTATGAAAACCAAATGCATGATGGGAACGATAGAGGCTTGTGTTATGGGAACACGTATAACACATGGATATTTTTTTATATTTTTTGTATCTAACATATTTATACAGCCATTAGTGATAAGGATATACAAGGTTCACGGGGGCTATTATTTAGCATTGTCCATGATTTTCTGCCAGGGGCTGTAAGGTGCAGTCCTACTACTATAGAAGGACAGCAGTGATGCATGAGTAAAGATAATTAGTAATTAGTGTAAGAGGAAAGATGATAGTTGTTAATCTATATTGATATAAGAGCATTGATAAATAGTCCATGCTGAACATGACATGTTTTTATGTAGATTTTATACTGTACCATTAGTCCGATATTGCCATGCGAATCAGGATTCAAAATGGCGGCTATGCGACTCCCCTATTCCTGGTCACTGACACATAGGTTATCCACCTTTAACCTTAGATAAATGACGTCATTTTCCTTTCAAAAAGCACCTTGCCTTCTTACAGTGGTTACGTGTGTGTTGTGCTGCACGTTAATCGAAGGGAAATGCAGGCCTCAGTTCGTTTTTCATGTCATTCATGGGTCAGATTTTCAGAAAATGTACAATTGGCAGCTGTACACATTTAGTAAATTCTGTTAAATTACGCTGCAATTTGTTCAATACTAGGTAAATTCAATTCAAGTATATTTGGCATTGCAGTGATACTAGCAACCTGTTTGGTTAGGTTGAACTGTGTTTTGAACTTTATTTTTGTCTGAAATGTGGGTTATTTGAGAAGATTAGCGAAGTTGAATTGTACATTTTCTGAAAATTTGACCCAAGTAGAAAAATATACCATTCGGAACAAATTCCGTTTCAAAGTTGAGAATCAGAGTAGATTTGCAGCAAATTTTCTCAACGAATGCATGTACTCTCTATCCCTCTCCGCCCATGTCGCTTCCTTGTCTGCTATTACAGTTATTACATAATAAGATGAATACACACTGCCAGTCCATGGCCACCCTCTACTTGGTCATGGTTGGGTGGGCTGCGAACCCACAGTGAATGCTGTGAAAATGGGCAAGTGAATGTATGAATGTCCCACATTATGAAACACCAGGGCCTTGTTTCATAATCAAGGACATAGGAATTAAGTATAAAAACATCTCATTTGGAACAAATTCTGTTTCATAATCAAAGTTGAGACATTCGCACGTTCACAAGCGACTTTGAGGAAATTTGCAGCCCATGTCGCCTCCCTGTCTGCTATTACAGGTATTACGTAATAAGACAAACACTCATGGCCAGTCCCATTGTCCACCATCACCCAATCATGGTTGGGTGCACACATGGTTGTGCTGCGAAGTGCTGCGAAGATGGACATGTGAATGTGCGAAACGCCAGGCTGGGACATTCTTTGTAACATTTGACCACCATTCACAGAAGTTCCAAATAAATCTTTCTATCTCTCCTTCATTATGAAACAACACCCAAGTCATTAGATAGTTCCTTCTTTGATCCAGTAGTGATCTATAGTGAGGGCCCTTCATCCTCGCTCCCGGGCGAATATATATTGCGAATAATCACTTTTTTTCAAACATAAATATATCAAACATAAAATATAAAAGTATTTCTTAGATGTCCTTGATGTTTACGACCATTGGAATCAGCTTGATGTCATCTTCTCAAATATGATGATATCTCAAACTCCATTTTTTGCGACTTGTGCGTCATTTTCCTGTAACACATCACATATTTGCTTTGGTTATATATAAAATATTCTCCTTTTGCAAATAATGAATATAGATAAGTTGGAATTTACAAATTGTATATCCAAAATTTGATTTGATTTGAAAATCTTTGATCTATCGAATAGGACATGTGAAAAAATGAAGTTGTTATTATCATTATTGCAATAGAAATAACAGAACCTTATTAAACATGCATCCATATGAACCAGGCATAAGAACTGAGATGTGGAATAACTGGAATAATATCCCACGTTTGGCTCCTAATGAAAGGTGACACAACGGATAAAACGGCAGTGATTGAGATGCGAGTCATCGTATTTCCACATCCCCCGCTTTAATATTTGATTGAACCAAACTGTTCTTCAGTGTGCACTTTAAAGTTATCGAAAAGGCAAGAGCGTGCTGTTTCATAGAAATTCACCTGTTATTTCCAATGAGGAGCTGTCAGTTGTATTTCAAGGCGGATCCCTTTGAAGTGGATAACGATAGTTTTATTTGACACTGATACATTTTATCTAGGGTCTTACGGCTACAACGAGGACAAGATCCCTTTTTATTTAACGACATAACACAAAGACCTGAAGAGAGGTAGATGGAAATGTATTGTTACTGAGTTAGTTATGGAAAAAGGTACATGACATGATTATGTGCTGTGTTTCAGGGGAACAAATTACAAGTCGCAAAATGGATATTTTTCAAAGTGATTTATTTACAAGATCTCTTAGTTGGAGTAATTTCAGTCTTGGGCTACTTAACGCTGTTTGTAGCATGAATACATTTACCAAATTTTAGGACAGTGTATTGAATATATCCATGCATTCCTAAGTTCATCCTTCAGAGTAAAATTAGTTAGTTATAATTAGTTACGAGTAATTGTCCACCCAAAAATATTGCAAACTCTTTTTTCAGAAATAAAAATATAAAGGTTAGTACAGGTTAACTAAAGAGTTGGTTGAAGGAGCGTGAATAGCAACGAGTGCAATATTCTAAGCACCTGAGACCAACGAGTTAGTTAACAGATTTATTATACATACTTTCAATCATGAAAATAGAGAAAAATAGAGTCATAAATTTGAATTTTACCGGTAATCTTAGTAACAAAAAAAGCAGATTGGTTGCCATGACAACCCCACGTAAATCACTGGTGAAATAAGCACTATGCGTAAATCACTCTAGATATGTTGTTTCCAGAGTAATGTGTGTATATTACAATATAGAAATATGTATTAATTTCTTAATCATTAGAATCCCCTAGATCTCATATTTTCAAATATGATGATATCTCAAAATGCATTTTGGGCGACTTGTGACTCATTTTCCTGTGACACATCACATATGGGTCAGATCTTCAGAAAATGTACAATTCGCCTTCACTAATTCAATGAAATAACCCACATTTAAGACAGAAATGAGTTTCAAAATGCAGTTTAACATAGCAAAACAGATACTATGAATCAATGTGATACCAAATATACCCGGTATTCATCATTTTTCAGCCTAGTTTAGCAAAATTCTTTAAATTTGTAGAGCTGCCAATTGTACATTTTTAGGGAATCTAATCCATATAGCAATAATGATACATAAATAGAGCGAGTAATGCACACTGTGAAGGTCAGACTGCACTTATCTCAAGTTTATGGCGCATTAAATTACATGATATCGAAGCAACAATGTGAGTTTAATATCTTTAAAAGGCTATATGTTCCTCTGACCAGATATTCTTTTGCACCGGTTTCGAATTACTGTGAAACGTTTCATGGGGTATCATGTATGCACTTGTGGGTCAGATTTTCCGAAAATGTACAATTGGCAGCTGAACACATTTAGTAAATTCTGCTAAATAAGGCTACAATTTGGTCAATACTAGGTAAATACGAGTATATTTGACATTGCATTGATTCTAGCAATCTGTTTGGTTAGGTTGAACTGTATTTTGAACTTTATTTTCGTCTGAAATTTGGGTTATTTGAGAAGATTAGCGAAGTTGAATTGTACATTTTCTGAAAATCTGACCCACGTGTTGCTGCTGATCTTCCCGGAGGAACATTTAGGACCTTTAATGATTTTATTTTAGACTCCTGAACCGATTTGGATTTTATCATATCAATCATGTTGGAAGTAATTTTACTTTCACATTCCTCTGACACTTATTCTCTTTTTTTATTTAGAATTTTGGGAATTCTAAACCTGATGAAGGGCACACCATACAGCCCGAAAGCTAGTGAATAAAATAAAACCAAACTTACATCAAGGGTTTTTTCCTACCTATCATCATCATACTACTAAGAATACCGGGATTCTCGATATAAAACGATAAACCACCTACCTCGACACATCTTATTTAGAATTTGTACACAGCTATAAACACAGGCAAGCACAGTGTACAATGAATGTTACAATGAATTGAGTTCAATTATATATCAAAACTAGCAAAGTACCCGTCCTCCGGACGGTCCCCCGCCCCCCTCTCCCCACACTTCCCTCTCTCCCTCTTTTCCCTCCGCCTCTTCTCTGTCTCTCATACCTGTTTTTTCTCTCCCAACTCCATCTCCGATTTCCCCCCTCTCCCTCCCCTCTTCCTCATGCTCCCCCTCCTCGCTTTCTCTCCCTCTTTTTCTTTTCCCCTTTTCTTTCCCGCCACCTCCCGTCTCCTATTTCCCCACCCTCTCCCTTTTCTTCACTCTCCCCTCCTACACCTTCGCCCTCCCCTCCCCCGCTCCAATTCCCCCACCCTCTACCACTCCTCTTCTGTTCTGATTGTCTGTTCAATACTTACTATGTACTGCTATGATAGTTGATTTTTTATTTTTGTAGACTGACCTTGGTATTACAATAGCTGACATTAACCCTTCTCGTTGAGAAAGAATCTAGGGATGTTAGATGTATAAGAAGGATCCACCCATTAGGATCATATGAATAAGACACAATGCTGGGATTGGATTGTAATTTTGTTATTTATTATGCTGTAAATTGCCTATATATCTATATGTGCCAGCCTCTTAGAATTTGTAATTTGTAAATTATTCTGATATCTTATGGTCCATATAAATTGCTTGTCAACAGATTATTACTTATAAATGAACTCTTTTTCTATAATTAAATCAGCACGTCCTGAGAAAATTGTAATTGTTTCATAATGTTCTATTGCTGAATAAAAATCTTAAAATACAAATACATGTTGTCGGGTCCCCCGGGAAGGGAGGTAGTAGCTTATGGGAAATGACGTAGTATCTCACATCAGGGGCTTTCCCAGGCTATAAATAGAGTGTGTAGATCCCAATTTAAAAAAGGCTTCAAAATCACATTTTCACCCCAGATACCTTCACAAACCACACATGACCTCCAGACAGGTTCGACGGACCTGTTGAGACCAACAAAGTAGATGGGGAGACCCCAGATTCTGAGAACATATGACCAAAAGAAACCCCGCTTTTCTACCTCTTTTTGTAGAAATCTACCTGTTTATTATATGGAAAATGGACTCACAGGCAATAATTCGATACAGAATAACCATGGTCTTCCATCCACAGCTGTGTCTAGCTACATTAAGTTCTAGAAATCAAAGCTACTTGAGAAGAAAGAAACAAAATAATAAAAGCTACACAAAACTGTGTCATCAGAGCGAAAGTGCATATCCATCCATTTATTATGTAGTTCTTCCTCTGATTTAGTCTCTATTGAATCTAAAGGCTGGGTTCCACTGGCCGACTACTACTCCCGCTACTCCTCCCGCTACTTTGCTATTGCCATGTGACTTCCACCGCTACTCCTACCGCTACTCAGAAATGTGAGCAGACAACATTTTATTTTCACATGGAACGCATCAAGTAACATGAGGGGTATAATGTAGAATGTGGTGCCATTGCCACACTTCAGCTCCCGCTACTTCCTGTTACTTCTGCTACAAGCGGCCGTTAAATATCAAACATGTTTGATAGAAGAAGGAGTACTCTACGCTTTGAAAAATCAGCCAAAAATAGCGGGAAGTAACGTGGCTATGTAGCGGGAGCCTATAGCACCCATCTTCATTACTCTCCCGCTACTCTCCCACTACTCTCCCACTACTGCTCCCGTTTTTTTAATCAAGAAGCGGGAGCAGTAGCAGGGGAAGTAGTGGGGCAGTGGAACCAAGGCTTCTGGTGTTACTTTTTTTAAATGATAAAATACGCAATGTTAGCTGACTTGGACATAACATACATGTACACAAATATTGATCCGTATGACCTAGATACCAGAATCTTGTACTGGATACTTGATTCTGGGATAATAATTTCCTATGGAGACATGCTTCACAATTTGTTTACTGATACATAGAAAGGGAGTTAACAATGTGAATACCGGAAGTTTTTAGTATGTTCGATACAAAAAACAGTATATAGCTTTCACAATATCATAAGAATTATAGACAGTTCTAAAAGTTTGTTACAGTCCAGTCCATAAAGATACTATGATAGTATATTTGAGTTCATAGATGTGTATAAAATATTCCCAACACGCACGCCGTGCACTTTCACATTGTCCATTAAGGTACGATTCCACTGGCTTGCTCTTTTGGACTGCTCTTCATCTGCTCTTTTATTTTCCAAGAGCGCTTGACAAGCGAAGTCAGAGCGAAACCAGAGCGGTCTAATAGATTTGGTAACTACGCTCTCTATACGCTCTTAAAAACTGCTATTTGCGCTTCTTTTTTGACGTTGCGCTCATATCTGCTGTGTTTGATTTGAGCGCAGCGACACAACGCTCTTTCTACCTTTTAAACTAGCGGACTAAGAGCGCAGTGAGAGCGCACCAACGCATTTGCTATTGGTTTCAGAAGGAAACAAGCGTACCAGTAGAATCACTCTGCACTTTTCTTGTGCTCAAAATATCAGCAGATTAAGAGCGAAGCGCACTATAAACAAGCACAGCAAGAGTGGGCCATGAGCACATATACAAGCGATCCAGTGGAATCGCACCTTTATTAATACATCAAGGTAACATATAATCTCACATTGCATGAATATATTAAATACAAAGTCTTGAAATTTGGTACATATATTTATGCTACAAGAAATTAAATTAAATGTCCCAAATTAAATGTCCCAAAAATAAAAAAACATTCCCACAAATCAATCATGTGTATGAATTACTTTGAAAAATATCGTTTTTGCGACTTTTTTTGTACATATAAATGATATCTGATGAGTTTCAGGAAAATGAGTCACAAGTCGCAAAAATGATAGTTTTCAAAGTTCTTTATCCATAGGATATCTTTGTAGGAATATTCTCACTTTCCTGAAACACATCAGATATTTGCGGACGACGCTCTCGTGGTGGGTAGAATATCAGAATATGTGACATAGGCAAGCAGTGAGGAGGCAATTGGTGGCTTCCCGAGTGGAATAGCCATTACCTAGGCTATTGAGGGCAGACAGGCCACACATGCGACCTTCCATGTTAATTATTTGGGTCAGATTTCCAGAAAATGTACAATTCAACTTCGCCAATCTTCTCAAATAACCCAAATTTCAGACGAAAATAAAGTTCAAAATACAGTTCAACCTAACCAAACAGATTGCTATTATCAATGCCATGCCGAATATACTCGAATTTCTCTAGTATTGACCAAATTGCAGCGTAGTTTAGCCTCATTTACTAGATGTGTACAGCTGCCAATTGTACATTTTCTGAAAATCTGACCCATTTGGTGCTGGGAATGTGGTGACATTTAGGTTAACCAGGAAATAATGCTCTCGTGTGCGCTAGGACCATAGGTTATGCTAATGGGAATGATTGCTTCTAATATCGCTCACACCATGACCAAGCAAATATCAACGATGTGTTACTTGGTATCGAACGCGTCATTCACCTCTATACGACCTATACACCACCCTAGGCCCAAAGTTAAGAGAGTCCCTTCAAATGAAGGGAAAGCCTCTCGCCTTAAACCGCAAAGTGCCATTATAATTCCATTAATACCGCAAAATGTCATTTTATTCCCATTAGAACGTCTAGTCTAAGGCAAGGAAACCGATTAGCGAAGTAGGCGTCCAATCACTCCCTATGTGCATTGGAAAATCCACCAGTGCATGCAAAAGTGCCACTGACCAGTCACAAAAGTGCAATCCTCTCAAAAAAGCAGTTTTGCACCTGGTTCTGCCCCTGATGCAACGTGCATCATCTCATGCACTTCAAAATGCATATCAAAGTTATGTATCTAAATCAGGTGTAAATGCACAAGCTGCATGCAGTTGAATTATTTATCAAGTGATAAACATGTAAATATTTTTTTTTAACAGAAATTTTATTCAGGCTTGGTATCACATTTTTGATGCCCTCACCTCAGAGGTGATGTTCTTTAGCACCCTGATTATCATTCAGCATATTTGAGGGATGGAGTATACATGTAATAACAATAATCTAACAATACATCCTTATCTCTTATATACACCTTGTGCTATTTTAATATATAATGTATCTGTTATAAGCCGTTTTTGTCTAGTATTTAACAGAACATTTATAACAAGAAAAAGATGAAGTATGAGTTGAGATGATGTGCGAAATAATGGAATGTAAGGATTCCTGACTATTGTAAATATCTTGTCATAGGTCGAGATGAGATGGGTGGAACACTTATTATTTTTGAATGACATTCGTGCATTTTACCTCATGTATGTACAATCACAGTATTATTTATCAACTTGACGGATTAACACATTTGGAATTATCTATGTTTTCTATATACAAGTCTACCTATTAGAAGGTAGGTAGGGGAATTTACCCGCAGAGACAGAGTGTATCGGGGGTGGGGTGGGGTGGACCGGAGCAGGGGAAGAGTCAGGTGTTAATTAGGAATGGACAAAGGAAAGGATAGAGAATGGTTAATCAGCAGGATAAAGTAGGAATTTGTACTGATGTAAGAATGTTTAGGCCTTTACTGCATATCCCATATGTGACGTGCCACAGGAAAATGAGTCACAAGCTGCAAAATTGTTTAAGTGGTTTATTAACAAGATCCCTTCTTTACTGGTAATTGCCTGAATTTATATGATATTGGTACAATCGGAAATTCAAATATCTTGCTCTTTAATATATTAATATCTTCAGGAAAACTCATTAATCACAGTGCGTCACTGAGTGCATTATAACTGCATGGTTTACACCTGGTTAGTAGTGCATCATTGGGAGCATATTAGAACCTCATTTATAAATCGGGTCCATTGAGCATATTGTATTCATTTAAGAATCTCAGATATTTCTCTGAATATCCTTAACAATCTTAACACTTCTATCAGAAATAATATTCTAAACCAAATCCGCACCCACAACTACCATAAAATTATTCAACACAATGAAGCCACAACAGGCCACAATACCTGGCACAGCACCCTCACCTGGCATTCACAGCTCACTGTCGCACTTCTAACACTGCCCTGTCTGACACTCACACTCAGTCTCTAACACTGAATCATAGAAACCCCTCTATACTAAATGAAACTTAGAATGTTGAATTCATGAAAGTATTACTTCACCATTTCCCAGCACGGATTTTATTCCTCCTTTTATAATTCCCTTCCCATTCTTCAAATGAAATTATATTACTACCTAAATTTGAGGAACATTTTAATTCCTACCCTATGCTGATTATGCGTAATATATACGCATGGCGATAACGCTCTCTGCGTTGAAGTGAGAACAAAATGGTGCATATGGTTAAATTCCTCATTTCCGTAGCTTTCTGTTGGTATAAAGTGTGTGCATGTTAACCAAGTCTCCAAGATATGAGTGTACATTAGAGACCTATCATCCCCAGATATAATTACCACTGATAGCCTAATGCTACTGTTTGATGCAAAATGAAATAATAATAATAATAATGTTTTTTCGGGATAGGCATGGGACAGTTAATTCTAAATAGCTGTGAGGATGTGACGATAATATCCAAGTGTCATTTCGTTCTGAGAAAAGTCTCCACTGCATATTCAAAGTTACACTAGTTTATGTCTGATATAATTATTCATGTTTGAAAAATATGAGTACTTCTCCCAAATGGGCAGCATTTGATTTCAGAAGGCCAAAATTCGTTGAATCTCAATAATCTTTGGTGTACGCATAGCAGGGAATATCAGCATAATGCAGTACTTTGGGAAGGCTGGGCCCAATATTCCGATCACTATGATAACATTTATATTGTATTTTTTCATGATAATGAACGTGTGTGCATGTGTAGAAGCTATTCTTTTCTGCAGAAGTAATATATTTTTTAAATGCGCCTGTACTTTATATTCAAATTCCATAATTATCATTTATTTTCTAGCCTAAAAAGGCACTTTTATCCCAATAGTGGCGAAGATTTTGTCATAAGAACTTTGAAAGTATTGTTCCCGCACTCTAATTTCGGCCAAGGAATTCAAATAAAATGGTTATAATCATGTGTGATCATCCTAAATATAGGTTGTAGATACCCTAGGCTGGAAAACCAAATGCTGCCCGAAGTTCTGAAGTTCTCACCAGGTGGCGGTATTTGTTTTTCACTAGGTGGCGTGACAGGTCACTGCATTGCATTTATAATTTCTTTAACAATAAAAGTACTGCCAATACGCTAATATGGCATTTATACACTATTGATATTGTCCAGCAAATACTTATGAATAACATAAGTGAACTTCTTCTAGAGTTTATATGTATAATGTATATATGTATGATGTTGGGAATCGACCTGATCAAACCACCCACATAACTGTACATATGATTGTGGCTAGTCAGCTGGGTGTGTCTAAGCTAACAAACCATCAGAATGATTCATACACAGAGGACGAAATTTTGGAGAACCATCTTGGAGGACAGGATGGAAATAATGATGAAATAATTGATGTATTTCCATGCAAAGACAAGGTGACATACCTTGATAAACACTCTTTGTATTTTATTGGGGAATATATTTGTGTGAAGATTTCGCCATCCTTAATGCTGTTGAGATATAAAACTGCTCTCACTGAGTGCAACAGAACTGATTTTTATAGCCTGGTCAGTAGTGCATCGTTGAGTGCTTGAAAAGTGCATTATATAACCTGGTTAATTGTGCATCTCTGAGAGCATTAGAAGTGTATTTATAAATCGGGTCCATAGAGCATTGTAAAATCAAGTTTGAGCCTCACAATCGTTTACGATTTCCACCAGTAAAGCACCAGGTCAAAATCAGGTCAACATTTCCAGGTCAAAACTAGGTCAGTAATGTAGTCATGCACATCGGGCTGATAAACCATCCTTATTTGATCTTAGGGGGATTCGCCACCGATTGCTGTAAAAATATAATCATACCCTAATCCAACTCAAGTTAAATATATAATGCTAAAGACACCACTTGAAAACACCCTCCCTATCCCTCCTCACTCAAGTCCGAGTCGTTTGGACCTACAGTGTATACATGACTAATGAGAGCCTAACCCCAGCGTTCGCTATTGTTAAAACATTTCCTATTATTTCTGTTAGATAATTCAATGCAAGTATCCAAGCATTTAAGAATGAATATTAAATTGAGAATTAAATTAGATTCGATTCATGTTTTGATGATGACATGTTATTTGAACTAACATGCTGTTCACATGATTTCAATCTGCAAGGGAGTTATAGACCTATTCACCATTATATTCGGGAATTCGGGAATTCTCCCCCTTGGAGTTGACAGATGGTTGACTCTGCATTTTAAAATTGCTTTTAAATGTAGCTCGGTAGTCTAGTCCAGGAACATGATGCAAGACCTGGAAGTCATGTATGTTTCTTTTTTTGTACGCTTGTAGGTGCAAATATATGATACAAATATGGAATATCATTGAAGCTTTTTCATCATATTGTAAACCTATATGGACTGTCATGATATGAACGATTCGTCGCTAACGGTTTTTACATTATTGGTTTATCCGATTTGTTACTTATTTCATGTCGAATATTTCATTATAATATACCACGAAATTATAGATTATTATATGTATTCATGATATCATATTGAATTTGGTAAAGAGTCAGCGATTACTGAGAAGAGTGTACCAGTTATATAATGCTTTTGGCTGAATAAAGATATTTAAATACAAAAAAAATACATCGAATTGAACTGAATGTATATCCGCCAGAGAGGTAGGTGCTACACAAAGCTCTGTGGAATAAACGTGTCTAAATATAGCAAGTTGTTGGCATGGTCAACCAATGTCACCGTGTAAAAATGCCCACCTCGACAAGACAAAGCCAGAATCCTTGAGTAGGATAATAGACTAGAATGGGACGAGCGGATAAATATTTATGGTAGGTCATATTGACATTTTCTGTCGCTAAGTTGGAATTGATTAGAACCACAGTGCATGGCTTTTAGTGGTGAGCTTGGACAATTGGCTCATGGGAACATATTAGCTCGTCACCTTCGACAGGGGACTGTCTCTCAGGCCTCCCTTGGTTGTGATAGTGATACTTTGGTTATGGGTCAGATTTCCAGAAAATGTACAATTCGCCTTCACCAATCCACTCAAATTACTCACATTTAACACAAAGATTAGCTTCAAAATACAGTTCAACAGAACTGATACTTTAAATCAATGCAATACCTTATATACTCAGATATACCCAAAATTTATATTTTTTGTAGCAGAACTTAGAAGAAATTTCTAAATATGTGGAGTACAATGGCACATTTTCTGAAAATCTGACCCTTATAATACTTATTCTAAAATGAATGCGAAACTCTTACTGTATATTGCATGATACTATTTATCATGCACGCATTGCTGTGAAACGTATCTAGAGTGAGTTACGCATAGTGCGTATTTCACTAGTGATTTATGTGGGGTTGTTATCGCAATCAATCTGGGTTTTTTTTTACCATGATTACGGGTAAAATTCAAATTTATGATTCAATTTCTTTCTATTTTCATGATTGAAAGCATTATGATAAATGTGTTAACAAACTTGTAGGTTTCAGTCGCTTAGAATATTGCACTCGTTGCTACGCAACTTATGCAATATTCACGCTCCTTCAACCAACTCGTTAGTTAGTTAACCTGTATATGGGTGAAATCGCCAGAAAATGTACAATTTATCTTCAATAATCCCCTCAAATAACCCAAATTTAAGAAAAAAATCAGGTTCAAAATTCAGTTCAACATAACCAAACAGATTTTTTGAATCAAGGCAATGTCAAATATCCTCAGATATACCTTGTATTGACCATTTTACAGTCTTATTTAGCAGAATTGACTAAATTTACTGAAAATCTGACCCGTATGATATAGGCATGGTCTAAAAGCCCTCTGTTTGAGAAAACCACGACCCTTTTGTTAGTGCAGTCTAGGCCCAAAGATGAGACAGCCCCTTCAAACAGAGGGAAGGCCTCTCGCCTCAAACCGCATATCACTGATATAATAAATGAATAATAGCCTAGCAAACCATCCTTTTAAGGTAACAACTGGAAGAGCTGGATCTTATCCAGAAGCCTGCTTACCCATTTGTCATCCTCTTTACCTGTAAAACTGCAAATAACGTATATTCTAATCTTATTTAATAGTGTAATATGTGAGTGTTTCAGGAAAATTAGTCACAAGTCGCAAGATTGATTTTTTTCAAATTGTTTTATTTACAAGATCACTTTGTTGGAATATTTTCATTTGCGGAGTGTCCAGTTCTTGTGGGTGTATGAATACATGTACTAAATTTTAAGACAGTTTATTTATTATATCATTACATTTCTAAGATCATCCTATAGAGTATATTTAACGAATTTCCTAGTAAATTTATGTCCACCCAGAAATATTGCAAAGTTTTTGTGTTTTTTTTCAAATAAAAATATCAAAATGAAAAGATACTTATGAAGAAATACTTATGAGATGCCCTTAATGTTTACATTCATTGAAATCGGCTTGATCTCATCTTTCTAAACGTGATGGTATCTCAAAATGCATTTTTAGCGACTCGTGACTCATTTCCTTGTAACACATCACATATGAAAAACGCCTGGTTTAGGTAACAGGACAGAGGCATCTAGGAGGTACCGATTGAGAACATTCGCAGAATATATTCTCATTAGTTACTGGTGTACATTAGGGAGGTTCAGCAAGTCTAACCTATAAGCATCTCTGATATACAAACCTATATGTTAAAAGGAAGCTTGAGATTCAGCAAAACATGGCGGGGGAAAGCGTAAATATGTGTTTTCATACAGAAAAATGCGATGTAATTCACAGAAATGGTACGGTTACGGTTACGTAATTGAGGTAGGTTTGCTTGCTGAACCTCCCTAATATCACTGTCCAGGTGTAACAACACTTGTGGGCCCGAGTTGTGGGCCCACAGACAGAGAGAGAGAGAGAGCAGTGAAGTGTATGAGCTCCATACCATAAGGGACACAAGGGTCAGATCGTCAGAAAATATACAATTGGCAACTCTACACATTCAGTAAACTCTGCTAAATGAGGCTAAAAAACGATAAATACCAGGTATATCTGAGCATATTCAGTATTGTGTGGTTATAAAACATCGGTTGTGCGATATCAAACTGTATTTTAAACCTCATTTTTATCTTAAATTTGGGTTATTTCAGACGATTGGTGAAGGCGAATTGCACATTTACTGACGATCAGACCCACTGTAGTATAGCTTGTGTGGCTCCTACTGCTGCTGTTGGATCCTTCTCCTGGTGCTCTCACTTCACTCTCCTCCTCCCGCACCCTCCTCCTCCTCCACGCCATACTCCTCCTGAGTGGATGCCATTTGCGCTGCAGTTGTCCCTGAGCTCGGCAGCTTGTAGTATTCGGTCTTCTACACAGGAGGAAGCAGCTTCTACCCCTCCTCCAGTGTCTCCCACCCCCAGGAGGATCTCTCTCTCTCCTCTCTAGGCCAATTGTCCAACTCTGCTACTTCTCCAGCGGCACGAGTGGAGGCGCAACAGGAGGAGAAAACAAGATTCCGACGTGACTCCAGAGACTGTCAGTGGAATTGAGTGAGAGAGGAAGGGAGAGAGGGAGAGAGACTCTCAGTGAAAGTAAGGGAGAGAGAGAGAGAGAGAGAGTGAGAGAGACTGTCAGTGAAAGTGAGGGGGAGAGAGAGTGAGAGAGACTGTCAGTGAAAGTGAGGGAGAGAGGAAGTGAGAGAGGGAGAGAGGGAGAGCGACTGCCAGTGAAAGTGAGGGAGAGAGGGAGGGAGAGAGAGGGAGAGAGGGAGAGAGACTGTCAGTGAAAGTGAGGGAGAGAGAGTGAGGGAGGGAGAGAGACTGTCAGTGAAAGTGAGGGAGGAGAGAGAGTGTGAGAGAGAGGGAGAGAGTGTGAGAGACTGTCAGTGAAAGTGAGGGAGAGAGTGAGAAATACTATCAGTGAAAGTGAGGGAGAGAAAGAGAGTGAGAGAGGGAGGGAGGGAGAGAGAGACCAAAAACGATAAAAAAAAAGAAGAACTGTACGAAAATCAAGTAAATTTTGGACTATTCATCAAAGGCGTTAATTGAATTTCGGGGAAATATTTATTTTCTGGCCGTCGTCGTCGTGTACACAGTGGCTCACATGAGAAAGTGGAAGGTATGTATAACAAGTTCATGTTTCTCAGGCGCACTATTAAATTCCACAACTTATTTGAATATATGGGTCAGATCGACAGAAAATGTACAAAGCACTTTTATCAATCCTCTCAGATAACTCAAATTTAAGACAGAAATGAGTTTCAAAATAAAGTTTCATATAGCAGAACAGATATTTTAAAACAACATGATACAAAATATATTCAGATATACCTGGTATTTATAATTTCTCAGCCTAATTTAGCATATTTTACTAAATGTGTAGAGCTGCCAATTGTACATTTGCAGACAATCTGACCCTTAACCCTGGTAATTATTATAAGAGTTTAGAGTTGTTTTATTCGGGAATTATATTCCATTGCAACGATGATGCTATTTTCAGAAATCCTGATTTAAGGGTGGTCTCCACTGGCTGCGGTAAGCTCTGCGGTAAGCTCTGCGGTAAGCTCTGCGGTAAGCTCTGCGGTAAGCTCTGCGGTAAGCCTTACGATGGTGCTGTGTTGGTGAGGAGGGGCGAGGTCCTGCCTACATGGTTCACCGCCCATGTAGGCAAGGACCTCGTCATTCCTCACCACCTACAGAACCAGCACAAACCATCGCAAGGCTTACCGCAGAGCTTACCGCACAGTCAGTGGAGAAAACCCTTTACTGTATACAAAAATTAATCTACTACTTCTACTAGAGAAGGTAATAAGTACACATAGATAAACAACAAAAGCAAGATTGACATACGTGACTTAAAACAATAATATACCAACGGGTTATCAAGCCTTACATTTACAAGGGGGAATATACTAATCACTCTTTCATTTCCAAATACAATATGAAAAAAGAATAAGAATGTCCCATGAACACAAAATAAGGTCCTAATGTTATGATACATTACGTAACATTGCATAACCTCATCATATTAATTATTAATTATCACCTCTTTATTAGGGTTATAAAATCGCCAGTACCAGTACCAGTACTGTGCAAGTCTATTTATACAAGCCAGTCTAGGATATGAGGTAATAGACATACGCCCCCTTTTCTCCGACTCTCATCCTGGTGAGAGTGTGTATGGATTTATGGTAATAAAAGTTAGTTGAATAGTAGTTCGTTAATAGACAAGTTGTGCCTCCTATTTTCTTCTTTATTTCATCACTAAAGGGTGGTCTCCACTGGCTGCGGTAAGCTCTGCGGTAATCCTTGCGATGGTGTTGTGCTGGTTCTGTAGGTGGAGGGGAATGATGAGATCCTGCCTACATGGATCACTGGCCATGTAGGCAGGTCCTCGCCACTTCTCACCATCACAGCACCATTGCAAGGCTTACCGCAGAGCTTACTGCAGAGCTTACGGCACTCAGTGGAGACCTCCCTTAAAGCATTCAAAGATCATGACACTAAATAAAATGTAAATGTTTCGGCAATATTGTATTACGCTATAAAGCACTGTATTGTGAACTTGGCGTGTGACCTCATTCACATATGTCTTGGAGTATTCCTCAGTGAATTATAGGGAATGGCTTTGAAAGTAAGTCTTTAGTCCTTTTAAACAATGGCATCATCTTACTATGGAGTGTATGCAGGGAGCTAAGATACGTATAGTTACGTGGAATCCGCCAAGACCATATGGACAGATCTTTAAAAGATGTACAATCGGCGGCCCTACACATTCACTAGAACCTGCTAAATTGGACTGAAAAATGGTAAATACTACATATCTCTGAGTATATTTTGTATTGCCTTGATTCAAACAATCTATTTGGTTTTGTTGAAATGTATTTTGAACCTGATTATTAGATTGATGTTATCATCAATCTAAATGGATTGGGGTGAGATCTGTCAATCATTGATAGCATCTTGGCTCCTCCCATCCTGGATATCAGTGTGAAGAATCTGTTGATTCTGATATCAGCAGATGGGATAAGAATCATGCTGGTAATGGCTGGGAGGGGGAGGGGATGGTGTTTAGGTGTGAATTAAAGGGTAGACCATGTGTGAATTAAAGTGGCAAGTTGCAAAATAAGATGCCTCATTTGCAAAGGTGTTAAAGGGACCAACAGAATCACATGGAATGACCAGTCATATATGGGATAGGGATTTCATGTTTTCTGTCTCCACTTCCTCTCCCTCCTACTATCCCTCCCTCTCGAACTTTACATTTAACTGACATCAATCTCTGTTTCCCTTGGAAACGCAATCTTCTACATGAACCGGAAATAAATAAATAAATGTAAACTGTTCACTGTTAACTATTTCTTGTTTTTTCTTAAAGTAGGGTAATTTGGGGAGATTGGTGAAGGCGAATTGTACATTTTCTCGCGATTTCACCCATAAAAATTGCTCAGATCATCAGAAAATGTACAATTGGCAGCTCTGCACATTTAGGAAATTCTCCTAAATTAGACTGAGAAATGATGAATAGCTGGTATATCTGAGTATATTTGGTATTGCCTTGATTTAAAGTATCAGTTATGTTATGTTAAACTGCATTTTGAAGCTGATTTTTGTCTTAAATGTGGGTTATCCTAGTGGATTGGTGAAAGCGAATTTCACCCATAGATGTATATAATATATAACGCGTTACTCGTTACGCGTTATTTAGGATGATCAAACAAACGAAGATGAGATAATGATTGCGCTCAAAACCGGCGCTGCTTGATTACAAATTCTCGTTTGTCTCATTCGGTTCGGTATAGTCTTGCACATAAGGGGCCTCATGCGACTATTACACAGGTCCCTTATCGACCTCAACCCCGTAGAGATAAGAATGTCCCCCTGTGATACGGGTACCAATAGGCAATAAGGACTCCAATTATGATATAGATTGGCAGGAGGGGGCCGAGGGGCAGTAATAAAGAATGATCTCATATTGGCAATGTCATCGAGAAATGAGAAATATCAGAGATTCTTGTCTACTCGTGATTGCTGGGAGAAAAGTGTGGTCCTTCCACCAGCAATAATGGAACGTTTTACATGGTGAGAATAATAAAATAATTACTCAGAAACTCACTTCTGGTTTGACAATGATGCAGGGATTTTTTATCTCCTGCATTTAAATGATAAAAATACATAAGGGTGAAATCGTCGAAAAGTGCACAATTCGCCTTCACCAATCCTCTCAAATAACCCACATTTAAGCCATTAAGAGGTTCAAAATGCAGTTCAACATAATCAAACAGATCATATGAATCAACCCAATAGGCCTACCAATTTATATACTCAGATATACCTAGTATTGACCATTTTTCAGCCTAATTTAGCAGAATTTCCTAAACGTGTGTGCTGCCGATTGTGGGTCACATCTTCAGAAAATGTACAATTCATCTTCAGCAATCCTCTCAAATAACCTAAATTTAAGACAGAAATCAGGTTCAAAATAAAGTTCAACATAACCAGACAGATTTATTGAATGAATACAATACAGCATACACTCAGATATACTCAGTATTTATCATCTTTCACTCTAATTTAGCAGAATTTCCTAAACGTGTAGAGCTGCCGATTGTACATTTTCTAACAACCTGACCCATAATCTTCGCACAGGTTTAGAAACAGTCGGTGATTCACTTCAGTGTTAAGTCCCCCTGAATTTCTGAATATCGGCTGGCTTAAAATCTTTAAAAGCGAACACCTTGAGAATTTAGGAAAACAAAGCGTCGAGGAGACGGAGCACGCGAGGCTCTGTAAGATTTGTGAACTTTTACGAGAAGCACTCCACAGAAAGAGAGCCGGTAATGATGGATATTCTTGCGTGTGGGGAAGCCACCTGGGTCAAATCATCAGAAAATGTACAATTCGCCTCCACAAACATTCTCTAATTATCCGAATTTAAGACAAGAATAAGGTTAATAATTCAGTTTAACATAACCAAACAGATTGTTTGAATCAAAGCAATGTCAAATATACTTAGATAAACCTAGCGTTGACCATTTTTCCAGTCTAGTTTAGCAGAATTGACTCAATGTGTAGATCTGGCGATTGTGCATTTTCTGAAGATCTGACCCGCGTCTGTTTAAAAGCTTTCTCTGACAGAATCTGGTATAGCGGTATAGTAGCAAGCGTCTATTTGACTTACAATGTTAAAGGAAAGCAACGAAATCATCCCTTAATGGGTCAGATTTTGTGAAAAGGTACAGTTCACCTTCTCTAATCCTCTCAAATAATCCAAATCTAAGAGAAAAATTACGTTAAAAATGTAGTTTAACACCAAGGAAGAGATAGTTTTACTCATCACGATGCCAGAATTACTCAGATATACATAGTATTTATTATAGCAGTCTAATTTGAATAGCCGCCAATTTGATTCATACAAACTCTGATATTGGTGAAAACATTGTTGCATTTTTTTTATCAAAAACTCACCAAATATTTGTATTTCAGATTTCAACTAAATTCATAAAGCTGACAATTGTACATTTTCTGTACAAAGTCTGACCCTTGAAATCCTTGGTGACATGGGAAATGTATGTCACTGCATGAAAATAGACCCTCAGTGTAGGGTGAATTGAGAAATGTATGTCACTGCATGAAAATAGACCCTCAATTTAGGGTGTATTGAGAAATGCGTTAAAATAGAGGGGGAGAAAGGGCAGGGGAGAGGAGAGAGATATCGTTGATCGTTGGTGTGGGGACAGGGAGAGAAAGAGGAGAGGCAAGGAGAGAGGAGGAGGGAAGACAGAGTGAGAGGAAGAGGGTACCCGTTCAGAGGACGGGTACTTTGCTAGTTATATATAGGCCTATATTGAAACTTTATTTTCACTTTGATATGCATAAGGTCTATAAGGTCCCCTATGTCTGTTACATTGCATCATGGGATGGATTCTGATGAAATCTGACATACGAATATTTGGCATCATTTATATCGAAAATTGCAAGAATGTTGTCACCAATAGCAGAGCTTGTATAAATAATCTATGAAAACCAAATGCATGATGGGAAAGATGGAGACTTGTGTCATGGAAACATGTATACCACTTTGATATTGATATTAGAGCATTGATATTGAGCATCCATACTGAACATGGCATGTTTTCTGTATCTTTTATACTGTACCATAAGTTCCATAATTCCATGCGAATCAAGATTCAAAATGGCGGCTATGCAAATCCCATATTGAATACTATAATAATTATTATTTCCAGAATGATGTTATTTTCGTATAAAGGTTTACTCTGGTAATATTATGGGTCAGATCTTCAGAAAATATACAATTCACCTTCACCGATCCTCTGAAATAATCCAGACATAAATAGGGTATAAAAGGTACCATAACTCGAAATAAAAAATAAACTTGGGTCATATGGGAAAGATAACTAAAATAACTGGAAAACATGTTGAATGATCGAAAGTGCGAAAGCTGAAATGAGAGCATAACCATTGTATTTCTTTATGTCATTTATATCACCTATGTTATTTGACTTTAAGGGCGCAATGGAAGATCTACAATGGAGAATTGACTGTCACGTTCATGTATCTGTTATTAATTACGTAAATAAAAATTCTATATATATTTAAGGTAGAAATGAGCTTTAAAATACAGTTTGATGTAACATAACAGATATTTTAAAACAACATGATACAAAATATACTCAGATATACCTGGCATTTATCATTTTTGTAGAGCTGCCAATTGTACATTTTCTGACAATCTGACCCTTATACTGGTAATAGCTAGCTGTGTTATGACATGACACAGATTATGAACTTGACAGCTACCCAATATCTTCCATACTTTAATTTCACGGCATGATGAGCACTTGTTGACGGCTTGAATTACAGCAGCTTGCTTTGTTACTTACTGCTTTATGGACATGCATACTGAGTACTGAGTTGGTTTTTTAAACGAACTTTATTCAGGAAATAAGTCATGGCATATGCCAATGTTAGATTTGTTATTACGGCTAGGGAAACTCCTGTCTTCCACCGCATCCTGAAATTTCAATAAATCATTTTAAATAATATTATTCAAGGTGTCACGTGTCAGTGTTCAAGATCCATTTGCATTAGAGTGTAATAATTACTGAAATAATGTGATGGGATGAAGATGATATTTAAAGATATAAAATAATGAGAATTTTGATAAATGAAAATATGGATTTTGAGATACCATCATATTTGAAAAGAGGAGATCAAGCCGATTCTAATGATGGTAAACAATAGAACACCTAATAAGTATTTCTATATTTTAAGTTTAAAATTTTAATTTTTGAAAAGAAAATTTTTGCAATGTTTCTGGATGGGTAATTACCAGTAAAGTAACTAAATATATTCCATGCGATTTACTCCATTTGTTTTAAATGTGTTTATTCAGCCAAGAGACATTATGTTATACACTTTTCTCAGTATTAGCTGATGGTAAAAAGCGAAACATGGGATTTGTTACAGCAATTGTAGTTTAACAAATGCACGTCATAGAGGTAGAATAAAGGTTTTTAGCATATCATAGATTATACAGAAAATTTCGCTTTAACAATAAAACTGTTATAAGAGAATAAAATCGAAGCAAAACAAATTAAGAACTACCACCTGGGTATAATCATTGTTTTGCTACTATCCAAGGAGAGGCTAATTAGTCCAAAAAATAAACAACATACAAAAGAATATTTCTGAGTCATTCAAATCAAAATCAATGCAAATACTTCAACAACCGAAAGGGCTAAATCAGATGGTGTTATTCAAAGTCATTTATTCACAGAATCTCTTTGTTGGAATAGTTTCATTTTGGGGTGTCCAGGAAGCATGCAGACCTAGAAGTCCTGCATCCGCACATTATATAAATAGATTGCAGATGCAAGATATATTTTTATAATTAATTTGAATCATTAAATCACCTGCAGCAAACACAGGGACCTTCAAAATTCATTTCCCCATTCTCCTCAATTACTAAGAGGAGAATGGGAGGCTAAAGTAAACCTAAAATGGGATGCATGTTTTGCCCCCAAACTGTCAGGATAAAAATGTGTCATAGTAAATATTCAACATATCCGACACTTTTCTTTTTCAAATATCATTTTCCTTTTCTAAGATACTCCAACACATAATCAACATGACTTTCTTTCTCACCCTCACATGGGAGATATAGCCACCCACGGCCTATATGCAGAACGTTCAGTGGCAGGCACTGACCTCGTTACGGCAGGGGAAGGGGAAGTAGACTAACACCAAGTCCCTTTGCCCATTCTCATAGAGAAAAAAAATCGCAAATGGAGATGTTGGTTTCTATATGCTTTATTACATTTACTTTTAAGAAATGTTATTTCAGGAATTGGTTTAAACGTATTTTAAACGTAACTATATTAACAGCTATGGGTTGATAAATTTAATTTCTATACATATATTGATATCTGTCAAAAATAATAAATAATCAAGGTGCGCAAGTCTATTCATGACAGAAAGGAAAAGAGCAAAAGGGCAGAAATCCTCAGTGTCATATCGTGACACTGCTATGTGCTATGTGCAATAGCAGCAGATGGCACAAGTCATGGGTAATAGGGGAGTCGTCATAGTAAAAAGACTCCTTGTAATGGGTGAAAATATCTCCGTAATGAAGAAATAGTCAGTGCCATGAAACTATTTGTTCCAGGGATAGGAATATCCAGACTGTAATAGGTAAAGGTGTAATGGATTTTGGCTATGCGTAATATGTGCAAAAAAAGAAGAAAAGTCTGTAATGTTACACTGGTCGTACAGATGATGAATTTGGGACGCAACAATGCCCAGTGTTTATGTGCATCTTTTCTACAGTCATCTCTGGTCAAGTGGTTAACATCTAGCACTGCCAAACTGGACATTGTGAATTTGAATCCCAGTGCAGGCAGCCTTTTTACATTTGTCTCATTTCTGAGTCATTTTATTTTTTAATTTCCCTAATATCTTCACATCTGGGGCTCATTTTTCTTTTAAACTCACACATTTATTTATTAATGCAATTCCCCTTTGATTTGTTAAAGTATTAGAGATCGAATTAAGGGAGACAAATGTGATTGATGGGGTTCGGGGATACATAGGTTCTCTGTAGTAGTGGCATGGGTGGCAGTCGTAAGCTTGTGTTTATTTTCGGCGAAAATGGTTTTCGCACGGGCCACAATTTGTCTAGTCCTTGAGATCACGTGAATACATATGACCACATTTCAAGACTATATTTAATATACCCATGCATTTCAACGGTCACCCTATAGAGTATATTTAGCTATTTTAATAGTAATTGTCCATCCAGCAATATTGCAAACTTTCCTTTTCAAAAATAAAAATATCAAACTTAAAATATGGAAATACAAATTATATGTCTTATTGTTTACTATCAGTAGAATCCGCTTGATCTCATCTTTGATATCTCAAAATCCATTTTTTGCGACTTCTGACTCATAATCCGATTGACTCAGATAATTTAGCTGCTTAAAATTCACCAAATGGCTCAGATTTTCAGAAAATGAACAATTGGCATATTTCTCAAAAGGACCAGGCCAAGTGAAAGACCCCATGATGGGGATCTTGTACTCCCAGTATGAATAAAATCTTTAAAAAAAACCATATTAAACAAGTCCACCAAAAATGAGATATTTCAGTTGCAAGTTAAGAGATAACAACAGACGTTGTGTCTGCAAATCAGCTCCTTCCCCGGACCAGATGCAATAATAAAACAAATGAAATAGACTTGGGGCGTTAAACGATTATTGGTCTGATTTCTAGCTAGCCCTCCAGACCTGTTCTTTCCATGATAAGCCGTCTTTGGTGATTAATCTAGCTGGTAAGCAGTTGGATTATTCATTTTATGATAAATGGGGTAATAGTTTTCATGTATGCTTGTTCTCTGTTCATATTATATCAATTTATTTTACATGTGAAAAAGCCAATGAGTTAGTTAACCAAACCAAAGTTAGACACCAATGAGTTAGTTAACAGTTTTATTATACATGCAATCATGAAAATAGGAAAAAATCAAGTCATAATTTTGAATTTTACCAGTAATCTTAGTAAAAAACAGATTGGTTGCCATGACAACCCCACGTAAATCACTAGTGAAATACGCACTATGCTTAAATCACTCTAGATACGTTGTTTTCAGAGCAATGCGTGTATAATAAAAGTAGTTAATTATGCATGAGTACATATCAGCGGCAGATCCCACTCTTCTGGTCCCAAAATCCAAGATGGCCGCCATTTTTATGTTATTCTTTGCGGTTTTGGGGTCATAACTCAACATCACTTTACTTCACTAAATGTCAATTAGGCATTTGTAGAGCATGGGATTACTTTTCTACTGCTATCAATATCATCGTTCTACTCCTATACCCGATATATATTATCAATTTTTAAAAAATAACTAAAAATTACACTTTCAGTCAGGTAGCAATTTTACCCTCACGGACATCATATTTCCTCCAGCACAAAAACTAAAATGTTTCTACAGCTAATAACACAAACTGTTAGCTTGCATTCGGTATATAATACATGCAGTTCCTATAATGATATCTATTTTTTAATAATGTGTTGCTTAGTAACTGGACCAGATCCCAATTAAAACAGCATGGATACATGAAGTTTTGTTCAAGATTTTCCCAAAAAAATTAGAAAATAACAGAATTGGACTCTCTTCTTATTAACTAGTGTGCTATGGCTCCGAGAAGCAATACTCATATTAAAAAAATGAACTGATATGAGAAATTCTATCCCAAATGTCAAGGTCTGAATATTTGTCGTTAATCCCAGAATTTAAAATCTGAAATGTGATTTAAGGCAGGGGCACACTAGCCGCAATACGCCTCACAATAGGCTTTGCAACAGGCCTCTGCAATAGAAATGAAAAAAATCTATCTTGGGAGAAGGGTATCGCAGACATGTGGGCCCCTATCAATCTATCACTTGTTAAATATTACTTGGCTGATCAATTGAATAAAGACAAAAAAATAATTGTTGAACTTCTTTCTTCCCTTAATGTATGTCTGTATATCAGAATCTATAGGTTTACGTTTATGTTTAATACGTTTACGTTTACGTATAGGTTGCTGATCCTCCCTATTGTTCACGTGCAGGAGTATTATCAGGGGTTGTTGAAAAGCTCTCCTGAAAAAAATCCGCTCAAAAGAAAGAGTTTTAACTGTTTAACCCCATTTATTTCTGTTTCACTCATGCATGTGGTCTTCCTGTTGCACAGAAGTGCACTTTAATTAGACAGGGACACCGGAACCCCCGGGCGGAAAATAGGTATCCTTAAGAACACAACAGTTTCAGAGTCAGATTATCAGAAAATGTGCAATTCACCTTCATCAATTCTCTCAAATAGCCCACATTTAAGACAAAAATGAGCTTCAAAATACAGTTTAATATAGCAGAACAGAAATTCTAAA
Organism: Sthenelais limicola; assembly: GCA_942159475.1. Classification (NCBI taxonomy): domain Eukaryota; kingdom Metazoa; phylum Annelida; class Polychaeta; order Phyllodocida; family Sigalionidae; genus Sthenelais; species Sthenelais limicola. Next base: position 38,544,449 of record OW804097.1, on the reverse strand, counting down.
ACTACCATAATACAAAATATATTAAGATATACCTAGTATTTATCCTTTTTCAGCCTAATCTATCTTATTTTATTAAATGTGTAGAGCTGCCAATTGTATAATTTCTAAGATCTGACCCTTGAGACGGTTGAGATTATGGGAGAAGGTAATGAGGGGTTGGTACAGCTGAAGTTACCTCATATGGCCGAGTTAATTATATAAGTCTATATTCCATGGTACACGCGATAGAAACAAACTGACGAGGGCATTTATGAGTCAGATCTTCAGAAAATATATACGATCGGCAGATCTACACATTTAGTAAATTCTGGTGAATTAGACTGTAAAATGGTCAATACTAGGTATATCTGTGGATATTTGGCATTGCTTTGATTCAAACAATCTGTTAGCGTATGTTGAACTGAATTTGAACCTCATTTTTGTCTTAAATCTTTGGTTATTTGAGAGGATTGTTGAAGGCAAATTGTACATTTTCTGGCGATTTCACCCATATATAAGGTAATAACAGCCTTATAACCACGAGTGGTTCAACCCTTACACGCCGATCCTAATGATATAAGAATAAGCAAAACAAGTGTACTGACAACAATGTCAGCAGTTAGTTTGCGCACCCAATTTACCAACACTCTTTCCTGTCAGATTCCACGATCTTTTTTCAGTTATATGTCAGCTACTATTCAACATATTTACAAAACTAAAAAACTGAAAAAGAGAACAATGTCGTGGGGATGTATCGCAACGAACAGGTTGCATTTGTTCGCGTCAAGGAACTGGTTGCTTCTGTCCAACGTTTTAATACAAACAACGTAGAAACAACAACAAAAATACAAAAAATCTGTATCTGTATCTGTCTGTATTTGTATAAGTATGCTTTAATTATAACATATTGAGCTGATTTGGTTTGATTTGAAACGACTCGGTGAAATATAATATTATGCAGTTATTAAGACCGAATAACTGTCTTAAAATGTAATGATTGAACAGGTTAAACGTTAATATTATCATATTAACGATCAAGAAAGATCTCGAGTGATATATCAATGTTAATGGTAAATGGTAGGAGTTAGAATAATTAAATTGCAAGCTTTTGTTTTGTACTTGGCAATTGGGAATTATCAGTATATGAAACTTGTCCAATAACATTTTTTAAAAAAAGAATGACAAAAGGCAGTTGGGGTTGGGTCGGGGGTCGGGTCCATACCACCGCACGTAGTATTTGGTGGAATTGTTCTTTTATTTTCTCCTTATTCTGTTCACACAAATACACAATTTCTTAACAAGTACTACACAAACTGCAGTATAAGGGTCAAGTTTTCAGAAAATGTACAATTGGTCTTCACCAATCCTCTCAAATAACCCAAATTTAAGACGAAAATTAGGTTCAAAATACAATTCAGAATAACCAGAAAGATTTATTGAATAAATACAGAACAGAATACACTCGGATATACCCAGTATTTATCATTTTTTACACTAAATTAGCTGAATTTGATAGATGTGTAGAAATGTAGATTGTGCATTTTCTGAAATCTGACCCATATTTATATTCCTATGCTAACCATTCTGATAATTTCAAGTTCTACACTAAAGATTATAGCACGGAATTCCGTGCCTTGATTCAAACAATCTATTTGGATTTGTTAAACTGAATTTTCAAACTGTTTTCTGCCTTAAATCAGGGTAATTTGAGAAGATTGGTGAAGACAAATTGTACATTTTCTGGCGATTTCACCCGTATAGGACCTTTGCCTTTACTGTCCTGCACGTCAAATTACATCTACTTAAGATACCATAACCACGGTTTAATGGCGTAAGTAGCCATCCTAGCATGAAATATGGTGTAGATATTTCACTCATAACTAGCTGGAATATTACTCATTGCAATACACATCTTCCGCCCCATTACCGTACATATATAGGTCAGATTTTCAGAAAATGTACAATTCGCCTTCACCAATCCTCTCAAATAACCCAAATTTAAGACGAAAATCAGGTTCAAACTACAGTTCAACGTAACCAAACAGATTTATTGAATGAACACAATACAAAATATGCTCAGATATACTTAGTATTTATCATTTTTCTCTCTTATTTAGCAGAATTTTATAGATGTGTAGAACTAAATTGTGCATTTTTTGAAAATCTGTCCCTCTGAATATCAAAATATCTTTATCGGGTTTGACTTAATAGTATGAATAAAATTGCACTTTTTGCATTCTTCTTCTAAATACTATACTATCTATCTAACAGGGCTTGGTGGTGATTTAGCCATAGGTCAGATTAATGTACAGTCTTTAGATCTTCATAGCACACAGGGCATTTAAGAAAATTTAAAGAAAATTTGTCGCAAGAAATGGATTTTGAGATATCATCATATTTGAAAAAGATGTGATCAAGCCGATTCCAATGATAGTAAACATTAGGACATATAATATGTACTTCTATATTTTAAGTTTGATATTTGTATTTCCGTGTTTGCAAGTTTGCAATATTTTTTGGGGCATAATTACTAGTAAAGTAACTAAATATACTCTATAATAATTATGACCTTAGAAATGAAAGCATATATGTAATACACAGTCTTGAAATTTGGTTCATACGAACCCAAATGGTACTTCCCTCTAAAATGAGAAAATGACTACAAAGAGATCCTGTGAATAAAACCCTTTGGAAAACATCACTTTAGTGACTTGTAACTCAATTTCCTGAAACATATCGCATATATTTATATGTCTCAGATTTTCGGAAAATGTACAATTCACCTTCACCAATCTTCTCAAATAACCCGAATTTCAGACGAAAATAAAGTTCAAAATACAGTTCAATCTAACCAAACAGATTGCTAGAATCAATGCAATGCCAAATATACTCGAATTTACCTAGTATTGACCAAATTGCAGCCTAATTTAGCAGGATATACTAAATGTGTACAGCTGCCAATTGTACATTTTCTGAAAATCTGACCCATTTGTTAATAGTGCAAGACAGAGCCATAATGCTTTTTAAGCAGCCTAAACACAAGTGTATACCAAGCCTTTAACGGCGGCGAAAGCAGCAGATATCTCGTCTACTCCTGGAGGATTTGGCCCTTAATGACATAGCTGTCTGGGAGGAGGAATCTAAGCATCATTTGTTGCAAGTAATAAGGAATAACATAATAAGAGGGAATATGATCAGGAAGATAGATCAAACCTGACTGATGTATCCCTTATGGGTCAGATTTTCAGAAAATGTATAATTGACAGCTGTATACACATAGTACATTCTGCTAAATGAAGCTGCAATTTGGTTGATACTAGGTCAATTCGAGTATATTTGGCATTGCATATTTGGCAATGCATGGAATAGGTTACCTGAGGTCATACGAACTGACATGGATAAAAAAAAGCCTAAAATCTAGGGTGAAACATCTGTACCTAACTGAGTTTAGGAGGTCTGGAGTGGTGTCTTAACACTAGCCAAAAAAATAGAAAAAGAGTGAGAAAATCGTGTAACGGTGTTTTTTGAAATGGTATAATATTGTAGTTATAGGTTCCTTTTTTTCTTTGTAACGACATGTTGTATAGTGATCTTTATGTCATCAACAATGGCGTCTTGTCAGAACAATTTGTGAATATAATCAGTAAACCCACGATTATTAATGGTTACTCTGTAAGAGCACGGCGTCTGTTTCTTTTTTTGTTTTTTTGTAGAACTTTGTAAATAATATCTGTTTTTAACACTCTCCATCTCTTGAGACTGTGAAATGTCTTTTACTCATGTATATGCCTTTATCCTCATATAATAATTGATTAAATATCTAAATATTGTAGATTAGAGTAATCATATCGGATGTACCTATGTCACTACTCTTGTAAATGTGCTGACATCTATTCTATTTTTCTTAAAACGAGTGAATGTATAAAATCTAAACCTTTTTCTATTATTTAAATCAGGCTGTCCTGAGAATATTTATGCTCATTTGTGTGGAAATGTAATTGACCTGAATAAAATATTTTCTAAATCTAAAAAATCTTGATTCTAGCAATCTGTTTGGTAAGGTTGAACTGTATTTTGAACTTTATTTTCGTCTGAAATTTGGGTTATTTGAGAAGATTGGTGAAGGTGAATTGTACATTTTCTGAAAATCTGACCCATATAGTATACCCTTGAGACCTGTGACTTGGCAGGGGGGAATATAATCGGGATTGTTTGACGTAATGGGGGATGATCTAAGTACCAGTGGTAGTATATTATTGGAAGAGGGTGGATGATGAGATACAGCCCATATAAGGTTCAGATGTTTATAAAATGTATAATTCGCCTTCACCAATCCTCTCAAGTAACCCACATTTGAGACAAAAATGAGCTTCAAAATACAGTTTAACATAACAGAACTTTAAATCAATGTGATCCCAAATATGCTCAGATATACCCGGTATTCTTCATTTTTCAGCCAAATTTAGCAGAATTTCCTAAATGTGTAGAGCTGCCAATTGTACATTTTCTGAAGATCTGACCCATAACATGATGAGTCTAAGGAGGAGCAAATTAATTGTGACCTACAATGAGCAATTTTCATCAGAAAAACACCGACTGGCAATGGACGCTCAATATAGAGCTACTGTTTTGTCCCCAAACTGTCAGGATAAAAATGTGTCATAGTAAATATCCAACATATCCAACATTTTTCTTTTTCAAATATCATTTTCCTTTTCTAAGATGTTCCAACACATCATCAACATGACTTATGGATATCCTAATATCCGAAGAGATACTTTCTTTTCTTTCTCTCACAGAGATATACACATAGCCATCTTCTTATGCCAGAGTCAGTTGTTCATTTTCATATACTACTATGTGCTGTCTGAATAGTGGCTAGTAGATTAGCACTGAGTCTCTTAGGCTATTCTCACAGACCAGCAATCCGACCAAAGTAAAGTTTGTTATTATATGGTACATTTAATTTCTGTAAAAGAATAATTAGTTTGATACTTGTTTTGTAGGTAATGCCCAAGAAATAGTGGTTGTGTGTGGATAAATTGCATTTATTTGTATATATTGATATTATTTAGATTATAAAAATAATCAAGGTGCACAAGTCTATCCATGACGCTTAGGAAAGGAGCAAAAAAGGAAGAAATCCTCACTGTCATATTTTAAAAGGACCAACTACAATGTGTCATAGCAGCAGATGACACAGATCATAGGTAATAGGGGAGTGGTAATAGTAAAAAGACCTCTTGTAATGGCAGAAAAGATCTCAGTAATGAAGAAATAGTCAGTGTCATGAAATTATTTGTTCCAGGAATAGGACTATCTGGTCAGTAATAGGAAAAGGTGTCTTAGTAATGCATTTTGGTTATGCGTAATATGTGCAAAAAAAGAGCAAAAGTCTGTAATATTACATATATCGTACAGATGACGACTCTGGGACACACAGCTACCGTATGTCTATGATTAAGTAATAGGGTCAATTTTTGAAAATCTGACCCAATAACTGGGATGTTATTTGCCATGTATACATCTTAGGGAGGTTCAGCAAGGCTAAGCTACACTCAAACGTAAACGTAAACATATCTCTGATATACAAATATAAGTTAAAAGGAAGAAATAAGTTCAGCAAAACATAGCGGGGAAAATGTAACATAACATATGATCAAAATGTCTGATCTTACAATTTATTTTCATACAGAAAAATGCAACGTAATTCGCAAAAAAAAATATGGATACGGTTATGTAATTGAGATAGGTTTGCTTGCTGAACCTCCCTATTGAATAATGAGATTGACGTGTAAGCATGGGCTTGGGTCAGATCTTCAAAAAATGTACAATCGGCCGCCCTACACATTCAGTAGATCCTGCTAAGTTAGACTGAAAAATGGTAAATACTAGGTATATCTGAGTATATTTAGTATTACCTTGATTCAAACAATCTATTTGGTTCTGTTGAACTGAATTTTTAACCTGATTTCTGTCTTAAATGAAGGTAATTTGATTTGATAATAAAGATTAGTGAAAGCGAATAGTACATTTTCTGGCAATTTCACCCTCTTATAGGATACCCAAAGGAAATAAAAGAGACGAGTGTCAACCGTGCTGGTATACAGTTCCCATTCCCTTTATACCTCCGCCAACGATAAGGTTCTTCAGGAGCACTCTAAAAAAACCTTAGGATCGTTGACTCCCAGACTCGAGCTGCTCCCACTACGACTACTTCCATATTGCTCTTGTGGAAAAATGTCATTTTAAAGGTCAGAAAGTGGGACAGAGAGGAATATAGTATGCCAGAGGTAGCATATGGCTCCTGGAAGAGAAATGGGAATTTTATAAGTATTGAATGGCAATGGAATTCCTCCCCTCTACCTCATGCATAAGGCATGAATTTCAAGAACGAATCAATGTAGATATTCACCACCTGGGGAGCCACTGTTTGCCTTGGCCAGTGGTATGACCTCGGGCTCTGTGGGTATGAGTGATGCTCCGATGATTCCCAGATAAACACTGACTTATGGCTGTGCTACCATTGCTCTAGCTTCACCGAGGTCCCCATGGACATCCCACTTCATTCCTGATCCCCCAAGCCTACCAACCACCTCCTGACTTCTTAAGACCTGAGGCGAATCAGAAAGAATCAGTCCTTTCTCTTATAACTTCTTCAGCTACTGTATAAGGGTCAGATCTTCAGAAAATGCACAATCTACAGTATTTCACATCTTTTTAATTCTTTCACCTTTTGACTTCGTACGACCTGTGGCAAATCAGAAAAAATCAGACTGATCAGATTGTCAGAAAATGTACAATTGGCCTTCACCAATTCTCTCCAATAACCGACATTTAAGACGAAAATGAGCTTCAAAATACAGGTTAACATAACAGAACTGATGCTTTAAATCAATGCGATACCAAAATTATTACTCAGAAATACCCGGTGTTCATCATTAAAACCACATAATACTAAATATATATATACTAACTATATACTCAGATATATCTGGTACTCATCGTTTTCCAGCCTAATTTAGCAGAATTTACTAAATGTGTAGAAGTGCCAAGTGTACATTTTCTGAAGATCTGAACCCATTCCAATTTCTTATAATTTCTTCAGCTGCTCGATAAAGCAATTTACTCGTTCTAACCATTGCTGTGGTATCTATGACTCGTTGTGAAAAGAAGACGTATAAGAAGCTCGAGTAGTTATGTCAGGTAGTTTGAGATATTAGGGAGGTTCCGCAAGCAAACGTATCTCAATTACGTAACCGTATCCGTATCTTTTTTTGTGAATTACGTCGCATTTTTATGTACAAAAAATAAAATTGTGAGATGAAACATGCTTAATATGTCACGTTACGTTTTTCCCCCTTTTTCTTCCATTTAACATACGTTTGTATATCAGAAATACCGATACGTTTACGTATAGGTTAGACATGCTGAACCTCCCTATTTCCATTCACATCCTTTACAATGACAACTAAGGACTTTATGGAAATGTTATGTTATTGTATTTATGCTATGCTTCATCTATGAAGGTGTGATGCAATATCGAATCTCAATAAGGTTTTTCCCACTTGATACCCATACAATATAGGCACAATGAATTTAGTGTCGGCAATACGAAGGGAGCTCCTGGCTTAATTACATTATGATCTAGCTTTGCATGAATTAGATATTGGATTACATTATATTAAAAAGCCAATACCTACCAGCCAGTCTCTCCGTTATATTAAGGCGTTCTATTGACGCATTAAACGCACAGGCCTTTAAATTGTCACCATTTGTGATGGGTTCTAGGAAAATGAGTCACAAAAAGTCGCAAAATTGATATTTTTCAAAGTGTTTTTTTCACAAGATCTCTTTATTGAAATGTTCTGATATTTAGAGGGTTGAGCATTTATAGTCATATGAATCCATGTATCAAATTTCATGACATTGTTTTAGATATATCCTTGCGTTTTGAAGGCCTTCGCATGGAGTATATTTAGTTACTTTACTGGTAATTACCCATCCAGAAACATTGCAAACATTTTCTTTTCAAAAATTAAAATATTAAACTTAAACTAGGCCCAATGTTGCGAGAGTCCCTTCAAACGAAGGGAAAGCCTCTCGTCTCAAACCGCAAAGTGTCATTTTAATGCCATGAAGACTGCAAAAATAATCATATTTCCATTCAAAATACCGAGTCCTAGGCCAGGAAACTGATTAGCGAAGTAGGCTGACATACCATTCTTATCTGATCTGCGGGTTTGGACCTAGAGTGTTTCATTGTTTCCCTGCCTGAGGAATTCGTACATTTCCCGCTAAATAAAGATTTCCTATCCAGAACCACATCGTGTTGGGTCAGATTTTCAGAAAACATTCAGATCTACATTTCTACACATCTCTCAAATTCTGCTAAATTATCGGAAAAATGATAATTACTGAGTATATCTGAGTGTATTCAGTATTATATTCATTCAATAGATTGTACTCTTATTTTGTTGTTATCTTGACCAATGTGTCCAGCAGAGTCTGGGAGCCTCCCACCGCTGGGGAGATTAAGACTCGCTGACATGGCATTGCCGAATAAAGTAAAACAAACAAACAAACAATAAATCTGTCTTGTTATGTTGAACTGTATTTTGAACCGGATTTTTGTCTAGAATTTGCGTTATTTGAGGGGATTAGTGAAGGCCAATTATACATTTTTTGAAGACTTGACCCTGTTACAGAAACGCTACACATCTCATTGAGGACGTGATTGATTTGATTGATCACTAATTGTGCTCATGAATCATTAATGACTGGTCTATAGACACTTGAAGATCAATATGTCATTACCCCAAGGAAATACGAGTAGGGTCAAATCCTCGGAAAATGTACAATCGGCAGATCTACACGTTTAGTAAATTCTGCTAACTTAGACTGTAAAATGGTTAATACTAGCTATATCTGAGGATATTTGACATTGCCTTGATTCACACAATCTGTTTGGTTATGTTGAACTGAATTTTGAACCTGATTTGTGTCTTAAAGTTGCGTTATTTGAGAGGATTGTATATTTTCTGGCGATTTCACCCTGTTCCTCGATTTGTATAATATCGATTTGTAAATGCATCCTATTTCTGTGGGTTGACCTTGGGACGAGTTCAGACTAGTAAGAAGCCACTTGTGCAAAGGACGCTTTCAACACGCGTGGGTCCACACTGATATTATATTCTAGTACTACATATGATATGTGTTTCAGGAAAACGAGTCACAAGTCACAAAATTGGTACTTTCCAAAGTGGTTTATTCATACGATGTCTAAATGGGAATTTTCTCATTTTTAGGGTGCTTAACGCCTTTCGTAGCATGAATGCATGCACCAAATTTCAAGACTGTGCATTAAAGATATTTCTAAGCTCATCCTATATAGTATATTTAGTTACTTTACTAGTCATTGTCAACCCAAACATATTGCAAACTTTTTTCTTTTAGATAAAAATATCAAACTTAAAATATAGAAATAGCTATTACATGTCCCAATGTTTACCGTCATTGGAATCGGCTTGATCTCATCTTTTCAAACATAGTTATATCTCAAAATCCAATTTTTGCTACTTATGACTCATTTTCCTGAAACACATCGCATATAGTTCAAATACAGTATAGTACAATATAATACAAATGTGGTTCAGGAAAACGAGTCACGAGTCGCAAAATTGGTATATTCCAAAGTCTTTTATTCACAAGATTTCTTTATTGGAATGTTTCCATTTCTGGGATATCTAGTCATTGAGGTTGCATGAATGCATGTACCAAATTTGAAGACAGCGTATCAAAAATATCCTTATGTATCCAAGGTCATCCTATGGAGTACATTCAATTACTTTAATCGTGTTTACCCACCCAGATATATTGCTTTTTTTCCCTCAAACATAAATATATCAGACATAAAATATAGAAACACTTCTTAGATGTCATTAATGTTTACAATCTTTGGAATCGGCTTGATCTCAACATTTCAAATAATATGATGATATCTCAAAATCCATTTTTTTTGCGATTTGTGACTTAATAAACAAATTTCTACTGTAACACGTCACATATATAATACATCTATATCTATAAACAAACATATACAATATACAATGTTGTTCACAGTCGTGTCCATGAGCACTAATGGCAACCATTTCATTAGGCTTTGGTTGTCATGTTAGTGCTTTTAACTATTCCCAAGCTTATAGTAGCATCGCTAAAATGTCTTTCGTGAGGCTGCAACCTTCCATGACAAGCTCTCTTTTGAGTAGTGGGAAGGTGATGTTAACCACACCTTTCAACTAACCATCATTACTCCAACTCTTTACATGTATGCTCCATGGAGGCTGTGGGAAATCTCTACTCGCCTTTGGAAACAGTGTAATTGGCTTGTCTGCTGCATAATAAGGGATGTTTTGACAGGCAATTTTCAGCAAGACCCCATCATACTTGAGTATCTGTGATAACCCCTCAGACTGCTTTGGAGCCTTTGGATTCTGTTGTGTTGAAAGCGTGGAGAAGAAGACGTATTAGCGTGATTACAAGGATTTCCCTCTCACGATTTTGATATCTCTGCAGTTGAAATGTCGGTATGCATGGCCCGCTTTAACATGGGAGCAACCGTGTGATAGTGTGTACATGCGTGTATTTGGGTGTTCAGTCTAGGCCCAAAGATGAGAGAGTCCTTTCAGACGAAGGGAAAGCCTCTCGCCTAAAACCGCTAAGTGCCATTATAATTCAATTAAGACCACAAAATATCATTAAAATCCCATTAAATGCCAAGTCCTAAGCCAGGAAACCGGTTAGCGAAGTAGGGGTCCAATCACTGACATACCATCCTTATCTAATCTGAGGGTTTGGACGTAGAGTGTGTGGGCTACTATAGAATAAACTGTCATATATGGTTCAGATCGTCAGAAGATGTACAATTACATATATTTGCTAAATTAAGCTGAACAACGATGAATACCAAGTATATCTGAGTATATTTAGTATTATGTTGTTTTAAAATATCTGTTAAACTGTATTTTGAAGCTAATTTTTGTCTTAAATGTTGGTTATTCGAGAGAATTGGTGAAGGCAAATTGCACATTTTTTGTCAATCTGACCCATATATGGTGTAGCCCATGCAGTATCTGTAAAACTCGATCTGCGATTTCCTAAAATATTCATCCATCTGACTCTCTCTTGCGAAGGGATGGGCAGCCCATCACTACAGTGGAATGACTGAGGGGTCTTGATCACTCGGTGGAGGGACAGCCAAACAAATCTTCCTTGACGATGGCAGAGTGGAGCCAGATTAAAAGTGAATCAAGTCCTCGGAACTGTTGACTAATGAATAGGGCATTTGCATAGCCGCCATTTTGAATCTTGATTCGCAAGGAATTATGGGACTAATGGTACAGTATAAAATCTATAAAAAAACATGTCAATATTCATGTGTTGTCCATGTTTATTATACACGCATTGCTCTGAAAACAATGTATCTAGAGTGATTTACGCATAGTGCTTATTTCACTAGTGATTTACGTGACCTTGTCATGGCAACAAATCTGTTTTTTTGCTAAGATTACCGGTAACATTCAAATTTATGACTCGATTTTTTTCTATTTTCATGATTGAAAGCATATATAATAAATCTGTTAACTAACTTGTTGGTTTCAGTCACTTAGAATATTGCACTTGTTGCTATGCAACTTGTGCAATATTCATGCTCCTTCAACCAACTCGTTAGTTTTAGTATTTACATAACACAAGACTTCATCTTTCCCATCATGCATTTGGTTTTCATTGATCATTTATAAAAGCTATGATATTGGTGAAAACAGTTTTGCAATTCTGTATAAAAATGTTCCAAGCATTTGTATGTCAGACTTGAACTGAATCCGTCCCAGGATGCACTGTGACAGACATGCGCAGTGAGTCATGCAACTCCCCTATTACCAGCGTGGGTCACCTAGGTTTATATTGGAAAGCACCGTTCAGCAACTAAATCCTGCATGTGGGTCAGATTGTCAGAAAATGTACAATTGGCAGCTCTACACATTTAGTAAAATAGGCTAAATTAAGCTACAAATTATAAACACCAGGTAGACCTAGCTATGTCTAAGTATATTTTGTATTATGTTGTTTTAAAATACCTGTGCTGCTATATTAAACTGTATTTTGACGCTCATTTTTGTCTTAAATTTGGGTTATTTGAGAGGATTGGTGAAGGTGAATTGTACATTTTCTGACGATTGTGTTCTTAAGGATAGCTATTTTCCGCCCGGGGATTCCCGCGTCCCTGTCTAATTAAAGTGCACTTCTCAACAGGAAGACCACATGCATGAGTTAAACAGAAATAGATGTGGTTTAACAGTTAAAACTCTTTCTTTTGAACGGATTTTTTTCAGGAGAGCTTTTCAACAACCCCTGATGATACTTCTGCATGTGAACAATAGGAAGGTTCAGCAAGTCTAACCTATACGTAAACGTAAACATAAACGTAAACGTACGGTATCTGTATCCATATAGATTCTGATATACAGACTTACATTAAAAGGAAGAAAGAGGTTCAGCAAAATTCTGTTTTCTTTATTCAATTGATCAATTGATCAAGTAATATTTGAACGGTACATTTTCTGACGATCTGTAAATCCTGCATGTTGTCTGTTTGGAGCGGAAGGTCTAACCTTACTTAGTCACAAGTCGCATTTGCGCTATTTTTCAAAGTGTTTTATTCACAAGATGTATTTGCGGGAATGTTTCTATTTTTGGGAAGCTTCTTGTAGCAGAAATACATGAATTCAACTTCAGGACTGTATATTGAATATATCCATGCATTTCCAAGATCATTGTATGGAGTAGATTTAGTTACTTTACTAGTAATTCTCCACCCTGAAATATTGCAAACATTTTTTTTTCAAAACTAAAACTATCAAACTTGAAATATAGCAATACTTAATTAATTGTCCTAATGTTTACTATCATTAGAATCTCACCTTTTCAAATATGATTTTTTTTTAAACATTTTTATTAGGACGATTTCCACAGTGTGGTAGGTCTCATCTCCTACAAAGGTAGGCCTATGTACAATTTAAATTAACGACAAATGACATTGATATTAAAGAAACGCTCTAGTCATTTACATAAGGGAAAAGGAAAAAATCAAGTTACATAGCTCTAAGTACAACATTTTTTTGTGATATAGGCCCGTCATTAAAAGGAAAACACATTCAATACACAGAGTAGTTTCGCTTTTTGGATAAAAAACATCTGTTAGTAATATACACCGATTTTAGATTCATAATACAAATTATTTCGATTCATCTCAGTTTATCAGCCTGAATAAACAATACACATTGATGCACATCAAGAAGAAAATTAATGTGACATATATGATGAAAATTATATCATGATGGTATCTCAAAATCTATTATACACATTATAAATAGTGTATATTTATACTTACATCATAGGAAATGTGATAGAAATCAACACATGTATATAATTAATAATTATGTCATTACAAATGTCTGGAATTTATTGGGAAATGTCGATTTAGTAGGAAACTCTATGGGGAAGTCCAGGCAGAAAATATCCAGGGGCAGCAGAGAAGTGCTAAAACCTATAGCCATCTATACCAAGCAAGGACAGAATGAAAACTGACATGCTTCAATTAGGAATCACACCCAATACCTCTTTATTACGTGCCTTATGCTGTAAAGTACATTGAGCCAACAGGCCATATCCGTCTCACTGCTTCTGTCACACCAACTGAAGGGTCAGATTTTCAGAAAATGTACAATTGGCAGCTGTACATATTTAGTAAATTCTGCTAAATTAGACTGCAATTTGGTCAATACTAGGTAAATTCGAGAGTAATCGGCATTGCATTGATTCTAGCAATCTGTTTGGCTAGGTTGAACTGTATTTTGAACTTTATTTTCGTCTGAAATGTGGGTTATTTGAGAGGATTGGCGAAGTTGAATTGTACATTTTCTGAAAATCTGACCCTCCAGGCAATTCAAAAAGTTTCCCGTTTGTTCGACTTCTTTTTCACAAGTGAACAATAGACTTTTGTTTCAATATCGATTGAATTTCGTTGTTTTACTTCACCGAGAACTATCTGTCGGTCCTGAAAAAATTAACTATCATCAAGTTTTTATAATTTATGCTGTGAATTCGAGTCACATGATTTTAGAGCCTCTGCTAGCTCGTTTTACAGATAGGTTTTAAAGGCTCAATGTTAACTAATTACACTGTTTTATACGCCTTTACTTTCGAATGCGAGTCGGCATGCCTAATTGTGTTTTTAAATTCTACTTTAACATTTGTTGAAAGCCCTCTGTTCACCATACTAGAGCAAGCGTTAATACCAGCCAGCCTTATTAGATATATGGGTCAGATTTTCAGAAAATGTACAATCGGCAGATCTACACATTTAGTAAACTCTGCTAAATTAGAGTGAAAATTGATAAATACTAAATATATCTGAGTGTATGCTATATTGTATTCATTCCCGACGGGCAAATCAACGCGATTCTACGCGATTTCTAATGCGCAATCATCTCGCCATAGTTCCGTGATGAGCGTGGACGCTTTTCACGCAATAATTATTGCTAATTATTGCGCAATGATTGCGAGATATTCAGCTAAAAGTATAACGCAATATTAGTGCAAAAATTAGGAAATTCTAATGGCATTTGAGCAGCATATGTTATGCACAATTTTGTCCCTCTTTTTTGCTTTTATTTGCAGAATAATATATTCGGAATTACTTATACTCAATTCTTCAAGGATATACATCAATTATTTCATCATTATTTCCACCCTGTTAGACAGCCGCATTGCAGGGAAGGGTTATTCCAGTTATACTAGAAATCTGGTGGTCCAGACTACTTCAGCTAATGAAGTATGCATTGATGGGAGGTATTTTGATCAAAAGATTTTTCCCCATCAAACAACTAAATTACCCAAATTAACTATGAAGGTATATTACTTATAACATCCCTGTATACATGATGTGGAATACCTATAGTGGGATAAATGTCACACACTTGTATTCGCAGCACTGTTATTGTAAAAGAAATATTGTAAATGCACCCCAGTTACCAGTTGCGCCACCTACTGACAATGAAATTTATATAATTAGTATTTAGATGCGATTTTGAATGCGCATTTTATGCGCAATTTAGATCACACCCATATCTTATGGAATATTTTATGTTGTGTTACGCCATGTAGAATATCTCCCATGTTTTATTTAAAAAAATATTTTCATGTAATGTTGTCCTTCTTAATTGTTTAGGCCCGCCTGGATTTCTGTCATAATATGAATATGAATACATACAGATGTGGAGCATTTGTTGTAATGTTGCCGTTACACAATAATTATTAGAAATATAGAGATCCTCTATATTGACACGGGAAGTATATGAAAATAAAATCGCACTGTTTTGTTGGTCAACATAGATTCTCTAGCTCTAACTTTTCAGTTGAGTTTGCTTGCCGAATTACTGGGCAATTCCCCTAAATCATTGATAAATTGGGTTAAATATGGCCGAAATAAGGCAAAATAATAGGCAAAAAGGAAGGTATCTGAAGTATAGATGTAGGAATCCAAATATTTGCCCCAGTCTTCCCAAACCTTGTCTGCATTATGCTGATATTCCGTGCTATATGTACGCCAAAGATTGTAGAGATTAGATGAACATTATTTTTTCTCATAGAATTATTGCTATATAGTTTTACAGAAACGCTCTCATTTGGCATGTTATTTTTGTCTCCATCTCTATCATGTTCATCTTCACTACAATCTGAAGCTAATTTTCACTCACCCGGGAGAGGAGAGGGTGCTAATTTCACACTCTGGATGAGAAGAGTTAATCCCCTCTAATGTGGGTAGCCCAGAATGCAGAAATCGATCCCCGGAATTATTATTAATATAATCGTTTTATTCTCCCATCTAAATATTACTTTAGATTTGTGTTTCCATGGGGTTTCTTTCACTTGGTGTCAGAGAGTGAGTATGTGTGTCAGAAAATCGAGTGTCAGTGGAGCTTCAGTGGGTGTGAATGCCAGGTGAGTGAGAAGTGCCAGGTATTGCATCCAGTTGTGTCTTCATTATGAGTATTTAGATGTGATTTTGAATGCGCATTATCTGCGCAATTGAGATCACACCCATATTATTGACTTTTGAAGAAAACATGTATTTGTAGATAAAAATGGTTAAGTAACACATGTTTAATACAAACATGAATGAACATGAATGAGAACTTGACCCAACACACATGTGAGACCACCAACAACATGATGGAAATAGACGCAATGGATTTCACATAATGGTAGCTAATGGCATGTCCATTTCACTGTGATTCAAAGCCATAAGTATCACATATGTATCACACTTCACTAGTTTGCGGTCAATTACAAAATGATCCCAGTGCCATCACACTCAATTGCACTCAGTGCCCGTCGGGTTGAATAAATCTGTCTGGTTATGTTGAACTTTATTTTGAACCTGATTTCTGTCTTAAATTTAGGTTATTTGAGAGGATTGGTGAAGATGAATTGTACATTTTCTGAAGATCTGACCCATATGCCTGAGAGTCGGACATAAATAGTAC
Organism: Sthenelais limicola; assembly: GCA_942159475.1. NCBI lineage: Eukaryota > Metazoa > Annelida > Polychaeta > Phyllodocida > Sigalionidae > Sthenelais > Sthenelais limicola. The sequence goes on along the minus strand of OW804097.1, from coordinate 38,527,863 downwards.
ATAATGAAAGCAGTTAGTTTGGTTCGCCTCTCTTTGATGGGAAGTGGCGAGGGGAGAGAGTGTGTAGAAAGACTATGTGGGTGAAATTGTCAGAAAACGTACAATTCGCCTTCACCAATCTTCTGAAATTACCCTCATTTAAGACAAAAATCAGCTTCAAAATCCAGTTCAACATAACCAATTAGATTGTTTGAATCAAGGCAATGTCAAATATCCCCAGATATACCTAGTATTGACCATTTTTCAGTCTAATTTAACAGAATCTACTAAATGTGTAGATCTGCCAATTGTACATTTTGTGAAGATCTGACCCATGTTTAATAATGTGACAATACGCCTAATTAGTCGCATGTCATGATATCTCCAAACAGGAGATTGCAGCGCCTAGTATTAGCTAGCTGACTGACATTAAAGTATGCGGTAATTTGGGTAATAATATTTATGCCACATAGGATGGCACTCCATCTTATGGCACGCCAGTCCGTGGCGACTACAGTGAGTAGGACGCATCTTATCATGGCTGTGCAAAGGTCGCCGTCTAAAAGTTCCAGTGCCATTTTGTTAATACGTTGTTTACTGTGTACGTGGACTCGCCATAGGGTTTCAAAGGTTTGCTTTGAAATACTATACTCTTATATGTGACATGAAAGTAGTACCTTTATCTTCCAAGACAATACACTGGTTGTTAAGGTATTATAGCAATAACAGCATATTATGCCATGATAGGTGTGCGTATTCACAAAAACATGGCCAGATTAGCCCATGGCATAAGCATGCATAGATTTCACTAGCGAAATCCACTTTTCGAATGCAGCCAGTTTACCCCGCTATTTTGATTGGTTGCGTAAATCTAGCTGCGCCAATAAATGACACTCATTTCATGACACAAGGCTGTAGGTGCTTGCTTTTGCTGAGTCGGAGGGTTGCGAGACATTAATAGAAGGTAAATAATGATTAAATAATGCTTAAAAATATATCTTGGCATATAAATAGAACTAAACTTGAGCTGCCTATGCAACAACGTATTCACAAAACGCGAGTGGCTTTTAGCTGCTTTTGGTGAGAGTCTTTCACACCTGTCTTCGGCACGTGTGAAAGACACTCACCAAAAGCCACTCGCGTTTTGTGAATACGTTGTCGCATATGCCACTCGCATTAAGTTCTATCTTAGTATTCTAGTCTAGAATGGTCGTGACGTCACTGTACAATACAGGGAGTTTATATTGTACACCCTGTAAGAGGCAAGTATATTGATTATATTGTCCTCTCACGGCCAAATCATGGAATAAATATCATAGAATGGCAGGAGAGAAGGAAAACTGGGGGAGGGGGGAGGAGGGGGGGGGGGAGATTCCTACACTTCGGTGGATAGAAATAAACAATCCTATCCACCATTGTGTGTAAATTCCTACTAGCTGGGAATTTCACATAGGAAGGATTTGTGTCTTTCCTTCAAGTGAAGGAAATCCCACCAAAAAAATCCCCGTCCTTAGTTCAACAATACCTCTATTTGTTCAACAATCCCTCCATTCAAGTACAACAACAAATGAAACAATCGTAATATAAATAATGGCGGATCTAGGAAGAGGTGAAAACATTAAATCAAACAATCAATGGCGGATCTAGCATCAGAACAGATTGATTGGTTGGCACACCTTGCCTTCAGAATTAATCAAACATCGGTGTTTTCAAACATCGGTGTTTTCAAATAGCGATAGCTGTTTTATCAAACATCTGTGTTTTCAAACATCTGTGTTATCAAACATCTGTGTTATCAAACATCTGTGTTATCAAACATCTGTGTTTTCAAACATCTGTGTTATCAAACATCTGTGTTTTCAAACATCTGTGTTATCAAACATCTGTGTTTTCAAACATCTGTGTTTTCAAATATCTGTGTTATCAAACATCTGTGTTATCAAACATCTGTGTTATCAAACATCTGTGTTTTCAAACATCTGTGTTATCAAACATCTGTGTTTTCACAATTTAAACTTAGTCTCTATCTAAACAATGTGGCAATGATGTTGGATTTGGAATAACGGTGCATGGGCTGTGGAAATCACTTCTTGAATATGGCCCCTTTATTAATTAAACATAACAATAAAACATGAATTGGATCGCCTCTGATTTTCATTTGGTGTTATTTGGCAACAACAATATGTGATGTGTTCCTGAAAAATGAGTCACAAGTCGCAAAAATGATATTTTCAAAGTGATTTATTCATAAGATCTCCTTATTGGAATATTCTCATTCTTGGAGAGTTAGATGGTATTAGTAGCATGAATAGGTGTACTAAATTTCAAGACTGTCGATTAAATATATCTTTGCGTTTTCGAAGTCATCCAAAGAAGTGTATTTTTTCAAACATAGAAATGTCAAATGTAATATAAAGAAACACTTTTAGATGCCTTTAATGTTTATTATCATTGGAATCGGCTTGATCTCATCTTTTCAAATATGTTGATATCTCAAAAACCATTTTTGGCGACTTGTGACTCATTTTCCTGAAACACATCACATATGTTCCATTACATCAATCAAGATTGATGCTTGTATTTTAAAGGCGATTCAAGAAAGCTAGAATATTTCTTCTTCAACTTTGATCTGAAGAGAGAATAGTGATGCCTAGGCCTTAAATGAAAGAAAAAAAGAATGATCTCCATTTCCATGACTGCTGAATCTTGCCTATAGGTAAACGTGCTTTCTACTCCTTCAACAACTTCAAAGACATTTACCCTTAAGAAGAAAAAGTCTAACGAGCACATTCATAAGAGTCAGATTTTCAGAAAATGTACAATTCGTCTTCACCAATCCTCTCAAATAACCCAAATTTCAGACGAAAATAAAGTTTAAAATACAGTGCAACAGATTGCTAGAATCAATGCAATGCCGAATATAGTCGAATTTATTTACTATTGACCAAATTACAGCCTAATTGAGCAGAATTAAATGTGTACAGCTGCCAATTGTACATTTTCTGAAAATCTGACCCATGAATTATCCATGCGGGAGGTCGGTAAAGGCCTTTGAGCATTGCGCGCTAGCTTTGTGCATGGGTGAAATTGCCAGAAAATGTACAATTCGTCTTCAGCAATCTTCTCAAATTACCCTAATTTAAGACAAAAATGAGGTTCAAACTCAGTTCAATCTAACCAAGCAGATCGTTTGAATCAAGGCAATGTCAAATATACTCAGATATATCAAGTATTTACAATTTTTCAGTCCAATTTAGCAGGTTCTACTGAATGTGCAGGGCGGCCGATGGTACATTTTCTGACAATCTGACCCATATGTTGAGAAAATGAAAAGGAAGGAAAGTAATAGTGAATCTTGGCGGCATGCACAGTGTTAGAGCTAGTAAGAGTCAAGTACTGACGGCTACCAGGGAGGATTGCCTCCAGGAAACAGTGGTAACATGCAACCGTGTCGCTCAAAGACCATATATCATGCAAGCCGGTTCTTCTTGGATCATATAACAAAAGCAATATTGTGATAATATTGTATTTAAAAAATGCTGACACGCTGCATTTGTGGATTGGTATGACTTTGAGACGTTCTGTTGGATATGGACGAAATCGCCAGAAAATACACCCAAATTTAAGACAAAAACCAGGTTCAAAATTCAGTTAAACATAACCAAACATATTGTTTGAATCAAGGCAATGCAGTTATCCTCAGATATACCTAGTATTGACCATTTTACAGTCTAATTTAGCAGAATTTACTAAATGTGTAGATCTGCCGATTGTATGTTTCCTGAAGATCTGACTCATATGTTAAAATATGAATCTTGCAATTGAAAGAACACGCACTCGTGTATGAGTGAAAATTCCTAAATCATACTTGGAATTTCCATCTAATTATTTTCATTGTGATCCCACATCCACGAGAAGTTTGGACTGTATGTGGTTCAGATTTTGAGAAAATGTACAATTCGCCATCATCAATCCTCTCAAATAACCCAAATTTCAGGCAAAAATAAAGTTCAAAATACAGTTCAACCTAACCAAACAGGTTGCTAGAATCAATGTAATGCCAAATATACTAGAATTTACCTAGTATTGACCAAATTGCAGCCTAATTTAGCAGAATTTACATACCGTGTACAGCTGCCAATTGTACATTTACTGAAAATTTGACCCATGTAAGAATAGGGGATTTGCATGGCTCACTGCGCATGTCTATGACAGTGCATGCTGGGATGGATTCAGTTCAAATCTGACATATAAATATTTAGCAACAATTCTATGGAAAATTGAAAGAATTACGAATATCATAGCCTTTTTAAATGATCTTTGAAAACCAAATGCATGATGGCGGCTTGTGTTATGGAAACATGTAAAACACATGGATATTGACATTAGATCATTAGATAAATATTCCATGCTGAAGGTAACTTTTCTATAGATTTTCTACCGTACCATTACTCCCATAATTCCATGCGAATCAAGATTCAAAATGGCGGGTATGCCTATTGTATATTCACGCAGCATACGGATGATTTTAAACACACACTTGCATCAGACAGTCCCCTGCAATAGTAAACAGGTCTATGGTATGAATATAAAGGTCATTACTGCGAGGAATGTTACCCTCATGCATTGATATTATTATTGTATGTTCCTGTTGATATTACTAATTCTATTGCATGAATGTAACCTTGAATCACGGATTCCAATATATATAATATTTGGCAACATATTTATAAAAAATTGCAAAAATGATTTCACCAATATTATAGCTTTCATAAATGATCAATGAAAACCAAATGCATGATGGGAAAGATGGAGGGTTGTGTTATGGAAACATGTAAAACATATAGATATTGACATTAGAGCATTGATAAATAGTCCATGCTGAACATGGCATGTTTTCTATAGATTTTACACTGTACCATTACTCCCATAATTCCATGCGAATCAAAATTCAAAATGGCGGCTATACAAATGCCCTATTCGCAGATCTACACATTTAGTAAATTCTGCTGAATAAGGCTGCAATTTGGCCAATACTAGGTAAATTCGAGTATATTTGGCATTGCATTGATTCTAGCAATCTGTTTGGTAAGGTTGAACTGTATTTTGAACTTTATTTTCGTTTGTAATTTGGGTTATTTGAGAGGATTGGTGAAGGTGATTTGTACACTTTCTGGTGATTTCATCCAGTTGTGGAAAACAGTATGGTTTGAGTGGAATAAAGTCACAATGCTAGCTATTTGTGTTAACCTATTCAGTCTAGGTCCAAAGATGTGAGAGTCCCTTCAAACGAAGGGAAAGCCTCTCGCCTCAAACCGCAAATTGACATTATAATTCCATTAAGACTGCAAAATGTCATTATATTCCCATTAAAACGCCGAGTCTTAGGCGAGGAGACCGATTAGCGAAGCAGGCTGACATACCGTTCTTATCTGATCTAAGGGTTTGGACATAGAGTATGGGTCAGATTTTCAGAAAATGCACAATTGGCAGCTCTGCACATTCAGTAGTTCTGATAAATAAGACTGAAAAATGGTCAATACTAGGTAAATCTGAATATATTCTGTATTGCCTTGGTTCAAGCAATCGGTTTGGTTATGTTGAACTGAATTTTGAACTTTTTTTCGTCTGAAAATTGGGTTATTTCAGAGGGATGGTGAAAGTGAATTGTACATTTTCTGAAAATCTGACCCGCATATTGAGAATACCAACGTAATCGATCACTCAAGTGCTAAAGCTATAGAACATAATAAACTGCATTGACTGCAAACCAATGATACTAAATAACCACAATGGGATGTGGAGACTATAGCGGAATATCGTAAAAGGAAATCCAGCCCACATCACATCTCACTTAAAGAGTCGCAACATTTAAATATTTCCTAGAATGTCTTAGAGGCATTGAAGAGGATGCCTCGCCAGGATAGGCCATGTAGTAGATCGATCTTTACGCCTTTCAGATGGGCTCAACCAGCTGCTCGTCCCCGTGGCCATTGTTCTACATTGCCACTGTGAACAGACATCACTATAGATACGAGACTTGCGACTCACGACGTCCAGGGTCAGATTTTCAGAAAATGTCCAATCTACATTTCTACACATCTCTCAAATTCTGCTAAATTTAGCGTGAAAAATGATAAATACTGAGTATATCTGAGTGTATTCTGTATAGTACTCATTCAATGAATCTGTCTGGTTATGTTGAACTGTATTTTTAACCTGATTTTTGTCTGAAATTTGGATTATTTGAGGGGATTGGTAAAAGCCAATTGTACATTTCCTGAAGGCTTGACCCTTCAAAAGAATAAAGGAGGGACCCTAAGGCAGTCCCATAGAGTGAGCCACCACCGGCGACAATAAATGGCAGCATCTTTGCCTTTTCTAATCTTTAAATCTCTCGTTCCTATTCCCCGACATTCCCCGCAATTCTTTAATCATTATCTAAAAATGTCCGTGTATGACCAGTCTCTGTTCAAATGAAGAAGATAAATTGATAAGGTATCAGATGATTTGTAATGTGGGTGAAATATTTGTCATTGTGGTTTCAAAATGAGAACGACGTAAGAATTGCGATATTGGACAATGCAGCAGCAACAATGATGGATTCATCTTAGGAAATGGAAATACGTGAAATTTCCTCTTGATATCTTAATATTAAAGATGTGACTGCTAGATGGGGCAGATTTTCAGAAAATGTACAATTTGCAGCTGCACACATTTAGTCAATTCTGTTAAATTAGGTTGCAGTTTGGTCAATACTAGGTACATTCGAGTATATTCGGCATTACATTGATTCTAGCAATCTGTTTGGTTAGGTTGAACTGTGTTTTGAACTTTATTTCTGTCTTAAATTGGGGTTATTTGGGGATTGTTGAAGGTAAATTGTACATTTTCTGGCGACTTCACCCGTATGGCTTGCTACCACAGTAACCAACCCTGAAAGTAGGAGTGAATGATTGATAGTGGGACAGTGGGCTTTGTACCTACAACTGAGATCCAAAAGATCAGTATTGCAGAATATACTTGGAGTTGGATGATAAAGTATGTCCAAAGTCTAGGCCCAAAGTTGAGAGATCCAGTCAAACGAAGGGAAAGCCTCTCGCCTCAAATCGCACAGTGCCATTATAATTCCATTAAAACCGCAAAATGTTATTATATTCCCATTAAAAGGCCGAAACCGAGGCCAGGAAACCGATTAGCAAAGTAGGCTGACATACCATTCTTATTTATTCTGAGGGTTTGGACCTAGACTGAATGTCACTTCAAAATAATGTTAGAAAAATACATCACATTGAAAATACATCAGTTGAGCATTCATTTCCACACTGGAACTTCCCAAAACTGCCATCAATTCCAAGATTCGTTTGGATTCTAAGAAAACAGAATGCAAACAATAATAACTTGAGATTTTAGACAGGAATTAATTGATGAGCACAAAATATCATGGTAATATTACAAGTCAGATTACTCTTATATGTTTACTGGTAAGTTCAGAGTTCAGAATCATGATATTTTCTGGTATGTGATAGTTGGCTACATAAATGTCCACAGGTAGATTCTTATAAACTATCATACACCTTTAGATTCTTCTGAACATATAGAAAACACACGCTTTCAAAAAAGAAACTTCGAATAATAACTGGGTGAAATTGCCCGAAAATGTACAATTCGCCTTCACCAATCTTCTCAAATTACCCTAATTTATGACAAAAATGAGGTTAAGATTCAATTCAAGATAACCAAACAGATTGTTTGAATCAAGGCAATACAACATAATACTCAGATATACCTATAGTATTGACCATTTTTCAGCCTAATTTAGCAGGTTCTACTGAATGTGTAGGGCGGCCGATTGTACATTTTGTAAAGATCTGACCTAACTGATGTGAAGCTATACAATACATTCTAGAATGTATGTAACATTCAGGAGCAATTAAAATCCAATTACCTCAATCTTGTGGCATCGCGTCTAAAGAACTGTAATTGGACCGACATATAAAATATAGCAGTGACGAATAGGGGATTTGCATAGCCGCCATTTTGAATCTTAATTTGCATGGAACTAATGGTACAGTCTAAAATGTATACAAAACATACCATGTTCAGCATGGACTATTTACTAGTGCTCTAATAATCAATATCCATGTGTTATACATGTTTCCATGACACAAGTCCCCATCTTTCCCATGATGCATTTGGTTTTTATAGATCATTTATACAAGCTCTGATATTGGTGAAAATATTCTTGCAATTTTCAACAAAAATGTTGCCAAATATTTGTATGTCAGATCCATCCCAGCATGCACTGCAGTAGACATGTGCAGTCAGACATGCAAATCCCCTATTATTTGCTTATCATAATGAAGCCACATATATTTACTCCACGTTGATGTATGTACGACATGCTATTTGTATGGGTGGGAATAGTGTGGTAATTTGCACCAGTTCAACGCCTGTGGTATGACTTCCTGTCCCCAGTAAACATAGCCATATAAGGTAAGCATAGCAATGTGGGAGTGATTATCGAACCTAACTTCAAATGAGGATCTCGGGACAATATTGCACTGTCCTCGATGTTTTGTTCTTTTTGTAACCCACTCGCCTATTGGCTCGTGGGCCACGAAAAAACAAACATCTCAGACAGTGCAATAGTGTCTCTTGTACCACATTCTCATCAGGTTCTATCTATATATGCAGCCACATATGAAGCCACGTCGAAACTTCTAACATTCTAACGTTTGTGTCAAGAAGGCTAACTATGAATGGACTTTCTATGTAGGGACTATTATCTATTGACTCTGGGGCCTGGGCCAATACCAAACATTGAGTCAGCTCCTGGTCGAGTGTCATAATCCCTTGTCCTCAAGAGATCCATAAGGCACCCAGGACCAAATATACCCTCACACCAACAAGTACATGTACACTTTAGATTATATCATTGCATCCAATGGGAGTCGTAGTCTAGATACCGTCCTCATAAAACCCACCACCACGTGATATGATATGAGCGATATTAGGAGCATTACTGAGCTTTAGAGAAGGCCCGGTGCAGCCTGGAAGTGCCAAAGTATAAATTTATTTCAATTAAGCATGAGGGCTGGGACGGTATACCACGTATTAGGTCCAAGCGCTGATCAATCGCTTCTACAAAGCTGCTATATGAAAGTGTCAGATGTCTATTTGAGGGTCGGCATAAATCCATTTGGAGAAGTTGTATGCAACTGGGGTCACACTTCAGTTAAATCAACAAGGCTTCATACATAAGATGACTAAACATTGCCTATGGGCGATAAATGAAGAAATACGGCCTTATTTTGATTACATGAGGACGTTTTACATTCCCATATGGATTTATAGGGCCCATTATATTCCCTATATATAACATAACGCATACATGTAATATTTTTTGGTAACCACCCATTCCTCGCACATCTGTCTTTTCACCGATTTCTCACTAAAATGCAGAAATGGAACTTAAAGGTGTTAGATGGATATGGGTCAGATTTTCAGAAAATGTACAATTGGCAGCTCTACAGATTGTTTAAAATCTGCTAAAGTAAACTGAAAAGTGGTGAATACCGGGTATATCTAAATACATTTGGTTGATTTATAGTATCTGTTCTGCTATGTTAAACTGTATTTTGAAGCTTATTTTTACTTAAATTAGGGTTATTTGAGAGGATTGGCGAAGGTAAATTGTACATTTTCTAAAAAATCTGACCCATATGTAATCAAACCCGTTGATGTACCGATCGATGGAGATGTATATAATTATGATGGTACATCGCCTGCGAAACCAGGGGAAATCTTTCAATCACTCTTCGATCATCTTAATCCATAGCATACCATTATGGCTATAATGACTGTAATTGCAACAATGGAGACCTTCATTATTGGCTCTTGCCGCTGCGGGAGATTTGCCACCATTGGATTAAATCTTTTTGAAGGAGTAAATTCTTTATCTCGGGATCAGATTGAAACCAAGCCCAGAGGAACTCGCCCCATGACCTTTTGCTCTTGACAGTTATTCAACCTGTCGCTCCAGGGGCCTTTTCCAAACATTTGTTTTCCTATTTAATAGGGACGTCTCAATTACGTAACCGTATCCGTATCTTTTTTGTGAATTACGTCGCATTTTTATGTATAAAATTCAATTGTGAGATGAAATATTTTGCTTGACGAATTGTGGCCCCGTGTGAAAGCCATTTTTGCCGAAAATAAACACAACCTTATGACCGCCACCCATGCCTTTATTACAGAGAACCTATGTATCACCAAACCCCATCTAAAATTTCAATCTTAGCCTCTCTAATCTTTTGACAAATCGAAAGGGAATTGCATCAAGAACTACCTGTGTGAGTTTAAAAGACAACGGAGCCCCAGATATGAAGATATTAGTGAAAATAAAAAACAAAATGACTCGAAAATGAGACAAATGTAAAAAGGCTGGCTGCTCTATTATTTCTATAATATGCAAATGCAAGACTTCTAGGTCTGCACACTTCATGGATATGTTACCTTACGTTTTCCCGCCTTGTTTTGCTGAACCTCTTTCTTACTTTTAACGTTTGTTTGTATATCAGAGATACAGATACGGATACGTTTACGTATAGGTTAGACTTGCTGAACCTCCCTAGTGACAAACTCTATGACACATGTCCAGAAAGCATACCGCTGGATTGGGTTGTGTTGGGATCTGAGTTTTAGGCTAGTTGCTTGTATAAATAAAGAAAAACACTTGCCGACGAGGTCCCGTCCACGCACACTACCACCTCCACCCGACCCCCACCCCTAGCGCTGCTCAGTGCGTAGGCACTGAGCAGCGGCCTATGCAGTGGCGCTAGCGGCGGTATTGGGAGACACCATTTTCGGCGCTTGTTGATATATTTCGCGGCAATGGCCGTCCATTCGAATCTTCCCGACGGGACCTATCGAGCTATACCTGACTCTAGCATTGTATATAGACAATATTGTTCCAGTAATCACTAGCTAATATCGTTGCTTACTAATATACGGTAGTTCTCACACCTGACACAAAGCTGAATGAGCATTTATTTCGTTGGCAGAGACAGCAGCAATTCCCTTTTCTTCTACTTTGTACGTGTGACCGTGATAACGGGTACGACTGTTCCAATTTTAGAGAGGAGCCGGTGGCGGCTTTTTTCAAAAGCGGTAGGTCGCGGGAGAGTCCAGAGTATAACCGCGAGATATTAGGATTTGTAGAGTTTGCTATGGTTAGTGTTAGGTTATATTATTAAAGAAAAACATTTGCCGACGCCGGGGCCGACGCACGCCCCTCCACCCAGCCCCGTCCTACCTAGTGTCCCATACACACACCGCCACTGGCGTCGTGTGTACGGAACGTTCATGCCTGCGTGCAGCGGGAGTAGGCTAAGGCAGTGAGGGTAGTGTGAAGGGTGGTTGCAGTGGGTTTTCCGTGAACTAAAACGCGGCAATGGCGATCTATACAAATCATATTTCATGACTCGGTGGTGGTAAATGGGCTTATATCTTCTTTTCTAGACAATATTGTTCCAGTAATCACTAGCTAATATCGTTGCTTACTAATATACGGTAGGAGTGCGAATAAGCTCAATAAGCATGTATTTGGTGGGCAGAGACAGCTATAAATGTCGTTCTAGGTATATAGGCGCCCAACCGTGATAACGGGTACGACTGATTAGGGGGTAAAGAATAGCCGATGCGGCTTTTGTTTTTTAAAAAAAAGCGGTGGTCGTGCAGTGTCCAGAATAGATTCTTGTTATGACGACCATACCCTATTCACTCTACTGCCGTAATATGAAAACATGCACGAAGTTTCAAGTCTGTGTATTAAATATATCCATGTATTTCTAAGCTCATGCTATAGAGTATATTTAGCTACTTTACGAGTAATTGCCCACCCCAAAATATCAAACTTAAAATATAGAAATACTTATTAGTTGTCCTAATGTTTACCATCATTAGAGTCTACTTGATCGGCTTTTCATATATGATCCCCAAATCTATTTTTAGCGACTTGTGACCCATTTTCTTGTAACACATAACATTTCCTTATGCGGATTTAGACATTATCCAAGACCTAGTGGAATTGTCATTCGGAGACGACCTCACATTATGAAGGTGGTGACAGAGAAGTTTTGGTAATGGGCCAACGACAGTTGCAGGAAATCTTATTACACTATTTAATCCTCGATGACAGATTAATGTCGCAGTGCCAAATGAGATCTAAAACTGGCAACACTTTAAATATGCAGAAACAAAAAGAGAGGGGGAGAGAGAAAGAATGCTAGAAACATCCTGGTATATGATAATTATTATATATACTAGTTATTCAAGTATAATGGTCAGATCTTCAGAAAATATACAATCGGAAGATCTACACATTTAGTAAATTCTGCTAAACTAGACTGTAAAATGGTATAGGGAGGGTATTTGACATTGCCTTGATTCAAACAATATGTTTGGTTATGTTGAACTGAATTTTGTACCTGATTTGTGTCTTAGATTTGGGTTATTTGAGTGGATTGGTGAAGATGAATTTTACATTTTCTGGCGATTTCACCCGCAATCTAGTTTATGACAGGATAATTAAACAACGGTGATTTCTCTCTGATGTCGCTGTGTGGAAGAAGGAATACTATTAGTTCCTGTTAATCAGTTAACACCCTCATAAAAAACAAACTGGGCCATGGGGACAGCTCGCCTTCCTCGACCCAATTTGGGGGAAAGTCCCTCTACTCTAAGTTACTCCTGTTTTAGCTTCAATCCTCGGTATTTCTTATACCGCATACAATTAAGAGATCGGGTAGTCAACGTTTATGACACTTAAATGACCAAAGTATATGGCCTTTACCCACTTCCCTCTTCCCCCTCCCCCTTCCCCCTTCCCTCTTCCCCCTTCCCCCTTCCCCCTTCCCCCTTCCCCCTTCCCCCTTCCCCCTTCCCTGTTAAGGAATCGGGCGCCAAACTATATTTATCCTCCCCCTTTTATTTTGGCAATAAATGAGAGTCTGTCTTCCTCACTACATGTGTTTTTAGGCAGACCCTTCCGCATTACCTTGCCTTTATAGAAAATGCTACTGCGAGGGTTTTCTCTCTTGGCTCTTCTAAGCCTAAATAAAAGTACCCTCCTATTTCTTAAATTATGGGCCGCATTGTCTACTTGCTCGTATTTATTTCGCCGGGAATGGATCAACTTTAAAAACACGAGATCTCAGCTCGAATTTCAAATATGGTCTTTGATCTCCTTCTGTAATAATCAAGGCAGGATCATATGATATGTCTATGATCATATGGACAGGTGAAAGTGATACGACTATGGTAATCTGAAGCTTGAGTGGAAAATAACATATAACATACAACAATAACTCGGGAATAATGCTTTTGGGTCAGATTTCCAGAAAATGTACAATTGGCAGCTCTACACATTTAGTAAATTATGCTAAAATAGACTACAATTTGGTCAATACTAGGTGAAAGTACTAGGTGAAAGTATATTTGGCATTGCATTGACGCTAGCAATCTAGTTGGTTGAACTGTGTTTTGAAGTTTATCTTCGTCTGAAATTTGGGTTATTTGAGAGGATTGGTGAAGTTGAATTGTACATTTTCTGAAATTCTGACCCCTTTTGATGACACCTATCCCTTCACTTGAAATAATTAAGTCAGGCCCACACATTCAAGAACTCGCTATTTGTAAGAATTGGGGACTCACGAAAAGTCCAAAATGTTGCCTACAAATTGTTGTAAAAATCCATATTAATCTTTCGTATGAATTGAAGGTTTCTTCGTAGGATTTTCTTTGTGCCCTGACCTAGATAACAATTATTACATTACCGAACTCAAGTGTGCTTCATAAGAACGATTTTGAATTCATACAAATTGTCTTAAGGCCAATTCGGCTCTGAGTTCTTGAATGTGTGGGCCCGGCCTTACATATTTTTTTAATATTTCTTTGGGGACACAATTGTATTCAGGATTAATAAAAATAATGGTATTTGTGATTTACGTTGTGCCCTGACCTAGATAACAATTATTACAGAGCAGCAAGAGATTCTATTTCACAATTTGATGAGAAGATGAAGACTCCTGTCTATTAGTTGTAAACTACAGCTACTGACGAGAGTCATAATATATCAGACTTGAACTGAATAGGTCCCAGCATGCACTGTGACAGACATGCGCAGTGAGACATGCAAATCCCCTATTGTACACTTTCTGAAAATCTGACCCAGCTGTGCAACCTGTCTCATTTCGTAGGAAACCGAACGAGTAAATATTTGATACCGGAGAAAAAACGGTTTCTAATATTGCATATTGGAAAGGGAATCAAAACCATAACAATTACCTGTCATTGGCGTTTGAATACAAATAAACCGGCTTTTATGGGCACATTAGAAACTGGAAATCAGCAATCATTTGGATTATAACTTAATATAAGTGTGATCGCTTTGGATCACCTATGCAATACAATAGGGGATTTGCATAGCCGCTATTTTGAATCTTGATTCGCATGGAATTATGGGACTAATGGTACAGTATAAATTCTATAGAAAATATATCATGTTCAGCGTGAGAATTTCATTGGTGCTCCAATGTCAATAGCCATGTGTTATACATGTTTCCATACCACATACCACATACTACATTCCCATCATGCATTTGGTTTTCATAGATCATTTACACAAGCTATGATATTGATGAAAACATTCTTGCAATTCTAGATAGAAATGTTGTCAAATATTTGTATGTCAGATTTGAACTAAATCCATCCCAGCATGCACTGTAACATACATGCGCAGTGGCACATGCAATTCCCCTATTGGGATCGTTTCACGGATCAGGTAAAGCATGACCAGGGACCTTCATATAAAACTTTCTCATGAAATGGTTTCAGCTCATCCAGCGCTCTGCGTTTGAAGTGACAGGCGGTATTCGATGCGATACTGGGTTGTATTTTGACCGGTCTTTATTATTAGAACGGTCGCCTTTCGTTGTCGCTGCGATGACGGGCAAAATGTGAACGTCTGAACGTCTTGCCGCCCTTCCTCTTCTTGGCGATTTAATGAACAGAAAGTGCGGGCTTGTCATTGGTTATGATTATAGTTTGTTTTATGTGAACCAAATCCATACAGGGTTACTGCAACCTGTCAAACATGAGAAAGCTATGGAGGGTTGGGGCCTTCAGCGTACTTCCCTTTGCGTACCGGCTCAGATTGCCAGAAAATGTACAAGTGGCTCCTCTACACATTTATTAGAATATGCTAAATTAGGCGGACAAATGATAAATACCAGGTATATCTGAGTATATTTTGTATCATGTTGTTTTAATATATCTATTCTGTTATGTTAAACTGTATTTTGGAGCTCATTTCTGTCTTAAATGTGGGGCATTTGAGAGAATTGGTGGAGGTGATTTGTACATTTTCCGACGATCTGACCCAACAAGCCTTGCTTAAAATATAGACGAAACCAATCAATTATCATTGTATGCCTGTTAGCATTCTAGCCATACCGCCGCCATGCTGCTTAGGACCCGGGAATTACCGGCAACCAGAAATTAGAGGTCTTATTTCTTCCGTCTTGCAATATAATACTTGTTAGACTCCACTTGGTTCTCTCAAGCTCCGTCAAGAGCGCACACCTGCTAGTCATTTCCATAAAAGGATTAAAAGGATTATTCGGCAGCTACAGCTTGGAAAAGGTTTTATTTTACGTATGCATGGGTCCGATCGCCAGAAAATGTACAATTCATCTTCACCAGTTCTTTCAAATAACCCAAATTTCAGACGAATTTCAGACGCACTTAAAGTACAAAATGCTGTTCAACATAACCAAACAGATTGCTAGAATCAATGCAAAGCAAAATATACTCGAATGTACCTAGTATTGACCGAATTTCCGCAGAATTTAGCAGAATTTACCAATTCTACATTTTCTGAAAATCTGACCCACGTGTCTTCTTCAAACATATATATCCATGGGTCAGATCTTCTGAAAATGTTCAATCGGCAGATCTACACATTTAGTAAATTCTGCTAAATTAGACTGTAAAATGGTCAATACTAGGTATATCCGAGGATATTTGACACATTGCCTTGATTTAAACAATGTGTTTGGTTATGTTGAACCGAATTTTGAACCTGATTTTGATCTTGAATTTGGGTTATTTGAGTGGTTTGGTGACGATGAATTGTACATTTTCTGGCGATTTCACCCATATCTTTCAAGGACGGTATTATTTCTATCTATACAAATATATTCCAAAAAAAAGTATGGTTATAGTTCCTAAAATGATTATTTTTACATTTATACCTTTACAAATGAGCGGTTAGACATTTATATATGGGTCACATTTTCAGAAAATGTACAATCGGCAGCTCTACACATTCAGGAATTCTCCTAAATTAGGCTGAAAAATGATGAATACTGTCTACATCTGAGTATATTTGGTATCGCATTGATTTAAAGTATCAGTTTTGTTATGTTAAACTGCATTTTGAAGCTCATTTTTATCTTAAATGAGGGTTATTTGAGAGGATTGGTGAAGGTAAATTGTACATTTTCTTAAAATCTGCCCCATATAAAGACTTCAGTCGTCAAGGACATGGGGTTCTGGTGCATTGAATGAATTGACTGTTCGAGTGATCAACCATTTCATTTGATCTAAATATAGATAAGGTTTATTGTATACCATTGTTTCCTTTGTACGCTAGCCTCAGTTCCTTGCATGTCATCTTTTATCTACGATGTTCCAACAGAAATTCAGTTTTGAGAATCGATAAATGGGTCAGATTTTCAGAAAATGTACAATTCAACTTCGCCAATCTGTTCAAATAACCCAAATTTCAGACGAAAATAAAGTTCAAAATACAGTTCAACCTAACCAAACAGATTGCTAGAATCAATGCAATGCCGAATATACCCAAATGTACCTAGTATTCACCAAATTGCAGCCTAAATTTTCAGAATTTTCTAAATGTGTACAGCTGCGGTTTGTACATTTTCTGAAAATCTGACCCATATACGAACAATAAGCTGAGCATTCATATATGGATCAGATCTTCACAAAATGTACAATCGTCCGCCCTACACATTCAGTAGAACCTGCTAAATTAGACTGAAAAATGGTCAATACTAGGTATATCTGAGTATATTTTCTATTGCCTTGATTCAAACAATCTATTTGGTTTTGTTGAACTGAATTTTTAAGCTTATTTCTTTCTTAAATGAGTGTAATTTGAGAAGATTGGTGAAGATGAATTGTACATTTCCTGGCAATTTCACCCATATTGCGTATGTATTTTGGGTGTATTCATAGGTTATTTGAAAAATGTCCAAAGCTAAAGCATCCATCCACTCTTTCTTATAGGACTATGAACTGTAAATATTGAGAAAACTGGCATTCGTGCGTGTACCATACAACTAAATCACAAAATGGTGTTGCATATATTGTGAATTTAAATCAATCATTGTCATCACTACAACACTGCAAAATGTCATTATATTCCCAATAGAACGCCGAGTCATAGGCCAGGAAACCGATTAGCGAAGTGGGCGTCTAATCACTGACATATATGTAATGTCATGTCTTGAGTCTACTTTTTATGTAGGCCTACTACTCTTATAATATATTATGCTTAAATTAAATGCACGCGCACGCTGCGCAATCATTTCACACGCATTGTGCGTATTCTTATGCACAATCACTATGTGTGTGTTGTCCACAAGGTGGCAGTAAGAGGCTAGTAGACTGCATTTTATTCCTCATACTTCCTCATACCTTTATGTTACTACATCCAACACCTTTATTCTAATTATGTTAACGTTTCTGCTATGTCAAATGTCAATCGCTTATCAAGGCAATTTGACATTGCCTTGATTCAAACAATCTGTTTGATTATGTTGAACTGAATTTTGAACCTGATTTTGGTCTTGAATTTTGGTTATTTTAGAAGATTGGTAAAGGTGAATTTCACATTTTCTGGCGATTTCACCAAGATCCTTTAGTTTTCAAATACCCGACAACAACAAACGTATTTTCTGCTTTGTTCCCCCACCACGATATATGGGTCAGATTTTCAGAAAATGTACAGATTTAATGGCAGCTGTACACATTTAGTAAATTCTGCTAAATTAGGCTGCAATTTGGTCAATACTAGGTAAATTCGAGTGTATTTGGCATTGCATTGATTCTAGCAATCGGTTTGGTTAGGCTGAACTGAATTTTGAACTTTATTTTCGTCTGAAATCTGGGTTATTTGAGAAGACTGGCGAAGTTTAATTGTACATTTTCTGAAAATCTGACCCATACACCCACACCTATCTGCCCATCTCCATGTATATTACAATTGAAAATGTGATTTCCTTGTGGCTATAGCCTTCAATTCAATTCCATGTTTTGGTGGTATACACTGTGTCTCTCCAGGAGCAGACTAAAACGGTTTCCTTCTAAGATATCGCAGAAGAATTACATCAGTTAGAATCACCCAAGACGTAGAACCAGTGCTTCATCTATGATTATCGCCAGTCGGGATAGTTCCCGGGAAATCTATGATCCACTGAGTAGGAAATATATTCACCCAAATTCGATTTTATACAAATAACAAATGGTAATGTGGAGCTAGACGTCCGTGTAGCCACAAGGGTCAAATTGTCAAAAAATGTACAATTCACCTTCACCAATTCTCTCCAATAACCAAGATTTAAGACAAAAATGCAGTTTAACATAACAAAACAGATACTTTAAATCAATGTGATACCAAATATACTCAGATATTCCCGATATTCATCATTTTCAGCCAAATTTAGCAGAATTTACTGAATCTGTAGATCTGCCAATTGTACATTTTCTGAAAATCTGACCCATATCCAGCAGGTCGGGTAGCCACAAGGGTCAGATTGTCAAAATATGTACAATTCGCCTTCACCAATTATCTCCAATAACCAGAATTTAAGACAAAAATTAGGTTAAAAATACAGTTTAATATAGTAGAACAGATATTTTAAAACCACACAATACTAAACATACTCAGATATAGCCGCTATTCATCGTTTTCAGCCTAATTTAGCAGAATTTACTGAATGTGTAGAGCTGCCAATTGTACATTTCCTGAGCATCTGACCCACCAGACTGTGCGTCATATTGGATCACCAATAGATAATCCTAATTCGTCACTCTGGTTGCTTTTTGAAGTGTCATTAATATTATATTGACTGGCTATATTTCATGGATGCCTATCAGGTTAGAAAGCTCATCTTAATATCCTTATAGATGAGTTGCATAGCGGCCATTTTGAATCTTCTTTGCAAGGAATTATTGGACTAACGGTACAGGATAAAATCCAAGAATTGTTTACTTCCGTTTATAACATATGGGTGAAATTGCCAGAAAATTCGCCTTCACCAATCTTCTCAAATTACCTTCATTTAAGACAAAAATGAGGTTAAAAATTCAGTTTAATAAAACCAATTAGTATATGCTCATTCTACAACCGGGAGTTCCATATATATGTGAATTGATGTAGAACTAATGTCCTACATCAACGGGACTTTTCATGACATCAGACCGCGGACACGCTTAAAAAAAATTGTTATCAACAATCGTTTCTCGTGATTCCTCTGATAATAATCAAATGAACAATGAAAACATCTAAAGAAAGGAGAGAGTCAGATCTACAAATATATTATGTTAAATCAATGTGGATTTGAATATTCTCGCATATTCTCTCAATTGTTTACATGCTAATTTTTTCAGCCTACTCACCGCAGCCCTATTCTACAGAGCTATATATATAATAGGAATAGGCCCTTCTCCTGTGTTGATTGTTGTTCTCATATGGAACACTCAGCATGAAAGCAACATATTTCAGAGTTAAAACATCAAAAAGAAGGGAAACATTAACTTTGTACAACATATTAGGCACATATACTAATAAACTCATGGTACTCATTCTACGCGCGGAATGAAGAACTCGTTTCCCAGCAGTGATACAACACTCAGCCTTTGGCTTTGTGTTGTATCACTCCGCCTCCACACTCGTTCTTCATTTTTACCGTGCTCTGAACCTCGTACCACAATTCAATACAAAATATATCTAATATTCACCTTTTTTAGTCTAATTTAGCAGGTTCTACTGAATGTGTATGGAGTCCAATTGTACATTTTGTGAAGGTCTAACCCAAGATTTCCCGCCCACTCTGAACGCAGTTCCGTAAGTTGTTAGTGTGTGACTCTAGGATAGTTTTAATCAATATAAGTTTCCTGAGATATATTATGAGTTTATGCAGGAACATTTATAAGGTGGGAAAACTAATCACTATAAGATCTGAGAGGCAACATTGACGAAAGTATGTTCTTGAGTGGTGACTTTTATTTCCAACGTTTCGTGGCTATAGTAGCTCTTCATCAGGGAAAGGTACAGAGTATTCGTTATGATAAATGTGTAAAAACGGAAGTTGACATCGGATCTCCATTGATACTACATTCCTTGCTTGTTCATTTTCTCGTGGGGGGTCCTCGCGGTGTTTTTCGGTCCTTTTCAGTCGGGGGATTCGTGGTGGTTATATTCTTTGGTGGGGGGAGATTTTCTTTGGTTATTTTTTATATAAATGGGGTTCGTGGTTATAAATTCGAGAGTTGAATCGATGACTTTTATAAATTGATGAAAATATAAATAAAGATTGTTGTGTCGATTTCTATAGCTTTATTAAGTTGACAATTTATACATCGAGATGTTGAAATCTGGTTATTGAGTGGTTAGGCTAATGCGTGAAGGGAAAATAGAGGAACACATGGATATCCAATGAGACAGTAGGCAGGGTCCGTGATGCTTTAAAGGCAAGTAAATTACCTGGTCACATGTAAATAAAGGGTTTAAATTGCAAATGGGTCCTTATCAGAGTCTTCAGGCGAGGGAGAGGAATGACGTATTAAGGAGTATAGTCCCTTGGAACTCATGGGTCAGATTTTCAGAAAATCACCAATCTTCTCAAATAACCCGAATTTCAGACGAGAGTAACGTTAAAAATACAGTTCAACATAACCAAATAGATTGCTAGAATCAATGCAATGCCGAATATACTCGAATTTACCTAGTATTGGCCACATTGCAGATTAATTTAGCAGAATTTACTAAATGTATACAGCTGCCAATTGTACATTTTTTGAAAATCTGACCCACATACTCATGCACGAGGTCTAAAAGAGTGGGCAGCCTGTCCGGAAGATAAAAACATTTCACTTTTTCATGCTTGCTCATGCTATAAATATCAAACTTTTTGCATTCTGCACGATTTGACGAATGTTTTTATTTTCTTTAATCGATATAATAGTAAAAATCTTATATTATACTAGCAAAGTACCCGTCCTCTGGATGGTTCCCCTCTCTTCCCACACTTCCCCCTCTCCCTCTTTTCCCTCCCCTCTTCTGTCTCTCATACCTGTTTTTCTCTCCCAACCTCATCTCTGATTCCCCCTCTCCCTCCCCTCTTCCTCATGCTCCCCCTCCCTGCTTTCCCTCCCTTCCCCTACATCCTCTCCCTCCCTCTCTCCCTCTCCTATTCCCCCACCCTCTCCCTTTTCTTCACTCTCCCCCTCCTACACCCTTTCCCTCCCCTCCCCCTCTCCAATACCCCCACCCTCTCCCTCCCCTCTTTTTCACTCTCCCACTCCTCTGCATGTAGTCAGATCCCCCTGGAAGAGACGTAGTAGCTTGTGGGAAATGACATAGTCTGTCACAGGGGCTTTCCCAGGCTATAAATAGAGTGTGGAGATCCCAATTTTGAAAAAGGCTTCAAAATCACATTTTCCCCTAAACAAACCACATAATATAATGTCCTCCAGACAGGGTCGACGGACCTGTACAGACCAGAAAAACACATGGGGAAATCACAGATTCCCAGAACATGCCTGACAAAAAAACCCTTCTTGAGCTTTATATATTAGATTAGATATGAATTTAGTTTTCAGATTATACATAGGTTGGAGTCAAAACCGTAAAGACTCTTTTAGCAATGGGTTAAGACACTGTTAAAGGGGACTGGCAGCCATAGGCATCCATAGGCATCCTTAGGCTAGCTCTGCCTGGGCCAATGCCCCATGTCCATATACTACTGCTGTGCTTCATGCCTTAATGACTATTTACATGCAAGCTCTGCCACATGCCTTGTCTATAACGCTACCACAGGTTCCTCTCTAGGACATGCAGACTTCCAATGTGTTATTATTTCCTTCATATATAGGGGTCAGATTTTCAGAAAATGCACAATCTACTGTTCTACACATCTATCAAATTCTGTTAAATTAGAGTGAAAAATGATAAATACTAGGGATATCTGAGTGTATTCTGTATTGTATTTATTCAATAAATCTGTCTGGTTATGTTAAACTGTATTTTGAACCTGATTTTCATCTTAAATTTGGGTTATTTGAGAGAATTGGTGAAGGTGTTAGGGTAGGCCAATTGTACATTTTCTAAAAATCTGACCCATATATGATAATTACAATGTAAATGTAAAGTATTTCCATGTATTGAATGGACCTAAAGAAGGAGAAGCCAGGGGACTGACTGATGTGAAATTAGCAAACTAATCAAGTTGGGTGGCGTAGATATTGCTGGGGGCACATTTACCAAAGTCTAGACTCTCATTAAGTATCCATATACGATTTGGAAAATAGGTTTTATGAATCTTATTATACACGCATTGCTCTGAAAACAACGTATCTAGAGTGATTTAGTGATTTAATGATTTGAGTGATTTAGTGATTTAGTGCGTATTTCACTAGTGATTTACGTGGGGTTGTCATGGCAACTATGTTAGAGAATAAGACCGACATCATAAGTTTATAAAACTTTTTATTTGAAGGAGTAGTAACCATATGGACAGCCGGGAACACCTGCGAATGGGCAGATGGTTCAACACCAATTCTGATCATTACTCTGTAACTGTTTGAATCTGATTTGAATAAAAGTATTATATATATATAACCAATCTGCTTTTTTTTAACTAAGATTACGAAGATTCGCAAAGATTCGCGAAGATCAACTTCGCCAATCTTCTCAAATAACCCAAATTTCAGACCAAAATAAACTTCAAAATACAGTTCAACCTAACAAATTGCTAGAATCAATGCAATGCCAAATATACTCGCATTTACCTAATTTTCACCATTTTCCAGTCTAATTTAGCAGAATTTACTAAATGTGTAGAGCTGGCAATTGTACATTTTGTGAAAATCCGACCCATGTGTTATATGAAGATTTGTCTATATTGTATATGGAATAGTTATTGAAATATTGTAGGAAAATAAGAAAAATATAAGAGAAGTCCTAAGGCTGTGATCCTAAGATCTAGAATAGTGTTGATTGTGGAGTAGGTCTACAGGTAAGTGATTGGTCCATGTGACTATTGCTGATTGGAGGAATATATAATGAGATGAGGGTGCCACCTGTGCCTTCACATGCTACCGTAATTACTGCAATAAATTCCTGAGTAACCGTACCTTATAGGTTATGGACATGTTACTTAATTAATGTAATTAATATAATAATTAATGATAATTATAGTCATAAAGTGGTTACCCATTGTTACGTCATTATTGCGTAACATGATGTAACATATGTAATACCCAAAGGTTCCTGTGTAAGAGCTTGGCGCGTTATTTCTGTTTTTAAAATTCTCGCTGCTGATTTTAAACTTTTGTTTTTTCATTGTGTTTCTTTCCTAGCAAACTATTATATATATATATAACTTTTATTCAATATCAAGTTATTACAGTTTACACAGTATTGAAGCATTACCTGAATAGGTATTAGCCCTCTGCTCAATTACAGGTTTTCCTGGCTGGCCGATTGATAACACCTCATTTTGAAATTTTCATATAATACATGATAAGTAATCTAGAATTAACATGTTTACATTAGTTTAATCCATTGATTTTTGGGTTCATAATTAGTATTAGTAATTAGTGCTTAATGTGCATTCTTTTGACATTCCATTATTACATGGAATAGCAATCGCAATACAGACTTTACAATACATAATATTTTTCGACAGTGTACCCTCTCCTCCCCCCACCCACCCCTCCCCATTTTTCTCTGATTCCATTCCCCCTATCGATATATCGATCTTAATTTTCATCCTGGTAATACATAACCAGTTAAGCCCCCCCCCCCTAATTTATATAATGTTCCCTTTTCAATGACATATATGTAACAATTCATTTTACTAGAGCATCGGTTGACTTTAAATATGGATCATAGTCTAGGTGATATTTGTTTTTTAAATAATCATAAAAGATAGAATTTTGAATTCCTTGAAGGACGTCGACCATGTACGGTAGTGTTGGAGTGTGGAAATGTTTTTTCTATTCTTTATTTCTCTAAATTTTGTTTTTTTGTTTAATTGTTATTTGTCTAAACAGGGACTGTCTTCTTCTAATGAGGTTTTGCAGACTCCCGTATTCATATTGTTGTCACTTTGTATAATATGATATAATATTACTATAACGTAATTAGATTAGGCTATGCTGAGAGTGAGTGAGTGAGATTAGTTGCTTTACGCCCTTATCAACACATTTAATATGGTTATATCAAGGGCGGGAGAGCTGAGAGGGAGGCAGTTTATGATCATACCCAGGAAATAGAGATAGAGTAGAAGGGAGAGAGAGACAGAGAAAAGAGACAGAAAGGCACTTTATGGTCCTACCCAGGGAGAGCTGAGAGGGAGGCAGTTTATGATCTTACCCAGGAAATAGAGATAGAGTAGAAGGGAGAGAGAGACAGAGAAAAAGAGACAGAAAAGCACTATAAGGTTATAGGCCTACCCAGGACCTTGGCTATGCTGAGAATATCGTCTTTGACGAAATATATTTGTTCCTGAATAAGATATTTGTGATCCGTTGTAGGAAAATGAATCATAAGTCGGAAAAATATGGATTTTGAGATATCATCATATTAGAAAAGAGAAGATCAAGCCGATTCCAATGATAGTAAACACTAGCACACCTAATAAGTATTTCTATATCTTCTGTATTTCTATAAGTTTGATATTTTTATTTTTGAAAAAATTACCAGTAAAGTAACTTAGTTACTTTACTAAATATACTCCATATGAAGGCCTTCAAAGCGCAAGGATATATTCAATACAATGTCCTGAAATTTGTTACACAAATTCATGTGTCCATAAGTGTTAAACTCTCACAATATCAGAACATTCCAATAAAGAAATCTTGTAAAAAAAATCACTTTGAACAATATTAATCTTGCGATTTATGACTCTTTTCCTGAAACATTTCAAAATCAAATCAAACCAAATCACGGTATGGAAGCCGAATCAATCGCTTCATATTTACGTTAGTGACCCACACTCGAGCAGGCTTTTGTTATTGTTGTCCAACAAGCAACTTCTCCATGTTCCCACTTCCGGTCAGAGCAGATTTCTCATCCGGGCCTTCTTGAAGAGGAACGAGGAAGGCCACGTGACCGCTCGGCTAGAGATGGTCGATCTGTAGTGGGCGTAGACAAAATTGAGTATGAAAAAGTGTCTGGGGTCAACGTTCATGCAGCATTTGCATCCGTTCACGTACAAATCTCACCCATAACGTGACCCTGCGAGAGCTGAGGGAGGCCGGATGCCGTATTGGCTCTTTATATCTATGCTGCGGTCTGACGTTTTTGTCCGAATGAAAAATCACATTGATTATTATAAAAGAAGGGAGATGTGGGTCAGATCTTCAGAAAATGTACAATTCACTGTCACCAATCCTCTCAAATAACTCAGATTTCAGACGACAATGAAGTTTAAACACTTCAACCTAACCAAACAGACTGCTAGAATCAATGCAATGCCAAATATACTCGATTTTACCTAGTATTGACCAAATTGCAGCCTAATTTTGCAGAATTTACTAAATATGTGTGGCTGCTATTGTACATTTTCTGAAAATATGACCCATGTGGGACAGGAGGGCGCATCACGGGGATGCAAAGCGTAAAAACAAATGTAGCACTGTACAGGGACACATACACAAAGCAGCCAAGAGTAGCCAGGTCAGTTCTTCAAAAAATGCACAATCGTCAGTCCTACACATAATTTAGTCATTTTTGCTAAATTAGTCTGAAAAATGATAAACACTGGGTATATTTGAGTATATTTGGTATAGCCTGGAAAGCCAGAATCTGTTCGATTATGTTGAACTGTATTTTAGAGCTAATGTTTGTATTAAATTTGAGTTGGTTGAAACGATTGGTGAATGCCAATTGTACATTTTCAGGAGACTTCAGCCAACCAGGCTTTCCCTTGCTGTTGCTTTACATAGTGCGCTGAAAACCAAACATCTATATTTACACAGCCCTCCCAACTATAGGCCTCATTGTTCAATTAAATGGGTCAGATTTTCAGAAAATGTACAATTTAACCTGGCAAATCTTCTTAAATAACCCAAATTTCACACGGAAATAAAGTTCAAAATACAGTTCAACCTATAGCCAAACAGATTGCTAGAATGAATGCAATGCCGAATATTCTCGAATTTACCTAGTATTGACCAAATAGTCTACTTTCCAAATTCCGTCGCCAGTGCGTACTAGTGACTGCAGGATTAACTTTTACCACTGGGCGCATGCCCAGTCCAGCTGACCCACCTAGCTATGAGGGCCAAACCGTGCACGCTCCAGTCGAGCTCCCAGTAGAGGGGCAGGGGTGTGTGTATGCCTAGAGCACACGGTCACTGACCCACTGCAGGCCGTACACCTACGCTTACTTGGTTTTTGGTGATACACTCTTACAAAAGTTGCCATATACTAAATCTAGCGGATAAAATATTCTCTTATCAAGCATAACCAATCTTAACATGTCATTTGATAATATTGGATAGCTTACAGTATCATACAATAACTCAAATTCTGAGAGAAAAAGGAGAAAGTTAGAAGCCTATGGTTAATACATAAGGCTTCTGTAAGCCTGCCCGCCTAGCTCTTAGTTTGGGCCGTTTCCACCGCTCTCTGTATGGCGCCGCTCTCAATTTGAAAACTGCCCTATTGCAACCTAATTTTGCAGAATTTACTAAATGTATACAGCTGACAATTGTACATTTTCTGAAAATCTGACCCAAATGTCTTGGTTGGTCAGATCTTAAAACAAAATGTACAATCAGCCACCCTACACATTCAGTAGAACCTGCTGCATTAGGCTGAAAAATGGTAAATACTAGATATATCAGTTAGTGGATGTCATGTTAGTGCATTGTGGTTAGTTGCTAAATCTCCCTATTATCTACATGGTTGTGCCTTTAGAACAAGCCAGCTAGTCTCCCTAGATAATCTATCATTGTTTCGTATGTCTGTTTTCTTTGGTTAATCTTCACTGACATCTGTCATGAGTCCCAACAAATATAGAGCTCTCGTTGAGGGTATGTATGTACCTGCTTTTAGCGAAAAGGGAAAAGGGTATCTAGAAGTTATAAACCGATATGTGATGTGGAATACGACTTTCGACAAGTCGCAAAAAATGGATTTTGAGATATCATCATAGAAAGAGGAGATCAAGCCGATTCCAATGATAGTAAACGTTGGGACATCAAATAAGTATTTCTATATTTTCAGGTTGATGATTTTATGTTTGAAAAAAAGGTTTGCAATATTTCTGGGTGGGAAATTACTAGTAAAGTAGCTAAATATACTCTATATGATGGCATTTGAAACGCACGGATATATATGTTTCAATATATATATTGTTCACATTATATATTTATATAAATGAGGTTGGTCGGACTGTCGCCACCTAGTGTTGGTCTTCTCTACCTCCCGGGAGTGTCTGTGTGTAAATATCTCACTGAAGCTGTTAAAAAATGTAAAGAAGCGGGCCAGGTGGAGACTAATTGGACCAAATTCCTGGACGTTCTCACCTTGCAAAAGCTAACCGAACAGGAGGAAGTTCAAGCAGCCTTAGGCGTTACCGAACTCCGCCGTCTTAATGCTAGTCAGAGTGCTGAGATTTCTGATATGTTGGACAAAATGGACGTCATGTCAGACCAATTCAAGAAAGTTCTGAAGTTAGTACCTACCGGTAAGGGAGGACGCGGTGGTGAAGGTGCGACCGACAGCCATTTTGATAATGTTATGGGTAGTGGCTTGTCCGGTGTGTTGGACCCTAGTTTGACCAACGCGCTTCGTGATGTGGCCGTCTCATTGGATCCTGCCGTTGCAATAAAGGATAAAGGTATGCCTCTCCGACCGGAATATTATGTCCAGCATCTACTGTATAAAACCCCGGTTAAGAATTTGGATCACAACAAACTTTCATATCGTGAATTAGTCCATGGGATGGTCAGGGTTGCTGTGCACTTGTTGGAATCTGACGGTGATATTGCCAGTTATCTTGACCACCTAAGCTTCTTGACGGAGGAGGGCATAAATGACACTTTCCAAGACAAAGCATATGCCTTGTATGATCATAGAATGGTAAACAAAGTCTCTAGTGGTAGATTGGACCCGTTCAGCGCCGGAGACCCGTTGTGTGTGGCTGTAGGCTTCAGTCCGTTGTTGCGTAAGCTGGGTAAACAACAACAATCCAATGCGCAGCAAGCTGCTTCGTCTACTTCGTCTACTTCTGGTACTGGCGCACACAGACAAGGGAGGTCAAGGATTCCTGCAGACTTTCCGGATGATGTGTGCTATGATTGGAACTATCGCAACTGTACTAATACTGCTTCTAGTTGTACTCGTAAGCATCATTGCCGGTTGTGCAAACTGGATCATTGTGCCGTGGGGTGTCCCCAGAGGAAACCCCGGGATTCCCGGCAGTGACGTCACTCGCCAACGAGAGTATGCGAGAGCAAGATCTGTCATGGCGGCCATTCCTCAGACTCGTGCGTTTTGCCCACTTCGGACATTGCAAAATCTTCATTCTCTCGTCCTTCTCAAGTTTGCCACCTCTCCGATGTTAACAACAATCATGTTCCTGGTGCTGAGCATCTATTACGCGTATCAACTACTGATTGCAATGCCGTATCTTCTCCCCAGGGACTTCTCGACTCTTCTCGTGACTCGGACACTTGTGCTTTGTTTACATCATGCTATGGGGATGTACTTCCCGTGGGTCGCAATGTTATGTGTACTGATACTTGCCTTGTTGATAGTCCCGTTCGCGCATTATCCTGCCCTGATGTATGTAATCATGTCCTTCACCCTGGTTGTACTACCATTGACTCTGTTACATGCCCTACTTGCCCTGCTATCACATGTACTTGTCCTTGTAGTTGTTGCGATGATGTATGTGTTGTCACCGGTGTCGACTGTATTGATATTGACTATGTTGATGATGTACCAGATTGGTGTTACCCATGTGAGAGTGTTTCATGTTTTAATATTGACGATGTACTTTATGATGCTGATGTCTTGTTTGCAAACGTTGATGATCTATCCTTTGCTAGCATTGATTATACTATGTGTACCATTGTTGATGAATTACGCCAGTCACCCTTCATTGATCTCAGTCGCCACTATGCTTCTCCCCACTACATCGGCGGGTTCAGGTCGCAGTTGAACCCTACTGCTTGGTCTGATGAACTACGACATGAAACCAACCCTTTTCTTCGTAGTTATCTTCTCAAAGGTGTCTTTGATGGGTTTGATATCGTCGACCAATTTTCTACGATACCTTCATATAATTGTGAGAACTACGCCTCAGTTCTTCAACCAGATGCCTTCGCCTTTGTGAATGACTTAATTCAACAGGAATTAGATGCAGGTAAATTCAAGGTTGTGGATACCCCTCCTCACTGTGTACATGCTATTGGTACGGTACCAAAGCGGTGCGGAGCTTATAGGCCCATTACTGACTGTAAGCGCCCCTTGGGCTCCTCTATTAATTGCTACATGTCAGATACCTGCAAGTCCTTCAAATACCATACAATCCAAGAGGTGGCTAGTGTTATGACCCGTAATTGCTACATGTGTACAATAGATATCTCTTCTGCCTACAGGACTGTAGCCGTTAATCCCTCAAAATGGACATTCCAGGGCTTGTGGTGGCCCTTCAAGGACGGAGTCAAGTTTCTGGTTGATACACACCTTTGCTTCGGGCTCCGCTGTGCGCCATTTATCTTCACACAATTATCCAACTTCATATCCGGATGCATGGTACACAGGGGGTGCTCCCGCATCTTCAATTATATTGATGATTTCATCATATTAGCTGAGACTCGTGATGAATGTGTCTTCTACCAGAAGGTTCTCTTCCGTCTGCTACTGGGATTAGGATTTCATATTTCATGGAAGAAAGTGATTGCCCCATCTTGCCGCATTACATATATTGGTATAGAGTTGGACTCTGTTAATATGCTCCTTCGCCTGCCAGATGATAAGGTTCTGAAGCTGCACGCTGAGCTTTCCTTTTTCGAGCATCGTTCCAGAGCAACTAAGCGCCAACTGCAGCGTTTGTGCGGAGTGCTGGCCCACTGTGTCAAAGTTATTTGTGGTGCCAAGACCTTTTCCCGCCGTATAGTTAGCCTGCTATGCGACCTCCCAGTAGACTCTAACCCCAGAGTTCGATTGAATGATGAGTTCACTAAGGATCTGCAGTGGTGGCGCCTTGTGGCTGCGGAGTTCAATGGTGTCTCCCCCATAATTGACTTCAACTTCGGGCAGGGCCCGTGGTTTGTAACAGACTCATCAATGCAAGGCTTTGGACTGGATGCGGCTGATGACTGGCTTGCTGGTTATTATTCCCCGCATGTGTGTGATGTAGAGATTAGCCCTTGTGTTGCGGGTCATAGCCATTGGTGTGACATTAACATTTCATCCATTTTTCAAGGTTTGAACATCAACTTCCTTGAGTTGATCCCAGTCTGGCTCGGCCTGCTTCGTCTCGCCCCGCGCTTCCCAGGCACCCATATTATTTGCCATAGTGACAACCTACAAGTCCTACATATGGTTGGCAAGGGCCATAGTATCAACTCTAATTGTATGGCTTTACTGCGGCATATATTTTGGATCTGTTCCGTATTTAAATGCCACCTATCTGTTCAGTATATCAGCACCCATGATAACTACTTGGCTGATGCGCTCTCCCGCATTTATGATACCAAGGCCTTACCAAAGGATGTATTCTCTATATGTTCCAGATCATGCCCCGTTAGCAGCCCTGGATGCAGAGGTTTCAAAGATTATTGCTTCGGCCTACTCGACCAATACTTTGGCCACCCGGAGCTCGCAGTGGAAGCGCTTCCTGTCGTTTTGTGTCAGCCGCCAGTTGACCCCTCTCCCTGCTTCAGAGAAGACTGTGGTTCGCTTCCTCGTCATGATCAGCTTATCCAGCAAATATTCCACAGTTAACAACTATTTGTCCGCCATTATGGGACTGCACAGAGTGTACGGTTATGAGCCTACATCCCGTGAGAGCTTCATGGTTAAGATGTGCATGGCGGGCATCAGGAATACGGTGGGCGACCAAGTGACTCAAAAGCGTCCATTGGGGGTTGATCACCTTGTGGCTATGCATCGTCTTATTGACTCTTCTGTGTATGACAGGATCTGCTGGACGGTGGTTGCACTATCATTCCGCTCTCTTCTGCGCAAGTCTAATCTTGTAGGTGATTCGACCTTCGCTGGCCACCTGTTGCCACCTAGCGTTGGTCTTCTCTACCTGCCAGGTTCCCGCACCGGTGACAGTCACTTACTCCTTGGCTACCAACCTCACCACACCTTCACTTACTCCTATTTCACGTGTGAAAAATTCTTTATTTAATAAATAGGGCAGTCACTTGACAGCCGGCCATCAAGGCAAAGTTCCCTGTTCTGTTATTTTTCTCCACTCGCTATTTATATGTAATACACAGTCTTGACGTTTGGTGAGTGAATGAGATTGGTTGCTTGACGCCCTTATCAACATATTTAATATGGTTATATCAAGGGCGGGAGAGCTGAAAGGGAGTGAGTGAGTGAGATTTGTTGCTTTACGCCCTTATCAACACATTTAATATGGTTATATCAAGGGCGGGAGAGCTGAGAGGGAGGCAATTTACGATCATACCCAGGAATAGAGATAGAGAAGAAGGGAGGGAGAGACAGAGTAAAAGAGACAGAAAGGCACTTTATGGTCATACCCAGGAAATAGAGATAGAGAAGAAGGGAGGGAGAGACAGAGACAAAGAGACAGAAAGGCACTTTACGGTCATACCGAGGAAATAGAGATAGAGAAGAAGGGAGAGGGACAGAGAAAAAGTGACAGAAAGGCACTCTATGGTCATACCGAGGAAATAGAGATAGAGTAGAAGGGAGAGAGACACAGAGAAAAAGTGACAGAAAGGCACTTTATGGTCATACCCAGGAAATAAAGATAGAGAAGAAGGGAGGGAGAGACAGAGTAAAAGAGACAGAAAGGCACTTTATGGTCATACCCAGGAAATAAAGATAGAGAAGAAGGGAGGGAGAGACAGAGTAAAAGAGACAGAAAGGCACTTTATGGTCATACCCAGGAAATAGAGATAGAGAAGAAGGGAGAGAGACAGAGACAAAGAGACAAAAAGGCACTTGATGGTCTCACCCAGGAAATAGAGATAGAGAAGAAGGGAGAGAGAGACAGAAAAAGAGACAGAAAAAGAGACAGAAAAGCACTTTACGGTCTTACCCAGGAAATAGAGATAGAGTAGAAGGGAGAGAGACAGAGACAGAGACAAAGAGACAGAAAGGCACTTTATGGTTGTACCCAGGAAATAGAGATAGAGAAGAACGTAGAGAAAGACAGAGAAAAAGAGACAGAAAGGCACTTCATGGTCATACCCAGGACCACTCTTGACATTTGGTAGATGATGTTACTAACAGTGTTAGGAACCTTAAAGTGACAGAAAGTGACAGAAAGGCACTTTATGGTCATACCCAGGAAATAAAGATAGAGAAGAAGGGAGGGAGAGACAGAGTAAAAGAGACAGAAAGGCACTTTATGGTCATACCCAGGAAATAAAGATAGAGAAGAAGGGAGGGAGAGACAGAGTAAAAGAGACAGAAAGGCACTTTATGGTCATACCCAGGAAATAGAGATAGAGAAGAAGGGAGAGAGACAGAGACAAAGAGACAAAAAGGCACTTGATGGTCTTACCCAGGAAATAGAGATAGAGAAGAAGGGAGAGAGAGACAGAAAAAGAGACAGAAAAAGAGACAGAAAAGCACTTTACGGTCTTACCCAGGAAATAGAGATAGAGTAGAAGGGAGAGAGACAGAGACAGAGACAAAGAGACAGAAAGGCACTTTATGGTCGTACCCAGGAAATAGAGATAAAGAAGAAGGGAGAGAGAGAGAGACAAAGAGACAAAAAGGCACTTGATGGTCTTACCCAGGACCACTCTTGACATTTGGTAGATGATGTTACTAACAGTGTTAGGAACCTTAAAGATGAGAATATTACAACAAAGAGATTTCACTAAAACACATATCACATAATCACATATATACATGTACTGTAGAAATAGAATATATGATGGGCAGAAGTAAGTGTTGACTAGCGAGCAGCAAGGCAGGATGAGGGATTTTCTACCTCCATTCACCACAGCATTGTCTTGAATGAATCAAGGTTCAATCAATAGGTTTTAAAAACAAAAATACAACAATCAATAGCCTACTATTGTATGGGTTGTCATCATTTGTGAGGGCAGGTGCTGGCTTTGGGCGCTGGTTTATTTCCAGGAAACATCTGATTGATTGACCGACTCGTGGCCAATCGAGGACAGTATTGGCTAGAGGCCGGGTAGTCACTATATGGGTCAGATCTTCAGAAAATGTACAATCGGCAGATCTACACATTTAGTAAATTCTGCTAAATTAGGCTGTAAAATGGTCAATACTATGTATATCTTGGGATATCTGACATTGCCTTGATTCAGACAATCTGTTTGGTTATGTTGAACTGAATTTTTAACCTCATTTTTGTCTTAAATTAGGGTTATTTGAGAGAATTGGTGAAGATGAATTGTACATTTTCTTG
Source organism: Sthenelais limicola (assembly GCA_942159475.1). Classification (NCBI taxonomy): domain Eukaryota; kingdom Metazoa; phylum Annelida; class Polychaeta; order Phyllodocida; family Sigalionidae; genus Sthenelais; species Sthenelais limicola. The sequence continues at coordinate 38,493,901 of OW804097.1, read as the reverse complement.
CGATTTGACCCGAATATGACTTTCGATCAATCCTGCTGTCATAAATATATAATGCGATTCAAATAGAAAATAGAATTGTTACAGTTGGGAGCGACATGTGTCAGGAGATTAGGTATTTGGGTCAGATTTTCGGAAAATGTACAATTGGCAGCCGTACACATTTAGTAAATTCTGCTAAATTGGGCTGCAATTTGGTCAATACTAGATATATGTGGCATTGCATTGATTCTAGCAATCTGTTTCGGTAGGTTGAACGGTATTTTGAACTTTATTTTCGTCTGAAATTTGGGTTATTTGAGAGGATTCGTGAAGGCGAATTGTACATTTTCTGACGGTTTCACCCACGTACGACTTTCGATCAATCCCGCTGTCATAAATATACAATGGGATTCAAATAGGAAACATAATTGTAACAGTTGGGAGCGACGTATGTGGGTCAGGTTTTCAGAAAATGCACAATCAACATTCCTACACATCTCTCAAATTCTGCTAAATTAGTGTGAAAAATGATAAAGATTCAGTACATCTGAATGTACTCTGTATTGTATTCATCCAATAAATCTGTCTGGTCATGTTGAACTGTATTTTGAACCTGATATTGGTCTTAAATTCGGATTATGTGAGAGGATTGGTGAAAGCCAATTGAACATTTTCCGAAGTTCTGACACGTGTGAGGAGATTAGGTATTTGTTTGTTACTTGTTGGGTGCTGGGAGTAGAATTAAAGTCTATTCACGAGTAATCATGGTAGAATGTCTCCAAAGAGGAATGATGGAGTAGAACTGATTCCCTGGGAACTTGAAAATGAAAGCAGGACCTTCGTCAATACCTATAGCACCCCTGCCTCCGAGACTAGCATCCTATGTCACGGATGTACAAGAGAAGGGTCAGATCGTTGGAAAATGTACAATTGCTAGCTCTACACATTTAGGAAATCCTGCTAAATTAGACTAAAAAATGATGAATACTAGGTATATCTGAGTGTATTTTGTATTGCCTTGATTCAAACAATCTATTTGGTTTTGTTGAACTGAATCTTTAACCTCGTTTTTGTCTTAAATTAGCAGTCTACATTAGGGTAATTTGAGACGATTGTTGACGGCGAATCGTACATTTCTGGCAATTTCACTCACCAAGAGAAGTGAGGATATGTCATCGTATCCTCCTGACAGAGGTCTTTTGTTGGCTGGCAGAAGGGACTGCTTCATCATTGTCGACTGGACACAGGCAGTACCTGTGCAAATACCTGATTTAATTTACTCTGAGGTCGACTGTTATAACCAGCTATAGTGGCGGTAACGACCCTCTGGCACCCTCCCGGTCCTCAGGGCATCATTCAGGTCTATAGAAATAGCAATGGCTCTCTGCTGTCTACCCAGTATAAGGGTCAGATCGTCAGCAAATGTACAATTCGCCGTCACCATTTCCCTCATTTAAGACACAAATGAGCTTCAATATACTACTCTCTACCCAGTATCTGTGATTTTCCAGCACACGAGTAGTATAAAAGGTCCTTTACTTGTATATGGGTGAAATCGCCAGAAAATGTACAATTCATCCTCACCAATCCTCTCAAATAACTCAAATTTAAGACACAAATCGAGTTCAAAATTGTATTCAATATAACCAATCAGATTGAATCAAGGCAATGTCAATTATTCTCAGATATACCTAGTATTGTCCATTTTACAGTCTAATTTAGTAGAATATACTAAATGTGTAGATCGGTCTATTGTACACTTTCTGAAGATCTGACCTATGCTGTCTAGCCAGGTCGGACAAAAATTCAAATGAACACTTACATCCGAATTTGTACACATTTCTAAACTTCCATTAGGACAGAAAGGCGGAACTTGATATTCAATATTATTTATAGGCCTCTGTCAAAGGTCTTAATTGGTCTGGAATGCGGGGTCAGATTTTCAGAAAATGCACAATCTACAGTTCTACACATCTATCAATTTATGCTAAATTAGAGTGAAAAATAATAAATACTGAGTATATCTGAGTATATTCTGTATTATATTCATCCAATAAATCTGTCAGGTTGTGTTGAACTGTATATTGAACCTTATTTCCTTCGTAAATTCGGGTTATTTGAGAGGATTGGTGAAGCTCAATAAATTATTGTACATTTTCTGAAAATCTGACCCAGCGACAAACGAGGAATGAAAATCCACTAATGGAGAAGGCGGTTACTGTCCCTCAGCTATTATGTTTCGGACAATGGCTTTCTTGTGTTGTAATGCATTCAATATAATTATACTTAATTGATATTTGCTGAAAACATCTCCATTATAAAATTAGTTGCCAGTTACTAATTAATAAAAAACATCAAATTTATTTGTCCTTTCCCAACGGCAGAGTGAATAATGTTAGTTTAAGGAAAGTTAAGTTTAGAAAGTGAGAAAAAAGTATTGTTATGCGCGTTCCAAAAGGCCAGGCGGGTAAAAAGACGCTCCCCGTTCTCTGTTAAATGCCAAACTCTTTCTTCAAGTTCAACATTGCCATAAATGAAGTTATTACTTTTGTTAGACTTACTATTATTATTACTTTTACCATTTGTACCTAGCTCAGCATTGAGTATAATCTACCTTTTTGGGGAGTGTGGCCCTTATTTGTGATGTGTTAAAGCAAAATGAGTCACAAGTCGCAAAAAATGGATTTAGAGATATCACTATAATATTATTTGAAAAGATGAGATCAAGACGATTCTAATGATGGTAAGCATAATGATATCAAATAATTATTTCTATATTTAATAGTTGATATTTCTATTTTTGAAAAATTTGCAAAGTTCGCAATATTTCTGGGTGGACAAATACTAGTAAAGTAACTAGTTATACTCGATAAGATGACCTTAGAAATGCATGGATATCTTTAATACATAGTCTCGAAATTCGAGACATGTATTTATGGGCCTGAGAGAGCTAGATACCCCAAATATGATAACATTTGAACAAAGAGAACAGGGTGAAATCATCTGAAAATGTAAAATTCACATTCACCAATCCTCTCAAATAACCCAAATTTCAGGTAAATATAAAGTTCAAAATACAGTTCAACTTAACCAAACAGATTGCTAGAACCAATGCAATGCCAAATATACTCAGATATACCAAGTATTGACCAACTTGCAGCCTAATTTAGCAGAATTTACTAAATGTGTACGGCTGCCAATTGTACATTTTCTGAAAATCTGACCCACCAAGACTTTATGGATTTTGACTTATTCTCCCATATATGTCCGACTGAATATGCCACATTTCACCAAAATCAAAACAAAGATTAGAATTCAACATAGTTACCAAATTAGCCGAGAAATTAATTAATGGGGATTTAAAAAGCATTCTTAACAGCTGATTTAGGAGTTGATGAAACAATAATTATTTTCTTTAAAACTAAGTTAACATTTTGACTGAACATATCAGTAGAACATTACTGGCCTGAACAAAGCGATCATAACTTGATATCTAAAGTCTGTACGAAAAGTAGTTGACACGTGATTCCTTAGTACCTTTAAGGGGAGGGAAAAGTGGGGGATTTTTGACTTCAAACTATTACCCCCTGAATCGCCGTTTGCGACCAACCATGGCCGGTTGCAGCCAACTGTGCAGCAGCTGTTGTTTTGCTTAAAAGGAAGGGAGAGCTGGTTATACTGGCCCTGTTTCCCCATGGTTGATTGCAATGAGCGACTCGCTGGGCAACGAGTGGACAGGTCCTTGTCATAAATAGAAATCAGAAACCTCCCACTTTTCCCTCCCCTTAAAGGAACGAAGGAATCATGTGTCAACTATTTTTCAGACAGACTATAGATGTACGTTCATAATATTCAAATCTGATGTCATTATTTTGCTATGGTATTTCCTAATGCTAGAATTCTATACAAACATGAAGTTTACATAATATATGCATTGCCTTATGATATACGGGTCAGATCGTCAGAAAATGTACAATTGGCAGCTCTACACATTTAGGAAATCCGGCTGAATTAGGCTGAAAAATGAGTCATACTATGTCTACTCTGTAAATCGGAGAATTTTGGTATTGTGTTGTTTTAAAATATATGTTAAACTGTATTTTGAAGCTCATTTCTGTCTTACATTTGGGTTACTTGGGAGGATTGGGGAAGGTGAATTGTACATTTTCTAACGATCTGTCCCATATAGATGAAAAAACTTTCCAGTGATCCTCAACAATTTTGATGACAAAATAAGCAACCCATATTTTGTGTATCATAAACGGTTTTTTCAAGGCAAATACTGCGGATGGGGTCCACATAAATGTCGCAGCATAAATAGGCTCTAGGTGTTTTTGCTTGAGGCAGTTTGCCTAGACAGCCGTTCTGGGTCAGACCATCGGAAAATGTACAATTGGCAGCTCTACACATTTAGGAAATTCTGCTAAATTAGCCTGGAAAATGGAGAATACCGGGTATGTCTTATAGTATATTTTGTATCGCATTGATTTTAAGTATCTGTTTTGCTATGTTAAACTGAATTTTAAAACTCATTTCAGTCTGAAATGTGGGTTATTTGAAAGGATTGGTAAAGGTGAATTGTACATTTTCTGAAGATCTGACCCACCTATGAAAACAGTCATGATTTTGACATATGAAGACTTTGGTGGGGAATCCATCCCACTTTCCAACAAAAACCTAGGTTAATTTTATTGCACAGTCTAGGCCCAAAGTTGAGAGAGTCCTTTCCAGAGCCAGCCTCTCGCCTGAAAAAGTGCCATTATAATTCCATTAAGACCGCAAAATGTCATTATATTCCCATTAAAACGCATAGTTCTAGGTCAGAAAGCCGATTAGCGCAGTAGGGGTCCAATCACTGACATACAATTCTTATCTGACCTGCGGGTTTGGGCCTAGAGTATGCAGGGAAATCGTCACATATATAAAAGAATATACTTCTTGTGATTCATTCAATATTCGATCTTGTATTAAAGAAAATGACAATATTGATCAAAAATGGTTTCTTCATTTGCAATGAAATAAAGTCTTATGCCACAGCTTTTAATAGATGATGATAAATAGATTATCTTCTATGGGGAATTCGGTATAATGGAATTGGTCTAAATATTATTTCCCAGAGCAACATAACTAATGAAATGTTTTACTGGGGCGTTCGTGATGACGAAAACCAATTCCCACCAAATAAATGAAAAGGCCTACTTAATGGGAACTAAACGTGGATGACATTCCCAGAAAATGTACAATTCGCCTTCACCAATCTTCTAAAATTACCTTAATTTGAGACAAAAATGAGGTTAAAAATTCATTAAAATAAAATTAAAATACGGGGATAGATTGTTTGAATCAAGGCAATGCAAAATATACTCAGATATACCTAGTATTGACCATTTTACAGTCTAATTTAGCAGGTTCTACTGAATGTGTAGGGCGGCCGATTGTACATTTTGTGAAGATCTGACCCATTTGTACATTATTACCGCTGTGGGGATATCTCGAGAGGCGCTAGGCCGAGGGTATCTGCAATGCAGGCCTCTCTAGATATCCCCACAACGGTGATAATGTACTAATAGTTAGTGAATGCGTTAGTGTTGTGTTGGTGCGTTGTGGTTGCTAAATCTCCCTATTCTCACAGAATTGGGGCATGTTTTTTCAAAGTGGACTGACGGTGTAAAGGCGGTTGATTGGACAAGAGTGGAAATGTAGTAAAGTCATGTATTGAAGCATTTATATTTATGTATTTATTTATTTGGCGCTTTTGTTAATTAAACCATAATTACATGTTTGAGACTGAAGTTTTTAATGTATAAATTTACACATTTCATCATGTGATGATATTTTCAGCAGCTACAGATTTGACAAAAAACTCCATACAAACAAATGTACAACTTTAACATTAAGCAGGTATTAACTGTTTACTGTTCACAGTATACAATTAATTACCTAGCAAAAATACCACCTACCGTATTTCCCCGTTTATAAGCCGGGTCCGTTTATGGGACAGATCTTCAGAAAATGTACAATTGGCAGCTCTACACACTTTCACAAATTCTGCTAAATTGGACTGTACAATGATGAATACTAGATAAGCCCGGGCTTATAAACGGGGAAATACGGTAAGAGATATATGGGTCAGATTTTCCGAAAATGTACAATTGGCTGCTCTACACATTTAGGAAATTCTGATAATTTAGGCTGGAAAAGGATGAATACCGGGTATATCTGAATATATTTGGTATCGCATTGATTTAATATATCAGTTCTGTTATGTTAAACTGCATTTTGAAGCTTATTTTTGTCTTAAATGTGGTTATTTGAGAGGATTGGTCATTAATTGAGGCGAACACAAATTTATAAAATGAATACTTTATTCAGGATATTATAGGGGTAAAAGCTGCTTGCAGTCTTTTCACTGAAGGAGAAGAGTGTCAGTTCTTGATTGCACGTTTCATGACTGACTGAAGCATTATGCTGAAGTTGATTAAAAGCAGGTATATATATAAGTCGTTGGGATCAGTCTTGAGTTTTGTAGATATATAGTTATAAGCCCTTGTAAGTAAAATAATTTTTGATAGGGCGGAGGGTGGGAATAAAAATTTTCCAGTCCAACGAGTAGAGTGCAAACAGTCAAGTGACCAGAGTGAGGAGGGGGAGAGGTGATCGCCTCTCTCAATGCACGACAATACCCTGGCGCCGCCTGGTGATTGCGGGCCTGAAGGCGAATTGTACATTTTCTGAAAATCTGACCCATATAAAGAACACTAATATATCTTCACTAACCTCGGATTCTAAGGCAAACATCAAAGGTGAATGATACATAATTCCTGTGCATCCTAAATGTCACACAATGAGCTTTTTGCTTCAAGGATGACATTTGCGAGAAGCTGTTATAAGTCGTAGATCTATTTAGGGCTAATTTCTTCTGTATTTGTTTCTCTTTATCTAATCTAATATGTAAAGCTCAAGAAGGGTTTTTTTGTCAGGCATGTTCTGGGAATCTGTGTTCTCCCAAGCTGTTTTTCTGGTCTGTACAGGTCTGTCTACCCTGTCTGGAAGACATTATATATATATGTGTGTGGTTTGTGAAGGTATCTGGGGTGAAAATGTGATTTTGAAGAAGAGGGAAGGGAGAGGGGGGGTATTGGACAGGGGGAGGTTGTAGGAGGGGGAGAGTGAAAAAAAGGGAGGGTGAGGGAATAGGAGAAGGGGATCGAGGGGGAGGACGAGAAGAGGGGGCAGGAAAAGAGGAGAAGGAGAGGATGTAAGGGAAGGGAGAGAGGGGAGGGAGGGAAAACGAGGAAAGCGAGCATGAAGAAGAGGTGTGTGGGGGATCCGAGATGGGGTTGGGAGAGGAAAACAGGTATGAGAGACAGAGAAGAGGGGGAGGGAAAAGAGGGAGAGGAGGAAGTGTGGGGAGAGAGACTGATCGTCAGAAGGACGGTACTTTGCTAGTGTATGTATAATTATAGAATATTAACGTACCTTAAGATTGTGTTGTAGTGAGAGATTTAAAGCGATTTAATATTGTGTCAAAACTTTTATTTATTTTGTCAAAACTTTTGACTATCGTGATGAAAGGTATGTGTAACCGCTGCTGTCTTTAATCAAGCCTTCTTCCTTCCAATTATTAAATTATTTAAATTATTATTTCTCTTTAACAAATCCACCTTGAAATTTAACAAAATAATGAAAGAGGCAAAGGGGATATTTTCCTTGTTGAATTTAAAACAGAGAAGATTAAAGGTCCAACTTCTACATAGCCTCAAAGCGCCTATGTGATATGTTTCAGGAAAATGAGTCACAAGTCGCAATTGCTATTTTCCAAAGTGTTTTATTCACAAGATACATTTATGGGAATGTTTTTATTTTTGGGGTGGTAATGCTTGTCGTAGCATGAATACATGTATAGTCTGTCCACAAAGTAGTTGACATGTGATTCCTTAGTTCCTTTAAGGGGAGGGAAAAGTGGGAGATTTTTTACCTCTGTTTATGACAAGGACCTGTCAACCCTTTGCCCAGCAAGTCGCTCATCGCAATCAACCATGGTGAAACAGGACCAGTATAACCAGCTCTTCCTTCCTTCTAAGCAAAACAACAGCTGCTGCACATGGAACAGAGGCAGCGCAATACAATACAGCTGGATATTTGGCCATGGTTGGTCGCAAATGGCCATGGTCAGTCGCAAACGGCGATTCAGGGGACAAAGGTTTGAAGAAAAAATCCCCCACTTTTCCTTCTCCTTAAAGGGACTAAGGAATCATGTGTCAAATACTTTTCGGACAGACCAAATTCCAAGACTGTGCATTAAAGATATTCATGCATTTCTAAGGTTATCCAATTGAAAATATTTTAGCAACTTTACTAGTAATTGTCCACCCAAAAATATTGCAAACCTTTTTTAAATCTAAAAAATATCATACTTAAAATATAGAAATACTAATAAGAGGTCCTACTGTTTACTATCATTGGAATCCGCTTGATCTCATCTTTTCAGATATATTGATATCTCAAAATCCATTTTTTGCGACTTGTGACTCATTTTCCTGCAACAAATCACAGATTTCACAGATTTCCAGGACAAGGTGAATAAGAATTCGTATTTAAAAGCTTTCGTGTGACGTTTATAAGCTTTATGCCGATGCAACTACAAGGCCTTGGGCATTCATAGGCACTTTACTGTATGCTGGCTAAAATGTTACCCTGGGGATGAAATCGTTTTCGAAAGCAGATTCCTCTTGTGAAAAATGTACTTTGAACGTTATGTGGGCTTGATGTCGTCTGAACAAGGGAACACATCCAAACATGAAGCAACAACATAAAGCCCCTCATCTGTTGAGTCTATACAAATGATTTATAGTTGTAATTAGGAACATTCATTAAAGCTTACTGTTGTCGCATATATCATTGAAATGGTTTCGCAGTATTAGAATGCAGTGGATATATTTCATTTTCCAAGTCTTTTTTTTAGTTTTTATTGTAAACAATTTCGGGGTAGACCCGATATTCTCATTTCATACAAATACAAATAGTTACATAAATTAATAAGGTTTAATACATGAAGACACCCCCAAGTTTACCCGTTTATACCTTTAATGTTTTTAAATCAAACAATTATTGTCCTTATAGGAGTACTAATATAAGCAAGATTCTTACCCTACAGTATACAATAAAATGTTCATACTCGTGTCCAATATTTTGTCATTCACTATCTTTCACTCAACATTTCCATGCAGTAACCTTATAGAGTACATTAAGCTACTTTACTAGTAAATGTTGACCAAGTAATATTGCAAACTTTTTTTCAAAAATAGAAATATCATTTATTAGAAATATATTTATTTTTTAAATATCAAACTTAGAATTTAGAAATACTTATTAGATGTCCTACTGTTTACTATCATTAGAATCAGCTTGATCTTATCTTTTCAAATACAAAGATATCTCAAAATCCATTTTTTTCGACTGACTCATTTTCCTGTAAAATAACAGGACCTCCTGGTAGAGCTATGATTAGGGGTACCCATTTCCAGGTATTGAATTGAATTTATTGATGTAACTGTATTGAACTGGAAATAAACAATATACAACGGCCTTGGCCATTATTTCACCACAAACAGCTTTAGCCCCGAAACCTCGGGGAATTAATACCATAATAATGAATGTTTTCAAATCGGGGTTTGTCTACCACAATTGCTTTACTTCCTCCAACCAAAAGGGCAGAAAAATGATTCAAGTTACCATTTTGTCTGACTAGAGTTCGCAAATTACATGATGAAACATGGAAAACACAGCCATAAGTACAGGTCTCTACTAGATGGGAGTTAACTAGATTGGCTTGGGCAACGTAAGGGATTTCGAAGGTGGGCTATCTGCTTCTTACCATGGCACACTAAGAGCCGGGAGACCTGGCCACTAAACTTTGTCTGGCTGTTCAGAAAGAAGGGTTGTCATGTGTTTTGCTTGATGAAGTCTGCAGTCGATTGATGGATCCTCCATAAGATGACTGCAGACATTTCGATTTTAGCAAAGAATCTATATTTTGTTAGCTTTTTAATGTAATAATCCCAGAGTTCTACCTTCAATATGACCGCAACATTTTGTAGTTGTTTTTGTAGTTGTTTTTGTAGTTGTTTGTAGTAGTTTTGTAGTTGATTAGCGAAGCCCACTTCGCTAATCAGTTTCCTGGCCTAGGACTGGGTGTTCTTATGGGAATATAATGACATTTTGCGGTATTAATGGCACTCTAATGGCACTTTGCGGTTTGAGGCGAGAGGCTTTCCCTCTGTTTGAAGGGACTCTCTCATCTATGGCCTAGACTGTCAATGAATTTTGCTCATTCGGAAATTTGAACATATCAACTCCTGCATGCTACTTGAATAGTAATCATTATAAACCTAACAACAAATATCAAGAAAATCTGAATTGATATTGAGAAACTCCTCATGTAATGTATCCCTTGTCTAGAAGAACTCCCACACGCATCGGGCGTTCTCATTTACTGTACTGATCTACAGAGATACAGATGGGTCAGATTTTCATAAAATGTACAATTGGCAGCTGTACACATTTAGCAAATTCTGCTAAATTAGGCTGCAATTTAGTAAATACTAGGTAAATTCGAGTATATTCGGCATTGCATTGATTCTAGCAATCTGTTTGGTTAGGTTGAACTGAGTTTTGAACCATATTTTTTCTCTTCAATTCGGGTTATTTGAGAGGATTGCTAAAGGTGAATTATACATTTTCCGGAGATTTCATTCACAAGCTTTGTTTCCTTCATCGCTTTGACATGTTTCACATCTTCAGCTTCATAAACTAGGCCCGGCTAATGGACCGTTCCTACGTGACATTTGGAACCTCAAGGGGAAACTACATAAAGAAAATCTTGTTGAGTCATTCCAGTAGAATACGAAAATACAAAAAGGAACGAACGGCTGATGTTAGGAAATAATACTGTTACTTGAAGGCTTATTGCCACAAATGGAAAGGAAACACCCCGGAAAGGAACAGAAAGATACTTTTTTCTAACAAATGAACTACTTTTTGTGTTTGGCTTGTCTGTGCGCACTGTCGTTGTATTTGAAAGGTTGTCGGAGAGCTTCCACAGGACTGAGGATAATTGGCTGTGACTATTAAGTCTCACAGACGTTTGATAAGTTTTATTATTTATCATTCCCTGCATTAAGATGGAAGGTGGGACTAAAAGAAGGAAACAAAAGAACCGTTTCGTTTCCTCAGAATTTCCTTTTTGTAAATGTGCACAGATGAATTGTCAAAAGCATGACAAATCAAGAACGCACAATAATGGAATAATTAGACAGAACTGTACAAGGGGTTAGAACTACAAGTGTGATTTAATGGCTCGAGTTTACACTTAACTTTGTATCCAACAAGCAGCCACAGGTCACGCGTTGGATGCAAAATTAAGTGTAAACAAGAGCCATTGAATTACACAAGTAGTTCTTAACCTCGAGTACAGTTCTTTCTTTATACTACCAATTGGAAATATAGAAAATTGTCATTCTTACACTTGCATTAGGCTGACGGAAGCAGTTAACGATGGCCATAGTTTATTTGAATGCGCGGAATCCCAAGTCACGGCGGAAGAATGCTTGTCTGTGATTGGTCAATATGGCCGTCATTGATGATGTCAGACCAATTGATGACGTCAAGCTTCTGTATTACACGCGCACAGAAATTACCAAAATATTAAACGGCCGTATTCTTCCTGCTCAAAGTGAATAACCCATTCAGTCGTAGTATAATTATATATATTTTCTTCTGTTATATGGGATGCATGTGTTATAGGAAAATGAGTCATAATTCGCAAAAAATGGATTTTGAGATATTATCATATTTGAAAGGATAAGATCAAGGCGATTCTAATGATAGTAAACAGTAGGACATATAATATGTATTTCCATATTTTAAATTTGATATTTCTATTTTTGAGAAAACAAATTGTGCAATATTTTTGGATGGACAATTACTAGTAAAGAAGCTAAATATACTCTATAGGATGACCTTTGAAATGCATGGATATATTTAATACCCAGACTTGAAATTTGGTACATACACACACACATATTATATGTATTCATGCGACCTCAAGGACTAGATACCCCAAAGATGAAACCATTCCAACAAAGAGATTTTGTGAATAAATGACTTTGAAAAACACCAATTTAGCAACTCGTGACTCTTTTCCTGAAATACATCACAAATATTATATATATATTGCATTTTTATTCAGAATCGACAAATAACATTCCGAAATTGGATACTACTATCTGCCTAAGCAGGTCTTCCTGAGAGATCCATTTCCTACAAATATTTTGATCATGATCTCTGCTTTGGAAGTAAGGGATCCGACATGTACATAAGTGCCTTCAATATGAATAGATTTCCATGTGGAAATATCAACAGGAAGGATGCTAATATGTCTTTGTATGAGGACAATAGGCGCCTTAAGAATCTCCCAACTTAACAATTGTTATTTAGCCTCATTTATACTCCCCATGCATGCACTGGTTATTATTTGTAGAGTTCTATCACTTATTACGACACGAAGTATACATAATCGGGCAAGACCCTCTACGGATAGACCTTCCTGGGTACCCTTAGAAATAATAATTAAAATAATGGTATAAAACTTATAATAAGGTACAATACAGATTTTTAAGTTTGAAACTATAGTTCCTAGTTCATGATGTTTATGATAACTAGTAGGTGATCGTTGTAGTATTGTGATCATTCTAAGTCCTTTTGATTAGTGTCCTGTGGTAAAGTCTTTTGTTTATTAGTCTTCTTGTTGGGAGGTAGACTGCTAGATGCTTGTACGGTGGTGATGGATGTTGAGCTGAGGTGCTATTATTGGCACTTTAACTTTGGATTATACAGCTAATTCACATCAGGATTTGCTCAGAATTTAGTTTCTAGTGTTAAACTGTTATCGCACATATCTTTTAAGACTTTCTCCACTAAGACTAGTAGAATGTAATACAATTAATAGCACCTCTTCCTTTACTGGTAGGGGTCTGATAATAAAATTTGCTCCCTCTGCCTATACTGGTAGATTGGGTATAAAATACGGTGAACAGAATAGTTATAGATAGGGATACTCCCTTGCGTGTCATTATAATCTAACAGATGTAAAATCAACGACGGGTAACATTTCACCCCATAGCCCCTCCCTCTCGACTACCAGTGTATCGGCCTTAGATATCATAGGTCTTACACGCCTATTTTCATCCCCCCTAATAACTTGTTTGTTCCTCTTACCTACCAGAGTTTCGATTTGCATATACTACAATGCTTTCTTTGTCTTAGTCAGAGTGTTCAGGGATTACGTTGTACAAGACGTTTTCTCTACATTTTGAACTTACCGAAGGGCGTACATCTGGTTACATTTAAAAGTTAGATTACATAGTTTTAGCGGCCATTTACTTGTGAGTACTGTCAGGGAGGTAGGGTTCTAGAAAACACTCTGTGACACCGACAGTCATCACTTCAGTACTAGCACGCTATTCGGTTAACCTTTTGCGATCAGTTGTTGTTATGATAAAACTTCTACTTTCCAGTAGTTACACAACCACTACAAGTTAGATTACATAGTTATAATAGTCTACCTGTGTGTTATACAATACCTTACAATAACATACTAATCCTTAACTAGTTTTTGTTTTTTTGTTTTTACGACAACTTCTTTTATTCAATCTGTCAACAATGTCATCTTCTTCTGGGACAGCTATACATCGAGAACTACATATGTCCCTCTTCTGCATCATGTTTGCTCAACAATTTTATATTTAACTAGTTTTTACCATCTGTGTCCGATCTTACATAACTAGTTTTTACCATCTGTGTCCGATCTTACATTGTCAGACTTTAAGTATGGGTCGAAGTCCTGGGTACCGGTAGGTGGTTCTCAGGTAATTTCTAAAATCTTTTCTAGTCTTTATGTTTCTGGGCTGGGTGGGTAATCCATTCCAGAGTGTGGTCAACCTATAGATATACGATTTTTTAAAACTTTCACTATGTGGCTGTGGCACTTTCAAATTCTTCCCCGAAATCAGTCCCCTTAATACTATCTTCCTGTTATCTACGTCCTTTCTCTATATAATATATGTATATTCCAGTATATTTCTCATATTTATATCACAAGTTTGGGTGTTATCATATATAAATGAGTGGCATCTGCCAATTTGATATGGGATGGATATCATTCTTTTTTGTAACAAATTCATTATTCAGGTTATTCTTTACAAAGTGGTCTCGGTCTTTCGACCGGTTTTCGTTCTACCCTGAGTATGTATCTAAATTAATATATTGGCTTGTTTAGTTGTAGATTTTGACATGGAGCTAAGATAATATACGTAGTAAATGTAATTCTAAATATTAACCTAATGAGGATGAAAGCTTCCAATATGAATAGTCACAAGTCGCAGAAAATGAATTTTGAGATACCATATTATTTGAAAAGATGAGGTCAAGCCGATTCTAACGATGGTAAACTGCAGGACAGCTATTAAATATTTCCATATCTTAAGTTTGATATTTCTATTTTTGAAAAAAATGGTTTGCAATTTTTCTGGGAGGGCAATTACTCGTTAAGAAGCTAATATACTCTACAAGATGACCTTAGAAATGTTTAGATATATCTAATATACTGTCTTGAAGCTTGGTACGTGTCTTCAGGCTACGAGAAGCGTTAAGCAATCCAGAAATGGAAACGTTCCCACAAATATATCCCGTGAATACGACACTTTGAAAAATAGCAATTTTGTGACTTGTGACTTCATATACCTCATATGGGTCAGATTTTCAGAAAATGTACAATTGGCAGATCAACATATTTTGTAAATTCTGCTAAATTGGACTGAAAAATCATCAACACTTGGTATATATGGGTATATTTGGTATTGCCTTGATTCAAACAGTCTGTTTGGCTATGTTGGACAGTATTTTGAACCTGATTTTTGTCTTAAATTTGGGTTATTTGAGACAATTGGTGAAGGTGAATCTGACCCATATATGAACACGTGTATGTGATAATGTACGACCTCGCCAGTAGACACTACATAGGCTAGATACCCATCCCTGGATTTCAAAGGAGCCTTTTCATTAAGCAGACCTTCCAACTCTACTACCAACATGATCCCAGTGGACGGTATTCCGATCCATGGGGAACTTTGCCACAACCCGCTTTGAGCCAAAGAAGGCCTTTGATCCCCTTTCATATCGAGGTGGGAAATGTGGGAAGGAAAGATTATAGGACCGACATGCCATTGAGACTGTCACCAATGCTTTTTGACATTTCAGTCGACTTTTGGGTCTCTTAAAGGATCTTATTTCTAAGAGTTTAGGCCCAAATTTGAGAGAGTCCCTTCAAACGAAGGGAAAGCCTCTCGCCTCACACCGCAAAGTGCCGTTATAATTCCATTAAGACCGAAAAATGTCATCATATTCCCATTAAAACGCCGAGTCCTAGGCTAGGAAACCGATTAGCGAGGTAGGCTGATATACCATTCTTATCTGATCTGAGGTTTTGGACCCATAGTGTTAAGACCTTATACAGTCATATTGATTCCTCCTCATAGAATAATGATTTAATTTATCAAATACCCACTATTTAAATTTCCTGTATTCATTTCGATGGGAAGAGTTGAGAATTTAATCCGCAATTAAAACGATTTGATTTGATTTGAAATTATGTTTATTGAGGTACATTTACATTTCATTGACGACGATAATTATTCTCAGTATTGCCTAATTTCATTTTAAATGAAATGTCATATACGGTATAATGTTCTTTTCTGACATTCGCGGAGGATTTACGTAATTTCAATCGATTATTCCGATCTACCTGTATGGATTGAATGTACATAAGGGTCAAGTTTTCAAAGAATGTACAATTCACCTTCACCAATCCTCTCTAAATAACCCAAATTTAAGACGAAAATCAGGTGCAAAATAAAGTTCAACATACCTAGACAGTTTTATTAAATGAATACAATACAGCATAAACTCAGATATACTTCTGCTAAATTAGGCTGAAAAATTATAAATACTAGGTATAAATGTAAGAATATTTGTGATGTGTTTCAGGAAAATGAGTCATAAGTCACAAAATAGGATATTTTTCAAAGTGATTTATTTATAAGATATCTTTAGTGAAATATTCTAATTCTTGGGGTACGTAATGCTGCTAGTAATATTAATACATGTACGAAATTTCAAGGCAATAAATTAAATATATCTGTTTATTTCTAAGGCCATCTTATGGAGCATATTTAGGTGCTTTATTATTAATTATACACCAAAAAAACATCAATAGCTTTTTTTTTCAAAAATAAAGATTATAATATAGAAACACTACTTAGATGTCCTACTGTTTACTACCATTAGAATCGGCTTGAACTCATCTTTTCAAATATATGATAATATCTCAAAATCCATTTTTTGCGACTTGTTACTCATTTTCCTAAAACACATCACATTTGGTATAGTATTAATAGAGACGGTCTGCTCGGTTATGTTAAATTGTATTTGGAACCTATTTTCTGTCTTAAATCTGGTTTGTTTGAGAGGATTCGTGAAGACGAATTTGACAGACAATCTGTCATTTCAATTCAATCCAGTTTAATTCAGTTCAATTCAAAACATTCTTTATTTGCCTAACTAATGAATACAAAAGGGAGGCCTGGTTTTGAAACCTAGCTTCCAAGTCTTCCTATGGGTCCCTGGGTGGTTGGTGGTTGTCAGAACAAATTCATAATAAAATGTTACTAAAGAAATTTCATGGCTATTTAATTTGATATTCAGGGGCGCTATTTTCTACTTGTCTATAACTAGCTAACAGAGAGTTGTACTAACTAGAGCATGAGGTTAAAATTCGGGTATAATATAACAACAGTGTAATCCATCAATCAATCAATCAATGGATGGTAGTGGGTATGGTCGGTCCAGACCAAGAAGCGTTATATAGACACTACAGAGATATCTATCATGATATACAATAATGATAAGAAAAGAAATGAAAATGCAATAAACAAAATAAAACAAGATAAAACAAGATGCAAGGCTAGGTATATCGGCGATTTGACCCATATATATATATCTATATCTTCAATGTCGGTCATATATTATGTGGGTCAGATTTTCAGAAAATGTACAATTCGCCTTCACCAATCCTCCCAAATAACCCACATTTTAATAAAAGTGACCTTCAAAATGCAGTATAACATAACAGAACTGATAGGTTAAATCAATGCGATACCAAATATACTCGGATATACCCAGTATTCATCATTTTTCAGCCTAATTTAGCAGAATTTCCTAAATGTGTTGATCTGCCAATGGTACATTTTCTGAAAATCTGACCCATATATATGAAGCAGGGCACGAAAATGACACGGTTATTGCATTTGTCATGGGATCCCTCATCCATATACTCCAAATTTAATTCCGTCCGTATACAATCATATATGGGTCAGCTCGTCAAGAGATGTACAATTAGCAGCTCTACAAATTTAGGAAACCCTCCCATGTTAGGCTGAAAATTGGTAGATACTAGGTATATCTGAGTATATTTTGTATTACGTTGTTTTAAAATGTCTGTTCTGCTACATTAAACTGTATTTTGAAGCTCATTTTTGTCTTCAATTTGAGTTATTTGAGAGGATTGGTGAAGGTGAATTGCCAATCTCAATTACGTCGCTGTATCCGTATCATTTTTGGAATTACGTCGCAATTGTATACATGTATGAAAAAAATTGTGAGATGAAATATTTTGCTTGATATGTTACGCTACGTTTTTGCCGCCATGTTTTGCTGAACCTGTTTCTGCCTGTCAACATTATGTTTGTATATCAGAGATACGGATACGTTTACGTTTACGTATAGGTTAGACTTATTTATCTTTGCTCACGCTCAGGGAGGCCATTATAGTTGTTGTGTCCCATTATGTGTCAGTGACGGGGAGTGAAAAAAAGTACATTCCACAGAGGAAGCCAACAATGCCACTTTGCAAAACAACCCAAATATGATGTGTTGCAATCCCAAGGCGCAAAAATTGAATTTTGAGTTATCAATGTATTTGAAAAGATGACATCAAGTGGATCTTAATGATAGTAAACAGTACGACATCTAATAAGTATTCTTATATTTTAAGTTTGATATTTTTTTTATTTTTTTTTTAAAAAGTTTTCAATATTTCAAGGTGGACCATTACTGGTAAAATAGCTAAATATATGCGTACACTATATAATAGGATTACCTTAGAAATGCAAGGATATATTTAATACACTGGTATAAAATCTGGTAAATGTCTTCATACAACTTCACACAGTACATACCCCAAAGATGAGAACATCCTACAAAATGATCTTTCAAATAAAGCATATTGAAAAATATAAATTTTGCAACTTTTGACATTGTTGTGACATTTTCCAAAAACACCACAATTTAAAGGCAATTAGTCCCCTTTGCCTAACAACGTTGGTCACTGCTCTCATTTACAAGAAAGCTCAGACCTTGTGATGCAATGGAAGGTGTTACAGAGTGTTAGTAGTGCTGTGGGTGAAGTCATCAGAAAATGTACAATTCACTTTCACCAATCCTCTCAAATAACCCTAATTTCAGACGAAAATAAAGTTTAAAATACACTTCAACCTAACCAAACAGATTGCTAGAATCAATGCAATGCCAAATATACTCGAATTTACCTAGTATTGACCAAATTGCCGCCTAATTTAGCAAAATTTACTAAATGTATACAGCTGCCAATTGTACATTTTCAGAAAACCTGACTCCCGTGGAGAGATGTATGAGACATTAGGCCCAACCTAATATATGTTATTATTAAATACTTGATATCCACTGTCCATCATTCATTCTCTCTCATTGTCCTCGTCTTCCCTTATCCAATGAGCTGCATGAGGGTCAGATCGTCAGAAAATGTACAATCTATACACTTAGTAAATTCTGACAAATTACACTGGAAAATGGTCAATATTAGGTATATGTGTGCATATTTCATATTGCCTTGTTTCAAAGAATGTTTGGTATTGTTAAACTGTATTTTAAACCTAATTCCTCTCTTAAATTTGGGTTATTTGAGATGATTTGTGTATGAAAGTTGTATTTTTTTTTACGATTTCACCCATGAGTGTAACTTTTGGATGACGCCTGTTTTATGTACATGATGGGTCAGATTTTCAGAAAATGTACAATTCAACTTCGTCAAGCTTCTCAAATAACCGAAGTTTGAGACGAAAATTGATTGCTAGAGATTGCTAGAATCAATGCAATGCCAAATAATCTCGAATTTACCTAGTATTGACCAAATTGCCGCCTAATTTTGCCGAATTTACTAAATGAGTACAGCTGCCAATTGTACATTTTCTGATAATCTGACCCACTGTATATTTCTATCAACAACAAGCCTTATCTTGTTGCATGTTTATTTATATCATATTGATGATGATAAGTCTCTACGTTTGTGAATGATCGGGTTGCACAGAACAGACCCCACAACATACAAAAGGTTTTGCATGATATTGGTCAGATCTTCAGAAAATGTACAATTCACCTTCACCAATCCTCTCAAATAATCCACATTTAAGACAAGAATAAGGTTCAAAATACAGTTTAACATAGTAGAACAGATAAATTAAACCAACACAAAACCAAATGATACTCAGATAAACCCGGTATTTTTCAGCCTAATTTAGCCTTTACTAGATGTGTAGAGCTGTCCATGGTACATTTTCTGAAGATCTGACTCATATTCACCGTACACTTAGTCCTAGTCTGGTAAGATTAATGATGTGACGGTCAAGGTTCGCGTTAGGCTATCCGAGTCACGGGAATGAGGGGATTATCGTCAATAATTTATGCATGATGTAATTAATATTCTTTGTAGGGGGCTCATATATAACCTTCTAGGACAAATGACTACCGGGCGAATCCCCACCACGCCCACCCACACCCACACCCACACCCACACCCCCAGCAGAATTCATCTAGGGTAAAACCCAACCAGCGCAAAACGCCGCAATGGATTAAATATCACACCATTCAAAAAAATATTAAATATTACACCATGTAATCCTATAGCCCTAACCCTAAGCCTGGCGGGGTTTCGCTCTAGATGGGTGCGGTCCTGGAGGGTTCTGACCGGGGGGGGGGAGGTTGTCTGGCAAGGTTTAGGCCGGACACTGATGGAGACTTTGGCTGTTTGAATTGTCTTAGGGCTATAAGAACCTAAAGGCTGACGCACAGATGGCCGTTTGGCTCCCTATATGCCCACGATTTGGGTCACCTGATGAATCTTAGGATTTCATTTCAAATCCTGGTTTATGTTTTTGAAATAACATAAACCATGGTTTGAAATGAAATCTTAGGATTTATGAGGAGACCCAAATCGTGGGGCTATAGGGAGCCAAATCGGCCATGTGTGCATCAGCCTTTACGTAGTGATTAAAACGATTAATGACCTCCATTTTTGGCCTACTGGTGCACTGTTCCTACTGGTGCACTGTTGGCCTACTGGTACACTGTTTTTTGCGTATCTTTATATATAGTCCCTCGGCTGCGCCTCGGGATTATACACAAAACAGTGCACCAACAGCCCTTCAATGTTGGTCATTAATCCTTTATTAGAAATGAAGTGGTGCAGATCCATAGAATATAAACGAAGACGACATAGCTCTAGTGAACATAGAAGATAGCTATGAAGATTTGAGAGAATCAATACAGTTAGACTGTGAAAAGATAATGAAATGGAGTAATTACAACAAGCTAAGTGTTAACACTAAGAAAACAAAAGCAATGATAATTGGAAACAGAAATCAGTTGCAAATGCATAATAAGGAATCACCTATTAAGTTGGAGAATGGAGCACAAATTGAATGGGTATCACATTTTAGATATCTAGGCATAACCATACAAGAAGATTTGAAATTCGATAAGAGTTATAACTCCATGATAGGCCAGGTTACATCCAGATTAAAAACAATCCAACTAATTAGAGACAGTCTAACAAAAAATTGTGCCATGAAACTAACAAAACCTATGGTCCTATGTCATTTAGACTATATCAATTTTTGCTACATGACTCTTAACAAGAACCAACTTGATAAAATACAGACTATTCAAAACAGAGCCTTGAAACTAGCCCTGAAATTACCTAAGTTATACCCCACAAATCAACTACATGAGAATACGAAAACACTACTTTTCACTAGGAAAATGGAATTCAACCTATTAAAACAGATACATTTTGATGTACACTACAACAGACAAGCGAAAATCTTTCATCAAAAAACTCCAGGCAGAACCAGAAGGCACGATGGAGTTATTTTAGATAAAAAAAATGCCTAAATACGAAATATACAGAAAATCATTCCTATATCAAGGAGCTAACCTATGGAATAATCTGCATATAAATCTAAGACAAGAAGCAGATGTAATAATCTTCAAGAGAAAACTAAAATCGCTGTATTTAGAACAAGAATAAAGAATAGCATTAACAAACAAATAACAACTTTGATATCAAAGTATGATGTAAAAACTACGTGAACTGAATTAATTCATATATAATCATCATGTATAAACCACCATCTCATCTCATCTCATTCCATCAACCTACCATATTATTATCACCTTTATATCCCAACTTTTCCAGAACCATGTAATGACATTTCAAGCCAGGTGCGAGGTGTAAATCATACTTATATTATATAAGCATGATCCTCGTTAGAACAGGGATGGCAAAGGCCAAACCCTTTTGTAATACCTGAAAAAATAAAATAATTTTTAAAAAAAAGGTAGAACTGCACAAAAATAGTACTATATCTATGGCGGATTGTGATGATCCATAAAGTGGTATTATACTGGAAGATACTGTCAGTAGAAGCAGAGATATGGTACATTTTCTCTTTTGGTCAGCCATTTTGAATTTTGCAGCTACCGGCCACCAGGGGGGGTTGCCAGCATGTAGCCAGTGGTTTTTGAATACCTCATGGTCTATACTATCAACATGCAAAATTTTAAAAAGGTGTCGCGAAGTGCACGATTTTTTAAAAATTGCTCCCCTGCTATGGGGTTGAAATGTTTGAATAGTAAAGACTAAAAGGATTAATAACCTGCATTATGGGTCTGCTGGTGCACAAGTGCATAATACTTTGGCTTCACCTCTGGATTATGCACCAAACAATATTAATCCTTTATTAACCTTTATTAATGTCCGGCGTCCTGAATTGAAGTGGACAGATGTGCGATAGGGGAACTGAATGTGAAGTGGATGGTAGCACTGCACAAAAATACTACACTATAATATGACAGATTGTAATGGGATGGAACTGTCAGAAGTTTGAACTTACCCTCCTCTTGGGTAGTTGTATATATAATATTGTAGTGGTCCTGGTGGTTGAACTTGGGATTGTGATCTGCTGAAGGTGTGCCTGCCTCGATAGCTCAGTGGTTAGAGCATTGAAACGTTAATCCAAAGGTCTGGGGTTTGGTTCCCCGTCTAGGCAAGGGCATTTTTCAGCAGGTTCACTACAATATATTATTTTTTTATTCTGATAGAAAAGGTTTACAGAAAGGGACTTGCCACATCTACTACTGAGGTCTTCCAGTGAGCCCTTGAAAAATAATGAAAATAAAGTGTGTTTCAGTCCTTTATAATAGTCTCCGGGTTAATAAAGTGAATAGTGTTCATAAATTTATTAAGTCTTCTGTTGGTTCATGAGACATTTTCTTTTAGTAGTGTTTGCAGTGAGTACTTTGTACTGAATTCTCTCTCTGTTCAATACTATTGGCACAATTAAATACTAGACGTTCAGATTAAAAATCCGGGTAGATTTACATTTTTTTTTTTACATTTTTTACCAGGATTATTTCACCCTATGGTGGTCTTCCACATTTTAAATTCATTCGAAAACGTCAGAAACGTTCCGGCCGCGGCCAACTGACAACAAAATGATCGGCAGATTGTCGTAATTTTCAACACAGGTAGAAGTGTAATATACCTATCAAACGAATTAATAAACTAAAATCCTTTAATCATTATCGATGCCTACCTTTGTTCAAACCAATACTTTATTTTAAAAAGATTTAAAACGGTGAAAGTATCTAAAATTGATTCGGAACTGTGAGCTATTTTTCTCAACTTGGCTTCCCTCACAGCGATGGTAGGCTAGAACAGCGCGGTTCATTGTAATAGGCCTATAGGTCTATTCACACAAAAAACATGATCAAAGCACCTTATAATGGTAATATTTCTTCAAAATATACATTGTGCTGTCTTATAGGCATATAATAAATCAGATAACTAACTCGTGCAATATTCACAATCCTTCAACCCACTAGTTATCCTGCATATTTTATTACATTGATGAATTGCAGCTGACTTCTACACTCTGTCCAGCCTCTGAAGAGCTGGGACTTCAAAGAGACTTCAAGGAGGGACACATACCCCAGTACGCGGGTGCCGCGCTCTACAGAGGCTGGACAGAGTGTAGCAAGCTTGATTTTGTTTTCACTACTCATGTTTATCGATATTCTGATTCATCTGGGTGTTTCATTTTTTAAGAAAATCCTTCACCTTAATCTCAATTATAAGACTTAAATAGATTTAAAATGTTGTATAAAACATTTACGAGAAATCTTAAATTTAAGACTGCTCTTAAGAAATATCTTGCTATTCACAATGGCCTTTATAATTATTCCAAATGGCACTCTGTATGGTTTATAATCGGGCCTCGATGAGCTGCAGAACAGAACTCGTACCTTCAGGACTTGTTCCGTTCTGCAGCTCATCGAGGCCCGATTATAAACCATACAAAGTGCCATTTGGTATTTATTACATACTGATTAGTAGATTCGTGTGTTATATTTACCTTATTAGTACCATATTTCTTGCCAAATTATCAGAACTTTGCTTGAAAACTTTCGAATCTTGCAAGACAGCACTACACAGCAGACCGCAACGTCACCAAGTGCGCGACATCAGCAAACCCATGAAATTGCGTCATATTGGTCACGTGTTTGTGCCCCGCTCAAATAGCACATAGGTGCTATTTGACTTTTCAAATAGCATCCCTGAATCGCACCCTTGAAATCACATATGTATGTAATAAAATGGTTTAATTGCAGTTGATCTTTTAAGGGTTGTCCTACAATATGTTATAACTAGTGTAACACAAAAGGTAACAAAGTAATGAAGTTTATAGATGTATTTATTCCTGGTACAGGTATATAATGTGATGGTATAACCTAGTTGGAATCCGGCAGGTAACTAGCTAGATAGGGCCCAGGCAGTCCCTTATATCTGGGTTAATGAACAATGGTTCATTAGGCCCAGCTCTGATTGGTCATGTGGGCTTAGCCAATGGGTGACGCCCAGGTGGTCAGTCTCAATGTGACTGCCATGGGGGAAGGAGGTACAGGTATAATGAACTAAAGTTTTAGGGATCTCTATATTAATAAAATAAGGGTTAGGAGCCTTAAACTGCTATCTTCTCTGAAACTGCTGGCCAGATCTCCATTATATTTCACATGCACATTGCCAAAAATGATGCCGAACCATTCCACTATGTTTCATAAACAAATTAGGGTTGGAAAGGGGTTAGAAATGGGTTTACATCGAGCACCCCCATCCAGGGCCCCCAGCACTGCCTGAAAACAAACCTATCAGTGCCCCTACACCAGGTTTCTGGGTCACCCAAAGCATGACGTCATGGACAGGTACCATGGCAAGTTGTTGCTTCACTATGGGACGGGAGTTGATATATTTCACCATATTTCTACCAAAAGGAACTCAGGAAATGTCCATTGTGGGGGCAGGGGGAGAGGCAATGGTAGGCAAAAAAACATCTTAACAGAGTTCCATTTGAGGTAGATGGGGCGGGGAGAGGGGGAGGGGGTAGGGTAGGGGAGAGGGGAAGGGGGTGGGGGGAGAGGGGCTGGGGGAGAGGGGCAGGGGAGAGGGGCGGGGGAGAGGAGCGGGGGGGAAGGGGAAGTGGGGCAGGGGAGGGGCGGGGGGAAAGGGGAAGTGGGGCGGGGCAGGGGAAGGGGGGCAGGGGAGGGGAAGGAGGGAGAGGGACAGGGGGAGGGGGCAGGGGGGAGAGGGGCAGGGGGGAGAGGGAATGGGAGGCAACAACAATACAACAGTGACAAAAATATTTTAACAGGGTTCCATTTGAGGTATGAATGTTATACAGATACTAACTTACAGAGACAACTTGAAAGAGAAAGATGGTTGGAGAGGGAACAAGGAGAGTGGGAAGATGTGGGCCCCACTGTCCCATTAGCAAATCCTGTGCGAAGCACGGGTATTTGCTAGTGTATACTTATGACACAATAAGGTATAACAGCGGCATATGCATGGAAGTTTCAAACAACACAGATAATAGCCAATGGTTTCAAAGATGGGATCTCCTCACCTACTCCCAATACTACTACAGTCTAGACCCAAAGTTGGGAAAGTGCCTCTCGCCTCAAACCGCAAGTGCCATTATAATTACATTAAGACCGCAAAATGTCATTATAATCCCATTAAAAGAATCCTAAGCCAGGAAACTGATTAGCAAAGTAGGGGTCTAATCACTGACATACCATTCTTATCTGATCTGAGGGTTTGGACCTGGACTGAATGTCACTTCAAAATAATGTTAGAAAAATACATCACATTGAAGTACAATCAGATGAAAACTGATTCCTATTACCTTTGGGAATAGTTGTGCATTACATCAGCAATTATAATCTAGTATTAGATTCAAGTTAAGTATTCATTTTCACACTCGAACTTCTCAAAACCTGCCATCAATTTCAAGATTCCTTTGGATTCTAAAAAACAGAACGGAAACTGGAAGAGCCATCAGTCACCAGCGTAGAACATCCATCAATATTTGTTTTTTTCCAGAGCGTGGTCCTTATTTGGATGTTGCCTTGCTGGCAAGTCAGTATGAATAATTTCCCTTGGTGGTTGTATCGAGGGGGGCATATTCCCAAACAGTATATATTCACCTCACTGATACGGGTCGTAAATTCTGTTATATTCTCTGACCGATAACTATACTGAGCATTCACAAGCTTCACGCCTCCTGCTGTATATCAAAATTCAGACGCATAGTCCTGGAACTAATGGGTAAAGTCGCCAGAAAATGTACAATTCACTTTCACCAATCCTCTCAAATAACCCTAATTTCAGACGAAAATAAAGTTCAAAAGACAGTTCAACCTAACCAAACAGATTGCTAGAATCAATGCAATGCCAAATATACTCGAATTTACCTAGTATTGACCAATTGCAACCTTATTTAGCAGAATTTACTGAATGTGTACAGCCGCCAATTGTACATTTTCTGTAATTCTGACCCTAATGCCTTGAGTATTCTCCCTTGAGGGTCAGATCTTCAGAAAATGTACAATCGGCAAATCTACACATTTAGTAAACTCTAAATTAAACTGAAAAATGTTCAATACTAGGTTTATCTGAGTATATTTGACATTGCCTTGATTCAAACAATCTGTATGGTTACGTTAAACTGAATTGCTAACCTTATTCTTGTCTTAAATTCGGATTATTGGAGAATGTTTGTGGAGGTGAATTATACATTTTTTGACGATTTGACCCTCATAGAGATAATTGGATTATATACCGAAAATACCAACAGCTAATGTCAGACAATAATTAGAAATTTATTGCTTTACTTTATGCTTCATAATCTATTGAAGTCCCATCATGATGGGATGAGTGTCTGCAGACACTCATCCCAGTTAATGGAATTCCTTCTGGGTCGGCACACTTCGTACTAT
Organism: Sthenelais limicola; assembly: GCA_942159475.1. NCBI lineage: Eukaryota > Metazoa > Annelida > Polychaeta > Phyllodocida > Sigalionidae > Sthenelais > Sthenelais limicola. The sequence continues at coordinate 38,467,099 of OW804097.1, read as the reverse complement.
TACGGTATTATTTATATTCATTGTGTAAATTGGTCGCCCACCGCGACCAGGCATTGTGTAACATTATGTTCTCCGATTCCCTTACCTCCTTTTACCAAGAAAGCAACATTGAATATTTCACTTTAGCAATTGATGAATACGGATGTTTTTTTTCCTTTTTAAGTGCGTTGTGCTTCCGCATAAATTCATTAAATCGTCTTCCAAAGTTCCCTCGCCCTCTAATATACTGATGAGAAACACTTTCCTTGGCATGCCCATCGGGACCAATTAGTTTGGGCACAAAGTTGTTGATATGTTCATCATCTATCGCCATAAACCTGACTAAGAGTTGATGTACTCTCTCTTCTATTTCTCCTTGTATCATACAGGGTCGTTGGCAGTATGCCGTTAGCATATCACACATTACATGGCCTACGCAACTGGAAACCTGACCCCCTCTGAACATGCGACCTGCATAATACATCAAATACTGCCATTTGCACAAGATGCATTGCTCCAATCTTGCTATATATTAGCCGCTGAGCCTCGTGGGCATTCATGTGTTCCCATAGGTTTAGCCTTTGTGGAAATTACTATCACTTACGGCCGATTAATTACGACTGTAAATTTTAGATACAGATAGCGTTTTGGGATAAATAGATTAGTGAGGTATCTTAAGTAAACTATATAAATTTGTTTTGTTTTGACAAGTTTTATTCTTCATATCCTGCCTTCTAGGCGCATACAGTACTAAAACATGTAATAAATTCAGTTTTTTCAAGAACTCTTTTTTAGTTTTAGTTAGTTTTTTTTATTTTCTTATTTCAGATCAACTTCGATACTACTATATTTTTTAACGTGAATAGTGCTCGTGAACAGTTATACAGGGGTCATTTTTACAGCTTTTGTGAATGTTTTTTGTATTGCTGGGTTGTATTTGGCGGTTATGCTCATAGCTATTTACCTTTTCTTAAATTCCTTTTTAGATTGATCAGATAACATCATCAATCTAAATAGATCGGGGTGATGTATGTCAATCATTGATAGCATCTTGGTTCCTCTCATCCTGGATATCAGTGGGAAGAATCTGTTGATTCTGATATCAGCAGATGGGATCAGAATCATGCTGGTAAAGACTGGGAGGGGGAGGGGATGGCGTTTAGGTGTGGATTAAAGGGTAGACCATGTGTGAATTAAAGTGACAGGTTGAGAAGTAAGATGCCTCATATGCAAAGGTGTTAAACCGACCAACAGAATTACATGGAAACACAATCTTCTGCATGAGCCGGAAATAAATAAATGTAAACTGATCACTGTTAACTAATTCTTGTTAAACATTTCAAGAGGTATGTTGTTGCTTCCGAACAGTCTCTGTTTGTGAATGAAAGATTTGGCTGCTAACACTATACAATTTATTTGTGTTTTTTTAGTGTTAATTCCCTCCAAGCCTATAAGCTATATAAATTAATGCATTTCAGCAGTTCCTGGTGCGATGGTTCGGCTGTTAGAATATCTCGATACATCTCACCCAGCTCTCTGAACTTCTGCACACCAACCATGGCAAAGAGTACGTGGAACTGTTTCAATAGGGAGGTTCTGCAAGCAAACGTATCTCAATTACGTAACCGTATCCGTATCTTTTTTTTCAATTACGTCGCATTTTTTGCATGAAAAATATGTTGTGAGATGTAAAATGTTGCTTGATATGTTACGTTACGTTTTTCCCGCCATGTTTTGCTGAACCTCTTTATTCTTTTAACATACGCTTGTATATCAGAGATACGTTTACGTTTACGTTTACGTTTAGTTAGGCTTGCTGAACCTCCCTATTCTCTTTATTTTGTTTTACCTATAAACTCGTATAAATAACCGCTTAAGATTCTGCTCTCAAAATATTGGAGCGGAGCGATTTAGCTTTGTATGCCCCTTGCTATATGTTGTGGGAAACTATACGGGTCAGATTGTCAGAAAATGTACAATTCGCCTTCACCAATTCTCTCCAATAACCAAAATTTGAGACAAAAATGTGCTTCAAAATGCAGTTTAACATAGCAGAACAGATAATTTAAACCATATAATACCAAATATACTCAGATATACCTGGTATTCATCGTTTTTCAGCCTAATTGCTCAGAATTTACTTAATGTGTAGAGCTGCCAATGGTACATGTTCTGACGATCTGACCCATATAGCTTCAATTTGTATTCAAATATATTCCAATTTGGGAACTATTTTAATATAATATATTTGCATCGATCTAATTACATAATTTATTATATGGTTTTTACAGCCAAGCGATTTAGCTTTTTATGCCCCTTGCTGTATCTTGTGAGATCGGATTTTGAGATATCACCATATTTGAAAAGATCAAGCTGATTTCAATGATAGTAAACAATAGAACACCTAATAAGTATTTCTATATTTTATGTCTGATATATTTGTTTTTGAAAATTAAAGTTTGCAATGTTTCTGGATAGGTAATTACCAGTAAAGTAACTAAATATAGGGACTACTCCATACAAAAGCCTTCAAAACACATAGATATATTTAATACAATGTCCCGAAATTTTGTCCATCGATTCATATGTATATATAAGTGCTAAACACCCTCAAAATCGGAACATTTCAATAAAGAGTTCTTGTGGGAAAAACACTTTGATCAATTTTGCGACTTGTGACTCCTTTTCCTGGAACACATCACATATTTGCCTCAATTTAATTGTGTCATTTTTCCATTGAAGCCATACATTGTGGGGAGCCTGGAATCCCTCGTTATGGCTATATAATGGAGTCGAGTGAATTTACCTACCCCAATACTGTAACGTTTAGTTGCGAGCAAGGCTATATTCTACAAGGAACTGCCATCATCAGATGTGAAAGCAACGGTCAATGGAATCCAAGCCCTCCCAAATGCCAACCTGCAGGTAAATATTTATTGAAAAAATTAATTTTATTCAATTTAATAAAGATTATTGAAATAATGAAGAAGGACGACTCAAACACCAAACTCACGGTTTGTGTTTTATGTTTGGGTCAGATTTTCAGAAAATGTACAATTGGCAGCTCAACATATTCTGGAAATGTTGCTAAATTAGGCTGAAAATGATGAATACCAGGTATATCTTAGTATATTTTGTATCGCGTTGATTTATATGTATCTGTTCTGTTATGTTAAACTGCATTTTGAAGCTCATTTCTGTCTTAAATGTGGGTTATTTGAGAGGATTGGTGAAGGCGAATTGTACGTTTTCTGAAAATCTGACCCGTTTATTCCATCTGAATCTGCCTAACCAGTCTAGGCCCAAAGATGAGAGAGTCCCTTCAAACGAAGGGAAGGCCTCTCGCCTCAAACCACAAAGCGCCATTAGAATTCCATAAAGAGAGCAAAATTTCATTATATTCCCATTAAAACGCCGAGTCCTAGGCCAGGAAACCAATTAGCGAAGTAGGCTACCATACCATTCTTTTCTGATCTGAGGGTTTGGACCTAGAGTGTAACGTTTCGACCATTATGTGGTCTCTCTTCGGGAGTAATTGGAACATGTTTGAAATTAATGACATTATATTTTCGGGGTCTGACCCTAGTGTCCTGGCTTGGAGTACGTGTGTTGTGTCTGGGGTGTGTTGGGACATAATAATAAAACTAATAAATAATAAAAATTACAATTAAAACCTTGGCCTAAATGATGTCAATGGGCCCACGAGTAAGACTACCACGCATAAGCCCATGCATTTATAAGGTAAGAAATTGATAATTGAGTATACTTGCCAGTTAAGAATAAATTAATTAACAGTATGTCTTAATGAAAATGAATGCCATTTTACTTATTCGTCAGGGGGAGGGGGGATTCATGAAAAGATTGTACGACCTAATCTTAAATGTAGGAGCATCGTATATGGGTCAGATTTTTAGAAAATGTACAATTGGCAGCTCTACACATTCAGGAAGTTCTGTTAAATAAGGCTGGAAAATGAATAATACCGGGTATATCTGAGTATATGGTATCGCATTGATTTAAAGTATCAGTTCTGTTATGTTAAACTGCATTTTGAAGTAATTTCTGTCTTAAATGTAGGTTATTTGAGAGGATTGGTGAAGGCGAATTGTACATTTTCAGAAAATCTGACCCATATGGGTTTAAGATATCGTAAACATTTACAATAAACACCCTGATGAAGGAGAAAATGTTCTCCGAAACGTTGGTCGAACAAATGATAAAACAACTCAAGCAACATTAATTTGCATCGTCTTTCTTACGGTTTTGGTGTTTATTTCCCTAAATCGATTTACAATAAACTATGCCATTAACCAATACCTGGGAGCATTAATGTAGGAAATACATGTATTTGGAATATATAAGAGTTTAAAATTTCAAATTTCAATCCAGCTGCCGGCTGGTATCCTCTCAGACATGCCAGTTGGAAGAGGTCACCGCTGCTTGTATACATGCATCTTATCTTAATTAGTTGAATGATACCAGCTGGATGGGACTGGGTAGATATGTCACTATGTGTCTCCTGCCTCGCTCCTACTTCACATCCCTTCACCAGTCACTGAGGGCAGCACTCTGTAGTCAAGTTACTTCTCTCTCAGATGTGAATTCCTCAATGGAACCTCTAGCTAGCTCTGCCCCACATACGTCATCAACAAATATCAAATAATCTAAGGAATATATAGCTCTGGCATTCCATACAAATGTCCCCACTCACGCAAGTCCCTACTCATGCAAGTCATCGAAAACTACAAATATATTTCCAAATGACACATAGTCAAAATAGTGATCTTAGCCACTTTAATTTAAGTATTTTGCTATTTACGATGGTCTTTATAAAACTGTTAATAAAAGTCGGAATCGGTTTTTAATGCACAAAATAACAGTATGTCTTAATGAAAATGAACCCCAGATATAGTCAGTGTATCATTTCCTCAGAGATTTTCATTGACAAAATAATATTGGTTGTTGTGGCACTTAATTAATGAAGCACACTATTTAAGAACTTATCCTATATGTACGAGCATTTTGACGATATATCTTACATTCAGTGGCAATTTACGATATCCTCTCCAGATAAATTATACATATTGCAATCACCAGAAAGTCCATACTTCGTTTGGTACGGGATGAATCTTTGAATATTTAAATTTAATGGCATATACTAATATTAACAGGACAAATACCGTATTTTCCTGTTCATAAGTTGGGTCCCATTTATAAGCCTGTCCCGTTTATAACCCGGGGGTAAACACATTCTTATGGTAAATTAAGCACTATAATCCTTACCCCCGAATATAAGCCCGCCCGAATATAAGCCTGGTCTATCACCATTTGAAATTACTAATATGTGATGTGTTTTAGGAAAATGAGTCACAAGTCGCAATTTTCATATTTTACAAAGTGATTTATTCACAGGATATCTTTGTGGGAATGTTTTTTAGGGTGCTTAACCCTGCTTACAGCATGAATACATGTCGCAAATTTCAAGATAGTGTATTAAATATAACCTTGCATTTTTAAAGTCATCTTATAGAGTATATTTAGCTACTTAGTAATTGTCCACCCAACAATATTGCAAACTTCTTTTTTTTTTCAAAATTAGAATATCAAACTTAAAATATATAAATATTTACAAGATGTCCTTATGTTTACTATCATTAGAATCGGCTTGATCTCATCATTTCAAATATGATGATATCTCAAAATCCATTTTTTGCGACTTATGACTTTTTTCCTGAAACACATCACATATAAGCCCGGGCTTATAAACGCGGAAATACGGTATTAACAAATTTCCAGTATTGCCTTCAGCAATACCACATCAAGCTTAAAAAATACAGGTGGCGCTTTCACTTAATCAAATTTCCTATCAGTCAGCGTCTCTTTATATTGCAATTTGATGGCGGATGATTATGTTTGAAATGAGAGGCAAGTGGGTCAGATCTTCAGAAAATGTACAATTTACCTCCACTAATCCTCTCAAATAACCCAAATTTAATACAAAAATAATGTTCAAAATACAGTTCAACGTAACCAAACAGATTGCTAGAATCAATGCAATGGCGAATATACTCAGATATACCTAGTATTGACCAGTGCATAAATAATTCTTCATCAGATCTTCAGAAAATGTACAATTCACCTTCACTAATCCTCTCAAATAACCCACATTTAATACAAAAATAAGGTTCAAAATACAGTTTAATAGATATATTAAACCAACACAAAACCAAATATACTCATATATATAGCCAGTATTCATAATTTTTCAGCTTAATTTAGTAGAATTTATTAGATGCATAGAGCTGCCTATTGTACATTTTTTGACGTTCTGACCCAAGTGGGGATGGATATCGTACGTCTGCCCTCATTACCTGATTCACCGACACCGTCTATGGGTAAGATCATCAAACAATGTACAATCGGCCGCCCTACACATTCAATAGAACCTGCGAAATTAGACTGAAAAAACTGTAAATACTAGATATATCTGAGTATATTTTGTATTGCCTCGCTTCAAACAATCTATTTGATTTTGTTGAACTGAATTTTTAATCTCATTTCTGTATTAAATTAGGGTAATTTGAGATGATTGGTGAAGGTGAATTGTACATTTTCTGGCAATTTCACCCATATAATATGGCCTGAGACTGGTAAGCTTCTTACAGAGAAAGAAATGAGGATCATGGAGCGCCCTCTACAAAGTAGAACATTACGGACAAGGGGGCCGTTTCATAACTAATAGCGGAGCGGAGCGGAGTAGAAAAATAGCGGATTTAGCGGATTTCCGCTATTACGTTTCATAAGTAATAGCGGAACGAATTTCCGCTATTTTTCCGCTAAGTCTTCGCATTTTTTGCGGAATTCAAAAGGGCCTCCGCAACTTTTTTTTTTTACTAATTTTACATGAAATAGATACCAAATAAAAACTTTTTATCCTTTCTATAGTTGTTCATTGCTAGTTATTATATGTTTTTACTTTTAAAAAACAATTTTCGACCAGGGTATTCTTGTCATATTCAGGGTAGCCTATTCTTGTCTTATTTGGACGAAAATAAAGAAAGAAATCACAGTATACAAAACTCATATCAATTAATTGTGTTTTAAATCTGGAAAAATCCATCCTCATGGAGTCATAGCATTTATGATAGCCTATCGGGGATGGACAAAGTTTGGTGACAACCTTCCTACATTGTCATCACCTTATACCGGTGTAATGGGGGGGGGGGCGCTAACCCCCAACGATTTTTCATTTGGTAGTCCCTAATCACCCTTATGGATCCCTAGGGTTCATGCTATCAATTGTATGTAAAAAAAATTATAATATTCATATAATATTCATCTTAAATCTATTCAGAAATAAGGTGTGTGTCCTTAGAAATACATACATACAATTCATGGATTTATATGATCAGAATTGATAAAGATATATAGCGTGACAATATTCGGGAGCTATAACACATTCCATGTTGTTATATTAGCAGTTGCTAGCTCATTGTAGGGTCATTTTTCGATGGAGTGGGTCACTTTTCGATTGCTGAAAAAGTGACCCATGGGTCACTTTTGATGGGGTCACTTTTCGATATGGCACCTGTCAAAATACTAATCCTACAGCTTCGTGCATATTAAATTATTTGTAGGCGATATAATTACCTTTCGTTTGATATATAACACATTATTATACCATGAATAAGACAATAGTTATATAAGTTTTAGTTTTGGGCTGGTTGAGAGGTCCGTTAATAAAGGGCATAGCGGATCCTATAGCGGGGTATAGCGGGGGAGAACGGAACATAACGGAATGGAATTGGTAATTGCAATACTTCTAGTGTCCGTTAATAACGGGAATAGCGGATCCTACGAGTGGAGGATAACAGAACGGAGCGGAAAGGAGCGGAACGGAACGGACAATAGCGGAGCTTTTTTACGGGACATTGGGCGGATCGGATTATGAAACGTATTAACGGATATCCGCTATTGCCCCGCTAAAAAAAAATCCATTAACAGCGGATAGCAGATTTCCGTTACTAGTTATGAAACGGGCCTCAGAGGGATACAGTCCAGGTCCAAACCCTCAGATCAGATAAGAATGGTAGGTCAGTGATTGGACGCCTACTTCGCTAATCAGTTCCCTGGTCTAGGACAAGGCATTCTAATGGGATTATAATGACATTTTGCAATCTTAATGGAATTATAATGACACTTTGCGGTTTGAGGCGAGAGGCTTTCCCTCCGTTTGAAGGGACTCTCTCATCTTTGGGCCTAGACTGGGATAAATTCATTCTGACTGAATATTATGGAGGCAGTACCTTTCACAAATTATTCCTGAGATCTCATTATACAATGACGCGATTGAGTAGGTAGGAGAATGGTTAGTAATCTCCTGGATCCCGCCTGACTCGAGTAATTATACGGTAATATAAGGAATACATAAGATGGGTCAGATTTTCAGAAAATGTACAATTGGCAGCTCTACACGATTCAGGCTGCAATTTGGTCAATACTAGGTTTTGTTTTAAGATTTTTATTCAGCTACGACATTTTGCACAGGTTTATACAATAATTCTCAGTGCGTGCTGAGTTTCAATAATAAAAAATGTTATCAAAAAGGAAAATTTTAGGCTAGAAATATCAAAGTTCAATTATTTCGTACAGATCGTGTGTCAATATGACATTAAAACTATCACCCGGGCTTGTGTCCATTTTCATGACAATCCAAATAATGACACATAAGCATAGTTCACCATATAATCAAAATCGGGTTCACATATAACAGAGACCTTTGCCCCTATGAGCGTTTACCTTCATGCGGTCAGAAAGATGATGACAAATAGTACCACTCAGTACATAATTTCCTCGATTCCCCAGAAATCATTCCTCATTTGGAAGCTTTTGAGAAGGACCTTTTTAATCTCTTTTTTAAATATATCTTTATCATCGATTGCTTTTAAATTTTGAGGCAGATTGTTCCAAAAGTTAAATATCCTTACCAAGAGACTCCTCCTGATGGATTCCTCCTCCAATCTTCAATTGGGATTCGATACATATCTCTGAGATTATATTGGTTTTCCAACGGACGGTCTAGCCTGAAATAGCTCCAGAAAACATTGAAAAAACGTTGAAGTCTTCTATGACACAATGGTAGTAATTTACAACCGTTATGTATGTCGATATTTCTGATTCTATTCTCAGCCCTCCTTCTTCTGTAACCATGGCACAACCTTAAGCAGTCATTCTGTATTAATTGTAGTCTCCTAGTCTCATTTCTTGGTGCTAAATCGAATACTAAACTACCATGCTCTAGAACTGGCAAAATGTAAGTCTTATAAATCAATATTGATATATCTTTTGAAACATAGAATCTCACTCCAGCCAGTCTTTTATGTAGTAAAATGGCTCTCGAACAGACAGAACTTACATAGGGTATCGTATTCAACTTTTCATCCAAGAGGAAACCCAGATACTTGAAATTCTTCAGTGTCAATAACTTGATCATCACTATATACAAAATAATCGATAGCATTCGTTTCTCTTTTACCACGAAAAATCTGCATTTTTGTTTTTTGTGTGTTTTTTGTGTGTCAATCCATTTCTGTCAGACCAGTTCTTAAATTTTAACTTTTCTAAGTCGCGATCTACAGCAACTCTATTTAATAGTACACAATTGTCTGCATACATGACGATATCACCTTCAAATTCCACGTTTATCACATCACTTATATAAAAAATGAAGAATAATGGTCTGACTATACTGCCTTGCGCTACCCCAGCATGTAACTTCTCAGGTTTAGAGCATATATCACCCATTTGTACCATTTGTTGTCTGTTTCTGGAATAACTTCTTATTAAATTGACAAGGTTTTCGCCTAGGCCTACTACACAAAGTTCATACAAAAGAATATCAATATTTATAGAATTAAAGGCTTTAGATAAATCGAAATATACTGCAACCGTGTCATGACCCTTATCTTTATTTTGCAGGACTTTCCTCAAAAAGGAAAAAATTGCACTGTCCGTACTGTAACCAGGTTTAAATCTGTGCTGTTGTGGAGCTAGATAATTAATTTCGAGAAGATATTGTTCTCAATAATTCTTCGAAATTTTTTCCCATCATTGGTTATATCGAGATAGCTCTTATATCGTCAATATGTCTGGAGTTAGCCTTTTGGGGGATCAGGACACACAATGATTTCTTCCAGGAAATTGGGAAATAACTTTTAGATCTTATTCTATTCAACAGCCAGACAAAATTATCAATAATCGACAGTAAAGCAAACCTGAGGAACGTAGAGTTCATGTTAGATACACCACAGGAGTTTCTAACATCGAAAATTAAAGGTAAATTCGAGTATATTCGGCATTGCATTGATTCTAGCAATCTGTTTGGTTAGGTTGAAATGTATTTTTAACTTTATTTTCGTCTGAAATTTGGGTTATTTGAGAAGACTGGCGAAGTTGAATTGTACGTTTTCTGAAAATCTGACCCATATATTATATTCGCCATGCGTGTGGGAAGGTAGGACGGTCTGGGATTAGGTGAGATGATAATTATGTGATGTGTTTCAGGAAAATGAGTCACAAGTCGCAAAACGGATATTTTTCAAAGTGATTTATTCACATGATACATTTGTGGGAATGTTTTTATTTTGGGGCTGCTGAAAGTTTAAGGTAGCATAAATACATGTACCAAATTTCAAGACAGTGTATTGAATATATCCATGCATTTCTAAGGTCACCTTATAGACTATATTTAGCTACTTTACTAGTAAATGTCGACCCAGAAATATTGCAAAGTTGGGTTGTTTTTTTTTCAAAACAGAAATATCAAACTTAAAATATAGAAATAGTGTTCAAACATTTTAAGTTTCTACATCAAGATATATTATCAATATATGATCTGCCAAATAAAGACAGAATTTACTCTACTATTTAGCCAATAGTTATCATTAATTTGTATTCTTTTTTTAATGTTTTTAGAAGTGCTTTTAACCTTGATTTACTCTCACTGCCTAGGCCTTACCTGCAGTACTGAAAAATGTTTCCTTGCTACATAGTTGTCTCAAACTGACAGTTATTTGAAAGTCCGACGTTAAATGTTATCATTAATTAATACTGTCTGATTAATCCTGAATAAAATTTTGTCCAATAAGTATTTTCCCTAATTTTCTACATTTTGACTCTATATCATATAACTTGCCATTTCTGTATTATATAAGTTGGTATTATTTCTGTAATGTCATTCAGCGAAGTATGCATTAAAAATTGTTCCTGAATAAAAATGTTTTCAAATCAAATCAATCAATCTTTCCTCCTACAGACTTATGACTCATTTTCCTGAAACACATCACATTTTGTAGCTAGTGGGTCAGATTTTCAGAAAATGTACAATTGGCAGCTCTACACATTTAGGAAATTCTGATAAATTAGGCTGTAAAATGAAGAATACCGGGTATACCTGAGTATATTTGGTATCGCATTGATTTAAAGTATCTGTTCTGTTCTGTTAAACTGCATTTTGAAGCTTATTTCTGTCCTAAATGTGGGTTGTTTGAGAGGATTGATGAAGGCAAATTGTACATTTTCTGAAAATCTGACTCATGTATAGAAGTGTTGGTCTGAACATGCAATGTTTCTAATTCTGCTTGTCTTTATTACAGATGGTCCCTTCCCGTGGTGGGTGTTGGTTATAGTGGTCGTCATATTCCTCTCCATGTCCACATACATCGTGGCCAAGTGCTTCCTAAAGTACTGTGGGTAGGTACTCATTCTCCAATTAAGTATCATCATTGGTCTGCCAGAGCTGCCTCACTGAATAAGGGTCAGATCTCCAGAAACTGTACAATCGGCAGATGTACACGTTTGGTAAATTCTATTAAATTAGACTGTAAAATGGCCAATACTAGATATATCTGAGTATATTGGGTTGATTCAAACAATCTGTTGAGTTATGGTGGATTGAATTTTGAACCTGTTTTTGTCTTAAATTTGGGTTATTTGAAAGATTTGGTGAAGGTGAATAGTACATTTTTTGGCGATTTCACCCATAAAGCCCGTGGGAACATTTTCGATATGGTTCTTATCTCCTCTCCTGGGCTTCTTGTGGGTCAAGTCATCAGAAAATGTACAATTCCCCTTTACCAATCCTTTCCAATAACCCAAATGTACGGAAAAAATGAGCTTCAAAACATATCCAAAAAGATTTTTTAAAACAACACGATACCAAATCTTCTCGGACATACCCAACATTTATCTTTTTTTTAGCTTAATTTAGCGTAATTTACTTAATGTGTACATTTGTACATTTTCTGAAAATCTGACCCTTGAGCGAGAATTGATGGCAACGTTGCCTCGTTGCATTGATAAAAAGGTGTAGGGAAAGAATATATAAACCCATTAGATAAGCGAAAGCTTTCTGATATGTTAAACAAATGTTCCACTGTGAACTCCATATTTATAAACGAGTGTAATCAATTTCGAAAATGGTCATGACTGAAGACCATTTTTATGCATGATGATGAATATGGGTCAGATTTGCAGAACAATCGGCAGGTTTACATTTAGTAAATTCTGCTAAATTAGACTGAAACATGGTCAAAACTAGGTATATCTGAGGATATTTGGTATTGCCTTGATTCAAACAATCTGTTTGGTTGTGTTAAAGTGAATTAGAATTGGGTTTTCTTTTAGCTTTTAGTTAATTTATGACGATTCAAAACTCAAATCAAAGGTTTATATATCAATATGTGTCGATGCTACTGCTAGGGGCATATAATTTAATAGTGAATGGAACTCGTTCCATTCTCTCTATTTGTCTGACATGCTGTTTTATCCTGAATCGGTAAGGATATTTATCTGAAATAGTAAATATCCAACACTTTTCTTTTAGAATATCTCTTTTTCTTTACTAAGGTATTCTCTCACAGTATCAATGGATATGTTAATATCCACTATTGACACTATCTTGGATTTGGGATATAATGGGTCAGATTTTAAGAAAATGTACAATTGGCAGCTTTACACATTTAGGAAATTCTGCTAAATTTGGCTGAGAAATGATGAATACCGGGTATACCTGAGTATATTTGGGATCGCATTGATGTAAAGTTTCAGTTCTGTTATGTTAAACTATATTTCGAAGGTCATTTTTGTCTTAAATGTGGGTTATTTGGGAGGAATTGGTGAAAGTGAATTGTACATTTTCTGAAAATCTGACCCCTATTCTCTCTGTCTGACATTCTCTCTTCCCATGTACTATGAGTGTGGGGATGGGGTGTGGTGACAGGTGGTGAGTGAATACATGGGTAGGTCACCAGAAAATGGGCAATTGCCAGCTCTACATATTTAGTTATTGCTGCTAAATTTGACCGAAAAATCGATAATTACGTACACCTCTCCACCACTAAAACTGATAGAATTCTGCCATTACATACGGCCCACTCTATCGTGAGAAACTAGCGTTTACGTTAGCGTTAGCGTTAGCGTTGTGGTTGCTAAATGTCCCTAATCAGTTTTAGAGGTGGAGAGGTGTTTTCAGAGGGCAAAAAAACATACAATTTCATGAAGGTGAGCAGTGTGTTACACCTGAATACAAAGAAAAACACCTACACTCATTTGTACATAAAAATGAAATTACAATTGACCATTATTTTAGCGTGAAATAGATATACATTGGGAACGTATTGACACACCTCTTAGCGTAATTGACGTCCGTATCTCAGGTAGCACGCTAAGAATAGCACACCTAGTGCTGACGTAGTGCTCATAAAACATACGTTAGCGTTAGTGTTAGCGTTAGCGTTGTGGTTGCTAAATCAGCCTAATCTGTGCGGAGTGGTAAAAGTGATTTAGACCTGGTTTGGTCAGATTCTGGGGTGTATTCTTGTCACAATAGACAATTGCAATCGCTTCCTGGTGATTGCAATGGGAGAAAGGATATCAGTAATGAAGAAATAGTCGGTGTAATACAACTACTGGTTCCAGAAAATGGAATACTGTATTTCACCGATAGAACGCTGGGTCCCAAATAAACGCCTGCCCCGAAAAAACGCTGGGTCTTTAATTCCTTGAAATAAATAAACACCGCCCCGAATGAACGCCGGGTCCCAGTGTAACAGTTCTAAATTACCCCCCAATCTAATGTACCCCCCACCCCCACCCCGGTAATTTAGACCTCAGGTTTAAATGACCCCCTCTAGGTTCAAATTACCCCCCTTTGTTTCTATGATAATCTTGAATTTTGTAAATTCTATTGATTCCTTTACTTGCCTCAATATATATATATGCTACAACCCCACATTTAAAATTGAATTGGACTATTATAGATTGGAATTTACGATTTTTGCTCTATGTAATGCCTATAAGTAGAATTGTCACTATTATAATATTATGTCAATAATTTAATATCTAATAAAATGCTACAGGATGTGATGAGAACAGCACTCTGTGTAATTCATATCCTGAATTAAATACTTTTCTCAGATCACAATAATTCATTACTAAAATCTATTCAGTTCTGACTATTAGGTATGTACTATTACTTTTATTGTCATAATTTAAAGAATTAATGTTTCGATCAGTACTTGGTTATTTTCAAATATTTGGGGTATATTAGACCTAGGTTTAGTTTCCCCCTTTGGGGTCCTTTGAACCTGGTGGGGGTACATTTGACCTAGGTCTATTTTACCCCCGGGGTACATTAAAACTGGAGGGGGTATATCCAACCTAGGTTTACCCAGGGGTACATAGGTTTACCCAGGGGTACATTGGACCTAGGTCAAATGTACCCCCGGTACATTAGACCTAGGTTAGTTATACTGGGGGTACATCGGATGGGGGGGGGGGTACATTAGAACCGCTACACCGGGTCCCCTCGGGTGAGGACGATTCATAAGAATATAAAAGACAGTATTATCTTTGTATTACTATTCTAAATGGTGATGACCAATAGGAGTATAGTAGAAAAATAGTTGTGTCTTGTATTTATTTACTTAGAAACAATAAACGCCTGCCCCATATAAATGCCTGCCTCAAAAAAACGCCGG
The DNA here is from genome assembly GCA_942159475.1 of Sthenelais limicola. Classification (NCBI taxonomy): domain Eukaryota; kingdom Metazoa; phylum Annelida; class Polychaeta; order Phyllodocida; family Sigalionidae; genus Sthenelais; species Sthenelais limicola. The sequence continues at coordinate 38,452,082 of OW804097.1, read as the reverse complement.
GGGTAAGAGTGGCCTGAAAAAATAAACGCCCAGGCGTTCTATCGGTTAAATACGGTATCTGGTCGGTAATAGGAAAAGGTGTGGAAAATCAATGCGATCCCAAATATACTCAGATATACCCGGTATGCGTAATATCTTCTCAAAAAGAGGAAAAGTCTGTAATATTTTTTTTTATTTTTTATTTTTTAAAGTCTGTAATATTAGATATATTGTACAGATTACCATTATTGGACGCAACACATTCCTTTTTAATTCATCCCTTTTCCGTATCCCCATTCGACGTGATGGCAACCACAGTGGAAAACCACCCAAAAGCATGTTTTAGGAAGGAAGAAGCATTAACAAATATAACAATAAAAATTACATTAAAAGCATGATGCGGGAAGATAAGCATGAAATCAGACCTTTATGCAGGGTCCTTAGCTTAAGGATAATCCATGTCATGAGTTTCCATATCAATCTAGGAGGTATTGAGTATAGCCATCCCCTCCTCCCGCACAGGAAATAAGTATCAGACAAAGGCCATGTGCACTCTAAATATGATAGGTCGCCTTTATCCTCTATAAACAGCGTGGGATATGGCTGACACTTTTATGGGAAGCTGTCAAAAAGGGAAATTGGATGGGAGGTGGTGAGAGACAGTTGAAGGTAATGGCCGGCCATAACCGATATAGGACTTTGAAAAGCATTCAGCCGAGGTGATACTCAGCAGCTTTCGGGGATGAGATAGCTTACACACCCGAGATGTTCCTAGATTGACCTTTTGTTACCTCCCCATCGCTAAATTTTATCTCATGTGTACTATCTAGAAGCCAAACACAGTCTAGGCCCACAGTTGAGAGAGTCCCTTCAAATGAAGGGAAAGCCTCTCGCCTCAAACTGCAAAGTGCCATTGTAATTCCATTAAGAACGCAAAATGTCAATATATTCCCATTTAAACGCTGAGTCCCAGGCCAGGAAACCGATTAGCGAAGTAGGCGTCCAATCACTGACATACCATTCTTATCTGATCTGAGGGTTTGGACCTAGAGTGAACATTCAAGTTCATAAGTTTTAAGAAAATGTACAATTGGCCTTCACCAATCCTCTAAATAACCCTAATTTAAGACGAAAATCTGGTTCAAAATACAATTCAACATAACCAGACAGATTTATTGAATGAATACATTACTGAATACACTCAAATATACTCAGTATTTATCATTTTTCACTTTAAATTAGCTGAGAATCTGAACCAGAAGCCGAACACTCATAAGAATTGATGGTGTGCCTTCTTATCAGAATTCACTACTATTTCGATATTTCTGAATCAAGAACGTTGCTTTGACTATAGAAAGTATGCATAGCAAAACATTGATGTGTATTCTTGCTTCTCAAGCTACAAAAGATGAAATGTTTGTTGAAAAAAATATATATAAGAAACAGTGATAAAAGTTTTCTACATGGAAATCAGTTTTTGTTCTCTGTCCCAGACAGCTCTTCCAAACAAACCTTCTGTAACTACATTTCTAACTACACGTTTATAGAAAAATAAAACAAAATATTACGACTCTCGTACAGTGTACACAATTTCACTCCACTTTTGGAGGGCTAAGTGTCCTTGCCGTTTTTACAGTTTTTGGACCAGGACTTACACACCTGCTTTTGGTTTTGAGGCTTATAGCCTCTTGCCCACCTATACACAAATAAATGTGTAGTACAGTAAACAATTGACAAAATAAAAATAAATAAAAAGTAAATAAAAAGAGTACAGGAAACGCCAGAGGAGGAGGAAGGAGAGCGACCCAGGCTTCCTTAATCTTAATCCTCTAACACATTATCCTCTTAGGAAGGTTCTGAATTCCTTCATACTATATGATTTAACCTCACTTGCGATGCTGTTCCAAAGTATCGGTCCTCTGTATATGAGAGATCTTTTTATTTTATCATTTTTGGGATTAGGCACTTTTAGGTTTTTCCCTGAAGTTAAATTCTGAAGATTAATTTTTCTCTGGTCTAAATTTTCTTCATTGTTGCTCATTTTGTAAGCATATTCTAATAAATGTGATTCTCTCTTCTTGGCAAGTAGAGGCATTTCTATCTCTCTATGGAGCTGATTTACATTTGTCCTTTTGTTTAGACCTTCTGATATCCTTAAAGCTGTGTTCTGTAACGTTTGTAATTGGTTTAAAATATACTTTGGGGCAGCATCATACAGTGTGTCCCCATACTTGATGATAGGGCTGATCGCTACTTTATACAGCATTCTTATGGTACTAGGTGTAGCAAATGGCCTTAATTTTGTTAGGTGGCGTATCTTATTTTTGGCTTTTGTTATCTTATTCTGCAAGTGTGCTGAGAATGTTAGGTTCTCATCAATTGTTACTCCCAAATAGGTATAACTAATGGTTCTTTTGATTTCTTCTGTCCCTATATATAAATGTTCATTGATTTTCCTCGACTCTTCTTTTTGATTGTGTTACAGTCATTATATTGCTTTTACCTACATTTAACGATATTTTGTTAGTTCGACACCAAATATCAATATTCATCAGATCCTCTTGTAAATTTTCTTCTGCTATCTTTATGTCCTTATGTGCTGTATAAATCACTGTATCATCTGCAAACATCTGTATGTTACATCTCTCTATAACTCTATGGATGTCATCTATGTAGATCAAGAACAAGAGTGGTCCAAGGGTTGTGCCCTGGGGCACCCCACACGTTACCGTTCTCTCCCCTGAAAGGCACCCATTTGTGCTAACCCTCTGTTTTCTATGTTCCAGATAATTACCAAACTAATCTAGTGCTTGTGGTCCGATGCCTAATATTGACATTTTGCTTAATAGTATTGAGTGGTTTACTGTATCAAATGCTTTTTAACAGATGGTGGGCATCTGAAATAGATTTTCCAGGTCTAAATCCAAATTGATTTTTGTATAGCTTATTTTTGGACTCAAGATAAACTGATAATTGAGATTGGATAACTCTTTCTAATATCTTAGCTGGAAATTTAATTACACTGATTGGTATGTAGTTGGTGGCCTCCAATTTCGATCCACTTTCATGTAGTGGTATTACGGTGGCTTCTTTGAACTGTTGGGGGAATTTTTGTGATCTCATTGAGATATTACAGAGGTGGGTGAAGTGGTAAGATAGAGCAATGAAGCATGGTTTTAATATTCTTGTGGGTAAGTGTGGGATGCCAGAAGCTTTTTGTATACTTGATTTCATTATTTCTTTTACTACATCAGCCTGAGTCACCTCCCTAAACACAAACTTCTCTCCATCTCCTGCCATTTCCTGTTTACACAGTTCCTTCAACATTGTCTCCTCCCTTGGATTTGGGGGGCATATTGATTGTGCAAGGTTTGAACCAATATCTGTGAAAAAGTTGTTAAACACCTCAGAGACCTGCTTGTCCTCTACTATATCACCTTTGTGGTTTGTCCTAATGACGTTATTTGTTTTTATTTTCTCCGGGGTCAATAATGGCTTAATAATCTCCCAAAATTTCTGACTATCACCTTTGGCTTTTCTTAGTTCCTCTCTTAGATGTTGGTTTTTCATTTGTTGCAATTTGGAGTTTATCCTATTTCTCACTACTCACTACACAGGCCTTGTCCCAATCTTTGGTTAAATTAGTCTTCCATGCTTTTTTGAATGCTTTGTCCCTGAGTTTTCTTAGTCTAATAATTTCCTCTGAAAACCAGTCTGGCTTCTGTTTTACATTGCTAAAAGTTTTCAGAGGGCACATATCATCTACCTTAGTTGTTATTTTATCTAACATTATCTTCCAACATTCATCCACATCATCTGAGGCAAAATCACTATAGTTACCATGGAAACAGGGCATTTTGTCACCACAATTTCGGCAATTCTTTTCTTCAGATTCGGAAAATTCATGAAATTCTTTACACAGAGGTGCCAAGTAGGAAGGGGTCAGAAACGGGAGATCTCCAGTCCTGTTTGTTTTACATTTATATATCAAATGGGGTACCCAGATCAGAGGGGATTAATTCTCCTTGTCAATGTTTTTACTGTACATCATGTGGTGGCAGCCATAAGAATTTTCAGGATGCTGCCTTCATCCCCGGCCTATATCCTATTGTTTGTACCAGCAGGAGGTATGTGATGCGATTTCATCATTAGGCCTGACATTAGGCCGACACGGGAGATTTTGATGTGGACACGGTAGCACGGGAGCACGGGAGCAAGTCCCAAATTGGTCGGAAAAACGGGAGATCTCCCACCGACACGGGAGGTTTGGCACCTCTGTTTACAAAATACCTCAAGGTTAGCCTGTTATACGGTGGGTAGGGGTAAATTATATTATGATTATGATTATGTTCAAAGACTGGAATTTCACCGATCTACACACGAGTCCTGCTACAAACAATATAAAGCACAAAATCACTTGCATGAGAGTGTACTGCCATTGTATTTTCCTGAATAAAAAAATGTGTAAAAAAAGATATACTAGACCACATGATGGCTGAAAAATGATAAATACCAGGTATATCTGAGTATATTTTGTATTATGTTGTTTTAAAATATCAGTTCTGCTATATTAACCTGTATTTTGAAGCTTGTTTCTGTCTTAAATTTGGCTTATTTGAGAGGATTGGTGAAGGTGAATTGTACATTCTCTAATGATCTGACCAATAAATACAAGATCTTAAGGGTATTGTCGGTCAACTAATAACCTGAAAAGGGGAAGCAACTTTCTAGCATTATTAGAATCTTGAATAACAAAAGAAATGTATAAACGACTAGCAAAGTACCTGTCCTCTGGACGGTCACCCTCTTCCTCTCCCTGTCTCTCCCCTCCCCCTCCCCCTCCCTCTCCCCCTCCCTCTCCATGTCCCTACCCCCTTCTCCTCTCCCCTGCCCTATTATCTCCCCCCTCTTCTCTCTGTATCCTCTCCCTCCCCTCCCCATTCCTCTCCCTCCCATCGTTTTCTCTCTCCCTCCCCCTCTTCTCTCTATCCTCTTCTCCCTCTCCCTATCTGATTCCTCCCACCCTCTCCCTCTGCTTCTTCATTCTCCCTCCCTCCCCCTCTGACCTCTCTCCCCTCACCTCCTCCTCTCTTTTGACTAGCTCTCCCCTCCCCCTCTGATCTATATCCCTCTCTCCCCTCCTCCCCCCCCCCCAACCCCACACTACCTCCCTCACTCTCTACTCCTCTCCTAGCATTGCTAGGGACTCTCACAGGACACATTGCTATGGAATCCTGCTTTGCCGCAGACGTAGGGACATGACCTTAATTTCTCCTAGTTCTCAATAGGGGCTTTCCCAGGCGGCTATAAATAGGGTGTAGAGATCCATGATTAATAAGGGCTTTAAAATCACTTTTTTACCCAAGATAACGTCACAAACCACATATTGTCCTCCGGAAATGGTCGATGGAACTGTACAGAGCAGAAAAACGGCTGGTAATATTACAGATTCCAAGAACATACCTGACAAAAAATCACCGTTTCCCGTTTATTATTTGCATTACCTTTCTCACTTTGCCTGCCTATCTTAGTCTCCCTTCTCACAACTTGAGCACCATCGAGCTACTCTTAATGGGTACGGGTCCTCATGAATGACTATTGCATTACTCTCCTGCAAAGCAGCTTCTCTCTCCTGCCCTGTCTATAGGTATGTGATAAATTTGGCACCTACCTTTGCCTCAGATTTAGTGTGAGGTATAATGTAAAGGCGGTAAGACGCATTGCCTTTAGGTAAAGGAACCAACTCATATTCTGAGGCGACCATAATCCAGTATCCCGAGATGGTAATAAGCAATAAATATATGTCAACCAATTAAAGTAACACGTACCTGCCACTGATCTCCTACTTCACATCACTTCACCAGGGGGCACTGAGAGCAGCACCCTATAGTCCAGAAAGTATCCGCCCTAGATTGATGTAGGACATTATTTTATTTTCTGTTTTTGTTCTTATAGTTGTTTTTTGTCCTAATTTTTAATGATACTGCCCCCTCCCTGCCCCCGGCCCTGCTCTCACTCCCTCCAAAAATGAAATGTATTGGAAATTACTGATAAGCCTTTGTAAGCCTTAGATGGATTATTTCTTTGAACAAAACATTGATGAAACTTAATATAGTTGCCATTTCCGGGTAAGAAAATAGAATATCGGTATGTTTAGTATTAGAACAGGTTGATCTGTTTGTGATCTGTTGAAGTGAGGGTTTTAACCGTAGAGGCCTGAGGCGCCGTCTGTTATGTTTTAGGAGAAGCTGCACTTTTATAAACAAAAGGTGGAATAGGCGCGATTGGTCAAGTTACTTCCCTCAGATTGGAACTCCCAATGGAATCTCTGCCACATTCTTCATTAACAAAGTTGATATCAATTAAAGTGACACATGGCACTGAGCTCCCGATTTGGGGAAAGTCTGCCTGAATTTCAACTATGTTCTAAATTAGTATATTTGTAATGAATACCTGGGAGCATTAATGTATTAAATATGTATATCTCAAGTATTTAAGAGTTTAAAACTGCAATTTTGAAGGGTGCCGCCAGCTGGTTGTGCCGCAGAGACACAACAGTCAGACCCAAGTCTGTTGGTTTAGGGAAAGACCCCGACACCTCTTATCATAATTGGTTAGGTGATAACACCTGGATGGGACAGGGTATATATGTCAGTATGTACCTCCTGCCTCGTCTACCTTCTTCTCTATCTCTATTTCCTGGGTATGATCATAAACTGCCTCCCTCTCAGCTCTCACGCCCTTGATATAACCATATTAAATGTGTTGATAAGGGCGTAAAGCAACCACTCACTCACTCACTCCTGCCTCGCTTGTACTTTACATCCCTTCACCATGCACTGAGGGCAGCACCTTATGATCAAGTTACTTCTCTCTCAGATTTGAATTCCCCAATGGAATCTCTGCCACATCCTTCATTAACAAATATCAATTTATCAAAGGAATAAATAGCGTTGGTATTCCACACTAATGTTCTTACTTGTGAAGGTCATCAAAAACAACAAATACATTTCTAAATGACATATGGTCAAAATAGTGATAGTTAATCTAAGGAATATATAGCGATGGTATTCCACACAAATGTCCCTACTTATACAAGTCATGGAAAACTACAAATACATTTCCAAATGATACATAGTCAAAATATTGACCTTAGCCACTTTAAGCAAAGACAACATTCCCAAATTCCGTAAAAGAATACCACCAATTTTTCAATAATTCTATGCAAATTGGAAGCATACATATTGACCTCTTTTCTGGTGGACGATAATATAAATATTAATCATATCCTACATTTTTAAACAGATTCTTATTGGACGACAGTTTCCCAATTCCAGTGATACTTTTTATTTCATTCATAACACCCGTGAGAAAGCTTATCGTATCATATTACATCTAGATACCTATAACCTTTACTATTCAGTGTTTATAAACTGCTATTTTAAATTGACTTAAATCAAGACTCATATTGTAGGTCATATCTTCAGAAAACGTACAATCGGCAGATCTACACATTTAGTAAATTCTGCTAAGTTAGACTGTAAAATGGTCAATACTAGGTATATCTGAGGATATTTGCCTTGATTCAAACAATCTGTTTGGTTATATTGAACTGTATTTTGAACTGAAATTTGGGTTATTTGAGAGAATTGGTGAAGGTGAATTGTACATTTTCTGGCAATTTCACCCCTGTACTGAAGTTGTCGTGCCTTCGGCAGGCCGTTCACCTATACAATAACATGTGGCTTTCCTATGTTATTCCATTATCCCCGCTGCCTGTATTCTACCTTACCTTTTCATCCAACATACATTATACTTCCTACTATGTAGGCTGTATCCTCACATAAATAAAACGAAGAAGCAGGAATAAAATCCGTTGTTCATTGTTTAACTATACACAGTCGCCATTTGTCCCCTTCACATACTGCTTTCTGTTGAAATGTCCACTCCCAGGCTAAAATATTGTATCCATAAGCCCATCAGTATAGATTACCATACAGAATGGAGAGACTTGTGTATGGTGTTTGAATGCTGTGTAACCCTAAACATTGCAACGCGAATCAACTTCTTTTATTTGCTTTTAAATCAGTACTATCGAATGACACATTTAACTCGATATAGAATTCTGTCAACTGATCGTTATTTGACATCTCAATTTAGTATTTAACATCGCGTTGCATTGCTCTGCTTTCAGGACGCATCATATATATATTTAGATATAACAATTGATTCTTTTCATTCCCCCTGAGCTGTAATTATTTTTAGTATACCGAATATCTACAATTTGTTTATGCAGTCTAGGCCCAAAGTTGAGAGAGTCCCTACAAACGAATGGAAAGCCTCTCACCTCAAACCGCAAAGTGTCACTATTATTCCATTAAGACAGCAAAATGTCATTATATTCCCATTAAAACGCCGAGTCCTAGGCCAGCAAACCGATTGGTGAAGTAGGCTGACATACCATTCTTATCTGATCTTAGGGTTTGGACCTAGATCGAGTGTATGACCTCAGGAGCATTTCATAAAGTGTCTTCTGAGTGGGGTCTGGTGCATGCATAATCATCCTCTATGTTTAATAACTTCCACATTTGTTTACACTTTCAATTAATGAATAAAGTGAATGGAACTCGGAGGTAGCAACTGAATATTTGGGCGAACGTCCAGAGGAATCGAGTCCAACAAATATTCAATTACTAGTACCGAGTTCCATTTACACATATACCCTAATTAAAGAAGAATTGAAATTGAAATAAGAAACTATTATGTGTTATTAAACATGCTTAGGTTTAAAAGATTGTGCGGATGGATGGGTATAGATAGGGGTGACTTTTCTTTAAAAGTCTCATGACAAAGTTACTATATACTATACACTAGATAGTGTCGTAGCCTACTCACACGAATGAATGTAAATGTAAATGTAAAAGTCTATTTGTCAAACGTTGCTGTAATTGTAATTTTAAGGGCAAAATGGAAGACATACACTGGCCGTAGAATGTATTGTCCTATTCCATGTAACTGTATTATAAAAACTGGAATAACAATTCTTTTTTTTTTATCTGAACCGTTATAAAATATGTGGACCTCACAGATCTGCAAATATATTGGCTAGCAATATACAATGTTACCATGCAACACTAGGGGGGTCAAATCGTTGGGAAATGTACAATTGCCAGCTCTGCACATTTAGGAAATCCTGCTAAATTAGACTGAACCAATTATGAATACTAGGTATATCTGAGTATGTTTGGTACTATGTTGTTTTAAAGTATCAGTTCTACTATGTTAAACTGTATTTTGAACCTCATTTTTGTCTTAAATGTAAGTTATTTTAGAGGATTTGTAAGGGCGAATTGTACATTTTCTAACAATTTGACCCACGGTGTCCCGGCCCACGTCGACCAATAATACAGAGTCTGAAATAAAATACATTGTTTATCATATTTCAGTGACGGGGAAGAGGATGCCGGGGGCGTAGGGGAGGCAGAAGAAAGGGAATCCTTGCAGGCCGAGGATCGCCAACAGGGAAACGACCAAACAGACAAGCTTAATAATAAAAACCAGCGGGAAAATGTGGCCCTGGTGGCACCATTCGACATGGACGATAGGTGACGTCCGGCCGAGCCTCGTTCTGGTCTCTACAGGCTCGTTGAGAATGAGGTGCCACAACAGGAGGAACAACCGCATCCAACTGCATTCACTATTTCGCTGGCGGATTGTTCTGATAGGGGCGATAAAACAGCACTTTTAAACTGAGAATGCATTATTAAATAAGATCTGTTAATATCATCATGAACTGGGATCTATCTCACATATGTAGGGACTATGCCTGATGACGAGTGCTAACTATTGAGTCAAGAAGGTTGTGGTATATTTTCAAGAGTTTAAATTCATATAAGAGAGAGTTTGTATTTAGTTAATTGACTTGTTTTAAATCTTGCCATATTAATGAGAAAGTCTATACGTGGATAGAAAATATGTTGATGCATCTGGGCTCCGTGACGCAGGACTTGGACTACCTTCAGTCAGAGCCCAAAGCAATACAGAAAATAACCGTATCATCTGGCTTAAATTGTATTGCTATATATGTAATCTCGTTACAATGGATCGATGGTTATAAGTCTAGTTCCAAGGGAATCAATTCAACAACGAGTCATATTCAACACAGTAATCGAAAAAAAATGACTGTGCACATTTTGTGGATATATTTTTGTATATTACAAATATATATTCAGCAGGCAGACTTATGAAAATGCCCTTCGATGTGACGACTCTAAAAGGTATCGTGTGCTAAATATAATTTTCTACCTTGTAGAAGCTGTACATACAATTGTAATAGTTGTAATGTGTTTCAGGAAAATGAATCACAAGTCGCAAAAATGATATTTTCAGAGTGATTCATCCAAAAGATCTCTTTGTTGGAATATTTTCAGTTAAGTGATGTTAGTGGCATGAATACGTGTACCAAATTTCAAGACTGTCGATTAAATATATCTTTGCATTTTCGAGGTCATCCTAAGGAGTATATTTTGATTAAGCTACCTAACTTATAATTATCCACCCAGAAAATATTGCAAACATTTTTCGAACATAACTATATCAATCATAAAATATACAAACACCTCTTAGATGTCTTTAATGTTTACTATCATTGGAATCGTCTTGATTTCATCTTTTCAAATATGATGATATCTCAAAATCCATGTTTGGCGACTTGTGACTCATTTCCCTGAAACACATCACAATTTAGTTCGTCCTCACTATTGTACTGTAAGCTTGTAATTTAGTACAAGTAAAACTTGTGGAGCATAATATTTATAAATTCGCGGTGCACTTCAGTATTACAGCAAACACAGAGCATTAATTAGTGGGTCAGATTTTCAGAAAATGTACAATTGGCAGCTCTACACATTTAGTCAATTCTGCAAAATTAGGCTGAGATTTGGTCAATATTAGGTAAATTCGAGTATATTTGGCATTGCATTGATTCTAGCAATCGGTTGGGTTAGGTTGAACTGTCTTTTGAACTTTATTTTCGTCTGAAATTTGGGTTATTTGGGAAGATTGGGGAAGTTAAATTGTACATTTTCTGAAAATCGGACCCTAATGTGTTTTATTTTTAAATAATTTGACTCATATCGAAATGAATTAAAATGGTTTGAACACTATATATTTCACATATGAATTTTAAATACTGAATGCGTCGCAGACACTTAAATTTATGTTCCCATATCGAATTGTTTACAAAAACGAATGTTCTCATGAAAGCGATGGGAAAATCTGTGGGCGTTTGACACTGTGTCTGTTCGCATATATATACAAATAATGCCCTTCATTCCCTGGAATTTACTTTAAATATTGACATCCATGCACATTTGTTGATAGATGTATGTTTTAAAGCATCATGTTCCCAGTAACAAAGGACTTTTTGTATAACATAAAAAATACAATACATGTATATTCTACCTCACTCCACAAGCTAGATAGCATTATACTGTAGGTACTTCCAAACTGACATCATAAACAATTGTACATGAAAAAAAAGGTGGCGTTTGGCAGAAAGTTATGTCAAGAGTATTTTCATATATACCCAACGATTATTTCGAATCTATCAATGACATCTTAAATGTTTCTAATGATATTTAAATTTAAGATTTTGAAACTATTCAAATTTAAGAGTCCTGATTCAACTGATCAGAGCAAGAAGAATGGATATCGGTGAATATTAATCAATTTTGCTGTATATAATTTTTTTAAATAAGACAAATTATGATATCAATATGTCTATTATAAGCTTTGGGCCACAATATGTATGATCCATCAGGATAATGTGAAATAAAATGTGGAAATTATGACAAAAATGGAGATACAATACTATAGCAAGAACAGCATAGTGCCGGGCATAGTGTCGCGTATGATGGGGGCTATATTCTCCAAGTATGGCCGAAAACAACGAGGCTGTAAGCCGAGTTCTTTTTCGGCCATACGAGGAGAATATACTAAGGTCACCGAAGACGCGATACTGTGCTATTCTTGCTTTTATTCCATGATTTTTAACTTAAAACAACTGTATTTGCATTAATTTCATCAAACTGTGTTGTCTGCATAGTCTTGAACGGTCGTGACGTCACTGTACAATACACAGAGTTCATATTGTACACCTTGTGAGCGGCAAGTATATCGATTATATTGTATGCTCACGGCCAAATCATGGAATAAAAACTATGTTCAAAACAAGACTAAGGAAAAGACTAGCATGCAAGTAACTCTAAACTTACACGGAAACGCACGTTGTTGTATATCTGGTCTGTACATTATTTGTATCAACTTCTTGTGAACAATAAAATTCTGAAGATAATGCTTGCATTTCTCATGATTATATCCCTCATTCCGCAGTGGTCTATGTGGGTGAAATTGCGAGAAAATGTACAATTCGCCTTCACCAATCTTCTCAAATTACCCTAATTTAAAACAAAAATGAGACTAAAAATTTAATTCAACAAAACCAAATAGATTGTTTGAATCAAGGCAATACAAAATATATTCAGATATATCTAGTATTTACAATTGTTCAGTCTAATTTAGCATGTTCTACTGAATGTGTAGGGCGGCCGATTGTACATTGTTTGGGGGCCAGACCCATATCATGATTGATAGTGGAGAAAAATATAAACGAGGACCGAGATGCTTGTAAAAAAAATGTGAACAGCACTGGTCTTTATGTTGGTAAAATAACACAGAAATATGAGTCTTATTATATATATATATCCGTGGTTCCCATGAGACATATCTTCCGTTTACACCAATATATAGTCGCTGATTGAGCTGAAGATTGTGGAAAAGAAAAATACAGGGCGGGGGTAATCTTGTCGCTCTTACCGTGAAACAGATTTGTCATCCATAGTCGCCTGGAACAAATTCCCGGCTTCTCGAATAGACCTAACGTTACAATGAATGAATAATAACGTCTAGACAGGACTGACTGTATAGCCTATGTACAGTTGCATGGAGCTATCGCACGAAAGCAGTAGGGAGAGCTAGTTTCGCTGATTAGGGAAATCCGAATTCATTCTACTCATTGCCATAATAATCATAATTATGGGCATTAATTGGGCTTTAATTCGTGATACCCGTAGCTCAAATATATCATCAGTGTTATAATTACATTTAAACTTAAATGCAACGTGTAGTGCCTACCGGACTCATACTGAGCCAGCTAATAATGAAGGCACAAAATGGCTATATCATAATTTCAATGATTATGCCCATACAAAAATATGTTAAAGGTAAATACCAGTGTTTACTTAAAAAATGAATGAATCATGGAATTTTCTTTAAACTTTGGATTTAGAAAGAACATGGTTGGGGGAACCCAAAAAGCCCCCCAAAACCATATGTCATTGGATTAGTTTTTATTTCAGGGACCACTGAAATTTATTACTGTTCACTATAGAAGTCTATGGGAAAACGGGTATTTTCTGCATTTTCCCCAATTGAATCATACGATTTTCTTTAAAATCTGCATATACATTGCTGACATGTTATTCTACCCTCCCAATTAAAAAAAATAAGGGGTCATTGAACTAAAAAAAAAGTTATTCAGCTAAACTTGTATCACAATGAGCGTCCCCCATTGAAATCAATAGTGAAGGGAAGTAAACTTCACTTATCCCTAAAACACAAAGTGATATGATAACATCCAGTTATTTTGGCATTTTGTATTCCCCCAACCATGTTCTTTCTCAATACAAAGTTTGAACAAAATATATTGACTTCTATTGTTTCATGCATTAGTTCCTTGAATTCCCGCCTGCTGCAGTGCTGAGAACGCTGGTATTTATCTTTAAAGAAGTTATATCTCCCCACCTTCTCACCGCCCCGCACCCGTCCACGTAGCTACGGGCCAATAGAGAGCGGGAATGTGGCAGGGCTTTGCCTTTGCCACGTTGACTTAACGTTGTCCCACACAAGATGGCACCACTATCGTTATCCGCTTCGATCCGTTCACGAAAGCAGTTATTGCTGTTCAGCCGTTCCTTTTGATTTGAGATACATAACAAATATTAGCTGTAACATTTCAAAAATGACTTTCATTCAGTATTACCAAAGATAGTTGTATGTTACTCTTTAAAACATAACTTTCACCTTTGTTCTCTCTCGTGAGCGGTCTCATGTTTGGTGTAAATTCCGCCATCTTGCGCCTTCATAACCATTGACCGTGGAGTGACGAACGTATCACATCAAAACAAGATCGGCTGGTCCAACGCTCTCCACATTTTCTTGTAATTTGCATTGCAAAGTAAAATGGCGGGCCAGTACAACCTTAGGAATCCGGGTTAGTTTTCTTTGGAAGCTCTAATTTGCAGAAATACCTGTACCTAAATGTAAACTGTACTAGAGTCTAGGCCCTGGCCTAGGCTAGTGCCTAGACTTCTTAGGAATGAAGGAAGATGTGAGATTGAGAGGAACGTCTTTTGCCAAGTTCCGGCGTTCGTTTGCAGGGCTTTTCTTTGCATATATCTACACTGTCCCGACTTAAGTGTACCCAATTTAAAGATGAATGTCAGAGATTGGTGATTGCTCTGCACTTTTCCATAGCCCGTATATGCCATAGGCATAGCTTAGCCTTAGTTACTACGGTACCTTTGCTTAATTAGGCTTTGTTTTACTACTTAGTAGTTTTAAGTTTAGTCTTTTACTAGTTTTAGTTACTCTAGTCTTGCTAGAATATTGTTATGCAGTGCTTTTGCCTTAAGCAACGAGACTATAAACTCGTTGCCTTAAGTAATGGCAGAAGGTATGCATAGCAGACATTATGAAGTTATAATTAAGGTCTGTTGAATAGCTCTGAATGCCTACCTTGGAAATTATATATATTTATGCCTACATTGGTTTGAAATTGAGTTGTTCCAGTGTTATTCATGTGACCATATATTATTATTAGTCTACCACTTTATGACGATGGTAACTGGTACACTAACGCACAATTATTCAGACGAGCGGATAATTGTTAGTCTCAGTAGAGGATT
The DNA here is from genome assembly GCA_942159475.1 of Sthenelais limicola. Taxonomy (NCBI): domain Eukaryota; kingdom Metazoa; phylum Annelida; class Polychaeta; order Phyllodocida; family Sigalionidae; genus Sthenelais; species Sthenelais limicola. The sequence continues at coordinate 38,437,077 of OW804097.1, read as the reverse complement.
TTTGAAATTGTTGATAACCATTCAAGGCTCAAGCCAATATTCTGCTCCAGATTCGGATGGAAGGGTGTGTGTGGGGGGGGGGGGGCGCATCACTTTTCATACATTTCATCTTTATTGTCACATTGGCCCCAAGCGATTTAATAGAAACGAAAAGAAGAAGTAGGCCTACCTTATCAGTAGTATCGTATAGGCATACAGTTTTCACCCTAGTACTTTATTATTTGGGTCAGATTTTCAGAAAATGTACAATTGGCAGCTTCACATATTTAGAAATTTCTGCTAGATTCTGCTAAAAATATGACAAATTTTGGGTATATCTGAGTAGGCCTATATTTGGTATCGCACTGATTTAAAGTATCAGTTCTGTTATGTTAAACTGCATTTTGAAGGTAATTTATGTCTTAAATGTGGGGTTTTTGAGAGGATTGGTGAAGGCGAATTGTACATTTTCTGAAAATCTAACCCATTTGAGACGTTTAAAAGTTGACTGTTTAAAACTGCCGTCATATTATTATTAGTAAGGGTACAGATAATGGGAATGCATCGTACGACCTGTGAAATTAATATTATTGTGTTCCCCACATGCAAGTCAGTGGAAATCATCTAGACACATTCATTATATTGAACATTTCTTTTTTTCTTGGTTATGTTTTTAATATATGGGTCAGATTTTCAGAAAATGTACAATTCACCTTCACCAATCTTCTCAAATAAAACACATTTAAGACGAAAATGAGCTTCAAAATGCAGTTTAACATAGCAGCACTGATACTTTAAATCAATGTGATACTAAATATACTCGGGATTCATCATTTTAGAGTCTAATTTGGCAGAACTTCCTAAAGTTGTAGAGCTGCCAATGTACATTTTCTGAAAATCTGACCCATATAAGAACTCCCATTAAATTTGTTTTCAGCTGTGAAGCGTTTGATGAAAGAAGCACAGGAGCTTAGAGAACCGACTGAGCAGTACTTTGCCCAGCCCTTAGAAGTAAGTCACCCATTGTTCATGTTAGCCATTTTGCATGTATATTATGTATAGTGTTGAATACATGAAAATCCATGTCTAATAATATCTACTATGGAAAATATCAGATGGTGACTAGTTAAACCTACAGAATTATTACACATATTCCTAATGGTGTTGACTTTTGTCACCTATATAAAAATAGGATCAGATTTTCAGAAAATGTACAATTGACAGCTCTACATATTAGGGAAATTCTGCTGAATTAGGCTGAAAAATGAAGAATACCGGGTATATCTGAGTATACTTGGTATGATATTGATTTAAAGTATCAGTTCTGTTATGTTAAACTGCATTTTAAAGCTCATTTTTGTCTTAAATGTTGGCTATTTGAAAGGATTGGTGAAAACGAATTGTACATTTTCTGAAAATCTGATCCATAAACTGTTAAACACAATCATTTTATTAAATGTATCCCTATTTGCAGGATAACTTATTCGAATGGCATTTCACCATACGCGGACCGGCTGATTCTGAGTTTCAGGATGGTCTTTATCACGGACGTATAATTCTTCCACCTGAATATCCTATGAAACCACCCAGTATTATGTTACTCACGGTATGTAAAGTCTAAACTCTGAAATATAGATCACAATATTTGTTAAAAATTATGGAAAGCGGAATGCATATAACCGAAAAATTCGCATGCGCAAAAAGCGGCAACCGTTTTTATCGCAACATTACCGAAATTTTCGCAAATTCCATCCGAGTTTCGCGGCCGTCGAAGCGCTTTTTACGCACCGGCGGCCGCAATTTGCGGTAGTCCAGCCGCCCATTTCGCAATCTCTTGCCGATTTCGTCGGCCGCTTCTGTCCCGCAATATTCCCCCATTTATGTTACTGTCAAAAATGTTGAATACAAAAATACAGGACTGAAAACTAAACGTAATGGCGAACATGCAAGAAGTATATGGATATGTATGAATGAATGAATATGTGCGTACAAGTATATATGTATGTATATGAGTAATTCCACCAATTGGTTGACATTTGACTATAAAATAGATTTTTGCATTTTTAACAAGAAATCTTGGTCTGGACGTATTTTAATCAATTCTGTCAGTTTCTGTATAGACAGAGGGTCAATGCCCTGTGACCCTTGCCGCTGCCATTACCATTACCGAAGAGGATAATAGGTATGGCATGGGAGGAATGTGTTCGTCTGTCTAAATGTATGTGGGTATAGGATTATTGGGAAATATAAGGGTCTGTTCGATTGGGGGGGGGGGGGGGGGATTGACACATTGCATTAAATATTAATTGAGCGATATAGTCAAAAAAAGAAAAGTAAGAGACGTTTCATTAGATATTATTTAAGTGATATAGGGCCTGTTGTATAAGGATGCGAGAACCTCGTATGTCCTCGCATCTCCGTCATAAGTGGGTCGTAAGTTGAAGGCATGTGTATATAGTGTGGGTGTGTTGGGAGGGTGGGGGTGGTTACTAATGACTTTCCTGGCTCTGAAGTAGACACATTTTTCAAGATCCATGTTGCTGATGGGACGCCTACTGCACTATAATGGCTTTCCTGGCCCTAAAATGGTTAAATATTCCTAAACTTATATTTCATATAGTAGGTGAACAGTGAACGCTTAACTGTGAGGAGAGTACTGGAGGAGGTACTGGAGGAGGGTACTGGGGGAAGTACTTGATGGGGTTTTGAAGGAGGGGGTACAAGAGGAGGTACAGGAGGAGGGTACCGAGGAGGTACTGGAGGGGGACCTGAAGAACTGGAGGGGGAACTTACTGGAGGGGGTACTAGAGGAGGTTACTGGAAAAGATTACTGGAGAAGCTTACTGATGGTGGTTACTGAAGGAGGTTAATGGAGGAGGTTACTGGAAGAAGTTACTGAAGGAGGTTACTGGAGGGGTTACTGGAGGAGGTTATTGGAAGAGGGTACTGGAGGAAGTTACTGGAGGGGTACTGGAGGAGGTTACTGGAGGAGGATACTTGAGGAAGTAAAGGCGGGGGTGACTGGAGGGGGTACCGGAAGAGGTTACTGGAGGAGGTTACTGGAGTGCTCATTAGAGTGCAGCATTGTGCTTTGCAACCCATTCGAGTGCAGGGCTGTGCTGCACAACACTCTAGAGTGCAGCACTGTGCTGCACAACACTCTAGAGTGCAGCAACTGTGTTGCGCAGCACTCTAGAGTGCAGAACTGTGTTGCGCAGCACTCTAGAGTGCTGAACTGTGTTGCGCAGCACTCTAGAGTGCTGAACTGGGCTGCACAATGCAGCACTGTGCTGCACAACACTCTAGAGTGCTAAACTGTGTTGCACAGCACTCTAGGGGGCTGAACTGTGCTGTGCAGCACTCTAGAGTGCAGAACTTTGCTGCACAACACTCTAGAGTGCTGAACTGTGCTGCATAACACTCTAGAGTGCTGAACTGTGCTGCATAACACTCTAGAGTGTTGAACTGTGCTGCATAACACTCTAGAGTGCTGAACTGTGCTGCATAACACTCTAGAGTGCCGCACTGTGCTGCATAACACTCTAGAGTGCTGAACTGTGCTGCACAACACTCTAGAGTGCAGCACTGTGCTGCGCAACACTCTAGAGTGCAGCAATGTGCTGCGCAACACTCTAGAGTGCAGCAATGTGCTGCGCAACACTCTAGAGTGCAGCAATGTGCTGCGCAACACTCTAGAGTGCAGCAATGTGCTGCGCAGCACTCTAGAGTGCAGCAATGTGCTGCGCAGCACTCTAGAGTGCAGCAATGTGCTGCGCAGCACTCTAGAGTGCAGCAATGTGCTGCGCAGCACTCTAGAGTGCAGCAATGTGCTGCGCAGCACTCTAGAGTGCAGCAATGTGCTGCGCAGCACTCTAGAGTGCAGCAATGTGCTGCGCAGCACTCTAGAGTGCAGCAATGTGCTGCGCAGCACTCTAGAGTGCAGCAATGTGCGCAGCACTCTAGAGTGCAGCAATGTGCTGCGCAGCACTCTAGAGTGCAGCAATGTGCGCAGCACTCTAGAGTGCAGCAATGTGCGCAGCACTCTAGAGTGCAGCAATGTGCGCAGCACTCTAGAGTGCTGAACTTTGCTGCACAACACTCTAGAGTGCTGAACTGTGTTGCGCAGCACTCTAGAGTGCTGAACTGTGCTGTACAACACTCTAGAGTGCTGAACTGTGCTGCGCAACACTCTAGAGTGCTGAACTGTGTTGCGCAGCACTCTAGAGTGCTGAACTGTGTTGCGCAGCACTCTCTGTATGTGTTGCGCAGCCAGTATACTGGGGGAGGAGGTTACTGGAGTAGGTTACTGGAGGAGGTCTTCCAGTAACCTCCTCCCCCAGTATACTGGCGGCTACTGGATGAGGTACTGGAAGAGGGTACTGGAGGCGGTTACTGGAGGAGGTACTGGAGGGAGTTTTGAAGGATTATTCTATCAAGTAATCTTACCTAGGCGGGTGAATATATCCATACTGATGTGCAGTATATATTGTATGCACATATATAATAATTGTATAATAGTATTTAAGGGAAACGGAAAGAGAGAAAGGGCAAAGAGGAGAAAAAGAGGGGAAGAAGAGAGCATAGAGGGGGATGGCAAAGAAGGAAAAACAGGGAGGGGGGTGGAGTTAGGAGAGAGAGATCGAAGGAGAGAGATCTGACGGGGAGGGGAATAGCGAGGAAAAAAAGAGAGGGGGAGGTGAGAGGGTGGTGGAAATTGGATGATGAGAGGGAGAAGCGAGTACAGAGAGAAGGGGGGGTAGAGAAGAGGGCAGGGGAGAGGAGAGGGGTATAGTGTAGGGACAGGGAGAGAGAGGGGGGAGAAACGGAGGAGAGGCAGGGAGAGAGGGGGAGGGGAGAAAGAGGACGGGTACTTTGCTAATAATATATACCACTATCAAAACGTCAGACAGGAGAAGATACGAGGAGATGCGATGAATTGATTAATACAAATTACAAAATTGTTGCGAGGGCTGTTGTGCAAACCACCCCTCGTAAGTCTGTCATATCTTGTAACTCCCTCGTAAGTCCAAAAGATGCGATAGGATACGAGGGGATGCGAGCCACATACGAGCGTTTTGTTATACAATGGGCCCATAGTCAAAAGAAGAAGAGAATTAAGAGTATATGTGACAATGTGACATGCGACTTCAGTTGTCATTTAAGGAGGCATTGGACGCCCGCAATTTACGCAAAATAGGGGCGGCCGAAAATATCGGTGTGGCATGCGCTGATTTCGGTCACACATGCGCCAATTTCGGTCACACATCGCGCTTTTAACGCTTAGTCACCCGTTTTTTTCGGCCGCATTCCTCGCGGCCGAAATTACCGGCCGAAAAAAACGCAGGGCGCATTTGGCGCACCCGTTTTAGTCGGAGGAACCCGTATGTATCGGCCGATATTGACGGATGCGAAAAGTACGCTCCCCATTCAATTACTATTGAGCCGCTTTTTGCGCATGCGCCATTTTCGGTTATATGTATTCCGCTTTCCATAAAAAATCAACTGAAGAGCTAATAGAAACATGAAGGCAATCTTCTTTGTGCATATGAATATTCTTTCAGTCTCCGAGGAACTGATCGTCCTATTTACAAGACTTATATAAAACAACAGAGCGAATGTTTCACTTTCCAGTGGCACCTGCATAATTAAAATAAATATTGTTTTAATCTGTTTTAATTATTTTATTCATAATTATCAAAATATAATCAGAACCAGTAGCATTAATAATCTCACATCGTTACTCACAAATAGTTACACTTATCAATGTAACTAAGCTATTCTGTATCTTAGTAACTCAGTCTTACTCATTAACCAATAAGATTGAGCTGCTCAGTGTTTACCTACGTCAGAGTACATGACGTCACGTCAGAGCGTTTGACTCACTCAGTGATAGCCCAGCAAGCGACGAACACGTATACACAACTCATCGTCTTGACAAGGAACTATATTTATTTTACAGCCTAATGGTAGATTTGAGATCTTCAAGAAGATTTGCCTCAGTATTTCAGGACATCATCCGGAATCATGGCAACCTTCCTGGTCAAGTAAGTACTCTCAATAACATTCGAGTCACAATTAGAAGTTTGAATGAAAAAATTGCCATGTATTTTTTTTATATATATTATAATTCTTAATTGAACCTTAACAATTAAGACGTTATGGGAGGAGTTTGTGGTTAATTACTTAAAGTTTCTGTTCATGTATCCTCTTAATATAATATTGTATAACATTTTATCCTGGAGAGATTATAATTCGGAAGTAACTTTTCTATTTACTTGGGTATTATAGACGGACATGATCGTGTCAAGATTCATTTATTCAGTTGTTTCTAAATATTTGTTCAATATCTTCACTTCTCGGTCTACATTTCCTAGCTAACATTTTTGCAACCCTGAACCATGCATGTTTGCTATAGTAATGATGCTGATAATTGAATTTGTTCAGCATTTCTACCCATATCAATGCTAATTTCATTCACACCTTTCCATTACAGTTAGAACAGCCCTATTAGCGATCATAGGTTTCATGCCTACCCATGGGAATGGAGCCATCGGATCTCTAGACTACACTACAGATGAACGCAAAGTTCTTGCTAAAAGGTAACTATAATATTTGATAACAAAATTATATATATATATAATACTTTTATTCAGAAAACAAGTACATTTGTATTACAAAACACTAGTGTTATATCATAATCTAGGAAGTGGGTTAGGACATCTTCATAATTGGGTGAACGCAGTTCTTCCAACGACCTCCAATTAAACAGTATATAATAATTAAATTGACAATTTTACCATTCCTTTCTTATTACTAACATCTTTTTAAAGTTTGTCTTACTTATATTCTGTCTCGCGATTGGGATATTTAACATCCTCAACACGGAATGATAATGATCATTGTCGATTTTTGTGTGGGGTGCATTTCATAAATTGGTCGTCGATGAAACCCCACATGTAGATTTCCATGATGAGATTATATGTGAATTGTAGACTTATTTGGTTTAATTATTTGTTAATTGAAATAATTATGCTATTTTCAGATCGTGTGATTGGAAGTGTACGGAGTGTGGAACTATTAAAACTAAACTCAAACCAGTGACAGAGGCTTCCAAGGAGACAGCGCAAGAAGCTAAAGAACTTGCATCACAGATAAATTTCCAGGTACATCTTGAGGTGTTTCTTATTTCTAAAGTGTATGAATAATAGCCAACTTCATTTCAAAGGGGGCATGAACGGATTCTATTTAAATATGGGATTATTTGTGGTCCTTACAATCTGCCAAGTCATGCATGACGATTTTTTGCTACTGCAATGGGACCTCAGACCCCATGATCCCTTATACAAAATGGCATCCGTGAATGCCCATGAAATCGTTGTATTTTAGCCATATGATATCTATTTTCCCTATAACTTTTTTAAACGCAGGTTCGCAACCTGCGTTTATACTTATGGGTCGGCCCGAGGACGGTCCTCACTACGATCGCCGCCTTCAACGTTGCCTTTAGATCTGAAGGGAAATCCGACTCAGCTGCAATTGCAGCTGACGGGACGCATTGACATACAGGTCCGCCGGGAGCCATCACTTTACGCTGCAATCCTAAAATGACATATACTTCTCACAGAACTCCCATGTTATAATCCCTATGTAAGCTTATCGTAGGCTTAGTTCTTGTTTCGGTAGGCATAGGTAGGGTTTGGTGCTGCGTTTTGCAGCTGAACTGGTATTTTTGCGTACGATTGCGTGATAGGACCCCTACTTCGTCGTCAAACACTCTCCTTCTCCTCCTCCTATAATCCTTCCCAGAGGCCTTCTATATACTCTGTACTAAAAGGTCTAGGATTGACAAGTGGTGTCCTTCTCCTACTCCTCCTCTCTCTCTCTATCTCTCTCCTCCTCTTGCTCCTCTTTGCGTAATTGCGTGATTGGACCCCTACTGCGTTCCTATGGGTAAATTGCCTTGGAATTTATTAATCCCTCCCGTCCCCTCTCGCGGTTTGAACCCGGGACCCTTCATTCAGCTGTCTAGCATCTTAGACCGCTCGGCCACCGATCACAGTTGCACATTGGTCACACAAACCTAGTGCTGTCTGCCAGTGCTGCATGTACTGTGACGTCTGCATACACACCCTTTACCGCTCAGACATGTCAAAATAAACTTCTCCAAATTCACAGAAATATTCATTTATAAACAGAATCGTTCATTTGGGATCTTTAATAAGAGTCATATTAAGCTTCCTATCTCTTTAGTTACTTTAAATAATTCATTAAATAACTTTTAAAGGTGTTTTCGTTGGCCCAGCTGAGTGGGCGATAATGGGGGTTTCAGCCCACTCAGCTGTCTGCGGAGCGAGGGTCCAAGCTCATGGACTAGGTGGCAGGGAGCACTGAAGGATGCATACGTATGTATGCGTATACATGTATACATGTATGTATACATGTAGTGTACTTGAAGACATGTGAAAATAAACTTTAAAAAAAAATTAAAAAAGTTAAAAAAGAAAAATTTAAAAAAAAAATCAATTCGGTCCATCCTTCAGTCCATCCTTCAGTCCATCCTTCAATCCATCCTTCAATCCATCCATCACTCCATCCATCCATCCATCCTTCACTCCATCGTTCCCTCCCCCCCTTCTCTCCCTCCTTCTCTCTCCCCTTCTCTCTCTCTCTCCCCCCCCCCCCCCCTCTCCTCTCTCTCCCCTTCTGTCTATACTGTACTTGTGTCTATACTGTACTTGTGTGTGCACACTGTACTTGTGTGTGCATACAGTGTGCACACTGTACTTGTCAGTGTAGAGTGTACTAGGAGTGTACCGTACTTGGAGTGTACCGTACTTGGAGTGTACCGTACTTGGAGTGTACCGTACTTGGAGTGTACCGTACTTGGAGTGTACCGTACTTGGAGTGTACCGTACTTGGAGTGTACCGTACTTGGAGTGTACCGTACTTGGAGTGTACCGTACTTGGAGGTACTTGGTGGGCACTTGAAGGGTACTTGGTGGGTACTTGAATGGTACTTGAAGGGTACTTGAAGGGCACTTGAAGGGTACGCGGTGGGTACTTGAAGTACACACACTGTACTTGTGTGCACACAATGTACTTGTGTGCACACAATGTCCATCCGTCACTCCATCCTTCATTCCACCCTTGGTCTGATATATTCATATTTTTAATTATAATTATACTTATAATTATTATTATGTAATCGACCTATATTTATACTTATAATAAAAAATATACTTAATTTTTACCTATAATTACAATTCTATATAATTCGAATAATTAAAAACCTGCGTTTACACAAGCTTATGCTTGTAATTCTTGTTGTGTTTTGGAAACTCTTATATGTAGATTTTTTTTTTAAATTTCCGGTTTTCTCTGTCTACTTCACCCTATGATAATTGTTAATGCTTCTGACTTTGTAGAGTGAGAAAGAAAGAAATGCTGCCAAGAAGAGAGCAGAGGAGGGGGAGACAAATACCAGTCAAGAATCGGGCGCAGCTGCCAGCTCCACTCCGCCTTCTGAAGCAAGTAGTTCCGATCCTTCTGGTGCAGCCAGTTCACCAGTACAAACTAGACAACCACCTATGCCTGGATTCCCCCCATTCGGGTCTGCTTTCCCTGGTATGATGCCGAACCACCCAGGAATGTCCCCATTCATGCCTCCTATGATGACTCCTCCTGGATCTCCTCCTGCTGCTGCTACTACCGGTTCCTCCAGTAGTTCTGGCACCGTGCCCAGGTTTATGCCACCGTTCTGGCCAGGTATGATGCCCCCCATGCATCATCCCCCCACTACCCAGCACTCACAGCGACCAGGGATGATGCCGCCACCGCCACCTCCCGGCCAATGGCCTATGATGCCTCCAATGATGATGTATCCACAAATGATGGCTATGATGGCGCAGCAGCAGCAACAGCAGATGCAAGCAGCACAAGCGTCTACAGCAGCCCCTCAGTGCCCTTCATCCACCCCTACAGTTGCCACCAGCTCCCCAACAGTGTCAAGCAGTTCAGGTGATCACAGCAGCAGTGCCACGTCATCCAGTAGTAGCCCTGAAACCACCTCCTCCACAAGCACAACCTCTGAAACTACCACTTCTGCCACAACAACTACGTCAGCATCAGCGTCTCCTCCAAGCGTCTCTACCTCTGACAGCAGCAACTCACCAGCCTCTCCTCCTACTCTATCTTCATCCTCAAACCCCACATCACCCCCTTCTTCCAGCCCCGCCTCTCCCACTTCGGTGTCCACCACCCCAGACAGTTCCTCGCCCCCAGCCTCCCCCTCCTCAAGCACCAGTACAGGTCTGAGGCAAAGAAGTCAAGCTTCTTCTCCTCAGCCAGACAGTAGTACATCATCATCCCCTGTCTCACAGCGCCCGGTCCCTGCCCCTGCCACCACGGTACGTCGTGGGGAGAACCCTGTAATGGTAATGGCCATGGCACTGCTTGGTCTTGCCATAGTAGCCCTTCTCCTCAGGCGGCTCTACAACATATGGGACACAGGTGCTTTCGATGAATTTTAGATCGAATGACAACAGACCACATTCTGATTAGTGTTCTTATTCCAATTTAATTTTTTCTTTACAGCTTTTTTTTCTCTTTTCGACTATTTCTTGAGTTGAGGGTGTTCTTTAGAATAGAATATATTATAATAAGGGTCAGATCGTCAGAAAATGTACAAGCGGCAGATCTAGATGCTTAGTAAATTCTGCCAAATTACACTGGAAAATGGTCAATATTATGGTATATCTGAGGATATTTGACATTGCCTTGATTCAAACAATATGTTTGTTTATGTTGAACTGTATTTTGAACCTAATTCTTCTTTTGAATTTCGGTTATTTGAAATGATTTGTGTAGGAAAATTGTACATTTTCTGACGATTGCACCCATATAATATCGGTGAGAGAAAGGTGACTGTCTATTATCCTTACACTGATTCTTGTTAGTCAGATTGCCTTTATATGCCATCGCAGTTCATGTAAAATGTGCAATGTATTATTTTTGTTCAAGAGATTTACCTGTACATAGAATATTATATGGAAAGATAGTACTGAAATTATTTTGGTAGACAGTGGATGTTTACTCCGCTTTCGTAACCGATATTCGTGGCAGGCCCTCTTCGTGGTTCACACTTGCAGCACCTGGTGTCGCTTGTAAGGAAAAACAGCCGTCTTAGTCCCAAATGAAGTCCCCACTCAATATTGAATTTAATATCCATATCAATATCATTTTATCCAGATAGGTGTATAGCGGAGTGGTGGAAACCTTTCTGTGGGGGTTGTTTACCCCAGTGTTTTCCCCATCGGTGCTGTTTCCGAGTGTTCAAGTGAACCTTCAAGGAGGTGTATATATAATCGTACTTATTGTCCTTTCTATTAGACGGAACTATGAATGGAATATGTGTCATCCCTTACCTCCTTTGATGTAGCGTATTGATACTTGAATTGTAGCGACTAGTGCTAGTGACATCAACTTACATGTAGAAAGTCTCTTGAAGATATTGTGCTTGTTTTTATTTATCGCTATTACATGTTGTTTTACATGCCCCCAAACAAACTTACTCCGGACGTCTGAACTGTGTATGTTGCAAGACTGTGATATATAATCAATTAATTGGTAGGAATCCTGGCGATGCATTTGTGATTGACACATGATTTATAACTTAAGAACTTATCCTGGGCAAGGGATTATTGGTTTTGTGAAGGCCCGATATCGGGTAGATTAAGGGTGGTCTCCACTGGCTGCGATAGGCTCTGCGGTAAGCCTTGCGATAGTGCTGTGTTGGTTAGGAGTGGCGAGGACCTGCCTACATGGTCAGTGAACCATATAGGCAGGACCTTGTCACTCCCCTCCACCTACAGAACGAGCACAAACCATCGCAAGACTTACCGCAGAGCTTACCGCAGCCAGTGGAGACCACCCTTAAGAGTAGACATCAATTATGTTTACCCATGGTTGTATATTCTCGACATGTCCTGCCCTTTTATCGTTATGTAAGATGAAAAGAAATGAATGATTAACGGACTGGGAATGGGCAAGTCTTCGGATGAAGCATCGGGTAACTTACATACTCATGAAATAAAATATATACATTGAAATACAACTTTGTTATTTTTTAAATATTTTATTGACGACTTCTTTGGCAATTACAAACAATAAAACACTGGCGAAATTCATCATGAACTGGCTTCAGATGCAATAGATAATAATGAATCCTCGGAGGAAAAGAAAGTCTGAAGGGATGTGTGGAAGAGCGGCGTCCCTTTCAGCGTCTGTGACGTAGCACCATTTATCTGAAATAAAGATATGTGCTTCATATTAGGAATTGAATATCTTACTCATATAACAAAACATTAAAATAGAAATGGTGTCTACAATATACCACACGTGCACCGAGCCATAGATTTTATAATTTTTAGATACTAACCGTAGGAAAGTTGAATTAAAATTTAATTTTTATGAGCAACACATAGGGTTACGGGAGTAAATATCAAGAAGTAGATGATAATTATTAGGTTTGAGTAAGTTTAATTAATTAAGACAATAGGTAGAGTAACGATGAAATAAAGCTGCACTCTCAGTTAACGTCAGTCAAAAAATGCACTCTCAGTTAACGTCAGTCAAAAAATGAATATTTTCTACTTCTCGTTCCATTCTTTTCCAACCTATCTAAAAGTCATTCGACAAAATTTTTTAGGTTTTTTTGCAGTTGTTTTTGCTAAAGAGCTAACACGTCCTCGTTTGTATTGGGAGGACCCGCCCAAATCCTGAATTGGTAAGATTTTTTTGGTCGTAATAGCTGAGAATGCAGTTTTAACAAGGAAATATCTGCCGATACACCTCCCGCCACGGCTAAGAAACACAATAAACTACAGCAGGTGATGACCCACGGAAATCCCATTAGAATCCTTATATGGGTCAGATTTTCAGAAAATGAACAATTCGCCTTCACCAATCCTCTCAAATAACCCACATTTAAGACAAAAATGAGCTTCAAAATACAGTTTAACATAACAGAACTGTTACTTTAAATCAATGCGATACCAAATATACTCAGGTATTCATCATTGTTTAGCCTAATTTAAGAGAATTTCCTAAATGTGTAGAGCTGCCAATTGTACATTTTCTGAAAATCTAACCCATAAGTGTATCTTTCAAATGTTTAACAAAGAGCCACTATGCAGTACCTTCACAGCGATGAAGTCACCAGGCCTAACGGGTCGGAGTCCGCCATCAGTATCTCCCGGTATGGAGGCCGCAGGAAAGATTACTTTAGTGTTTCCACAGTTCCTACCCGCTAAATCATCAGCAGATTTTTTGCTTACCTGAGAGACAATCAAGAATAGTTATTTTATCATAGAAATCACCAGGAAATTATACAGAGCAGTCGAAATAACCAGTTACGTAATTACGTATTTGTAAATTATGGAAAGGGAAAAGTGATTCTTGAGTGAAGAAAAGATATGTGGCTAAAGGGGCGGGGGGGGGGGGGGGCTGCGGTAAGCTCTGCGGTAAGCCTTGCGATGTTGTTGTGATGGTTCTATAGGTGGAGAGGAGTGGTGAGGTGGCCAATGAACCATATAGGGAGGACCTCGTCACTCCTCTCAACCTACAGAACCATCGCAAGGCTTACCGCAGCCAGTGGAGACCCCCTTAACTGGCATTAAACTGATTAACCTACAACATTTTCAAATTGTCTAGTAGGTTTCGACCACATTTTAAAACAATCTCCCAATAATAGCGATACTTCTGAATCAAAAAAATAAAATATACTTGCTCACACAAAAGTGGAATTGACTCTTTGAAGACATACTATCGAATCAAAACATCGAGATCAAATAAAATTAAAAATGTAAAGTCTGTTTTCATTCATTCATAATGTTGAGAGCCCACACATTTAACGCTATTCCGATATAATTAATTTAAATTACTATCTTGATGTTATACTTTTCTTTGATATTATTGGATAAAGCTGTGCTGAGAATAGTGTATTTTACACAATGCATTATGCTGAATAATAATATTAAAACAAAACTAGCTGACCTCTACTCACCCCTTCAGTAAGAATTAGTTGAACTTGACCAATCTGTGATAAATTACTTTCTAAAGACCATTTCCTAAATAAATTTATAAGTTCCATGTGTCTCCGCTTCTTGACGTCTTCGGGTACATCGTCTTTTAAGCGATGAAACGCACGAGTTTTCTAAATAAAAGATAAAAGGCAAATTAAATGTATGAAGAAAAATTATATAAATATAATATAAATGTGAACGACAGGGGCAGGGACCGAATACCAAGCTTGGGACCGTCTTTGGGCAGTGATCCTAGCGGTCGCTAAAAGACTTGGACAGTTGAGAAAATGTTTTCTTTTTTTTTCACAATTTGATAAAAACAGAGGAAATAAAAACTAGAAGCCAACTCTGGAGAGAGCTGCAACAAGGTGCCTCCTGTGTCCTTTAGTTTTCCCAGATTACTAATTTATTCATACAGATCGAACCAAGTAATATTCGTGGGAACTATAATAATAATTGAATGGGGAGTTTTCAATACGAACTAGTATCAAGAGGACCGGTTGGAAGTTTGGAATCTTCAGAGAGACGACGTTTGAATCGTTGAATTTCTCACTTTATTTTCCCAACGTTTCGGGGGCCTTTCTCCCTTCTTCAGGGGCAGTAACAATAATCAATCAATCAAGGAGCCCCCCCCCCCCACACACACACACAGGCCAGGTGTCAGGGTGGTAGATTCCCATCTTAGCTCAAGCCGACACTAAACAAGATCTACGCCAAGATTATCGATGTTTTCCACAAACTGTGACAAACTTATTTATTTTTTATACAAACATTTTTTCTATTTTCCATTCACTTCTAATTTACATTGTTAGTTCTAAGGCACAACTCTACCACAAACTATATTACGAATGTAACTAAGATCTCTTTAGACTATCCTGAATCCTGATTGTAGACGCATACTGTGTAATGTACATGTACAGAAAGTTAGCTTAAGTTCTATACGTAGTTTAGGTAGAATTAGATATTATGTAACCAAAAGAATGAAAAACAAAAAAGTCTTTTTGAGATGACTACAACCTTTTTGTCTGAAAAATCTTATGAAAAATAAAGAATTCTCTTATCTTATCTTAAGGTGGTTGGTATGTTAAGGGTGGGCTCCACTGGCTGCGGTAAGCTCTGCGGTAAGCCTTGCGATGGTACTGTGATGGTGATCCATATAGGCAGGACTTCGTCATTTCTCTACACCTACAGAACCAGCAAAAACCAGCGCAAGGCTTACCGCAGAGCTTACCGCAGCCAGTGGAGACCTCCCTTAAGGCACACGTTATGGTGCACTGTTCAGTTGACCTACCTGTCTCATACTGTACGGGAAGCAGAAAGCAAACTGGTATTTGACCATCTCCATTAACGATAGCGTTTGTTGGTGATCCTCTTCCGTTTCTTCACAGAATCCCGCGATAAAATCACTGGATAATGATATGCCTGTAACGGTCAAGTTTCACACTATTTAGGTCCTAGATTCAATTCACCCAAGCCGGTCCACCACACAATGACTTGATTAAACAAAATAGCGTAGAATCTGACTGGTTTTTTTGTGAGAATGAATTTGTGATCTAAATTGTCTGTCATGCTTTTGGACACGGACCTGGTTTGAGGTTTTAGTTTCTGATTTGATATGTATTTTTTGCTGATCGTTTATTTTTTAACTGTCTTTGTAGGATGGTGAATATCAGTATGATTATGCATATGTTTATATAAAATAATAATTTATTTTTAAATAGATAAAATATTATATTCTGATATAATTGAATTACTATCTTGATGTTATACTTTTCTTTGATATTATTGGATACAGCCGTGCTGAGAATAGTATATTTTACACAATGCATTCGGCTGAATAAAATTATTAGAACAAAACTATTCGCCCCATCAGTACAAATATACTTTTTACACATGGATACATTTACTGCTACTTTAATATTATCAGAGAAATCAGGCTGAAAAACTGTCTGTACGTCGGCCAACACAAGAGTAAACAACGACAAATAGGGGATTTGCATAGCCGCCATTTTGAATCTTGATTCGCATGGAATTATGGGACTAATGGTACAGTGTAAAATCAATGGAAAACATGTTATGTTCAGCATGGAATATTTAACAATGATCTCACCTAATAAGCCATATGTGATCCGCTTTTAGGAAAATGAGTCATAAGTCGCAAAATATGGATTTTGAGATATCACCATATTTGAAAAGATCAGACCAACCCGATTCCAATGAATGTAAACATTAAGGACATCTAATAAGTACTTTTATCTTTTTAGTTAGATATTTTTATTTTTGAAAAAAAAAAGTTTGCAATATTTCTGGGTGGATAATTACCAGTAAAGTAGCTAAATAAACTCAATAGAATGATATAAGGCTGCGATTCCACTGGCTCGCTCTTTTGGCCCGCTCATGGCCCGCTCGCTCTCTTTATTTCCCCGAACGCCTAACAAGCACAGATAGAGCGCAGCCAGAGCGGTGCAATAGAATCGGTTACTGCGCTTTCTATACCCTCTTAAAATCTGACGTTGGCGCTTCTTTTTGACACTGTGCTAATATCTGACATGTTTGATTTGAGCGCAGCAACACAGCGCTCTTTCTACCTGTTAAAGTAGCGGACCAAGAGCGCAGTGAGAGCGCAGTGAGAGCGCACAAATGCATTTGCTATTGATTTCATATAGGAAACAAGCGCACCAGTAGAATCCCGGTAGAATCGCTCTGCGCTTGTATTGCGCTCAAAATATTAGCGGATGAAGAGCGAATGACAAGCGCACTATAAACAAGCGCAGCAAGAGCGAGCAATGAGTGCAGATACAAGCGATCCAGTGGGATCCCACCTTAAGAAACGCACTGATATAATTAATAAACAGTCTTGAACTGTGGTAGATGTATTCACACAACAACAAGGACTAGACACTCAAAAAATGAAAATATTCCAACAAAAAGATCTTGTAAGTAAACAACTTTGAAAAAAAAACGATTTTGCGACTTGTGACTCATTTTCCTGAAACACAACACATATGTATTACAGGATTCCATGAAATAAGACTTCATTTTTTCCATCATGCATTTGGTTTTTATACATCATTAATACAAGCCCTGATATTGGTTAAAACATTCTTGCAATTTTTGATAAAAATATTGCCAAATACTTGTATGTCACATTTGAAGTGTATCCATCCCATGATGCACTGTAAAGACATGCGCAGTGAGACATGCAAGTCCCCTATTGCAGTAAGATAGTGAAACTTGAAAGAGTGAGTACCTGGAATTGTTTCCTTGACGTGTGAGTAAACAAGGACCAATACAGTAAAGGGCTCAGTCCACCAAGCCGATTCTCATGCGATTTTGCACCGCGGAGGACTCTTTTGCACTCACTGCTGTGAGAATCGCATGAGAATCGGCTTGGTGGACTAGGTCCTAAACTTGAAAGAGTGAGTACCTGGAATTGTTTCCTTGACGTGTTGTACGAGATCTATATAAGCCTCGCGTGAGTAGCCTCGCCTCATAAGTTCCAACATACGGGTACTTCCACTCTGTGCTGGCATGTGGATCTGGTTGCAGATGTTTGCCCGCTCTCTTATTAAATACAGCACCTAGGAGACGATGTAAAAAGATTTGTCCATCAAGTATCCTAATCCACTTCTTTGTCTAACCCCGATGAAGGCTAACTGAATAAGCCGAAACGTTGGTTATCATAGACAAATAAAGAAAGTCAGAAAAACAACTCATAGGTCTATTCATTTCAAGTCCGGAATTCGAACGTCAACCATAGTTACAGTTCAGAAGCAGTTGGTAGAAAATCAAACCATCATTATCCCAATAAATGTAAGAATAAAGCAAAGGCCCAATAGAGAGAAGATGTAAGATTGTAACACAAGTAATAGAATACTGCTAACAGCCTAGGTATACAACAGGCTCTAAATCTTTGGTATATACTAAAGAATATAAGATTAAAGCAAAGGCCCAATAGAGAGCAGATGTAAGATTGTAACACAATCTTTTTTTGCACCAAATCTGAATGGGGCACCTTTTTTTGCACAGAATCTAAAAGTGAAGGGGTCACCTTTTTTTGCACAAACTCAGAACTGCAATGATGTAGGGGGGGAGGTCATGGACATTTTTCATTAACTTTCAAGGGGGGGGGGCTAAGAAATTTTGCATAAGACTTTAGGGGGGGGGGGGGTCATACAATTGTGCACAAGAAAATTCTCCTCTCCCCACGCTCCAGTGGTATATAATTATGAACAGTCCCTAAGTCAGAACGACCTACCTCGTCCGGAAAATCTTTGGGGTGCGGGGATGTGAAGCGGATCCTCATATCAGGAGCAACGAAAGACACTCGATCTAAAAGGTCGCTAAAGGTCCTTCCGCCAACTTTCGCCTTGTAAACCGTTTTGAATCCTTTACTCAGATGCGACTGTGATCCATCTACATCCTTGTAAGATGTTATTTCAGATTTATCCCGGTAGCTGTTGACATTTTGGCCAAGCAGAGTTATTTCCTTTATGCCCTATAACACAAATTGTGAATTTAACACAAAAGTAGACTGGCGCTGCCATGGAGTCCCAAACCGACAAGGACTGCTACAGACAGACATATATATGGGTCAGATTTTCAGAAAATGTACAATTCGCCTTCCCCAATTCTCTCAAACAATCCAAATTGAAGACAAAAATCCGGTTCAAAACTCAGTTCAACATAACCAAACAGATTATTTGAATCAAGGTAATGTCAAATATCCCCAGATATACCTAGTATTGACCATTTTACAGTCTAATTTAGCAGAATTTTCTAAATATATAGATCTGCTTATTGTACATTTTCTGAAAATCTGACCCATATACAGTGAGTACACAAAGATACAGGGCCCCTCACAAAAAAGGCAGGGATGTCTGGGCAACGCTAAATAAACGAGCAACAGAAATAATGCTAAACCACTTAAATCACACTTGAATTTACTTGTGTTATTCTAGTATTAGAAGGTTAATGTAGACTTTAAAGAAGAAAATCAAAAAATATAGAAAGGAACAAGCTCACTAGAACAAAATATTCAGTAGAAGTTGTTGATACCGTTTGATGAAATTACTTTTCTATAGTATAATGTTCTTATGTTTCGTAAATGTCCGGGCAAGGCAAAAACTTTCCCCAACCCGTAAACCATATAACTGTATATATCCATAATATATTTTAATATAAAATGATACTGTCGGAGCATTCACTAGAGAAACAACCCCATTCAGTTGACGATAAAAACTGATGATTTTAAAATAAAAATGGAAGGGTTGAAATGGGATATGGATCAGATCTTCACAAAATGTACAATCGGCCGCCCTACACATTCAGTAGAACATGCTAAATTAGACTGAAAAATGGTCAATACTAGATAGATCTGATTATATGTTGTATCGCCTTGACTCAAACAATCTATTTGGTTTTGTTGAACTGAATTTTTAACCTCATATTTGTCTTAAATTAGGGTAATTTGAAAAGATTTGTGAAGGCGAATTGTACATTTTCTGGCAATTTCACCCATATGTATAGAGAAAATAACAAATGATAAAGATGTTAATGTATTAGGACATTATATTGAGAAGAGGTGATCTTATAAAACTGTATACATATATTTCACTGACGTCACGGCCCTCGCCATGTCTGGGGTCAACTTAGATGCCTATGTATGCTGCGATACTTGAAAATACCGTTTTCTGGCTATTTTAACCTTTACTAGTTTTCATCTGCCTCAACAATACCTTCATGATAGGTTAGATAACCTGCATTTAGTGTAGTATTACCCAAGTATCCAGTCTTGTGAGGTTTATCAACTTTGTTTTGATAACCGCGCCATAGCGTAGCGGTGACCCGGGACATGGCGGCCAGTAGGATGCCCCAGCCTACTGGGTGACGTCATGTGAAATATATGTATATCTAATTTTGTATGTTGTATTATATGGGAAAAATGAGGTTGAATATGTAGAGATCGTTCACTTATTCTTATCAAGGCCTTCTTGGAAGAACTGTGGTAACACAGAAAGTTGTAGCCTATCTCTGATTATAAAGCTATTTCTGAGTATGTAACTGTATTTGAAATGGAAATAAAAAACATTTATATATGGGTCAGATTTTCAGAAAATGTACAATTGGCAGCTCTACACATTTAGGAAATTATCCTAAATTAGGCTGTAAAATGAAGAATACCAAGTATATCTGAGTATATTTGGTATCGCATTGATGTAAAGTATCAGTTCTGTTCATATATATAAAGCTCACTAACCTGATCAGCGAGTGCCTTAACTTCGGAGATTATGGAATCCATGGGTCTGCTCCTTTCCCTTCCGCGAGTAAAGGGCACGATACAATAACTGCACATGTTATCACAACCTCTCATTATAGATCTGAAAACAATTGTTCTGTATTTTTTAAGGATTTTATTTCAACTGGGTTTACATTACCCAGATACCCGGGGTTTTCACAGGTGTCCTTTACTCAAGCTTGGGCCCTGGCTGCTGGGCTTTGATTACTCAGTCGAGGTCGTAATGACTCTAATATGAGAATATATTTTTGATAATTCTCTTTTTTATTTCATTAAAATGAGCGAGATACTTACACAAATGCGGACAGTGAGTCTGAATTCAACCTAACTGGAACCACATCAGCGTACGTCTCGTCAAGTGATAGTATAACGTTAACTGAAAGGAATTGACAGGTTAGGGTATTTCATGAACTTCTTTTAGTAAATATAATGAATATAAAATATAGGACATTTCGATATCATTCAATATCGGGCGGGGGGGGGGGGGGGGGCACCTTTTTTTGCGCACTCTAAAAGTGTGTGTAGGGGGGGGGGGGCATCTTTTGTTATGCACAGACTCAGAACTACAAAGTTGTAGGGGGGGGGGGGTCATGAAATGTTGCACAAACTTTCAGGGCCAAGAAATTTTGCACAAGACTTTAAGGGGGGCGGGTCATACAGTATTGCACATCCACTCCCCCACCCCCCTCCCCCAGTGGTTAATTATGAACAGTCTCTTAGCTAATTATTGGGATGTAACTGTGTACGTAACCGATAGCTAAAAACGCTAGTTTACCTGCAGTTTGTCCCGTTTCCGTCAGGGCAAGCATTCTGGGAAGATCCCGATAAGCATCAGGTCCACACACGAGATCCACACTTTTCTCGCGCTCCACAAGATTTTTCTTCAACCTCTCGGCCATACAACCTATGCAGTGAGTGAGTGAGTGAGTGAGTGAGTGAGTGAGTTAGATTAGTTGCTTTACGCCCTTATCAACACATTTAATATGGTTATATCAAGGGCGGGAGACCTGAGAGGGAGGCAGTTTATGATCTTACCCAGGAAATAGAGATAGAGAAGAAGGGAGAGAGAGACAAAGAAAAAGAGAGAGAAAGGCATTTTATAGTCTTACCCAGGACCATTAACCTATGCAGTGAAAAGGCACAGTGTTATATATAATTTAGCAGTATTGTCGGAAGACGTCTTAACCCTAAACACTTTCCACTTATTCAATTCAATCAAGAGATTCTTTATCTGTACCTAAGGGTGGCTTACAAATAGGAGCCATGCTTCTGAAATACAGGGAATAGAAGAAAGGTCATTTTAATTTGGGGAGGCCGAAAGAAATCTTAGGAGGTTATTGTTCTACTAAAGATCTAGTCCTAAGTGGGGTTTGGGGGGTTTTTTAATACATTTTATTTGACAAAAGATTTCACAATCTGTGATAAGTCTCATCCTGCCAAAGTACAAAGATTATTTCAATAATTACATTTACACATTGGTTACATTGGATTGGTTACATTGGAGAAATAGTTTGTAATAAGTAATAAGTAAACATTTGTTTCTGTACTAGCAAACATATATATAAAACAAGGTTTAGCTAATAAATACATTTCAAAACATTTGCGAGGAAGGAATTATCATGACTTGCCAATAATTAGAAAGTAGATTTTATTATTTGTGTATGTATATATATTATTGTATAATTCACAATAGAAAAATTGATGACTACCACCTAAAACTAGTAT
Source organism: Sthenelais limicola (assembly GCA_942159475.1). Lineage (NCBI taxonomy): Eukaryota > Metazoa > Annelida > Polychaeta > Phyllodocida > Sigalionidae > Sthenelais > Sthenelais limicola. Next base: position 38,414,994 of record OW804097.1, on the reverse strand, counting down.
CATATATTAGAATGAATCATGTAAAAAAAAGTAATAGTAAAAATGTTAGGGCTACTGACGAAAACATGGAGAAATCTAAAACATGTACCCTTCAATGGCATTCAAATCAAATCAAATAAAATTATTTAGTGAGATGTCAATATTTTAAATGAAGTGGTATGCTGGGCTCAACCTTGCCCGAAAAAAATATTCTAGGCGAAAAGGCAGTTGTTCGTCGTCACTCGGATACTATACCTACCAATGATACCAATCTTGAACGGAGGTTTGTCTTTTTCATGCGAGCGTTTTTTCTTCAGAAACTTGAGATAATCGAGTCGGTTCCATATTTTCTGTTCCGCCCCTTCTCTTATAGAACAGGTCATAACAAGGGCAACGTCACTCTAAATGAAACAATAGCTATATATAATTCCATACATAATACATAATTTTAAATATACATAATTAGCGATAACGATACGGTTCAGATATTGGACGGACAAGTAGGCCTACCTTAGCTAAAGTAAGATTGGCAAATTAATTGTATAATTATAGTCAAAATAATGCCACAATGTCTAAGCCCGGTCTAAGGGACTTCATTTTTAACCACTTGGTGGGGGGGGGGGGGGGGGAATTTAATCGGGTCACCTTTTTTTGCACAGACTCTAAAAGTGTGTGTGTGTGTGTGTGTGTGTGTGTGTGTGTGTGTGAGGGGAGCATCTTTTATTTGCACTCAGAACTACAATGATGAAATGAAATGAATTTTGCACAAACTTTAAGGGGGGGGGGGCAGAAATTGTGCACAAGACTTTAAGGGGGGTCTTACAATTTTGCACAAGAATCTTTCGAAATTCAACACGCCCCCGTGGTTAATTATGAAAAGTCCCTAACGCAAAAAAAAGTTTCCGTTTCGTTATTTCATTTCATACTTTATTGGGAAAGAAAATATGTCAATAAAAGTGATCTATTCTTACCACAAACCCATCCGATTATTAAAGCCACTCACCTCTGTGATATCGTGAGTTTTGGAGAACCCATTTTCCGACAGAATTGACCACGCTATTTCGGTATCGTTCACGTTCATCTGACACCCGTATGTTTCGAAATACACTAAAAAGAAATAAGGGTACATATTCATGATTAATTCATGATTAATTCATGTACACGAGGTTTGAGATCAGACAATATTCCAATGGCAATGTTAGGGAGTAGCAGAGCGCATAGCTCTGGGAGTAGGGAGTAGGGACATCACTGACGTCCCGACTGACGTATAGGGACACAAAGATGTTGGACTGTTGGACATGACAGCACATGGAGGTAGAATTTCCACCTGGAGTGGTAAACTAATACTGGCTAATCACAATATCTATCTTTCACCTTCACCGCTTGGATTAGTAGCCTACAGGCCAGTAAAAACTACAATTACAAACATAGTCATAGACAAATTATCTACTCAGGCAATTAATGCCTTTATAATGAAGGCTAATTGCTATAAAATTTCTCCAAGTAAAAGCAAAAGGAATGACAGTCACCTTTCCTGTTTCTTCCATACTGATACTCGTTTTCTAAGTAAGGAATAGCTTCCACTTCTGCGACATCAGTTTCTGAGTTGTTAACTAATCCAGAGCCAGTCGGATTTGCAATGAAATGCTCAAGGCCAGGCCCATTTTTCAGTTCATGGATTTTGCGAGCGGAATCATCGCTGTAATTCCGAATTCCAACTGATGATGAGGGTAGAGTTGGTTTAATACACACTGAGCCGACTATTCGACCCTTTAAATAGCGATTGTAGGAAGAGAACACATTTATCCTTGAAAGTCCGCAAGCTCGGGAGGCACACAGCCCCACGTTGGCCGCCATGTTTACGGTGCCCTACGAAATGGTTATCTGGTCATGATGCCGTAATCGTTGAGTAAGTCTATGTCTCCAAAAGAATATTGATGATTTAAACATATACATTAATGTAAAAGAGTCTACAGCCTATCAACAACCTTAAGTATTTCCACCATCCGGAAGATTAGTTGTCAAAAAAGTTTAATAAGTTTTCTTGAGTTTATGAACGGATACATGGAAATCTGTCACCCCATGGACTTCTTCCCCATTTGCCTGTAGATGGCGGTGTTTTCAATATTAGGGCCTAGTAGTATATTGGATTGACACTTTTACTATGGAAACACATCGCCTCCAATGAGGTTCTTGATCTCCCATGATTTCGCCCCTATTTTACGAACAAGTTATGCACTTGTCAATTGCAAACATTGCAAACTTTTCCTAAAACAGATCACATATGAGCAATTCCACCAATTGGTTGTCATTTGGCCATCCACAGCTGAAAATTCTTAAATTTTTAAAATTGTTTCTTTTGATTTCTTTCTTTTTGTATATAAACTAGACATAGTGCAGAAATATATATAAAAAAATCAATCAAATCAATAAAAATCAATAACCAATAAAATCATTAAAAAAGGCACATAATGTTTTGAATTAGTGTATACTTCATAGGTCCTGACATAAGGGTCATAACGCTTTTTAATTTGTGAAAATATTCCTAATAGAAGAAAAGTTATTGGCAAATAACCATTCAGTAATGGTAATGATACTGGCAGCGGTAAGGGTGACAGGTCATTGACCCTCTGCCTACACATATATAACCGATTATGTTAGGAATTATATACACAAATATATGATAATTATTCCCCTTTGTTTTCTTTTTAAGTTGACTTGAATGAATTTCTCTATTGGTTGTTCATGAAGGATGTATGTGTGTTATGTTTAAGTATTTAGAGGCAAATCTTTAGAGATTTGTATATAGTTTCTTTATGTCCCAACAACACATGTCAGTGTCAATATTATTACGGAATATTATTAGATATGGAATTATTTCAATTATGAGGATTTGTAGGTCTATTAAATCATTGGGTACGTACACATACTGAACTATTACGCTCCTACTTATGTTGCTGTTTCAAACTGACATGTCCTAATCCTTAATTTCCACCTAGACAATGCCCAGGTAGCATTCACAGCTTTTAGGAAATGGCTGATGGTAAGGACAACTACAAAGGTATATTAAAGCTTTAACAGGGGCGCAAACCTGCTTGTGTATTCATATTTAATTGTACCGTACCAATGTTGTAGGCTTCCTATCATCAGAAGATAGCCTAGATACACTCCATTGAATTTCACAAAATTTCAATTTGTTTAGTGGGGTGGGGGGAGGGGGCAGGGCAGAAGGTGGGGGACAGTAGGCTTCCCATCATCAAAAGATAGCCTAGATTCCATTGATGAAAAAAAAAAATTCCTGACATTCTTTTAGGGAGGGGGGCATGCATATATCTACAGGAGACTTGTGACATATACCCCCTCCATCGCCCCTAACCCTAACCCCCTCAACAACCCCCTCCCATGTGCCCTCCCCACCCCCACCCCCACCCCCAGGGACCCCATACCCTAACCCCTACCCTAACCCTACCTCCAACACTAAAGGATCTTGGCATATCTAGGATAGGGTACATTGGAAGAAGAGTCCCCCATCATGTTCAGCAAGGCATGTTCAGGGTTTACACTGTTGAAACACTAAATCCCTGCCAGGTTCAAAGGTGACACTCTTTGTGTATATATTGGAGGAGGTCTGTTACTTTATATCTTAGCCTAGCCAAGCCCATACACATTGAAAACCTCCAAAACTCTCTTAGGAACCAAGGTATAGAGTGGGCACTGGTAGAAACTATATAGGGGTGGTTGCTGTCCAAACACTGTATAGATAGTGGTTGCAATCTGCATGTATACAGTATGCCTCTGTAGCTGCTGTCCAAAATACTGTATGGACTAGGGTGAAGCCAATTAGAGGATGACTAAACTGGTAGCAAGTGCATCTAATGCCCCAGGCCCCCCCCTCCCCCACAACACCTCCATACCCCTCCCATAACCCCTCCACTAACCCCACCACTACCCCCTCCCCCTCCCCCTTGTATTACATTTCATGCAATGCTATTCCTCTCTTGAGAACCAAGGTATAGAGTGGGCACTGGCAGACATTCCCCCACCCCTTCAGTTGATATTGCTGTAAACTAAGGGAAATCTCCCCCTGGGTGGGGGAATGTTTTCCCTTTTTCCCGCCCCAAAGTGCCCTTTTTCCTGCCCAAAAGTGCCCTTTTTTCCCACTCCAAATTGCCTATTTGCCCACCCTCAAAGTGCCCTTTTTTCTCACACCAAATTGTCTATATGCCCACCCTCAAAGTGCCGTTTTTCCCGCCCCAAAGTGCCCTTTTTTCCCACCCCAAATTGCCTTTTTGCCCATCCCTATTTACCTGTTTGGTTACTTAGTTTACTTAGCTTGCTTACTCCTTATTTACTGGAGTGATATATGCTATCACTATTGGGAAATAGCCTACTGCATTTTTCTTTCACGGTTTTGGGAATAAAACAAACATGGAAACTACTATTGTCCCAAAATTTTCTACACATATAGTGCAGGTAATATTCTACTCATATTATATATAGGGAAGAAAATGTATGTCATCGCACTAAAAAAATAATTGTAGCTGTCTGAGATAGACATGTTTAGGAAACAGAACACTTTGAAAGCAACAGATTTTGGGGATTTCAGCCATGTTTCAAAGCCCAATAATTCAGAAACGAACACCATGACCCACTGATTTTCTTTGCCTTTCTATGGCCACAAACACCTACAGAATAATATACTGTACTAACAAATCAGAAAAATAACTTTTTTTTCGGTTGGGAAAAAATAAAATCGTTTTTTACAAAAATAGCCAAAAATAGCGGGTTTTTTCGAGATTCTAATTAAAAATTAGAGATTTGTGTTTTTTTGGACTAAAAATAACCATTGGGTAAATAATACTCTCTCACAATAGGTAGCTCATTGATAGACCATTGTATGATTGATTGTATTGATTGATTGTATTGAATGATTGAGTTTTTATAGGCTGGTAGACCTATGTCATTTGATAATAGGTCCCACTAAAACTGAAATATCTAACGTTAGTGGTCTCCTGGTGGTTCAGCTCATGAATTTGGGTTATTTTTTCTATATCCCGAGGCATTTCATAAAACATTTCAGGTTCTCAAAAAAAGACATTTAATTAGAATTTTAGTTTGAGTTCCCATAATTTTTTTTAAAAATATTTTTATTGGGTCAAATTACATATTATTGCTATTCTCGTAGTACCCAGTGAAAAATTTCTGGCTTTGTTACAAGTATATAAGAGGTATTTACAGTATTGCAGGAGCTATTATTATTATAATACATTTATTCAAAGAAAGATTATACAGTTACATCATTATGGAGTTAGATTCGAACGGGTTATACCCTCTGCCCACTCGCAGTTTTTCCTGATTGACCATAGAATTGTCACTCCAGTATTAAATCAATACAGTCAATTGATAAGGATACATAAAATTAATAATGCAGTTACAATATACCAATACATTTATTGAAAAGATGTCTCAATATCTACACAATAATATAATCCTTTGTTTGACGTTAGAGTTAAAGTTACAGTTTACCATTACATTCTTCGAAACGGTTCTTCAAAATCTACACAATAATAAATTCCTTAGTTTTTCCTGATTGACCATAGAATTGTCACTCCAGTATTAAATCAATACAGTCAATTGATAAGGATACATAAAATTAATAATGCAGTTACAATATACCAATACATTTATCGAAAAGATGTCTCAATATCTACACAATAATATAATCCTTTGTTTGACGTTAGGGTTAGAGTTACAGTATACCATTACATTCTTCGAAACGGTTCTTCAAAATCTACACAATAATAAATTCCTTATTGAGACAATAGGAAGAAAATTTGTTTTTAATCTATACAATAATAATTTCCTTAATGTGCCATTACTGAGAAAATTTGTCTTATAATAACTGAGAACATTTGTCTTATAACCACTTGTTATCATAGTAGTCTAATGTCTTTTTTCAACCTTATGTTAAATTTTCAAAATTCGATTTATAGAACACTTTTATATCGTGTTATCAGAGTATTATATAATTTACTAATTACTTTGGTTATGATACCTAAAATTCCGTTCATATAAACTTTTTTATATCTTGCTTTTTGATTATCATACAATTTGTGATGGACTTCAGTGTCAATAATACTAGTGACATTTCACTTTCAATGACAATTACCTCAATAAGATTATTTGTGCTGGACAATAAACTGCAAATTAAGGATCAAGAAACAGAGCAATACATTTTAAATCAATCCCCTTCTTCTCCCCCCCTATCTATATTCTCAATCACTGATATTCCAATACAGTGCCCAAGAATATAAGTTGCAACCGTCTTTATAATCGATATATCGATCTTCTTTTATTCCTGGTTTTACATTCCAGTTTATAGTAATTATCCCCCCATTCATGTATTTTTTATTTCCCAAAGATGACAATTTCAAGTAACAATTCTTGATGAGACAGTATCTGGGGACCTTAAGTAGGTATCGTATTCGCTATCGTATCTATGTTTCAAATAACCTCTAAATTCTTTTCTCGAAGGGATGTTTTGAATGTCATCCTCTAGATTATTCCATAAATTTGGCAGAGTATACAGATATGATTTTCTAAATATTTCGTTTCGTGGGTGCGGAACAACAAGTTTTTTTACCTTTTGTCAACCTTCTTAAGCATATTTTTCTATTATCAACATTCTTTTCATTTCTGGAGTGAATGAATGCCCTCTCCAATATATGTTTTTCCCGTCTCGTTTGGAGACTTGGGATACTTAATTCAGAGTGTATATCCTGAGTGCTAGAGAGCTTAGGTAGATGTAAAACAATTTTCAGCGCCGAATCTTGAAGAGTTTGTAGCTTTTTTAAATGATTCTGTGCTACCGAACTGTAAAATATGTCACCATAATCAATTATGGGCAGGATCATAGTTTTATAAATAGTCAGCAGTGTTTCTTTACTGCAGATTCTATAAAGTTTGGAGAGGGCCTTTAATTTGGCTCTTACAGTGTTCACCTTTTTTACCATAAATCTATTGAAATTGAGTTGTCTGTCTATCTCTATACCGAGATATTTGTAGTTAGATACATTTTCAAGTTTTTGTTCATTTATTACATACAGAGTGCTATTTCTTGGGTCTTCTCTTGACCTAATAGTTAAACTTTTGCATTTCTTTATATTCAATGATATTTTGTTGTCCGCGCACCAATTAACTATTCTACTTAAATCATCCTGTAGGGAAACTATACTGTCACCTTTCAATGTTCTATCTGCATACAAAACCGTATCGTCCGCAAATAATTGGACGTGGCCATTTTTTACAACATTGTCTAAATCATTGATGTATAAACAGAAGAGAAGTGGTCCCAATGAGGTCCCTTGTGGAACTCCACAGGTAACCGGTTTGAGAGTGGAACAGCATCCATTTGCTAATACATTTTGATATCGGTTAGACAGGTAATTTCTAAACCAACCTATTGACTGTTCATCCAGACCGTACCTTTCAAGTTTCTTAAGTAATAAATCATGATTCACCGTATCGAAGGCTTTCTTAAAATCACTGACACTATTAAATATCCCACACTTATCTGCAATCATCTTGTTGTCACATATGTTAGTGTCTGAACATGGGCGGTGAAATAAATAAAAGAAATATTTATGGACTAAACATTAACTAATTATCTGTGATTGAATACCTTTTTTGTGCTCCCAAATGCACCAAATGCCCCTGAAATGGCACCTTAAATATCATTTTTTTTCCACAGGGGCATGCCCCTTACCCCCCTAGCAAGCTTTGTGCCTTTGGCACTTGCACATCTAGGTCCACCCAGCCTAGAAATGACCACCCCCGTGATAGAACAGCCTGCAGGCCTAAATATGTCATTGTGAATATCTATTATTTTGTTCTACATCATCTAATGTAATGAGTAGCAACTCCAAAGGTAAAATATTGTTAAAATATAGACACTAAAATATATACAAGTTTGTCCACTCAAAATGCACCAGAATCTACCATTAAAGGAGTATATTTTTAGAAATTCCTGAGAGGAGAACCCTCTTGGACCCTCCTCTGGGGGCTTCGAGCCTTCGGCGCTCACAGACTCCCCATCATGTGCCCTTTTCTCAGACCTGAACCCCCCCTTTATGAAATCCTGGATCCGCCCCTGCAAGAGGTTTTCGTTTGTTTTCCGTCAAAACGACAGCAACTCAAGAAAGAAAAGAAAACATAAAAATAAATTCAATACTTCCATCTGGGCGTTTGCTTGGGGCCTTACTACGTTTGTCTTTGTAGCTAATCATGATAGTTTACCAAAATTCACAATATTCATTTAGTTTTCATATAGCCTATATAATTCTAACCACAATTGACAACATTCATTCAGTTTTCTGATATTGGCTAAAAATTATAATCTTATATTCTGGAAGACATGATAACGTCAGCAGTGCCTTACCGATTGTTTAGGCCTACAGAAAATATTATGCGATAAATTCTAACTAATAATTGGTTGCAATACTTTATTAGTAACAGCTAGGTTTTAAAATCCATATCGTAGGCTACATCTGCTACCAGATAGGCCTACATATCCCCAAAGATTATGACGTGTAATTTTCTTTAAGTGAGTGTGTTCTCAGTATCTCTTGCAATCGTTTGTTTAGGCCTATAAATCATTATAATAAAATACATGAGTTCCTATAAATATTATTTCATCCTATTACCTGGATTTCCACAACAAAGCAATAATTAAGTTGTGGGTGTTCCCCTGACCCGCCCCTCTCATAGGCCTACCATACACTGAGTGACTCACAAAGTGAAGTTTAAAAAACGGTGATTGATAAATCTGAATCTGAATATCAAATTTGTTTGACACATTATTGGCCTAAATACAACAATAACGACAACCCACTAGTCCGTCAAAGGGTTATTGGAAGTCACTAAAATGGGCCTGGAATCTCACTGATAGACTTGAAAAACAACTGAAATGAACCTGGAAAAGCGCAAAGACCCTGAGAATGAGGCATGTTATTAACTTAGATCCAAAGGTGATGCACAAAGTTTATGGCTCATATAAAATACATGTACAAAGGTTTTGACTCATTTACTTGTTCATACCATACCACATATAATTGAATTCAAACTTCTTTTTTTCGCTTTCTTTAACTCCCCTAGCTCTATACCGGCATTTAATTTCAAATCAATCAACCACATCGAAAAAATTAACGAGAAATGAATTGAATTAATCAAAAAAGGTTTGATCCATTGACTTCAAAGCCCCCACACAGTATTATACACATACTTTCTGGCACCACGGGGTGCCTGTTTATAAATATCAATACACAAGAGCTAGTCTACTAGTCTACCTTTGTGGGCTTGTGGGATTGTCTTGGTTTAACAGAGTTATATGTTTGTGATATTGATTGAATTGTGTGGATGAGAGGAAATTGGTTCTTGCAAGTGAGATAAAAGAGGAAAGTACACAAAGGCAAACTATATTCAAAGTGTTACAGAAAGCCTCCAAAGTTATGAAAGCAGATCAATTCCCATTCTTTGTATGAGATCAAATATCAAATGGCACTAGGTGAGTCTGATTCTGACTTATTGATTCTTCTAACAGATGAGACAACTGAAATGTAGGCCTAGCATTTACAAAGCATCTGTCATGCAAAATCCGACCTTAAAATCAATATCAGAGTTTGGTCTATGTGGAAGCAAGAGGTGTGAAGGAATTTATATAAATAGTTGCTATTGCTTGAAATGAAATTACATTTCTCCTATTTATGTTAGGGTTCACATAGTAACGGTAACACACTTTGGATACCAATGGGAGTTCTAGCCATTTATGTGCTCATCTTTCTTGGAATGTTTTACTCTGATTTGGAAGTATGGGCATTGCCTATAATAAAGGGACTGAAGACCAGTTGTTATGGCTTGCATGCTGATCTCAACATTGGCATGCTTACACCCACAACAATAATAGGGGGAGAGTTTTGTAGTGACACTATTAATCCTGTGAAACTTTCAGAAACAGAAGGAGCTGTGTGGGCGATAAAAAAGATTAATGCAAGGATGGATGTACTTCCTAACATAACTCTTGGCTTTGTCGTTTTGAACACATGTCAGATGGATCGAGCATGCATGGCACAGTCTTTATACTTCGTTCCTGATACATGTGATATCAACAATGAGGCAAAGGAAGGCTTGTGCACTGGTCCAGTTCAAGATAAGTTTAAAGTTGTTGGTATTGTTGGTCCAAGTTCAAGCCGAGAATCTGTTATCACCTCAAGTTTACTTGGCATTTTCCACATACCCTCCGTAAGTCCGGAAGCAACTAGTGATGTTCTCAGTGATAAATCTTTATACGAATATTTCCTTAGAGTAGTTCCTCCTGATAGATTCCAAATTGATATGTTATTTACATTCATGAAGCGCATGGGTTGGACATATGTCTCCTTTTTATATTCGGAAGGGAGTTATGGTGAAAATGCTTATAAAATGGCAAGGGCATCTGCTAAAGGGAAGACAATATGCATCCCAGTTGCTTTGCCACTGCCAATATTAATAAATGAAAAAATAATGAATGAAATTATTGATGAATTATTAGAAAATAGAAAGGCTAGGGTTGTGGGTTTATTCATTAACCCACCACATCAGAGTTTACTGTTCAGAACCATTGAGAGACGTGGACTTATTGGGACATTTGTTTTGATATCAGGTGACTATATGTATGGAAACGATCATGGTCCAGTTGCCAGTGGGACATTTGTCTCTACTTTTGTTAGTACACAAGTTCCTGAATATGATGAGTATTTTAACTCACTAGATCCCATTAGAGATGGTAGTATTTGGATGAGGAGGCTATGGGAACAAACTTATGGGTGTAAATGGGATGAAAAGGCTGAGAAATCATGCTGGGAAGTCGCTGAGGAGAGCAGGGAGAGTTTGGTACAGCGCAGTCTATCTTCTGTATATATGGATGCTGCAAATGCTCATGCCTATGCACTACATAATATGTTCACTGAATTATGCCCTGAAGTGTTTTCCGATAAAACTCTGATACCCCAGTGTTTCAATGGCCCTGTTTATCTTAAATTCCTACGAAATGTCTCTTTTGATGGAAACACTGGGAAGGTTGAATTTGACTCATCTGGGGATGCTGCAGCCAAGTTTTCTGTCACTCAATTCCAACATGATAGAAAACCAAAGTTTAAAAACATTGCCTATGTAGATTATCTTTCTGACACTTTTGACACATTTCTAGATGAAATAAACTGGGGCTTTTTGGTTCAGGAGAATATAGGTGAAAATGGCATCCCAGAGTCAGTATGCAGCAAACCATGTAAAGGAAAACAGTACGCTATTAGACTAGAGCTCATTTGTTGCTGGGAATGCAGAACTTGCAGAGAAAATGAAATTATTTCAGCCAATTCATCATCATGTGAAAAATGTCCTCTACTCTCTTGGCCTGATGATGACAGCCAAATGATTTGTGAAGACATTGAACCAACATTTCTGCTTTGGTCTGATCTCCCTTGTGTGCTCCTGGTTAGTTTAGCTGGAATTGGTTTTGTACTTAGTATACTTAGTTACATGTGGATGTTTCAGAATTGGAATGCTAAACTTGTTAAGGCCTCCAGTCGTGATTTGAGTTCTTTCACTTTGGCAGGATGTCTGTTTGCCTTTTGCACTGTCTTTGCATTTATCAATAGACCATCATCAGAGGCATGTTTTGTCAGTCGCATTGGATTCAATTTATCTGTGACTATGATATTTGCTCCTCTCTTGCTGAAGACAAATAGAGTCTACAGGATCTTCAAAGCAGGACAAACAGGCAATGCAAAGCCAGCAATGATTGGGCAGCGCGTTCAAATGATGTTCATGTTAGGAATTTGTGTCATTCAGGTTAGTTTAATATACAATTTGTATAGTAACTCTTCGATAAATTAAGCTTAATTTATCCTTCTTAGCAGGTATATGCTTTCCTTTATTATGTACACATTGCTTTGAGAACAATGTATGTATCTAGAGTGAGTTATAGTGCATAAGTCACTAGTGAGTTATGTGTGGTAGTCATGGCAACCAATGCGTTTTTACCAAGTTTATGGCCAAAATTCAACTTTATGACTCAAAAATATTTTCTATTCATATCATTAAAAGCATTGAAATAAAACAGTTAACTAACTAGTTGGTTTCACTTCCAAACATGAACTTTGTGAACTTTGGATCTTTAATGGAAACTCAATTGCAAATTCAATCAAGAAAAGAGGCAATGCCAATGTATCTCATCAGGTGTTTGTTCAACAATATTCTTTTACTGACACATTCCATAAGGAACTTAGTGTTTCTCCATGTATTACCTATATGGGTGGAATCTTCAGAAAATGTACAATTCGCCTTCACCAATCCTCTCAAATAACACAGATTTAAGCCAAAAGTCAGGTTCAAAATACAGTTCAGCCTATTTTAGCAGAATTTCCTAAGTGTGTGGAGCTGCTGATTGTACATCTTTTGAGGATCTGACCTATATATGACATGCTTTATATATTATTATACATATACCACGGGCAAGAGTTCACTCCTTCCAATTATTCATTGCAGATTGGTATATTGGCCGTTACCTGTGTACTTGCACCACCTGTGACCGTAGCAGACATGAAAGTTCCAACAGAGAAGTATGTAGAAATATATTGTGATCTGCCAATGATTGGTCTCCTTCCACCACTCGGTCTCAATCTCACCGTCCTCGTTCTCTGTATGCTATTCGGATTTCTTACCAGGAAACTTCCAGAAAACTTTAATGAGACTTGGTACATCTTTGTTTCTGGCTCAACAACTATGTTCCTCTGGGTAGTATTTTTGCCCACTTATTTCACCACCTTCTATGCCACCCACAAGGCTATATTACTGGCGGCCTGTCTTATCATCAATGGGGTGATCACCATCATTTGTCTCTTTGTACCAAAGATGTATGCTCTCAGGTTCTTAGATGAAGGGAAACTGAATGTGAAGACAGCAGCAACGGTGTCAACTATTGCTACAGAGTCAACTGTTGGCAATTAAGGTAAAAAATGAAAGCTAGGTTTTGCATTAAATGACCCTTTTCCCTATACTAAATAAATTAACCAATGTATAAATGTATACACAAAGCAAGTACTGTGCAGCTAAAAAATTTCGTGGTTGAGCATTTCAAAACAGTTTTGCGGAGAAAGAATTTCATGGTTGAGTGCCACTATGCCATAGAACTGATATGTGAAACTCCAGTTTCGCGGGGAAAAAATTTCATGATGCCAGAAATTATTTTGCGGTATTCACGATATATTAGCATGCAAAATTTTCAGCTGCAGGGTATGCTAAAAGGTTTTGAGATTGATTATCCATGCAAAGTCAATCACAAAGTGAGGCAACGCCAATGTATCTCCTCAAGTGTTTGTCCAACAATGAGAAATGTTTAATAGGAAAAACAACGCTACTAGGGTCAAGTTGTTAGAAAATGTACAATTCAGCTTTACCAATCATCTCAAATGACTCACATTTAAGACAAAAATGAGGTTCAAAAGGGGGTCTCCACTGGCTGCGGTAGGCTCTGCGGTAAGCCTTGTGATGGTTTGCGCTGGTTCTGTAGGTGGAGAGGAGTGACGAGGTCCTGCCTACACTGGCCATGTAGGCATGACCTCGCCACTTCTCACCATCACAGCACCATCGCAAGGCTTACCGCAGAGCTTACCGCAGAGCTTACCGCAGCCAGTGGAGACCACCCTTAACTTAGCAGAACAGATACAGATACAGATACAGCATAAATAGATGGAACCTAGCAAGGGGGAAGTCTGTACACTTGTTATTGACCGAGGGAGCGCGGGAAGATAGAGGGCTTTAGCCCGAGATCTTCTGAGCTCCCGAGGTCACTAACAAGTGTACAGACTTCACCCAAGCTTTGTTCCATATTTATTACACCCCATTAATAAATAAAAAATATAATTAATTAAAAATAAAAGAAGTAATTTAAGTTTTTGGTGGACCTACTTGTTGTATGCGCCAAGGGTGACATAACTCACATGTTATGCACCACTTTGACCAAGTGTGACATACAATGCTGAAGGTATAGGAAGCAACATCACAGGGGTGTAATAATACAAACTATACTCCGATACACCTAGTATTCATCATTTGTTCAGTCTAATTTAGCAGGATTTCCTAAATGTGCAAAGCTGTCACTTGTACATTTTCCAACGACGAGAGCCGTCTGAATGCTAAGAATACTGATAGTTGGGCAGAAAGTTGTAACCATTGTCCAATATTGGTAATTAGATCACATTGAATGAATAATAATTCATGCGTATTTGTGATGTGTTTCAGGAAAATTAGTCACAATCGCAAAATAGGCGTTTTCAAAGCCATTTTTTCATAGAATTTCTTTTCTTTTTTGGAATCTTTGGGGTGTCTAGTCCTTGAGGTCGTATGACTAGATATACCAAATTTCAAGACTGTGTATTAAATATATCCATGCATTTCAAAGGTCATTTTATAGAGTATAATATGAGTCTATTTAGCTACTTTCCTTGTAATTGTCCATCCAGAAATATCGCAAACTTCTTTTTTAACCTCATTTTTGTCTTAAATTAGGATAATTTGAGAAGATTGGTGACGGCGAATTGTACATTTTCTGGCAATTTCACCCCTTGGCTTTGCCATCCTGGCCTTCTGGTCAGCCGACAGTAGCCCAAAGGAATTAAATGATCTCGATGACAACAGACATCAGAAATCTCTACTGATGTTTTCCTCGTAGGACCTGTCACAGAAGATTGCCAGACCAGCGTCATTGGAGGTAGTGGTATGTGCCACTGCACATGTCTGTGACAGTGCGTTCTGGGATGGATTCGGATGAAATATGACATACAAATATTTGGCACCTTTTTTTTTAATCGAAAATAGCAAGAATGTTTTCACCAATATCATAGCTTGTATAAATGATATGTTAACCAAATGTATGATGGGAAAGATGGGGACTTGTGTTAAGGGAACATGTATTACACAAGGATATTGACATTAGAGCATTGATAAATAGTCCATGCTGAACATGACATGTTTTCTATAGATTATATACCGTACCATTAGTCCCATAATTCCATGTGAATCAAGATTCAAAATGGCGGCTATACAAATCCCCTATTAACGCACCACTATTTGAATCACTGGAATACTCTCTGAACCAAATACTATGACGAGGGAAAATCTGTTGTATTGTGGAATGTGGAATAGAAATATCCAAGACAAGGGAATCGGCGAAGTTATCATGGTTGATTCAGCCTAGTCAGTCATTCTTGATTTGATTTTTCATTTTATTGTTCTGTAATATCAATTTGTATCAATTGAATACCAGTGTGCCGTGTTGAATATGCAATTTAGGTTTGAAATTTTCTGGTATCAATTTATATTGTAATTATATAACTCCTCGATTGGTAATGAATAAACTATGATATGAAATGATATCCAAGTAAGATATTATTGATTTATTATACACGCATTGCCCAGAAAACAACGTATCTAGAGTGAGTTCTTGTTGGTTTCAGTCGCTTAGAATATTATTCACGCTCCTTCAACCATTTGTTAGTTAACCTGTATATATTATACATAGATATCAAAGAAGAAAGATTTGTTTGTTTTTTTAATTACCATTAGCTCACATTGTTAACAATGATATTTTTCAGTTTATGTAGAAAAAAGAATACATTTTATGTGTTGCGATCATCCAATATACCCTAGATTTTACAGGCAGTCATGTCATTTTACATAAATTCTAGATTAATAATAAAATCGGTAGGATACATGAAATAAAGTTGCAATGTTGTTTTTTTAAAGAAATGATTACCAGGAAGACCTTGTTTCTCAGAGTGTAAAATCCTATTTCTAGAGATGTATAAATATGAAATTGGAAATAAAACTATTACATTCGTACTTAATACATACATGGGTCAGATTTTCAGAAAATGTGAAATCCGCCTTCACCAGTCCTCTCAAATAACACACATTTAAGACAAAAATAAGCTTCAAAATGCAGTTTAACACAACAGAACTGATACTTTAAATCAATGCGATACCAAATATACTCAGACATATCCGGTATTCTTCATTTTTCAGCCCAATTTAAGAGAATTTCCTAAATGTGTAGAGCTGCCAATTGTACATTTTCTGAAAATCTGACCCACATACATACATACACACAGAAGCAGGGATCAAAGGATTGATCATAGTCCATGCAGGCGGCTATGTATATGGGTGAAATCGCCAGAAAATGTACAATTCATCTTCATCGTTCATCTCAACTAACCCAAATTTAAGACAAAAATCAGGTTCAAAATTCCGTTCAACATGACCAAACAGATTGTTTGAATCAAGGCAATGTCAAATATACTCAGATATACCTAGTATTGGCCATTTTACCGCCTAATTTAGTAGAATGTACTAAATGTGAGATTGCCGATTGTACATTTTCTGAAGATCTGACCCAATGGCTTGCGCGCCGTAAAGAAATAATAACTTATAGTTGGAATATAAATATCTTCCATTCAATGCGTCACAGGATCTTCACATTATGTTAAGTGATATTGTATGTAAACACCTGTGTGTATACCTATGTGCGTACTGGGCATCCAAACACAACAGTGCATTGGAGTCAGCCTACTCATATACAGCCAACCCAATCTCCATGTTCGACAGGCACTGGAATGTTATTTCAATGACATCGATCGTTTGCAAAGGTAAGTTCCATGGTTGGGGATTCTAGAAAGCTATCGGGAAGATGATATTCTCAGTGGGTATATCTGATTTAAAGGGGAGTGACACTATATATAATGGTGGTTTATATAAGTGATCAGCGAATTCCCAGACCCTCTGAGCTACCTGTGCTTCATATTCAATAGGTAGGTTCCGTCACCCATGGAGTATAATTATGCATGTATTACATAATACCCATGGAGTATGTATACATAAGACCTACCTTCGCTGCCTATTATATAACAGACGCTTGCAATGTATTGGCCAGCAAGATTGCTTTGAAAGTTGTGCAGATGGGGCTTATATGGGTCAGATTTTCAGTAAATTACTACCCATTTAGTAATTTCTGCTAAATTAGGCTGAAAAATATAAATAGCATATATGTAAGTATATTTGGTATTATGTTGTTTTAAAATATCTGTTCTGCTATGTTAAACTGTATTTTGAAGCTCATCCTTGTCTTAAATTTGGGTTATTTGAGAGAATTGGTGAATGCGAATTGTACATTTTCTGACGATCTGATCCATATAGTATTATTTCAAGACTATTGCGTACACATGTACATGTATGTGCTGAGAGATGATCAGTTATTTCATAGATACCAAATTTTAAAATCTCCAATCTCTTAATATTGTTTTTTAACAGATTTTATTTGTGACATAATTATTCACTCTATGTCCTAACCCTCACATCAGATAATTATTACACACGTGAGCAGTTAGAAAGGTGCAGTTTGGGGGTGCAGTTTGGTTGATCCGAATCGTTCTCGTGTACAGTTCGGCCAAAGATGCAATTTCATTGGTGCAGCATAGGCCAGAAGACGTCATCCCAACCGCGTAACTTAGGCCTACAAATTGCGGTGAATCAAGCTTCCTCGAGCTAAACTATAGGCTAAACAAGTTAAATTTACTTTTTAACATCCAAATAGAGTGTGTAATAAATAGCAAATGGCACTCTGTTCAGGTTCAAACAGGTTCAGGTTCAAACAGGTTCAAACTGATCTCGACCCCTCAGAACACAGGAACTCACCCCTTCAGGGTTCGTCCCGTTTTCTGAGGGGTCTCGATCAGTTTGAACCCTCCATCATGCCATTTGCTATAAGAATGGTATGTCAGCCTGCTTCGCTAATCGGTCTCCTCACCTAAGACTGGGCGTTTTAATGGGAATATAATGACATTTTGCCGTCTTAATGGCACTTTGCGGTTTGAGGCGAGAGGCTTTCCCTTTGTTTGAAGGGACTCTCCCATCTTTGGACCTAGACGATTAGGCATCACTGGCATATTTATATGCCTTATAGGCAGAACCGATGATTTGAGCCACGCCCACAAAATAAATTATCGACACTACCATCTAGGTAACCGATTGGCCGGCGATCGTCCCAAAATCCTACTTATCGAGTTCCAATCGACGCAAACAATGTCCCCACACCTAGGGAAATTACATAGACTGCGATTACCTCCAATACATCAAGGTCTTTCTGGTATAATAATTGAGAAATAACCGATTCCCCGACCCCTATATGCTGAAGCATGAATGGACATTTTACCCTGCGTACGACCACATGGCACCTTCGGTAACACTTGGCATCGCATCTTCGGTAATACAAAAAAATCAACCAATCATCACAGGGCGCGTTACATTAACCTTGAGCTAGGCTCTCAGCCAATGGGATCACCCCTTCCAAACATTACTCGGCGTGCCATGTAGACAGCCCCATAGGCCGGCAACATGGCTGTGGGTGGCGGTCAGCGGTCGGCGGTCGGCGAAGCCTTTTTAAATAGCCTAAAGTTTCATTATCCGCCAAACGGTATGATATCCTAGTTGATTTAAGAGTTATCTGTTGTGACGATAGTCTACCCTGGTGCCAGTCACCCTCTGGACTGTATTCTTACAATATTAAAGATGTAATTTACTTCAACATAATTATGTTTCTGCTATGCTCCTTTTTATGCCACCCCCTTCCTCAGGTGTAGGGTAATAACAAAACAAAGGGTAGTTTGGAAGTCTCCGAAAATGGGAAAATTGTACCCCACCACCACCATGGAACATAATGTTTTATGGAGCAAATGTATATAAGGGTCAGATTGTCAGAAAATGTACAATTGGCAGCTCTACACATTTAGTAAAATATGCTAAATTAGGCTGAACAATGATAAATACCAAGTACATCTGAGTATATTTTATATCATGTTGTTTTAAGATATCTGTTCCGCTATATTTACACTGTATTTTGAAGCTCATTTCTGTCTTAAATTTGGGTTATTTGAGAGGATTGGTGAAGACGAATGGTACATTTTCTGATAATCTGACCCATAAGTGCTTCTAAACAAGTCGGTACTTGAGTATAGTAGCAGAGACTTACTGTAATACTGCTGCTGACCCTGTCATAGTGAAAACACACACTAACATTACTAAGCAGTCGCAATTAACAAGCTTGCTCGCCAAGGTTTACCACGTACAGCGCAATCATGGGTGCTCTAGGATTCTTTCTTATGATCATTCGGAATAAGTGTCAACAGCCTTGAAACAAAGTAAGATCATTTATTTGCAGTCGCCGGGAAGACTATTTATAAGTGAGTACAACTATTCAACGAACAGTTGTTGAAAGGAGTAATGAGCAATCACAATTATGTATATAAATGTGGGTGAGATCGTCAGAAATGTACAATCGGCAGATCTACATAATTAGTAAATTCTGCCAAATGGTCAATATTAGGTATATATTTGATATTGCCTTGATTCAAACAATCTGTAAACAATCTGTTTGGTTATGGTGAACTGTATTTTGAGCCTAGTTTTTCTCTTAAATTTGGGTTATTTGAGATGATTTGTGTAGGAAAATTGTACATTTTCTGACGATTTCACCCATATGTATATCATATTCGTACAGTGTTAATTCACAATGCATGAGGGGATATTGGGTTTAGGAAATTCGTTTTCGAGCACTCCATGCGTAAGACCACCATATCGCCCCCTCCCCCTGGATATAGCTAGTATTTGTTATGGCATATAATAATTCCATAATTCCATGCGAATCAAGATTCAAAATGGCAGCTATGCAAATCCCCTATTGTTGTTAATCAACTTATCATAACTATTTATAAAATGATCTGTTGTTATAGGTCTCTACCCTATAATTTGAGTTTTGAAAGAATTGTCTCATAATGGGGTAGAAATAATTTGTATGAAATCAAAAGCTGGGCCTAAGTCAATACGCTTTTGAAAGGGCTGTTGTGAATATAAAATAATATTTATTGTTGGATATTTTTTAACAATTATTTTACAGATTGAAATGACAATTCTTTTGCATTTTGTTTAGTTTCAGAATAACATTGTGCCACGCTTGTACGAACGATGTGGAATTTAATTCTTGCAGCAGCGTTGCTACTCTTCTGTCCAGGTGATTTTAAGTTCGCAAAGTTCAAGTTAAAATATCCGTAAAAGACCCCTACACTCTATAGGCGTCTTGTAGGCAGCGGCTTTCCATAGGGTTAACCATAGAGGGTTTTGATGTTTACTGCCTACAGGTCGCGTATAGAGTATACACATATATTACTCTTCGGTTACAAAACGTAGTTCATAGTATTATTTGTTATGTGTTTCAGGAAAATGAGTCACAAGTCGCAAAACATTTTGAGATATTATCATATTTGAAAAGATGAGATGAAGCCGATTCCAATGGTAGTAAACAATGGGATATCTAATAAGTATTTCTATATTTTAAGTGGGATATTTTTATTTTTGGAAAAAAAGTTATGCAATATTTCTGGATGGACAATTACCAGTAAAGTAACTAAATGTACTCCAGACGAAGACCTTCAAAACGCAAGGATATATTGAATACAATTTCTGAAATTTGATACATAGATTGATATGACCAGAAGTGCTAAACCCGCCAAAGATCAAAACATTTCAATAAAGCAATCTTGTGAATAAAACACTTTGAAAAATATCAATTTTGCGACTTATGACTTATTTTCCAATAACACATCACATATGTGTATCACCTGGAAATAAATTATAACAATCGCCATGTATCTCCAAACGTACATGACCAGGTTTGACTTGAAAAACTCTTGTCTTTTATCTATTGATATTTTCCAATAATCAAGATTGAATATTATTATAAATAATATGAACATGTTTTTTATTATTTTTAATTGTTAACTTTCCGATACCTAATCACATGTCTTACCGCAACTGATTCTACCTTTAAAAGACCTAAGAATTATCACCGAATTATAATAGTTATTACAATTGTGTACGCTGAGAATTATCATTGTACCAATGAAATGCTATCAATAAGCAAACAAACAAACATTTTTATACTTACGAGCTCGATTCATAAGGTTTAATCATAAACCCACCTTGATAAATAGTGGGGCAGATAAGTGCATTTTTCATG
Organism: Sthenelais limicola; assembly: GCA_942159475.1. Taxonomy (NCBI): domain Eukaryota; kingdom Metazoa; phylum Annelida; class Polychaeta; order Phyllodocida; family Sigalionidae; genus Sthenelais; species Sthenelais limicola. The sequence continues at coordinate 38,393,858 of OW804097.1, read as the reverse complement.
TTTAATCTTTCAAATCATGTAACATACAACAAAATTGGTAGAAATGGTCCTTAGGACCCACTTTTTTAAAAAAGCCCGTTAGCCACCAACAATTTTTAATTAGCGGCCATTTTTTTCAAGATGGTGGCTATTTGGAACATGGAAATACTAATTTCGCCCTAACATCTGAAAGAATGGTCCGATTGAAATGATCTTGATGTCAAATTGTGGTTATTAATATGCAAAAGCAAAATAGCTATTGAAGATTTCAAAATAGCGGCCATTTTTAAAGACGGCGGCCATTTGGAGCATGAAAAGACTATTTTCGTCATAAAATCTTACAGAATAATACAATTTTAATCATCTTGGTGTCAAATTTTATGGAACACTCTTCTACACTCACATGAAGGTTTAATAGACACCATAAATTCATTGCTGTTTCATCTAATAGTTACATAAATATCAGCAGTGGGGCAGATAAGTGGAACAATCTTTCAAATGATGATACTAGCAACAAAATTGGCATAAATGTTCCTCAGGACCCACTTTTAAAAAAAAGCCTGTTAGCCATCAACAAATTTTAAATGGCGGCCATTTTTTCCAAGATGGCAGCCATTTGGAATACTATTTTTGCCATAACATCTGACAGAATAGTCCGATTTGAATAATCTTGGTGTCAAATTATGCTTTTTACTAAGCCAAACAGACTAGAAACTAAAAACTTCAAGACAGCGGCCATTTTTCAAGATGGCGGCCATTTTGACCATGAAAACACTATTTTTGCCATAGAATCGGACCACATAGTCAGAGTTGAATGATCTTGGTGTCAGATTATAGGTTTTGAACTTAACAGAAGTTGAATAGCTACTAAGAATTGTATTTTCATATATAAAAGGGCCGCCATTAAAAAAAATGGCTGCAATAAGGCACATGAAAACACGTTCTTCCCCATAAAATCTGACATAATAGTCCATTTTCAATAATCTTGGTGTCAAAATATATGTTTTTGACTATGCTCAAGCTGAATTCCCAGCTCTTAATGTTCCTAAATGAAGGTTTTTATCATCTCTTGCAGAATCATATAACAAATTATTGGTGATATTAAATATGGTACTATAAATGTCAGGATTAACCACCCATTTTATTGGCATTCATGAAGCAGGTCATATAGACATCATTACAATTGGCATGTCTTGTTAGGTCAGCCTTCAAAGTTTCACCTACATTCAACTATTTATTAAGCAAAGTGGAAATATCTGCACAGCTAGGAGATGCAGCTATTAGCAAACATGTGAGGGATGGTGTGGTGTGTCCACCCCCTCTGCCATGGGCAATATTGATCAATATCCTAATATGCAACAACAGCAACAACCTCCTTCCATGGAACCAGCATTTCAATTTTTCAACATACAGCTTCTTAGGATGATACCATACTATTTTGCCAATAACAATGTTAACTTTGCATGGTGGATTCCAATCCATCCTAAAGACATATAATGGTGACCCTAGAGCAAAAGCCTCCAGAGCTTGCTCTTGAGTTCCACAAAGGGAATTTTTTTGTTCATAAATCAGAATGGGAGTTCTCATCAATGGCTATCGACCAAGCTCATGAGCAAGCAAATGCTATCATCAATGGTTTGACTGAACCATCAGGCTTGACAAGGTCGATGGTAGCCAACCCTGAAGTCAATTCACATAGTTGCTCAGTATGAGCCAAAGAAGCTGAATGTCGCACTCACCATGAGCAGACACCAAGAGCTCAAAGAGATTCCTTGAAAAAGTAGATAATCCAACTAAGGTGATAACAGATATATGGCCAATTCCACCAATTTGACAACATTTGGGCCCCCAACCATGGAAAGGGGTAAAATGGGCTTAAATCAAGTTAATTATCATTAATTTGATTATTTTTTTTGATTGGATGGTTCTACCAACCTGTGGAACAACATTTTTGGCATTTTTAGCCTAATTTTTTTTTTTTTTTATTTCAAAATCCCATTTCGGAGGCAAAAATCGTTTTTTTAACAGCCATTAGTCCGTGGAATTGCTAAATTTCTAAATAATCTTCAAAATTGAACATTTTTTTTTATATGTTGTGATAGTAGGTTACATGAATATGATCTGTGTGGAAAAAAAATGCAAAAAAAATATTTTTTGGCCAAAAGTCATCAAAAAAAAAATTGTGGGTACCCCCCCATGTCGTCTTCGTCATGCAGTGTGCCTAAGGTGGAATAAATAAATATATAAAAAAAAAAAAAAATGTCATATTTTGATGAATAATGATAGAGTGCATCGGATTATATAGGTATAGAACATCAAATGTATTGATTTTAGTTTTTCTTGAATCAAAGCAGAGAAATAACATGGCAGCAAAAGGGGGTGGGTACCCTAGCTCATGTTGTCTTCGTCACACCTATTTTAGGGGTTTTTAGAGCCTTTCAAGGCATGAATTTAATAATAAACTTTAAATTTGACATTTATTATTAACTTTGCTTAATACCAATCTATGTAGACTGAACTTAAGAATTTCCGAGTGATTTTTAAATGATTTTCATGGGAAAATGCTTAAAAAATCTTCGTCACGCTTTTGTCGTCTTCGTCACGTCGTCTACGTCACGTCTGCCGTCACAAAATGTCAGAAATGGTATCCCTCACATATATATAATATCAGAATCTTTATGTTTAAAATTTTTGCCTCTAAATACTTAAACAGGACAGGGACAATCAATTCAAGTATTCAAGTCAACTTAAAAAAGTAAACAAGGGTAATAAATGTTATATATATTCTAAATATGATGAGTTATATAATGCGTATACATGCATAATAATGTGGGCAGAGGGTCAATGACCTGTCACCCTTGCCGCTGCCATTATCATTACCATTACTGAATGGTTATTTGGCTGTAACTTTTCTTCTAGTTTGAATATTTTCACCAAATAAAAGGTGTTATGATCCTTATGTCGAGACCTATCAAGTACAAAATAGTGCAATACATTATGTGCATATTTGTTTTATCTATTTTTAATTTAAATCCTCATTTATGTAGAAATATGTACCATTATTCGGAATGCTATTTTTAGCATTTTTACATATTTGGGATCTATTTTTGACGCCCCCTGTAAAAAAATTACTAATAATCAGAATGGTTCCAAACTTGACAGTTTAATGTGCATATATATGAGGTTGATAGAAAATAACAAATCAACTGATGAAAGTAAAAATTATTTTTTGGTATTCTGGGGGTGTCTAGGAGCCCAAATGTTGTCAAATTGGAGGAAATGGCCATATGAGCAATCCTTTCCAGGAACAGAGAGGGGATCTGCTTAGACTAGACACAAAGAACATTGCACACCCTAGTGCTGCTGAAATGATTGCCACACACTATGAGAGGGGGCAAATATGCTTCCAAGAATGCATGAACAGGCTACAGAGTGAGGAAGTGTCCACATTCTATGACCCAATCAAGGAATATGCTGCATTGGATATGCTTCCCACTATACAAGCATATGCTTCAAAGTACAAGAGAACAGACATTGTCTTTGATGTGTACAGACCTTCAAGCCTGAAGAATGAAACAAGGTCAAAGGTGGAGAGTTACAGCCACAGGCAAAATACCATACAACTGGCGGAGCTTTTTAAGAGACAATGACAACAAGACTGAGTTGTTTACCTTCCTGGCTGACAAGATTGCTGAGATATGTACATCAAACACTGTTATCTTGACCAAGGAAGAAGATGTTGTTAGCAACCAACTGTTGAATCTGGATGATCTGTGTGCTTGTACCCATGAGGAAGCAGACACACAGATTTTTGTACATGCCAGACATGCGGCATCAGAGAGCAGAAAGGTTCTCATGATCAAAGCCAGTGACACAGATGTACTGGTAATAGCAGTCAGTGTTCTACCTGCACTGAAGGAGTGTGGTCTGCAGAAACTGTGGATGGCTTTTGGTCAAGGACAGAATCTGAGGTACATTCCTGTTCACGACCTCAGTCAATCACTTGGCCAATCAATAGTTTGTCAACCAGAACCAAACAGTCCAGCAGACTGGGGATGGACAAAACAGGGTGATGTGTGGCAAATCCACTAGACCATACTGCCACCAAGATTACTGAAAATGGACTATTATGATTTTATGGGGAAGAATGTGTTTTCATGTTTCATATGGCGGCCATTTTTTTTAATGGCAGCATTATATACATGAAAATACTATTCTTAGTAGCTATTCAACTTCTGTTTAGCCTAAAACATATAATTTGACACCAAGACCATTCAAGTCTGACTATTCTGACCGATTCTATGACAAAAATAGTGTTTTCATGGTCAAAATGGCCGCCATCTTGAAAGTTTTAGTTTCACTTCTGTTTGGCATAGTATAAAGCATAATTTGACACCAATATTTTTCAAAATCAGATGATTCTGTCAGATGTTATGGCAAAAATAGTGTACTAAATAGCCGCCATCTTGGAAAAATTGGCCGCCAATTAAAAATTGTTGATGGCTAATGGGCTTTTTTTAAAAAGTGGGTCCTAAAAGCCATGTATACCAATTTTGTTGCATGTACCATTTTTTGAAAGATTGTTTCACTTATTTGCCCCACCAAAAATAGTGTTTTCATGGTCAAAATGGCCGCCATCTTGAAATTTTTAGTTTCACTTCTGTTTGGCATAGTAAAAAGCATAATTTGATACCAAGATTCTTCAAATCAGACAATTCTTTCAGATCTTATGGCAAAAATAGTGTACCAAATAGTCGCCATCTTGGAAAAAATGGCCGCCAATTAAAAATTTTTGATGGCTAACGGGCTTTTTTTAAAAAGTGGGTCCTAAAGGCCATGTATACCAATTTTGTTGCATGTACCATTTTTTGAAAGATTGTTTCACTTATCTGCCCCACTAAAAGGCCAATTGTTAGGCCGAAACGTCGGTAACCACCCAAATAAAAAAAGCCCATACTACAATCGAACTTCCCTTATCTGTACTCGTTCTGGGTCAATCCCTCTACTTCGGATATTATAACTCTTAAAGATCAGTGATGTTAAATTTAAGGCCAATACACATTTTTTTTCTAATTAAAAAATAAATAATAATAGATTCTTTATTTTGCATAGGAACAACAGGCAACGCCTGAAAACATCCGTGTAGGATAGCAGGTTTTTTCATTTAGTTTATTTAAATAAACTTATTGGCCATTAATGATTTTTTTTCTTTAAAGAAAACAACAGAATCCAACTATATATGTTACAAAATTGGTTATAAATACACATCAGATTAAAAACTAACTGGTTATTCCGTGACCACGAATCATCTACAATATACTGTAGAAAATTGATATTTTCTGGATTCGGGGAAAACAACCTCAGGGGTCAGTTGGGAGGGGGTTCGCTGAGCTGCCACTTTACAATACTGGGTCAAATTTTCAGAAAATATACAATTCACTTTCGCCAATCCTCTCAAATAACCCAAATTTCAGACGAAAATGAATTTCAAAATACAGTTCAACCTAACCAAACAGATTGCTAGAATCAATCCAATGCCAAATATACTCGAATTTACCTTGTATTGACCAAATTGCAGCCTAATTTTGCAAAATTTACTAAATATGTAGAGCTGCCAATTGTACATTTTCTGAAAATCTGACCCTAATATTGTCTTTTCAGGAGCTTCCCATGGACAGACGTATAACTATGTAGGATGTTACAAAGTTAGTACGACAGGTACATACGATGGTTTAGATGCCCTTCTCATCACAGACACCACATCATCAAAAGATTTTTGCGGGTAGGCTACAGACTCACAAACGTTAGAAATGGGTCAGGTTTTCAGAAAATGTACAATTCACCTTCACCAATTCTCTCAAATAAACCAAATTTCAGACAAAAATAAAGTTAAAAAAAACAGTTCAACCTAACCAAACAGATTGCTAGAATCAATGCAATGCCGAGTATTCTCGAATTTACCTAGTATTGACAAAATTGCAGCCTAATTTAGCAGAATTCACTAAATGTGTACAGCTGCCAATTGTACATTTTCTGATAATCTGACCCAAATAACGAATATAATAAGAGTTATACCAGTGTTAAATACTCATCAATTAAAGAAGTTTAACTCTACTCTAACTCTACCACTGCCAAAACTGTAGGAATATATCGAAATACTAAAATCCTGAAGTTAATGTAATGATGATACGAAAAGCAAGGAAATGTGATGTGTTAAAGGAAAATGAGTCACAAGTCGCAAAATTTATATTTTCCATATAGAGTATATTTTGCTACTTTTCTAGTAAATGCCCACCCAGAAATATTGCAAACTTTTTTTTAAAAGGCGCTTGTACTGGGAAATCTTATATAGGTTCCAGTTCTTGCCACCTGTTCTTTGCGCGTCCGCGTCGCCCCCTTTTAAGGAAAATCCGACTCCGCCTGTTCCCACCTGAATTTCCGACGCACTTGCGTAAACGTCGCGGTGAATTTACGCTCCCGCAAATTGATAAAAATCGCTATTTCCACTCGAAATAAATTGCCCAAAACATGAAATTCAGAAAGGGCATGCTTTTCTACCCCTACATTTTTAATTTCATCAACATGTGTATGTAAATAAGGAAGATATGAGGGAAACTGCACTGTTACCATTAAACAATAATTTTCGGCCTTTCCCCTGCTGCTTGACAAGTATGGGATTGACAAAATCCGATCGTCGTGCAAAACTGGCTTGTCCAATATGGCATTCTAAGGCATTAATTTATAAAATAATTGCCTAACCCTATACACCATCGGAAAGAGAAATTTCTAAGCTTGCATTTGGTAAGAATCATATTTATATAGGCCTTTAACTGTTATCGATAGGCCAATGCAGGTTTTAGACCAAAATACATCATTGCGTCAGACTCATAGCCGGCATATCGCGGGGAAATTACGCTCCCGTGAAATTATAAAAAAACGCTATTTTTAATCGAAAAACATTGTCAAGATGGTTAAATTCTGAAAGAGCATGCTTTTCTACCCCTAAATATGTATTTATATCAAATTCAGCCTTTAAATGAGACAGATATAAGAGAATGTTTTCAGTTGCATAAGTAAACAATAAAAAAGCTTGCCGACGATTGTACATTTTCTGGGGAAATTATGCTCCCGCGAAATTGAGAAAATCGCTATTTCGCCTCGAAATACGTTGCCAAAAACATAAAATTCAGAAAGAGCATGCTTTTCTACCCCTAGATATGTGGTTATATCAAGGTCAGCCATTAAACAAGGCATATATGAGCGAAACTTTTCAGTAGGCCTAGACATTCTTTCTCGCCATCCCGATGCCGGCGACGACGCAATAATGTACTCATCTGCGCGCTCTGTATTTTTGTCGTGACGTCTTCTAATTTTTGCAACGTTGGTAACGCACATTGATGGAGTCCTTGACAACGCTTTTTCCCCGTGGAGTGGGGATCGACTGGGGGGGGGGGGAGGGGGAGGGGTGTATATTTTTAAGGGGATTCGGGGGAAACCGTTGTTTCCTTGGTCACAGCCAAAATGTCTTGTTTTTAAAAAAGACATATCAAACATACTAAAATGTCCTACTGTTTATTATCATTGGAATCGACTTGATCCCATCTTTTCAAATATGATGCTATCTCAAAATCCATTTTTTGCGACTTGTGACTCATTTCCCTGCAACACATCACAAATGTGTACTGTGGAAATGTCGGTCTGTGACCTCGATGTTACTAACGACAGTAATTAAATAGTTGGTTTTTTTGTTTTTTGTTTTGTTTTTGCGACATCGTTTTATTCCTTACGCATGGTCATAGGTTAATACAAGTTTACTTCTAGGATAAAGTATGATATTGGCTTCGCAACCCAGTAAATAGTTGGATCTGGCGGGAATTTCGAAACATGGCGGACGCACTACAAACAGAGCTCTGCTAAATCTGGTAAACTTGTAGAGAATACGACACAAAATCAGTTTTTTATATACTGGTCCTGATTTATTGAAAGCCCAAGGATTACTGTGATACATTTTTCAAGGAAATTAACGTGCGGTTTCCGAGAAAATAGACTGTTGAACATACCTGGGTGATAATCAAGTCTGTAATCAACTCCCGCGTCTGTGTTGTTATTGTCGATCACACTGTCACAACTAACTGTCACTATGGCGCATAACGGTGAAGCTGTTGACGGTGGTCCCCCAGAAATGGATGATTCCAGGAAAAAAAGACCTCTTTCTGTTTCACCAAGTACTGAAGACCAAGCCACAAAGACTAGGATTGCCCAAAGTACTACCGTTAATCACTGTGAGTGCAACGTATTTCTAAAAGAAATTGCAGTGCAAGGCAATGTATGGCACAACGACCTACGAACTCTCTTTTTTGCGGCAAACACATCTGAAGAAAGCCATGCTGAAAAACAAAAGGTGATTGAAAATATTGTGATTGAAAATAGGAAAGACAAAGAACAAATAGCATCACTAATGGATAAGCTTGATAAATGTACAAAAAAACAGGACGATCTTGAATCTGAGCTCGCTAAATTCAAAGTGTCTACAGATGAGAAGTTTGAAACCGTTACGAATGATCTGGCTGCTACCAATCGTCCAACCCAATACAATCGTACATCGCTAATCTCACAAAAGCAAGAAATCGATATTGTGAAACAACAGTCTAAGGAATTGTATCTTGTGGTACAACATGTACACGAGGATCCGAAGGTAACAGCATTTGAGATAGCAAAAGCATTGATCGGCACATTACTTGACACTAATGATGACATGGTTGATATTGCATATCGTGAGACCAAGAGCGGGGGTGGCCATGCTCCTCATACGATTCATCATACGATTATACAGTAAGCGTGCTCGTGATCACATAATTGGACTGAAAACCCCATTTAAGGATAACACTAACTTTGCGCTACACACCTGGCCAAACAGGCAGAAAATGTTCTGTCATGAACACTGTTCGGTAGACATCAAGCAACGCAGATCCTTAATGAGATTCGTTGCGAAGAATGCTGTAGAAAGAGGTGCAGACTCCGCGTCTACGGCGCCTAGAGGTGACAAGGTCTTGATAAACGGAGTCACGTACAACTTGCAACAACTTTAATGCCTAAAGGAGGAGTATAAGCCTGAAAATGTAAAGATCGTAAAAGTTAAACATGGCTTAGCCTTTCAGTCCGAACACACGTACCTCAGTAACTTTTATAACTCTAGATTTGAATTTGGGCGATATTTGTACGATTCAGTTGAGCAGGCATACGGCCACCACAAGGCTATGGCCCATGGCAAGACAGATGTAGCCACAAATATCCTACACAATGCTGACCCAAGGGAAATTAAAGCCCTTGCTGACAGGGTCGATCGTTCAACAGACTGGAAATCCAGAGAGATAGATATGATGACTCTACTAGTGGAGGCTAAGTTTGTGCAGAGCAAAACCTTAACGGATAAACTACTAAGCACGGGCGACAACAAGCTAATTGAGGCCACAAATAACACTTTTTGGGGTGCAGGGGCACACTTAGGAGACCCATCTCTACACAAAGGCGAGTGGAAGGGGTTAAATCACCTTGGCACCATACTCATGGCAACACGTACGAAGTTGGTTCGTGCCAAAGCAGACGGTAACCTATCCACCCTGTTCAAGACGTCTAAGCTGAGTCGAAGACAACGTCGAGAATCTGCTAAAGCCAGCAAAGCAGAGAGGAAGACGATGGCCATTGCATCTGGTAGTGGCACACATGTTGATTCGTCACCTATATTTGTAGCACAAAACCAGTTTAAATTACTAAACGATGAGGCCGAAATTACACGAACAGAGGAGGACATAGACGTTGACATTAACTCTAGTGTGAGTTCTAACAACTCTAACTCTACCACTGCCAATCGCTCCCTCAATACCACACGTAGAAGATATGAAAGGGACCCCAATGCCAGCGCTATAGTGTTTGACGAGATCTTAAGTAGATCGAGACGTCCATTTACACCGAAAGAAGCCTCAACCCCAGCACGCCCTTTGGATAAATCGTCTGACTTGCTTAATACGAAAGACATTTCAGCAAACAAAGGTGAAAGTGTTTAGACAATGTTCTTACTTACCTTATAGGCGCATTTATTTGTCCTTATCCATGTATTTAGCTCATTGCGAGGAAAATTGTTGTAACATATCGGAACAGCTGTTTGCCACAATACATAGTCCGCCATACTAGTTCCGGTGCACGAGTACTGAGGTGACCCAGTTTGAAATGTCGTAATGCTTGATTTCGTTATGTAGTCCTCACCGAGTTCAGATATTTACAAGAACTACTTCAGACTTTCTTAAATTCACAATTTAGGCCGTTTTCCAAATTATTTATGTTCTCCTACTGAGTAAAATACCGATGGCCGACCATGTTTGTTTACGACATCATGTATAACCGCTTAACATGAAGTGTCATAGCGGACCAGGCAGGGAAAGTACCGGGAGGGCTACATCTTGAAGTATGTATGTATCAAATATCTTGCTAACACGCTTATGATAATTAATTCTTTTTTCTGTGTGTGTTGTGTTCTCTATTTGCTACCAGTGTCTAGTTTCCTGGCTGCTGCCATTATGTACTACATGTGTTTCTTAGTCGCCGAACGACGATATAGCCGGCGTACCTGGCATGTTGGTCCATCACATGTGTCACCCATTGAGAACTTATCTCGTGGGTTTGTGCCCCACCCACATTATGGGATAAAGTCTATCCTCGTTTTTATTTTTTGTTTGTTTTTACCATGTGAGACGTGTAATGATATTGTCACTTGTATACATCAATGGCTGACAAAAATATTGATGTAAGTGTCTGTAAAGGTCTAAAATATGTGCATGTAAATATTGGCAGTTTATTGTATAAAATTAGTAACCTACAAATGGAGCTCTTGAATGGCCTATACGATATAGTTGGTATAACTGAGACATGGGTAAATGATAGCACCCCGCCTATGCTATTAAATTTAAATAATTATTCTTCCTCTCGGCAAGATCGATATGACAACCAGAGGGGCGGAGGTATAATGATATTGTAAAGAAGTCTAAGGGTTTTAGCCCATAGGTTCAGTGTAAATGATGAAGTCCGAGAATCGGTTGTAGTTGTCAGCTTGGCCCAGCACAGAGAAGTCTGCCTGAAACCTCACATCAAGCTTTATTTATGCCAAGCATTTTACTCATTAAACATCCCAGGATATTCCCCTCCCTGCGCGTGTTCCATTCCCATTGGCTAAGGGAGATCCCTCTCTCCAGCTAGACTGACCTGTCCTATTCTAATTGGACGAGGGAGGGTTGCCCATGGTTACATGGACTAGCCTCACTCCTATCATGCTAAAGCCATGTGTTGGAGGGATGGCCCTTGCCCTCCCCCCCTCCCTCCTTGCCCAACCCAAGATTAGTCCCCTCCCTCCCTTCATGCACCCTCCCCCCCTACCCACTGATTAAATTAGCGCAGGGAACCATGGTGGTGGCTGGGGGAGTGGAGTGCTAGGTAAGCAGATCCCTCCCTCCCAACTGAGATCATGCAGGGGTGCATGTCCCAGACGTGGCCAGTCGACTCATTTGGTCATTGATTTAATCCAAAAAGAATCCAGTTCTTTACATTCGTCCATAATTTTTCTTTTGATTGAAATATACAAATTTTCAAACAAAACACTACAAATTATTAGTCGACTGACCAACCCTGCCAACCAATCAAGAAATAGTAAAAATAATACATAAGGTTACACAATTACAGAAATCAATGGTAAGAGGTACCCTAATTTAACTAAGGGGCTCCGTGGACCAACTGGCCTGGAGAATTATAAAAATGGCTCAATTTAAAAGAATGTTCATTAATGTGAGTCCATTATCCAGTTACTAAAAAGTCTTTTTAGTGAAATAAGTTCAAAAAGTCTGTGTGTGGAGGTGTGCTTTTGAACACCTGTTGAATGTCTTAACCTCTCGTAGGAAATTCAATACACAAAGGTCCACATGTACGGTCGTCACCGTTTCCTCCTCTGTCTGCCCGGCCAGCCGAGGCCCCCGCTGGACCTCGTCGCTGACCGACAGGACACTTGTCTTGCCCCGTTCTCCTAGGTGTTGGAGCAAGCACAGGTTGGTAGTCAACACTACAGTATTTCCATAATAATGTGAACAATAACAGACCACAAGTCGACATTTCTGCATTGTTTCACCACCTCCCTCCTGTATGGATAATACTTCGGTCAAAGCAGCAGTTGAGAGTAGACAAGAAGCACTGGTCCTGTGGTGCTTTTTGCAGGCCTCTCTATCTCGAACTAACTGTTTGATAAAACAACGTCTCATAAAGAGAGTTGGATAAGATAACCATTGGGCTGGATCCTTGTCCATGGATTCCACCATTGTCTCCAAAAAGGGGAAATGGATTTTACCCAAGGTATGGATATTCGTTTGTTCATACATGTACATCTCTCGCACCCGAGGAGATTACAGAACAAATACAGAACAATATCTAAAAGTGTATAGGAAAAATACAACATACGAGTTTATAAAGTGATTGTGTCAAACACTGAGAAACCAATAAATCTTAAAACTTATGATGTCGTCCTGGTCAGTCTGGATCTGGCAGTGTGATAGGGTGATGAAAAAGGGGGCGGCACGGGGTGGGAATTCAAGAGAGCAGGAGGTGGCCACTCCCACACTCTCCCTTTCCCAAGATTGGAGGGGTGGGTTTTCAGGGGCAGAGTTGGGGGGGGGGGCGTGGGGGTGCAGGGTCTCCAAGGGAGAGATCTTTCCTTCTATAGGCCTTTAAACAACACCAACAAGGGTAGCTAATCCTCAGATAAAGTCTTTAGGCCATGGAATAAAGGAAATAACTGCAGGGAAAATGTTACCATAAGTTAAGTTAAACCGTCAGGGGCATAACTTCAGGGGTGGGGATGGCTATATGGGACTTATGGCCTGGTATGCTTCTCGCATGCCAATCCTTCCAGACCAGGGGACAACTGCCCTCTATTATTATTCTAGCAGGTTTTAAAATAAAGACATACATAAGGACAACGTCCATGCGGTTCTCCGTCATATAAACTCTCGTTTTGATCTGATGGTACATGTAAAATACTCTCTCTAAGTTAACTGAACTAACAGGGGACCACCTCTGACTGCCAAGGGCACTTACTTCAAGATACTGTGAGTGTTAACCCTCTTCCCTGGCTCATCTTTAAAAGAGCATATACAATATTAAGAAAGTCAAAAAATCCTAATACACCCAAACATTGTTCATCTCAAAATTAAAACTACACCAATGAACAGGGAGTTGGCTTCTTCCCTCGCTGGTGAGTTCATAGTGTTGAATGGAAGCCTTCTCCAATTGAGGATAGGTTTCCCTCTGTGTCCTCCCATTGCTTCCCTGTCCCGGTCCATGCTGGAGTGTACCTCATCAATGGGTAGGACAGTTGGGCTTCCAATCATCCTTCGGCTGTAAGGGAGTTAGAAAGGGGCTCTCCAATGGTTTGTTGTACCCCTCTCCAGCTGGTATCTTTGATGCCACAACCACAAGATTACTGGTGTGGTATCCCATGGCTGGCATAACTCCATGTTGACTTGGTTTAGCTGCAACAGATGGTGCAGCAGCAGATGGGATGAGCTGCAAGAGTACCCATTAGGGTGTTGACTGGGCTTGGAGTAGCAGATGTCACAGCAGATGTCACAGCAGATGTCACAGCAGTGATCGGTCATCCAGCAGCAGATGTTGGAGTAGCTGGCAAGAGCAGCAACTAGAGTGGTAACAGGGTTTGCAGTAGCAGATGTCACAGCAGATGTTGCAGCAGATGTTGGAGCAACTGGCAAGAGTACCAACCAGAGTGGCAACTGGTGTTGTATTACAGATGGGCACCAGCCACACAGCAGATGGTACCACATGCCCCTCTGCTCCAGCTGTGGAAGAATTACATGCACACACAATCCATCTGCTTTGCAGGACAAAAATAGAATAGGGGTTGTCCATTATATATAGGGTTACAGTGTAAGGGGAGTGGGACTGCCAGCAGGACGGGGAAATGGCTTGCAGAACTAGGTATCAGGTTACCCAACTTACCCACTAGTAGAATATACATTGATACTGGGGAAAATAAGTGTAGGATAATCCCTGCTTTAGCTAGGCTCCTGGGGCCTTCCCTCCATCTGTCTATGCCCATCCCACCCACCCACACCACACCCTCCCCTCCTAGGATAATTAATACTCAGGTTTGAAAAAGAAAAGAAAAATAAGTAAACCAACAGATGTTAATGGTTGAAAATGTTACATATCAACGCATCCCACAATCTTGACCTTTTCTCCCAGACCAGATCCCAGATCTGAATTTAATTTACTGAGGCCAATAATATATTGATGCTGGCTTGGGTGGGAATGTGTTCCTGTACAGTCATATAGTCGTGTTCCAAAAGTATAAAACTAGCGTTCCAATCAAAACTATATGACCTGGTTGCATCATCCCCATCCCAACCATTATGCAGGTCAATTCATTGGAGGTACTGAAAGTGGTGGTCAGTAACTATTTTCCCTTACTGCCAGAATACAAATTAATCAAGATCCCTCCCAACACTAGAAGCAAATCCCAGGTAATTTACCAAAAATATACCCTTGCAATCAACCAAACCCATTCCACAGTAGAGGCCGTGCCTCCCACAGAAACCAATAAAGAAGAAAAAATATAGGGGTTGTCTATCATAGGGTTATAGGGTAAGGTGAATGGGAATGCCAGGAGGATGGGGAAATGCCTTGCAGCACTAGGTATCAGATATCCCAACTTACCCACTAGTAAAATACCAATTAATACCGGGGAAAATAAGTGTAGGATAATGCCTAAGTTAGCTAGGCTCTTGTGGCCTCCCCTCCATCCATCCATGCCTATCCCAGCCCCTCCCAACATACCCTCTCCTCCCAGGATAATACTCCAGTTTGAAAAATAAGCAACCAACAGTAGAGTCTGTGCTTCCCACCAAAACCAATAAAAACCCATTCTGCCATTCTACTAAAACTTGCAGAATTTCCAAGCACTAACCCTTCCCTTCAAATCCGTCCAAATATAAAGTGTTTACTATTAAAACGGAGCTGAGCTCAAGGCGAAGCGGCCTATGTAATCCATGTTTGTATAGCATTAACCATAAGAGCGGCATCGACGACGGCGCGTGATCGCCGCAATCGTAACCACTTGCACAAATGCAAAAATATTGCTTCCCACTAGATTGCTCATATCTCCCTCCAAAACCATCCGATTTGAATATAAAAAATATCCCACAACTCCCTAGACTGTCAGGAAGACAGCCCCGCTTTTAGATTCAGAATCGGATTGCTAGTTCCCCCGTAATGAATTAATTTACCCGGCCGCATCCAGTCGGCCGACTCAATTTAAATCACCCGTCTTTGTGCCCCACATTACAAACCAACCCAACCTCCCCCAAGTAACTGGAGATATTCCTCCCTCCATGTATATTAGGAGGAATACCCAGATCCGGACTAATCAGTGGGGGTTTGAGGGAAGGAAAATGGGAACATTGGGGTGATAAGCAGATGAAAAGTATGTACACACAACCTCCCACCTACCTTAGCATTAGGGCAGCTCCAAGCCCAGCTGAAGTGAGCCCCATCCTTCTCTTGCTATTCTTCAACCTAAAGGATCTAGGTTGAAGCTAGCATTTCTCTGCCTGCCTAGGCTATCTCTGACTTCCCTCAGAAGATTGGAGTTGTTGCTATTTAGCAACTTAGTCCCTTGAAGTGGTCAGCCAGTGTAAAGAAGTCTATGGGTATTAGCCCATAGGTTCAGTGTAAATGATGAAGTCAGAGAATCGGTTGTAGTTGTCAGCTTGGCCCAGCACAGAGAAGTCTGCCTGAAACCTCACATCAAGCTTTATTTATGCCAAGCATTTTACTCATTAAACATCCCAGGATATTCCCCTCCCTGCGCGTGTTCCATTCCCATTGGCTAAGGGAGATCCCTCTCTCCAGCTAGACTGACCTGTCCTATTCTAATTGGACGAGGGAGGGTTGCCCATGGTTACATGGACTAGCCTCACTCCTATCATGCTAAAGCCATGTGTTGGAGGGATGGCCCTTGCCCTCCCCCCCTCCCTCCTTGCCCAACCCAAGATTAGTCCCCTCCCTCCCTTCATGCACCCTCCCCCCCTACCCACTGATTAAATTAGCGCAGGGAACCATGGTGGTGGCTGGGGGAGTGGAGTGCTAGGTAAGCAGATCCCTCCCTCCCAACTGAGATCATGCAGGGGTGCATGTCCCAGACGTGGCCAGTCGACTCATTTGGTCATTGATTTAATCCAAAAAGAATCCAGTTCTTTACAATATATTATAGGAATACCTATGTTTGTGAGGAAATTGAAGATTTGTGTACAAATAACAAGGATTATGAGGTTTTGTCTGTGAAGATAAAGGCTGGTAAAAGAAAGCCAATCTTGTTCATTACGGTTTATCGTCCGCCAAAGGGAAGCCTGGCCCTGTTCCTTGACCATGTAAGTAGCTTACTCGATCAGGCAGTCAGACTTAAATTGGAAATTATCCTAGCCGGTGATATTAATATCGACATGCTTAAGAGAAACGATATTAATGTAAAAAGGTTTACCAATATAGGCAACCTTCATGGGTTAACACAGATAATCTCTGTCCCTACTAGAGTGACTGAACAATCGTCGACCTTGTTAGACATAATACTCACTAACTGTAGGTTTCTAAAAAAAACATGGCACCTTGGATGTACAATTGAGTGACCATCAGCCAGTTTATTGTATTTTGAAAAAAGGGAGATTTATTGAAGACCATAATCTACATTCTTATAGAAATACAAAAAGGCTCACCACCCATATGTTAGCAGAGGCATTGGGTAACAGAGTTGATAGAGAGATTGACGTTAACATTAATCTAACTAGCACAGAAATGTGGTCATCCCTCTATAGTGATTATATCGGAGTATTGGATGATCTTGCGCCTTTGAAACATTCAAAGCGTAAGAAAATTAACAAACCTGTCTGTACTGACGAATTGAGTTTGCTGATAAAAAGGAAAAATAAGGCCTTTAGAAAAGCCAAAAGACATAATAATATTGCTCTTTGGGAAGATGCACGAAGACTCAAAAAAGCTGCAAAAGCACAGTCGCTAAAGGACAAAAAGAATCTTCTTTCTTTACAATTAGATCGAAATTTAGGTAATCCGAAGAAATTTTGGGCTATTCTACAAAGTATCTATTCGAACAAACCGCCATCTCCCAAATTAACATATATTATTGATAATGATGGTAATAAGCTGAAGGACAAAGATGCTGCTAACTTAAGCAATAATTTCTTTGGTGGCATTGGTATTGAGAATTGTAATGCTCAAATTGTCTATAATGAACAGCAATGTAACAGTCGATTTGTAGGGGCTGATCCTATAAATAGGAATGACTTGTATGAGGCCATGGCGGACACTAACTTTTCTAAATCCTCTTGTGTTGAGGGAATACGTTCCGGCATCGTTAAGAAATTCTTGGAAGCTGATAAAATTAATATTATAAGGCTTTTTAATAGAGTAAAAGATACCGGATTGTTCCCACAGCCCTGGAAGGATGGGTTATGTACCCTTATACCAAAGACGAAAAATAGTCGAAAGGTTAATGATCTCAGACCCATCATAATATATGTACCTCAATTGTGAGCAAACTCTTCGAAAAGATTCTGATAAGGAAATTGTACGATTACTTAGAAGAGAATAATTTACTGTCGAATATCCAGCATGGCTTCAGACAAAAACGTGGTACTGACACTGCGTTAAAGAATGTATTAGATGATATATTATATTACAAGGATCATTCTGTGAACTGTGCCGTAATATTCCTCGATATAGCCAAGGCTTTTAACAGTGTAAATATTCGGTTATTGCTGAGAAAAATGAAAAGCTTGGGTTTTGACGATCTGACGGTAAATCTCTTAACATCTTATTGTACTGATAGAACTCAACGTATTATTTTTAATGGATATGCCTCTGACTCTTTCACAATGAAAGCCGGTGTAGCCCAGGGGAGTATCCTCGGACCTCTCATGTTTGTCATTTACATGAATGATCTGTGCAGTGTAAAATTCCATGGAAAGGTAACCTTATACGCGGACGACTGTGCAATTTGCATGCCGATCCTTGGTAAAGACTCAATAACATTACTTCAACATGATCTTAATAGATTCAAAAACTGGGCAGACACTAATTTTTTAAAAGTGAATGAGAACAAGAGCAAGATCCTTATCTTTCGTAGTACAGTAGATCATTACATAAGAAACCCCTCAGCTGTATATATGAATGGTAGTCGGGTGGAATACGTTGAGGAATTTCAATACTTGGGTCTGTGGCTAAATTCCACTTTGTCCATGACGAAGCAGCTAAATAGTAATTATGGACTTGCAAGCTGTTATTTGGGTAGGCTTATAAAGGCTAAACACCTACTGTCAGAAGAAAGGTGTTTATTAATTTATAAAACGTTCATTTTGCCCATTGTTGAGAGAGGTTGTATATTCACCGATCTTGCTAACAAAGCACAATACACTCGGTTGCAAAAGTTCCAAAATAAGGCCCTCAAAATTATTTATGGCAATTTATATAATCGTAATGGAGTTTTTAACATCCATATTTCGAGTAAATTATTGCCAATTGCTCAAAGGAAAGAAATTAGGTTGCTGTGTTTGTTACCACGATCGTGTGAATTCATTGATATAGATCATGGACATGATCTCCGAAATGGTAATCGGAGACATATTGAGATGTACAGATGGAAAAAAACCAGGATCAGTAGATGTATATTAGCTAAAGGTATAAGCATATGGAATGCTCTACCAGAGGCTATTCGTACTGAGTTGGACCCCAAACGTTTAAAAACTAGATTAAAACAATTATATCTAGCTAACTTTGTAAGGTCTGGTTCTGTTCCATAAAATCGAACACAAAAAAATAGAAAAAGATAGAAAAGTTATAAATGGTTTTGTTGGATTGCTTGTGCTAAATTTCTTGTATTAGGTTGCTTCTTTAATTATTGACTTGCCTACGTAGAGTTATCTTTGCCTTGTGTAATGATTAATCACTGTCTGGAAGTTAATGTATAACTATACGAAGCATTTATGATTATTAATGGTTAATATGAAAGAGCACAGCGTCGATAAAACTGTATATTCATGTTTTTTAGTTCTCTTCCTAAAACTCTTTCACTTGCAAAATGTTTGAGTGTAGGTACCTGTTTTTTATCTTCTTGTTACTTGTATAGACCATGTAATAATATTTTGTCCTTTTCTTATTATATAAATCTAGCATAAACTACTATAATGTATTAACTTCTAAATCTTAAACTGTTATTAGTAGAGAGTGATGTAAAGCTTCTTCCTTATTTTTTTCTTTAAAATCAGGCTGTCCTGAAAATATTCATGCTACATGTATGGAAATGTTCGTAGACCTGAATAAAATATTTTCTAAATCTAAATCTTATAATGTTGATTCAGAACTAAAGATCCCGGGGTTAACAACAAGTTAGAACGTAAAAAAGAAAGTTAGAACGTCTGTCTCATCGCTGTAGACCAAAGTGGAAGGAAAAAAATGTCACTGTTTTGGCCATATTGCAATGGCGCTATCAACACTATAATCAGAACATATAATACATAATTAACATCTTTATATAATATATGCAGATTCCTATGTTATGATGCGGGGTTCCGATTCGCGGGAATACCAAGTTTAACATCATGCACATGTGGCGACCTCTATGGTTTTGATGGAGAATCCAACTGCAGTCTAACATGTGCAGGAGGGACCGATGAATGCGGGGGTACAGGCACTGTTTCTGTGTATACTACAGGAAAAGGTACAGTTTAATATTATTATTTTTTTGGACATGTTTTTAATCCTGATTTATCCTGATTTAAATATTCTCTTCACATCGAGATAAGTATACTCATCATAAACCTTGTTTTACTTATCAAGTTATGTTACATTTAGCAGGGAGGTATATACAAGGGAGTAGCAACTACTCATTGACTGAACCAAAATATTCGCAACTGGGACTTAATTTAACCACTGCATGCCAGGTGACACTGCAGTATTGTATCGGCAATAGTACCACATATAGCCCATGTAGTTTGATTGCCCTTTACCAGGGAAGAGCTCCCTTGTATATACCTCCCAGCATTTAGTAAAATATTATCAAAATAACAATTTTAAATCTCCACTATAAGCCTACCGGTTACCAGACCCATACCAGACGTTAATATTGAGTTGATGGGAAGAAATGGGATGAAATTTAAGTGATGTTTAAAAAATATATTCAGACTAAAATTAAGAGATGAAAATGACTATTTTTCCGAGAGGTGAATTAGTTGAGATTCATTTATACTTACCAGTTACAACAGGTTTCATATTTTATTATATCCTATCTATATAATCAAGGAGGCATGATATACTTCAAACTTTGTAATATATTGAAGCATTCAGGGTCATTCTTCAATGTAAATTTAGGGTCAGCAGTTGAGCGAGAAATGAATCAACACAACACACAGAGAAATATGTTTCAAAGCCAGAAACGAACCAAGTAGAAGATACCGGCTATAATCATTTTATTGCTTATATACTAGACAGATTACAGCAATTACACAGGGCCTTGGCTGATTGGCTTTTCCTGACGGGACCAATTAATTACCTTGATAGATAAAGGATCCAATCAGCCACAGGTTAACAATAATTAAATGAGTTGGATACAAGGCCAGAGTGACCAGCATCAGAACCTAAAATAAAGATTCAAGACAACTCAAAGAGGAGTCCTGAATTTTACAACGTCCTTGATTCAATTCTCTCTCCGGATTATTGGGCATGATCAGGGAAGTATATACCTCCCTGGCATGACCCATATTTTTTGTTTGCATGGTCAGAATTATTTGTTATAGAACTTAGCCCAATCTCTGTTACAAACCCCCTATTGTAACTTACGATATTTACAACCACCCTATTGTAACTGCAAACATTAACAACTGGGTACAAGTTGTTGCAATCAATGTAATGTCAAACCAATGTCTTATAAATCCATTTCGCCTTAATGGAACTCTTCAACGATCACAGTATAATCCCCCTATCCTATCCTGATAACTATGGACATAAATGTACGTAATTGTTGTGTAGAAAATGTATAATGGCAAGTCATGTATAGGATACAAACGAAAATAGATGGAAACATCTAGATGTACCTATCTGAATGAAAGAATAAAAACATTACAACAACAACTACCTGTCACACATCTGCTGCTTAAAGCAGTGTGCCGTTTCTACTCCTTCTGTATATGGATCAGATTTTCAGAAAATGTACAATCTACATTTCTACACATCTCTCAAATTCTGCTAAATATGAGTGAAAAATGATAAATACTGAGTAAATCTGAGTGTATTCTGTATTGTATTCATTCAATAAATCTGTCTAGTTATGTTGAACTTTATTTTGAACAAGGTTCCCACAGTCATGGAAAGTCATGGAAAGTCATGGAATTAGTGATTTGGATTTCCAGGCCTGGAAAGTCATGGAATTCTGGGCAGGTCATGGAAAGTCATGGAAAATGAAAATCTGAATGTTAAAATTTAAATTCTCCATAATACCACCAACAAATTGTATATTTTGTTCAGCATGACATTTGTCCAGTGGCCACTCTTCCACCATTTTGACTTATTCACCATTCCTCCTTGGAAGGCTGTTTTGGCCTTGAATTTGTGTCTCCAGATTTTTGCCTAGCACCTCATTTGCAGTGCTGCCAACTTCTACGATTTCAGCATCAGAATACGATGCTACAATCTGTATGACACAAACTACGATTTTGTGGAAATTTTGTGAAATTTAGAATGACAACCCCTGTCTCCCACTTCATGAATCAACCATTTAAATATAGTTCCCTGTTATACCTGTTGTTATATACTCCTTAATTATTATATCACTCGGGGTCTTAAAAATATAGAACCCCTATTCTCTTCCCTCCCTTTTAATCACCTTTTCATCATATGGTAAATAAACCATTAGACATATTTCTATTTAATTTGATTTTTGCCTACATACACAGACATGGCAAAAACTTTAGAACTTTCACCGGACAGTCGGACCGGTGAAAGGGATCTTTCACCGGACCTCAATAGTTTTCGCCAGTCCTTCAAATGTTTATCCATTGTTTCCTACAAATTTTTCACCAGACAGTCGGACCGGTGATACTAAAGTTTCATCGGTCCCACATGTCTTTCAACGGTCAAGGACCGTAGTCCGGCAGGTTTCGCCATGTCTACATACATTTGAATATTGTGCAAAGACATTTGAAAATATTGTTTTTTCCAGCATTACCAAATCATTAAGTATTTACATTTAAATGATGAAATAATCAAGGTGGGTCACTATGGAAACAATCCTAAAGCAATCATTTTCAAAATTCATCATTTTTTACAACCATACATTTCATTCAGGATAAGAAACTGAATCAATGAAAACTCTTCACAAAAGAAAATGTAAATTTAGATTTTCTTTTGCCAATTTTACCCCCAAAATGCCCTGCCCCCTTCCTTGAAGTCAGTCTATGAGACAAACCCCTAATGACACCCTAACTTTTAGGGACTAGGTGTTTCCCATTAACTCCTCATTACTCCTTCTGGACAGGGCTTTGCCTTCAGGAAAGCTCTTTATGTATGGGTTGGGAAGGCAACAATAATGTTTTTAGCAATTTCTATTTGAATTTGACTGTTTGAATGCAGATTATTTTTTCCAAATAGTACATCCTTAGAAATAACAGTAATAATAGTTTATGAGCATGCATTGCTCTGCTCTCAATCTCCTATAACATTGCCTATGAAGCTCAACATATCCACCCTGGCTGGGGGTAGAGAGCCCCACAAGGAGGAGGATGCAGGACAGCCTTGTGGTTAAGCTTATCACTAGATATGTTGCCAGGCAGAATGCTGGGCAAAATCTGCTTTATACTAGAGACTGAACTGCTATTCATCTCAATTGTTGATGAATTTTGATCTAAAAATATTAATCTGATAGCTCTATTTACTATTGCACCTGTGTGCATATTTAGGCCCTATACATATATATACCTGGTAATTCATGTTCAGGTACCCATCACTTGCCAAAAATTAAAAAGAATATTGAACTTTATATACTGTGTGAAATCCTCACATTTCAAGAAGTCAATTATGAGTTAAAATTACTCCCAGAATGCACCATTTGACTCCTAATTTTTTTAAAAATTTCCTGGGGGAGCATGCCCCCAGACCCCCCTAGAGGCTACAGAACTTGGGCACACTCAGCTTCATGTGACAGACTTGGATTTGGAATTTCCACAGGTTGGCAGCTCTGTATTTGTGCCTTATCTCATTCCCCTCTCCTACCTCCTACCAGAAATGGGTGGATCAGACAGCTTTGCTCTGATTATTGAGGGTCATTGAATTTTTCATTCATGGTCATGGAAAGTCATGGAAAAGTCATGGAATTTGAATCCACATGTTCTGTGGGAACCTTGTTGAACCTGATTTTCGTCGTAAATTTGGGTTATTTGAGAGAATTGGTGAAGGCCAATTGTACATTTTCTTAAAATCTGACCCATTATATATATTGCTTGCAAGTACCAGGTGAGTGATTACCCAGAGCTGTAGGAAGGTGGGAAAGCAACCCTGTTGCATCCCGTCTCACACATAATGTAACAGGAAAAAATATTTTCATACACAACAATTATAATGACGTATTAATTACGTTTTCACTGTATCATATTTAATATTCAAACATAATATCAAATATATTTAGATTATTTTCAAAGATAATACGAATGTCGCGTCACATCGCGATGTGGCAAAAATACCGATTTTTATCAATTTTATGGGTGGTAGTAGTATATGAAAATATGCATTTTCGTCTGGCGGCATAATGCCACAGTTTCCTTTCATGGTGCCTTGGTGAAGTAGGTCTCAATGTGCCCAGAATATTCACTTATTTTTTAAAATATTTTTGATAACAAAAAATCAGGGGGAAAAGGTAAAAACAAAAAGAAAAATCTTAAAAACGAGACGAGATCTCTCGAAATCTCGCCTAAAATATCAATTATATAACATTTGTTCAGGAAAAGATGGGAGATTGTAATATATGACTATTAAAAGAACTGGTAGAATAGAACATATATGATCTAACTCGCACATGAATCGACCCCAATACTCAGACATCAGCAGTTGGATGTTCCAAAAAAATGTTTGTTTAATCAATTTTCTTTTCTTTTTTAATCTATACCCTACTAACAAACCTATGCCCTATTTTATCCGCTCCCCACCCCAAGATGAAAGGTTACATAACTGGTTATGAAAATGGCCATAGAATATTAGGGTCAGATCTTTAAAAAATGTACAATCGATCGCCCTACACATTCAATAGAAACTGCTAAATAAGACTGAAAAATGGTAAATACTAGACATATCTGAGTATATTTGGTATTGCCTTGATTCAAACAATCTGTATGGTTATGTTAAACTGAATTTCTAACCTCATTTTTGTCTTAACTTTGGGTAATTTGAGAAGATTGGTGAAGGCAGAAAACTTCCGGTTGAGATCTGAGGAGATAGAACGGGGTGTTTCGGCGCTCGCCAGAATTCTTTCTTTTTTTTCAGATCCGGAGGGTACAGTGACCAATGAATTGGCACAGACATCGATAAAGATATAGAGAGCTATTTGGACGTGAAAGACAGTCAGAGACGATCAGTAATTGATAGAAAATCAGTCGGATATTTCTGGGCCGAAAGCCCGCCAAAGCTAGCGTGGTCAGCGGCCATTGCCCAGGAGGAACCCTGGAGGATATTCAGAATCATTGAGGGGCAGTAGAGACAATTACGATATAGCCACATAGGACTAACGTAAATGGTACGGACTCACCAAAATAGTGTTGATAGCAGAATTACGAAGAGAGCAGAGAGTTGGAAGATAAAAGGAAAAATAGACTGATACCATAGGATATACCTCCATTATCGCCACGCCGAGTCGAGCAGATTCAGAGTACGCTGGAGGAAAGAATATTCTGGTGGGTTTTAGTGACTTCAGACATTTGAAAGACCTGAAAAAGAACTTTTGTTGTGAATACATATGTAATGAACAGAGTATAAATGAGGAATAAGATCAGAGCCCGAAGTGTCAGAACAGCAAAACTTGCGAGAGCTAGGAAAATAAATAGAAACAACCTTGACCTTGCTCGAGTGCCCTCGAACTTGGAGAATTCAACAAACGGACACATGTCGGTTGAACCACTGTCCAAAAAGAGGAACAGAGCAGACGAATCTAGCGAGATAAGCCCGGATAAAAAGGCTAGGAAGAAAAAAGAAATGGGTGATACAAAAAAAGATTTACTCGAGCTCTCAGAGTCGAGTGACTCACAGGAGGAGGATGAAGGCCAGGAGGAGATGGACCATGGCTGGGAGGACGAGGACTTGGAAATACAACAGGTCAAGAATCTACCTCAAAATGAAGAAGAGGAGGCATTGTCAATGAGAGAACTAATGCTAAGTATGAACACTAAAATCTCTGAATGTCTGACGGAGATTAAAGGTGTGTCGAAAAACAGGAACTCCATCAAAAAGCATGCGACAGTGATTAGAGCCCAAACATCGGTGCTGAAAGAGGTTAGGAATGATGTTAAAGTAATCAAGGAAGAGGGGCAAAAGAAATCAGTGGTATATGATGCCCTAAAGAAACGAGTAGAGAAACAGGATGGAATAATACAAAGGCAGGAGGAGGAAATTAAGAGGATAAAGCAAACCATGGTATGCAAAGAGGACGCAGCGTTCATGAGAATGGCTGAAGAGGCCGAGAAAACTGAATATGACAGGCTTCAGAAGGATAAAGAGGCTCTGAAAAACTATCTTGTGATGGAAGGGATCCTCAGAAAAACATCGGAGGAAGATAAAAGGTATCTGCCGAAGGTTATGGAGAAAATCTACGAAGGCATAGGAGTACCACAAGGCCTAAGATACTATCGTGTGGGATACAATGTGAGGCTGGTTTTCAAAGAAACGTGGCAAGCAGAGGACCTCTATGAGAGGAGATTTGATCTGAAAAACTTGTATTTTGACGGGGTGGGACCCCAGAAAGTGTGGATCAAAAGGGATCTACCGAAG
This sequence comes from Sthenelais limicola, assembly GCA_942159475.1. Classification (NCBI taxonomy): domain Eukaryota; kingdom Metazoa; phylum Annelida; class Polychaeta; order Phyllodocida; family Sigalionidae; genus Sthenelais; species Sthenelais limicola. The sequence goes on along the minus strand of OW804097.1, from coordinate 38,367,737 downwards.
GTGCTAAGAGAAAGGGTAGCACGAGCTGAGTTTATTGTGAGACAAGCTAGAAAACTAGGAACATATGGTAAAGCCATGCAACATGAAGGAAATATCTATCTAGGAGAGGGGCAATATGCCCAGGTGATCCCACATGATAGGCTGGATCTGTTACCCAAGGAGTTAAGTCCAGTGGCGCATTCAAAAGTGGAAAATGCGGAAATATTTGCATTTTTTGGACATGATTCCCCTTTGTCCAATCATTATATAGCTGAGTTCAGTTTGAATGGTGTACAGTTCTCATCGATGGAACAGTATCTTACATACTCGTGCCTCAAAGCAACAGAGGATCCGACTAGGGCTAGAGCAACTCTCGACCTACATGACGTGGGTATGCTTAAAAAGACACTCAACTCGGAAAGGAACGCAGGGTCAAGAGTCTATAGGGAGTGGTTTGCAAGAATCAACACTATTGTTGAGGAAGGCCTGAGAGCCAAGGCAAAAGCCAACATACATGTGGTGGATTACCTAATGAGCACAGGTGACAAGGCTTTGGCCGAGGCGTCTCCTACAGATAGCATTTGGGGTGTCGGAATTGGGCTGAAAAACCCTGATATTTTCGATAAAAGCAAATGGCCCCAGGAGGGTAATATCATGGGTGCCCAGTGGACCAAACTCAGAGAGTCCATAAAAACGTCAAGAACGGCCAAGAACAAGACCGCGAAAGTTTAGTGAACGGAACATTGCCGAGCTGAGCCTCTCTCTGAACAAAATCCAAGATGGAGGACAACAACACAGATTCGGCAACGATGCAGGAAACAAATCAAGGAATACCGTCCCTGCTGATAATTGACCAGGAAAAAAACACTAATCTTAGCTTTATATCATTAAATGTGAATGGTCTGAGCCAGATTAAAAGGAGAAAAGCTGTCCTAACTAAATTAATAGAGAAGAAAAGAACTATCGTGGCGCTACAGGAAACACATAGCTGCACGGACTCGGAGACCATATGGCGCGGACAGTGGCCTGGCAAGCTATTCTGCAGCCATGGGTCGTCGAACAAGGGTGGTGTAATGATTTTATTCTCCCCAGACTTGGATGTTAATATTATTCAAGATAGAAATGATCAAGAGGGGAGATTTGTATGTGTTGTTGTAGAAATATACGGAGCGAAGTTATGTATTACATCGTCATACTTTCCGAATGCATGTTTCGCCAAAAAACAAATTGATATGTTCACGAAGGTGGGTGCAGTTCTCAATGAGCTAGATTATGACAGTCTAATTGTCATGGGAGATTTTAATTTGGAGTTAGATGGGGATCCGAGAGATAAGGCTAGAGTTAAATGGTCGGAGTTTTTAAACGAGTTTGAATTATGTGATGTGATGGCTGAATTTGATGTAACGGGTCACACATGGAGGAGAAAGCATCAAACATCGAGATTAGATTATATTTTTATACAAGAAAATTTAAGAGTGAAGGTGTTAGACGCGTATTCAAAGATAAATACATCCTCCGACCATAAGGAAATACATCTGGTCTGCTCGGGGGGGGAGGGGGGAAGGGGAAAAGGTTATTGGAAATTTAACAATAAACTTCTGTGTAGAGAAGAATATGTTGAAGGGGTAAGAGAGATAGTGAAGGAATACGAATTCTCAAAAACTAATATCAGTGACAGTTTTAGATGGCATATAATAAAGAACGAATGCAAAAGTCTAGCTGTAAGAATGAGTGTTCAGGATGCTAGGATAAAGAGAAACAGAGAGAACGAGTTAAAGGTCAGATTATCCGAATTGGATCAAATACATGTTCTTAGTGATGAAGAGATAGATGAAATGAAAAACATCAGAAATACCTTGGAAGATAGTGAGCTAGCTAGAGCTGAGGGAGCACTATTTAGGGCTAAGGCAACCTGGGCTAGGGCGGGTGAAAGGCCCACTAAGTTCTTTTTACAGCTCGAAAGGAAAAATGGGAAAAAGAAGTCTATCAATAATATGTTTGTTGGAAATAAATTAACCAATGATATTACTAAGATAGTGAAGGAAGGTAGGGAGTATTATAGTGAATTATATAAACGAAACGTAATAGATAGTCAGAGCGCCGAACCATTTTTACAGAACATGGATGCCAGTATAGATGAAAAACATCATGAAAGATTGTCAAGAAAGATCAGTGAACACGAGATCTGGCTTACAATTAAGCAGATGAATGATGGTAAATCCCCTGGTCATGATGGATTGTCTGTCGAATTTTATAGATACTTTTGGCCAGATATAAAGGGAATATTTTGTAAAATGGTAGCGGAGGTGGAGAAAAACAAAAAGATGTATTGGGACCAATATCAGGGCATCATTTCTGTGATACCAAAGAAGGATGTGGACATACGATATTTAAAAAACTGGAGACCCATTACTCTACTCAATGTCGATTACAAGATCATTTCGAAAGTCATTGCTGAGAGAATCAAAGGAGTAATTAGCGAGGTTATTGATGAAGACCAGTATGGCTTTATGCCCAATAGATACATAGGGGTCGCGGTAAGAAGGATTCATGACATTTTAAGTTACCAAAAAATGAAGGGAAAGGGGGGAAGAATAGCCACTGTGGATTTCCAAAAGGCTTATGATTCCATCAATTGGGACTTTTTGTATCGAGCATTGGCAGCCTTTAATTTCCCCGAATATATTATCGACTGGGTTAAAACTTTATTATCCGGTTCTGTAGCATGTTTCACGAACAATGGGCATATGTCGGATTTCTTTGGTGTACAGAAAGGTGTTAAGCAGGGTGACCCAATATCACCATATTTGTTCACGATTGCGGTTGAGTTTCTATCTAATTATATAAGAAAAGAAGAGAGTGTTAGAGGTATTGTTACAGGGAAAATCGAGCACAAAATAGTGCAATATGCTGACGACACCACTATTTTCACAGCTGACGAAGACTCAATGGGGAAAGTAATGGATATTATTCGAAAGTTTGGGGAAGGGTCGGGACTCAGACTAAATTTAACTAAGACAAAGGGTATAAAAATTGAGAAAAAAGCACTTAATAACGATAAGAGCTGTGGAATTGATTGGGCGAATTCGATAAAAATCCTGGGGATACACATATTTAATCCTTACTGCAGGGAGAATGAGCCCAGCAAGAACTATGAGTCGGCGTTAGCTAAGATGAGGGGTGTCGTTGGAGTCTGGGGGGCAAGAAATTTGTCTCTCAGAGGTAAAACATTAGTAAACAATACATTGATTTTGCCTATAATACAACATGTAATTTCCGTTGTTCATCTAGATAAGAACATTGTCAAGGAGATAAACAAGATGACTAAGGTTATGATGTGGGGATCGAGAAATGTGAAAATCAGCTTCGACTTCATGAAACAAAGCTATGAAAATGGAGGGCTGAAGGTCAGATGTGTAGACGAAATAACAAAAGCAAACAGAATCAAATGGATTCAGAGAATGTTGTATGGAAAACAACATAAATGGGTTGGGATATTAGAAGCGTTTCATCAAGAAGATATTAGGAAGATACTTGCCTGTAAAAACATGCCACAGATATCATTAAGTGTGTTCTATACAGATATTTTTAAAGTGTGGAATGAGGTCTATTATGATAACGAACCAGTCTCAGGTCTTGAAGTCTATGTAGAAAGATTATGGAACAACAGAAATATTCTAAAGAAAGAAAAACCGATTCAAAACGATCATTGGTTAGAGAGTGGTATCGAAACAATAGGTGACCTGTTAAACGATGAGAAGAAGATCATGTCTGTAAACGAATTAAATGTGAAATATAACATACACTGCGATATAAGTGATAGATTAAAACTGGTGGCTGCGATCCCCAGAAAATGGTTACAAATGGTGGCAAGGGAAAGTTTTGTGATACCAAAGAAAAAGTATATTATGTTCAAAATCAACAACAAATTGCTGAAGGTTGAAGACTTGTTAACCAAGAATGTTTATGCTGAGTTGGTAAAGCAGGTGAACCCAGACTATGAAAAACTTGATAGTTGGGAAAGTCTTCTGATAGAGGATAAATTTGTTAGTTCAGAAAAAACCTGGAAAGAGAAATTTGTTATACCGAATAAGAGCTATGATGTACCAAAATGGCAGTCGTTACAATATAGGATCATACATAAAACGGTGGGATGTAATGTGTATTTGACTCAAATCAAATTTAAGAACAAAATATCATGTGATTTCTGTCCAGAAGAAGATACTATTTGTCATTTCTTCGTTAACTGCAACAACCAGAGTTTACTGTGGAAAACCTTAAGATCTTGGTTTCAGAGAACTGCCTTAATTAAAGGTTTTAGACCGAGTGAGTTGAATTTAACTAACATCCTCCTTGGATACAGCGGTAAGAGCCCTCAGAGAGATTTTATTAATTGGTTGTTTTCTGCATTGAAATGGTATATATATAGGCAGAGATTATTCCACGAAAATGTAATGGTTTTCAAAGCCTTTGTCAATGAAGCAAAAATGCATCTTAGAATTCTGGAATATAACAATGTTGCTCAAGGTAAAGGGAAGAGGAACACAAATTTCTGGAACCAGCTTATGCGTGAACTCGAAGAATAACATGTAACACTTGAGGAGTTTTGGTTGTGTTTTAATATCTTCATAATAACTGTTAGCTTTGTATAACAACCTGTTAGTCCAGGAGAGACGAGATGAAAGAGAAAACCGAAAATACAAAAAAAAATATAAAATAGAGAGGGAAACGATAATTGAATGTTGATTAGAATTGTAAGAGCCTAGTCGGCAGGATATGTTGAATAAAACCTTTTAAAAACAAAAAATAAAAAAAAAAAAAAAAAAGATTGGTGAAGGCGAATTGTACATTTTCTGGCAATTCCACCCATATAATACTGCTTGTCTATTTGCAGCCTGTTACGAGTCCTATCCAGCCACTAGTTTCATGGGTGACATCACAAGTGGCTCACAGGCATTTATCGATCAGGGTTTTATGGATTTGGGAGCCCAGTCTTCTGAACTCAACTGCCAACTGACATGTGCACTAAATCCCAAGTAGGTATCACATATAAACAAACATAAATGCACACCAAGCACATGATATATATGATCCACCATCATGTAAGAGATCTAAATTGTGATGTGTTATAGGAAAATGAGTCACAATCGCAAAATTGCTATTTTTCAATGTGTTTTATTCACAGAATATATTTGTGGGAATGTTTTCATTTTTGGGATGATTAACGCTTCTCGTAGTCTAAATACATGTACCAAATCTCAGGACAGTGTAATAAATATATTCATGCATTTCTACGGTCATCGTAATGGGTATAAATTCAGATACTTTACTAATAATTGCTCACCCAGAAATATTTCAAACTTTTTTTCGAAAAGAAAAATATCATTCTGTGGTCTCCCTCTATAGTTGTACGATTTATACATAACATCATATATATTAACAATTAAACCGGGGAGTTTCGTTTCTATAAATATAATGTGTAGACCCCCTATAGCTACCCCCTCCCGTGGCGGCTCTTTTGCCTAAGATCCTACTCGTGTTTGATACTTGTTAAACCAACATTGTCGGTTACCATAAATGGTTTCTTTTACAGGTTGCATGATCCTTTTTATTTTTCCCAACAGGAACTATAGAAATCATATTCATTAGATTGTAAGAGCCCAGATGGCAGGTTACAGCAAATTATTTTTTTTATTTTTCTTTATTGCGATTTCAGGCCAAGACATTTACAATGGTTTCATACAAAAAACGCTTGTCCACAAAGTGAATATGTTGTAGCGTTGCCTTTCAAAGAGAAAAAAGAATTTCCATCATTCAAAGTTATCACTAACTACTATACAAATCAAACGAAAGCTATACCATAACAAAATCGACTGTCATCTCTACACTTTCCTACATATTAAACCTCCTCACTCTTATATGGCTGATCAACTTTAAATACAATAGCTATGCTGTTCATAATCATGGTCATATCATAATATTGCAAATACATTTTCCCATATTATATTTCATATAACATCGCCTGTAAGTCCTAAAAGTTTGGGTTTTTTAAAAACAAAAAAACAAAACAATTTGAAATCTAATATTCTGTGTTTTGTCTCTAGTTGCACCAGCTATACATATTTCGAGTCAAGCCATGTGAAGCCGACACTAGCGGGGCAGTGCTATGGGATGCCGGCCAGGCCAGCCACCGGTGTAGTCACGGATGTACAAGCAGCCAGTTCCCAGCAAAAACCATGCAACGGTGAGGAAATTTTCACATTATAATATTATGTGATGTCTTACAGGAAAATGAGTCACAAGTCCCCAAAATCATATTTTTCAATGTGATTTATTTACAAGATCTCCTTTTTGGAATGTTCTGATTCTTTGGGGCTTTAGTCCTTGAGGTTTCTAAGATCATCCTATGTAGTATATTTAGCTACTTCATGAGTAATTGTCCACCCAGACAAACAAGGCAAACTATTTTTTAAAACATAAAAATATCAAACTTTTTTTTCTTTTAAACATTTTTATTAGGCAGATTTCCACAATGTGGTAGGTCTCATCTCCCACAAAAGTATATACATATTTAAATTTAACTACATATCATTTCAATTATGATGAACAAAGAAAATTTTACTCATTACACAATTTCATGGCGATAATTACAAGTTTTCGTGACAAACGAGTCACAACACATTCTTTTGGTATAGGCCCAATAATTAAAAAAACATCAAACAATAACATTCGCTTGTAGTGGATTCTACCTTTAAGAAAGTGTTCCTATTGTCTACCTGTTACTTGTCCTAATGTCCATCAGGTGTCACTACTGTTTCACCATATGCTACAGCCCTGATGGCAACTAGAGTAACTACCAATATGTTCTTACCAAGTCTTATTGTCTCTAATACCTAATTTCCCCCTTTATCACATCTCCTGTATAACATAATGTTAACATCAGATTGTCTATTGTGTATGACATTACTCTGTATCTGTTATCTGTGATTGTTATGGGTCTTTTATGACATTTACCTTTACCTCTGTACTGTATACACCTCCTTACACTTATGTATGTGAAGATGGCCTACTCTAAGGAGGCAATGCTTAGAGGACCTGACATTGCACTTTGTCAGAAGGACCCAAGTTGGGAAGAATAAACTAGTGACACTAACAAGACTTGTGTCTGGTTTCATTTCTTTCCTCTGTCGAGTAGAACTATATCCTGAACTGGGTATGTGAGAGTACAAAGGTGGAAATCACTACAATTGGTGCCGTGACCAGGATCAGTGGTGGTTTGTCTGACTGATTGTAGTGATTTCCACCTTTGTACTCTCACATACCCAGTTCAGGATATAGTTCTACTCGACAGAGGAAAGAAATGAAACCAGACACAAGTCTTGTTAGTGTCACTAGTTTATTCTTCCCAACTTGGGTCCTTCTGACAAAGTGCAATGTCAGGTCAATATGCTAGTGACACTAACAAGACTTGTGTCTGGTTTCATTTCTTTCCTCTGTCGAGTAGAACTATATCCTGAACTGGGTATGTGAGAGTACAAAGGTGGAAATCACTACAATTGGTGCCGTGACTAGTTCTCGACCTTGGTCCTTTGCTTGCCTTGCCGTTGCAAGTGTTGTCCCTGCTGACTCTCCCGGAGAATAAGCATCTGCAGACCCTATGGCTGGGCACTCCTCAGCTTAGGGTAGTACGACCTTCTGGGGTTGAGACTGAAAAGTCCTTCAGACTGGTTAGTTGGGTTGGGATCAAGAGGTATCTTATCTCTGGAGACCAGCTAGTTTTCCTTTGGAGAGGTGTTAGAGTTAATTCTCTCTTACCATATCCATTCATGGAAATACATTGGAAAAATAAACTGGAGGTGTTGCTTCTGGGAGGCATTCCCAAGCTGGAAATTGGCAGTATTTCCGTAATTTCCTAGGTGAATTCCCAGCGGAATTCCTGGATGGAATTCGTTGAATTCTGGTTGGAATTCCCAGACAGATATCAGGGGAATGCCTGGACTGATTTTCAGATGAATTTCCGGACGATTTTTCGGAAAAAATTTCGGATTTTCGGACAGATTTTCGGAATTTTTTTCGGATTTTCGGAAAAATTTCGGACGGAATTTCGGAAGAATTTTCGGATTTTCGGAAAAATTTCAGACGGAATTTCGGAAGAATTTTCGGATTTTCGGAAAATTTTCGGATTTCTGAAAAAAAAAAAAAAGAAAAAAAAGATTTCAGATGGTTTTCATAGATGATTTCTAGCTGAAATATCTGTGATAGGTGACTGGTTTGTGGCTAGAATCAGTGGTGGTTTGTCTGACTGATTTTCCATTTGGTGGAACAGGAAACCTTTAGACAAATGGAGAGTGCAATGTTATTTTTAGTGTGTAGTTGAAACAATGAGCTTCAAACTATGCTGCAGGAAATAATGCACTTGTGGAGTAACTGGACCCCATGCCTCCATCCCAGGCTTGGCTGGAAAGGTTGACTCCAAATGTCCCTCAAGGAGATGGGGGATTGAGGATCCAAGTATTTTCTGGAAAAACCAGGCTAAGGGCCAGGATTTTAAGAAACTTGTGAGCCTTGTTGAAAGACAAACTACTCCATAGTACCACAGTTCGAAGGGAATCTGTGAGTAGTGTCGGGACTGAGGGTTGTTGGCCCAGGCACTGGCTAGTATGGGGGAGGCGCTCTCATTAGAGCAAACCCTTTTGAAACCCAGAGAATGTACATCGTTGCCGGACGGTAAAACCTCTCCGGGAGTGAAAGACTCTTGGAGGATTTGGACGTGACTTGGTGTCAGTCTGGATTTCAAGCTGAGGAAGGTCAGATCTTACTGGTTGCAAAAGATATTCCCAGTACTTCTGCCCAGATTCAGAAAGTTTCCGTGTATTTGCAGAAAACTTTGAAGATTCCTACCGGTGAAATATTGGTACGGGAGAGTTGGTATGCCCCAGTGGGAGTGCGTGGTCATGGATTTTCTTTGGGAAATTCTGTGATTCCTTTTCTCATCTGCCACCTGTGGTTTCGGCACCTAAGGTGTGTGTAATGGGAGAGGGTACATACATTACCACTTAGTGGAGTGTGCTTTGTTGGAGGGTACAGGACATACAGGATTACAGTTCTTGTTATCAGTATTCTGAATGAATGGGATCTGATTTTGATCAGAGCCATTAATGTAATCTTGACTGGTCAGGATTGCTATTCTTGGACGGTTAGCTGTGTTCAGGATGACGTCAGCTGAGGGAAAAATCCAAGAACAAGCAGGAGAATCCTCTGTGAAATCCATTGAGGTGAGAAGGTGGGGGATCTGGGTTTGTGAAAGTACATGAAGTGGAAATCACAGCCTGGACCTGTCACTCTTTCTGAGCTGGATATTAGCAGTGACTCAGTCACGTCTAGGAGTTGATGTTCGAGTCAGATCAGGAATTGCTGAAGGAATTTGCCTTGGGGATCCTGCATAAGTATTATCAGGTGACGAGTATTCGGCCTAGGTAGCCTTCTGCAGTTCGTCCAGTATTCCCTGGAGAGTTGGAGGAAGGGAGTTGGAAGGTTCATTGGTGAGGTACTACCTATATGAACTCGAAACAACTGAAGGTATTGTGAGATATCCTGAGGTTGTGTGGTGGAAAGATTCTACCTGATGAAGGAATTTCCTGCTTTGGAACGGATCAGAAGTCTTCGTGGAGTAGATGAGGGCTAAAAACTCTACTTCCTGATTCTCCTCAGGCAGATCCTCCTAAGAAAAGACAGGGAAGGAAAATAGACTGAGGAACCGTCTGGTATTGCTCTAATGTCTATCCTTGTGAGAATGGACCAGACTGACCTAAGGAAAAAACAGTTCAATCTGATATTTCTAAGGAAGCTGAGTCTATGAAACCAGGTCAAACCTAGGAAAAAATTGGTTAATTCTGATGATCCTACTGACCCGGAACCTTAAAACAAAAGGAGGGGAATGCCAAGGAATATTCCTCAGGTGCTGGAGAATTTCTTCTCCAGCAAATGCAAGGGTTAAATGCATGCATGAAACCCCAGTTTGATTGCAATGTGGATCTTGTGGAAAAGTACCAATGAGAGAATTTTCAAACTGATTTTTCTCCATTAAAAAGTACACAACGAGAAGCAAACAAGAGTAGCATGCCGAATTTAGTTGCTCTGTTCCCATATGACATATGGATTCATTTCTATGTGACTGAGAGAACGATCTGGATTTTAGAAACATCTGGTTTGACTGCTAGGAGTGCTTGTACCTAGGTTGGCCTTTTTCTAAGTTATGGTAACTTGGGGCTTAGCTGGAGGGTCGGAACCTATTTAGAAAGTAAATAGGGTGTTGCACATAAGCCTGGTACGATAATCAGTTAAATCTAAAATTAACTAGCTCTGTACAAGTCTCACACAGAGGACCAGTGCAGCCAGCCATGCTAAAACATGGTCCGTGCTGTAGGAGCTCCAAGGAATGACTGGGCGAGTACCTAGTTGAGGAGCATGGGGAAGGTTTTCTGGTGATACTATGGGTTACGACTTGTCGTAGCTGGATGAAACTGCTGTGATTCACCATGTTTACCAGATAACTTCCGGTTTCGTGCAAGTGGTTAATTTGCAGAATAAGAAGTGTTGAAAGTAGGTTGGAAAGCCATTTAACTTGCTTTAAATGCTACTGAAGCTGTGAAGAGTTCACTCACTTAAAGGGCTGGGAAAGATGGAGGTTATATGTGCAGTATTGGCTCAGAAAAGAGTGGTTGAAGAGGAGGACCACTAGCATATTGACCTGGTATTGCCATGTTGGGATAGAAGTGTACGCGAGTACATATCTAGCTGATTATGACTGATTCCTAGCTAGTTTTGACGTCACTGACACTGTTTTGAGTACACAATGTCATTCAGGGGTGCTGGTCATGTAGATCAGTGTTTCTGTTAAATATTGTTGTCAAGTGACAGTGCCAGATTTTTCTCAGACCACGCCAGTCTAGGCATATGATGAGGGACGTGGGTCTGAAGAGAATCTGTGGAAGGCTGGAAGTAGGAATGTTACAACAGATCATTGTAGTATTGCTGTCCAGCCAGAGTGGTATCACCAACCACTGTTGTATATAGGGATAGTTGTCATTCCTATTGATAACTCCAGTGTATATTTGTGAATAGTTGTTCTGATTGCAAGTGTCTTGTGTAACTCAGCATGTAATGTTGTGTTGCAGGTTCACTGAACTAAAATGCAGTTCCTCTATTTCCTTTGGTGCTATTGGATTGTAGGACCCTCAATCACCAACAGTTGTTGGAGTTGGGGGCCAGATTGGATGGAGATGGTCTCTTCCATCAGGGGAGATGACCCCCCAGGTAGTAGGGAGGAATCTCCTTGTGAGCTCTTGAGAAGGTTGGTTCAGAAGCTTACGGCTCTGCACTATTGTCCATCTTTTTCTTCATGGAAAAAGGCAGGATCATGCCCTGAGAATAGGACAGGTGATGTCTTGGCTTCTCCTATGGGAGGGAGATTGAAAAATGTCCCCGATGAATACAACCAGATTCCTGTAAATGACTGGAAATGCCCTTGGACTGGACCACTTTGCCACTTTGACGAGATAAATGGATGGATGGACCTGTCAAACCAAAACCTGCCTGTTGAAGCCCAGATACTGGAACTCGGACAGACTGGATCAGACTGACTTGCTGCCAACCTGAACTCTCCCTGATTGGTGGAACCAAATGCTGATTAAAACACAGAATGTGAGGAAAACGCTGACTTGGAACGTCCTTGGATGAGATGAAACTGAGAAATTTGTTTTTCTCCATCACGGTATTTAAATTCAAAGAATTTTACTTAAACCTTCAGTTAGAGCCTTGTCTTGTTGTATAACGTTGCAGATCAGGACTCTGGAAGCTCCTTTATGTCCTGGAACCACTGGCTGAAGTAATTAACTTTCTGTTAGGTGGAATAAGTTTCGACATTTTGAACTATTCCTAGTAAATTCTTTATAGAGATGTCGCAACCTGTTTTATGTATGTAATTGCGAGGACACCTAAGGCTCCTTTTTGTACACCAATGATTGGTTTTTACCAGGCTTGCATCTTAAAATTCTCTTTTTACCTGTGATAATTGATATTTCTTACTCTTGTAATCCACTTTTGAATATTTACCTTTTTCCTCCATGGTCGAGTTTACTCTTTGGGATAAACTCTTTAAAAAGGAAGGGGAGTATTGTAGTGGATTCTACCTTTAAGAAAGTGTTCCTATTGTCTACCTGTTACTTGTCCTAATGTCCATCAGGTGTCACTACTGTTTCACCATATGCTACAGCCCTGATGGCAACTAGAGTAACTACCAATATGTTCTTACCAAGTCTTATTGTCTCTAATACCTAATTTCCCCCTTTATCACATCTCCTGTATAACATAATGTTAACATCAGATTGTCTATTGTGTATGACATTACTCTGTATCTGTTATCTGTGATTGTTATGGGTCTTTTATGACATTTACCTTTACCTCTGTACTGTATACACCTCCTTACACTTATGTATGTGAAGATGGCCTACTCTAAGGAGGCAATGCTTAGAGGACCTGACATTGCACTTTGTCAGAAGGACCCAAGTTGGGAAGAATAAACTAGTGACACTAACAAGACTTGTGTCTGGTTTCATTTCTTTCCTCTGTCGAGTAGAACTATATCCTGAACTGGGTATGTGAGAGTACAAAGGTGGAAATCACTACACGCTTATGATAAAAATGTTTCGTTATCATATTTTCACCGATTTTTTGACAATTCGTAAATTTTACCATCCTCTCTATTCTACTTAATTCCTGTACGACAGGAGCAAGTCATTACACATTCATATTTATAACATCCAATTCTCATCAGCCTTCAGGTGATTTTTTAGGGCTGGCCATGTCATGGTTTTTTTACTAATAAATGCAGTTGTTTCCTTAGAAACTTAGAATATAGAAATTCTTATTAGATGTCTAACTGTTCACTATCATTGGTCATTGTGGTAGGTCATTCTCATCTTTTCAGATATGATGATTACTCAAAATCCTTTTTTTTTACTTGTGACTCATTGTCCTGCAACACATCACATGTTAGTAATACCAATAATAATAATTCGAATAATAACATGCACTGAAGATTTGCATCATTATTTCACCCTTGATATGCTCAGCCCATAGAGATAACATTGGCTCTGTATACTGTTTAGCTGGTCAGTAACTGATGCGATATTGCTCGCAGGCAATAGAGAAACGGTTTTTTGTACCTTGTTTTTATGTAGGTCACAAAAACTACAAAAAAAGGGTTTATGTGGGAATCGCCTAGGGCGTTAGTTTTGCTGCTATCTATCCTGTATTTTGAATAACTTTAAAATGATTAATTTTTCCCAGTCTTCATGATGTAGTTGTATTGTGTATCTTGTATGAGTTTAGTTTGATTAAGCTTATTCCTGCTGTCTATATGATGAACTGTGTTGTAATGTAGAATATGCCAAGGGTGTGGTTATGAAGCCACATTTATTGCTTAAACTTAAATTATTAATTTATTTTTTATTTTTCATGATGAAGTTGTATTACTCGAAATTTGAAAAATGTCTCAACATGAAATGTATCACAAGCGTGAAATAGTTTGGGAAATAAAACTTTATTTTAAAAAAAATAAAAAAATACATGCAACATGGCCGACCTAGTTTTTGGTACACTGTGTGCATGCATGCTCTCTCATCTTCCACAGCTTTTCTTCAGGGCTATGTTTTCTGAGCAAATCAAGCTAAAGAAATAATTATTGATCTATTCATTCCGCACAATCGCTGTATAGATCATTTAACATAAGTTATGTGTGTGCGGTGAAATGAACACAGAACAACCCTTGGATTCTTGGTGTCGTGAATGTTCACCCATGACAGTCGCGGGACTTGACCATCATCAGTGAATATTCACTCCCGCCTCGAATCCCGGGTAGTTCTGTCTATGTACCACTCTAATGTAAAATGACAGTATATTGGCAGTATCGATTTCGCTGCTTTCTTTTTTACTTAGTAATAAAAATATTAGATACAAAAAATACTACAAAAGCAACCCATGATTGTACCACTGCTATACAGCTAATACCCTAATGTGAACAGACAGTATATTGGCAATATCGAGTTCCAGGTGTTTCTGGAGTTATCAATACATTACGTATAGACTAGAGGCAGAATTTTCAAATTTTACTATAGGAGGTACGGAATGTTAGAGGGTGGCATCCACCCTGGATTGGTAGCCTGACCATCACTGATTAAATTCATGGTGGATGCCACTTGCGCTGACCTATATTTGCTGAGAAAATCCAAGATGGCCGCCAATTTTTCTGACTTTTTTAGGTTTTTTGCCAATAACTCTGAGGATAATGCATTTACATCTTAGATTAAATAAAACCATGTGTAGGGCAAATAATTATCTATTGATTGATACCAACCACTTGATTCTGCATTCAGTAGTTTTTGTATAATCACCTTTTGAAAAATGAGGTCATTTTGCGCTTTTGCGACAAAATGAAGTAGGCCTCTATTTTGTGAAGCACAGTCAAGTTTCTGTTGGAGATAGAGCTAAACATGTATTAAATGTTTGTTAGAGTATGAAATGCTCTTTAAAATGAAACATTGTACATATCTCTATGACTAAAATTGAATTTTTTATGAATTTATAGCAATTAAAAGGATATTCCAATTATCGGTTAAAGTCAAAAACCTCCTACGTTCAAGTGTCTGTAGCTTGGATTTTTGGTGTCAAGTCACCCATCTATTGCTTCTCATGTGAAATTGGATGTATTGTCATGAAATGCATCAAAAAAGTTTTTAGTTTAGTTTTTAGTTAAAGTATAAAATGTCATAAATCCTCATCTGAATCATAATGCAATGTGTTGGGTTGCACCACAGAACAGCTGTAGCCTGTCAGGCATGGGATATTCTGTTTCCAGCAGGGACTCCATCTTGTTGTACAGTCTTTCCACCTGCAATGTGTTATTTCTCCTAGTCCTAAGGTACTGCTTCTGATATTATCAAACATGTTCCAAGGCATGGTCAATATAGATCAGTTTGAAGGTATTTGAAGTACATAAGACCATGAAGTTGTCACAGAATATCTTGTAGTTAACTGGATTGGTTGTATCTATCAGCAATGAGTAGAATACATAATTACTGTGATTGTACAAAGCTAGCCAATACAAAACTAGCTATGAGAACATAGATTTGAAAGCAGTAACATTGAAATGCCTGTTAATGAACATAAGAAGTTTGAAAAGCATCTTCATATATGAGATCCAGAAATAGCAATAAGCGAGATAATGCAAGCACCATGCGCATCCCAATGCTAGCCTAATGCTAACACCCTGCGTTATGTTCAGACCCTAGGCTACCCAACATAGTGGTCTCTGTAGAGGCCATCGATGAACAGATAGCCCTAGTAAACTGGTCATTTTGCATTGGAAAAACCTATTCAAGTAGACATTTGATACACAGGAACTTAGAAAGCATGTTTAAGTTTAACATGAAAGCAATGTTTGTGGGATGAATGGATTTGCCTAGAAGTGGATAGGGAGTCAAAATGTATTGACAGCCCTTCTTACTTTTCATAAGCAGGGTAGGTGATCATTACCTATGCATAACATGACATAGCAACCTCTTTGGATGTGTTTAAGTTGATATGTTTAAGTGTACTTCATATGTTGCTTTCATTATCTCGCTATTAGTGTTTGTACCTACTGGTCAAGCATATAATACCTGATTTTTTTGTCATCAAGTCAATTCTCCAGAGCTGTATGCCTTCCTTTGTGGCTTAGTGGCATTCATATGCTGCAGTTACCCAACTGGCTGCTCTCTCTAGATCTGCCTCCTATCCATGCTCTGTAGCTCAGATGATAGAATGTTGTCAGAGGATATGCCAGAAGACAAACAGATCTCATAATGGATGTCCACTTTTATCATACTCATGAGAGCAGGGGGATCCATATTAAAGAAGTAAACTGCCTCTTGTGCATACTCTCTGATATCATGTGATAAAATTATCAGTGATTGATCTTATCCAGGGACAATAGGACATCCTTCGCATTGATATTCACCACTTTGAAATTTTACCGTTTGTGTGGTATCATTGATGTCAACAGCAAATTAGCAGAATTTGCCAGCATCAATATTTATTTGACAGAACAGAAATGGGGTTATTCTCATAGTAAGTGTGAGAAATTTGTTTCTGAGTTCAATATTCCAGTCTGATTTGATCATGAATGGTGCAATGTCCAATTTGGATGGGCCATTCTATCAATGTCATTGATCTTGTTTGTTGGATGGTGATCTCAAATCCAATATGATTTAGTGTGAGTAACTTTCTTTTTGAAGCAGCATGATGACACATTGCAGGTGGAAAGACTGTACAACAGCATGGTGTCCCTGCTGGAAACAGAATATAGGATATCCCATGCCTGACAGGCTACAGCTGTTCTGTGGCACAACCTAACACATTGCATGATGATTCAGATGAGGATTTATGACATTTTATACTTAAATTAAAAAACATTTTTGATACATTTTATGACAATAGATCCAATTATACATGAGAAGCAATAGATGGGTGACTTGACACCAAAAATCAATTTTAGTCATAGAGACATGTACAATGTTTCATTTTAAAGAGCATTTCATACTCTAACAAACATTTAATACATATTTAGCTCTATCTCCAACAGAAACTTGATTGTGCTTCACAAAATAGAGGCCTACTTCATTTTGTAGCAAAAGCGCAAAATGACCTCATTTTTCAAAAGGTGATTATACAAAAACTACTGAATGCAGAATCAAGTGGTTGGTATCAATCAATAGATAATTATTTGCCCTACACATGGTTTTATTTAACCTAAGATGTAAATGCATTATCCTCAGAGTTATTGGCAAAAAACCTAAAAAAGTCAGAAAAATTGGCGGCCATCTTGGATTTTCTCAGCAAATATAGGTCAGCACAAGTGGCATCCACCATGAATTTAATCAGTGATGGTCAGGCTACCAATCCAGGGTGGATGCCACCCTCTAACATTCCGTACCTCCTAAAGTGATTTCTAAGCCCCTTTTGAAATTCTGCCTCCAGTCTAGTAGGCCTGTGCTATGGGGAAAATATACACAAGACGAAATAACGTTTCATTTTTTAAAAATATGTTTTCAGCTGACGAAGAGGATATCACTGGATTGGCTGTTGGAACTGGAATTCTAGGCGTGATATTAATTCTATGTGTTATTTACGAAATTCACCGTCAAGTTACGGCTAAGAAATAATGTTGAACATTACCGACAAGAAGGCAGTCGTCCGTATCCTCTGCATGCAAGCCTCCTAATGCAGTGAAAGACTTTCTTATGTATTACAATTTGCCTGCTGTATGAAGGGTACAATAAGTATTAACGGGGTGCAATAAAAATGTCTGATTGTATAATGTGTAGCTTTCCAGCTCTTATTCTTAAGCGATTATGGGAAACAAGACTACAACTACAGTATATTCCTTCACAATCTCAGGCTTGGACTATTACTGGTACTGGTTCCACAGCCCCGCTACTTCTCCCATTAATGCTCCCATTTCTTTGGTCCCGCTACTTTTAGAAGCGGGAGCAAGTAGCGGGAAGTAGCCACTTCAATTCAAATATGTTTGATTTGAAACGCTACTTCCCATTAAAGCTGGGTTCCACTGGCCGGCTACTCCTCTTGCTATTCTTCCTGCTACTTTGACTGCCTATTTTTCCTGCTTCTAAAGAAGCGGGAGCAAGCAACTAAAAGTAACTGGAATAGGTGCTATTACCATGTTTATTCCACCGCTACTTCTACCGCTAGTCAGAAATTTGAGCAGACAACATTTTATTTTCACATGGAAATTAATGTATCAAGTAACGTGAGGAGTAACATAGAGTGATGCCAGTGCCCTGCTTCAGCTCCCACTACTTCCCGTTACCTCAGCTACAAAGTAGCAGCCGTTAAATATCAAACATGTTTGATAGTAGCGGGAGCACTCTACACTTCTAACATCCACCAAAAGAAGCAGGAAGTAACGTGGCTATGTAGCAGGAGCCAATAGCACCCATCCCCATTACTACCATGTTACTGCTCCCGCTTCTTTGATCAAGAAGCGGGAGGAGAAGTGGGAGAAATAGCGGGGCAGTGGAACCCAGGCTTTACTTCTAAAGTAGTGGGACCAAAGAAACGGGAGTATAGCAGGAGAAGTAGTGCGGCAGTGGAATGCAGGCTATCCAACCCAGAGCAAAGGTAGACTATAGCTGCCTTTTTGTTACATATAGTATACAAGAGATATATGGGTGAAATATTCAGAAAATGTACAATTCGCCTTCAACAATCCTTTCAAATAACCCTTATTTAAGCCAGATTCAAAATACAGTTCAACACAACTAAACGGATTGTTTGAATCAACCTAATACTAAATATACTCAGATATACCTAGAATTGACAATTTGTCAGCCTAATTTAGCAGAGTTTCCTAAATGTGTAGTGCTGCAGATTGTACATTTTCTGACGATCCAACCCATATATGAGACATAGCTGTTGAATAATAATCGACATAATTATAAAATGTAGGCCTAAATATGCAGCTGCAACGTTAACATCAACTCCTCTCTGCATGATAAAGGGTTGTCTCCACTGGCTGCGGTAAGCTCTGCGGTAAGCTCTGTGATAAGCCTTGCGATGGTGCTGCATTGGTGAGAAGTGGCGAGGCCTGCCTACATGGCCAGTGAACCATGTAGGCAAGGACCACGTCATTCCTCTCCACCTACAGAACCAGCACAACACCATCGCAAGGCTTACCGCAGAGCTTACCGCAGCTAGTGGAGACCACCCTTTAGGTTACGTGAATTGACAACAAGTCGGAATCAGTCGTTTACAGGTACATCTCTACGTATATGGTTTTAGACTTTATTTCTTATTTTCTAATTCAGGATGTTTATACAGCAAGTCAAACAATAATAAAGTATGAAATACATGAATCCGTACAGTGAACATCATTATGATGCAGGCTCACGGGTTTAATTCAACAAGGAATAGCTATGGTTTAGACTTGCATGTGGCATTCGATGTAGTATAGTTGTAATCAGTAACATTATACTATACCTTGTCTTGACCGATATAAAGTTGCGGAACATAGCGTTTAAGAGAATTACGAAGATCATAGATCTAAAATGTCTAAATACCGAAACAATGAAATTAATAGAAATGCTAGAGCGTACATACAGCCCCACTACTAAAAAATCAAAAGATATAGATCTAAAGTAAATATAGCAAGAGTCAAAAGTTATATATAGTTAGGAGTCACAGTGGATGAGAGATTACAAATGGAAGATCAATATAAAAGCCTGGTAAAACAATTAAATGATAAAATATTTGCCTTTAGAAAAATTAGACAAAATGTGACGAAATTTGCTGCAATATTAATAGCAAAATCGAAACTGTTATCCATATTTGACTATAGTTTGTTTAGTCTTTGTTGCCTAACTCAAACAGACCTAAATAAATTGCAGAAGATTCAGAATCGAATTTTAAGAATCGCATTAGGATGTGACTATCATGTGAGCAATATAGAGATTTTAAGATTAACTGGAGTCATGAGTATCAAACAACGATTGAGGTACAACTTATGTAATATTGGACATAAGGAAGTATATAAACAAGTTATAAGTTTTTTAAGTTAATCAATCATTTAATGAACTATTTTTCTGTTTAACTTTATAATCAGTTTAAGTTAATGTATATATTGTGCGTTTCCCAAGGAAACGAATTCTACGGACAACTATTTGTGCGCAATGGCAAGTCATAGTTAGCAGTTTAGTTTTTGCTCGACTGAAAATGCTTAATATTTAATTAAAAATGCTTATGCTTAATTATATGTGTAAATTTTGTGATAATAATATTGGATAAAGAACATAACACTCTTTTGAAACCCAGAAATTGCAAAGGGTGTAGTAGGTGTAGATCACTCAGATTCAGTCATGGGTGGTCCTCTCTACAGTTGTCAATCAAACCAAGATAGCTAATAGAATACAAGACATGTAAACCAATAGGATGTCACACTGGCCTTCAGGGATATACTGCAGAGATGGTAGAAGGTTGTCAATCAAGCAGTCTTTGCATAAGTGCCAAGTTAGTAGTGTTGGTGTGAATTACATCACACAGAGATGGGCATCCAGATATCCTCCCAGATAAGTGTCCACACTCCTCACACCAACCCTCAACCGACACCTCAAAATGTATCACATGAACTGGCTACTCAGGATGATTGACAGAATGGTACGCAATTCACTAACATTCACGAATTTTTAATTCCGTAGAATGTAAAAAGGTAACGCTGTATTCCCAGCTAGAAATACGAGACAAGCTATGGCACCTATGCTGGGTAAGTTTGCTCCTAGAACGAGTAAAGATGAGAAATGTCTGTGGAATTGTATTAATGTAAACTGGAATGGACTTGAGGTTAATAGGTGAAGAAAGAGTTTTCAAGAGTATTTTAAAGAAGAGAATCAAGGAAGAAAATGGATAGACACAAACTGAAAGACATAAAATCCCCCCCCCCATAAAACATAGTCTCCTCCCTTCTACCCTCTCCTCCAAATCTGGCTTCCCCCCCTTGCCGCCCCCCCCCCCCCTCTTGATAACTCATTTGGATCAATATGGATAGAATTTCCTAACGGTCCGTACTTGTAAATACAATTGTAAATAGTAAAGTAGTATGTACTAGGTCACTTAGACCACCAGCATCAGCTGAAGGTAATGGGTAAATGGATTGGAGAAATACCCAATTACTACAATTACTGCAACTATTCCTAAAACCACCAACGAACGAATATGTTGAAATTGATGTGTTAAATCACACTCTTAGATGGAAAAACACATTCCATCATCTCACCTCTCTGTAACAGACGGTAATAATTTAGGAGACAGGAACACTATTTTTCATCAATTCATTTATTCACCACCCATCTCATCTCATCACTATCACTCATCATTCTTGTGAAATAGCATCGAAATCTCATTTATTAGTATAAAATCTTTTTAATGATATGTTTTTAAATGTTTGAATGTATGTACATAAGGACTCTTTGAAATTGACTAAAGCGTATAGGTCATAATAGAAAATGTATACTATTGTAACAGAACAGATAGAAGAACTATTAAGACCGGGATTGTTGACTATTAGGACGAAACACAAATACCCTGACTGTGTAATAAATTGTATGAAATCAGGGCATGGGGAAAATCACCCCTGGGGTGAGATTGCATCATATTGTCACTAATTCCTAAATAAAGATTTTAGAACCAAAAAAAAGTAGGGTCAAACTCTGTATTTGCCATAACTGCTAGATCTTGGAATGAACTATCACCTCAATCAAGGAACATTGCAACTATCGAGACATTCAAATCCCTCCAACAATGTCTAATGTTTACACTTAAGGAATAAAACTTCTCACAATTATTGGCTGGACCATCATGATTACTTTCTGATTATCTACTACTACCCCACCTTTTCCACCTGAGTATGTCTCCTGTGCTTTGTTACGACCTGTTATGATATTCTACTTATCTGCTTGTGTCCAATGCTAAAGTCAATGTCTTATGGGACCACACTCTATAGTGATTATTCCCTGTGATTTTGTATTGTAATGTATTCCACCATATTGCATATCCTAATTCTTGTCAATTGTTGTTATTTCTTTAAACATGTGAAGCAGGGCCACACTACTGTAAGTGATTATCCCGAGCTTAATGCAGCTTCATGCTTTCCTACAATTATGGGTGGATCTTTTTGCGTATCCTGGGCCCATTAGAACACCCTGCTGTTGCGGGAAATGTGTTCCCTGTATAAATAACATCTATAAAAAAAACAAAAAAACAAAGCTGATTCGGAATTAGGAGAATCTGGAGGTCTGGAACCCATAAAAAAACATTGGTATGACCCAAAATTCAAGGTTCATCAAATAAATGATATCATTAAATTTACACTTAAAAATGAATCAAGGCTTTTGGCCCCATAAGCTTTGCACTGCCAGAATCAATGCCGATTTTCTCAGAAACTGGCAGGAATTACATGGAGAACTGTTGGGATAGTATATAGATCCGGAACGAAAATCATTTTCTAGCCATATTTTGAGTCTCAGCAACAAAGTATGGTGTTGGGTAACGCCCCCACTCTAGATTTGCAACTCAGCTGGATTGGAAGTGTTTCATTGTAGCTCCCCATGATCTTTGATATAATTTAGGAACATTTATAGATTATACCCCCCAGGGTATAACACCTATAACTTATACACATAATCTATACATCCGACTTACGGCTACCAGACTTCACCTATCTTCATTCTGATATAAGATCCGACATATTATACAGCAATCTGCTTGTTGCGACCATGGTCATTGGGAAAGGAAGGGATTTCTAGTACACAGTCAAGGCCCAAAGTTGAGAGAGTCCCTTCAAACGGAGGGAAAGCCTCTAGCCTCAAACCGCAAAGTGCCATTATAATTCTATTAAGACCGCAAAATGACATTATAATCTCATTAGAACGCCTAGTCATAGGTCAGGAAACCGATTAGCGAAGCAGGCATCCAATCAATCTGAGCCGAGGGTTTGGGCCTAGACTGTACACGCGATTGGGATTACATATTCCCACTTTTTAAGTCGAAATAATCACTAAAAATACCAATAATTAATCATAAATCAATAGAAATGATAAAAACAAATGTACAAATTAACTTCAAACTATTCACCAAAATGGTCATAAGCATATTCAGCACCAGGAAAACACCCACATATCGAAATAGGCAGTAAAATATGGCCAAAATGGCCCTAAATTAATCAAAAATCAAGTGAAATGATAAAAATAAACTTAAAATAAATGTACTAATGTACTGCAAAATGTTCACATGTGTCAACCAGAGGTACCTGAGATAATAACTAACTTAGGTAGGCCTAAAACTTTCATCAAAATTCAGGAAAAATAAAAAATCTCGCATCTATAGACGTACTATAGAAATTCTCTTATGTGGCCATAAAAACGCTAAATATTAAAATATTTTCAAAATATTTTCGTCCATATGATGGGAAAAGTTCCCCAAACTACAATCTTAAAATATCAAATCCTTATAAAAGTTAGCCAGCTTGGCAAAACAATTTAATCTCTTGCGGTGACCAATTGTCGGTGACCAAAATAGCCACTTTTTGTCGTGCATGTAAATACCGGGGACCGACAATAGGTACCCTGCCATTGTCGGTCACCTCTGTCAGTCCCCCTGTGCCCCTTTTGTTGGTCGTCTTTTGCCTTGTATGTGGAAGCCCCATTGAAGATATTAGAACGGATTTGGTACTAAACCACGACGTTTGAAAGCTTCTTAAGAGCTTTGTCAGTCGAAACAGAGCATAATAATTATATGTACGTTCATAATGCATTGACTCATTTATTATAGGAATTTAGTGTTATAATATTGTTACTAGAAATTAACTTGATTCTATTATTGACGCTATTTTTAAGGAGGAAAGAATAAACGTGGAATTTGAAATATTATGCAGCTGTGTTTCTTTTAGTAGTAGTATTATTATTGTATGTATGTATGTATATTGTTTATTTCCGAAGACAGTACATGATAAACGTATAGATAATTTACATCGGAAATGGGTCGATCCTCTTCTGTGGCAGCCACAGCTCTTCCAGAGGGTCCCTTAGACTAGACTTTTAAGTTACAATTAACAGTATACAGGGGTATAAAATGACTAATTACCTACACTACTGCAATGGGATGCACTAGCTATATCTTCATCAAGGTGTGACTCATGGTATTGAGTTTCCTTGTGTATAATTTTTTGTGGACATCGTCCATTTGTTAAATTTGGGTTAATTAAGGTTTGATGGATAACAATGAGTGAAAATGGGTTGTGTGCTTATACACAGATTCCGTAGCCGACCTGCCACCTGTGAGCAGAATAACATACTGCGGTTGTGGGTAGCCAGCTGCCCAACGTCCAGTTTCCCACTGTTAGTCTATGTAGACCTTGCCATTGATTTTCCTTTCAAACTTATTTATGAACAAAGTGATCATTTTAAAACTTTACAGGAATGTGCAGAAGGGTCAACTTAATTATTAAGTAATCCAAGAATCTAAAAAATCCCATTACAATAAGGCAAGAAATGACGCTTATTCCAAGACGTATTTGAGGGGTTGGAGTAGGTTGGCTAGCTTGGTCACTCCCTGCATGCTTGCCAATGAGGTCAAGTCCCCAGTAACTGACACCCGCGCTTTCCTATTAAGGCCATTAGGTATCACCAGGGGGATGGGGAATGATGCAGTATGTACCATCAACAATCATATTTAGTTAGAACAACTAGTGTCCAATGCAGAGAACAGAATGCTAGTATCCTCACAACTTTTTCCATAGGGGCCTTTCACATGTTTGCACTGATATTAATTCCCTTTCTCAGTTTGGCTTACAACTATATTTCAAATGGCAGGCCAAGTTGTTTGTACTTGAAAACGGGAGATCTCCCGTTTTTGGGTAGGTGAAAACGGGAGATACGAGTAATATCCGCTATATCCCCCCCCCCCCCCCCCCCCGGAAAAAATTGTTAAAACTAGGAGTGAAATAGAAATGGTGCATTCTAGTGTCATTTTCACATAATATTCCAGCTATTTGAAAGCAAACTGAATATCTATTTAATTGGAACAGGAAGCTCTCATGTAAAAAACATGAAATTACTTTTTAAATTTACTTTCTTGGTAATTCGTCCACCATTGGAAAGGGTAGAAGACAAGCTGTTGACTGTCTTTTCTAGCCAATCCTTTGTGGTTGATTGCAGAGAAAAGAATGGCTGGCATACCTCCGAATTTTCCCTTATGGGACTTCCACATGTTTGTGCTTGTATTAATTACCTTTCTCATGTTTGTTTTAAATTTATATATCAAATGGGCTACCCAGATTAGAGAGGATTAACTCTTCTCATCAGTGTGTCTGTTGTACATCGTGTGATGGCAGTCATAAGGAAAAGACAGGATCCTGCTTTATCCTATTCTTGGACATGCATGTGATTTCTGCATTAAGTTGGAGATTTTGATTTTGTTGGTACCCAAGGGAGGATTTATAAGATTTCGGCAAAAAGCGGGATATTTTGATTTGGAAACGGGAGGACGGGAGGAATTGCCAAATTGTAAAAAAAAAAAAAGGGAGATCTCCCGCCGAAATGGGAGCTTTGGCAAAAGTAATCGCCTCTGATATGGGTAGCCCATTTATGTTATAGTTATTTTTACTGTAACTACATTGTTTGGTAGGCATTTATAAGAAAATTACAGGATGCTGCATTTGTCCTATTGTTGGTACTAAAATATATGTGACTTATCACACACATATATTTATACCACCCCTCATCCCCACTACTGACTCCTTCCCACTTGATAGCTTGCTCCGCCACTGTCCCTCACGCTCACACTGACTGGTGTGTGTGTGTGTGCTTCCAAAAACTCACACTGAACCTACCAGCCAGGGTAGGTTCAGTACCTAATAAATGTACTATGATCGGATTGCTTAATGTAAAATATTTCGCATGCATTTAGCACATCCCTTCTCACTTGCAGATATGGAATTTAAACACAGTTAGAAAATACATTGTGTTCATAGAAGCTGTTTTCTTCATGGCAACAGGAAGGCAGCTAGAATGGAGGTTCAGTACAAAACAATAACATAACATCAAAGTGTCTAAAACTACTAAATCCATTCATGTTACAAATGCATTTTGAATGGAAAGTTTTAAAACACCTATTTGTGTATGGTTTATTTCAAGATTTTTTCTCTCTCATGATTATCATACCTAATTAAAGCAGTTTTAGTACGGCCTTTTCTGTTCTCCAGTGTATATTCAATGGGGAGCAGTGTGACCTAGGTCTGTGCTACCCACAACCTCGAGTCTGGTGCAGTGAGCTCCGTTCTGCGCATGTACACGGAAAGGGTGTATACAGGTAGTGTATCCCATTTTCAAATCAGCTAGGTCCTGGCATTCTTGTGAACACTGCGTTGACTGCTGTTTATATATTTTACATTCTTTAGATGTTATGATGACTAGAGGGTCTAGATGTATGTGGGGTAACATTCTGGCGAACACTGGCCCCAATTTCCATCCACATCCTTCACAGTTGTATAAATAATTTTGACTAGTTTTATAATAATCTTACGGCCCGATAGAGATCGATGCTGGGGTCTCCCCGTTATCCCATGTGGGAGAAGAAGTTTTCTTCAAGGTACATTTTGAATTCGACCAGTGTTGGGCAGTTTCTCCCAGCTGGTGGGATTTTATTGAAAAGGGTTGGGGCTTGTACAATAAATGATTTTCTGATCCTCTCTGTTTTTGTCATTGGTATTTTTATGACTTTACTCTTTGCCAGACTTCGCAGATTGATGTTTCTGTTGTCAAGGTATCTTTTATCATGACTCATTTCATATGCTAGGTGGAGAAGGTGTGAGTCTCTCCTTTCATTCAGATATTCCATATTTATCTCTGAGTGAATTTCCTTGACACTATCAGTTTCTTTCTTGTTGTATGCTAGTCTTAGAAATGAGTTTTGTATGGATTGCAGCCTGTCTAGGTGTTTTTTCTGTGCCGGGGTATAGAATATATCACAAAAATCAAATATAGGGCGAACCATGGTCTTATAGATTAGGATTGTGTTTTTACTAGAGAGGGCCTGATTGATTTTGGCAGTGGCTCTTAGTCTCTGTGTTCCCTGTTTGATTTTTGAGGTTAGGTGTGGGTTGAATGTTAGACCGTCATCGATTTCTAGGCCAAGGTATTTGTATTGTGTGACGTGCTCCAAGACAGCGTTGTTAAGGCTTAATGTGTTTGCGTTTGTGTTTGTATTTGTTTTACGCAGGGCTATGCTCATGGCTTTACTTTTTTGTACATTTACTGAGATTTTATTTAGCGTGCACCATTTTCCCACTGCATCTAGGTCCTCTTGGAGTTCCTTGTATAAGGCTTTTCCCTGTGGACGTGAGTGGAACATTACTGTGTCGTCTGCAAAGAGTTGTATCTGTGACTGTTTGATAACTCTGTGGAGGTCATTTATGTACAGCAGGAATAGGAGAGGCCCCAGCACCGTTCCCTGGGGGACCCCATACGTGACTTTGGCCCTGCCAGAGGTAACCCCATTTGCATGCACTCGTTGGAACCTGTTAGTTAGATAGTCTCTGAACCAGTCTATTACTTTGGGTGAGAGGTGGAATGTTCTTAGTTTTCTGAGTAGTATCTCGTGGTCTACTGTGTCAAATGCTTTTCGAAAGTCTAGGTAGACAAGGGAAACAGGATCTTTTTTATTCTTGAATTCATAGATCTTATATTCAAAGAGTCTTCTGTGAGCCTGTTCCAGTGAGTGACCTGCCCTGAACCCGTATTGGTGTTTGTATAGAAGGTTATTATCTTCTAGGTGGGGGTATATTTCACTTTGTATTACTCTTTCCAGAATTTTTGCTGGTAGTTTCACTATACTTATAGGTCTGTAGTTTGATGGGTTTGTCCTTGGACCCGATTTATAAATGGGTGTTATAGTTGCCTCTTTGAAATCTTGGGGTACTTTTGAGGTCTGTATTGATAGATTACATAGGTGGGTGAATTGGTTTGACAGGGCACTCAGGACATGTTTCAGGACTCTTGTCGGGACCAGTGGTATACCTGACGATTTTGAAATTTTTGTTTTGCTTATGATTTTATGAACAGTGCGTTGGGTTACCTCTGGAAAGGTGAATTTATTGACATGCCCATCTGGCTTGTCAGACCTATCTGGCTCATCTGGCTCTTGCTCGCGGCTCCAACTATTTTCCGCCACAGGGTGGTCGGGCTTGGGCTCGATCTTGGCAGCTAGGCTTTGTCCTATTGAGGCAAAGAATGAATTGAATTTTTTTGAGGTGTCCAAGGTGGACAGAAATTGATCTTCTTCATCTTTGAGTCTGATATTCTCTTTTGTTTTTGTTTTGTCTGGAGTTATTAGAGGTTTCAATATTTCCCAAAATTTGCTAGGGTCATTTGAATTTTCCTCTAGCTGTTCCGATATATAGTCGTTTTTTGCCCTTATTAGCCTAGAGTTCATCCTGTTGCGGATTAATTTGGCATTATTCCAGTCTGCCAGTCTGTTTGAGCCGCGAGCTTTTTTGAAAGCCCTATCTCTCTCTTTAGCTAATTGTTGTAACTCTCGTGAGTACCATGGTGGTTTAATCCTCGCCTCAGCTATGCGTCTGACAGGACACATCCTGTCCAAGAAGAAATGTATTTTTTCTGAGATACTTCCCCAACAGTCATCTACATTGTTTGCCTGGTATGTGGTAGACCAGTCTTCATTGGTCAGAATTTCACATAATATTTTTGTGTCTAGGTTTTTCCAGTTTCTTGTGACTATTGGTGCTCTCTCATATGAGTTTCTATCTTTCTTCCTGGTGATAAAGATTGGCAGGTGGTCACTTGCATTGTTATTTATTATGCCCGAAGTGCTTATGTGTTTTGCATTTGTGTATATCTGATCTATGGTTTTTGCAGATTTTTTTGTGATTCTGGTTGGTAGGTGTATTTGTGGTAGTATGCCGCTTTGTGTTAGCATAGGTGTGATTTTGCATGTATCTTTGTCTGTGTCATGATTGAAATCTCCCATAATAATGATGTCATTTTTCTGTCTGAATTTTGTGATTGTGTTCTTTATTATTTCTACTGCCGCTGATAGATTTGCGTTTGGCGGGCGGTAGGTGTTTAAGACAGTTATTTGTTTTGATTTGGGTTTTCCGCATGTGATTACCTGCAATTCCAGATCTTTGCTCTGTATGTTTAGGTGTGAATGTGTTTGGTCATCAACCACATATTCTTCCTTTACATATATTAATAGACCACCTCCTTTTCTTTTAATGAGTCTGTCAGTCCTGCATAGCTGATACCGGGGAACATAGATTTGGCCATCCAGGATGCTGTTGTTTAACCATGATTCCTGTATAGCCAACAGATCAGCTTGTGTTGACCGTAAAAGGTCACTGATCTGATTGATTTTAGGGAGTGCACTCCTTATATTCCATGATATAAGGGTATTACCTTTTTGTTTCCCTAGTTGTTCCGCTTCCAATTCCACACTATTGGACATGTCCAACTGTGCTTTTATGGTTGCGGTAGCAATATATTCTTGATCTTATTTGATAGATATATTTTAGGTTTAACTCTACTCACAACAAATGAGGTACTTAAATGGCATTGTTATAAAAGGATTTGTAAATATTTTGTCATTTTTACGTTTTACATAACATAAATTGGACATTTTACATGAATACATGAATAGGTATTTTATATGGAAAGGCATTTGTATCCATATAGATTCCCATCTCAATTCGGAGATGTAGAGTGCAAGTATGCAAAAAACCTTCGAAATGGTCATAGGAAATGCATACGAAATAGGAAATTTTTTTCCTAATCTGCATCGAAATAGGTCCTATCATGTTCTGTCCTACTCCTCATTTTGAAAACATTTTAGAACTTTCCCAATTCTCACCAATTTTACATCCAGTCCATTCCTAACTTGCATTTTGCTTCTGCAAACTTGCATTTTTCTTTTCCTACTTCTCTTCGATCTAGGCCCCACTTTGTCAGACTGACTGCCCACTTCGTCAGACTGACTGCCAGTCTGCATTTCATCACTTCCCAGTTCGACACACTTACTGCTAACTTGCAATGCATCCTAAATGTTTACACTCCTTTTTCCAGTCACAACAAACCCTCATTACATAAACCCTGGCCCTTCAATGGAAGGTAATAAAACAATTTGTCTGACCCATGTGCCTCCTCCCCCTCACACACAGTGTTGTGGGTTGTCTGGGTATTTAGGGTATGAATAGATGTGTAAATCATTCGAATTGAATAGTATTTGGGAATAAGGTTTACATATTAGTCATTTGAATTGCATACGAAATAGGAATTATGTTTATTATTGTTGACGTTTTTTTAGCTTAGACAATTTAGTCATTTGAATTACATACGAAATAGGAATAGGAAAATGGTTTGTACAGGAGAGAAGTGAGTGGGATTGGTTGCTTTACGCCCTTATCAACACATTTAATATGGTTATATCAAGGGCGGGAGAGCTGAGAGGGAGGCAGTTTATGATCATGCCCAGGAAATAGAGATAGAGAAGAAGGGAGAGAGAGACAGAGGTGTAGCCATTGATATTGCATACGAAATGGGAAAATGTTGGTTCAGTTCTTAAGATTAGTCATACTTTTAGATACTATTTTAAGGCCAAACTATATTGATTACATCGCATCAAAAAGCAAAAGACATTTTGAAGTCTGTATAATTATGAACTAGGCCTATACATAATAAATAACAGTTCAATATGGATGGTTTGAGGAAACATAAAGAAAACCATCAAAATAAAAGCTTCGAAATGGTCATAGGAATTGCATACGAAATAGCATCTTGGAAGTCAACACATTGCACACTGGTCATTCAAATTGCATACGAAATAGCATCTTTGAACTCTAAACAGTTGAACTGTTGTGACATAATTTTGCCACCGTCACAACAAACCATTAACCACATAGCATATTTGTTTGTTTTGACTGGGGTGAGAGTGACCAGAGTTGTATGAATGCTAAGTAGAAATATGCAGTCCCAACGTGCAGCTTGTTCGTTGCAAGTTTGCATGCAGTAGGCCTAGTCTGCAGCGATGTAGCGCTAGTTCGTGCACACTAGGGTGCCACTTCGAAAGTCAAATTGCAGATTGGCATTTGTAGAATGCAAGTTAGCAATAGCATGAGCTAATATGCTGCTGTATCTATATGGATACAAATGCCTTTCCATAATTTTAGTCTATGGTACGGTAGGGTAGGATAGTTCATTCGGTTAGATGTTCAGGTGAAATTTTTTTGAGTTATGATATCAATAGTTATTATTATAATCTATAGCTTTTGTTTTATCATATCATATCATATCATATCATATCCCAAGTCCTGTCATCTATAGATTTGTACTTATTTTGATTTCTTCTTTTCCCTTCTTCTTTTTGTTCAGGTTTTCCTTTCACACACTCTTTTGCTTGATTTGATTTCCCTGGATTTAAGGGCCATAAGTATACCGATTGCTTTCTCCATGTAGGGTGCATTTTTCAAAACACTTGTCCCTTCGGTATAGGTGCTTATGTTTATTTTTATTTTAACATTTTTATTTCAACACGGGCCCTGATTTCTAATTGATATTTGGGTTTCTCCGCCTACATCTCCTCACTTTCACTTTGTGTGTGTGGTGTGTGTTAGGGTTGCATTCTTGCGAACACAGTTCCCTCTCAATCACAATAGGGGCCTTAACTTCACATTTCCAACACTGGCCTTGAATTATCATCATATTTTCATTTGGGTTTCCTCATAGGTGGTATATGATATAATTTTGGTGGAATTTTGGTGGAATATGGTTGGGTTGCATTCTGGCGAACACAGTTCCCGTTCCCTATAATTATATT
The DNA here is from genome assembly GCA_942159475.1 of Sthenelais limicola. Lineage (NCBI taxonomy): Eukaryota > Metazoa > Annelida > Polychaeta > Phyllodocida > Sigalionidae > Sthenelais > Sthenelais limicola. Next base: position 38,336,267 of record OW804097.1, on the reverse strand, counting down.
AGATATCATATGGGTCGTATATGAAGCAGTGGAGAAAACTTCTTGAAGAAGTCGAATATTTGTCATCTGTGTGATGTGTTAGATCTCCTTTTGTTATAGAAGATGTGTTGGTCTTCAATGTTAAAGTTGGAATTTCCTTCTTATGATTGTGACAGTCCGCTGAGAGAATCGAAAATATAGAAAATAACAACAAAAAATACAAAAATAAGGGACACAATGTTAACTATGCCTTAGAGTTGTATGAGCCACGATGGCAGGTTATGCTTGAATAAAACCTTTTAAAAAAAAAAAAAAAAAAAAAAAAAATATCATATGGGTCAGATTTTCCGAAAATGTACAATCGGCAGATCTACACATTTAGTAAATTCTGCTAAATTAGAGTGAAAAATGGTCAACACTAGATATATCTGAGGTTATTGACATTGCCTTGAGTAAACCAATCTGTTTGGTTAGGTTGAACTGAATTTTGAACCCGATTTTTGTCTTAAATTTGGGTTACTTGAGAGGATTGGTGAAGATGAATTGTACATTTTCTGGCAACTTCACCCATATATGGCGGAGGAAGTAGCGGGAATGTTATAATTAAATCATTCTTAGACACATTCATGGTGTTAAACCAGGGAATTCGAAATAGCAACATATATAGAGGGTGAAATCGTCAAAAAATGTACAATTCACCTTCACCAATTTTCTCAAATAACCCAAATTTAAGACAAAAATAAAGTTCAAAATTCAGTTCAACATAACCAAACAGATTGCTAGAATCAAGGCAATAAACCATAATATACCATAATATAAAATATCCTCAGATATACCTAGTATATTTATCATTTCTCAGTCTAATTTAGCAGAATTTAGTAAATGTGTAGATCTGCCGATTGTACATTTTCTGAACATCTGAACCAGACGTACATCTCTCTGTTCATTGGTTTATTACATAGGACAAGACCATTCAAGGCTAACGTATTATATGGGTCAGATCTTCAGAAAACGTACAATTGGCTTTCACCAATCCTCTCAAATATCTGTCTGGTTATGATGAACTGTATTTTGAACCTGATTTTTGTCTGAAATTTGGGTTATTTGAGGGGATGAGGGAAGGCCAATTGTACATTTTCTGAAAACTTGACCCTTATATGGGTCAGATTTTCAGAAAATGTACAATTCTCCTTCACCAATCCTCTCAAATAACCCAAATTTTAGACGGAAATAAAGTTCAAAATATGGTTCAACGTAACCAAACAGATTGCTAGAATCAATGCAATGCCGAATATACTCGAATTTAACTAGTATTGACCAAATTGCCGCCTAATTTAGCAGAATTTGATAAATGTGTACAGCTGCCAATTGTACATTCGGAAAATCTGACCCATATTCTTTACCATGTTGCCGTCGGTTAACATTCATTGCATAATCATGTCTTAGTGTTGTAGAAGCTCAGAAGTCCGGATACGGTGAATAAACGATTTTAACAAAGAAAAGAAGAAAAAAAATACACTCACCGTCCCACTTATATATTATATTATTATTATAACCGGATATAATAATATTATATCCGGTTTATCCTAGACACGATCCTATAGAAGGTTTCAAACTTGACCCCGTAAAACCTCTCCCTCTCTCTCTCTCTCTCTCTCTCACACGTCAAGGCATTTTCCGACAACTGTGCAACTGAAATCTTCGAGTGTGTCACAAGGTGAGGAATAACTTGCTTGGAATATTGTTGTTGGAATATTTATTTGCCACTTAATAAAGGTCATATGGGAGGTTCTAACTCCTTAGACAGAAGGAGGATTTCAAGCCCGTCCGGATGTAATATGGATGACAAAGAAATAGGAGAACAATCCACCATAGTGGCCCTATATAATGGATATAGGCTATCTTCATATATGGGTCAGATTCGCAGAAAGTGTACAATTGGCAGATCTACACATTTAGGAAATTCTGCTAAATTAGGCAGAAGAATGAAGAATACCGGGTATATCTGAGTATATTTGGTATCACATTGATTCAAAGTATCAGTTCTGTTATGTTAAACTTCTATTTGAAGCTCATTTAAGTCTTGAATCTGAGTTATTTGAGAGGATTGGTAAAGGTGAATTGTACATTTTCTGAAAATCTGACCCATATATGGCGCTTAAAACATAGTGGTGTGATACAACAAGGACGCATGGCCAAGATCGAACATGGGTAGTATACAGTATTAATAATAATCTATGATATACAGACTAGAACAAACGGAAAGTATAATCAATAATATATGCAGTACAAACGTACAGGAAGTATTAGAGATATGACATGAGTGTGTAAGAGGAGTAGAAGTTAGATATAATTAAAAACAAGGAATATGTAAGTTGTCACTAGTAGAGAAAATATGTACGTAATATCAGGCTGAGGTTTCCTAGCCTGTGCTTGTCTTTGTATCGATACAATTACAATTAGAACTATTATAGCTACATGTGGGTCAAATTTCCAGAAAATGTACAATTGGCAGCTGTACACTGTAATTGGAAGCTGCAATTTGACCAATACTGGGTAATTTCGAGTATATTTGGCATTGCATTGATTCTAGCAATCTGTATGGTTAGGTTGAACAATGTTTTGAACTTTATTTTCGTCTGAAATGTGGGTTATTTGAGAGGATTGGTGAAGGTGAATTGTACATTTTCTGAAAATCTGACCCATGTACACATCTCCTATTTAAATGTGTTTTTGATAAAGCCAAGAAAGAAAATAGGTATGTTTCGATTGACACCCTACCTAGAAAAACCTTCCCCTACTTAAATTCCTTTTTGACCATACCTGATTTTTGTTTAATCACACCTTACTTTTTTTTAATTTTTTGACAAAAAAAGCTAATAAAAGCAGAAAAACAGGTTTTTCCTAACCCGGAACTGTCAAAAAAACACATTTCTCGTGTTGAAATAACTGTTTTAAAATAGATATTTTTTTCAGTTCCTGGGAGGTGGTTTTACTAAAAAAACAAAATTTACCATCCCCCTACCTAGTTTTCAGCCAGATGAATCGGAAACACACCTATTATTTGTTTGGCCTAAGCGGTGGTGTACTTCTCTGTGGTTCGCTTCTCCCCTCACTCTGTCCACCATATATATTCACATATGGGTAGGATTTTCAGAAAATGTACAATTGGCAGCTGTATACATTTAGTAAGGTCTACTAAATCTGTTTGGTTAGGTTGAACTGTATTTTAAACTTTATTTTCGTCATGAAATGTGGGTTATTTGAGAGGATTGCTGAAGGTGAATATTGTACATTTTCTGGCGACTTCACCCACATATCCCTTCTATTAAAGTATGACTCATATACAAGAATAAACATCTCCTTTAGTGTGAAATCGGCCGAAAATGTACAATTTGCTTTCACTAATCCTCTCGGGAATACATGCATGTGTGAATGCATGCTTACAGTATTCTCATACAGTCGGGAGGGGTCACCGACAAACGTCACCGACAAAATGCACCAGGTGACCGATTGTCGGTCCCTGGTATCCACTTGCACGATTGTCGGTGACCCCCGGTGACCGATTGTCGGTGACCGCTAGGTGACCGATTATCGTGCAAGTGGATATCGCGCTTCAATCTCTTAATTATTACTAAGATGTGTATACCGGATTTCCCCGTTTATAAGCTCGGGCTTATATTAATTTCAAATGGTGATCGACCAGGCTTATATTCGGGGCGGGCGTATATTCGGGGTAAGGATTATAGTGCTTATTTTACCATAAGAATGTGTTTACTTAGCACTTATAGGACGAGTTGCCGCACGGCGCGTAAATAAAGGACGAGACCGCAGGTCGAGTCCTTTATTTACGCGTCGTGCGGCAACGAGTCCTATAAGTTGATTATTATACATGCCTTATAGTAAGTTGATTGCGTCGGCAACCTTGCGTCGGCAATCTTGCGCCACCAAACTTGCGTTGCCATGACAACGAGCTGGTAATGTACTAGTCCAATACCATGTTACAAGTAATGTGCGGCTGTCGGGGCCTCAGTATTGAATGCGTGTATAATAATATAGGTTAGTAGGCTTATAAACGGGGCAGGCTTATAGACGGGGAAATACGGTGAGTGAGTGAGATTAGTTGCTATACGCCCTTATCAACACATTTAATATGTTTATATCAAGGGCGGGAGAGCTGAGAGGGAGGCAGTTTATGATCATACCCAGGAAATAGAGATAATGAAGAAGGGAGAGAAAGACAGAGAAAAGAGACAGAAAGGCACTTTATGGTGGTCATACCCAGGAAATAGAGATAGAGAAAAAGGGAGAGAGGGACAGAGAAAAGAGACAGAAAGGCACTTTATGGTCATATACCCAGGACCATCGGGGAAACACGGTATTTGGCAAACTGAGTAAGAGTGCTGTGGGTCAGATATTCAGAAAATGCACAATCTAAAGTTCTACACATCTATCAAATTCTGCTAAATTAGAGTGAAAAATGATAAATACTAGGGGTATCTGAGTGTATTCTGTATTGTATTCATTCAATAAATCTGTCTGGTTATGTTGAACTGTATTTTGAACCTGATTTTTATCTTAAAGTTGGGTTATTTGAGAGAATTGGTGAAGGCCAATTGTACATTTTCTAAAAATCTGACCCTTGTATTGATATGTTACAGGATTCCCTTTCAGTTGTTCAGGGTAGCAACCAAGAGTACCAAGGGCCATAACATGACTTGGCATTCTGCAACCTACACTATTGCCTTGTGGTGTATCTTCCACTGCTCGCAAGTATCGCAAGCATCGCAAGCATCGTCGCAAGCATGCTGCATTGGAAATGTATCTGAAGTCTGCGTGAGTTTTATTTATTTCGGTCTTTTGTTATATTATGTTTGACTTTTATATTACGGTTCAATTCAATCCAACATATAATTTATTTGTACCTAAAAGCGTTGTACAAAAAGGAGGCATACATATGCTCCGGCGCTATTGCATGTTATTGTTGTTGTCATCATTGTTTAATTTATGTGTTTATGCCCTTTCTATATTCTATATGATGTGTTTCAGGAAAATGAGTCATAAGTCGCAAAATTAATATTTTTCAAAGTGATTTATTTACAAGATCTCTTTATTGAAATGTTCTGATTTGTAGAGGGTTTACCAGTTATAGTCATATAAGTCCATGTAACAAATTTCAGGACATTGTATCAAATATATCTTTGTGTTTTGAAGGCCTTTATATGGGGTATATTTAGTTACTTTACCGGTAATTACCCATCCAGAAACATTGCAAACTTTTTTTTTTCAAACATAGAAATATCGAACTAAAAATATAAAATACTTATTAAGTGTCCTAGTGTTTACTATCATTGGAATCGGCTTGATTTCATCTTTTCAAATATGGTGATATATATATCTCAAAATCCATATTTTGCGACTTGTGACTCATTTTCTTGAAACGCATCGAATAACGAATAAATCACTTTGACAAATATCAATTTTGCGACTTGTGACTTATTTTGCTGAAACACATCACATATAGGGGAGGCCAGAGTATTACTTAGTAGAGCTGGAAATTTTCTATGTATCACACCTAAAACAAAATTAATCTATGATAGCATATAAGTTCTTTAGTATCTCTACCATCAAATACATATCATTCCTTCATTTCAATCATTGACAAATGCCATCATCATCAATTAGTTTTTCCTTCTTCAGGCAAACTATGCGAGGACTGCTGGAAAAAGTAGGTGTAATTATATACATACATACATACATATATACATACATACCGGGATAGATGTGAGAATCACCCAGTATTGACAAATTAACGGCATTTTATAATTATGATGTGTTTCAATTGATTATTAAAATTAGCATGACAACAGGGACAAACTACACAAACATGTAAAGTAGGCCTAGCCATATCTCTGAAGTATTTCCCGTGACAAGTCTCGAATAATCTGTCGAATATGAGGGTCAGATTGTCAGAAAATATACAATTGGCAGCTCTACACATTTAGTAAAATCTGCTAAATTAGGCTGAAAAATGATAAATACCAGGTATATCTGAGTATAATATACAACATATTATGTTGTTTTGAAATATCTGTTCTGCTATATTAAACTGTATTTTAAAGCTAATTTCTGTCTTAAATTTGGGTTATTTGAGAGGATTGGTAAAGGTGAATTGTACATTTTCTGACGACGTGACCCTAGAATGCCTATTATTAGAAACGGTTTTATTCTCCTCACTTGCTGCCTAGTACGGAGTGAAATTGCCAGAAAATGTACAATTTGCCGCCTTCACCAATCTTCTCAAATTACCCTAATTTAAGTAAAAAAATGTAGTTAAAAATTCAGTTCAACAAAACCAAATAGATTATTTGAATCAAGGCAATATAAAATATACTCAGATATATCTAGTATTTACCATTTTTCAGTCTAATTTAACAAATTCTACCAAATGTGTAGGGCGGCCGACTGTACATTTTCTGAAGATCTGACCCTTATACGTGCAGAATATGAATAGTAACACTCATTCCTTTGACTGAAGATAGTTTTCTAAAAAAAAAATTGGGTCAGATTTTTAGAAAATGTACAATTTACAGTTCTGCACATCTATCAAATTCTGCTAAATTAGAGTAAAAAATGATAAATACTGAGTATAAGTGAGTGTATTCTGTATTGTATTCATTCAATAAATCTGTCTGGTTATGTTGAACTGTATTTTGAACCTTAAATTCGTCTTAAATTTGGGCTATTTTAGGGGATTGGTGATGGCCAATTGTACATTTTCTGAAAATCGGACCCCCTTTATTGATGACGTCTAAATGATTAACAGATGCAGTGGCTTGGAACTGTAAGGAATTGTTGGATCGAGGGTATACAACATCTGGAGTGTACGCCATCCAACCTCCTGGACTTCCTCAAATCAAGGTCTTTTGTGATATGGATACTAGAGGAGGCGGATGGACTGTAAGTCGGTCTCTAAAGGGTGGTCTCCACTGGCTGTGGTAAGCTCTGCGGTAATCCTTGTGATGGTTTGTGCTGGTTCTGTAGGTGGAGAGGAATGACGAGGTCCTTGACTACATGGATCACTGGCCGTGTAGGCAAGACCTCGCCACTTTTCACCATCACAGCACCATTGCAAGGCTTACCGCAGAGCTTACCGCAGCCAGTGGAGACAACCCTTTATCATGCAGACAGGAGTTGATGTTAGCGTTGCAGCTGCTTATTTAGGCCTACATTTTATAATTATGTCGATTATTATTCAACAGCTATGTCTCATATATGGGTTGGATCGTCAGAAAATGTACAATCTGCAGCACTACACATTTAGGAAACTCTGCGAAATTAGGCTGACAAATTGTCAATTCTAGGTATATCTGAGTATATTTAGTATTAGGTTGATTCAAACAATCCGTTTAGTTGTGTTGAACTGTATTTTGAACCTGGCTTAAATAAGGGTTATTTGAAAGGATTGTTGAAGGCGAATTGTACATTGTCTGAATATTTCACCCATATATCTCTTGTATACTATATGTAACGAAGAAGCAGCCCTTAAGTGGGGTCTCCACTGGCTGCGGTAAGCTCTGCGGTAAGCCTTGCGATAGAAAAACAGGAAATGATATTCAATCGTGGAATTTAGATAAAATATTTCATCGCTTGAAGTGCGATTGGTTCATTTGACATTGCCAACTTTTAAAAAGTTTTCCAATAAATATTTCACCTGCTTTTAGATATGTCTTTGCGAAAAATTATTTTATCTTAATATCTTTTGGATATGAAAACCATAGCTGTCAAGATGTCACCAATAAAACATACAACTTAGAGTAAGAATAATGTTAGAAGAGAAAGATTCTCCTGTGGTCAAAGGTTCCATGATCTCCGCCGCGCAGCAGGGCAATAAGCTCTTATCTGGTCATTAGCAGAGGGGTACGTGCCCCTGCCCATTTCCAACCGATTTAATTACAATTTTCATTTTAAAGTTTTGAGTTTTTGATACCAATATCAGGATTATTTCAATACGATATCAAGTGCTTAGTTAAGAGCAGAAAAACTATCTTTCTCTGGTTCAAATACATGCAGTAGAAGTGGAGATATCAAGTACCAACTCACAAAATTCATCGTTTTTTACTTGCATGTTTTCCCCATGCGACATTGTGCGACACCTTAACCACATATACCACATGAAAGCTGCATTTCTCAAAAATCACATACCCAAATGCCAATAATTAGGACAAATGAAAAGTTTACTTTATTTAGCCGTCAGAAATTGTATTATCAAAATGTTTTATTTTTAGCCAGGCCAAAATTACATTTTTCATCATTAACCAACTGACTAGTCTAACTTATAACTTATCCCCTGAATTCAAATTAGCTTCCAATGCCTCTAAAAAAGTAATAAACTGATGTGGTAAACACAGGGAGGTACCGTTATAAATGTTGTCTGCTCCATGCTTTACCTTGACCAAGCACGGGAAGGATATCCAGCCGCAGTCTCTATCGCAACCATGAGACCTGAATGGCCATGCGGTAAGCTCTGCGTTTAGTCTGCGGCTGCAGTATAATATGGATATAATCGCAGAGTTTGAAACGCAGACCAAGCGAAGACCAAACGCAGATCTTACCGCAGCCAGTGGAGACATCCCTTTATACATCCATTTAAGTCGAGGATTGGGCGGGGGGGGGGGGGGGACACTTTTTTTGTGCAGGCCCTTAAAGTGTGTGTGTGGGGGGGGGGGGGGGAGCATCTTTGGAGGCGAGGATTATCGAAGGCGAATTATACATTTTACAATTGTACATTTTGGCAACTTTACCCATAATTATAAAGAAAACGTGATAAGTCCCCTAAATAGCTTAGTTTTCTGATCATCAACAACACATCTATTGAATGATTCCAGGTAATTCAAAAAAGGTTTGACGGGAGTGTGGATTTCTACCGAGAATGGCTCGAGTATGCCTTGGGATTTGGAGATGTGTTCACTGAGTATTGGCTGGGGTTGACTAACATTCACATGCTTTCACATAGCACTCCAATGGAACTACACATCATAGTGAAAGATTTTGAAAACAACACACGCTTCGCGAACTATGATTTCTTCGCCATTGGTTCGGAGTATAGCCAGTTCTCTCTGGATGTCGGGTCATACTTTGGTAATGCAGGTAACGCACCTCTGTCTTAACTTGAAGACAAAAGTTCAAATGAAATTCGACAAATATACAAAAAAAAATACAAATATACAATAGGGGATTTGCATGTGTCAGTGCGCATGTCTGTTAGTGCATCCTGGGATGGATTCTGATGAAATCTGACATACAAATATTTGGCAACAGTTTTATCGAAAATTGCAACGATCTTTTTACTGATATCGTAGCTCGTGTAAATGATCTATGAAAACTAAATGCATGATGGGAAAGATGAAATCTTGTGTTATGGAAACATGTAAAACACATGGATATTGAAATAAGAGCACTGATAAATATTTCATGTTTAAAATAACATGTTTTTTTTATAGATTTTATACTGTACCATTAGTCCCATAATTCCATGCGAATCAGTATTCAAATTGGCGGCTATGCAAATCGCCTATTCCATCTTAGTACAAACTAATTTTCTGACAGAATCTCATTGTGTTTTCATCCTAAATATGATTACTTCATATGCAAATTTTGAGGGTCATACTCTAGGAAGGGAATTAACTTTATCAACAAAGTGGGATTTTGAGTCAGATTTGCAGAAAATGCAAAAATCTACGGTTCTACACATCAATTTTCAGATTTTCAGAAAATGTACAATTGGTAGCTCTACACATTTAGGAAATTCTCCTAAATTAGGCTGAAAAATGAAGAATACTGTGTATATCTGAGTATATTTGGTATCGCATTGATTTAAAGTATCAGCTCTGTTATGTTAAGCTGCATTTTGAAGCACATTTTTGTCTTAAATGTGGGTTATTTGAGAGGATTGGTGAAGGTGAATTGTACACTTTCTGAAAATCTGACCCATTACTTCTTTCACTGTCCATAGGAGATGGCATGGAATATCACCGAGGATATAAGTTTGGAACCAAAGATAGAGACAACGACGAATCTGATGGTATTTGCGGGGTGCAGTGTAAAGGAGCCTGGTGGTACAAGCATTGCTACTTGGCCAACTTGAATGGGGAATATCTGAAAGGAGACACCATCAATAAGGGCGGCATGGCCTGGAGTAAATGGAAAGGGGACCATTATTCCATGAAGGAATCAGTGATGATGATTAAACCAAAACACCAGTGATGCCGGAACTGTAACCATGAGCAATTGTATATATAGAGATACCAATGGCGAATTTACTGTATTTGTGTGTAGACTAACGAATATAATGGGTGGGTGAGACTGTATTTGAAATGATAATGTGCTGAATGTAGGAATCAAGATAGTGGGGGTAAATTCAGAGGGAAGGGATGAAAGTAAAGAAAATGTAAGTTCTGACGAGATAGAGTAGACGGAATTTTCTTATGTTTTATATATATATATGTGCTTGATAAGATTGGCTGAAAACGCTGAATGCGGTTTTTTGATTAATGATGTCTAATTGTCGATAATTAGTAGCTATTTTTTAATAAACATTTTTTCAATTAGATCTTAGTAACAGGCAACACTCTAGGATATCCATGATGGACGTAGTGTATTTACATGTGAACATTATTTAATTGTCTTGGCCGTAATGGAAATTAAAAAAAAATATGTATATATATATATATCCAAGAGATATTAGGGAGGTTCAGCAAGTCTAACTTATACGTAAACGTATCTCTAAATATACAAACATACGTTAAAAGGAACTGGTTCAGCAAAACATGGCGGGAAAAACGTAACGTAACATATCAAGCAACATGTTTCATCTCACAATTTATTCTTTATTCATAAGAATGCGATGTAATTCACAAGAAAAGATACGGATACGTAACGTAATTGAGATAGGTAAGCTTGCGGAACCTCCCTATTGTAACACAATGGAAATTAAAAACAAATTTATATATATATAAGAGATAGGTAAAGCTTGCGGAACCTCCCTATTGTAACACAATGGAAATTGAACAAGCTTCCCCGATTTTCTCCGAAGTAGTTGGGTGCAATTTCGCCTAACCATTCGAAGTCTATATATATATATATATATATATGATTTTTATTCTGAACAGACAATAATACTCAGATTCCTGGAAAAGAAAGGATATTAATTTAACCTCCCTATTGTAACACCTAAGCCTGTTAACACCATCATTGTAGTGTCGAACAAGACAAGACAGGCTCATTTAGTATAGTCCGGCAGTGGGAGAGCTTAACCCGGAAATCCCGGATAAAGTTTTTTTCTCTCTTGATTTATCATCTATGGGGTCCCTATATCACATTCCTGTGTGATGTGAAGTTCCTGACCTTGAGCAATTCGAGATATTCAAGATGGCTGCCACTGAACATGTCAAATCTGTAAACTGGCATATCTCTGCTTCTAATGGGGCTAGGAATATGTTCTAGGTGTCTAAATGCATGTTTCATTAGCCTACAATTCTAACACAATCATTAAAAAAATCATTGACCCAACAATTTCCAATGAAAATTGCATTATGGGGTAAAATAATTTAATTTGGCGGCAACCGATCCAACAAATCGGTAAAGAGCCTTATCTCTGCTTCCAATGGGGCTAGGAATATGTTCTAGGTGTCTAAATGTATGTTTTGTTAGCCTACAAATGCAAAACAGATATTAAATAAATCATTGGCACAACGGTTTCCAATGAAATTTGCATTATAGTGTAAAATAATTAAATTTGACCCATAGCAACCCAGCAAATCTAGGCATATCTCTGCTTCTAATGGGGCTAGTTATACATTGTAGATGTCTAAATGTATGTTGTGTTAGCCTACAAATGCAATACAGTCATAATGAATCATCGGCCCAATAATTCCCAATGAAAATTGCTTTTTTGTGTAAAATAATTCAATTTGAGCGTAACGCAAATTACATGTCAAATCTAAAAACATATATTATATAACATATATTATATAGATCCCAGCTTCTAACAGGGTTAGGAATACATTCTAAATGTCATTTGCCTACAATACAATACATTTTGATAATTTGATCATTGGCCCAATATTTGTCAATGAAGATTTCATTATTGTGTAGAAGAATTCATTATTTTGCAGTGTCTGTGACCCCTGTCTATGGCCAAACTATGAATGAATTTTGAATGTTATCATACCATAACTGATATCATTGAATTCTGTATGGTCTTTCTAATAGGGTTATCAACACTAACCTCATTATGCTCTCTATTACATGCATCCCATAGGAAGCATGTGCAACTTCTAAATGAATGGAAAGTATACCGTGCATGGGCATGTTTGATTGTAGTTGAGTCAACCCTTTTAAGGTTTGGTAAAGACTAATCAGGTATCATAGAAGTTACCCATCACCCTCAGACTCTCAAAACTTACTCACACCTTGAGCAGAGTTTTCAAAACGTTTGTCTCAATGAGGGTCAAGGGAAAAGTGGCATTATATTGTTGATTGAACATAAGGAGGACACATCATCAAAGATTATTATTGTGACCAGCTATCCAATGGGCAAGAATCTTTAACCAGATGGACTTGTGGACATAACAACAGGTTATGCTATTGGTTAGAAGTTCAGTCCTCTGTCTGCTCTACTCTTGCTTAATAGTTTTCTCATCTCCACCCTCATCCATATTTCTAATATCTTTGTTCTCATTATAACAACCTTACAACTTTACGAATTTCAAAATCCAGATTAGGCAATAAGACCAATGCCCCTGCCAGAATATTTGCTTCTTCCCTAACATCTTAAAACTAACAAGGCAAGGTAGGGCCTGAAGGTACACCAGTTATGGTTAAGCTCTTTGGTAGACCAGGTTATCTACAGCCTGCATCGAGAAAACAGAATTTATATCCATTTAAGAGTCAAGTCTGCATGTAAAATTGAATGACAGTTTGTCTGGTGATGTCCTGCATTGCCTACCCATTTACTGACCATCACACATTCCAAAGCAGAACACACTACTCAATAAATATTGAATAAAATACTATATTCCTGCATTACATTTGGTTGTTCAAATTAATCAGTAATGAAATCTATCATTGGTTTTTCCTCAAACATGAGGCCATAGCTTTCAAATATTGACAAAATATATATGAAGGAAGTTCACAGGACAGCGGTTTGTAAACAGCAACATTGCCTTATGAAAACCCTCAGGCCAGGTTTCTTGAAATGTATTATGCTGCATCTGTTAATGTCTCATTGAATTTGATGTGTGTAACAGGGTAAACTCCAAGGACACTTCTTCCCAATATCTAAGGCACAGTCAACAAGTACTCAGTGGAACTGATAGGAATTCCTGAAGCAATGTTCACAAGTCTGCCAGGGTAGAGTGCTTCAATAGAAATGGGTAGAAATTGTCCACAAAATCTGTTTTCTCATCTTTGACACTTCATCTGTATGCTCTAATGAGGTCACATTGTGTCTATGCTTTTAACAATTCTGCTCCAGGATTGGAAACTGTTAAGTCTAGGTTTTTGCAGTTTAGGCATGCTGGGAAACAACCTACAAAAACTTGCTGGCAATTACCAAAGATCATAAGGGTTGGTTCAAGGGCCTGGTCTGTCAATATTCCTCGAAACAGGCCTGTGCATAGGTGAATGATTTACCCTCCATTCATTCAGGAAAGTTTAGGCAACCTATTAGGCATGAGTTCCCAAAATGAGTTTTATAGGCAGTAATACTTAGTATTCACGTGATGTCACCCAGTCACTGGCTATCCCCATTGGCAGCCGTATTGAGTGTCTGCTTAGAGAGTGGAAGTCAGCAGATTGAAAGGCTTTTCCCATTTTGACTATTTTGCTAACCCCTGACTATATAAGCATACTTTATATTGCATTTGCTAAAACTTTTGGAGGTGAAAATGGCAGCCTTGGAGCATATGCATATGTCCAGGTAATATTTACAAGGGGTGGTACAGAACATAGCTAGCCTAGGCCAGTGCTGTGACATCAATGAATACTATGTATAGCTCATGACACCCTGCAGTTAAGAAGCTTAGCAATATTTTTATCACATTTGAAGTGCAAGACAATGGAATGATAAACAAAGAATATGGTTATGGTCTTTTCATAGACTAAATCTGACAAACAATAATGCATATAATGAATTCTTTTACACCATAATGAAACTTTCATTGACAAATATTAGGCCAATGATTAAATGTATGCAGATGTAATGTATTTGTAGGCAAATGACATTTGGAATGTATTCCTAACCCCATTAGAAGCAGGGATCTATATCATTATGTCTGTTTAAAGATTTGACATGTAATTTGCGTTACGCTCAAATTGAATTATTTTACACAAAAAAGCAAATTTCATTGGGAATTATTGGGCTAATGATTTATTTAATGATTGTGTTGCATTTGTAGGCTAACAAAGCATACATTTAGACATCTACAATGTATAACTAGCCCCATTAGAAACAGAGATATGCCTAGATTTGCTGGGTTGGTATGGGTCAAATTTAATTATTTTACACTATAATGCAATTTTAATTGGAAACCGTTGTGCCAATGATTTATTTAATGACTGTATTGCATTTGTAGGCTAACAAAACATACATTTAGACACCTAGAATGTATCCCTAGCCCCATTAGAAGCAGAGATATGCCTGTTTACAGATTCGCTGGATCGGTTGCGGCCAAATTAAATTATTATACTACATAATGCAATTTTCATTGGAAATTGTTGGGTCAATGATTTAGTTAATGACTGTATCACATTTGTAGGCTAATGAAACATGCATTTAGACACCTAGAACATATTCCTAGCCCCATTAGAAGCAGAGATATGCCAGTTTACAGATTTGACATGTTCGGTGGCAGCCATCTTGAATATCTTGAATTGCTCAAGGTCAGGAACTTCACATCACACAGGAATGTGATATAGGGACCCCATAGATGATAAATCAAGAGAGAAAAAAACTTTATCCGGGATTTCCGGGTTAGGCCAAAATTTGCCTTTCCACTGCCGGACTAGTACATGTGTATGACGATATGGGTCAGATCTTCAGAAAATGCACAATCAGCAGATCTACACATTTAGTAAATTCTGCTAAATTAGGCTGTAAAATGGTCAATACTAGGTATATCCGAGTATATTTGACATTGCCTTGATTCAAACAATCTGTTTGGTTATGTTGAACTGAATTTTGAACCTGATTTTTGTCTTAAATTTGGGATATTTAAGAGGATTGGTGAAGATGAATTGTAAATTTTCTGGCGATTTGACCCATATAGGAGAATAAATGCCGTTTATCATATTACATATAAAGATTAATTACGTTGGTCAATGTTCAAAGTCGGAATTAATTTCACAATTTGTGGAAAAAGAAATAAAAATCCTTCACTATCCTTTGAAAAAGAATCCTGTCGGCGAAGACATGTCACGACATAATTCAGCGCAATAAAAATCCATCAAAAAAGCTACCTTGGTCTATTGACAAATTCCTTCCATCTCAAGAAATAAAATAATTAGGCATTTCCCCAAAGAATGTACAAAACAAACAACAATTTTGGCATAATGTCCGATTGTTAAAAGTGCTTTATTCTCAAGGGTAAGACAGAAACAGAAGTGTGCATACATAATGATTAATAAGGAATAGCGTAGACTATATCATAGGGACAATGTTGCTGCCACACTGACTCGTATATATACATAGGTAATCAAGGCACCGGGGTGAACAATGTTAATAGGGAGATTTGGCAGCCACAACGCACCAACACAACGCACCAACACAACACTAACGCACCCACTAACTATCAGTACATTATCACTGTTGTGGGGATATCTCGAGATATCCCCACAGCGGTAGTAATGTACAAACAGTTAGTGGATGCGTTAGTGTTGTGTTGGTGCGTTGTGACTGCTAAATCTCCCTATTAAATATAAACTTCTATTGAACAAGCTTCCCCGATTTTCTCCTCTTGAAGTAGTTGGGTGCAATTTCGCCTAACCATTCGAAGTCTATAATACTCAGATTCCTGGAAAAGAAAGGATATTAATTTAATAAGTGAATGATATACAGCAGATTGTAAACGATTTTGCTGTTTTGTCGTTAGAGAAATATATTATATCTACTAATGTAAGATTTGAAACAAGAAAAGAAATAAAATTAAGCAGCGCGAAATAAAAGTATTTTTTTAAAACGTGTATTTGACTGAACTTGTTCTACCGGATATTTTAATCCAAAATATCTAGCCTGCGTGGAATAAGTGATTTAAATCTGACTATCCATCTCCTTTCCTCCATGTCCCTCATGTTTTTAGCCCCTGGGAGTCTGGGGCTTGATGTATGAGACTTAGAATAGAGATGGATATTTCTTCCCATATTTCTTCTATTGTGTTTTTGGTTTGGCCCACATATTATTGGATCTAATATAATGTGGATGTGAGGAGATAGTTTCTCTTTTTTTGTGTTTTTTTTTGCTGGTAGCAGCTCGGACTGAGAAGGGAGAGGCAATGTGTCGAATAAACATGATGAGATAGATTAGGTTTGAGCTCTGACAATTTACAAATTTATGACAGCGCGAAATAACCCAGACTAAGACTAACCGCATGTAGCATTTGCTAGTTTTGACAACTTCAGTGTATATGACGACAGCTGGTTTGCATTGGAAGAGTGCCGACGAGGGGTGGATTGCTACAGGCTTCCTTTTGGCAAACTGAAAATGGAAACAGAACGCATAAAGTTAAACATCGATATGTGTAAAAATACAAAACAAAAAAAACAACCTAACATTTTAACTGCTGCTGCATAAAATTATGGCCAAGCCTTGAAGTGATAGAAGTGATATGGAAATGGATATATATATAAAGTTGAATTTTTCTTTATCACATTTTAACAAGAATTCTTAATGTAATTGTGTAGCTTTCTTCTCCAATGCCAAGCCTTTCACCACTTCTAAGGGCACTTCATCAACAGATCCCTCTCAAATAAAAATTATTTTTAAAATTACGTGGGCGGTGAAAAATAACCTTAATCCATTTTTTTCCACCTCAATTAAATTTTATAACTCTTGTTAGTGTCTCCAAGTGCTTAGAATGCACACTTGTAAAACGTAGACATGGACTCCACTGCACACAAGAAGTATATGGAGAGTTAATTACAAAGAGAAAATAGGGAGGTTCCGCAAGCAAACGTATCTCAGTTACGTAACCGTATCCGTATCTTTTTTCGTTAATTACGTCACATTCCTATGTATAACAAATAAATTGTGAGATGAAACATTTTGCTTAATATGTTATGGTACGTTTTCCTCAAGATTTGCAGAACCTCTTCTTTTCACGTATGTTTGTATATCAGAAATACGGAAACGTTTACATATAGGATAGACTTGCTGAACCTCTCTATTAATATTGGTGCTTACTGTTAAATAATGACCCTCTCTCTGTAATTCAGCAACCTTGGCGAAGAAACCACTTGCTAAACATTTTCTGAAATAAAGAATACAATTCGTTGATGATACTAACAAAATAAAAAGGAGAGATAAAAAATTAGCACTAAACACGCCAATTACAACCAACTAACAGTGTCCAATAAATAAAAATAGAAAATAAGGGACTTCATTTTTAAGGGGGGTACCTTTTTTTACACAGACTCTGAAGAGGCACAGACTCTGCGCACTCTAAAAGTGTGTGCGTCGGGGTGAGAGGAGGGGGGTATCTTTTTTTTCAGACTCAGAACTACAATGATAATGGGGGAGGGGGGGAATCATGAAAGTTTGCACAAACTTTCAGGGGGGGGGGGGGGGCAAGAAATTTTGCACAAGAATTTTTCGCAAATTCTCCACTCCCCACCCCTCTAGTGGTTAATTATGGACAGTCCCTACGTTAAACATCTACTCCTACCATTCACATACTTCTACCATTCATAGTGCTCAGGTAATAAGAAGTAAGGGTATAAAGGTAAGCAGGTTACCTAATTGGGACTGTATCCTGACCACACGATTTGAAGTTTAACGATTGTCTCACAGCTATCTCTTTTAACTGGTTCCGAACTTCCATTGCAAGCTTCATATTCTTGGCATTGATAAAGTTTTCAATGCACCATTGCTATATTTAAAATACAAACAAAGATAGAATAAGATTTGTTTCGATGTATACATGGCAAGTAGGTAAGAACTCATGACAATCAGAAACATGAACAAGGAAGAACAAGTTGCACCCTCACTGTCTACGACAGATGTAAACTTTTCAAGTTTAAACTAATGTAATCATACTACATACTAGGTCACCTCAATAATAATAGCTGCTCAGAAATGTAGTTGTAAGGTTCTATCCGGTTTTTTTTCAGTATTGATGTAACAGTAATATTTCTTTGCCCTAAATGAATAAAAAAGAAGAAGAAAAAAAAAATGTTTGCATGTATACATGTGTATTAATGTTATGTGTCCAAAGAAGCAAGGCTTATCAAAATAGGCTTTTCAGTTTCTAATAGGCAATCAAGTTGTTGGTCATAGTTAAAAACAAACATACCCATCAGACCGATTCCCATAAACAATCCCTTTCTTAGCTTATACAACAGGCTCCAGCTGCAATGCCTTATTGCCTATGTGGTAATGACGAAACGACAACGAAAATTTACGACTCAAATACTTTTCAAGTTTACCCCTAACTTGAAAACTAAAAACTAGGAAGGAAAAACTATGGTCAAACTAAGGAATCCACAATAACACGATCTATTGAAAGAAAGATTATTGCGTTATAAAGTATCCATGATGAGTAGGCCTAAGTCCAAATACAAGACAAATAACCGACCAAACAAAATATCAAAATCTGTAGGTAAGAACTCATGACAATAGGGAATTTGCGCATGTCTGTTACAGTGCATCATGGGATGGATTCTGTTGAAATCTGACATACAAATATTTGGCACGATTTTTATTGAAAATTGCAAGAATGTATTTACCAATATCAGAACTTGTATAAATGATCTATGAAAACCAAATGTATGATGGGAAAGACGGAGACTTGTCATGGAAACATGTATAATACATGGATATTGACATGAGAGCATTAATAAGTATTCCATGCTGAACATGGCATGTTTTCTATAGACTTTAGACTGTACCATTAGTCCCATAATTCCATGCGAATCAAGATTCAAAATGGCGGCTATGCAAATCCCCTATTAGAAATATGAACAAGGAAAAACAAGGATGGAAAAACTATGGTCAAGGAAGGAATCCATAAAAAAACGAATTGTTGAAAGAAAGATTATTGCGTTATAAAGTATCCATGACGAGTAAGTCCAAATACAAAAGACAAATAACAAGACCAAACAAAATATCAAAATCTGAAATAACAAGACTAATATGAACCAAGTATGGTCCATAGGCATAAATATATAGTATATATATAGTATCCACAAGTTGCCCAAACCAAACAACCACAAATTACAAATCCCTCCCACACTTGCGCCAATGAGTTCAGTTCGACAGCATTTTCGCTCTGACGACAGTCTTGTGTAGCTTTTATCATATTATTTTGTTTCTTTCTTCTCAAGTAGCTTTGATTCCTAGAACTTAATGTAGCTAGACACAGCAGTGGGTGGAAGACCATGGTTATTCTGTATTGAATTATTACCCGTGAGTTTGATATGATCTTGATATGTAATTAAACTCCATTAACATGTATAACAATAAGAACTGCAACATTCATTGTACACTGTGCATGCCTGTCTACGATTCAATTGTCATTTTACGGAGGATTAGCTGTATACAAATTCTAAATAAAGAAAACAACAAAAAACACTAGTGTAGACTTACCTTATGTCCGTTTGCACTCTTGAAAGCCCGGTACATATTAAGCATTGATATGTGATCCCCTTCGCTGGATAGAAACTTCTTCCTAGCAGCAATAGCTTCTTCACGCTGAAACATGAGATAATATACATTTTTGTAATTCTTGTTTAATCATAAAAGTTTGGTATGGGGTTCACGATTGGCCTTCAGGTTTGGAGAATTTATATTTAAACCCCCATGGAATAACCCCCATGGCGTGGTGATAAATTCCCTGTTGGATTAAAACGAGGAATACACTCCCTCAGATAAGATAAGAATGGTATGTCCAAGATATGTTGAATAAAACTTGTCAGAAAAATAAATAAATAAAAAAAGAATGGTATGTCAGCCTACTTCGCTAGTCTGAATGAGAAAAACCAAGTAGCTGAACTTGCTAAAGAAGACTAGAGAATACACATTTTTTTTAATAATCGAATACAAATTGGCCATTTCACTAAAAACTTATTAGATGCACTTTAAGAGGGATATAAATCACTAATTTAAGAGATAACTTTAGTTGTGTTGCGCCAACTACTATATCCAGGGATGAAAGTGGGGCCATGGCAAAAATACTGAAATATTTCTGACAAGGGGAAAAGGGGAAATTGTAAAGTTATTTTGATGATAATAAGTCTTTGAAAGTTTCGACGAAATCTGGTGAATCAAATTTTGTGAAATGTTTTTGAAAATTTGAGGATTTTTTTATTGAAAATTTGAAGATTAAATATGATGAGATTTTTTGTTTGAAAATTTGAAGATTAAATATGATGAGATTTTTTGTTTAAAAAATACTGATTCCAGTAGAAATACTGAAGACTTTCATCCCTGTATATCTAAAAATCCTTTTTTTTTTATTCAATTTAGGCCAGACATTTAACAAAGACAAAGTTGATGTGTAAAAAGGTATTGTCCACCATGGACGTACTTCATACGGTGCCTAGAATAAACAACATATCTCAAAGGAACATAGAAAACTATATAATCAGAGAGAAAATTACAAAAATGATTCATACGAGATTTAACTAAGAAGAACAACCGAAAATGCCAAAACTACCTAAATATTAGATCATCAAATTCCAAATTTTAGCGGCTTCAAAAATTACAAGAAACCATATTATTGACAAAGAAAACAATCACAAATAAGTCAACTATAATGTGTACGGTACACAGAACAAATCGGCAATACCAGTGTTGTAGAGAGACCGTAGAATTATTCAATAGCCCACTTCACATATTACTGTAGAGGTAACCGGACGTGCTAAGATACTCTCACTACGCAGGTCATTACTGGCCAGCGGTGGCTGGAATGCGGGCACCGTACACTGAGGCAGGGGCAGCGGGACAGGCCCTGCCAGGGGGACCGGGGCAGACCACACCAGTCTACCAGCTGGTCACCAGACTTGCACAGTCCCTCTCTGTATATGTACAATGCACTGTACACTCACACTGGTTCTGAAGCCCTAGAGGCATACTGCAAGTCTATGCATGGTCTCTGTGTCCCGTGTCTCTGCCTGCACACCTATCCCTGTGTGCATGCTTCTTCTCACCCTATGTTTTGATGGATTCTCTTGACAAAAGTTGTTATATTATAAGATCTAGTGGATAAAATCTAATTGAGTTTAGGCAAAACTACTCTCAACATGTGATTTGATAATCCTGGAACAGCTATCCAGCCAAAGAGCAAATTGTATTTGGAGAATAAGGAGGCAAAGTTTGACACCTATAGTGAAGGTATTAGCTGATGGAGAAGGTGCCCGCACCTAAGCCTGCCCTCGGGGCATAGTCACCACTACTAAGTCTGTCATCTACGTATTCGTGAAGTGGGCTATTAAAACTGCTCAAAACGTGTAGACCATTCAAGTTTTAAAATCTTTACAAGTTGAAATATATCTACCCACCTTAGCTTGTGGCGTATGCACAACCGACTCCACCGACAAGAGCGACACAATGATTAAAATTTCTTCCCTGGAATTATTTTGACAAAGGTTAATGGTATAAATGATGGCAATTTTCACAAACTTAGATAAAATGCCATAAGGTAGAGAAAGCCGGCGGAGGGTGAAAGCGCGGTGCATGGCATTTTAATATTTACATATTGAAAATTGATAACCACGCAATACAAACTTTTACCCATGAAATAATGATAATGATGGAAGGAAGAGTTGGTTATACTGGCCCTGTTTCACCATGGTTGATTGCAAAGAGCGTTTCGCAGGGCAAAGGGTTGACAGTTCCTTGTCATAAATAGAAGTACAAAACCCCCCACTTTTCCCTCTTCTTAAAGGAAGAAAGGAATCCCGTGTCAACTACTTTTCGGACAGACTATATGAAACTCAATGCTTATGTCTGTGGTCGTCCCAATTGCTTCACCCAGAATTGAAATAAATTTACACATGGTATTCAGAGTCAAATGGGTCAGATCGTCAGAAAATGTACAATCGGCAGCACTACACATTAAGTAAATTCTGCTAAATTAAGCTGAAAAATGGTCAATACTAGATATATCTGAATATATTTGGTATTCGGTTGATTCAATGAATCCGTTTGGTTATGTTGAACTGTATTTTGAACCTCATTGTTGGCTTAAATATGGGTTATTTGAGAGAATTGGTGAAGGCGAATTGTACATTTTCTGACGATTTCACCCAAATGCGAACCTGTATCCTGGTGCATACTTACAGGCAATTCTGCTCATGTGCTGCAAGGATGACCTTAGACAATGTAGGATCTAGAGGATAGGCAGCCATTTGTTTCCCTAAGGATGTAAGCTAAATAGGAAACAAAAATATAATATAATATATAATAAAATATAAAATAAATAATATTTTGGGGGATAATTCAACAATCATTTCTTCAACACTTCACACAATTTGAAGGATCTAGCTCAAATATTATTAAAGCTATTATGAATAAACGGATAACACAGCTTAAAATTAGTGGCCATTTTGACAAATGGCGGACATCTTGAAAATATTGAAGATACGCTCTGTCATCCGCCAGATTTAGAGATAGCATATATATTAATTAAGAACAAGTGTTGTAATGCTTCTACTATAAAACGCCTCCACCACTTTAAATATCCATCTATTTCCATTTGGGGCCTAGACTATAATGTAGATATTTAGGATTCGTCAAGTGTTTCTTTCATGGGGACCGAAGAAACCATTTTGAATCTTAAAAAAGTAAAAAAAAAACCCATAATATTCTGTGCTTTAAAAAGGCAAAACTTTGGATGTGTTCTAAGTTCTCTCCATACATACTGTAAGGTCGTCAGTGGGTTCCACGGCTCCAAGAAGTTTTAATTGCTCAATGGCATCTTTAATGGCCTGGAAAATAAATAGATCGCATTCTTATTGATTAGAATATGCACCTTCCTTCACACAGAGCGATATTTCAGATGTGTTAGAGGGGATCTATAACTAAGTCATCAAAAGATAGGGATTGGTAAGATCATTGTCTTAACACTATATAGTTTCATCCAGATCAAATAATTTTAGGATTTCCCCCGACCATTTTTAAGACCTGGGCACAGTACGGAGGTAATGCAATACATTTTTTATTTTATTTTTTTAAAGATTTTATTTATACTGGGTTTCGCAGGTCACCTTACGGATTTTTTCGCCTGTCCCAGACTTACACCTAGAACATCAAATTTGAGCATTATCAGGTCTAGTTAAGGGTACACTTTGCCACTCAGATCTAGTATGATGGAGTGTTAGTGTTTATATATGTTAAACAAATGATGTACCTAATAAATCTAGCCCAACGATAAGGAGAAATACTATTCTAACTTACTTCTGGTGAGGGTTTATCCATGAAGTCAAACGTTGTAACACTTTTTACCCCTATAGCCAACAACTGGAGAACGACACTAGCTAGGTTGCACCTACAACAAGTAATGTATGTTTGGTATGTATTAGAAGTAGCATCAAGTCAGAACGACACTAGCTAGGTTGCACCTACAACAGGTAATGTATGTTTGGTATGTATTAGAAGTAGCGTCAAGTCAGAGCGACACTAGCTAGGTTGCACCTACAACAGGTAATGTATATTTGGTATGTATTAGAAGTAGCATCAAGTCAGAACGACACTAGCTAGGTTGCACCTACAACAAGTAATGTATGTTTGGTATGTATTAGAAGTAGCATCAAGTCAGAACGACACTAGCTAGGTTGCACCTACAACAAGTAATGTATGTTTGGTATGTATTAGAAGTAGCATCAAGTCAGAACGACACTAGCTAGGTTGCACCTACAACAAGTAATGTATGTTTGGTATATGGGTCAGATTTTCAGAAAATGTACAATTCAGCTTCACCAATTCTCTCAAATAACCCAAATTTCAGACGAAAATAAAGTTCAAAATACAGTTCAACCTAACCAAACAGATTGCTAGAATCAATGCGATACCGAATATACTCGAATTTACCTAGTATTGACCAAATTGCAGCCTTATTTAGCAAAATTTACTAAATGTGATCAGCTGCCAATTGTACATCTTCTGAAAATCTGACCCATGTATTAGAAGTAGCATCAAGCCACAGATCATCGAAGTTGATGGATGAATGCCACATCACTACACTAATAGTAAGAGCAATATGATATTGTAGCACAAATTTACACATTCAGATATTGACAAAAATCATTTCATCATTTATCAACTCTTTTTGGCACTTTAATTGTAGTACCATATAATTGTAGTATCATATGGGTCAGATTTTCAGAAAATGTACAATTCACCTTTACCAATCTTCTCAAATAACCCGAATTTCAGACAAGAAAAAAGTTCAAAACACTGTTCAACCTAACCGAACAGATTGCTAGAATTAATGCAATGCCGAATATACACAAATTTACACAAATTGCAGCCAAATTTAGCAGAATTTCCTAAATGTGTAGAGCTGCCAATTGTACATTTTCTGAAAATCTGACCCATATAATTATAGTACCATATAATTGCAGTACCATATAATTGTAGTACCATATAATTGTAGAACCATATAATTGCAGTACCATATAATTGTAGTACCATATAATTGCAGTACCATATAATTGTAGTACGATATAATTGTAGTACGATATAATTGTAGAACCATATAATTGTAGAATCATATACTTGTAGTACCATATAATTGTAGTACCATAATACAGTTTACCTTTGTATTTCAGGAACTGTGTTCACATGGAAAGATTTGAAATCGACTTCAGAGAAGAGGCGGTAGCATGTGCCTGGTGCTTCACGGCCAGCTCGTCCCGTTCTTTGCCATGCTTGTGCTTGGGACACTCGTTCCACCTTCAGTATGTCTAAACCACTATTGGCGTTATACGACCTATACAAAATAATGACAACTCGGCTTAGGTGAGTGAGTGAGATTGGTTGCTTTACGCCCTTATCAACACATTTAAGAGCTGAGAGGGAGGCAGTTTATGATCATACCCAGGAAAAAGAGATAGATAAGAAGGGAGAGAGGGCAACACATTGTGCACAAGACTTTAAGAGGGGCATACAATTTTGCACTAGAATTTTTCGCAAATGCTCTCCTCCCGCCCCCCCCCCCCTTCCCCTGAAAGTGTGTGCAAAGTTTCATTACCCCCTCCCCTACATCATTGTAGTTCTGAGTCTGTGAAAAAAAGATGCCCCCTTCAGTCTGCATAAAAAGGCGCCCCTCCCTGAAAATTCTCTTCTCCAACTCCCTCCCCAGCGGTTAAAAATGTGTTTTTTTAACCACACCTGCTCCGAAAGGTTTGTATTTTAATACATGAAAGCAATGTAGAAGTCAGATACCATAGCTTATCGATAACCCATATATTATATATGGAAGAACAAACATTGCTTGGAATAATTGTTTTAAAGCATAGGAGACAACTCTCATATATTCTGCGCGAAGCAAGAACGGTGTCAGTGTTAACTCTTCATACGGTAGGTAAGAGTTGGGTAGTACTCACTTTGTTTTGACCATACCACAATCGACAACAAACTTGATACCGTGGATTGTCACTGACGTTTCTGCGATATTTGTCGATACTATCACTTTCCGACAACCCTGAAAGTAAGAAAATATGTTTATTAAAAATAATATTCATATTTTCTGTCTTGCCAATTAAGCATGTTATACCCATGGTTCCGGCGGCCCAGACAATATCAAAATTACTGACTTTTACTGACAAATTCACAGTTTTTACTGACTTTTTACTGACCAAAATTGAAGTCATGTTAGCTGGTCAATAAAGGCTAGATGTTTGAATAGTCAGTATGGACATAACACGTTTTCCCCTGGCTATTTACAAATGTGCTTGAATTAAAGACTACTATAAGAGTTTCCATTGTAAGTTGTGTGATAATAAGGTTTTTGAGAGCGTTCCAATGTTCAAGCCCTTGCTACGATTATGCTTCTACGGCGCTCAAATCAAAAGTTATTCATTTTTTTTTTGCTCAGATGCACAGTGAAAATTACTGACTTTTAAGGTCTTTAACACCCATAACTCAAAATAAATGATTTTTTAAGGACCGCGGGAACCATGATACCTATAGAAAACAAAACCGTACTGACTTGTGGAGTGTGCTCGAAAGCCTTTAATTGTAACGACGGGGGCATGGCAGCGTACAGAGGGAACACTACCAACGGTGGTGCATCTGAAATAAATATTAACTTTTGTTACATGCAGGATAGAACGTACAATGAGAAAATTCAAGTCGGATTTTATTCGAAAGGTAGGGATGTAGATATGTAAATCATGGTTAGGTTCTAGAGGGTTTTTTTTCTGTTTTTTTTAAAGAGCAGAGAGGGAGGCAGTTTATGATTTTACCCAGGAAATAGATATAGAGAAGAGAGACAGAGAAAAAAAGAGACATAAAGGCACTTTATGGTCTTACCCAGGACCATTAGAGGGAAAATTGAGAAAATAAGCCCAACAGTTCAATGTGGGTATATATATTCACAGTACCTTCGACATCTTTTCCTATTTGCTTGATTGATTTAACCACTGACTCTATCTCCTCTTGTCCAGTCAAGAACACTAATATATCATGCCTGAAAGATAAAGGATGAAGCTACTAGAGGAACTAACTTTCTTATGTAAATGACCTAAGTAGTACAAATTTCTATTTCTATTTTGTTTTCTCAGCAACAAGCAACCAGAGCACCCCTTGTTGATGTCACCATGACATCACCAAGGGTACGAATGAGGTCGTAGTAACCCACGTCTGAAGAATATTACGTTCTTAAGTTGCGTGGTAGTCTTCGCGGGTGTGTTGCCTCGTAACAAAACAAAAAATATATTTCTAGATGTTTCATACGAATAATTTCAAGTCGAAAAGGATATTATTTTACTATTCACCTATGTGATGTGTTAAAGGAAAATGAGTTACAAGTCACAGAAATGCTATTTCTCACACGAACGCTTTCTCAGGATGTTTTCATATTTAGGCTGTTAAACGCTGTCCGTAGCATGAATCTATCTACCAAATTTGAACACTGTGTATTTAATATATTTATGCATATTTTATAATTTTTAGAGACTTACCGTAGGAAGTTGAATTAAAATTTATTTTGTATGAGCAACACATAGGGTTGCAGGAGTAAATACCCCAAGGAGTATAGTTCACTAAATGTACCTACTTTTTCTTTTTAAATCATTTTTATTCTATTCTTTACTATAGTGATTAACCATTAAGAAATATCACTAACATTTTTTTCATGCATAGAAAAATATGGAAGTAATTTTGGGATGTTCTATTGTTTACTATCATTGGGATCCGCTTCATCTCCTTTTTTCAAATATGATAATATCTCAAAATACATTTTATGCGACTTGACCCATTTTCCTGAAACACGCCACATATCTTCTCAATATTAAAAGAAATGTGAACATATATGGCCAAATAGGATGACCCACTTACTGTGGAGGGGCCGTTTTGTGGATTTGAAACACTGTAACCAGAGATGAAAATATGTAGTCCGACTGACTCTCCTTGGCATACATGAGTTTAACGGGATACTGCCTTCCTTCTATATACAAGACGGGCGCATTATTGAAATATTGCGAGAAGTGGTCAACATCCATGGTGGCAGACATGATAACGATCTGAAAAATTAAAAAAGATGGGTCAAAAGAATTTTCACAAGCATGAAAAGAATAGGGGAGTTGCATGCGCAACTGCGCATGTCTGTACAATGTATCCTGGGATGGATTCTGATGAAATCTGACGTACAAATATTTTTCCACATTTTCATCAAATTTTCAAGTTTGTTTTCACCAATATCTTAGCTTCTATAAATGATCTATGTTAACCAAATGCATGATGGGAAAGACGGGGACTTGTATCACAGAAACATGTATAACACATGGATATTGACATTAGAGCATTGATACATATTCCATGCTGAACATGGCATGTTTTCTATAGATTTTAGGCTGTAGCATTAGTCCCATAATTCCATGCGAATCATGATTCAAAGTGGCGGCTATGCAAATCCCCTATTAGTTCGTGGGTTGAAAGCATTATTTATTGGGTTGCTCCAGGTAGACCTGCAATTTTGGCGGATGTAATTGTTATTGTACGTGATCAGAATAAAAATACAATATATATATCAGATGATTCCCCTGACCAAGACCAAACTGCACGGTCGAAACGCGTAGGGATTGCCCTACCTTTTTTGCAAAATGAACTGCAACCTCACAGAAAACAACAGGAGTTATTTATTTCATCGGAGATTATACTATCCAAATATCAGATGACTCTACTTTCACTTTTAAATCATCTAAACGATTAAATCATATGAATTGTGTCAGGGAAAACGCAATACCAAACGAAGGAGTTTAAGAAGAATAGAAGTAGCATGAAAGGTTTCCAGTCTAGGCCCAAACTTGAGAGAATCCCTTCAAACGAAGGGAAAGCCTCTCACCTCAAGCCGCAAGACTGCAAAATGTCATCATATTCCAATTAAAACGCCGAGTTCTAGGACAAGAAACCGATTAGCGAGGTAGGCTAGACATCCTAGCAAACACATACACAGTACGGTGGCCCAACCGATTTTTGAGGCATGGTAGCTGCCCGAGGGTTGGGACGTTGTTGCATCGTAGCATCATTAATACATTACATTCAACGAATGTATCACATATATTAACCTTTAATGACTGAAAACTTGGATGGCCCTTCCTTCTGCGCTGTGCTTCCTTAACAACACCGAATAAGACATCAGTGTGGATGGTCCGTTCATGGGCCTCGTCCAGTATAATAACGCCATACCTACAAACATTAAACATCTGGGTCAGAATTTCAGAACATGTACAATCCGCCTTCACCAATTGTCTCAAATAACCCACATTTAAGACATAAATGAGCTTCAAAATGCAGTTTAACATAGCAGAACAGATACTTTAAATCAATGCGATACCAAATATACTCAGATATAGCTAATATTCTTCATTTTTCAGCCTAATTTAGGAATATTTACTAAATGTGTAGAGCTGCCAATTGTACATTTTCTGAAAATCTGACCCATCTATGTAACTCACCATTAGACACAATAAAGGATTCTCTTTCTAGCTATCTGTCTCTATTGATCTATACCTACGAAATAAACCAAACGTTGGTCTGGAAATGATTATGTGAATTGGCCATTCATTGACCGTTTTTGTTAGTGTTTGTCCTACCTATACCAATTGCACAATTTAGAAAATGAATTACAAATACAAGTATTACATGTTAAATTTTCTTTAAATTAAAATTTTCTTTAAATCAAAATTTAAGTAGGAGATATATTCAGGATGAATTGTAAAATGGTGTACACCAAATTTTACTACAACAGATTAGGGGACAGATCTAGATGTAGGTATAGAAGCAATAATTTACGTATTGTTTTAAAAAAAAAAACTAAGCTCACCTTTTAAGCAATGGGTCAAGAATGGCTTCTCGCAATAACATTCCATCGGTCATGTATTTTATACGAGTTCTTTCGCTAGTCGAATCATCAAATCGAACACAATATCCAACCTGTAAATAAAAAGAAACAACAACTTTGAGAGCCATCCTTACTTGCCCATTAAGCTGAGTTTAAAACATAATCAATTCTGCTATAGTTTAGAACAGGATAATTTTCAGACGGCGATATTTCATCGATGTCGATGTGTGGAAGAAGGAATGCCATTAATTGCTATTAATCGCTCACTTCCTAATAAAAATAACAGCTGGTTTATGACTTGTGGCAAGTTGTGCTTGGTGGAGAAACTCATTTTGGGATGCTCCTCCTGTCTTATTATTAACAAGGCCATATAAGCCTGTCCCTTCAAATTCTTTACTGACCACAGAGGTGGCAGGCCATATCAGGGTGGCTGAGGGTGGCGCGGTTAATTACCAAAACAACAGGTCTTTCCCCCCCCTCCCTTTAAACTTATCCTGTTCAAAACTATAGACAACAATCTATTTATAGAAAAGCAGGTAATGACAACTGGGTTTCTAAATATTATTAATGATACTAATTATTTATTCCTTAAAAGGCTCCTCCACTTCCTCACGAGCAGCAAGTGATCGTCAGCGATCGACAATCTGGGAGCTCCTATGATAATCGCTAGTACTTGCAAGCAAAAACGGAGCTCTTCCTTAGCAATCACTTGCGAGTGGCCAACATCCCCAAATCCCACATCTCCAAATACCTGTCTCTTGCGATATGGTGCAGCAATCTTTCCCATTATGCATGGACATAATGCCCTGGTGCACTGACATCTTATTGATTATCTCCTATCTCTACTTGAGATTATTGTACTGTTTCTATTTTCCAGTAAAAGTATGTAATGTACAAGTTATAAGTTGTAAAGTTATTACATTACATTACATGTTAATTAAGGAGTGTTATTGGGTGGAATAGTACGGTAATAAATCATACCAGATCTCCCACGGACACACCTCGCTCCTGAGCAACACGTCCGGCAACAGTAACAGCAGCAACTCTCCTCGGCTTCATGAAAATGAAGAAATTTTACATTGTAAACAATTCTCAAATATAGTATAATCCCATGGTTGGGTCATGTAATATGTAATTGGCGAAAGAAATCTACAAAAACCAATAAGATTATCGAAATTTTGCCTAAAAAATATGTGTTTGTGCATTACATTAACATTACACAGATCTCACCTGAGTGCAAGCAATTAGCAATTTCTTGTTGACGTTTGCTTCAAACAGGAACTGAAAGTGAAAAATAAATCCTTAGCATATATTTAAATGACGGCAGACAGAAAAAACATTAGTCATCCAGACTTAAGTCCTAATATGCAATAGAATTATATCAGTTAGGTTGAATTGAAAAACCTTTATTTCAGTACTTGGACTGTAGTCGTTAGGATTCTCCTGCAAATGGGAGGTTTCAATCCTTTCAGTCTATTGTTACATTTAGTTTTGAGCAGACGACAATCCCACTTGCACTCATTGACTGAAGTCGGGGCTCTGCTATATCCACAGTGATCTTAATATACAGATAAAGGGTGGTCTTCACTGGCTGCGGTAAGCTCTGCGGTAAGCCTTGCGATGGTGCTGTGTTGTTGAGGAGTGGCGAGGACCTGCCTACATCGTTCATTGGCTCGTCATTCCTCACCACCTACAGAACCAGCACAAACCATCGCAAGGCTTACCGCAGAGCTTACCGCAGCCAGTGGAGACCGCCCTTAATAAATATGGTATAACAGCTTATTAGTTACGCATTTGACATCAATATTATGTTTTAAAGTAATTATCTTGCCATAAATAGTTAGCACTGGCTAGATGTTAAAAGGTCTTAGTGGGTCAGATTTTCCGAAAATGTACAATTGGCAGCTGAACACATTTAGTAAATTCTGCTAAATAAGGCTACAATTTGGTCAATACTAGGTAAATACGAGTATATTTGACATTGCATTGATTCTAGCAATCTGTATGGTTAGGTTGAACTGTATTTTGAACTTTATTTTTGTCTGAAATTTTGGTTATTTGAGAAGATTAGCGAAGTTGAATTGTACATTTTCTGAAAATCTGACCCTAGTATCTATTGTTTAGGTTACATATATAAGTTTATGCATATCACAGGACAAACACTCTAAGCAATGGATCTTAAACGTGCGTAGTGCCACGGATAGCCATACACACGTTTAGCCTTTGGTGACCAAGTCAGTCAACCCCAAGGTGGAGGAGAAATGGCCATCCAACCCAATAAACTAGGCCCAAAGGTGAGAGAGTCCCTTCAAACGAAGGGAAAGCCTCTTTCCTCCAACCGCAAACTGCCATTATAATTCCATTAAGACCGCAAAATGTCATTATATTCCCATTAAATCGCCGAGTCCTAGGCCAGCAAACCGATTAGCGAAGTAGGCGTCTAATCATTGACATACCATTCTTATCTGATCTGATGGTTTGGACCTAGAGTGAACTCTCATGCTTCTGGGGCCAAAATCACCGCCGCAGACCGTTGGGCTCTGCTACCCACAATTAATAATTGCAATAATAAAATTACCTGTGGGATTTGTGTTGTCTTTCCACTCCCGGTTTCACCAATTACAATGCAGTTTTCCAGCTTTTGAATTTCTCTCACTAGTTGTTTTCGAGCTGGGTAGATTGGCAAAGCCTTCCTCTCTGCTTTTAGTTGCTCGTGAGGAACATATTCTGAAGGATTAAGAACGTAAGATAAGAAGGTAACACTAACAGGTAACACAACCCTAACTAAGGTACTATTCATAATTAACCACTGGGGGCGGGGTGGAGAATTTGCTAAAAATTCTTGTGCAAAATTGTATGACCCTACCCCTTAAAGTCTTGTGCAAATTTCTTCTTCTGACCCCCTGCCCCCCCCCCCCCCCCCTAAATAATTGTAGTTCTGAGTCTGTGCAAAAAAAGATGGCCCCCCCCCTTCAAAGTCTGCAAAAAAGGTGCCCCCCCCCCCCCAATTCTCCTCTCCCCCACTCTAGTGGTTAAAAATGAAGTCCTCAAGCAATTGTCTACTGGTCGTATGACTCGTTCATTTTATACTCATTTTGCGAGACACAACTCCGTTTTAAACTTCCTGATTGGTTGTTTTGGTCACTAACAAATAATCCATCGTCCGTAGTTTAATTCTTTTTTTTTAAAGAAAAATGTGTGACAATATTGCCAGTTGAAGAATCTACATAATGTATACATGTATTTCTATAATTAATTACGTGCATTATCTTCTTATGCATGCAGTTTCGATGAGTTAAACAGGAGATTCTTACAGAAGAATGAATGACGTCACTAACCTTGCCTTAGACGCTTTGCCTGGGCGGCTGCCTGATAATCCAAAGGTCTCTTCATCTCATCGGTCTATTATATGACTATAACATTGACCCCACATACAAACCTGGAATGAAAGCGGTCGATGAGCGAAAGCTCAATATAAAAACTAAATAGTTAACAGTGATGGAAGTATCACTATTCTTATCCTTCTTTCAATAATACTTTTCACTGTGAAGCTATGATGACTGTAACCTGAGAAAAAGTTTAAAAGAGGGGACACATTTGTAGAGCTAATGCAGTTCATGTATATATAGTTTTTATTTCAAAGTACATGTATATCGAAATCGGAATACAATATCTGCAACCTGCAGATCTTCCAATTGACCCTCATAGCGTACTCGGACTTTAAAATATGGTATCTAACTACAATGTAAACAACTTTGAATATGAGGTACACAGTATGGATTTGACTCTTCCCGCTATTCCCAATCAGTTCCATTCTGATTGGGTTTACATTTTTTACACAAGTAATCGTGGCAGCTCCACTTTATATATGGTGTGGTCTAAGGTAATAAAGTATTGAACCATAGTTTATTACATGACTCATGGTTTCATACTTGTTTTCTATTCCCTCCCCCCCCCCCCCCCCCTTCGGCTCAGCTCTGGGTTACATTTGGTTTTTCTACCATGTCTCCTGGAGGTAGACTGTTCTCAAGAAAGTACGGAAGCGTTTTCTAGATTTGCACCTGAAGCCTCTGATTTCCATTTCATTCCAGTAGAAAGGTAGCCTATTAAATAAGTGATTTTTTCACCTTTTCAGTACGGGGGGGGGGGGGGAGGGGTGTTATTATTTTCAGACGTCTCCTATCATCTGTGCTTCTTAGGGGTCTGGGTTTGCTATTTATATTTTGGGTCTTCCTACTTAGTGGGTATGCTAGGTCAAGTGGATGTAAGAAATTATAAGTATGGTGGTTACGTTATAGGCACTTACTGGCGACTGGAAAGACAACAGGATACAGAGTGCGCGTTAATCAGCAAACGTCTATACCCCTCAGTGTCTCAAATCACTAAAGTAAAGAAAATCTCTAAAGAAAATCACAGCGCCTGTGATCATGAACATTTTGGTGTTTTGATAAAGATATAATGACAATGTAATGATTTAGGTAACCCAATATAACTAAAATACGGTACTATAGTATATTATTAGTAACCCAATAATAGCAATATTTTAGTCCTTTGAAGTTTTATAGGGGCTTAAATTAAATAATAGAGATCTAGGCTTTGAGACTTTGAAAGTTAGCCTATACTAGGCCTCGACTTCCCAGCGAGGCCTATCATTTAAAGACCAAATCACCTCGGACTTTTTTGGGGCACAACGGTGCACCCCCACACCTTCACCAAGTCTTTATGAATATCAATAAAAGTGAAATGCGCTTAATTTACTATGTCCGTCCATGCCATGCCCTTTAAATCCACGTTTTTGTATGCCGAATGGAGGCACTGGCGGCCTCCGCATGCATGTAGCCATGTTGACCCTGTGGTCAGATTCCCGTGATTTTATAAGGGTTAACTGTCCGTCCCCGCTCCGGGGTGCGGGAGGATACGGGGACGGAAACTCTGTCTATTTGAAAGTTTGACTTGGTCCATCTTTGTCTCTAAGTTGAAGCCTGAGGCCTGATATATCAGGTACACTGTACAGATATTAAAGTGTAATATATGAGGAGAGTTAGGACTTCAACCCAATGAACAAAACTAGGACACACTAAGATAAATTTCATTTACGTACTCCTTGTAATCAGGGAAAGGTTCAGCTGTGGAGACTGGAGCCATGCAGTCAGAAATATTGGACTGGCAGTAGCAGGTCCACGAAGCAGCATGCACCTGAACGATAAAGGGGGATATCACGATCAAAACAAACCCAAATTCGTATTCTCACCCGTTGATAGATATATAAAAAAGTTTTAAAATAACTTAATGCGATATATCTAAATATGAGTTGATAATATCTATGTAACAACGAGAAATGACACAACGATATATCTTTACCTTCGCGTTCTAGTGCGTGCTCAATGATAACTTCCGGTACGAGCGGCCTTCACCTTTGCCTTGACCTACATCCTGGGATTAAGAAGATGGCGACAGGCACATAAACAAGGGAAGTCGCACACGGAGTACATACTTACGTTCTACAGAGTATCTACAATCTTAACGAGGTAAGTTTACTATTCATTCCAGCCAGGTAACTGTTTGGATATCTTCACGGGACAGTATCGTGTAATTATACCCTGTTTTAATCCTCCATACAATGGAAGTTGGTCCCGATGTAGCCGCGCCTGAAGTGAAGTCTGGCCCTGAACCTTCGAACCCACAATCCGCGCTCTATCGCCGACAAAAAGATGACACAACCCTATAGCCATGGTTTGGTGCGGACTTGGCATATTTGCCGTATTTATCGGTACTTTGAAAGGATTTTCTTGTTGTTGACTTCACGTGGTACCCTCTTTTTTCACTCGAACTTTGAAACTAGAAGTTTATTTGAAGACTTTGTTGCATTTAATTTTAATCAATGAAGCCAGGCCTTGGCCTTGGGTGATGTTGGACGGCGTGATAGACGAGGGACAACTGTCTCAACCTTCTGAACTGAATCGCCTACGCTGAGTTTTGGTCATGTTTGGTATCACCTTGTATGATTCCTCATTCAGTTAGACGTACTCTTGTTTTCAGAGTCACGTTTTTGAATATTTCAGAACGTATTTCATCGTCAGCATACTGACTTTAGCGTAGCGGTATTGTGGCATGGCATGGCCTTGACTCTCGCCGTGTTGGCCTTGGCTTGGGTCTCCAAGTATTGGCATTGACAAGTAAGCTTACTGGCCATCAGTAATCGACTAGCAGAGCACATTTGTGCTACGAAAATACATATTTTTATATTGTTTTCGTTTGTTTCAATTTTGGGAAAAGTTAGCTTATGTAATCGCCTCGCGCTCCCAGCTCCGGGGGTGCGGGTGGATATGGGAACGGAAACTCTGTCTAGGTCTAGGAAAAGCCTTCAAAAGGTCAATGAACTTATCTCCACCCATATTTTAATATTGTTGAGTTTGAATTATGCATCTGGGTTTAATAACTAGGCGGAATATCTATCTTCCTACAGTAGGCCTACTGTCCTGGAAGGAAGGGCTGAGTTAGAGCTAGGCCATGCCCATGGTATTGTAAAATGACCCTGAATTCTTCGGTATGAATCGGCGGCCTGCATATTCATTATGTCATAATTGTTAATGTCGATGATGAACATGTATAGTGAGTGTATACCGTAACATTGACGCTCATTCTTGAAAAAAAACGTGCATTTAAACGAACTGAGTCTATGCGGCGCCAGTGACCGTAAATTTCGTATCTATTATCGTGATCTAGGAAGGTCATTGACCGTTCTTGAGAGTTGTAATTTTTTGTCTCTTCAACTACATAGTACTACTTAGTACATTTGCACCAAGTACTAAAACTTAAAAACGCATACGCCCGATACGGTACACGATACGATGTATATCATGTGTGCTTTTAATGACCCAGACCCGTGTTTTGTACTGTAGAGCAGTTTATAAATACCGTTTACCATCATATTATTCATAAAGCGCTTTAGTTTCATTTACCAGATATCGTGCCTAGCCTCTTTGAGTGGCATGTCTTTTCTTTGTCATAATAAAATGATAATTTATTAAGTTAGATCACGCCAGGCACATCTCAAGTTAGTCTGATATGAATGTTATGAACACGTTGGTCCCACTTGATGTCATGCCCAATACTATAGGGGTGAAATCGCCAGAAAATGTACAATTCGCCTTCACCAATCCTCTCAAAGAACCTAAATTTAAGACAGAAATGACTTTCAAAATGCAGTTTAACATAATCAAACGGATCGTTTGAATAAAGGCAATATCAAATAAACTCAGATATACCAAACATTGGCCAATTTTCAGTTTAATTGAGCAGAATTTACTAAATGTGTAGAGCTGCCAATTGTACATCTTCTGAAGATCTGACCCATAGGATGTTTCTTACAGGCAATACTGTCTAGATATGATATTAGTTTACTCTAAGATCTGACATTGACGTCATTGTCTGTACTTGACTCATGCGTGTATATCTGGTCCTGGATGGAACAATACCAATTACCACCTTTAGCTTTCCTATCAATAAGCAGGGCATGTTGTGAGTAATATAGCATGAGGAATTGATCAGTTCACGATTTTTTCTCTCTTGGGTTCGTTTAAGGTCACCCTGCACATATTGTTATTATTCCTACTGCAAATACTCTTTGTCCACCAGCATCTCCCTGGACAGCCGGAGCTTCCATTCCATCTCTCATCGCGTGTTGGGTTAATACACTTTACACCACCCTCCCCCTGTTGACCAGTCACCGGCAGTGGTCAAGGGGTCAAGTGGAGGGGTCTGAAAGAGAATGGGTTGCACGGGTTCGGTCGTTATTAACGAGTTGTGTATGTTCTTGCCTTACTAAACTTACATCGACCTCACTCCTTAAATATCCCGCCAATCACCCTGGTTAGTTGGGAAGTGCACCCCCCGCCCCCCCCCCCCCCTCGCCTTTCCATCCCACATACACTTGGGTCAGATGTACAATTCGCCTTCACCAATCCTCCCAAATAACCCAAATATAACACAGAAATCAAGTTCAAAATTCAGTTTACCATAACTAAACAGATTGTTTAAATCAAGGCAATACCAAATGTACTCTGATATAACACGTATTTAACGTTTTCGACCTAATTTAACAGAATTTACTAAATGTGCAGAGCTGCCGATTGTATATTTTCTGAAGATCTGATCCACTTACACCTTAGAGTAGTAAAATTACTCTATGCTTGCACACATGTGCAATCGGTCCATTTGTTATGTTATTTGATCTACCATTAATACTACGATACATAATTTGGGAAACTAGTAAGAAATGTTACTATCCATTCTAGGCTTACTAGACTTGTGCACATCTTTGGTTTTGATTTGTTTATAAAACGAAATCTCGAGGAGAAAAACTAGCATGTTTTGGTCACTACATTCTTAGTGCTAACTTAGGTTCACTACCCAAACAACCCTGTCTTGGGGCGAGAGCTAGGTTAACTCAGTTTAGGCTCAAACCCTCAGATCAGATAAGAAGTATGTCAGTGATTGGATACCTACTACGCTAATGGCTTTTCTGGCCTAAGCCTTGGCGTTTTAATAGGGATAGAATGACATTTTGTGGTCTTAATAGAATTATAATGTCACTGCGGTTTGAGGCAAGAGGCATAATCCATTCCCTCCGTTTAAAGGGACTCTCAACTGTGGGCCCATCCTCCCTAGGCAGGCCCTATACTCCGCAACCAGTTTCTACATACTAGAGTAACTCATTGCGGAATATAGGGCCTGCCTAGGGAGGATGCTGTACAGGGCGGTGTGTAGGCTTAATTGGTCTGATATTTATGATCTCATTCTGTGATATACTTACTACATGCGGAATATGTGCAATATTCTTGTTTAGAGTTATTACTCACTCACTCACTCATTTCATCATCTACGTGTGCAAGCTATTTATCATCTTTCAACCACAATTAGATCATAGAATAACCATGGGAACAATAATCATCCGGCCATCCACATATCAATCATCTATTTATTATACCGTTATTCTTTCATATCCTCATATATATATATAGGTTAATAGGCATAAAGTAAGTACACCCCCCCCCCCCCCCCACCCCGACCCCTATCCTTCTTCTCATTCGATCAGTCTATACTTTTTGCTTAGCCGGGTACAGGGAACTCATTTGGTTTCTTACGTAAACGACTCTTACCGATGCAAATCATATTGATGTACGTGAGGTCTCCATAAAATGTAACCATATTAATCGATCATTATTAGAGGAAATTTATATACAGCTTGGAGTAATATCCCAAGCATACAGCCAGTTTACCCTTCTATAGTAGTATATATAGTGCGACATGTCTAGTATTGTGTACTGAGCTCTTCTCTGCTCTAGGTCTGAAGGGCATTAATTATTGCAGTTTAAAAACATAGAGCAGACCGCATGTTAAAATGACATGTTATGTATTGTTGCATGGCAGGGCGTCTCTCTCAAACCACCGCCCTATATCACCCTTATTCAATAGAGAGATTTAGCAACCACTAACGCACCAACGCAACACTAGTTTAACGCATCCACTAACTATTTGTACATTATTACCGCTGTGGGGACATCTCGAGGGGCCTAATCTGGCCTAGTCCCTCCTGAGATATCCCCACAATGGTAATAATGTACAAATAGTTAGTGGATGCGTTTAGTGTTGTTTTTGGTGCGTTAGTGGTTGCTAAATCTCCCTATTGTAGCTCTGCCCTCCCTCCCTTCCTTTCTTTGCCTGCTGAAGCGGGCTTTGTCACATACTTGTTGTTGAGATGCTTGCAGGGGTGATGATGCGACCGTGACAGAAGCAGTGCGAAGCTTCCCCACCCAGCTTGGGTACAGGTGCCTTCCCTGTCAAACATACACTCTATACGCGTCTTGTAGGCAGCGGCTTTCCATTGGGTTAACCTTTGATGTTTACTGCATACAGGACGCGTATAGAGTGTAGCTATGACACATGTGTCCTTCGCATTGGACTCTCCTCAGATTCTGAGTTATTTTGGTTTGGGCCAGAGCAGAGTGTCGGTGTTGTTTGGCATGACCTGCACTAGTCGACCTGCGAGAGAGGGACGGACAAAAAACGTTGTATTCTTCTTCAACGGATGGAGACTATTGAGTATTGTGCGATTGTATAGGCGTTGAAGGCTATTCTTTGTCTCACCTGGGCATTACAGAAGTAGAATGCTGTACGTATGAATCAAGGCAGACCAAATTTAGAAGGGGCCCTTCAAAGACATCAAGTGAAACTGTGCACCACAACCAGGTCCAGGAGGAGGTGGTGAATAAGCAGTTTACTAAACTTCACTCCCAAACCCTCAGATCAGATAATGATGGTATGTCAGTGATTGGACGCTTACTTCGCTAATCGGTTTCCTGGGACTAGGCGTTCTAATGGGATAATAGTGATATTTTGCGGTCTTAATGGAATTATAATTGCGGTTTGACTCTTTGAGGCGAGAGGCTAACTCTCTCATCTAAGACTGAGACTTAGACTTTCTGAGACTAGTGTCTCTGTTTGGGGCTGACATCGATGTGAACTTTAACCGCTTAATCAAGATTATTTTTAACCGATTGTTTACAATCATTATTAGGCACTGTGTCGATCTGCCTATTCAACTTGGCGACACTAGTCACTGCCACTATTTTCCCTCAATGATATGAATCTCAGATTCATCAGTGTCATTCTTTCTGTTTCGATTCTCAAATTCCAACACTGGAGTTGTAATGTTATTCATCCTGTTATCCACTTGGTAAAAAATGATCACCCACCCGACCTTTGGTTGTCAGATTATGAGGAGGTGAATATTATACAAAGCTAAAAGCTAAATATTTCAAGAATTTAGGCAAATGTTATCTTTTCCTTCATTTAATTCGAAACATTAATTTTTATTTTTCCCACCAAAATTTCCTAATACCTGATAAAGGTCCACATTCCCATTAGGTCGTCTTACTGCTAAAAATATTTTCTTCATAAATTTTCAAAATCTCATTCACAGCAGTCGATGTGGAATATAATTTGAAAATAAGGAAATTTTGTTTTTAAAAAAAAAATCGGGTGTAATAAGTAAATATCAAATTGATATTTACTTATTACATATAGCACTGGTTGCCAATATAGAAACAATCCTTCCTTTGTCATTTCAGCATTATTTTCATAGCATGAATTATTTAATAAAGAGGATTGTTAGGCAAATTTATTATTCAAAAAGAAAATCAATATAGCCGAGGCCCTGGAAAGTGTTTTTTGTCCCAATACTAAAAAGACTTGACGTTGACTTTTTGATGGCGTGTTGCATGGCGAGTCTGGGATGCGATTGTCAGAGTGACTGTGTGTGTTTGCATGAGGGTCAGATTTTCAGAAAATGTACAATTGGCAGCGCTACACATTTGGGAAATTCTCCTAAATTAGACGGAAAATGAAGAATACTGTGTATATCTGAGTATATTTGGTATCACATTGATTTAAGGTATCAGTCCTGTTATGTTAAACTGCCTTTTGAAGCACGTTTTTGTTTTTAATGTGGGTTATTTGAGAGGATTGGTGAAGGCGAATTGTACATTTTCTGAAAATCTGATCCATGATCTCCAACCATCGACTTGGCGGGGAGAGTTGGGCATTTAACTCTGCCTCTCAATATTAACCATGCATCCATTGACGATTGATCAGCAACACTAAATGTTCAGTCTAGGCCCAAAGTTGAGAGAGTCCCTTCAAACGGAGGGAAAGCCACTCGCCTCAAACTGCAAAGTGCCATTATAATCCCATTAAGACCGCAAAATATAGAGTATTGTTGGGATGGAGGGGGAGGGCAGGGGACAGCAAGAGTTGGGGAGGTGGGAGGGGGGGGGGGTAGACGGGATAAGTTAATGCAGGGAGGTATGCACCAGTGTGATATAGTCACTGTGACCACACTGAATGTCTGTGCCGCGCTGCACGTACATCAAATAACGGCCAATGATATGTTCTATTGATACTCATTTTCATTTGTTTCTCGGAATTTTGAAAACAACAATCTTTCTAAGTTCGAGGACATGTATTGAATGACCTCGATAAAGCCTTGGTAAAAAATCTAGACTGCAAATCTAAGTAATTTCGTCACTATACCTGCCTAAAGACAAGTCACAGATGTCCGTGCTGCATTTGAATGCAACTTGTGTAGATGTACATGCAGGTTTTGGCCGATGTATGTGCAGCATACTGCTTTTCTAAAAGGTTTGGAAAGATAACACACTCAGTGGGGGTAGCAGTGGGTAAATTGAATTACAAAATTTGTTCAAAATTCAATGTGTGTTTGTAAAATGCATGTGGAGCTCAGCGATTTAAAAAGTGAAATCAATTTTGTACCATTCATATTGATAGGAGGCGGGGCTAAAGTTATGATACATAAACTGACCCTAAAATTTGATTTTTAATGATAATCACGTCCAGAAACTCACCAGATATTGTTAAATTGATATCATCACTTGTGTACTTTAAATATGCATATTTAATGATATCAGTGAACAGCCCCCAAATAGGCTCGAGAACCCTTAATCCCAGATTTTAGTGCAATATTTTTTTATGGATTATGCATCATGAAACTCTTGGCACATATGAATAAATAAAAAAAAAATCCATGTAGTTTTAATTAATTTTCAGAATTTTATATTCAACATTTTGTTAGGAAGGTTATTTTCAGCATATTCAATGGCTCTAATTTCCTAAATATTTATCATAGGTATGGAAAAGTAGGTACGCATTTGTTCAGAACACAGAGTGATCGCATAGAAACATTAATTATAATGGAAAGATCTATTGAAACAAAACTTGTTAAAAAAGTCATTTTCCCATTTGGAACCATTTCATGAGAATCAACCAATTAGAGGTTTGCACAGACAACTACAAAGAGACATGCAGGTTTTGTTTTGTTTTGAGTTCATGAAATCGTATGCAAGTTATATCTGTGCCTGCAATGTCTGCCGACCACCAGTCCTTCTTTTACGTAATATACATAAATGGTAGGCCTATAATTATGTTCGATTTTTCAATGCTAAGGATAAGTGATAATCCAGGATTTCATCATCTGGGGGCCCTTAGAACATATCATTAAACGTGAAATTAGACAATATTTACTAAAATGGGATATAAAAAAGTATAGATCGTTGAATGATTTAATTTTTTTTTAAATATTTC
This sequence comes from Sthenelais limicola, assembly GCA_942159475.1. Taxonomy (NCBI): domain Eukaryota; kingdom Metazoa; phylum Annelida; class Polychaeta; order Phyllodocida; family Sigalionidae; genus Sthenelais; species Sthenelais limicola. Next base: position 38,293,350 of record OW804097.1, on the reverse strand, counting down.
TTTTCCGAATGTGATGTGTCACAGGAAGATCAGTCACAAATTGCAAAAACTTTGAGATAGTATTAATTTTTTGTAATTCAAGGCATTTATTGATATGACTTTTTGCCAGCAATGATCAGTTGGTCGGGGTGGGGGTCGGGGGCTACATCGGCGGAGGGCTACCTTAATAGTACACATTGCTCAATAAGCACTAAGCATTTGAAAAAGATGAATAATTTCAGAATAGTTAAATAAATTGTACCCCCGACGTAGGCACATGCAGATTTGAGCCAGATTCATTTCTTCTCAAAAGAATTTGCCCGCCATGAAGGATTGAAGGGTCTGCCACATAAGTTTGATTTTCTTCTTTCATGCATATTATTGGCTTTATATGCATATCATAGTTTCCTACCCCAATCGTGAGTACATTTATAATATGTTTTACAGATTACTACCCCACCTTATTGTAAACCCCCAGTGATTTGATCCATGTTTTTAATGGCAATAAAAACATATTTTTGCCAGAATTTGACAAAAAAACATTTAGTAAATGGTCGGACTGCTTCCACAAAGAAACACTGATTTCGAATCAATAATTACTATCTAAATGTAGATATAGATAGAAAAGTTGGCATCAGCACGGACATCTTTTTTTCATAGAGGATTGTCGCACGGACACCCTCTAAAACATGCACGGACATCCCACTACAAATTTAATTAGGAGTTTTCTCTAAATTAAGACAGAACTATGACTATTATACTGTACTCAAAACCATATAGGGTTACTAAAGGGGTATGCGATTGTTGTTGTAAAAGGTTACTGGTAGTGTAGAAACTGCGATATCTTAGGAAATGTTTCGGCACCATTGATTGGCCTAACTGTTTTGATGCCGCGCAGCGCCTAACGGGCATTCAGTGTGGTGACAGTGATAGTTGGGATTGGAGGAGTTGTAGGTGTTAAAGCAGAACGTGTGTGATTAATCAAGCTATCGGTGCAATGACATGTTGGAGGCTTGCAGCAGGTAACAAGTGAGTTCATTCACCCGCCGTGCTGAGGCGGGGGGGGGGGGGGGGGGGCAGAAGTTACGCCCACTCTGATGCAATGCTCACATAACTCGGCCACTAGACATACCACTAGTATGGGGCATTCAGGTGGATATGAACGGATATCTCAGACTGGCCGTGACAAGATCTTTCGCTTGCTGGTATATAGGGTCACTGAACTCCCAGGACATTTTTCATGCCAGGAAGGATTTCTTTAATTAAATAATGCGCTTTGAAGAACAAAATAAAATGTAGGCTATAGGTATTACGGTATTGTATAGCAATTAGCATAACAACAACGGTACATGATCAGGGTACCTGTCAATGGATTAATAAAAACGTACTTAAATAAATTATTTATAGTCGAATGACACCAAAACTAGTCCAACAATTTTGTATTTTTGAAGTTTTATTTGATGGTAATGGTAATGTATTGTGTGATGGCAACGTTTCGGATCAGTCATAAGTCGATCCTTCTTCAAGGAAATATTACAATAAAGATTTTCAGAGGTATATTAAAATGTTGTATTTTATTTAATAACTCAATTAATAATTGAATATAAGTGCTTCGGATTATTTGTTTAAATACATTTTATTGAGCAAAGTTTCACAGCATGTGATAAGTCTCATTTTGACAAAAAAATCATCTGGTAGATGTGTTTTCTTTGGTGATCACAATAGTACGAACATATTTTTATATTTTTTTTAAAGAATTTTATTTTCACATTTACAGAAAAATCGCAGACGAACACTTCGCCTAAAAGCAATTTCAGGCGATTTTCATGGCAATCTGCCCTTATCTATGTTGACATAATATACTATATAATGTATGTATTGTGTATTTTTCTATGAAATAAAATAAAATTTTTCTCTTTGCAGGATCCTAACCGATGCGGGGGGATGTTTGTCAGTTCGAGTAGAGCTTGCGGCATGCGGCCCGGCGGTGGGGGCCTGGTCCAATACCTGGCGGACCGTGAGAGAGGCCTCCGCCAATGGACCAACAAGCGCGCTGACCTCGCCCAGCTGCTAGGCGAGGATAAAGCCACATTGCCCGTCAAGAACCAGGTGAGTACCGCCCCCGCAATGCTGGGTCAGATCTTTAGAAAATGGGGGGTGTCGTCAGAAAATGTACAATTCATCATCACCAATCCTCTCTATTAACCTAAATTTAAGACAGAAATGAGCTTCAAAATTCAGTTTGATATAGAAAAACAGGTAAAGTAAGATAAGATAAGAAGTGTTTTATTTGTCTTCATCAAGAGTACAGGAGGAGTACGGTTGAGTAAATGTAAGTTAAAGGACAAATAGGTCGACATACCAATATGATACTACGAGGCACCATTTCTTCCGGCTGTTACCAGAATTTTGAATAACAGTTACTAGTAGAAGAACTAAATTAACTAATTGACTTAGTGACTTAGGTACAAGGGTACTGCCCCCGCAATGCTGGGTCAGATCTTCAGAAAATGGGGGGTATATCGTCAGAAATTGCACCTTCACCAATCCTTTCTAATAACCTAAATTTAAGAATGAGCTTTAAAATGCAGTTTAATATAGAAAAACAGGTATTTTAAATCAACATAATACAAAATATCCTCAGATATACCTGGTATTGACCATTGTCCAGTGTTACTGTAATTTAGCAGAATTGACTAAATGTGTAGATCGGCTGATTGTACATTTTCTGAAGATGTGATCCATAATACATGTTGGTGGGTCGGCTTTGGCAGCGTTCGTCCAACTTGAGTGTCTCTGAAAGGATGTATCATTTGGAAATTGCTGGAGGATGTAGGATTTTGTATTTGAAAATCTAAGGATTCTCGCATTGAAACTTACCTAAAGCACTTTTTATCTGAGGATATTTGACATTGCCTTGATTCAAACAATATTATATGTTTGGTTACATTAAACAAAACTTTGAATCTGATTTGTGCCTTAAATTTGTGTTATTTGGGAGGATTTATGAAGGTGAATTGTACATTTTCTGGCGATTTCACCCATATATTTTAATAGCGCACATTATTCATAACGGTTCCAGCCCATAGATCAGTGAGAAACATGGCCCAATTATGTGCCGAAAAAGTAGTATAATTGGCGTTGGTATATTAACTGCTATTGATATTTAATGACTGAATGAATGAGAGCCCTGGGCATCTTATTGTGTGTGGCAGATTGGACGCCTACTTCACTAATCGGTTTCCTGGTCTAGGACTTGGCGTTCTAATGAGATTATAAAGACATTTTGTGGTCTTAATGGGATTATAATGGCACTTGGCGGTTTGAGGCGAGAGGCTTTCCCTCCGTCTGAAGGGACTCTCACATCTTTGGGCCTAGACTGCATTTAACATTTCACCCTTTCAAAGTGAAAATAGCCACTTCTTAGAATACAATTTAAACTCTTGATATGCAAAGATATGGATGGATAGCCAAGAACCCATATTTACATAATATCCTCAACTAGAACTTTAGCAGATGAGAAATAGAGGTCATAGCTAACCTAAATTTAAAGAATTCAGACCACCCACATATCTGCATGGGGCAGAGCAGGCATTCCATATTAGATTTCTGTTAGCAATGGTTATTTATTAATAGACCTATGATCTGGTTTAATCCCCTCTCGACGGCCAGCAACCCCAATTCAGCGTTCCAAGTACATACAGCCTCAAGTGCTTTTGAGACGGTCCCCAGGATCGGGAGTTTAGGATCAGAGTACGGTAGGACAGCTGGTGTACCAGAGCGTTAAGTTCATTCATGTAGGGTGACAACAATGCGTCCTACACTCTGTTTGAGACCTACTTAAGAGTAAACATCAAAGCGACCCAATGGTAACCCTACGGCGAACCGCTCCAAGTAGATCTCAAATAAGAGTGTAGCTAGCTTTCCGGTGAATCAACCTGTAATTATTTACTTTTTTTGCAGATAAATTTTAGAATTTTGAGAGGCTTAAAGGTGAATTAAAATTATGATTTTCTCGAGGCAACTCGTGGGGTTGCAGGGTTTATAAGTGGATAGTCTTACCAGGGACACAAATCGTTATTGATTTTTGTATTGCCACTAACGATGGTTAGCAACAGTATGGTACACATCGGACTGTAGTCACTCTAGGTCTAAAACCTCAGATCAGATAATAATAGTATGTCAGCCTACTTCACAGCTAATCGGTTTCCTAGCCTAGAAATCGGTGTTTTAATGGGAATATAATGACATCTTGCGGTCTCAATGGAATTATAATGGCACTTTGTGGTTAATTTTAATAATTAAATCTGGAATTAGATAAAATGGGAGGTCCATATTTAACATCTATGGTTTCATATAAGAGAGGCACCATTTTCCAGTGTAAACATGCTTTATTGTTGTTTATACACAGATGAATACGTCCGGAAATAAACATACATACATATGGGTCAGATTGTCAGAAAATGAACAATTGGCAGCTCTAGACATTTAGAAAATCCTGCTAAATTAGACATTCTAAAACTTCTTCTTTTTGTCTGCCCTGATGAAGACTAACTGGGTTCCATACTCCGAAGTCTACTTGTCAAACTAAAGGTATAGTTCATCAGCAGTTGGTAGAAAATAACTCCATCATTCTAAAAAATCATGTTTTAAAACATGATATATACCGAGTATATCTGAGTAAATTTGATATTGTTATATTTTATAATATCTGTTTTGCTATGTTAATCTGCATTTTGAAGCTCATTTCTGTCTTACATGTGAGTTATTTGAGAAGATTGGTAAAGGCGAATTGTACATTTTCTGGCAACTTCACCCATATGGAGAGATAATGACCTTAGAAGGAAATCATAATAAAATGACACAATCCGGAAAATGCCTATAATGGAAGTCCCCATCATCTTGCAAATGACTAACTATAAAAATAAATCTAAAAATAATGACTCGAGCGAAGTAAATCGGGCGGAGAGAGGACATAAGTACTTGAGCAGTAATCAGAGGACATTGACATTTGTGAGTAGCAGTGACGTAATTTTCCATGAAGGAGTTTCCCCGTACATCAATCTCACACATATTGGACGTATTGGCAGCGATCCAGGACGTTCCGCTATGTATGTAATTGTACGGATGGGTTCCCTCCCGCAGCATGGTTAACATTATATATGCAGGACTCATTAGCCAATGAGTGTCAGGTAGGTCACATGATAGCCGTGCCTGACCTGTTGACCTGGCGAGCATGATGTGAACTAACATGTCGCCTGTATTACATAACATTTATATGGAACATATGTGAACATGGTTATGGATATATATAATATAGTTTTTGAATATTAATAATTATGTTAATTAGTATTGGTAATGTTACGTAACCCAAATGAGGTAATAGGTGAGCATAAAATGGGTGTGACAATTGACAGAGGGGTAAGGGTCAAATTGCCAGAAAATGTACAATAGGGGATTTGCACAGCCGCCATTTTGAATCTTGATTCGCATTGAATTATGAGACTAATTGTACAGTATAAAATCTATAGAAAACATGCCATGTTCAGCATGAACTATTTATCAATGCTCTAATGTCAATATCCATGTGTTTTACCCAAGTCCCCATCTTTCCCATCATACATTTGGTTTTGATAGATCATTTATATAAGCTCTGATATTGCTGAAACTATTCTTGCAATTTTCGATAAAAATGTAGCCAAATATTTGTATGTCAGATTTCATCAGAATCCATCCCAGCATGCACTGCAGTAGACATGCGCAGTAAGAGATGCAAGTCCCCTATTCACCTTCACCAATCTTCTCAAATTACCCTTATTCAAGACAAAAATTAGGTTAAAAATTCAGTTCAACAAAACCAAACAGATTGTTTGAATCAAGGCAATACAAAATATACTCAGATATACCTATAGTATTGACCATTTTTCAGTCTAATTTAGCAGGTTCTACTGAATGTGTAGGGCGGCCGATTGTACATTATCAGAAGATCTGACCCATAAGGTTTGATAGGTCGGATTAACAATAATTATGGGGATCCATTTTTATCAGAACTTGCTTTGGTAAAAAACTAATAGATCTCAAAGGGGATGTGGCTATTTGTGGTGCTCCTACCTCTCTACATACATGTGTCTAGGCGGCCACAAACGTACCACTCAGACTGACTGTCTATTGGAGAACGGTAGTTGTAGGCGGCGGTCGATAACTAGATCAAAGCAACTACTTTCCATAGATCTAACACATAAATGGGTGAAATCGTCAGAAATTGTACAATTCGCCTTCACCAATCGTCTCAAATAACCCAAATTTAAGACACAAATCAGGTTCAAAATTCAGTTCAACGTAACCAAATAGATTGTTTGAATCAAGGCACTGTCAAATATCCTCAGATATACCCAGTATTGACCATTTTACAATCTAATTTAGCAGAATTTACTAAATGTGTAGATCTGCCGATTCTACATCTTCTGAAGATCTGACCCATATATTAAAAAAAGTTTATGTGTCGATCTCATTCAGTTCGGCGGTTAGATCCTGAGATTATGGTCGTGAGTTTTGTCTAAGGCTCCCGGGAACCAAGCCAAGGTGAAGCTGAGGCTTGTTTCCGGGTGCCTTAGACAAAACAAAGGACCATAACCGAAGGATCTAATGGCTTTAGTCCCCTTTTGTTGGGCTGTTACTATCACTTTAGTCCGTTACTATCATGATTTCGAAGCAAATTGAGCCAGTGGAAAGCCATGATCTTGCCGGTTTTAGCAGTAAATATTGTTTTTTATTTTCGTTGATGTAAGTGGTCGGCCGGAAACGGAAGTCCAACACTAGTACCACTGGTCTGTATGTGTACAACTGTCCCGGCCAGCCCAACACTAGTAACTAGTGCCACTGGTCTGTATGTGTACAACTGTCCTGGCCAGCTCAACACTAGTACCACTGGTCTGTATGTGTACAACTGTCCCGGCCAGCCCAACAAACGGGGACTACTTTTAATAGAGTTCCTTTTCCTTTATGTAGTAGGGAATATAAGCATTTGCCCAACTGTTTCATCGCTTCAGTAGGCGTCCAATCACTGACATACCATTATTATCTGATCTAAAATTACTCTATGGGTCAGATCTTCAGGAAATGTACAATCAGCAGCTCTGCACATTATTAAATTCTGTTAAATTAGACTGAAAAACGTTAAATACTCGGTATATCTGAGTATATTTGGTATTGCCTTGATTAAAATAATCGGTTTGGTTATGGTCAACTAAATTTTGAACTTGATTCCTGTGTTATATTTGGGTAATATTTGAGAGGATTTGTGAAGGCGAATTATACATTTTCTGAGGATCTGACCCGATATATGAGCCTTACTAGAACCGGTAAAAGGAACATAACACGATGGAAGATATATGGTGTGCAATCTGCCAGTAGAAGTCGGTGTGTCTAGAAAGTGAGTTTAAAAGGGATCTTTATGCCATTATTTACCAGAGCACTTGGAAGGACTCGTCTGAACCAAGACCATTTGTTCTGTCTAATCGCGATCGCCAGAATCATCATTCTATTATTTTGTTTTGCACATTTCTTCATGATGTATGGATCGATATTGCTTTAAAAGAATGAACCGCTTTCCAAGATTGAGTCTCAATAGATATGCCATAGCCAGACGTACTGAGGACATATTTTTCTTTCTCAAAAGTTGTTCCAAATGATCTAAGACGACTATTTCCAGCGTTACAGTTTCTAACCTCTGCTGGCACATCAAGAAGGGAACACTTTGTAAGTCAAGTGTGTAGCCCACTGCCGTGCTGATGGCAACGTTGCTTCCAGTCGTCTGCCTTTCATTAAACGCGGTAATGGCGTTCTTGAATTTCCTTTCTCCAGTTCCTGGTAGTTTTTACCATTCAACTGTGAATAAGAAATTATGGTGAATTCCACTTGGTGAAAACTGGGGAAACAACTTATTATAATCCCGTCTTCACCTGGGTTGTTTAGTTCATGCAGAGGCGACCACATATGGGTCAGATTTTCCGAAAATGTACAATTGGCAGCTGTACACATTTAGGAAATTCTGCTAAATTAGACTGATAAATGACGAATACTTTGTATAGCTGAGTATATTTGATATCGCATTGATTTAGATTATCAGTTCTGTTACGTCAAACTGCATTTTGAAGCTCATTTTTGTCTTAAATGTGGGTTATTTGAGAGGATTGGCGAAGACGAATTGTACATTTTCTGAAAATCTGACCCATAAGATTATTTACAGTCTAGGTCCAAACCCTCAGATCAGATAAGAATGATATGTCAGTGATTGGACGCCTACTGCACTAATGTCTTTTCTGGCCCAAGACTAGGCGTTTTAATAGGAATATAATGACATTTTGCGGTCTGAATGGAATTATAATTGCGGTTTGAGGCGAGAGGCTTTATTCCCTCTGTTTGAAGGGACTCTCTTAACTTTGAGCCTAGACTGATTTAAGGTTGGGGGGTTGCGCAGTAGTGAAAAAGATGTTTTCTTTTGGCCGAGAATATATTCATAATAAACAAATCTTAATTTTAATTCACCTTTTTGCTTATCAGGTAATCTCAAAAGTATGATATAAAATTTGCTAAGTTGTTATGAGCAAACCGCAATATTGATTCTGTTTTTAACCTGAAGTCAAACTGTTTTAGCAGCATTTGTATTCATACTTCATGTGTTTTATTTGACAGACTGGTCTATGCAGTTTGACCGGATGAATAACAAGTTTAAATAAAACAAGCCTGTAAAAAAGATCCTTTTTTAACAGCCTCAGTATAGTTAATGATCTGGTGGGAGCACACACACTAGTGTGCATGTGAAAAAGGAGGATTCTTCATGTCGGTCAACGACCCTGTAATATAAGCTAAGAGTGTCAAGTTGAAGATATAGGACAAGTCGACCACGGGTGTCTGTTGTTTACGTTCAGATCTGGGCCTGGGAAATGTCATATCACTCTAGGTCCAAACCCCCCGACTCTAGGTCCAAACCCTCATATCAGATAAGAATGGTATGTCAGTGATTGGACGCCTACTTCGCTAATCGGTTTCCTGGCCTAGGACTTGGCGTTTTAATGGGGATATAATGAATGACATTTTGCGGTCTTAATTGAATTGTAATGGCACTTTGCGGTTTGAGGCAAGAGGCTTTCCCTCCGTTTGAAGGGACTCTCTCAACTTTGGGCCTAGACTGATATGTTGCCCTGTATTTCATTAATCTTTCTCATTGCGAATCAAAACACAATGAAAACAAATCCTTCAGTTGTCCAAAATTAATATACTAGAAGAATTGTGATGAAGCAATGTGTCTGAAGATAGCTTTTACTGTATCGTGCATCGAACTAATCTTAATTTCTAAAAATACCTTCTCTTATCAATAAACACTTGCGTAACTCTATCCATCGTTATTAAAAAACACCCGTATGAGAATCTTGTAGGTTTTTCTTTTTCAATTTCTTGGTAATTTTTTTTCTTGTCTTTTCACTCTTAGACAGTTCATTTGTTTATTAGCAGAAAATTGTTGGGAAAGATCCAAGAATTTTAGATAGAACAATCTAAGTCCAAACCCTCAGATCAGATAAGAATGGTATGTCAGCCTACCTCGCTAATCGGTTTCTTGTCCTAGGACTCGGCGTTTTAATTGGAATATGATGACATTTTACAGTCTTAATGGAATTATAATGACTCTTTGCGGCTTGAGGTGAGAGGCTTTCCCTTCGTTTGAAGGGACTCTCTCAAGTTTGGGCCTAGACTGAGAAGCCATCAACGTCTAGTGGAAGTCCATTAATTCAGACCTCATCCACCACAGGGTGTGCATTGGGAGACGTGTTCATTTCCACCTGAGTAACTCTTGTGAATAGGAACATAATAATGGGTCAGATCTTCAAAAAATGTACAATCGGCAGCTCTACACATGTCGCAAATTCTGCTTAATCCTTATGACAATATTTAATGGTCAATACTAATTATATCTGAATATATTTGATATTGTGTTGACTCAGACAATCTGTTTGGTTATGTTGGACTGCGTTTTGAAACTCAATTTTGTCTTAAATCTGGGGTTATTTGAGAGGATTGGTGAAGGCGAATTGTACATTTTCTGGCCATTTCACCCATTGGGAATGCATGACATCTACTTTTTCACATTTTATTTTTTTCACACCAACTTCTTCAATCAAGCTATGGTTGTTGAACGGCGTCCGTTTTAAGAGGTTTCCATGACGGATTTTAAATACGCAGTTGACAATTGACGTCACGTAGAATTAGAAGCGTAATAAATAACACGGATAATCTAAGGGTAGAGTTTCGGTTAGGCCAACAAAAAGAGGAGCGTTTCCGATTTATTATCTGGCTGAAAACTAGGTAGTGGGAGAGGGCGGGTAACTTTTTTATTATTATTATCTTAGGAGACCACCTTCCAGGAACAGAAAAAAAATGTCATATTTTATAATAATAATAGTTGTTTTGAACACGCTGTTTGGACAGTTCCTGGTTGGAAAATCAGGCATGGTCAATTTTTATTTTTTAGGTAGAGGAAGGTTTTTCTAGGTGAAAGGGCGGGGGGGGGGGGGGGGTGTAAATCGGAAACATTTTTTTTCTTTTTGCCTATTCCGCAGACAGGATGGTCAATGTTGACATGATGCACTCAGTAATGTAATCTATAGATCTATAGCAAAGCATCAATACTACGTTAATTAATGTCTAAATGACTAGACTACTTGTGGCCTCAGTATCTTGACCTTCAACATTGTATTTTGCATCTAACTGTGTCAAATTCCGCTTTGGGAAATATTTATGATGTCTTACGATATTATCCCATTATGACTTTGTTATTGGTATCGGAAATCGCCAGAAAATCTACAATTCATATTCACCAATGTTCTCAAATAACCCTAATTTTTAGTGACAAAAATCAGGTTCAAAATTCAATTGAAAAGGTAATGTCAAATATACTCAGCTATACCTATATATAACCCTTATACCAACGCCAATTATACTACTTTTTTGGCACATAATTGGGCCATGTTTCTCACTGATCTATGGGCTGAAACCGTTATGAATAATGTGCGCTATTAATATATATGGGTGAAATCGCCAGAAAATGTACAATTCACCTTCAATCATAAGGTTAAAAATTCAGTTCAACATAACCAGATTTATTGTAAGAATCAATGCAATGTCAAATATCCTCAGATATACCTAGTATTGACCATTTTACAATCAGATATCTAATTCAGCAGAATTGACTAAATGTGTAGATCTGCCGATTGTACATCTTCTAAAGATCTGACCCTTAAGGGAATACCAATGTCATAATTTTTCTTTTAAATCTGAAGACTTAATTGCTTAATTAATTACATCCTCAGTATGTTAATTTATTGCATTTGTTCTTCATTTCAGTCATGCGAATTGTCTGGCCAGAGTCGGGCAACCTTCCTCATGGCATTCAGCCCAGATGGGTAAGTTTAATTCATGCATATTCATGAGGGATCCCTCCTCATTTGAACATTTGATCATTGTAGATTCAAATCACTCCTGCTATATTCAGCTGACTGTGCACTTTGTCTCCGGGGAGCCCTAATAATTACTGAACTTGCGGCCTGTGTCCCTCTCTCTGCCTGTCAACCACAGTCAGGGATGTTAGGGCAGACCTTGGTTTGCTGGGATTATCCGCAGGAAAGATATTTCTTTTTGTCCAACATCGGATCTTTATTCAACAAAAACATGTAAATAACAGGGAAGGTTAAAAATACAACAACCAGGATTTATTAAGTTATATAGCGCATTGGATGCAATCTGACGCGCTTTTTTTTTGCTTTTTTTTTCATACAAATTATTACTTAACCCTAATACTAATAGTATATCTTGCTATGTTTTATTGTATAGTCTGTCCGAAAAGTAGTTAACACGGGCTAAAGTCTCTTCTTTAAGAAGAGAGAAAAGTGGTGGAGTTTTGCCTTTGACTCGCAGCAGTTGTGAGCTGTGGTTGTGTATAAAATTAAGTATTTTGAAAGGATTATTGTAACTGTTAAATCCGTGCTTGAATAATATTTGTACAAAAAAAACTTTCTCTCCCCCACTCGTTCTATAGCCACTACTACCTCTTCTGCATTTGCCTCTGCACCAGATGTCCACAAGTAAAAAATCTCCCACTTTTCCCTTTTCTTAAATAAGCCTCTTTAGCCCGTTTCAACTACTTATTAGACAGAGTATACCTGATTATAACCCGTTTGTTATAGACGTACCTTTTTTTTCTTTTTTTTTTGTGAACAGATATTTATTCTACATTTCTATTTTATTTACCTGTTAGTTTTTGACTGTGGAACCTTGCTCTCCCCCGCTCCACAACCTCTTCCACACTTACCTCTGTAACAGATGCCACGAGGCTATTAATAATTCTAGATGTCAGTTTCAAGCTCTTGTTTCAAAATGTTTGTTAATTGGGCTGCCAACTGGTTGGACACTCACGGGGGTAGTTGTTTTTAAGGGTGGTCTCCACTGGCTGCGGTAAGCTCTGCAGTAAAGCCTTGCGATGATGATGTGATGGTGCGATGTGGCAAGGTCCTGCCTACATGACCAGTGATCCATGTAGGCAGGATCTTGTACTTGTCATTCCTCTTCACCTATATAGCTAGCACAACACCATCGCAAGGCTTGCCGCAGAGCTGCCTTACCGCAGCTAGTGGAGACCACCCTTAAACATCCTCAGCATGGCACATTCTACTTGAGTATGATATCTAACTACAGTCTAAAATGACTTATGTCTACGTCACACAGTTAGCAGCCTCCCAAGCCAGGGCAGATTCTACTAATCTAGAATGAATTAAGCTCTGCTGTGGAGGATGACAGTTAGGTACTGTCACACAAGAAGTCGACATACGTATTATATATTTTTTTGTAAAAAAAGATATTTATTCAGGATGTTAACAAGATATAGCACGCTCATCCGTAGATGGTTTCCGTTGTGCCCTAAGATTATATAACAAATTATAAATGGTTTACAGAGAGGTATTAGTAGTGAAACTTTAGACAATCAAACTAAATCATAGTCGTATTAACATAAAATTGCATTGACAGGTTTCTCCACCATTTGATATACAGTGTTTACCCTGGATATTCTAGAATCGATGATAGAGCTAGTTCAGAGAACGAAGGTGGATGATTACTAAGTGATATAAGTATGTGGGTAATTAGCCCACTAATAAAGAAGGTAAGAGGAGTTGTCAGTACAACTGTTCATTTAGAACTGATCCTTTATTTCATAGATATCAAGCAGGTAAGGTTACATTACAGTATAGGCCAATCAGGCCACAGTATGGTTACATTACATATTCATGGGTCATTAACCAATGAGGGTCAAGTTGGTCACGTGATAGCCGTGCCTGACATGTTGACCTGGCGAGCATGGTGTTAACTAACATGTCGCCCTGTATTAAGTAACATGTAGATATATGAACATGATTATGGATATACTTATACAGTTATGAATATCAAAAATTATGCCAATTTATATTGATAGTGTTACGTAATCTTACGTAACCCAAATGAGGTAATAGGTTAGCATAAAATGGGTGTGACGATTAATAGAATGGAAGGAATGGTTACTGACTATTCAGTTAAATTTGAAGCTCTACAATATAAAGGTGTAAGAGGGTGTAGGTGGTACCCGAATAGAATATACACGCATTAGAAAATTGGAACATTTTTATTATTTTGAGTGCCCTCATGTTCTAAATAAAACAGATCCCTGTGCTATATTTGAAAAAGGGTTCAGGAATAATATTATCTTGGTATTATGGACGGATTAATGACTGGTATTTCTGGTGTTACCGCCTGGGGGTTATGCTCCATCAACTTTCTAGGTTGAGACTAAATAATAAAATTGTACATTTTCTGAAAATCTGACCCATATATTATGATAAGATTGCCGGATCTTTGGCTTAATTAAAACGTCCTCTTTGATTTAGTGGTTGCCCCTTGACTCAGTCACTAGCCTCACTGTAACTTGATATTGTGTGGGGACTAACTTGTGGTCTTATTGGCCATCGTTGTGCTTCATATTGGCAATTGTTTTTCAACAGAATTTTATTGAGGATCGTTTTACAATAACCAAAGCACTCTCGTTCCAGGAAACGGTTTTCGTTTAGTCATAACATAATACACCGAAGTTTTTTTGATGGGCGGAACACACATGTAACAGCTATATGTGTAATGAATTAAAATTTAAAATTACTTTTTTATCTGAGCTTGGTTGTTGACAGAACACTCTTTAACTAGAAATACCAACTTGCTTAGTTGCTAAGAGTCATAGCAACTCAGCAAGTTGGTATTTCTAGCTTCGCACTCTAGGTCCTAACCCTCAGATCAGATAAGAATGGTATGTCAGTGATTGGACCTCAACTTCGCTAATCAGTTTCCTGGCCTAGCTAGCACTCGGCGTTTTAATGTCGTTTTAAGAATATATTTATGGAAAATAAACTGACCATCAGTGACCTAATGTTTATATATTCATGAATGCTGAACTTGGTTTGAGAAATAAATCAGAAATGACGAGAATCGGGGCGAATTGTTCAGACCACGATGACACTTTTCATTGGTGACGATGTAAAGTGCGAAATTGTATCGCGTATGGAGCATCAGAGTGATATTTACCACAGGGTCAGATTTTCAGAAAATGTACAATTGGCAGCTGTACACATTCAGTAAATTCTGCTAAATGAAGCTGCAATTTGGCCAATACTAGGTAAATTAGAGTATATTCGGCATTGCATTCATTCTAGCAATCTGTCTGGTTAGGCTAAACTGTATTTTGAACTTTATTTTCGTCTGAAATTTGGGTTATTTGAGAAAATTGGTGAAGGTGAATTGTACATTTTCTGAAAATCTGACCCATCAACAAAAATAGCGCGATGTTGGGACCAGCTGTTTGAAGTATCATTTAACAATCGGTTGATGTTTATGGCAAGAATAAACATGTGTTTTACCTCCAATAAACTAAACATACAAGTACTGGGGGGGGGGGGGGGTTACTTTACGTACGCCCTTTTTAATCAATTGTATTCAATTGGGGAGTTGCATGTTGAGATGGATTCTGTTGAAATCTGACATACAAATATTTGTCAAAATTTTATCGAAAATTGCTAGAATGTTTTCACCAATATCACAGCTTTTATAAATGATCTATGAAAACCAAATGCATGATGGAAAAATGGGGACTTATGTCATGGAAACATGTATAATACATGGATATTGAGTGACATTAGAACATCGATACATAGGCCCACAGATGAGGGAATCCCTTCAAACGGAGGGAAAGCTTCTCGCCTGAAACCACAAAGAGTCATTATAATTCCATTAAGACCGCAAAATGTCATTATATTCCCATTCGCCTAGTCCTAGGCCAGGAACTCTTATCTGATCTGAGAGTTTGGACCTAGAGTGACAAGGAGTTTCTCTGGGGTAAATCTGGTTTGTTATTTTCTTGGTAGTAGTAAAGTAGCCATACCGCCAACAAGTGACCCAGTTCCTGGTTACCTTTCACCCGTCATGAACCCCTGGGTGCGGTGCACACGCAGTACTGCTTTATGTGGGTCAGATTTGCACAATCTACAGTTCTACACATCTCTCCAATTCTGCTAAATTAGTGTGGAAAATGATATACACTGAGTGTATTCTGTATTGTATTCATTCAATAAATATGTCTAGTTATTTTTAACCTGATTTTTGTTTGAAATTTGGGTTATTTGAGGGGATTGGTGAATGCCAATTGTACATTTTCTGGCGACTTGACCCATGTGCCCCCTGTCCAGGCACCTTAGCCTATTTTACCCACCCTCCCACCCCTTACGACTCATTGATTCTTCAGCAGACAATAGCGAGACACTGTTCAGACCCTCTAGACTGGTACCTGAAGCATCTATTCTCCTATTGTATGGGGACTACCAATGGTCGGCATGGGTGCCTTGTTTACCTAAACCCACCCAGATTTTGCCCCAATCCCGGCATGGCAGATACCAATGTTATTGATAAGGCAGCCTTACACTCTATATGCGACCTGTGCTGTAGGCAGTAAACATCAAAGCCCGCTATGGGTAACTCTATGGCACGCCACTGCCTACAGGACGAGTATAGAGTGTACATGAATGTAGGCTCAAATCAGATAGTGTCATTGATTGGACGCCTACTGCGCTAATGACGTTTCTGGGCCATGGGTAGGCATCGTAATGGGATTATAATGGCATTTTGCGGTTTCGAGCGAGAGGCTTTCCATCAGTTTGAAGGGAGTCTCTCAACTTTGAGCATAGACCGAAGGTTCCTCGTGTAGAATTTGGCCAGTTTGAGCTGGCCGAGGTCTCACCACTTCTCTGTTGAGAAATCATTTGTAGGATAATATTTTGTTCCTGAATTCTAACGTGTACATAAACTACATGGGGATTGACATTGATACAGCGGCAGCATGACATTTAAAACAAATCTTTACAGGCCTATATGATATTTAAACAGTTACATTGAAAAGAAAGTAAAATACAGTACTAATAATATCACTGCGTTTACATAAAGACATTTTTAAAGAACAAAGCATAGTTACTTAGATTATAGACCCTAGTTTTCGTAAATATTGTATTTCCAGTTTTAGACTGAGTATATATATTTCAATTTTATGTCCAATCTTTAGTCCTGCGTCCGAGAGTTTTCAATTCACTCTAGGCCCAAACCCTCAGATCAGATAAGAATGGTATGCCAGTGATTGGACGCCTACTGCGCTAATGAGTTTCCCCGTCCAAGACTCGACATCCTAATTAGATTATTATGACATTTTGCGGTCTTAATGGAATTATAATGGCACTTTGCGGTTTTGAGTGCGAGGCCTTCCCTCAGTTTGAAGGAACTCCCTCAACTTTGGGCCTAGACTGAATTGTCTTTTCTCTTCCTCATCCCTGCAGTAGGAAAGCTGTTTGGGTTTTCCCCAGTACGCTCACTGTGCTTTCTTGCTGCTGGCGTGCCTGAAATGAGATGGGTCAGATTTTCAGAAAATGTACAATTGGCAGCTGTATACATTTAGTAAATTCAGCTAAATAAGGCTGAAAAATTAGGAATACCAGGTATATCTTAGTGTATTTGGTATCGCATTGATTTAAAGTATCAGTTTTGCCATGTTAAACTGCATTTTGAAGTTAAATGTGGGTTATTTAACAGGGTTGGTGAAGGCGAATTGTACATTTTCTGAAAATCTGACCCAGATGTCAAGGGTCTCAGTCCGCCACTCTCCACACATGACCGTCTGTCTGTGTGTCGGTGAAGGTGAAGAGGTCATTCCCTGACTCTGACCTCTGTCCACTCAGAAAGCATTTAATGAGAATCCGAGCTACCTTTACTTATCCCTCGGCTATGTTTTCAACCTTACTATGATGGTTGCTATGTATTCCAGCATTGTCTAGCTTTAATTCAGTCTAGGCCCAAACCCTCAGGTCAGATAAGAATAGTATGTCAGCCTACTACACTAATCTGTTTCCTGGCCTAGAACTCGGCGTTTTAATGAGAATATAATGGCATATTGCGGTCTTAATGGACTTATAATGGCACTTTGTGCTTTGAGGCGAGAGGCTTTCCCTTCGTTTGAAGGGGTTTCTCAACTTTGGGCCTAGACTGTTATTCCCTTGTAAAGATACAGTATTGATGGTTGTAATGATATCAATGATTACAATAGTTGTGTGTTCTACGAAAAGGATGTATTAGAGTTAGGTAGGTCCCGAGTCGTTCCTTCCTTCTTATTGCTATTCCTACAATATAAACCAATATCAACCCATCATATTAAACTACGGTATGCTAGTTTTTGGCCACCGGTATGTGGGTCAGTTTCAGAAAATGTACAATTGGCAGCTATACACATTTAGTAAATTCTGCTAAATTAGGCTGCAATCTGGTCAATACTAGGTAAATTCGAGTATATTTGGCATTGCATTGATTCTAGCAATCTGTTTGGTTAGGTTGAACTGTATTTTGAACTTTATATTCGTCCGAAATTTGGGTTATTTGAGAGGATTGGTGAAGTTGAATTGTACATTTTCTGAAAATCTGACCCATGTATGTACATGCAGACAAATTAACTGTCTGTTAAGTATTTTCCCGTTACTATTAGTGAGTGAGGTGTTCGCACATTTCATCTGTCTAAGCACATCCAAGTTGATGAATAAATTCTATTCTATTCTAAGTCACTTTCTTAGCTTTACAGTACTAACCACATCATGGTGTGGCTAATGGAAATTGACGGGGAATCTCGCCTTTGTTTAATGTAATGGGAAAACATACTTTTAAAACAATGAGACAATGATGCCAATGTACTTATGGCCAACTCTTGCATGTATTCCCGCACATTGCAGCAAAGAGGGGAACAATACAAGTCTAGAATTACATTCTCTTTTCGGATAACTTGCTTTCATTCTGGATTAATGTTTTTGAATAGTGTGCTTTCCTTCCTTCAACTTTACCCAAGCTGAACAGTGCAACTTATTTAACATCGATCAAAGTCTTCAGTATTTCTACTGAAATCTGTATTTTTGAAACATAAACATTGTCCAATTCCACCCACATTTCATCATTTTCAACCTACAATTAAAATAGAAATTCTCAGATACTGGACTCCTACTAACTGTGCAAAAGGGCTGTATTTGAAGGCCTGACTCACCCCCTATAGCTCTGTTCACAGTTCAGTTATAAATCTGAGGCAAGAGGCTTTTCCTCAGTTTGAAGGAACTCTCTCATCTTTGGACCTAGACTATGTTATCAGTATAGACTCCTGCTGTGCAAAAGGGCTGTATTTGAAGGCCTGACTCACCCCCTATAGCGCTGTTCACAATTCATTTATTAATCTGAGGTGAGAGGCTTTTCCTTGTTTGAAGGGACTCTCTCATCTTTGGGCCTAGACTGTGTTATTGATATGGACTACAGGACTGTATTTGAAGGCCTGACTCACCCCCTGTAGCACTGTTCACAGCTGAGTTATAAATCCCTGTTACCCCGAGTTCACAGTTTGTGAGTTACTCTGCGAGGAGGAGTCGGTGTGAGCACTTACATGTACTAAATGGGAGAAGTCAATGACCTCACTTCTCCCTCTAGTCATCCCCATACATACACTCTGTCCAGCCTCTGTAGAACCTAGACTTCAAAGAGTAGCGGTATAGGCTAGCATTGCGGTTTCGGTTCTTCAGAGGCTGGACAGGAGCAGAAGTCCTACCTATAGATCATCCCCATACATAGGAGCAGAGGTCCTACCTATAGATCATCCCCATACATACACTCTGTCCAGCCTCTGTAGAACCTAGACTTCAAAGAGTAGCGGTATGGGCTAGCATTGCGGTTTCGGTTCTTCAGAGGCTGGACAGGAGCAGAAGTCCTACCTATAGATCATCCCCATACATATAGGAGCAGAGGTCCTACCTATAGATCATCCCCATACATAGAAGTAGAAGTCCTACCTATAGATCATCCCCATACATAGGAGCAGAAGTCCTACCTATAGATCATCCCCATACATAGGAGCAGAAGTCCTACCTATAGATCATCCCCTAGACTGCACCAATAATGGTTCATATCTTTCTCATTTGCTTTAGACTAACAATTGCAATTTCTATAGATCTATGCTTTGTGCAATCTGTATTTGACATTTTAACTTAATAAAAGCTTTAGAGTAAGAGGAACTGTAAGGTAGAAGACATACACAATGAATAGCGTACATGGGTCAGATCTTCACAAAATGTACAATCGGCAGATCTAAACATTTAGTAAATTCTGCTAAATTCAACTAAAAATAGTCAATGTTAGGTATATTTGTACATATTTGATATTGCCTTGATTCAAAATATCTCTTTGGTTATGTTGAACTATATTTTGAACATCACTTCGATTTGTGTAGGAAAATTGTATATTTTCTGACGATTTCACACACAGGCCAATCCATAGGTCTAATGAAATCGACTAGCGGAGACATACTGAATGCTGTAGGAATAGAGTAGACTAGACATGTATGGGTCAGATTTTCAGAAAATGTACAATTGGCAGCTGTACCCATTTAGTAAATCCTGTTAAACTAGGCTGCAATTTGATCACTACTAGGTAAATTCGAGTATATTTGGCATTGCATTGATTCTAGCAATATGTTTGGTTAGGTTTAACTGTATTTTGAACTTTATTTTCGTCTGAAATTTAGATTATTTGAGAAGATTGGCGAAGTTGAATTGTACATTTTCTGAAAATCTGACCCGTATATGTCAGAGTCAATTACTCCCAGCCTATATCAAGTAAGGAGATATTCGTATTGTTGTTAGTGTTAACACTCGACCACTGTCACAGTAAATGACGAGCAAGTAATTAAGTGTCCTGGACGGTGAACATGTATGGGTGAAGTCGTCGGAAAATGTACAATTCATTTCACAATACATAACCAAACAGGTTTTTGAATCAGGGTAATGCAGAATATACTCAGATATACATATATGAATTAGGTACGTATATGGGTCAGATCATCAGAAAATTACAATTCACCTTCACCAATCCTCTCAAATAACCCAAATTTAAGACAAAAATAGCTTCAAAATACAGTTTAATATAGCAGAACAGATATTTCAAATCAACATAACACAAAATATACTCAGATATACCTGGTATTTATCATTTTTCAGCTGGCAATTGTACATTTCTAGGCGAACTGACCCATATATTCCCGTGGAAGCAAATGACTAATCTCTGGCTATGAGCCATAGGCAAAGTATTCATGGTCTGCTGTAGTAGTAGCTCTTTTCCTAACTGCATGAATGCAATCCTTCCCCTCGTCTTATTCATAGGGTCAGCCTCAATGACGACCTTCCTAATGAGCGTCTCAGTATCGGGGTCACCTCCCGCCGCCCACGGGGAGGAGGCGGGGGGGGGGGGGGAGGCCCGGCTGCTGCCTCGCTGCTACTGCCTCAAGGGCATTGCATGGGAGGTGCGGGTCATGTGGGTGAAATCGCCAGAAAATGTACAATTCACCTTCACCAATCCTCTCAAATAACCCAAATATAAGACGGAAATCAGGTTCAAAATGCAGTTCAACATAACCTAACCGATTGATTGAATCAAGGCAATGTTAAATGTTCTCAAGATATACCTAGTGTTGACGATTTTGCGGTCTAATTTAGCAGAATTTACTAAATGTGATGATCCGCCAATTGTACTTTTTCTGAAAATCTGACCCATGTAATGAATAGAGACTATTTGGTTTGTGGGCAATGGTAGAGCTGGCAGTGGGGGGTTGGGTGGACACAGAAGGGATCGGTGTTACTAGTGGTTTTAGGGGGGGGGGGGGGTACTACCTCCTTTCTAAAAACCCCTTAGGCTGTGTTGATGAAGGGGGAAGGGGAAGTAGACATGCATATGCTGTTAGCAGCCTCCCACTCGGATAAAAGCCGGAGGGAAACTGGGCACTTGAGTGCAGAAAAAGATGTCAGTTTAGACAGGCTGGGGGCAGGTCGGGGGGAAGGTGGGGGGACATGGGAGTCCGATAAGGAGGCTCAGGCCAATAATATTAATGGCATCTCGAGAGGATTTTGTTGAAAAGAATTATTGCACTGTGATCGGAAGCTGGGAAATGTTGCTGAGGACCGTCGGTAGTAATAGGGGATTTGCATAGCCGCCATTTTGAATCTTGATTCGCATGGAATTATGGGACTATTGGTACAGTCTAAAATCTATAGAAAATATGCCATGTTCAGCATGGACTAGAGTCTATGTATCAATGCTCTGATGTCAATATCCATGTGGTATACATGATTCCAAGAAACAAGTCCCCATCTTTCCCATTGTGCATTTGATTTTCATAGATCATTTACAAAAACTTTGATATTGGTGAAAACATTTTTGTAATTTTCGATAAAAATGTTGCTAAATATTTCGTGGGGTCAGAACCAAAAGGTCGTATATAGCATTTTTGCATAATTTCACTTTTTCTCATGGGGTGAATAACCATTTCATTCCGCAAATTTTGATCTAGTCTTCATAAACATTTGATGATTATTAATGATTTTAGGCACAAAACAAAAACATCTTATCTCAATGCCAGCAAAAATTGTTTGAGCTAAAACCACTTAGATCCAAATACAACCTTTGGCCAAGGAGTTATTTTCATTTATATGTTGATATGATTACTGCCTAAATGATGTATCTCTACTTGAGATATTTTGGCATTGACAATATTCTAATATTTCTTTTAAATATAAGGAGCAAAATATTGTATCTCTCTCTACGCCGTTTTGGCAAAAATGTTTGTGAGTGATTGATGGGAAATTTTAAGAGCCAAAAGGTTGTAATTCCAGATAAGTCATTTTGGCAATGATAATAATCATAGTTCCTGTGGAAGAAATAATAACAAGAAGGGCGTATTTGAATATACCACCTTTTGGCAAATATAATATTCAGCAAAATCCACTCAAAATCACAATGCCATAGGACGTATCTGAAGATACATCCTTTTGGCAAAACTTATATTCAGAGATGTCAAAAATAATCCAAGTGCTTGAGGAAGTATCTCAAGATAAGTCCATTTGATAAAACTATTATTCTGGGGAATCCTAAAAAATTTCGGCACCAAAAGACGTATCTCAAGATAAGTCCTTTTAGCACTAGCATATTTATAGGCCATTTGTGTTGAATTTTTATCAATTTTCCTCTTTTGAAGGCCCATTATTATTCAAATGGAACGAATTGCATTCCTTAATTCTTTCAACAAGCACAATTCATGAACTTGGGTGACAATGGAGCCCCTCAATGAAATATCAAGAAAGAAAATGAGGAAACCCCTATTGAAAAGTGTCCAATGTGACATTTTCCAAGGTTTTATTAATAAACTATGATACTAATTTATTACTGACTCAATATAAGATGTCTTTTATAAGAGTCTTCGGGGATGCATATTTTGATACAAAGATTGTGCAGATCGCATTTATAGTTCGTGAATTATAACCAAAATACTTTAAAAAAAAACATACTTGGTTTTCGTGACACCATTCCTTGAGGGTGCTCTCTCTGGATAGGCCCGTTCTTTTCGAATGCGGGATTGAGATAGTCCACTTGGCATCTCATGATACCCTAACTGTTTCCAAGGTTGTGCCTCCTATGAATCGTTTCACCTTGAAGGGCCCATCCCATTTGGGACAGATCTTCTTACTGGCCAAAGGATGGTTGTAGCAGTATACAACAGCACCCACCTCAAAGTGTCTAGGGTTTGCCTTCCGGTCATAATCTCATTTCTGGTGCACTGCCAATACTCTGAGGTTATCCCGGACAAATTGATGCCATCGCCCTAGTCGCATCCAATATCTTAGGTTCTCTATGAACGCCACTCGATCATCGAAAATCCAGGCTCCCCGGTTCTACTCCAGTCAAGTCCATTGGAGTGACCAGGTCTGTCCCAAATACAATAGAATTTGCTGTGCACAGAGTGTTCATGTGTATATTAGCCCAATAGGCATGGACGATACACAGAGCCAGCATATCCCAATCAGAGGAACTATAGTCTGTCAGGCAGGACAACTGTTCAACCAGAAATCAATTAAATCGCTCTGCCTGTCCATTAGACTGGGGTCTATACGGCAGGGTGATTAACTTTGATTCCGGGTGATTCCGAGCATTTCAAACAAACCCTTCAACAATGCAGACCTGAACTCCAACATCCAAAGCACAAGATCCATTCTTGGAAGACGACTTCCACACACCGCTCCTCTGTGTGGTCTGGCATAGGATAGGCCTCTACCAATTTCGAAAAATGGTCCACCACAACCAGCACATAGTTGTTCCCTTGCAGGGTAGGGTTGAAGAGACCAATAATATCCGGAATCCAGGAAACCGCATCAGCATTAAGGTGCTTCTTCCCTGCCCTATGGAGAATGATAGTTTGATCCAGGCCATACTCTTGCAGTTGAGCAAGCCTATGGCAAGCATATCCATTGGATCTTTAAAGTTCAGCAACCAATGCAAGGATGCGTGGTCCGTCCATACACAGAAATTCTGGTTTCCAAAAGGCAATGCCGGAACATCCCCAGGTAGGTGAGTACTGCTAAAAGCTAGCGTTTCATAGCACAGTAGTTCCATTGGGCCTTATCTAAG
Source organism: Sthenelais limicola (assembly GCA_942159475.1). Lineage (NCBI taxonomy): Eukaryota > Metazoa > Annelida > Polychaeta > Phyllodocida > Sigalionidae > Sthenelais > Sthenelais limicola. The sequence goes on along the minus strand of OW804097.1, from coordinate 38,269,236 downwards.
CTATTATTAGCATACCCAAGTACTACCTCCTTTCTGTCTTGTTCTTGGAACAGGACTCTCGCCATGCCAAAACCACTGGCATACAAGTCGAGGGTAAATTTCCCTTCCTTCTGGGGATACCCTAACACTGGGGCCTTGGAAGGCAACTTCGTATTCTGGAGTCCATTCTATGGATCTAGTATACCACTTATCTTTTCCTGCAGCGGTTACTATCACCTATAAAGGAGCAACAATCAAGACAAATTTCGGCTGAAATTCCCGGTAATAGAATGCAAATCCTATAAATTGTCGGTTCTCCTTCGCCTTATCTAGCCTCGGGCAATCTTGGACCTTCTGCACTTTCTTTGGGTCAGCGCGGATGCCCTTGTCCGAAACCAGTTTCCCCAAGTATTCCACCTCTCGGTGGAAGAGTTCATATTACTTCAATCCATAATCCTTTCAATCCATAACTTCATCATCTAGAAAGCCTAGGCAAGACTTCCATTTAAAATAAAGTACCACCTTCAGTACCATGGTACTGCAATAGGTTCTTTTATTAAATAAAAACATACCTGTAGTTCAGAAATATCCCTAGTATCTATTAATATGTTGATAGAAGCATTTGAAACAACTGAAATAGACTTGATTCAAGATTCATGACTACCGCCATTTTGGGGAAGATTACCCACAATCCTCCTTGATTTTGTTGTCATCAAGGCTGAGCCAATCTTGGCTCCATATCGGCCTATTTTCCTCCCTTCAGATCCCTAATAAGCTATTTTCTTTGCTAATAGTGAGTGAGAGAGGATATAACTAGACTGTTATGGGTTTGTTTCAACTTAGATGGTTTGAAATGAACCCTGTATAGTCCCGAAAGGTTTTGTTATTGTGAGCTATAAGAGGGGGCGATTAGAGTGTTCCTGTTTTGGCCAGACTTGTTTACTCCTTACGAAATACCTTCTCTTTCATAAAATCACACTTTAGAAAGTGAAATCTGGCCATGAATAGCATGTAGACATTCAGATTTAATGGGCACATGCTTATTTCTGCTATATATATTGTTGCAAAAACTCCAGCAGGAGGAGGAGCATGACCATGGTGCACTCCCCATGCTAGCATGGCTGGCTGGATTTTATCATGAGTGACGTCACAACTTCTCCGAAGATGTCTGCCTATATGAAACATCATAATCCAAGATTCTAAGCCCTCCAGAACTCTTATTTTTCACCATATTTATGTTCGAACCTAGCTGACATTGATTTTACCTCAAGAAATAGGGATAATGCCCCCCTGACACTGTACGCATCCAAAGAGTTGTAAGCCTTACAACTCCTTACAACTAGTTTTCCAGTTGTAAGGTCCGTTTTTGAGCTGTTGTTCACGACAAAACTCAAGATTCAAATGTTGAATCGGATTGTACAGTGTGAGTGCCAGTTGTGAGGCTTACAGCTCGTAAGACTTACAACTCGGAAAAGAGAAAAAAAACAAGTTGGGCTATCCAATATTCACAAAAAACACTTTTTTCGCCTATTTTTATAGGGGTGCTCCCGATTTGAGTCTAGCATTCGCTGGAAGGTTGCCGGGGCATTACACAGTCCAAAGGCCATCACCTTAAACTGGAACAATCCCACACTGTCCAGGGCACAGAACCATTTATTTCCGCCTTGCACCTCAACACATTTCATTGATCCAAGGGATTGCTATTCAAGAATGCTTGGAATGCCTGCACAATCGTGGAGGGATCAGTGTTGGAGTCTTCCATCACTTCCTGCATGGCTTCTGAGGACTGTACAACAGCCCTGTAAGTGGGACCTCCTCTCCCACTTATTTTACAGAGTGGTGTTGTTGCAACAGGTGTGACAGAGGCCATGCTAATTGTAGCTATGGTTGCCATGTGGCAACTTCGTCCATGTGGCAACTTTCCCAACTTCTGACCAATAAAGTGCCCTTTGGAGGTCATTGGGTTGTTTCAAACAAACCCACACTGCCATATCTTAGTTGGTCAATCCCTGCAAATAAATCCTAAGGCCTGGCCCCAGCTCTGCCAACTGTTTCCTAGTCCCACACTTCAACTGGTGCCAGAACTGCTTTGGAGTCCAGTTGTACGCTTCAGCGACAACCTTGGACTCCACCAGGTACACGCGCCAGGAGCTCTTGCCATTCCATGGCTTCAACTGAGGCATTTTGTCATAGTGACTATCTTCACCATCAGAGTACTGGTAGTCAAAGTCTGAGTCTGAGTTGCTGGGTCTGTCAAATGCCAGGCCAGCGACTAACGATCGGTCTTTTCTCTGAGAGCATCTCAAGCGGATTTCCCCAACTTGATTCTCTACAGAACAATCAGAATCATGTCTCCTAATCTTGAGTGAAAACAGTGGGGAGGGAGGGACCTGCATGTTCTTGGACCCACTTCCCTTGTTGGTTTTCGCCCCAGTAGAAGGATCGCCCTTGCTACTGCAAGCACCAACTTCGCCTCCTGGTTGTTCGTCATTTGTATCATCGGAAACCAATTCTATCCTCACTCTGTGGCTTTCCTTAGGAGACAATGTTGCCCCCATCATTCCTTTAGAGAAAGTCACCCTTCTATCCGTTTCTTCACCCTTACTTCACCTTCCTTACTTCACCTTATGAATCAGCGATGGTTGACGTCACCGGATTAAGTGGAGTTTGTTTAGCTGCCATTCCTTGGATCATGCCTAACAAATCTTGCTGCAACTCAGTTGTATGGAGTTTGGCCTGTTTGTTGGATTCCTGCAGCTCAAGGATTTGCACCTTGTAAGCATGGCGGACAACGTGTCTGCTTCAAGTGCTCTCATACATGCTTTAAGATGTTATTGATTATGATCAACTGTTGGATATGATTACTGATATCCTCTCCATAAGCCTGTTTGTGTTCCTAGTTGCATGTTACCCCTGCCAGAGAATTTGAAGGTTGTCATCAGACAATTTTTCAGGGTTTTGTCTCCACCTGCCGAAAGCCAACCCTCCGAATCGATCTGCCGGTGGTTGGTGTGCACTGCTGGATGGTGTTGACCCATTTGAACATGCCCATCAGTGGCGGGGCCATTCCGAATATCTCGCTGGGCAGCATCAAACCCTTGTCGGGTTCCATGTCTATGGTTATGGAGGAGATATCTCGGGCCCCCATTATACCATTTACTGGTAGTCCTTTTGCAGGTCTTGCCTGTTACGGCAATATCGAATCCACTTCCAACATGTTCTATGTGGATCAAGTTTTCAACAGAATTTTTCTGCTACAGCACTCTAATCCTCCAAGAGGAATATGTGACAATCAAGCCTCCAAGGCTCACTGCTAGAAGCAGTTTCTATTCCTCCGAGGAAGGAATATGGAACGGCAAGGAGACTGCTTGCAAGGTCAGCTTTGTGGGGTCAATTGTATGGCACCAATTGTAGTGAACTCTTGTCTATAATAAATGGCGCAAATTACTAGACTATGACCAACTCTTTTGGCGGCTCTGGATCTCGACAAAGGTAAATAAAGACACCAACCATTGCAAGCATTGACAAGGCACAGGAATGTCAAGGACATCTGACCATACATAAACAATTGACATGGATAGTTATTTCAAACCTCTAATCCACTACACAAGCACAACAAAAATCAAATTAATGGTTATTAATTGGTATTAAGCCACTTTCCATGGTAGAAGACTAAAATATTGTGAAATTGGTGGAATTGGCCATATCCTATCTAGTGCAACAGCTCTTGTACACATTTATGTGGCCAAACACGCATAAATACTTGTGGTGCCTGATCAATGAACATCAACTTGAAATATCATAAAACATTGCTTAAATATACATTAAAGCAAGGAATTTCTTTTAAAAATGTAATAAAGTGCTTGGCAGAGGGTCGAGGTATGACTTTGTGACACAATATTTATGCCAATATTCATCAAACAACCTTGGCCCAGAATGTCTTATCTGGAAATAAGATGTTTTGTCAGAAAAAATCAACAAGAATTGTTCCAACATGTCAGTGCTAGAAAGTTGTATATGGAGATACAGTCTTTTGGCACTGAATATTTAATAAGAATTGTTCCAACATGTCAATGCTAGAAAGTTGTATTTGGAGATACACTCTTTTGGCACTAAAGATTGAACAAGAATTGTTCCAAAATGTCAGTGCTAGAAAGTTGTATTTAGAGATACAATGTTTTGGCGCTTAAGATTTAACAAGAATTGTTCCAAAATGTCAGTGCTAGAAAGTTGTATTTGGAGATACACTCTTTTGGCACTAGTAATATTATTAGAATTTAAGGTATGTCTTTGAGCCAAAATGGCTCAATTGAAGGTACATCGGTTTGGCCATTATAAAAATTCAGCAAAATCCAGAAAAAATATTTGCCAATAGGTTGTATATGACTCTATGTTTTGTATCATCCTATGTTTCAATCATATGATATGTGGATCACTTAAGGTTGAAAAATATTTGCATTACCAATATTGCGTTGACAGCTAGTATACATGAAATCATAACTTAATTTGCAATTTAGTTTTTTTCAATTTACTCAAAACATGTCAAAAGTTAGATACAACCTTTTGGCTCTGACCCCACGATTTGTATGTCAGATTTCATCAGAATCATCCCAGCATGCACTGTGACAGACATGCGCAATGCAAATTCCCTATTGTCAACCTTTGTCACCCTAAAAGACTGCGACCTGAGAGATATATTTGGGACAGATTGTCAGAAAATGTACAATTCACCCTCACCAATCCTCTCAAATAACCCACATTTAAGACAAAAATGAGCTTCAAAATACAGTCCCACATGGCAGAACTGATAATTATTCTAAATCAATATACAATACCAAATATACTCAGATATACCCAGTGTGTATACCCTTTTCAGCCTAATTTAGCAGAATTTCCTAAGTGTATAGAGCTGCCAATTGTACATTTTCTGGCAATTTCACTCACATATTTATATTTATGCGCCCTGTTCTTCCCCTGAGTTCACCTCAACTGTGCTGACTCCTATTTTCTAGATACCATGTTATGGCCATGACCCTGGCTGAAGAGAATGTTCATACATTGTACCATGGCCCCGCTCTAACAGTTTGCCCTTTTGGGTAGGCATGGAATACAGGTCTCCTCTCATCTGGTAGAAAACACATTGGCTATAATGAGGAAGAAGCATTAGGGTCAGATTTTCAGAAAACGTACATTCGGCAGATCTACACGTTTAGTAAATTCTGCTAAATTAGACTGTAAAATGGTTAATATTAGGTATATCTGAGGATATTTGACATTGCCTGGATTCATACAATCTGTTTGGTTATGTTGAATTGTATTTTGAACCTGATTTATGTCTTAAATTTAGGTTATTAGAGAGGATTGGTGAAGACGAATTGTACATTTTCTGGCGACTTGACCCATTAGGTTTATTGCACCAATGAGCATAAAACAATGTTATGTAGTCTCGTTGGCTCGCCTCCACAAGAGCGAGTCAGGAACTCTCAACTCCTGCCGGGCTATTTCATTAGTTCCGGGTAGAATCCACGCGGGAGGAGTGTTATGTTATTATTGTGGAAGAATATCTGCCGTGTCTGAAAAACTGTGAATTAATTGTCTAGGGCCCCCCCCCCCCCCCCTCCCCCCAAAAATAGGTGTGTTTCCGATTTATCTGGCTGAAAACTAGGTAGGGGTGGTGGTATTTTTTTTTGAAACCACCTTCCAGGAATTGAAAGAAATGTCTATTTCATAACAATAGTTGTTTTAAACATGGGAAATGTGCTTTTTGACAGTTCCTGGTTAGTAAAACCAGTTTTTCTATAAGCTTTTTTGTCAAAAAATCCAAAAAAGTAAGATATGGTAAAAAAAAATCAGGTATGGTAAAAAAAAATTGTTTAGGTAGGGTAAGGTTTTTCTAGGTTGGTGGGGGGGGGGGGGGGGGGGGAAGTAAATCGGAAACACACCTTCTCTTTTGGGCCCTTGCATAAATAATTCAGAAATGTTGAGGCCAGGTGCTGTGAAACACAACAATAATTGATGTAGCCTATGAATGTTGGACGTATCCATTCCTTAGTTACCATCTTGTAAGTGCTGTTCAGTCTCAGAACAGATGAGAATGGTATCTCATTGATTGGACGCCTACTGCGCTAATAAGTTTCCTGTCCTAGTACTAGACGTTCCAATGGGAATATAATGACATTTTGCGGTCTTAATTAATGGAATCATAATGACACTTTGCGGTTTTGGGGTGTTGCGGTTTTGGGGTGAGAGGCTTCTTTCCCTTCGTTTGAAGGGACTCTCTGAACTTTGGGCCTAGACTGTAATGTAGTCTCATGAATTTAGAAAGTACCCATTTCTTACAATGTTGTTGTTCATTAAATGGCTGTATAATCCTGAGCCTTGTTCGTGGAAAGTTCTCTCTCACGCTACATTCGAGGGCGAAATCACCAGAAAATGGAAAATCTGTCTTCACCAATCCTCTCTAATAACCTATATATAATTAAGACATAAATCAGGTTCAAAATTCAGTTCAACATAACCAAATAGACTGTTTGAAGCAACACTATATCAAATATACCTAGCTTTGTCCAAATTCCAGTTTGATTTAGCCGAATTTACTAAATGTGTAGAGCTGCCGATTGCGCATTTTATGAAAATCTGACCCATGAAGGGCAATGACCTGCTCATTCTGACTCGACGTGTTGACATCGGGGAGAAGCCCTTGGAGCTTATGTCTAATATAACTAACAGATTATACTCGTCGCGTTAGGCGATCATGGACTGCAATTGCATCCGGAGTCGGTTAATATCGCGCGAAGTTCAGGCGACTGAATGGCGTCCGATGACAAAGAAAGGAGGGAGTGCAGTGCGGTCGTCGACCCCTGCTGCCGTTTGGCAATAATATTCATTCATTGTTGTCAACACAAATGGGTGAAATCGCCAGAAAGTGTACAATATGTCTTCAGCAATACTCTCAAATAACGCAAATTTTAGACAATAATGATGTTCAAAATACTGTTCAGCATAACCAAACAGTGCTTGGTTCAAGGCAATACCAACTATACTCAGATATAGGTTTTGACCATTTTTTAGTCTTAATTTAGCAGAATTTACTAAGTATGTAGATCTGCCAATTGTACTTTTACTGAAAATCTGACACAAATACCCGGTGTGAGGGGGTGCCACGCAGCTATCTGAACATCTTGAAGTCCTTGGTGAACTCTAGGCCCAAACCCTCAGATCAGATAAGAATGGTATATCAGTGATTAGACGCCTACTTCACTAATCGATTTCCTGGTCTAGGACTCGGCGTTCTAATGAAAATATAATGATATTTTGCAGTATGGAATTATAATGGCACTTTGTGGTTTGAGGCGTGAGGCTTTCCCTCCGTTTGAAGAGACTCTCAACTTTGGGCCTAGACTGTTAGAAGCCATCGATGTAGGGTGGAAAATGGGTGTTTGTGGATGGGCTTACTTGCTCTGGGAAAATAATTCGCTACCGGTTTTCAGGATACTCCTTACCACTATTAACGATTTGCCATTATATCCTAGCATAATATCCCCGCTGATGGCTGGATAGTACCACAGTTTGGTGTTGGGTAGCTCCTCGTCATAGCAGCATATGGGTGTAGTCATCATACAATTGACCTTCGCCAATCCTCCCAAATAACCCAAATTTAAGATGAAAATGAGATTCAAAATACAGCTGTACAATACAACATAACGGATATTTTGAATCAAGAGAATACCAAATATACTCAGATATACCTAATATTTCTCAATTTTCTAACCTAATTTAGCGGAGTTTACTAAATGTGTAGAGTTGCCGAGTGTACATTTTCTGACGACCTGACCCATATATCTATAATATAAGACAGGAGGGAGGTGGCAGAGGTGCAAGCTTGAGTAGTGCATGGAAATGTTTCCCTGGTCCAGGATCCTGCCAACTCGACCGTACGGCAGTGTATCACCACACCACTGTATAGTAAGGACACCCTCTCCTGGGCGTTAGCTATCAACATACGCAATTATTCATGGATAGAGTATTAGGGAGATTCAGCAAGTCTAACTATACGTAAACGTATCCGTACGTTAAAAGGAAGAAAGAGGTCCAGCATGGCTGGAAAAACATAACTTAACATATCAAGCAAAATGTTTCATCTCACAATTTATTTTCTATACATGTATACAAATGCAACGTAGTTCAAAACAAAAAGATGCGGATACGGTTACGTAATTGAGATACGTTTGCCTGCGGAAACTCTCTATTGACTAGGGAACACGGTCGACAGTACCGCGCAGTGTTTACGTCCGCTTAACTGAAAGTTTAACCTTTTGCCCTTGTAAATGAGGTGCGCTAAAGAAGGATGTATCCCAGGTTTTGCAGCGAGTCATTAATCTCATCTCCCAACTCCTCCAATTTGTGATTTTAAGGAACGCCGGCCTTGGCTCTTGGGCCCAAAGTAAGATTAATTCCCTATTAGTATGCGAGGCTTTTGAAGCGAGAGTGTAAGGTCGTTGGGAAAGTTCAGTGACGGGTTAAAGGGTCAGATTTTCAGAAAATGTACAATTGGCAACCGAATACATTTAGTAAATTCTGCTAAATTAGGCTGCAATTTGGTCAATACTAGGTAAATTCGAGTATATTTAGCATTGCATTGATTCTAGCAATCTGTTTGGTTAGGTTCAACTGTCTTTTGAACTTTATTTTCGTCTGAAATTTGGGTTATTTGAGAGGATTGGCGAAGTTGAATTGTACATTTTCTGAAAATCTGACCCATGAGAAGCATGGCTTTGTTATAAACCGACGAGAAGTGCTCTGTCACCGTCAACGTCTATTTTAAAAGCCCCCCCCCCCCCCCCGCCATATCCCCCTTAGTCTTACCCCCACCCGACCCCTGAAATATTACAGTTTAATAATATTGTGTTACTAACACCTAACGCCGAAGTAAAAGTAACAAAGAAAGATTATTTCCTTTGCTGGATTGCTGTCGGGTGTGCAGTGCAGCCATCTAAATGCCCCTTGTTACCAGCACAAAGCGACCATATTATTGTCGTAACTGCACGCTTTAACACGAATTTAACGGTTCGCCACGCAAGCCCTGTGCGACTAATTAACGCTAGGTGATCGCAACGCATGGAAACCGGCCATATTGCACAGGCACATCACACTTCCCTCCATCGTTTTCATATTACGTTAGAAGTTGATCATAGTATACAATAATCACGAATCTACGTCACCGAACGTAGTGAGGTTAGTAGATTCTACTAATTATTCACAGAAGATTCTGTTGCGACGAGAATAGTCAATTTTAACCTATGGCAGTCTGGGGCCAAACCCTCAGATCAGATTAGAAGGGTATGTTAGTGATTGGACGCCTACTTCGCTAATCGGTTTCCTAGCCTAGGACTAGGCGTTCTAATGAGAATTTAATAACATTGTCATGATTGTGCCGTCTTAAGGCGAGAGGTTTTCCCTTCAGTTGAAGGGGCTCTCACATCTTTGGGCCTAGACTGTATGGGACCTTGGGGAGTGCTTTTACGAGGGGCATTTTAACCCCGTGGAAGTGGGATCAGTTTTCCCTCCCGAGGGTCACCCCTTTCCAGCAATTGCACATTGCCCGTAGATTGTCCAAGCCCCCCTTGGACTCTCATTATTGCCCCCGCCACGTGGAGGTCAACTGGAAAGGGAAGTCCAGACCTCCTCCTGGGCAACACAAGGGTCAGTCTCATGGTCAACAACACCTAATTGGGTCAGATTTTCAGAAAATGTACAATTCGCCTTCACCAATCCTCTCAAATAACCCACTTATAAGACAGAAATGAGCTTCAAAATGCAGTTTAACATAACAGAACCAATACTTTAAATCAATACGATACCAAATATACTCAGATATACCCGGTATTCATCATTTTTCAGCCTAATTTAGCAGAGTTTTCTAAATTTGTAGACCTGCCAATTGTACATTTTCCGAAAATCTGACCCATTTGCCATGGCAACAGAGAACACGCTTTGGTATTGTCTGAATTTACTCTCGTTGGTATTGTTAATGCATGTCGACTAGTGCTTGCTCTCCATGACAACTATTGGACTTGTGTCAGGATCAATAGGGGACTTGCATATGCCACTGCGCATGTCTATTACAGTGCATCCTGGGATGGATTCTTTTGAAATCTGACATACAAATATTTAGCAATTTTTTTATCGAAAATTGCAACAATGGTTTCACTAATATCATAGCTTGTGTAAATGATCTATGAAAACCAAATGCATGATGGGAAAGATGAGGACTTGTCTTATGGAAACATGTATAACACATGGATATTGATATTAGAGCATCAATAAATAGTCCATGCTTAACATACATGGTATGTTTTCTATAGATTTGTATACTGTACCATTAGTCCCATAATTCCCTGTGAATCAAGATTCAAAATTGCGGCTATGCAAATCCCCTATTGTGGCCTCTATATTGTCCCCCCCCCCCCTCCTCCTGAATGACGTGTCCTGATTGTCTTTTTGTAAATAAATCTGTCATCGTTTGGGATTTGGGCGTTTTTCTTCATTGTATAAATCCACATTTGCTATTCACGCCGCCTGTCCAATGCAGATTCATGACAAGTTGGTTTTTGCCCAGAAATGAGCTGACATTTCTGCCCAAAATGGCGTGTCACAGTGTGGCTTTCACAGTAGTTCATACTCCCAAGATATGGCTGCGTTTGTCAATCAAAATACCTGGCCGTCTTCATAAATCAGAAGGGACAGATTTTCAGAAAATGTACAATTGGCAGCTGTACACATTCAGTAAATTCTTCAAAATTAGGCTACAATTTGGCCAATACTAGGTCAACTCGAGTATATTCGGCATTGCATTGATTCTAGCAATCTGTTTGGTTAGGTTGAACTGTATTTTGAACTTTATTTTCGTCTGAAATTTGGGTTATTTGAGAAGATTGGCGAAGTTGAATTGTACATTTTCTGAAAATCTGACCGTAGAGATGAATGTTGTGGTTTAGTGGCTAGTTGGTCCCTCCAGCTACTGGGCCTTGAGTTGCTGGTGCGGGGAACGCAGCCATGGGACGCCAAGCTAGTCATTTGTGACGCGTCGAACAATGGCCATGAGGTGGCAGAGATGATTTATGGTTGTGATATTGTTATCAGCGGCTGACCTGTCCCTGCTATAGCACCTCTCACCTCTCAGTGCCCCTCGCTGCCTTTTCCCTGGCAGGCTCTCGCCAGGCCCTGTCTGTGTAGCCTTTAGACTGTCGCTTGTTGTTGCCCGCTCTGTCCCTGTGTAGCCTACATGCTGGTCTCAGTCAGGTCCAGACGGCCACATTCCTCCATTCCACATCCAGCGATAAGCTTAACCACAAGGCTAAGACTAAGGCTAAAAGTGTTAATGACCCCTAAAACTTAGGGGTCTAAAACTGCCTTCTGAACCTCATCTATTTCCCCCTTCTATTACTCATCTCTCTCTCTCTCTCTCTCTCTCTCTCTCTCTCTCTCTCTCTCTCTCTCTCTCTCTCTCTCTCTCTCTCTCTCTCTCTCTCTCTCCCTCCCACCCCCTCTCTCTCCCTCCCTCCCTATTTTACTCACTATTCTGCACCCCTCTCCCACCCCGTGTCAAGAGCCCCCTTTCTCTGAACTCTTCTGGGTTGTTTTTTACCTGTCAGTGGTAGCCCCCTCTGCACGCATATTATGAATTCTCTAATTACCGTCCATTTCCAATCAAAACAACAGGTACGATTCACTCACAGGCAAGGTGAACAAGTAGCGTCATATTCACGTACTAAGAGGGGCAAGTTTTCAGAAAATGAACAATTGGCTTTCACCAATCCCCTCAAATGACACAAATTTAAGACAAAAATCAGGTTCAAAATACAGTTCAACATAACTAGACAGATTTATTGCATGACTACAATACAGAAAACACAGGGGGGGGGGGTTCTTAAGTCTGGTCTTAGATTTCCCCTCTGAAAGTATTATTTCTCTCCGTTTTATTATTATGAAATATAAGTTGGCACATGTATATTCTGTATGTTCCAAAGGCATGTTGGTGAAATTGCCAGAAAATGTACAATTCACCTTCACCAATCTTCTCAAATTACCCTAATTTAGGAAAAAATGAGACTAAAAATTCAGTTCAACAAAATCAAGGCAATACCAATATACTCAGATATATATATGTAGTATTTACTATTTGTCAGTCTCATTTACTAATTTACCAGGTTCTACTGAATGTGTAAGGGTGGCCGATTGTACATTTTCTGAAGATGACCCATGTTCTTAGCTGGGTCCTATGTTTGTCTACCATAAGCTCTTACAGTATATTTACTTAATTAAAGCTAAGGCAGAAGATGTAACGGGGAATCAAGAGCTCATTCAATGTATCAAAGGAGAAATGGCTCCGGGAAATCTGATACAACTCACCAGTATATCTTGTTGCTCTGGAGATCCTTCCTTATACATGTAGTGTAGGCCAATCAAGCACGAGCAAGGCTGTGCCAAAGCATTGAAATGAAATGTATGTACTTGGCTGTACCCCGGAGCTCTCCCTATATTATTACTATATCAAATAAGAGTCTGCCCTTTTCGTCAATCTTCGTCGTGGGCAGTTTCTAGACGCTGACAACTATGTGGCTCCCTTTGCCCTTTTAGTCTACTCTTAATGAAGGAATGCTGAGTTGGCATTAGTCCCCGATTTCTCGATATCAAACCGATATCAAACCTCATGCATAGACATATTATATTGCTCTAGAACGAAGCCTTGTTCAGTCCGGGTCCAAACCCTCGGATTTTCTTGGATTTTTTTTATTCATTTAAAGGCCAAGTCATTAGTTATAATATGATTGTTACGAAACAGATCAGATAAGAATGGTATGTGAGTGATTTGACGCCTATTACGCTAATCAGTTTTCTAGGACTAGGCTTTCTATAACGGGACATTTTGCGGTCTCAATGGAATTATAATGGCATTTAGCGGTTTGAGGCGAGAGGCTTTCCCTCCGTTTGAAGGGACTCTCTCAGCTTTGGGCCTAGACTTATTGGACCCTTTCATCGATATCCACCGCCTGGAAATTGCCAGGAATGTGTCACTGTCCAGGCCTTTCCACATGGGTCAGATTTTCAGAAAATGTACAATTGACCTTCACCAATCCTCTCAAATAACCCACAATTAAGACAAAAATCAGCCTCAGTATGCAGCAACTGAAACTTTAAATCAATGCGATACCAACCGAATATACTCAGTTATACCCGCTATTCATCTTTTTTTTCAATCTAATTTAGCAGAATTTCTGAAATAAGTAGAGCTGCCAATTGTACATTTTCTGAAAATCTGACCCACATGTGTTCTAAGAGCATGCTTACTCTAGAGGCAGAACCCCCTCTATGAGGGCCAGATTTTTAGAAAATGTAAAATTGATCTTCACAAACCGTCTCTAATAACCCAAATTTAAGACAAAAATCAAGTTCAAAATACAGTTCAACATAATCAGATAGGTTTATTGAATGAATACAAAACAGAATACACTCAGATATACTCAGTATTTATCATTTGTCACACTAATTTAGCAGAATTTGAGAGATGTGCAGAACTGTAGATTGTGCATTTTCTAAAAATCTGACTATTTACATATCGCTCTGGCTTGGCTGCCCAAAACAGATGGCCAGCGGAACAGAGGGTACTCGTGGTCGCAAGGAACCTCATTAATCTCAGTAATCACTATGGTACTTGTTTAGGGGCCGCTTCAGGGTCAGTGGAAAATGGGGCATGGTCCGGGAAGTTAGTGTTACAAAGCGCCGGGTGGGGTCGTGACAATAGCCATCCTTGTCGGATATGGGAGAGAAGACAGCAGGAGGTCTGAACCTTCCTTCCTTCCTTCCTCTTCCTCGCCTTCTCTCTCTCCTTCCTCGCCTTCTTTTAAATCCAAATTCGCATGGAATTATGGGACTAATGTTAGAGTGTAAAATCTATAGAAAACATGTCATGTTTAGCATGGAGTATTTATCAATGCTCGAATATCAATGTCCATTGCATGTTTCCATGACACGTCTCTATCTTTCCCATCATGCATTTGGTTTTCATAGCTCTTTGATACAAACTCTGATATTGGTGAAAACATTCTTGTAATTTGGATAAAAAAAAACGTTGCAAAATGTATGAGATCTCATCAGAATCCATCCCATGATGCACAGACATGCGCAACGGCACATGCAAATGCACTATTGAGAATAGCCACGTAATATAATTGTAATAATGTAATATAATTGTAATAATGTAATATAATTGTAATAATGTAATGTAATATAATTGTAAGAAATTGAGTAGGCCTCCGAATCATGGGATTCTAATAACATTTTGCGGTTTGGAGCCAGATACTTTCCGTCAGTTTAGAAGGACTCTCAATTCTGAGCCTAAACTGAAGTGAAATATATATTATAATCGGTTCTCTCTCAAAGATATTAAGATATCAATTTTTTCACCGGGCACTGTTCGTGCAGTCGTATGAGCATGACGTTAGGATGTGTGAGGAAGCGCTATGCCTATAATTTATTCCCATTTCCGTCATGCTGATAAGCAATAATTTGCCTACACATTACCAGTGACCGCCCATGCCCTCCAAATATATACAGAAATATTACCGACTGACCGATACGCCTGAACCTGAACAAGTAAATACAAATATGGGTCAGATTTTTCAGAAAATGTACAATTGGCAGTTGTATACATTTAGTAAATTCTGCTAATTTAGGCTGCAATTTGGTCAATACTAGGTTGAATTGTATTTTGAACTTTGAAAGTGAATTGTTCATTTTCTGGCGAAATCACCCATATACAGCTGGCTTACCTGATGTGACCAGGTAATGGACCCACTCCATATATGCACTCTAGGTCCAAACCAGCAGATCAGATTGTCAGTGATTGAACGCCTACTGCGCTAATGGTTTTTATTGCCTAAGACTATCGGCGTTTTAATAGGAATATAATGTCATTTTGCGGTCTTAATGGAATTATAATGGCACTTTGCGGTTTGAGGCGAGAGGCTTTCCCTCCGTTTGAAGGGACTCTCTCAACTTTGGGCCTAGACTGTATTAACCTGCAGAATTTAACGTGACTTTCCATTTGTCTGTCCGAGAATCTTGAACATTCTAAAACATTAGTATCATAACTTTTCGAAGGCTTCGAATAATTTGTGTGACCTTCAGCGTTTGATTGCAAGACGGACATCTGACTCAAAGGATCCCGTTCAAGTCTTTTTAAAAAAGAAATATTGCTGGATTATTACTAGTGGATCATGTGTCGTCGCATTTCGTGAACAAGGAAATACCAGACCGGCCTGCAGTACATTGTTTTACATTCTTCAAATTCATCGGGATTCATTGCATTTGAATCGATGTTTACCGTATGTTATTCACTATTAAAGTGATATATCTGAGCTTTATTTAATCAGCTTTTTCTGACGAGGGGCTTTTCTGGTTGTGTTCTTAACCGTCCTACACTCTAGGTCCAAACCCTCAGATCAAATAAGAATGGTATGTCAGTGATTGGACGCCTACCTCGCTAATCAGTTTCCTCACCTATGACTAGTCGTTCCAATGGAATTACAATGACATTTAGGAATGGAATTATAATCGCACTTAAAAGTCTTTGCAGTTTGAGGCGAGAGACTTTCCCTCCATTTAAAGGGACACTCCCATCTGTGGGACTAGACTGCCTAGGAATTTCCCAGTGACTTCTTGATCCCCCAACGTATTTACATTTGGCGGGATTGGGTTGCTGCTGGATAGAGAGGGGTTAATTGTGTTGGCAAGAAGGAGAAACTAGAATATCAAAGCCATAAATCACAACATGACAGCTCCATATCACTTGCTCATATGAACTCTTCAACCTGGTTCCTGTGCTCGTGGGAGGTATATGGGTCAGATTTTCAGAAAATGTACAATTCGTTTTCACCAATCCTTTCAAATAGCCATCATTTAAGACAAAAATGAGCTTCAAAATGCAGTTTAACATAACAGAACTGATACTTTAAATCAATATCATACCAAGTATACTCAGATATACCCGGTATTCTTCCTTTTTCAGCCTAATTCAGCAGAATTTTCCAAATATGTAGAGCTGCCAATTGTACATTTTCTGAAAATCTGACCCATATGTGCGAAATTGCCAGAAAATGTACAATTCGCCTTCACCAATCTTCTCAAGTTACCCTAACTTAAGACAAAATTCAACAAAACCAAACAGATTGTTTGAATCAAGGCAATACAAAATATTCTCAGATATATCTAGTGTTGACCATTTTTCAGTGTAATTTAGCAGGTTCTACTGAATGTGTAGGGCGGCCGATTGTACATTTTCTGAAGATCTGACCCAGTCTAATCTAATCAGCTTGCCTTACATTAAGCACCACCCTCTTGGATACCTTCCTATCTATTCACCCGCTTTATCAGCTATCTAATCTCAAAGCAATTTTCCTATCATCTTTTCAAGAGAACTTGATTCAGCATTTGATGGCAATCATTATGGGATAATCATTTTCTAATGTTTCTTTATATGCTTTTAGATACAATTTAGAGGAAGTTTTATTCCCATGTTATTCTCCCTCTATATGAATGCATTTGATGTAGATAAACATGTGTATGCGAGTTGGACGATTTTCCTTGTGACAATCAAACCACAGGGTGAACTGAGATCAAGCTGAGACAGGTGAGCAGTGACCCCGCTCCCCCTCCCCCCGCCTCCCCCCCCCCCCCCGCCATACAGGTAGAAATCATGTCTTGCTTCAAACACCCGGCTCCTTGGTCTGCCTTAGCAGTCTAGGCCCAAACTTGACAGAATCCCTTCAAACGAAGGGAAAGCCTCTCACCTCGAGCCGCAAAGAGTCATGATTATAATTCCATTAAGACTGCAAAATGTCATCAAATTCCAATTAAAACGCCGAGTCCTAGGCCAGGAAACCGATTAGTGAGGTAGGCTCACATACCATTCTTATCTGATCTGAGGGTTTGGACTTAGACTGTTAGGACAAGATACGTTCAGGTGATGCTAATAACGAGGATTGCTTTTCTCTGAACAGTAAAATCTTATTATTTCATTTTTATTTTTTCAAAAATAAAATTATCATATATATTTAAAATATAGAAATTATACGTATTAGATGTCCTATTGTTTACTATCATTAGAATCGGCTTAATCTCATCTTTTCAAATACGTGAAATCTCAAATTTCATTTTTTGCGACTTGTGACTCATTTTCCCGAAACACATCTCATATTAAGGTCAGATTTTCAGCCGATTCTAATTAGGGTAAACATGAAGGACATCTTAGAAGTATTTCCATATTTTAAGTTTGATATTTTAATTTTTAAACAAAAACAAACTTTGCAGTATGGTTGGGTGGACAATTACTAGTAAAGTAAATAAATATGCTCGATAGGATGGCCTTAAAATAAATATGCTCGATAGGATGACCTTAAAAATGCATGGCTATATACAAGTATGTACGATTTCATTATACCATACTTGTGATCATATCTCAAAATCCATTTCTTGCGACTTGTAACTCATTTTTCCGGGACACATCACCAATGACACAATGGATGATGCTCCTTACAAGTGCAGGAAATGTGCGCTACATGACGCGCTAGGCTTTGTCTGTCAGATTTTCAGAAATTATACAATCAGCCGCCCTACACATTCAGTAGAACCTTCTAAATTAGACTGACAAATGGTCAATACTATAGGTATATCTGAGTATATTTTGTATTGCCTTGATTCAAACAATCTGTTTAGTTGTGTTGAATTGTATTTTTAACCTCATTTCTGTCTCGAATTAGGGTAATTTGAGAAGATTAGTGAAGTACATTTCCTGGCGATTTCACCCTTGTTGCTGTGAACTGTTTAATAACCTCTGTGCCCTGTCCTCAGCTGACTGCAGCCACAGCCATACCGCTTGCTGCAACGTACAATAGAGGAGGTGCTACGGCCTTAGATCTCCCCGTATGCTGGCCATTAATAGGCAGGTTCAGCAAGTCTAACGTAAACGTATCCGTATCTCTGATATACACACACGCATTAAATGGAAGAAAGAGATTCGGCGGTAAAAACGTAACCTTAAATATCAAGCAAAATGTTTCATCTCACAATTTATTTTTTATACATAAAAATGTGACAGTTCACCAAACAAAGATACAGATACGGTAACGTAATTGCGATAAGTTTTCTTGCGATACCTCCCTATTAATATGATCCCTAGCCCTGTGACAGCCACGTATGTAGAGCCTGTGGGAGAAGTATTAGTGTTGTCCTTAGGGTTGTCATGGACACGCCACTTAAAGACGCCAAATACCAAGGGCGTGTGCTGTTGGTGTCATGATTCCGCCATGATGTTTGTCCATCCGACACGAGGACAAGAATAGCAGGAGGTGTCGTGTATAAGGGTCAGATTTTCAGAAAATGTACAATTCGCCTTCACTAATTCTCTGAAATAACCCACATTTAAGACAGAAATGAGTTTCAAGATGCAGTTTAACATAGCAAAACAGATACTATGAATCAATGCGATACCAAATATACTCAAATATACCCGGTATTCATCATTTTTCAGCCTAATTTAGCAAAATTCCCTAAATTTGTAAAGCTGTCAATTGTACATTTTTCGAAAATCTGACCCATAAGTGTACTCATTGCCCTGCTACAGTCTAGGCTCTAAGATAAGAGAGTCCCTTCAAACGAAGGGAAAGCTTCTCAAACCGCAAAGTGCCAAATTCCATTAAGACCGCAAATTGTCATTATAATATTCCCATTAGAATGACTAGTCCTGGGCCAGAAAACTGATTAGCGAAGTAGGGGTCCAATCACTAACATACCATTCTTATCTGAGCTGAGGGTTTGGGCCTAGAGTGGCTAGTGTTTGTCTTCATGTGGTCCAGAGAAGCATGCAGAGCTAGACATTCCTGCATTGGCATATTGTAGAAATAGATTGCAGATCCAACGAGTCATATACTTTTATGAATAATTTGATTAAATAAATCGCCTGGGGCTAACACAGGGAACTTCATAGGAGAATGTATTCTCCCCATTCTTCTCAATCACCATGAGGAGAATAGCGGATTAAAGTAAAGCTAAAATGTGATGCATGATCTCTATAGTCCCCTATGTAGATAGCATGTAAGACTGCCAAACTGGACATAGTGATGTCGGGTCCCAGAGCAGACAGCCTTTTTACATTTGTCTCATTTTAGAGTCATTTTATTTCACTAATTTCACTAATATCTTCACATACCCAGCAGACAGAATGGCAGATGATGTACGTCACGAACCTTATGGGTCAGATTTTCAGATAATGTACAAATGGCAGATCTACACATTCAGTAAATTATGCTAAATGAGGCTGCAATTTGGTCAATACTAGGTAAATTCGAGTATATTCGGCACTGCATTGGTTCTAGCAATCTGTTTGGTTAGGTTGGACTGTATTTTGAACTTTATTTTCGTCTGCAGTTTGAGTTATTTGAGAGGATTGGTGACGGTGAATTGTACATTTTCTGACGACTTCACCCTTATTATTGTCTGTCTTTAAATGTCACTGTCCTCACCGCCTTGTTTTACCTCAACAACGTGGGTGTTAGAGGGTCACCTTGGGTCACAACCCACTATTAGCTGGCCATGGGTCGGTAAAGTCATGCTTAGGGAAGGAGGAGGATCTATCCTCGTATGACTTAGTGCTTCTACACTCTATTTGAGATCTACTTAGAGCGGCTTGCTGTGTAGCAGTACCATTGGGTCGCTTTGATGTTTATTCTAAGTAGGTCTCTAACAGAGTGTAGGTTGTTGTTCTTAGCTGACATGTTCCGGTGTGTATTACTATTATTGCATGAGCTCTGCTGCTCCTTTGAGAACTGATATGTGATCCGACTAGAATACAACATCGTGCGTGTAGCTTGTTATCATTGTCTCTGGGCCTTTGTACATAGGAGATCCTCTAAGGCTCATTAGGCATATGGGTGAATTCGCCAGAAAATGTACAATTCATCTTCACTCTAGGTCCAAACCCTCAGATCAGATAAGAATGGTATGTCAGCCTACCTCGGTTATCGGTTTCTTGTCCTAGAACTCGGCGTTTTAATGGGAATATGATTACATTTTGCGGTCTTAATGGAATTATAATGACTCTTTGCGGTTTGAGGCGAGAGGCGTTCCCTTCGTTTGAAGGGACTCTCTCAAGTTTGGGCCTAGACTGTCTTCACAAATCCACAAATAACCTAAATGTAAGACAAAAATCAGGTTTAAAATACAGTGCAGTATCTATAACCATATACTCGGATATACCTAGTATTGACCATTTTACAGTCTAATCTAGCAGAATTGACTAAATGTGTAGAACTGCCGATTGTACATCTTCTGACGATCTGATCCATATGTCAATTAACGGAGCTACTATCTTCAAATCAGTAGAGTCTTAATCTCTAGCGACAGGCTCAATTAACATGTATACATGTATGTCAATATGTAATAAATGATGCATCGCTCTCTGGGTCTTAGGTAACGAAATTAAATATCCGCACCCGTTGCCTCTGTTCTATGTGCAGCAGCTGTTGTTTTGCTTAAAAGGAAGGAAGAGCTGGCTGTACTGGCCTTGTTTCTCCATGGTTGATTGCAAAGAGCGACTCGCTGGGCAAAGGGTTGACAGGAACTTGTCATAAATAGAAATAAAAGAATCTTCCACTTTTTCCTCCTAAGGACTAAGGAATCACGTGTCAATTACTTTTCGGCTAGACTATATAGCTTGAGGGAGATGTGCCAGTGTTGCACGGAAGGAGAAGAGATGGCTGCTGTCCTTGTCTTCCTATTAATGTTCTACACAGCTCCCCCCTGTTGTCTGTCACGGCAAGTGATCGAGTCTGACTCTATTATAATCATTGCCGAGGATTGATGATACTTGGATCTCGTCCGTAATAGATCATACTCGGGGCGACATGTCTGGTCGCAAGCTTGGGGGGGGGGGGGGGGTGATTGAGAGAATTCGCAAGCTGCGGAGGGTTGGGGATTCGCATGTGCCACAGCGCATATCTCTAACAGTGCATCCTGGGATGGATTCTGAGTATATTTGATATTGCCTTGATTCAAACAATATTTAGATGTGTTGATCCGAGCTTTGACTCTGATCTGTGTCTTAATTTGGGTCATTTGAGAAGATTGGTGGAGATGAATTGTACATTTTCTGGCGATTTTACCCATATATACGGATCCTTCCTCCAGTCTGACCACCACATGTTACACACATATTCCCATGAGCCGACGCCATGTCCAGCATTGAGAATCAATACAGGGGTCAGATTTTCAGAAGATGTACACTTCAACTTCGCCAATCTTCTCAAATAACCCCAAATTTCAGACAAAAATAAAGTTCAAAATACAGTTCAACCTAACCAAATAGATTGCTAGAATCAATGCAATGCCAAATATACTCAAGTTTACCTAGAATTGGCCAAATTGCAGCCTAATTGAGCCAATTGTACATTTTCTGAAAATCTGACCCCAATACATGCGCAACCCTAGTAATGAATTACATGTAGGATTGACTAGGACTAGATAACGGATAGGCAGGGGGGGGGGGGTGCTTATATTGGATGGAGATGGACAGTGCTTAATGCTTGTGGTCAAGCGGTCATTGTAGTAGTAGCCTACGACTACATTACAACTACTGTCTGCTGCTGCTGCTGCTGCTGCCCAGTGGTCAGTAAGTTATGGGTCAGATTTTCAGAGAATGTACAATTGGCAGCTCTACACATTCAGTAAATTCCCCCAAACTAGGCTGAAAAAGGCTGAATACCGGGTATATCTGAGTATATTTGGTATCGTATTGATTGGCTATTTGAGAGGATTGGTGGAGGCGAATTGTACACTTTCTGACGATCTGACCCAAGCATGCTTGTTTTGATGGCGACTGACCGATGAAGGTGAAGTGAACAGATGGGATGTAGGGATACGTGTAGATGGTAAACAAATCCAGCCACCGGGGTCACGGGGTCATCAGAGGGTCACTGCCCCCACGCACACACACTTGCCTACATTCGTGCCTTATGCTTATACTCACAGACCTGTCTCTGTATTCTTGTATATGGGTCAGATTTTCAGAAAATGTACAATCAGCAGCTCTACACATTCAATAGAACCTGCTAAATTAGATTGAAAAATGGTAATTTATACTAGATATATCTGAGTATATTTTTAAGGATGCGAGACCCGATATAATGTAAAGAATTATAAAATAATATGAATATGCGAAGCATTCCTTTCTACTGCCACGCCAAAATTACGCCCCATACCCTGTACGGATATACACTGGATACTCTAAAAAAGCACATGGTCAGTATGTTTACATCGCGTCCACTGGCTCTCCATATATGGCGCGCCTGACCCATATATGCGCTCCATATATGGTGTGCCTGACCTGACCGGAAGAGGAAATTTTGACGCACATGCGCAAACCGATTCCACTCGCCTAGGCCGGCCAGGCCCATTCGAAGCGTGTGCGATCTGTGGAATCGTAAAAAGATGTGAAAGATATACTGGTTTGATTATACAAATAAAGAGGTTGGTCATATTTCATTCGATATGCTTCATTTCGTTCGATTTCCAAGCCTTTGTCAATTGTGTTTGCCTCGAGAACGTCTCCACGTCTGCCCAGGCTTAGCGAATACAGGGTGGCCACGGGACCTCCCGTCCAAGAAAATTAAACAGCTTTCTGAGCGATTTGAATGTCTTTACACAATAATCCTTGCATATTAGGTTGAAACAAGGTTAGATTAAACGTTCAGGCATTTATATTCAGTCGCTGGTTAATTATTACGGCTTCGGTACTGTCCACGAGCAGTAGGGGCTCTGAATGGTGGACATAAGTGGATATTAAGATAATGTTTAGCATTAGCATGTTATCATGTTATAGAGAGAGCGGCCGGGCGTCAAGACTATCCAGGGATCATAGTAAGAGTTTTGTACTCGTAAATAACGAGTACATTTTGCTGTGGACGAATACCATTGCTGGTGCACTCGTCCACACTTATGAGTACCAACACATGGCAAATTAAGAGAGGAGAGAGGGAGGGGAGCGAGAGAGAGAGGCAGCCTATAAATAGTATACCGGTAATTAATTGATTTTGGGGACTTAAATGATTACATTCGATTCAATGTTTCATTTAATGATCTGCTAATATGCATTCTACAATGAATTCTGAAATCGTAATAGATAGAGGCCTACTAATAAAAAGGTTGATTAGATTTAATTCGACAAGCTTAGTTTAGATGTTCATGTATTTATATTCAGTCGGGGGTTAATCATTACACATTCTTAACGGGGGACGGGAACGGGGAATGGGAACGGGAACGGGACCGGGAAGCAAATTAGAAATTAGACTGGTTGAATAATCAAATAATTGGACTGGTTGAATAATAGAATAACAACTAATAATATAAATCAGAATGGTTAAATAATAGAATAACAACTAAATAAATCCGGTCTCGCATCCTTGTGTCGTGAGACACTCCGTTGATATAATAATAGAACGTCGACTGAAAAAAGAATTAGACTAATAATATGATTGAATTCTCAACGCTTTCTTGTGTATTGCCTTGATTCAAACAATCTGTTTGTTTGGTTTTGTTGAACCGAATTTTTAACCTCATTTCTGCCTTAAATTAGGGTGACTTGGGAAGATTGGTGAAGGTAAATTGTACATTTTCTGGCAATTTCACCCGTATATTCTTTCTGCCCCCACAATTTTTCTTTCACGGATTTCTATGGAAACCTTCTTTGTACTATAGTTGGTAACATGATACCCGCGTTGCGGGGACATTTCTTTGATGGGGATTGGTGGAAGACGGAATTCCATTAAACCTCTCGAAATCTGTCACCTCCTCATGAAAACAACAGCTGGGATAGGATGGAGGAACTCAGATTTGGGGGACAGCTCCCCTTGTCTTATCATCATGAATGACATTACAGGCCTGATGGCGATCATCCAGAACACTGTAATGGCAGGATGGCGGGCCTCATTACCTAAAGGAGTGGTCCTAGCTGGTCCTCCCTCCCCTCACCTCCACCCGTGTCCAGTTAAGAACTATACACCCAGCTCCCCTACCCCCCCCCCCCCCCCCCCCCCCGCCCACATACACACACCATTCTGTCACTCACCTTGTGCTTTTCTGGTCCTCATTATCTGTCTCTGTCCCTGTCCCGCTTGTCGTTGCCCCAGTCCAGACCCAAACCCTCGCCAATCGGTTTTCTGGTCTAGGACTCGGCGTTTTAATGGGAATTTAATGACATTTTGCGGTCTTAATGGAATCATAATGGCACTTTGCGATTTGAGGCGAGATGCTTCCCCTTCGTTTGAAGGGGCTCTCTCAACTTGGGGCCTAGACTGGCCCACTGAGTTTCCCCATCTAATAAGACTAGACAGGTAGGGCGGATGACACAATCAGCTTTTGTATTGCTATCATAGGTCTCTGCCGTATAAACACAAATAGCCGGTATCCATTGTCGGGCAAATGTCAACTTTGTATGACCTTTACCTCGTTAAGGCATTTGTTGTGTGGGGGCGATGGAGATGGGCACTCCCTTGTTATATTTAGTCATATAAAGTGGGTAAGAAAGGTTTATGACATTCTGAGCGAGCATATATCCCCTAAAGACTCGTTGGAAATAGGGAGGTTCCGCAAGCAACCCTATCTCAATTACGTAACCGTGTCCGTATCTTTTTTGTGAATTTCGTCGCGTTTTATGTATAAAAAGTAAATTATGAGATGAAAATGTTGGCTATATGAGAGGATTGTTGAAGGCAAATTGTACATTTTCTGAAAATCTGACCCACACCCCAATTTCACATCCCGCGCGTTCCATTGCCGATATTGTGATTGGCATTTGGTATCAACTTTTCTGAAATGCCTCCATTGTGAAAGGCGATCTTTTTTTCCCTTTTATTAAAGCTCATATCATCCCACGTGAAACATATTGCTTATATATATCCTCTCTCCTCCTTTTGGACGAAGCAGGGTTGCTCACTGAATTTTTTTTATTATTCATCGCTCTTGCATCATACAACCTAAAATATCGATTTGATATCTTCAGTGATAGCTTAGTTATCCTACGTGTAGAATGGTATGTCAATGATTAGACGCCTACTTCGCTAATCTCCCAGAACTCGGCGTTTTAATGGAATTATAATGGCACTTTGCGGTTTGAGGCGAGAGGCTATCTCTCCGTTTGAAGGGACTCTCTCAACTTTGGGCCTAGACTGTTTAAGACTTACAGAAATTGCATGTGATAGAGGGGCTTTTTACCTTTTGTTCTTTAAAGTGACTGTTACTGTACATATTAGAAGTTGAAATGAGTCAAGATTTAGGTTTAATTTAGGCGTAATGATAATAATAATGTCTGAAAACATGCTTGAAGGATAGCACGTGTTTGTATAACGATTAGATAATTATTGGCCTCAAAATAGAAAAAAAGGTCCAAAACACCGCTCTCGATATATGGGTCAGATTTTCAGAAAATGTACAATTCAACTTCACCAATCTTCTCATATAACCCACATTTCAGACGAAAATAAAGTTAAAAATACAGTTCAACCTAACCAAACAGATTGCTAGAATCACTGCAATGCCAGATATACTCAAATTTACCTAGTATTGACCAAATTGCAGCCTAATTTTGAAGATTTTACTAAATGTGTACAGCTGCCAATTGTACATTTTCTGAAAATCTGACCCATATATTGCTCACTTAGTTCAGGTGTTTCAACAAAATAAACTTAGCTTATATTGAAGATTTCTAACTTTAAATACCTCTTGACCAGTGGTGGCCTGTGTGCACGATGGATTACTGGTCAGTGTTTGACCAAATGATTAATGAAGCCGACCGGTGTCAGGGGTCAACCACTGGACAACTCATTGTCATTCGTCTGCCCTTGTATGTGTGTTTAATTTATTGATTGATTTATTTGTTTTCTCTTAATTTCATCTGGACCACTGCCTACCATGCAGTGCAGTATTGATGCTGGTGCAATTTGGTATCTAATTTCACATTCAAGTGTTCCTACTGGATAATTTGTTTCTATATGGGTCAGATTTTCAGAAAATGTTCAATTGGCAGCTGTACACATTTAGTACATTCTGCTAAATTAGACTGAAAAATGGCCAATACTAGGTAAATTCGAGTATATTCGCCATTGCATTGATTCTAGCAATCGGTTTGGTTTGGTTGAACTGTATTCTGAACTTTATTTTAGTCAGAAATGTGGTTTATTTGAGAAGATTGGTGAAGTTGCCTGACCTGTTGACCTGGCGAGCATGGTGTTAACTAACATGTCGCCCTGTATTACATAACCTGTATATGGACATATGTGAACATGGTTATGGATATATAATACAGTTTATGAATATTAATAATTATGCTAATTAGTATTGGTAATGTTACGTAAACTTACGTAACTCTAATGAGGTAATACGTGAGCTTAAAATGGGTGTGACAAATTGTATATTTTCTGAAAATCTGACCCATATAGCGAGGAAGAATTGATATTCTGGTAAATGCTTGTTGTAGCACGTGGAGGTGTCCATGGGTCAGATTTTCAGAAAATGCACAATCTACACTTCTACATATCTATCAAATTCTGCTAAATTAGTAAGAAAAATGATAAATACCGAGTATATTCTGTATTGTATTCATTCAATAAATATGCCTGGTCATGTTGAACTGTATTTTGAACCTAATATTCGTCTTAAATTTGGGTTATTTTAAAGGATTGGTGAAGAAGGTGAATTGTACATTTTCTGACGACTTGACCAGGCCTAGTGTAGTAGTGTGTGTCTTGAGGGCAGTGTCCGGAGTGGCAGTAATAGATGGAGGAGAGGGGACTGGGTCAGTGGTCACTTGACCACCTCACACCTTCCGTGTCCAGTGCCGTGTACTGCCGTCAGTCATGCCTCCCGGCCAGCCTCCTGCATAGCTTATGGGTCAGATTTTCAGAAGATGTACAATTGGCAGCTCTACACTTTTTAGGAAATTCTCCTACATTAGGCTGAAAAATGAGAATACCGGGTATGGTATATCTGAGTATATTTGGTATCACGTTGATTTATAGTATCAGTTCTGTTATGTTAAACAGCATTTTGAAGCTCATTTTTGTATTAAATGTGGATTATATGAGTGGATTGGTGAAGATGCATTGTACATTTCTGAAAATCTGACCTTTATAGGTCAAATTGACAGAAAATGGACAATTTGACCTTCACCAATCCTCTCAAAAAGGCCAAATTTAAGACAAAAATCTGGTTCAAAATACAGTTCAACATAACGAAACATGTATTTTAAATCAATTTAATACCAAATATAATCGAATATACCTATAATATCCTATCATTTTTTGCCTTATTTCGCAGAACCTAATCAATATGCAGAGCTGACAATGGTACATTGTAAAGAATTTGCATTCTGTGGGTTGGGATCTGACCCAGTTAGCCCCTGATCATGGCCAGACCATGCATGCCACATGTGGCCTGGCCAGGAGGGGAGGGGGGGATGAGCTACTCAGAGCTGACCCCTCCACCCAGCTCGACCTAATTACTGTATCCACTGCTCTGGGTAAATAAGAGGGAGGGGGGAAGGGTAAGAGGGAGGGGGGGCAGGCACGAGCCCTGGGATCTATGAGTAAGGGGTGGGAGGGGGAAGGCTGAGGAGAGGGATCCAACTTGCATGCACTCAGCGCATGGCTTATGCATGGGGAGCAGAGGTCAGTGTGTGGGCAGGGAAGATCCTCTCTCTCCCTCAACCAATTAGAGAGAGGGGGAAGAGTAAGTGGAATAATTCTTGGGTTTGATTCTATGAATAATTCATGATATTGGAGTATAAATAAATGGATGGACAAGGTCTTAGCCACTTGCTGAGTCACCACCGCCTAGGCCGAATCCAGACGAACTACAACCTCGGACTTCTTGTCTCACTTCTTCATCTTACTGAACCTATGGGCTAAAAACCCTTAGACTTCTTTACACTGGCGAACCACTAAGAGACTCAGTTGCTAAGTTGAGCAACAACCCAATCTTCTGACTGGAAGTGAGACATAGCCTAGGCGAGGCACAGAAATGCTAGCTTCAACCTAGACCCTTTAGGTTGAAGAATAGCAAGAGAAGGATGGGGCTCACTTCAGCTGGGCTTGGAGCTGCCCTAATGCTAAGGTAGGTGGGAGGTTGTGTGTACATACTTTTCATCTGCTTATCACCCTAATGTTCCCATTTTCCTTCCCTCAAACCCCCACTGATTAGTCCGGATCTGGGTATTCCTCCTAATATACATGGAGGGAGGAATATCTCCAGTTACTAGGGGGAGGTTGGGTTGGTTTGTAATGTGGGGCACAAAGACGGGTGATTTAAATCGAGTCGGCCGACTGGATGCGGCCGGGTAAATTAATTCATTACGGGGGAACGAACAATCCGATTCTAAATCTAAAAGCGGGGCTGTCTTCCTGACAGTCTAGGGAGTTGTGGGATATTTTTTATATTCAAATCGGATGATTTCGGAGGGAGATATGAGCAATCTAGTATGAAGCAATATTTTTGCATTTGTGCAAGTGGTTACGATTGCGGCGATCACGCGCCGTCGTCGATGCCGCTCTTGTGGTTAATGCTATACAAACATGGATTACATAGGCCGCTTTGCCATGAGCTCAGCTCCGTTTTAATAGTAAACACTTTATATTTGGACGGATTTGAAGGGAAGGGTTAGTGCTTGAAATTCTGCAAGTTTTAGTAGAATGGCAGAATGGGTTTTTATTGGTTTTGGTGGGAAGCACAGACTCTACTGTTGGTTGCTTATTTTTCAAACTGGAGTATTATCCTGGGAGGGGAGGGTATGTTGGGAGGGGCTGGGATAGGCATGGAGGGATGGAGGGGAGGCCACAAGAGCCTAGCTAACTTAGGCATTATCCTACACTTATTTTCCCCGGTATTAATTGGTATTTTACTAGTGGGTAAGTTAGGAGATCTGATACCTAGTGCTGCAAGGCATTTCCCCATCCTCCTGGCATTCCCATTCCCCTTACCCTATAACCCTATGATAGACAACCCCTATATATATTTTTTTTCTTTATTGGTTTCTGTGGGAGGCACGGCCTCTACTGTGGAATGGGTTTGGTTGATTGAAGGGGTATATTTTTGGTAAATTACCTGGGATTTGCTTCTAGTGTTGGGAGGGATCTTGATTAATTTGTATTCTGGCAGTAAGGGAAAATAGTTACTGACCACCACTTTCAGTACCTCCAATGAATTGACCTGCATAATGGTTGGGATGGGGATGATGCAACCAGGTCATATAGTTTTGATTGGAACGCTAGTTTTATACTTTTGGAACACGACTATATGACTGTACAGGAACACATTCCCACCCAAGCCAGCATCAATATATTATTGGCCTCAGTAAATTAAATTCAGATCTGGGATCTGGTCTGGGGGAAAAGGTCAAGATTGTGGGATGCGTTGATAGGTAACATTTTCAACCATTAACATCTGTTGGTTTACTTATTTTTCTTTTCTTTTTCAAACCTGAGTATTAATTATCCTAGGAGGGGAGGGTGTGGTGTGGGTGGGTGGGATGGGCATAGACAGATGGAGGGAAGGCCCCAGGAGCCTAGCTAAAGCAGGGATTATCCTACACTTATTTTCCCCAGTATCAATGTATATTCTACTAGTGGGTAAGTTGGGTAACCTGATACCTAGTTCTGCAAGCCATTTCCCCGTCCTACTGGCAGTCCCACTCCCCTTACACTGTAACCCTATATATAATGGACAACCCCTATTCTATTTTTGTCCTGCAAAGCAGATGGATTGTGTGTGCATGTAATTCTTCCACAGCTGGAGCAGAGGGGCATGTGGTGCCATCTGCTGTGTGGCTGGTGCCCATCTGTATTACAACACCAGTTGCCACTCTGGTTGGTACTCTTGCCAGTTGCTCCAACATCTGCTGTGACATCTGCTACTGCAAACCCTGTTACCACTCTAGTTGCTGCTCTTGCCAGCTACTCCAACATCTGCTGCTGGATGACCGATCACTGCTGTGACATCTGCTGTGACATCTGCTACTGCAAGCCCAGTCAACACCCTAGTGGGTACTCTTGCAGCTCATCCCATCTGCTGCTGCACCATCTGTTGCAGCTAAACCAAGTCAACATGGAGTTATGCCAGCCATGGGATACCACACCAGTAATCTTGTGGTTGTGGCATCAAAGATACCAGCTGGAGAGGGGTACAACAAACCATTGGAGAGCCCCTTTCTAACTCCCTTACAGCCGAAGGATGATTGGAAGCCCAACTGTCCTACCCATTGATGAGGTACACTCCAGCATGGACCGGGACAGGGAAGCAATGGGAGGACACAGAGGGAAACCTATCCTCAATTGGAGAAGGCTTCCATTCAACACTATGAACTCACCAGCGAGGGAAGAAGCCAACTCCCTGTTCATTGGTGTAATTTTAATTTTGAGATGAACAATGTTTGGGTGTATTAAGATTTATTGGTTTCTCAATGTTTGACACAATCACTTTATAAACTCGTATGTTGTATTTTTCCTATACACTTTTAGATATTGTTCTGTATTTGTTCTGTAATCTCCTCGGGTGCGAGAGATGTACATGTATGAACAAACAAATATCCATACCTTGGGTAAAATCCATTTCCCCTTTTTGGAGACAATGGTGGAATCCATGGACAAGGATCCAGCCCCAATGGTTATCTTATCCAACTCTCTTTATGAGACGTTGTTTTATCAAACAGCTAGTTCGAGATAGAGAGGCCTGCAAAAAGCACCACAGGACCAGTGCTTCTTGTCTACTCTCAACTGCTGCTTTGACCGACGTATTGTCCATACAGGAAGGAGGCGGTGAAACAATGCAGAAATGTCGACTTGTGGTCTGTTATTGTTCACCTTATTATGGAAATACTGTAGTGTTGACTACCAACCTGTGCTTGCTCCAACACCTAGGAGAACGGGGCAAGACAAGTGTCCTGTCGGTCAGCGACGAGGTCCAGCGGGGGCCTCGGCTGGCCGGGCAGACAGAGGAGGAAACGGTGACGACCGTACATGTGGACCTTTGTGTATTGAATTTCCTATGAGAGGTTAAGGCATTCAACAGGTGTTCAAAAGCACACCTCCACACACAGACTTTTTGAACTTACTTCACTAAAAGACTTTTTAGTAACTGGATAATGGACTCACATTAATGAACATTCTTTTAAATTGAGCCATTTTTATAGTTCTCCAGGCCAGTTGGTCCACGGAGCCCCTTAGTTCAATTAGGGTACCTCTTACCATTGATTTCTGTAATTATGTAACCTTATTTCTATTTCTCTTGTTTGGTTGGACTGGGTTGATCAGTGGCTAATATTTTGTTTGAAAGAAAGAAATCTTTCAACCAAAAGAAAAATATTGGACGAATGTAAAGAATTTGCATTCTGTGGGTTGGGATCTGACCCAGTTAGCCCCTGATCATGGCCAGACCATGCATGCCACATGTGGCCTGGCCAGGAGGGGAGGGGGGGATGAGCTACTCAGAGCTGACCCCTCCACCCAGCTCGACCTAATTACTGTATCCACTGCTCTGGGTAAATAAGAGGGAGGGGGGAAGGGTAAGAGGGAGGGGGGGCAGGCACGAGCCCTGGGATCTATGAGTAAGGGGTGGGAGGGGGAAGGCTGAGGAGAGGGATCCAACTTGCATGCACTCAGCGCATGGCTTATGCATGGGGAGCAGAGGTCAGTGTGTGGGCAGGGAAGATCCTCTCTCTCCCTCAACCAATTAGAGAGAGGGGGAAGAGTAAGTGGAATAATTCTTGGGTTTGATTCTATGAATAATTCATGATATTGGAGTATAAATAAATGGATGGACAAGGTCTTAGCCACTTGCTGAGTCACCACCGCCTAGGCCGAATCCAGACGAACTACAACCTCGGACTTCTTGTCTCACTTCTTCATCTTACTGAACCTATGGGCTAAAAACCCTTAGACTTCTTTACAACATTTTCTGATGATTCGACCCATGTGTTCCTCTATCCCCCCTGTCCCCTGACTCCCTTGCCTATTTCTTTCTCTCACTTTTCTGACCCCTTGACTTATTGCTTTCCCCTGATTTTCTAGCTAAGATACTATAATAATATATCCTAAATATATAATATCTTCAATAAAACATTGTTAAACATTGTTTTCTCCCTCCATCCCTACTTCATCTGTCTATCCATCTATTCTATAACTATCTATCTATCTATCTATCTTATCTATCTACCTATCCATGTATCTAATCCATCCATTTTTCTCTCTGTCTAATCAACGAGTTTAAAACTCGTTGGTCTAATTGAGTAGTACATGTTGGTAGAACTATATGTAGGGTTTAAGCGACTGTGAATACTCTATTTAAGCTCTAAGCAGTCTAGGCCCAAAGTTGAGAGAGGCCCTGCAAACAAAGGGAAATCCTCTCGCCTCAAACCGCAAAGAGTCATTATGATTCCATTAAGACTGCAAAATGTCATCATATTCCCATTAAAAGGCCGAGTTCTAGGACAAGAAACCTATTAGCGAGGTAGGCTTACATACCACTCTTATCTGATCTGAGGGTTTGTGCCTAGAGTGTAAGTGACATCAGACAGACATCTGCTCTCCGCCTCGGTCTATTCAAGTTAATTAATGCAACACTTTAAACTAGTGACGAGAGACATATCCTACAGCATTGATGTCTCAACTAGGTTAACGCCACTCGTTTGACGCATCATTTACATTTGACTTTCATGAGGATCGTATGTCTTCTCAACAATATTGTTCCACTTCTTGCTCTGGCCATGATGTATAGATCTGCATTGTGAAATAATGCACCATTCTTTTGTATTCCCGATATGTCCCGAGTTTAATATATATAGACAGGTTAGAACAATTTATTAGGATATGTTCTACTTTCGTGTCTACTGTGTTGTACCAACGAGAGTAAATTGAATTTACTCTCATTGGTTGTACAGTCTAGGCCGAAAGATGAGAACGAGTCCCTTCACACGGAGGGAAAGCCTCTTGCCTCAATCCACTCTTTTTAATGGGAATATGATGACATTTGCAGTCTTAATGGAATTATAATGACTCTTTGTAGCTCTTTGTGGTTTGAGGCGAGAGGCTTTCCCTTCGTTTGAAGGGACTCTCTCAAGTTTGGGCCTAGACTGAATCTGCAAAGTGCCATTATAATTCCATAAAGCTCGTTGGAAGGAGCATGGCACATGTTTGTTTATTTGTTTAAGTGGCTATCGAACCTCCTTCCACCAAGCTTCATTTGTAATGTGATATTCTTAATCATGTGCCCCCTTCCCCGCTTGTTGTTCTCATGTTGTGAGAGTCTCTTGTTTCCGTGTTTACATTGAGAGTGGAATATATGGGTCGGATCGTCAGAAAATGTACAATCGGCAGCTCCACACATTTAGGAAATTCTGCTAAATTAGGCGGAAAAATGGTCAATACTAGATATATCTGAGTATATTTGATTTTGGGTTGATTCAAACAATCTGTTTAGTTGTGTTGAACTATTTGGAACCTGATTTTTGGCTTAAATCTGTGTTATTTGAGAGGATTGGTGAAGGTCAATTGTCAATATCATATGCACCCGTGTCATGTCTCTATACCTCGTACAGCCGTTTGTCTGGTGTGTGCCTACTTCTACTCCGTTATATGATTGTGTGTATGGGTCAGATCTTCAGAAAATGTAAAATTCACTTTCACCAATCATCTCAAATAACTCAGATTTCAGACGACAATAAAGCCAGGAAACCGATTAACGAAGTAGGCGTCTAATCAGTGACATAGTCACATGCCATTCTTATCTCATCTGAGGGTTTGGGCCTAGACTGGGCTATAGAAATAAACCGTAGGTAATATTCATACATGTATACATATCACAAGTAAGACCCTACAATGGGTCTCCTCCGTCCCTTCACGTCTGTAAGTTTAGGCGGGAAGGAACGCTGGCACATCTGTGTGGAGGAACCGAAGGCGCAGTTGGTGGACAACAACAATGAGGCAACTGACCAAGAACTGACCAGGAACTGACCACTCGGTGACCCAGCACCTCTGGCTGTGGCCCAAATTAGCGCTGAACTTGTGAACTCAGCCTCCCCTGCTTTAAGCAGCAGTAGTAGGGTCAGATTTTCAGAAAATGTACAACTGGCAGCTGTACACATTTAGTAGATTCTGCTAAATTACACTGCAATTTGGCCAATATTAGGTAAATGTTTTCCGCATTGCATTGATTCTAGCAATCTGTTGGGTTAGGTTGAACTGTATTTTTAACTTTATTTTCGTCTGAAATTTGGGTTATTTGAGAAGTTGAATTGTACATTTTCTGAAAATCTGACCCTGTAATATCACCTCCTCAGCTGATCACAATTATCATGTGTTCTTGGAAAATGAGTCGCAAGTTGCAAAATTGATATTTTTCAAAGTGTTTTTTTTCACGAGACCTCTTTATTGGAATGTTCTGATTTTTAGAGGGTTTAGCACTTATAATCATATAAATCCATGTAACAAATTCCAGGACATTGTATTGAATATATCCTTGCATTCTGAAGGCCTTTGTATGGAGTATATTTAGTTACTTTAATGGAAATTATCCATCCAGAAATATTGCAAACTTTCTTTTTTCACAATAAATTCATCAAACTTAAAATATAGAAATACATATAAGGTGTCCTAGTGTTTTCTATCATTAGAATCGGCTTGATCTCCTCTTTTCAAATAATGATAAGAATGGTATGTCAGTGATTGGACGCCTACTTAGCTAATAGGTTTCCTGACCTAGGACTAGGCGTTCTAATGATATTTTGAGGTGAGAGGCTTTCCCTCCATTTGAGGGGACTCTCTCATCCTTGGGCCTAGACTGAGTATATACTTCATTCCCTTGCTCATTATGATTGTATGTTAACAATAACATTGTACTAAGACATGGATGTGGCTGTACCCCAGAAATAGTTTCCACAGAGTAATTTAGGTTTTTCCAAGAAAAGTTATTATCCTTACTGCAGTGGAGCCCAAAGAGAAAATTAGAGAAAAAGAGAAAGATTGCATGTTTTCATCTCAATGGTGTGTGTCTTGACGGGTGCGCCATAGCGGCCATGTTGTGTGTGGGTAGGGGGGGGGGGGGGGTAGGAGGTGAAACCTGAGGTCTCTGCACCAGTCACGGTTCACTGAACACGGCCGCTCTAGAAGTAGATTCCAATTTCTCTGCCTCCCCCCCCCCCCCTCCCCCATACACTCATACAAGGGTCAGATTCTCAGAAAATGTACAATTGGCAGCTCTACACATTTAGGATTTTGCTAAATTAAGCTGAAATCTGGTCCATACTAGGTAAATTCGAAAATATTCGGCATTGCATTGATTCTAGCAATCTGTTTGGTTAGGTTGGACTGTATATTTTGAACCTTATTTTTGTCTGAAATTTGGGTTCTTTGAGGGGATTGGTGAAGGCCAATTGTACATTTTCTGACAATCTGACCCACATACACCTTTGGCACCAAGCATGTTCATAAGTCCAGACGCCATCTTTTTTTTCTCTTTACACACATCTTTTCATATTACGTACACATTTTTGTAAAAATTTTGAGGCAATAAAACAGTGTTTTTCACCTCTAGAATCTAAAATATTGATGCCAGATATGCACAAGTGGGGTATTTCTGATGTGTATCCCATCGGGGAAGCTGACAGATCTCATTAAAATAACTCCAGACCAAGATTTCTCATGATAAATTCAAAAATATATTTATACTCATATGTCGAGTCTGCAGCAATTTGTCAGCGTTTGTCAAATACTCAGATAGCTTTTAAATGGAAGGTACAGAGTCTGGTCGTATTGCCGTATAATCATGTCTGCATAAAACATAATGTTTCCTTTCATGCTTTGTACAAGGGTCAGATTTTCAGTAAATGTACAATTGGCAGTGGTATACATTTAGTTAAGTCTACTAAATTAGGCTGCAATTTGTTCAATACTAGGTAAATTCGGGTATATTAGGCATTGCATTGATTCATTCTAGCAATCTGTTTGTTTGGGTTGAATTGTATTTCGAACTTTATTTTTGTCTTAAATGTGGGTTATTTGAGAAGATTGGTGAAGGCGAATTGTACATTTTCTGGCGATTTGACCCACCTGTCTGCGGAGGCTGGCTGGGAACCGTCTCAGATTGTGCACCTTGTGTAGCAGCAGCAGCCTCATGAAACAAGAGTTTCTCTTAGGATTTAATTGATTTCTTCTGGGAAAGCTCTTAATTTATTGCCTATAGTAATGGTATAATGGCGTGCGCAGGGTGATATGTGTCTAGATACTGTGCCCGGATCAATTAGTGAGTGATGTGTGTGGGAATAGACCACTCAATGCCACAAGGCCTACATTGGTGTGTACAGTCTAGGCCCAAAGATGAGAGTGTCCCTTCAAACGAAGGGAAAGCCTCATACCAACACCTCCAGATACCCCTACACACGGGTCATGTAACCATAACAACACACGTTCTGGCCGCACCGTGGAGGAGGAGCCCCAAGGTCAAACCCTGGAGTAACCTGATCCTATACTGACATGTTCTACTGTCCAGAGACTAGCCTGTGTGGTCTCTCTCTCTCTCTCTCTCTCTCTCTCTCTCTCTCTCTCTCTCTCTCTCTCTCTCTCTCTCTCTCTCTCTCATCTAATCGTTCTGTCTGTCACCTCCATCGCCTCCTCGTGCTTCCATGGGTCATATTGTCAGAAAATGTACAATTAGCAGCTCTACACTCTTAGAAAATTCTCCTAAATTAGGCTGAAAAATGATGAATCCCGGGTATATCTGCGTATATTTGGTATCACATTGATTTAAAGTATCAGTTCTGTTATGTTAAACTGCATTTTGAAGCTCATTTTTGTCTTAAATGTGGGCTATTCGAGAGGATTGGTGAAAACGAATTGTACATTTTCTGAAAATCTGACCCACATAAGCCTGGATGCTTGACCACGATATCGCTGTCTCCCCCACTTAATGCGTTTAATCGCTCGCGGCGATGAAAGGAGATCAGTTAGTTCAACAGTTATATCAACTTCAAGAGGGAGAGCACACACCGGCTCAGCCATGTCAAACGCTAGGAATGGTTATGTATATGGGTCAGATAATCAGAAAATGTACAATTGGCAGCTCTACACATTTAGGAAATTCTGCTAAATTAGGCTGAAAAAAGATGAAAACCATGTGAATCTGAATGTATTTAGTATTGTGTGGTTTTTGAATATCTGTTCTGCTATGTTAAACTATTTTTAAGCTCATTTTTGTCTGAATTCTTTTTTTGAGAGATTTGGTGAAGGTGAATTGTACATTTTCTAACGATATGACCCATATGGGTCAGGTTGTCAGAAAATATACAGTCAGCAGCTAGATATTTAGTAGATTAGATTAGATTAGAAAATTGGTTATTTATCACTGAAAATTATAGAAACAAGTGTGACAAAAGGGTCGACTAGCTTATGGAATGAGGTTCCATGTTTTCCCGCTGTTACCTTTTCGGAGAGGAAAATATAAAAAGGTTTTTAAAGTGACTAATAGAGAACTACACAAGGTAATAGTAAGATTAATATAAATTATAGGATTGGTGAAGGTGAATTGTACATTTTCTGATGGTCTGACCCTTGTCTGGTGTTCTCCAGCCCCAGTGACCCTGAACCTCCCGCCCAATGCTAAAGGTGATCACTAGCCATTACTCCCATGAGAAGTGTGAGTGTGTTTACAACTAGTAGTCTTGCCAAGTGTTAGTGTGCTGAATTCCTGTGGCAGCGATAAGATGTGTTCATATTGTGTAATCTCTGGTGTTATAAATAGACCTGAGGCTGAGTATATGGGTCATGTCTTCAGAAAATGTACAATTCACCTTCACCAATCCTCTCAAATAACCCACATTAATGAGGAAAATCAGGTGAAAAAATACAGTTCAACATAACCAGACAGATTTATTGAATGAATACAATACAGAATACACTCAGATATAACGGTACTCCGTATTTATCATTTTTCACACTAATTTAGCAGAATTTGAGAGTTGTGTAGAAATGTAGATTGTGTATTTTCTGCGGTTTGTGGCTTAAGGCTTTCCCTCCGTTTGTAGGGACTCTCTCAACTTTTGACCTTTCACTGTACGATATGATTTGTAATAATGATATGAAAATAAAAATCTATTATTATTATAAAAGTATAAACTTCTACTTAATCTAAAACTAACAAAAAATTAACAATAATGTAGACAATATTATAAATAAAAGGTTATTCTTCCTGCCCTCCAATAGTCTGTATATGGGTCAGATTTCCAGAAAATGTATTTTGAACTTTGATTTCGTCTGAAATTTGGGTTACTTGAGAGGATTGGTGAAGGTGAATTGTACATTTTCTGAAAATTTGACCAATGAACGCAAATCTCTCAGCGAATTACACGTCACACAGCATCAACAAAATCTCCATTTCAATATTCTACAGCCTCTGTTATTATCAAAATTGAAACATGAACTCCCTTAATATCCATCTTCCGTAAATGTTAACCAGAAAAATATCTGTCTGCGCTTGAGGACAGATTTATTCAGGAAGGAGCAATGAAGCTTCGATTGATGTTTTTATTATCATTTTCTTTTAAAATTCATTCAAACTGCCAGACAATTTTGACTCCCACCTGTATGTAACTGTAAAAGCTTGGCATTTGCTCTTTAAAAAATGGATTCTCTTTGTAAAGAACTCATATCCAGATACATAATATGTGAACTGTCCTCCTTCCCTGCTTTAATCAAAATCCGAGTAATTTAAGCCATGATCAACAGCAGTACAGTCTAGGCCCAAAGTTGAGAGAGTCCCTTCAAACGGAGGGAAATCCTCTCGCCTCAAACCATAAAGTGCCATTATGATTGCATTGAGACCGCAAAATGTCATTATATTCCCATTAAAACGCCGAGTCCTAGGCCAGGCAACCGATTAGCGCAGTACTAGGCTGACATACCATTCTTATCTGATCTGAGGGTTTGGACCAAAAGTACACCCACCCCCTCCTTTATTATCAGGAATTGTATTTGTTATGCTTATGTTGACTCTACATACCCACCCTGGAAGCTCTATACGTCACATTTAATGTAGATCGATACATCTTCATATGGTCAAAACAAATAATACAGTCTAGGCCCAAACTTCAAACGAAGGGAAAGCGTCTCGCCTCAAGCCGCAAAGAGTCAATATAATTCCATTAAGACTGCAAAATCTCATCATATTCCAATTAAAATGCCGAGTTCTAGGACAAGAAACCGATTAGCGAGGTAGGCTGACATACCATTCTTATCTGATCTGAGGGTTTGGGCTTATATTAGACTGAATAGGTGTGTTCCGATAGAGATTCGTCATAATATAAACGTAAACACGCCCTGAAACATACAATGATATGGCGATTATAGATGAGATTGGTCATTTAGCTTTCTTAATGAAGGTCATTCTGGTAGACGTTGGATCCTTCCATTGGTTTATAGGCCTCTGTACGTGTTATGTAAGTGTTGGGATGATGTTCCCTGCTTTAAAGAGTTGAGCCTTGGGCCACTGGGTCAGCATCCCCTGGGTAATGGGCATTCATACCTACGTCACTATTGTGACGTAGGTCAACTAATTCAGTCTAGGCCCAAAGCTGAGAGTCCCTTCAAACGGAGGGGAAGCCTCTCGCCGCAAACTGCAAAGTGACATTATAATTCCATTCAGACCGTAAAATGTCATTAAATGCCCATCAGAACGCCGAGTCCTAGGGCCAGGAAACCGATTGGTTAGGTTGAAGTGTATTTTGAACAGCTTTATGTTCGTCTTAAATTTGAGTTATTTGAGATGACTAGTGAAGGTGAAATATACATGTGACCCAGGCGACATCTGGTAATAATATCCAAACAAAGGCTTGCTTGGTGATACTGTGGAAATTATCCGTTTAAATGGCATGAGCAAGTGAGTGGAGGATTCTTAATGTTATTTAGTTGGGCGAGATGCTCCCATTCTCCCTCTGACTCATCCAATTGCGTATCAAACAAACAGCAGACCTAAGCACCAAACTAGGTAGACCGCCAGGCCCCTCCCCCACCCCCTCCCTCCACCAACACACAACGACCAGGGTGAAATTGCCAGAAAATGTACAATTCGCCTTCACGAATTTTCTCAAATTACCCTAATTTAAGACCAAGATGAGGTTAAAAACTCGGTTCAATTAAACCAAACAGATTGTTTGAATCAAGGCAATACAAACTATACTCAGATATATCCAGTATTGACTATTTTTCAGTCTAATTTAGCAGGTTCTACTGAATGTGTAAGGCGGCTGATTGTACAATTTTTGAAGATCTGACCCACTGTAAAACACAGGTCCCTCATTACATGCAGCGGGGACAGTGAAGGGCGCAAGGGTCGGGTGTACATCGCCCATCCTTCCCTTCCCTATTACATTAGCCATTCTGTTGTTGCCTCATTCCCTATTCTCCCGGTGCTATATCCACTTGCCTCCTGACCGTCTGTTCTTGATCTGAGAGATGGGTCAGGTTGGCAGAAAATGTATAATTCATCTGCAACAATCCTCACAAATAACCCAAATTTAAGACACAATTCAGTTCAACATTACCAAACAGATTGTTTGAATCAAGTCAATGTCAAATATACTCAGATATACCTAGTATTGACCATTTTACAGTCTAATTTAGCAGAATTTACTAAATGTGTCGAGCTGCCGATTGTACATTTTCTGAAGATCTGACCCATGTACGTGCTCCAATTGGGGAGTTGCATGTCTCACTGCGCATGTCTGTCACAGTGCATGCTGGGACGGATTCAGTTCAAGTCTGACATATTTGACATTTTTATAAATAATTACAAAATTGTTTTCACCAATATCATAGCTTGTATAGATGATTTATGAAAACCAAATGCATGATGGGAAAGATGAAGTCGAGGGTTATGGAAACATGTATAACACATGGATATTGTTGTTAGAGCATTGATAAATAGTCGATGCTGAACATGGCATGTTTTCTTTAGATTTTATACTGTACCATTAGTCCCATAATTCCATGCGAATCAAGATTCAAAATGGCGGCTATGCAACTCCCCTATTACTTCTCCTTATCTCACTGTAATTGTCAGAATCAATCTAGCTCCTTTCCTCCTCATGGGCAATCTTTACTACCAGACGCCGCCTATATTAATATATTATCATTACCTAGCAACTGGTAATTGTTGTACAGGGAAGCTGTTGTCATGGAAACCCATTGTCTCACGTGCCATTATTTGTGATATATTCCTGCCCCCCCCCCCCCCCGCCACCTAACGGCCGTCTGATGAAGTAGCCATACGCGGCTATGTCATGCTACTACCACCAATCTAACTCCCCTCAGGCCAAAAGAAAAATAGGTGTGTTTCCTACCTACAAAATTGTTTGGCCATACCTGATTTTGGGGGGATTTTTTTTTTAGCAAAAAAAGCTAATAAACGCAGGAAAACTGGTTTTCCAACCCGGAACTGTCAAAAGGCACATTTACCTTGTTTAAAACAACTATTGATATACAATAGACATTTTTTTTCAGTTCTTGGGAGGTGGTTTCCTAAGAAAAAACAGAAAAAAAAGTTTGACCCCTCCGCCGCCTAGTTTCCAGACAGATAAATCGGAAACACATCCCTTATTTATTTTTTTTTAAAATCTTATTTTTGTTTGCCTAATAGATCTCCCTTTAGCTTCCTTCATGTCCATACACGGAAGCTCCTATAGATGGACTCACTAAATCATAGGCCAATCATGCTAATTGCATTGGGATGTATTCTAGCTTATTCCCTTAATGTACAAGGAAATGTATCAGCAATACCATCAAATACCTATCAACCATTTGGTATGGTTTCAATGCGTTTCTGTTATATATGGATCTCCCGAGTGAAAGATAAAATTAATTAAGGAAACCTTTTGTATTTTAGTCAGTATTTTAGTGCTATTCGGATCATCTCTTCGTACTGGATCTCTAGTATCATAGGCTTAACGTACAGGTAACAACGAAGTCGTCAGAAAATGTACAATTTGCCTTCACCAACCCTCTCTAATAAAACACAAGTAAGGTTAGAAATACAGTTTAACACAACTAAACAGCTTTCATGAAACAGCACAAAACAAAATATGCAGAATTTAGCAGAATTTCCTGAATGTGTAGAGCTGTTGATTGTACATTTTCTGACGATCTGACCCATATGAAAGGTTGCAAGCCTTGTGATGGTGCTGTGTTGGTGAGAAGTGGCGAGGTCCTGCCTACATCATTCACTGACCATGTAGACAAGGACCTCGTCATTCCTCACCACCTACAGAACCAGCACAAACCATGGCAAGGCTTAGCGCAGAGCTTAGCGCAGCCAGTGGAGACCACCCTTAAGTTATAATTCTCCGTGATGCCATGTTACACTTAGTGCCACGGTGTTTACCAGTTGGGGAGAACTAGTGCATATCTTATTTAATAATACATGTGTAGACACTGAGTGTAAAATGTAAGGCATATTGCCACATCACTCTATGCCCAAACATGAGAGAGTCCCTTCAAACGAAGGGAAATCTTGTCACGTCAACCCGCCAAGTGCCAATATAATTCCATTGCCATTATAATTTCATTAAGACTGCAAAATGTCATTATATTCCCATTAGAACGCCGAGTCCTTGGCCAGGAAACCGATTAGTGCAGTACTAGGCTGACATACCATTCTTATCTGATCTGAGGGTTTGGGCCTAGAGTGAGATACACATTTATAATAAATCGCACCTCTTTTGAAATGTTAGTCTTTAGATATAAAAAAAGAACTTTATTTTCGCCCCCAGCATCTTTAAAAGGCAGTGAATGAAGATGTATATAACGGTTTTTTTTTTTAAAAGATGTACAATATGAGAAAATGTGGCTTTAAATCTAATATTCGGTGTATTAATGCATATAAAGGTACATGTCAAAGATTGATCTGAATATCATACGAGCATGACAGCTTCCCTGGAATCAGATATGTATCTTAGTTTGAAGACTGGATGAACGTGAGTCAGATTTTCAGAAAATGTACAATTGGCAGCTCTACACATTTAGTAAATTCTGCTACATTAAGCTGCAACTTGGCCAGTGCTAGGTAAATTCGAGTATATTCGTAACTGCATTGATCCTAGCAATCTGTCAGGTTAGGTTGAACTGTATTTTCAACTTTATTTTCGTCTGAAATTTGGGTTATTTGAGAGGATTGATGAAAGGTGAATTGTACATTTTCTGACAATCTGATCCATGTGCAGATTAAGGGGGTTCAGTCGGCAGGGTTGTGGGTTTGCAATGATTGGTTTCAAGGGAGGGGGGTCGCCCTAAGTCTGACAATTATGGGTTAGAAATGATTGAAGAGGTTTTGGTGGGTTTGACACACTGACTCGGTGATTACTACTGTCTATATTTCCTGTCTCTACCACTGGATTGATCCGTCCCTAAATTCATGTACATCTTTTATTATTTTACTTAAAAGCCAATATATATTTAAACAGTTCAATTGAAAAACGCTATATCCACCAAGGATTATTTCGAGCGTCGCCTCTATAGAATTACTCAAGATTCACACAATTCACTCCAATCACTGACATACCATTCTTATCTGAT
The DNA here is from genome assembly GCA_942159475.1 of Sthenelais limicola. Classification (NCBI taxonomy): domain Eukaryota; kingdom Metazoa; phylum Annelida; class Polychaeta; order Phyllodocida; family Sigalionidae; genus Sthenelais; species Sthenelais limicola. The sequence goes on along the minus strand of OW804097.1, from coordinate 38,225,548 downwards.
CTGAGGGTTTGGGCCTGAATTGTATGCTGTTTTTTTCCCCCAAACCGGATTTTTATTCAATATGTCAACAAAGTACCCCTGGACAGTTCACATTGAAAATACATGAAATCTTAAGAAAATGCACAATTCGCCTTCACCGACCCTTTCAAATAACCCACATTTAAGTGAAAAGTGACGTTCAAAATGCAGTTTAACACAATGAAAGAGATATTTCTAATCAACACGATGCCAAAGATACTCTGATATACCCATTATTTTTAATTTTTCTGTCTAATTTAACAGAAATTACCAAATTTGTAGAGCTCCCTATTGTTCATTTTCTGAAAAAATCTGATCCCTATGCTCTTTTTTTGTTCATCTATCTCCTATAACTAAGTCTCTAACCGATAGTTTTCTTTCTTGCAGGACAAAGATCGCCTCAACACACGGGGATCATACAGTGAGGGTTACCGACATTAAGACCGGCCGTTGCACACACATATTGACTGGTCATCCACGGACACCCTGGTGTATCGCCTTCCATCCATCCTCCAACGATATCCTAGCATCGGGATGCCTTGGCGGCGAAGTGCGAATATGGGACCTTCGCGTGAGTAGATACTAGATAATAATAGGGAGATTTAGCAACCACAACGCACCAACACAACAACACTAACGCATCATGCACTAACTGACTTCTAGTTAAACAAAAGAATCAAATTATATTCCAGGCTCAGCTAGAGTTCAAAGGTGATTTTCCTTCTCCTTCTATTTGTCAAGACATATGTCTATTCTAATACCAGAACTCCCAACCTATTTTCATCATTCCATTAACCATACCATCTCATTATTTCTTACCCCTTCAGAGGGAAAATTATACTAACTATGTTTCATCACATACTACAAATATAAATTCTGAAATGTGATGGCGAAAATTCAGGCTACGGTGGAAGACCGGGCTTGCCCGATCCTTATACACCAATAGCTATGGCATATGCCAGCTTATATTCCCTGAATAAAGATACGTTTTGTTTTTTTAAAAAAAAAACTGTTTGTACAATGCTACTGCTGTGGGGATATCTCGAGAGACGCTAGGCCTAGGGCATCTGCATTGCTACAGGCCTCTCGCGATATTCCCACAACGGTAGTAATGTATGTACAACTAGTTAGTGGGTGCGTTAGTGTTGTTGTGTTGGTGCGTTGTGGTTGCTAAATCTCCCTAATCTCTCGTGGTTAGAACCTGCTTATTTCTCACCAATAAACTATATTTGATATTCTTGTAATGGTTAGATGTTGGCATGACAGGATGTAATTTCCCATATTAAAGTTTGAATTAGATTCTCTTGAAAGCGGATGAAGGTGTGGATTACAAACAGCAGCAGCTGCATTTACTGTACATCAAGGGCAGGATAAATTCGATAAAACCTTTTTTTTAAAAGTTGGGAGGGGTGTGGCAACAGTCTGAATTTCAGATTCTTTTAGCTTATGACTTGGTTGAAAAAGAGAGTTATGGAGTGGAATTTTTGCACTTTTTATTGGACTTTAACTGGGCTTTTTTTTTTAAAAAAAAAAAGATATGGTAGCTGTAGCAAGAAGTTTTTGTCACATGTAACAATTGTTTCTTCTTCTCTAGGGAGGTGGAAGTGAGCGATGGAAGTCGGACGAATCGTCAGTAATCGCTTCTGTGACTTTCCACCCGACGGATCAGGTCTTAGTGATCGCCACTGGCAACGAGCTCCTCTTCTGGGACTGGACCCAACTTGCACCCTTTGCCCGGTGTAAAACTGGCTCTAAATACGAGCGAGTCAAGTAAGTACGCTTCCTAGACGATACAGTCTAGGCCCAAAGTTGAGAGAGTCCCTTCAAACGAAGGGACAGCCTCTCGCCTCAAACCGCAAAGTACCAATACTGATTATAATTCCATTAACACCGCAACATATCATTATATTCCCATTAAAACGCCCATTCCTAAGCCAGGAAATCGATTAGCGAAGTAGGGGTTCAATCACTGACATTCCATTCTTATCTGATCTGAGGGTTTGGGCCTAGGGGATTTGCATGTGCCACGGCGCATGTCTGTTAGAGTGCATCCTGGGATGGATTCTGTTGAAATCTGATAAACAAATATTTGGCAACATTTTTATCGAAAATTGCAAGAATGTTTTCACTACTATTTTCTCGGCAACTCTAGGCTGAGAATACATGCTCATGTATTCCCCTGCAACCCCTTGAGTTGCCTCGAAAATATCATGATTTCAACTTACTACCTAATGGGTAAGTCTCTCAAAATTCTAAAATATCAGAGTTGGTATGAATTATCTATGAAAATCTATTTTTTTATTTTTTTTTAAATTTTATTGCACGAATTCTCACAGTATGTGATATGTCTCATTCGACAAATTCAAATATATTGCATAAATCAGTACTTAGTGGTTTTTAAATTTATCTTAGTACATTCTGTTTGACATATATTACATTATCGACACGATCTACATGTTAGCAAAAAAATGCATGATGGGAAAGATGAGGACTTGTCATGAAAACCTGTATAACACATGGATATTGTTATATTATAGGGAGTTAGACAATAGAGCATTGATAAATAATCCATGCTAAACATGGCATATATTTGATAAGGGCGTAAAGCAACCAATCTCACTCACTCCATGCGAAGCAAGATTCATAATGGCGGCTATGCAAATCCCCCTATTAAAGATCAGACTTGAGAGAGATGCCTGAGAGTCTAGACGGATGTCTCTGATCACCATGGCGGACGTCTCTCCTCTCCCTTTATACTTCCTTCCATGTTCTTAATTGATATTTTATTCTCAAGTAATAGCGACAGATGTAAGGAATGGGAGATTTTTATCTCCAATATTTAATCTATTTTCACTGTAGTACTTGTGGGTCAGATTGTCAGAAAATGTACAATTCACCTTCACCAATCCTTTAGAATAACCCAAATTTATGACGTGAAAAGGGACGTTTAAAATGCAGTTATACACAATCATGTCAAAGATACTCTGATATACTCATTATTTATATTTTTTCTGTCTAATTTAACAGAAGTTAGCAAATTTGTAGAGCTGCCGATTGTGCATTTTCTGAAAATCTGACCCTTGTATTGGTTCACCACTACCTGTAGTAACATCAGAGTGTGATGTAAATGAGTCAAGTCGCCAGAAAATATACAATTGGCTTTCATCAATTCCCTCAAAAAACCCAAATTTCAGACAAGAATCAGGTTCAAAATACAGTTCAACATAACCAGACAGGTTTATTGAATGGATACAATACAGAATATACTCAGATATACGGAGTATTTATCATCTTTCACTCTAATTTAGCAGAATTTGATAGATGTGTACAACAGTTACTGTAGATTGTGCATTTTCTAAAAAAAAAATCTGACCCCTATGTATGATGCATTCTATATTATCCTCCCATCCTTTTGCAGAAGCTGGTCCTGGGTATGACCATAAAGTGCCTTTCTGTCTCTGTTTCTCTGTCTCTCTCTCCCTTCTTCTCTATCTCTATTTCCTGGGTATGGTCATAAACTGCCTCCCTCTCAGCTCTCCCGCCCTTGATATAACCATATTAAATGTGTTGATAAGGGCGTAAAGCAACCAATCTAACTCACTCACTCACTCCTTTTGCAGATGGGTCAAGTTCGACCCGCTGGGCTACAAACTCTTCACGGGCATTGCCAACACTATGTCCCCTATGGAGGACGCTTCTGTCCCCGGGTCAGAGGTCAATCATATTGGTGCTACAGACGACCAACAGGGGGATCCACTGCAGAGACAGATGATGCGGAGACGCTACACTCAGCTGCTGCAACAGTTTACCACCAACCAACGAGAGCGCATCACGGCGCAGTACTCGTCCAGTAGTCTGTTACAAGGGTCGCTAGGTGGGGGTGGGGGTGGTACTACTACTGGTGCGACTCCTGCGCCCCCTATTGTCCCCCCTGAGAGTCGACCGCCGGAAAGTACTCTCCCTACATCCACCAATCAGATAGGAGGTGAGCCTTGTTAGTAAAACTTGAACCTTAAAAAATAAAATTAAAAATACTAAAAAGCAGAACTCGGTACTAAAAATGGTACCTCGCAGTATAATAAAGGCGTTGACCATTTTGTCTAATTAATTATTACTCGACTGTACTCACTTTGTACTCCTCGAGTATGACAAATAAAAAACATCTTATCTAATCTTATCTTATCTTATTTCTGCCTCAGGTATGACGTTCAGTGGGCCTCACCACGTGGATCTGGACATAGTGGAGCCGCAGTCACCTGTCCACGCGGAGGCCCTGGAGAACGCGCGTCAGTACGCCAGCGCAGTCACCCACAGCGCCATGGCACAGGACCATACGTACGGAGACGGCATGTCCAGCGCCAGACTAGCCGGTGTCCAGCACGAGGACGTGGAGCGGGAGGTCATCCGTGTGAGGAATGACCATGCCCTGGAGGACTTCACTGTAGGAGAAACACCAGGAGGAGGTCGCACTCCAGGGGGGAGACTGGTCAACTCTACCACCACAAACAATAATAATAATAATAGACCAGCCTCCTCAGGTCATCAACACTCGTCCTCATCCTCCTCCGCGACACCAGGTGCAGGGTCGGGGAGCTCCTCCCGACACAGCGCTCTCTCAGACCAACAGCTCTCTTCCTTGTTAAACTCAGTTCCACAACCTCTGGCTAATCTAGCCCATCTCACATCCAGCCTTCCCACATCCAGGCCTGCTAGAATGGGCAGGAATGAGCCGCACGACTCTATCCTAGAATCTCTCATCACCTCGACTCAGATGTCCCAACAGCAACCGGTCGCTTCCTCTAGCGCCTCCTTTGCCCAGACTCTGAACAACTCATCTGCGAGTCACTCGAACGGACCGAGTAATAACCTCAGTATCAGTGGGAGTGGTCTCAGTGCCAGCAGTAATAGCACAAGGCGGACTGGCACCACGGCTGCACCATCAGGAGGTGCATTCACGTCCATTCTACGGACTCACCTGGCCTCTAACGTGCCCAGCACACCGGCCCACCTGAGGAACGCTTCGTACGCAGCATCTGGACTGCTTAATAGATCGAGGAATATGTCTGGGTCTGGGACACCACCCACAATATCTATTCAAAGGGTTAATATTACTGCCCCCACGGTGACCACTAGACACTCTTTCCAACCACTGACCAATCCAGCATCTACGTCCTCCTCCTCCTCCTCTTCTTCTGCTCCTCCTTCTATTTTCTCCCTGTCATCTTCTACACCTGTGATACTCCCTTCTTCTTCCCTCTTCTCCTCCTCTGCCCCTTCCCCCGTGATAAGCAGTAGCAGTAGTAGTTTAAGCAGCAACAGTTCCTCCCGGGGGGCAAACGTCAGTAGACGCCCGAGTCAACCCTGGTCCACCTCCATGGTGCGGAGACTACTGGAGCAACCCCGGATTGACGATAGCTCTAGTGCACCCCCCTCTGTTAACACCCCTTCTTCCACCACCCCTTGTCAACCCTCATCGACACCCACCACCCCTCGCCCCTCCTCATCCTCATCATCATCATCCTCCTCGCGAAGTTCTGCCTTACGGTTAACAGCCACATCAAGTATTGCATCTTTGCTTGCCTCTAACCCCTCCTCAGACGAAGGAGACCGAGAGGAAGAGGAGGAGGAAGAAGAGGAAGAAATGGAGGATGAGGAGGAGACAGACATGAACACTGATGACCAGTCTGCGGCCAGTGCGACCGAGGGAGACGCTTCCTCCTCCTCCAGTCCACGGTGTCAGGTGTGTGGTCACACCTACCAACCTCCCCACTCACACAGCTCACATGTGGCAGGCTCTGCTACCAACCCTGCTGCACCTGCACCATTCCCCACACTATCAGCAGCCTTGGCCAACCCCTTGGCACCATCATCATCCTCATCATCATCTTCTTCTCCAGCCAATATCCGACAATCATCCAACTCCGGTCCTTTATCAAGGTCGCGAGTGTCCAGTGATGGTACAGTGAGAGTGCGGATAGTGTACCCGCATGGGCGACCAGAGGACACCGCAACGTCGCGAACATCATCATCCACGTCTCACTCTGCATCATCATCATCGTCATCTCCGTCTGCTGGTCCAGGGACGACGACTACACAGGCCTGTCCTACCACCTGTAGTCTCTCCTCCAGTGCCTCCTCCACGGGGCGCAGCAGAGGTGGTTAGTACTCTTACAATCAAGTATTTTTTATTATTTTTTATTCAACATATATATATATATTTTTTTTTTGTAAGATATTATTTCACCTGGGAGATATCATTTCCCGGACAAGCCAGGTCGTTCTAACGTACCCAGGTTCAATTTAGGAATTAATTACGTAGGAGATTAGCTCCTTTGATACCAGTACAAAATTTAAATGGACCAATTCCTATGTTAGAAGGTAAAAAGTTTTTAAATGAGATTAGCAAGTTATATATACTTTAGTTAAATTACGAGAAATAATTTTTTTTTAAAAAAAAACATTTTAAAACTAAAAATTAACCAATTTTCTTTTACTCTATTTCCAGGGCGGTCAAGGAGGCGGTTTGCTCAGTTCCTAGAGTCAGAGGTGCGCCAGGCGATCGACCGTGTGCGCGCGCGACAACTCGACATCCAGGAGACGCTACAGGCCTTGGACCACCTCCAGAACGAGGCTGCCGTGTCTGGAGCAGCTCCAACTGACCAATCAGATCCGGGCGCCCTCGAGTCTGTGCAACTGGAGGTCGTGCAAGATGCTCAGCCAATGGAAACAGCATTAGATGCTAACGCAATCACCATAGAGCGCACGAGAAGCTCTGATATACCTCCTATGGACCTAGGTATTGATGTAACAAGTATTACAGGAACTAGCAGGGACTCTGTTTTAAGCACTAGTGGTAGTGATAATAATAATATAGCCGATAGTTTAGCCACAGATCCCCCCTCACAACAAGGACGTTCAACAGTGTCGGCTTTGTCAGCTGAACTTAACCGACGAATCGATCACTTGAATAGATTAGAGCGCAATGTGAGTGAAATAACACAAAGACTCAGTTCGCGAATGAGGAACTTGAACGAACAACGGTGGAGGAGTTTGGGGCAGATACGGAGGCGCGTAGGGAATGCACCTCGCCTCAACAGTAGCCACCTGAGGGAACGACAGGAGAGGCTGAGAGCTCACCTCCAGGACATCAACAGGAGGTACCGTAGCCCTGGCACCCCTCGTATAATCCCAGAGATTACCATTACCCCCAGTGATACCACTACTACTACCAACACCTCCTCCTCCTCCAATAGTGGGGGCACTACTACTGTCAACAGCGTGTCCGAGGCCGAGGCAGAACTCGCCCGGTTACGAGACTCAATCCAGGCTGAGTCGAGACAATCATCTGATCCACCCAGACTCACAGATGTTCAGAGACACATCCAAAAGTAAGTTTCTGGCACTATTTTCTATATATTACTCCCTCAACCCTATGTGGTGCTCATAAAAATCACAATTTTAATTCAAACTTTCCTACGGTAAGTATCTAAAAATTATAAAAAATGATATTTCGGTTACTGAAACCCGTACAAATGACCAATTAATCTTAATCTTAAGGCAGAATGGGTAACGCATCTTCTCATGTATGGCCCATAGCCAAACCTTGTTTACTGTATGATATTCGACTACGTTATTGTCTGGCCAATATGTAGAATTAATGTTGAAGTCATAGATATTAGCTGCTCTTATTAAGGATTTGTAAATTCAATTCGAGCAAAACATAGTAAGGTGGTCAGATAATGCTCCCAACTTTCACCCTATAATACAGCATACTTTATTCTCAGTGTCTCAGCTCATTCGTAATATTTTCGGAAATTTAGTCTTTGCTCTGTTTGCTGTGATTACAGATGATAATATATATATTGGTGTCCTGGAGCATCTTAATTATCTCTTTAGCATATGTGATGCTGAAATTTTCGCTCAATAAAATTTTTTTTTAAGAACCAATGTTCACCAATGAACATTTAGGGTAATTTTAGCCTTGTACCCCTGAATTGTACATGGTCCGACGGGGGCTTATCTTAAAAAACACTGATTTTAATGACTATTTCTTATCGAATGGATAGTTTAATTGTTAATTAATGAGTACTGTGCTGAAATCTGTTTCAATTGTATGTAACTGTGAGCTATTCTTTGTTGAGGTGGAGCTTTACCCCTATTGACTACACCTTGGTGCTGTACTGGACTGAAGTCTGTCTTATTGTACTAATTTACAACCTTATGCTGTCATATCGGAATTCGTAACTTAGGCATTCTCCGGAAGAAATGATGTTATTATCATTATTGGCTGAACTACCTATATATTGTAATTTTCCATCAATCATGCAAATAAAGAATTCTTGAAATGAAATGAATTTATTTATTTATTTTCAGTATTAGGGCTGACATAGTTCGTCGCAGACAGCAGGACAGAGAACGCCAGCGCACATGGCACACGTTACAGCGGCGACACCTGCATCCGCACTACGCGGTCAGTATTCTGGACGATACCATCAACCGACAGAACGATGGCTTACAGGCCGCAATCAACCGAGCCATCGCTGGCGCTTTCATGGGTACAGGAGAGGCTGCAGTCGCCTCCAACATTGTCAATCTCACACATAGGATCCAGGCCTGGGACTTTACTAGATTCCACATCCCTGACATCACTGATGGTGAGTGGGTTTTCTCTCTTAACTGAGATTTATTACCTGATGGGTGAAATCTTCAGAAAATGTACAATTCGCCTTCATTAAACCTCTCAAATAATCTGAATTTAAGCCAAAAATGAGGTTCAAAATACAGTTCAATTTAACCAAACAGATTGTTTGAATCAACCCAATACCTTTTTTTCTCTCGGATTTGTACATTGCCAACGTTTCGTGCCTCCCGGCACTTCTTCAGGGGGAATCCGTTGTGATTCTAAATATATGTAATAATAGAATAGTCAATTGATGCATTTCTTCTTTTTCTTGCAGCGTCTGTCAACGTTATCGTACCACATTGCAAACTTCACAATGACGCGAGTTGCGACATATCTCAGGACGGTCGGTATCTATCCACCTTTGTACCTAGTCACCGCGGCTTCCCCGATGATACCATTCTTGCCGTATTCTCACTTGAGCCCAACTCCGTCGGAAAATGTCTTTTCACCAAAGGATTTGGTAAGTGAATTATTCTTAACTGGTTCTTTTTTATTATTTAATTAAAGGCCAATACATATTTAAACATTTCAATTGAAAAACTATTACATCACGACATAATATAAAAATATCTTAGTATCATTCTGTTCTGGCGGCGTATTTTGAAAAAAAAAATATTTTAAAATGGTAATTTACAGCGGATGTGTATCCTTTGTAGGATAATTGATGACAAATAGATTTTTTTTCATCGGTGTATCATCCACGTATTAATTTCTTAATGGTTTGTATATTGATAAAGTATAAAAAGGTCATTTATAGAAGTTGGCATTTAAAAACTACCCATACTCCGACTTGAATAAATGAATTTTTGAAGAAGTTGTCACATTAAATGCATTTTAGCTTTAAATGACACATGAAATCGATTTTGGATTATTTTCAATAAGGCCCCATTTTGGTAAGAAATGGACACATTTTAGTAAGAAATGGACGCATTTGAGTAAGAAATGGACGCATTTTAGTAAGAAATAGACACCTTTCAGTAAGAAATGTCAGGGTTTTGGTGGATACAGTGTAAGTAGGTGGGACGCCTGAAAATAATAGTTTTGCCTTCGTCAAAATGTGCCAATTACACATTAACCTATGACTAATTAAAGAAGTCAATATATATACCGAATGACTTAAATAATGAATGGCCCCTGGATAAATAAGTCTCATTAAATGTATTCCAAATTCAAGAAATTATAAGATATCTGACATTTAATAATTTAGATCGATTCCTTCAATACTTTCTTATGCAGTTGATGCACTTTTACCTGTCACCATGATAGGATAGAATAGGTTATTTACTTAATTAAAGTTAATTAAAAATTAAAGATATTCATACTTAGCAATGTTCAACTAATAGTAAATTATTATACACGCATTGCTCTGAAAACAACGTATCTAGAGTGATTTACGCATAGTGCGTATTTCACTAGTGATTTACGTGGGGTTGTCATGGCATCCAATCTGTTTTTTACTAAGATTACCGGTAAAATTCAAATTTATGACTCAATTTTTTTCTATTTTCATGATTGAAAGCATGTATAATAAATTTGACTGTATTTAAACCGTTTTTTTTATTATTATTATTATTATTATTATTTTCCATTTATTTTTTAACGTTTAACATTTTTATTTAAAAAAAAGGTAAATTAAATCGTGTTTGTTTGTTTCAGGTCCCAATGCAATATCGGTCAGTCTGTCACCACTTAGTAACTTTGTGCTCGTTGGTTTGGCTGCCAAACGACTGGCTTGGGTCTTCACGCCAAAACAGGTAATTTGAATTAAATCTTTATATCTTTAGTCAAGGTTTCTCAATGACTCAATGTTATGGCGTGTTTGTCTTACAACACTGAATCACAGCCACACATCAAGAATGGGTTCAAAGGAAAGAAATTGTTAACTTTCCTTCATATGGGTCAGATTTCCAGAAAATGTACAATTGGCAGCTCTACACATTTAGTAAATTCAGCTAAATTAGGCTGAGAAATGATGAATACCGGGTATATCTGAGTATATTTGGTGTCGCATTGATTTAAAGTTTCAGATCTGTTATGTTAAACTGTATTTCGAAGGTCATTTTTGTCTTAAATGTGGGTTATTTAAGAGGAATTGATGAAAGCGAAATGTACATTTTCTGGAAATCTGACCCCTATCACAGCCCACTTCCTTCATTCACGCCAGTAATGAGAAATTTTTTAAATTATTATTCAACATTTTGATCCAGCTAGACAACATTTAGTCAAAACCAGTGCTCACGGGGTGGACCATGCTATTCTGTCTGGGGTTGTCTCTATTGATAGATCACTAACAAAAGCTATGATATTGTTGAAAAGATCCCCGCATTTTTCGATAAAAATTGATGCTTTATTGTGCATATAATTAATATTGATTGCTAACTAATAAATGTCACTATGCAAATAAGATTTAGGTAGAGAGAGTGACATCAAGATTATATATAAGGGTCAGATTTTCAGAAAATGTACAATTCGCCTTCACCAATCCTCTCAAATAACCCACATTTAAGACAAAAATGAGCTTCAAAATGCAGTGTAACATAACAAAACTGATACTTTAAATCAAGGCCATACCAAATATATTCAGATATACCCGGTATTCATCATTTCTCAGCCTAATTTAGCAGAATTTCCTAAATGTGTAGAGCTGCCAATTGTACATTTTCTGAAAATCTGACTCATAACTACTATCTATTCTATTCTTAACTAATGCAGTAACATCGTAACATGGTAGATTTATATGAATTCGCTGTCACATTTATTTTGTTTGTTGGCCATTGTTGTGCCATTATTTCACCGCTGTGTTTATTTTACCCCCAGATGGTGGCTCAGGTATACAAGCTCAAGAAACCCATGGCTGGCGAGGACTCTATGGAGGTAAACTTTGTACTCAAATCACTATTTTTGAAACAATTTCCTCCGAATTCCTTCATTTCTTTACCTAAAATTAAAATTCTCAAATTTCCTCTTTTATCGATATTTTCGAATGAAACTTAAATTGTTATTGATATTTTCGTCGTTAATTAATTTCGTCTTTTAATTATCTACATTTTCGAATAAACTTAAATTGTTATCAATATTTTCGTTAATTAATTTCGTCTTTTATCGACATTTCAAATAAAACTTGAATTGGTTTTTTTTTGTGGGTTTTTTTTTATCCCAGACAAAACTTAAATTGTTATTGATATTTTCGTTAATTAATTTTGTCCTTTATCGTCATTTCATTGTCATTTCGAATAAAACTTAAATTGTTATTGATATTTTCGTTAATTACTTTCGTCTTTTATCGAAATTTCGAATAAAACTTGAATTGTTGTTAATATTTTCAGCACATCTGTGACTTGATGCATCCGTGTGACTTGGACATACGGTCGCACATCAGTGTCAACTCTGCGCGTTGGCTGCCCCGTGTCGGGGAAGGCGTTGTGTATGGCACCAATAGAGGGGATCTCCATATCTGCAGACCAGGGTAATTATAGCATTAAAATCTCTTATGGGTCAGATTTTCAGAAAATGTACAATTGGCAGCTCTACACTGACTCATGTGTTGATACGTCTACACATATCAAATAGGCAGATGTCACTCATTTCTATATGATAGCACCCAAACTTGTGATATAAATTAATAAATTATAATTGATTAATAGTGTTTAGATGACTCTGTAGAAACAAAAGACTCCAGTCAGTTTCTGTATATTCTATTATCTGCTGAGATGCTAGGGCTTATCCCTACGCGTTTCGACCTTAGCTGGTGGTCTTCTTCAGGGGATTTATCACATTAAAATCTTATTAATTCATTAATTAATTATCGGAAGGTGGTGAGTACACAAAGGTTAAACTACCAAGGCGTTTCCTTCTTCAGGAGTCTGAGTTAATTAATTAATTGATAATTTCCCCCCACTGTATATCTTTAATTAAAGGTGATTTAGAAGGCAACATTACCTGTCGCACTTGTTCTTAATTGGTCTTGCTTTACAATGTAATATCTCTGTTATTTTCTCCATTTCTCCATCTGATTTGAAATTAATTGACCAATGGCCTGATATCAATACTATTAGGTGATGTTTAATTTCTGTATGTTTCTATATATTATATTACCTAGGATCAGATTTTCAGGAGACCATCTAACATATCAGCAATACTCTGTATGTCTACCGTTGTTTATAACATATGACGATACTTGTTTACAGTGACGATGAAAAAGATCCCAAATCGCAGCGAAATCTCGACTCGGAGGGCAATGAGTCTCACTCAATTCGGCGAAACATCATGCAGATGTTGGGTATAGCTGTTCCCTCAACTACATCCACTTCAACACAAACCATTCATCGCCTCCGCCGAACTGCCAGCACTCAAACGGAGGGTCCAAACCCAGCTGAACACCTGTAGTTAACCACTCTGTACACCTGGGTCAGATCGTCTGAAAATGTACAATTCGCCTTCACCAATTCTCTCCAATAACCCAAATTCTGAGACAAAAATAAGCTTCAAAATGCAGTTTAACATAGCAGGACAGATATTTTTAAACTACACAATACTAAATATACTCAGATGTATCTGGTATTGACCATTTTACAGTCCAATTTAGCAGAATTTACAAAATGTGTAGATCTGCCGATTGTACATTTTCGGAAGATCTGACCCAAAGAATGAATCGGACCTGTTCGGAGAGCCATTCCTTGGTCTGTGTCTTGGCGAGACATAGCTTTCTTTTTTTAAAAAAGAAAGAAACTCGACTATTCAAAGTTATACATTAAGTTTTTATTTGTGTCAATACTCAGAGGAGTGTCTATGAAGTTTACTAATTGCTAATCGGATAGTTTCATTCCCCCAAGGAATCTTCTATCCGCATTGTCCCGTGGCCATTACAGATGTTGATCATAAAATGGCAGTTTGCAAAGATACTAGGGAGGTTCAGCACGCCTAACGTATACGTAAACGTATCCGTATCTCTGATATACAAACATACCTTAAAAGGAAGAAAAAGGTTCAGCAAAGCATAGCAGGAAAAAACGTAACAATATCAATAAAATATCAAACAAAATGTTTCATCTCACAATTCATTTTTCATACATAAAAATGCAACGTAATTCACATAAAAGATACGTATATGGTTACGTAATTGAGATACGTTTGTTTGCGAAACCTCCCTATTGTCCTTCACTGGAGTCACAATTGAGTGCAACACGAATCTTCTCAGATACGAGTCCACTAGAGTTAAGCTACCATCATCTTCTAGAATACATGGAAAATTATTTTGGTTGTATCATATAGCCACCAGAATATGTTTCCATGTTGTGATATTTTATCTAAGAGAATGCCATTTATTCTTGCCCAAGTAATCAAGGCTCGTTTAATAATTGCCTTTTTCTTAAATTACCACTTGTTTGTGCTCTTAATTGTTTAGCATCGAATATGATTTATAGACAGACCCCTTTTCAATAAGGCTTAGCATGTTTAGGTGTAAGAAGGCTATTGAAGATAACTTTGCGGAGAACGCGCATCTCTCCCCCCCCCCCCCCGCCCCCCCCCCCCCCCCCCTGCCCCCAGTTACATGGGGGGCCAACTGAGAAATGCACGGTATCTTCAATTGAAAAATTTGACCTTGTGCGACCTTGTACACATTATTAGTACGTGGTTGTTAGTGTTACGAGTCCAGGTCGTATGTACGAGTCCGGGTCGTACTATGGACTTCATCGTAATAAAGGAATGCATACGTTGCGATATCGGTGATATTTTTGTATGCATAGTCGATTGGCCCTATTTGAAAAAAATATTCTCAGTCATTGACCAATGGTACAGGGTTTATCTGCTGCGTTCTGTGAAGATTTTTAGTTTGAGAAGAAGAATACGAAGTCCGTTTGAGAATAAATAAATATTACTTGCGATGCCAACATAACCTATATATATATAATATATATACACGTGTATGAAATTATAATATATATTTACCTGTCTAATATATAAGATATTTCTATCATAATCTGTAAATTATGAAATCAGTATTGAACTGTCAAGATGTGTTCATATATATTCAGAAAATATTTGAAATCTGTCATCATACCAAAAAGGAGGAGGCTCTGTTTTCCATGTTACTCAAAATATTATTTATTGTTTTCGTACCAATTATTATGTATGAGTCATTATTTTGTGTAAATTGTCATCATCCCTTCTATTATAAGGCCCCTGGAGGAGAAGAATGTTAGTGTTTTTATTTATAGAAAGTGTAGGAGACTGTGGGTTGGGGCTATTCCTTGAAGGGATTAATTTCCAATACATGATTATTTGGTTCTGTCGGTGTAATGTAAAACTTTTTTTTTTTTTAATAAAAAACTATATCACATTTTCCGACACACCCACACACTCACTACATTTAGTAAGTGTACGCAAAAAAGAAATAATATACTTTGTGAATGAAAAATATATCACCTACCATTTTATGTAAGATATTCATTCCCCTTGCCTGTGTATAGTTAGTTGCTGTTGTGTATAGAAAAGGTGCATACAAATTACGAGCAAGCTGCAATATTATTTGCTGCTTTTTGTACCAGTCCTGCTATAGGCACTTTTACTACCTTTTGGAAAATAAGGTTTGTATGCCATGTATAGAATTGTATACAATTTATACTTGCATGCGACCTTGGGATAAATTCTTTGATGGCATTTCATTTTTCTAGGGGGAGATACCGTATTAGTGGTAGTGATAATACCGTACCCTTTAGTGGTTACCGTAAGTGTTGTGTTAACATGCAGTACATGTAGAGCAAATGTCTCAATAATATGATTAAGAAACCTATTCTGCTTCTGATATTTTTTCCCGAGGAGTCTACATTCACTGGTGATTTAGTGAATGGAATGTTAATGCAAAAAAATGATTGGAAGTGCCTGATGTATACATAATATATATAAATATATAGACATTTTGGCCGTAATGACTTATCTTTTAGCCCAAAGTCTTGTGGCTTCTCACTATATTAGATATTTGTGGAAATTATGGAGGTTTTTTTTTCAAGTTGGCTAACAATTTTGTGGATATTTGGTATAATTTTAAATTTTGGCTTCATTACGAATGTTTACATTGTGTCTGGAAAAACTAAAATATTCTACGTTCATAATTGTAGCTTAAGGAAGGGACTAGATGAATACAAATTGTTCTTTTCATTTTCCTATGTAAAAGGGTCGTACGAAGACCATACACATCCATATGCAATTATTCTCATATAATCGTCCTGAAGCTGTATCCTATTCAACAAATGGATAATAAACTATATATAAAACTGATCTCTCTTGTGTTTTCCATTTCCTTCTATCCAGTCTAGGCCCAAAGTTGAGAGAGTCACTTCAAACGGAGGGAAAGCCTCTCACCTCAAACCGCCAAGTGTCATTATAATTCCATTAAAACCGCAAAATGTAATTATATTCGCATTAGAATGCCGAGTCTTAATCGTATATAATAAGTATGGCAATATAAGAATCACCGGCATTATATTTTCATTCAAGAGCCTATAGATATCTAGAATATAAAGTATTAGTGAATGGGGAAGAAGGCTATAGCAGCCCCACCTATTGAGAAAATGGTCGAACCACGATAGAGTGCTGCCCTCTCACTCAAGTGGGCAGAAAAGTAGCCTAACCGAATTTAATCTCGATTTAAAGTTGTGAGCGTTGTTGCGTCCCAGAGTCGTCATCTGTACGATATATGTAATATTGCAGACTTTTCCTCTTTTTTTTCACATATTACGCATAGCCAAAATATATTACTAACACACCTTTTCCTATTACAAAACAAAGAGATTCATGGCACCGACTATTTCTTCATTACAGAGATCTTTTCACCCATTACAAGGAGTCTTTTTACTACGACGACTCCCCTATTACCCATGACCTGTGTCATCTGCTGCTATTGCACATCGCACAAATCCCATGACAGTGATCGGATCCCATGACACTGATCGTATTTGTTCTTTTTGCTCCTTTCCTTTCTGTCATGGATAGACTAGCGCACCTTGATTATTTATTATTTTTTATACATATCAATATATGTGTAGAAATGAAATTTATCAACTCATAGCCATTAATTTAAAGGCAATACTTTTAAAACAATTCCTAAAATAATGTTTCTTAAAAATAAAGGAAATCTAATAACCATTCATCTAATCTTTTCATCTAATAACCAACTTCACTTTAGTCTGATTTCTGGTCTATGAGAATAGCCTAAGGGACTTAGTGCTAGACTACTAGCTAATAGTCAAACACCACATAGTAGTATATACAAATGAAGGAGTCCCTCAGGCATTTGACATGTCTGTCTTTCTGTCAAAAAGGAATCCAAGATAGTACCTCTTCGGATATTAAGATATCCATAAGTCATGTTGATTATGTGTTGGAATATCTTAGAAAAGGAAATGATATTTGGAAAAGAAAAATGTTGGATATATGGGATATTTACTATGACACATTTTTATCCTGACGGTTTGGGGACAAACCAGGTGTTACGTCACAGACATTGAATTAGATAACCCATAAAGAATTCAAGTAAGCCTACTGACGGTCATAAGAAATTCAGATCATGAACAAATGGCCACCACTGCACATTTAGTATATTTTGTGACGATAGGCTGAAATCCGGCCGAAATAGTGTAAATACAATGTATATTTTTGTCTCTTTTCCTGTTTGTATTCATTAAGCTGAGAAATTCGAAAAAATTATAAGATTTCAACATCTTTGATACACTCCTGTTAAAGGAATTTGAAGTATCATTTAAATTTTCATTGGATTTTGGGGAAGAGAAGGAGGCGGGGGAAAGGAGGGGAGAAGCAGAAGGGAGAAGAAAACCATGGGGAAAACGTACTTTTAAACATGAACATATTTTAAGGACCAAATTCTCTCAGATGAAATCTAGGCTTGGAAAAGAAATAAATGTTTAAAACGAATTCATCATAGCGAAGGGACATAAACTCGCATCAGAAATAAAAATGGCAATATGGGCCACTTAAAAAAAGTATACATACGTAGGGCTATAGTGCAGAATTAAAAATCTGACATGGTAATTTCCAGCTTAATGTCTCATGCTTTTAGAATAAATAATATTTTAATCTAATGCTATAATAATAAAGTCTTTAAAATGAATCAATCCCATGTAATTCTAGTATTGCCCCCCTTGTTCACAAAGTCACCACCTGAATCGTACCAGTTGGCTACCGGTATATTAGTGTTTGACTTTAACACTAGGTGCCGGCAGTGTCCGTAGACTCCACCACATAGGCCCTACCAGAGACCCTAAGGGTGAAATCTTCAGAAAATGTACAACAATTCATCTTCAATAATCCTCTCAAATAACCCAAATTTAAGCCAAAAATTAGGTTCAAAATACACTTCAACACAATGCAGTTTTAATCAACCCCAACCAAATATACTCAGATACACCTAGAATTTACCATTTTTCAGCAGAATTAAACCAAATTTCCTGAATGTGTAGAGTTGCCGATTTTACATTTTCTGACGATCTGACCCCTATATAAAACTTAGTCCCTGTCCCTGCTAAACATTTGAAAGCTCATTTAAATGTCTAAGGTATACCCAGGATTAGTTTGGGCTATGATTAGCCCGGAGTAAAAGTAGCTATGAAGAATGGGATATAATTTAGAATTACACATTTCTTACGTCGACCATGTTTTTACTTGCTCTATGGTAGCAACCCACCCTGTATGTTTTCTTTAATTAAATGTATTAATGTAGAATGTAAGGTCTTCTGAGCTTACATTCTAAAATGGCATTCAGTTCCATGAGGTAGCTCAAGGTCTCGGTAGAAAGTTTTGTTTTTTTAACTCGTAAAGTTTTGCGTTTAAAAATCATGCTTGAGTCGATATTGTATAAATGATAACCATCTGATAGATCAAAATTGTTGATGATGAGTTAGAGAAAATTCAAGATTTTTTTTTTTAGATATTACAAGGGACGCGACATTGATGTCATCTAGAATTGTATGAGCCCCGATGGCAGCCTATGTTGAATAAAACCTTTAAAAAAAACAAAAAAAACTTAGAATGTAAGCTATTTGAGCATGCCTCTGTCCTCATACCCTGTACACCTCCCTTTTCTTCTTTCCCATCCTCTATGATCAACTACATCTGTCTTTCTGTCAAAATGTGTCTATCTGCTATATCTCCTATTTATTTATCTTTATCTCCCTCTCTATCAGCACTCCTCCCTCCCCTATAGATCAACTGCCCTTTTATCATCCCCCTGGATCTATTTTAACCTTCCTACCTCAGTCTGTCTTCATAGACCCCTCTAATCACTCTTGCTCTGCACAATTTTCCATGCACACAATCTCTTCTTCCTCTCCCCTTCCCTAGCCCTTTCTATCCTCCCTCCCCTTAGTTATTTTTCCTATCCCATCAACCTCCTCCTTCCTAACCCCTGGCTGAATTCCTCAATCCCTTGTCCTCTCTGTTCTGTTCCTTCCCCTTTAAAGGTCCTTGACATGGAAAATCCCGATAGACATGGAAGAGGAAGATTATCCAGTGAACCACAGAATTCCTTCTCCCTGTTAAGTCCATCTCTGTCTGTGTGTCATCCTCTACTCTAAAGATGTATCACAAACTATCTCCCTGTAATTCTCCAAAATCCATCCCTAGTCTCTGTTTCTGTTCCTGTCTCTCTTCTGAATCCACCTTTCCTTTCTCCTCTTTCTTCTCTTTCTATCTCTATGTCTCCCCATAACCCACCCTTCTTCTCCACCTCTGAAAGCCCATGTGGTGAGGCACTTGAGTTGTGGTGGAGTCTGGTGGGAAATGCAGGAATTAACAGTGCTAGCTCTAGTTCTTCCATGAATCATCGGGTGTCAGGTGTGAGCCATTGGCTAGTATACTCTGCCTCCTATATTCTCTGCATATTCAAGAAAGAGTCTGAAGCTTATCTTTCCTCTATCTCCTCTCCCTTCCAATCAATAGTTCACTTTTGTCAGTCTGTAAGAGCCTTCTAGAGGGTCATTTCCTTAAAATGTATGTCTAGTTTCATTTCATTTCCATGCTATTTGAGCATGCCTCTGTCCTCATACTCTGTACACCTCCCTTATCTCCTCTCCCATCCTCTATGACCAACTACATCTGTCTTTCTGTCAATATGTGTCTATCTGCTATATCTCTTATTTATTTATCTTTCTCTCCCTCTCTAGCAGCACTCCTCTCTCGCCTATAGATCGACTGCCCTTTTATCATCCCCGTGGATCTATTTTAACTTTCCTACCTCAGTCTGTCTTCATAGACAGGGTATCCCAAATCGCTAAAAAATGTGGTTGCCCGGTGGGCAACCAAGACCTCAGAAGTGGTTGCCCAGCCATTAAATATGGTTGCCCGGGATTTTTTTTATTAAAGCATAAGAAACTGTAAATCAAAGAAACAGAGGAGGATATTTTAAACAGCAGATACAATTCAAAATCTTACATATTGTATAAGGAAACAGTTGACTTTTTAAAACAACCATGCCAGTATGCCCCTTTTCAAAATAGGTACCTTCTGAATTTTCGACATAAAAAATATGGATCTCAGTACATGTATTTCAATTTGATTTTTCAAGGCTTTGGAAGGCATATATATATATGATCTTTCATATATTTAAACTTAGAACTGGGCCGATTCTGTAGATCCGATTCTGTAAAATATCCTTCAGATACAGGAACTAAGAAGTATATTCATTCATCTCAAATGCAACATTTAAAGTGTATTTGTAGAATTTGGCTTGGATCTCAACATGGCCCCACTGACTCTAGCAAAACAAATCTGGTTATAACACTGTAATATATCTTTATTATCTAGACAAATATATCTGACTGAAATTATTGTTGTTGATGCGAGGCTTGAGGTAAGGGAAAGCTACTACGGTAGTGCTAGGTATCATATCGATACATTTAAATACTCCCAGCAGATGCAATATTTCCATAACCCCATTGAAAAACTTATGTTTTTAAAATTAAAAGGTTTGAAAAAAATTGTAACCGTGTTTCAAAAATACTATTTAAACAATGGGTAAAAATATTATTTAAACAATGGGTAAAAACTTTCGAAGCTGCAGCTATGTTAATCATTATTTCAAGTTCAAATTTGATAATTGTCATAAAGAAATAATGAGGAATAATCGATGGTTTCGCCATGATTTTAGGGTAAGCATTTAATAAAGAAAAAATATTTTTCTGTGACAACAAAACATAGAATAAAATGCATACAATCGTTGATAGTTGATGTGATATGAAAAAATCAAGAAATGAAAGATAGCAAGTTGTAGAATAAGATGAAATATTTAAAGAGTTTTTCATAATGATTAATCGTTAATGTGAAAACAATGGAAATCAAACCTGGGATTTTAATTCACTTCACTTGCCAAATGGCCAGGACAAGCTCTTATTTCGAATGTTGCTAATTATTTAAAAGATCTCCAAGATACATTTTTTCGAGCCCTGATCAGTCACTGTTTCCCAATGTTTACTTGATTGATCACTCATTGAAAGTGTGTGAAGGCATCAGGGGAAAGGTTACAGTGAGAAACAGAATCTTCAAAAATTCCAACAGGATTCCAAGCCCATAAGAATTGTCCAGGCCCTTCCAACAAAATGTCCATTTTCCAGGCCTTGAAGATATTTTTTTAATTATTGTCTAAAGATGTACGAAAATGTTAGTGATAGAAAATGGGTAGCTTTCTTAATGCTGTTTCAAAAATTAATGTATCAATCTAATGATGGCATTGTGATACATGTATAATGGAAATAAAGTAGTTTAGTATGGGTCAGTTGCCCGCCGGGCAACTGACAATACATTTTTAGTTGCCCAGACAAAAAATATGGTTGCCCTGGGCGCCCGGGCACCCGATTTGGCAGACCCTGATAGACACCTCTAATCACTCTTGCTCGGCACAATTTTCCATGCACACAATCTCTTCTTCCTCTCCCCTTCCCAAGCCCTTTCTATCCTCCTTCCCCTTAGTAACTTTTCCTATCCCATCAACCTCCTCCTTCCTAACCCCTGGCTGAATTCCTCAATCCCTTGTTCTCTCTGTTCTGTTCCTCTCCCATTAAAGGTCCTTGACATGGAAAATCCCGATAGACATGGAAGAGGAAGATTATCCAGTGAACCACAGAATTCCTTCTCCCTGTTAAGTCCATCTCTGTCTGTGTGTCATCCTCTACTCTAAAGATGTATCACAAACTATCTCCCTGTAATTCTCCAAAATCCATCCCTAGTCTCTGTTTCTGTTCCTCTGTCTCCCTTCTGAATCCACCTTTCCTTTCTCCTCTTTCTATCTCTATGTCTCCCAATAACCCACCCTCCTTTACCACCTCTGAAAGCCCATGTGGTGAGGCACTTGAGTTGTGGTGGAGTCTGGTGGGAAATGCAGGAATTAACAGTGCTAGCTCTAGTTCTTCCATGAATCATCGGGTGTCATGTGTGAGCCATTGGCTAGTATACTCTGCCTCCTATATTCCTCTTATTTATTTATCTTTCTCTCCCTCTCTATCAGCACTCCTCCCTCCCCGATAGATTGACTACCCTTTTGTCATCCCCCTGGAACTTTTTTAACCTTCCTACCTCGGTCTGTCTTCATAGACCCCTCTAATCACTCTTGCTTGGCACAATTTTCCATGCACACAATCTCTTCTAGTTATATAAGTTATATAAATGTTCTCAAAACGGCCCCAAATTTGGTATGGTGGTGGTCGTTAGAAATGCTTATGAAGACCCACTTTCAATTTTCTAATGTTGTAGAGGAAAATATGATTTTTTTTGTATTTCTGGTTTTTTATCAAGGTTCTCAAAAGTCATTATTTTTTGCTGAAATGTCTTGTTGGGACTATTTGTCACTCCAAGCATTGAAAAAAAAATGAAACTAATTATCCTGACCCCCATCAGAGTGCAATAAAGTATCAATCAATACCTTAGCCAGGGCTACAACTATGATTCACTATACTACTACCCTTGGTGCTGCCATCTGTACTATAGGATTGAGGCTTCCTCAATCTGTACCTTTATCATCACATTTTTTTGCATGCTGGAAAATGAACCCTTTTTATGTACAAACTGTTTATTGCAGTGCCTACACTTACATCAGAATAACAATGTCAATTAAAATCATATAATAAATATCCCTGCAACAGAGATAAATACATGTATGTCAGTTCTTTGATTGGGAGAACTGCTGTTCTGAAAAAAAACAAGAATTCCTGCTGGGAATTGAACCCGGGCCCCTGGCTTGTGAAGCAAAGACTATACCACTAGACCACTCATCCTCAGATAAATACAGCTAGTGTTGTAAGCCTTATTAGCCAGTGAACATAAATTGCCTCACAAAACAAATGCTGACCCACATGGACAATATTAGATCCAGCTCCTTTTTCCAACACTTTGGTTCTTCTATTATATTCAAGAAGTTTTTGCACTATGTATTACACTTTAATGGAGTCAACTACCTTTAATAAGATGGGTGTTCTAGCTGTTAACAGGAGGATTGAGACTTACAGATTTAGAGGCAATGAAGCAAGCAGGCACTGACTTGTAGTTGTCCTCAGTCAGCCTAGATGGCAGCATGACTGTTATTTACTTGCACCATCTAGCTTCTATTACAGACACTACATATTAGAGATTCCAATAGGCCTACAAAATTCACTTCTCCTGGGTGTTTTATAATATATTTAACATGCGATTTACTTGTAATAATTATATGTTGCTATTAAATGCCTACCCTGTGCCCAAATAATGGGTTGTCTATGACTCCTTACATAGTAATTACATGACTTTGAATGTTTTAACCCCCCTAAAATTGAAGTGAATAATGTAAAGTTGCCAATTTCTGACTGGCAATGTAATAGCGTAAATGTAAAGAACACCTGAACAACTTTTCTTGAGAATTTGAGGAAATTTTTTGTCAAAACCATAGGCACGGTAAGGGGTATGTATTACTTCAGGTTCCTGAAATTATAAAAATGTTCTCAAAACAGCCCCATATTTGGTATGTGGGTGGTCGATAGAAATGCCTATGAAGACCCAC
Source organism: Sthenelais limicola (assembly GCA_942159475.1). Lineage (NCBI taxonomy): Eukaryota > Metazoa > Annelida > Polychaeta > Phyllodocida > Sigalionidae > Sthenelais > Sthenelais limicola. Next base: position 38,201,810 of record OW804097.1, on the reverse strand, counting down.
TTTCAATTTTCTAATATTGTAGAGGAAAATATGATTTTTTTGTATTTCTGTTTTTTTATCAAGGTTCTCAAAAGTCATTATTTTTTGCTGAAACATCTTGTTAGTACTATTTGTCACTCCAAGCATTGAAAAAAAAATGAAACTAATTATCCTGACCCCCATCAGAGTGCAATAAAGTATCAATCAATACCTTAGCCAGGGCTACAACTATGATTCACTATACTACTACCCTTGGTGCTGCCATCTGTACTATAGGATTGAGGCTTCCTCAATCTGTACCTTTATCATCACATTTTTTTGCATGCTGGAAAATGAACCCTTTTTATGTACAAACTGTTTATTGCAGTGCCTACACTTACATCAGAATAACAATGTCAATTAAAATCATATAATAAATATCCCTGCAACAGAGATAAATACATGTATGTCAGTTCTTTGATTGGGAGAACTGCTGTTCTGAAAAAAAAAACAAGAATTCCTGCTGGGAATTGAACCCGGGCCCCTGGCTTGTGAAGCAAAGACTATACCACTAGACCACTCATCCTCAGATAAATACAGCTAGTGTTGTAAGCCTTATTAGCCAGTGAACATAAATTGCCTCACAAAACAAATGCTGACCCACATGGACAATATTAGATCCAGCTCCTTTTTCCAACACTTTGGTTCTTCTATTATATTCAAGAAGTTTTTGCACTATGTATTACACTTTAATGGAGTCAACTACCTTTAATAAGATGGGTGTTCTAGCTGTTAACAGGAGGATTGAGACTTACAGATTTAGAGGCAATGAAGCAAGCAGGCACTGACTTGTAGTTGTCCTCAGTCAGCCTAGATGGCAGCATGACTGTTATTTACTTGCACCATCTAGCTTCTATTACAGACACTACATATTAGAGATTCCAATAGGCCTACAAAATTCACTTCTCCTGGGTGTTTTATAATATATTTAACATGCGATTTACTTGTAATAATTATATGTTGCTATTAAATGCCTACCCTGTGCCCAAATAATGGGTTGTCTATGACTCCTTACATAGTAATTACATGACTTTGAATGTTTTAACCCCCCTAAAATTGAAGTGAATAATGTAAAGTTGCCAATTTCTGACTGGCAATGTAATAGCGTAAATGTAAAGAACACCTGAACAACTTTTCATGAGAATTTGAGGAAATTTTTTGTCAAAACCATAGGCACGGTAAGGGGTATGTATTACTTCAGGTTCCTGAAATTATAAAAATGTTCTCAAAACAGCCCCATATTTGGTATGTGGGTGGTCGATAGAAATGCCTATGAAGACCCACTTTCAATTTTCTAATATTGTAGAGGAAAATATGATTTTTTTTGTATTTCTGTTTTTTTATCAAGGTTCTCAAAAGTCATTATTTTTTGCTGAAACATCTTGTTAGTACTATTTGTCACTCCAAGCATTGAAAAAAAAATGAAACTAATTATCCTGACCCCCATCAGAGTGCAATAAAGTATCAATCAATACCTTAGCCAGGGCTACAACTATGATTCACTATACTACTACCCTTGGTGCTGCCATCTGTACTATAGGATTGAGGCTTCCTCAATCTGTACCTTTATCATCACATTTTTTTGCATGCTGGAAAATGAACCCTTTTTATGTACAAACTGTTTATTGCAGTGCCTACACTTACATCAGAATAACAATGTCAATTAAAATCATATAATAAATATCCCTGCAACAGAGATAAATACATGTATGTCAGTTCTTTGATTGGGAGAACTGCTGTTCTGAAAAAAAACCCAAGAATTCCTGCTGGGAATTGAACCCGGACCCCTGGCTTGTGAAGCAAAGACTATACCACTAGACCACTCATCCTCAGCTAAATACAGCTAGTGTTGCAAGCCTTATTAGCCAGTGAACATTAATTGCCTCACAAAACAAATGCTGACCCACATGGACAATATTAGATCCAGCTCCTTTTTCCAACACTTTGGTTCTTCTATTATATTCAAGAAGTTTTTGCACTATGTATTACACTTTAATGGAGTCAACTACCTTTAATAAGATGGGTATTCTAGCTGTTAACAGGGGGATTGAGACTTACAGATTTAGAGGCAATAAAGCAAGCAGGCACTGACTTGTAGTTGTCTTCAGTCAGCCTAGATGGCAGCATGACTGTTATTTACTTGCACCGTCTAGCTTCTATTACAGACACTACATATTAGAGATTCCAATAGGCCTACAAAATTCACTTCTCCTGGGTGTTTTATAATATATTTAACATGTGATTTACTTGTAATATATGTTGCTATTAAATGCCTACCCTGTGCCCAAATAATGGGTTGTCTATGACTCCTTACATAGTAATTACATGACTTTGAATGTTTTAACCCCCCTAAAATTGAAGTGAATAATGTAAAGTTGCCAATTTCTGACTGGCAATGTAATAGCGTAAATGTAAAGAACACCTGAACAACTTTTCATGAGAATTTGAGGAAATTTTTTGTCAAAACCATAGGCACGGTAAGGGGTATGTATTACTTCAGGTTCCTGAAATTATAAAAATGTTCTCAAAACAGCCCCATATTTGGTATGTGGGTGGTCGATAGAAATGCCTATGAAGACCCACTTTCAATTTTCTAATATTGTAGAGGAAAATATGATTTTTTTTGTATTTCTGTTTTTTTATCAAGGTTCTCAAAAGTCATTATTTTTTGCTGAAACATCTTGTTAGTACTATTTGTCACTCCAAGCATTGAAAAAAAAATGAAACTAATTATCCTGACCCCCATCAGAGTGCAATAAAGTATCAATCAATACCTTAGCCAGGGCTACAACTATGATTCACTATACTACTACCCTTGGTGCTGCCATCTGTACTATAGGATTGAGGCTTCCTCAATCTGTACCTTTATCATCACATTTTTTTGCATGCTGGAAAATGAACCCTTTTTATGTACAAACTGTTTATTGCAGTGCCTACACTTACATCAGAATAACAATGTCAATTAAAATCATATAATAAATATCCCTGCAACAGAGATAAATACATGTATGTCAGTTCTTTGATTGGGAGAACTGCTGTTCTGAAAAAAAAACCAAGAATTCCTGCTGGGAATTGAACCCGGACCCCTGGCTTGTGAAGCAAAGACTATACCACTAGACCACTCATCCTCAGCTAAATACAGCTAGTGTTGCAAGCCTTATTAGCCAGTGAACATTAATTGCCTCACAAAACAAATGCTGACCCACATGGACAATATTAGATCCAGCTCCTTTTTCCAACACTTTGGTTCTTCTATTATATTCAAGAAGTTTTTGCACTATGTATTACACTTTAATGGAGTCAACTACCTTTAATAAGATGGGTATTCTAGCTGTTAACAGGGGGATTGAGACTTACAGATTTAGAGGCAATAAAGCAAGCAGGCACTGACTTGTAGTTGTCTTCAGTCAGCCTAGATGGCAGCATGACTGTTATTTACTTGCACCGTCTAGCTTCTATTACAGACACTACATATTAGAGATTCCAATAGGCCTACAAAATTCACTTCTCCTGGGTGTTTTATAATATATTTAACATGTGATTTACTTGTAATATATGTTGCTATTAAATGCCTACCCTGTGCCCAAATAATGGGTTGTCTATGACTCCTTACATAGTAATTACATGACTTTGAATGTTTTAACCCCCCTAAAATTGAAGTGAATAATGTAAAGTTGCCAATTTCTGACTGGCAATGTAATAGCGTAAATGTAAAGAACACCTGAACAACTTTTCATGAGAATTTGAGGAGATTTTTTTCCAAAACCATAGGCACAGTAAGGGGTGTATGTATTACTTCAGGTTCCTGAAATTATAAAAATATTCTCAAAACAGCCCCATATTTGGTATGTGGGTGGTCGATAGAAATGCCTATGAAGACCCACTTTCAATTTTCTAATATTGTAGAGGAAAATATGATTTTTTTTTGTATTTCTGTTTTTTTATCAAGGTTCTCAAAAGTCATTATTTTTTGCTGAAACATCTTGTTAGTACTATTTGTCACTCCAAGCATTGAAAAAAAAATGAAACTAATTCTCCTGACCCCCATCAGAGTGCAATAAAGTATCAATCAATACCTTAGCCAGGGCTACAACTATGATTCACTATACTACTACCCTTGGTGCTGCCATCTGTACTATAGGATTGAGGCTTCCTCAATCTGTACCTTTATCATCACATTTTTTTGCATGCTGGAAAATGAACCCTTTTTATTGTAAAATGGCGGCGCCAGGTATGAACGCAGGCTAGTGGACCGGGAGATCGGATTTATTCCCACGCCTATCAATTCAAGACTTGGACCTAAAAAACTGTGACTAACTGGACAATGAACATACTGTGACTAAATATGACACACAATTCCCACCAGTAAGTGCCTTTATAGTGATTTTGTGAACATTTTGGATACCAAAGCGTATATTCTCCCTGATATCGCCCATGGAACACAACACACCACCGGTACCTAAATCTAAACTTCCACTCTGCTTACGTCGACTGGAAACCTCTCTCACAGACCCAATACAAGATAATATTCAGGCATCACAATCTCTGCAGGGCCCTAGAACTAACAGAAGATCTAATTCGTTAACTAACAGCCAAATAATGACTTCTTCACAAGAGGCGTCACTGACGCCTGTAAGTAACCCTACAATAGCCGAGGGGTCAATATCTGGGACACCTGCAGATGATAGCTTAGCATTCGACTCACAGGAATCGAAATCAGATGATTCAGTTGAGTTAGAAACTGAAATCCTGGAGGACATCAAAGATGACTTCAATTCTGCCCTACTAAACATTTCTCCCCAACCACTGGTATTGCCTGAAGCGTTACCAGATGCATACAAGGAATGTTTTATGGCATTAGCTGCAAATCTAAAATCCCACAGTGAAACGTTAATAAATGCTCAATCCCAACTATTATCAGAAAAGCTTAACACCTTTTCTGGTAAGCTCACCCGTCATCAACGTGAAAATAACAGTCGCCTGGATAAAGTTGAGGGAAAACTAAATGAGCTGGGTGAAAAAGTAAGTACGGATAGCATAAATAAACTAGTCAAAGATTCAGTTAAATCGCAACTTGATCCCAAGTTAGCCCAAATTGATGTCAAAATAGACACCAAAATCGCTGACGCAGTCAAAGACCTGAAAACATCAAAAGAAATAAATGATTCTTTAGAGGCAGCTATTGGACGAATCGAGGTACTGGAGGAAAAAAATAAAAGTTCTGAGGCAGCCCTCGCCCATTCACAGAGAAATGAAGCAAAACTCTCACATCAATTGGCTCAGACCACTGACAGATGCGAGGCCCTTGACGTAAAAGCAAGGAAACAGAACCTTATTTTGGAAGGAATTCCAGAGGAACAAGGGGAAAACATATCAGATCGAGTCATAACCATTATCTCATCAGCGATCCACGATTTTGAGGCAAGTGATATCGATGCTGTATACCGCCGAGGTAAATATAACCCCAATTACGTCCGCCCAGTAATGCTAACCCTCTCAGGTGTCTCTCTCAAAGACCAAATACTTAGACTAGCTCAGCGAATAAAAATCCAATCAAACACAAAATCATTGTGGATTAATCGCGATCTACCCCAAGAAACAAAGAATAAAAATGCATTGATCAGGCAGTGTGGAAAGTTACTCGCAAAAGTGGACCAAACAGTAACGCCCACAGTGAAATCGACACATATCATTTACAATGATACCACATACTACTATGACGATCTGGATACTTTGCCCATTGGAGCCCGGCCCATGGATACTAAACTAAAAGAATTTCCAACAGTGAATGGTGTCGGGTTCCAAGGGGAAAGAGTTTACCTTTCCAACTTTTTTCCGTGTAAAATATTAATTGACAATATTCAATATACTTCCTCGGAACAAGCTTTCCAATACGCCAAAGCTATCGACAACCCCACAGTAAAAAATGCGAAACTAGCTCAGGAAATTCTAATGACGGACAACCCCTATGTATACAATCAAAGGCAAGTCATCTCAGATCCAACCCTCCCAAGCGTGGAAGCAGAACGAACGTGCAACCTTGAAAGGTATCGTGAAACAAAAATTCATTCAAAACACTGACATTCAAGGAAAACTACTCAATAGCACTTACACGAACTTTTTTGAGATGACAATGGATAAGAAGTGGGGCACCGGTCATAAACTGACCGATGTCCGGTTCGACCCACAAAACGTAAAAGGGAATGAATTCGGCAAAATACTTGCCGAAATCAAAGTTGAATTGTCTTAAATACCTGAAATATCCATATAAATAACTAATTTGGCTTCTACACATATTTATTATTTCCAGACATCATTCAACATGGCAACCAACCTTCTAATTATTGGCGACTCCAGAATTAGACATATCAAACCGTACTTACGACCCCACTTACCCAACCCATTATATAACAACACCAAAATCCTTTCCTTTTCTGGTGCATCTCTTCGCCTATCGGCTCACATGGCAATGGACACCATAAATCGTGAAAGACCGAATATCATTTTATTCACCTCCGGTTTATGTACCATTACAACCAAGTCCAAAGGCATAGTTTCTCTAACTCGGAAATCCCCGACTGACGCACTGAATGCTTATCAACTAGACTTAGAAGTAGTCAAGCAACATGTTGAGCAAGCACTATTTCCACGTAAAGCCCATATTATATTCTCAACAATCATTGGCCTTCCCCTTGCATACTACAATTGGCAAAAGCATAATAACCAGCAAGACCAATTGAATACAACCATCCACCAAGTCAACCAATTAATCACACAATTCAATAGAGAGAATGGAGTCCCAACCCCGCCCCTCCACAACCACGTGCACCACAATTGCAAGAAAAAAACCCAAAACTACTACTGCCGTCTCTCTGCCGATGGATGCCACCTGGATACCAAAGGCCACCTCCACTGGTCGAAACAGATAGCCAGATCCATCAAAAAACTGCTGTAATCGCAAGTAGAAACTCTATATATGACAGTATATTATATTCTCTCGCACAACTATAGGTCATTGCAATTCTATTCTCATAAACCAGGCTTCATGGAAGCTTGACTATGACAATGACTAAGAGTAAGAACTAAACGTTTCAAATATCATGTATATTTCAACTTGCAAAGAGAAATCACACCATATAAGGTTTGTGCGATATATAACTATACAGGTTGTTACTACTTGCAGTGACGGTACTATAATCTAACCCATGTTGACAGGTAGAACCCAATTGAGTTGATTTGCTATTGCCGTACCAACATACAATGGTATACTATTAGGGCTAAACAGCTGGTTGAAGTCTGAGTTAAAACCGTCTGTGTGTTACTATGATCGCAATGTATTAACCCATAAACCTATTCTGAGCCACTGGTGGGTGGCAAGGTAGAACCCAATTGAGTTGATTTGCTATTGCCGTACCAACATACAATGGTATACTATTAGGGCTAAACAGCTGGATGAAGTCTGAGTTAAAATCGTCTATATGTTACTATGATCGCAATGTATTAAACCATAAACCTATTCTGAGCCACTGGTGGGTGGCAAATCGACACTAATACTTCTATGTTTACTATATACAGCACTGCTGTATTCATTGTGTAGTTGTCAGTACCGGTTCATTCATTCATTTGTGCCTATATTAATTCTCTATGTTTAAGTACAACGCAACTATGTTCATTGTATTGATACATAATCAGGCATACTTGTGCCTACTTACTCATTCAATTCGATGAGTGATATATAACTAATAATTAAGAGCATTGTTCAGTTACAATAAATATCACATGGGCTTCATGGAAGCCCCACTGACTGATTGATCGATTGACTATTCATTGATCCACCAGCCAGCCTTCAATCATTTATATAATGATACTTTAAGGCTTCATGGAAGCTATTAGTTATAAGTAGTTTACAGTTCATTTGGATTAATTGGTTACCAACAATACCCTCAATCATTTACAGAATGATATTTAGGCTTCATGGAAGCTAATAGTTATAAATGTATATTGTCCATTTAACAATTCAGGAAATAACTCTATCCATTTGGGTCTGGTCCGATCCCCCAGCACCGCTCCTAAAGAGTGTACCAAAGCGCAAGCAATACTATAAATGAAGAAATATCTCTCTCCAAACCAGATGAATTTAATAACACGAAAGGATTTAAGTTAATAAGTCTGAATGTCAGAAGTCTGTCTAACAAAATTGAAGAAATCGAAACTCTATTAGAAACCATACCTTGTCATGTACTATGTTTAACCGAAACTTGGCTAAATTGCAAAATCTATGACCAATTAGTAAACATCGATGGCTACTCCATCCAAAGGAACGATAGAACCACCACTAAGAAAACTGGTGGTGGTCTAATTACTTATGTCAAAGATTGCTATAGTCTAGTGCCAGTCAGTGGTGATCTCCAGGTCTGCAATGAGGACATAGAAATCCAAGTAACAAAAATTCAGCAAAATAAGGTAAAAATTATAACGGTCCTCAATATATACAGACCACCTAGCGGATCTATTCCAGCAGCAATTGATCAATTACTATTGTCTCTCAATAAACTGGGGAATAAAGGTGAACTTATAATAACTGGTGATTTTAATATCAACTATACAGAAAACTCCCCAGGTAGACATATATTGCAATCTATAGAAAACAGCACTACCCTAAGACAAATCATCCACCTACCAACCAGACTAACCACCACTAGCTCAACTGTAATTGACCTAATCTATACAAATTCCAAATTCATTTCCAAATGTGGAATATTAAATTTTAATATAAGCGACCACAAAACAACTTTCTTAATCATAAAAAAGAATAGAGAAGAATATAAAAAAATTACCTTTAAGTGCCGCTCATATAAAAACTATAATGAAGCTAGGTTGGAGGAATTACTCTTAGACTGTGACTGGAATAATCTATTGAGTTCTCAACAACCAAACGATTGCTGGATCAATATGCTACAAGCCATTACTGATAAAATCAACATACTTTGCCCTGTAAGAGAAATGAAAAATGTAAAGGCAAGAAAACCATGGATCACCAGGGACCTCCTCGAACTAATGAAAAACAGAGACCAATTATTCAAGGCTTCATTGAAGCTAAAAAATCCCCAACTATTAGATAAAGCAAAAGCAATGAGAAGACGAGTCAATCACTTAGCTAGGAATCAAAAAAATAATTATACTAGAACCCAACTCGAACTCAACAAAGAAAACCCAAAGAAATTTTGGAAACAATTAGGTCCACTCATCAATAAAAAACAGAAAGCCCCAAGTGAAATTATATTATCAAAGGATAATATTCCACTCGATCCTCAAAAAATCCCTGGTGAATTCAATGATTATTTTGCCTCAATTGGTAACAAATTGGCAGACTTGATCCCAGCAACTAATGCAGACCAAAAACTAAAATATGGTGCCCTGGACGGTCAACTAGCTAATCTAGGAGGAAACTCGTTCAAATATAATGCAACACCTTTAGCCGACTTAAAAACAATAATAAAGAATATACCTTCGAGGAAATCCTCTGGTATCAAAGATCTACCGTCATGGTTATTAAAGTCTTCGCTACAAATACTAGCCCCTCAATTCAAAATTATCATTGATTTAACCTATACAAAATCTATCATACCGCAAAGTTGGAAGACCTCCAGGGTTACCCCATTATACAAGGCAGGAGACACCACTGACCCGGGCAACTATCGTCCCATATCAGCCATACCACTACCAGCTAATGTCATGGAAAAAATAATGCATAAACAGGTCATGAATTATTTAGAGGAGGGGAACCTTTTGTTTGACTATCAATTTGGCTTCAGACGAGGAAAATCCACCCAAGATGCTTTATTAAAGTATCTGTGGAACGTATATGAAGCCCTTAATGAGAACCTCATAACAAGGGCAGTCTACCTCGATCTCAAAAAAGCTTTTGACACGGTAAACCACCAGTGTCTCATACAAAAACTTTACAATATTGGCATAAAAGATAAAGAATTGGATTGGTTCAAAAATTATTTAACAGGTCGGCAGCAAATGGTCTCAGTTAATAAACTAACATCTTCTGAAACAAACATATCATGTGGGGTTCCACAAGGGACAACCCTTGGCCCATTACTATTCAATATTTACATTAACGACCTTCCAAATTATATATCAAACTCGAACATTCAAATGTTCGCTGACGATACCATAATATATCTATCAGGGAAAAATCCAGCTGAAATAACCTTAAAACTACAAGAAGACCTCAATGCCATGAATTACTGGTACTTAAAAAACAAAATATCTTTGAACCTTGGAAAATCCAAAATCCAAACTTTTCTAAACACCTCAACAATGAGATCGAGGTGGACAAAAGACGAACTCGGTCTGAAGCCAGAGAACACATTGGTTCTCAATGGACAATCGCTTCTAGAAGTTGATAACTACAAATATCTCGGAATAGAAATTGAGAATACCTTAAAATTCAAATCCCAAATTCAGAATCTAATAAATACTCTAAATTATAAAAGTTGGCAAATCGCAAAACTAAAAAATAAAGTTCCAACCTCTACCCTATTACTAATCTACAAAGTTATGGTACTACCTTTAATAGACCAATCAGACATCTACCATGATTCGCATACAACTAACTTCACTCACAAACTACAAATAATTCAAAACAAAATTTTGCTAACAATATACAATCTTCCAGCGAGAACCAATGTGGATAACCTCCATGTCACAAAGGGAATCCTTCCTCTGAAGCATAGGCGACGATTACATGTACTGCAGGCGGGCCACCGTCTGGCGCAAATTCCAGGATACCTCGATTTACGTGCAATAAACACACGTAATTTCGCAATTGGCAGGAAAACTTTAAAACAAAAAATTCCAAAAACAGAACAAGTCCGTAAATCGATTCTGCATAGAATCCCTTTCTCCTGGAACGCGCTCCCGACGGAGGCCCACAAAATCAATGACGTATCTGTTTTCAAATTAAGAGCCAAAACAACCTATATATGGAACGACAACAACTTTATAGACTGATTTCACTCAATTCATTCATTCATGCTTACTGCACGTAATTCTGTTAGCCAGCAATATAATCATTGTAAAATTCAGAGAGTGTTACGAATAAGTTAACAAACTGAACGCCATTACCTATTTAATTTCAAACTGTAAGAAATCTCAAACTGACAAATAGCAGTGGGCCACTTCCAGTCATTGACGGTTGCGGTATTGTTCACTGCTACAATAGTGTAAACCCAGAGAAGGCCGGCAAACCTCCCAATCTGCTGGAGAAATGCCTTCACATATTCAATAAAATCCCGTTTCAATAAAATACAAATACAATGTACAAACTGTTTATTGCAGTGCCTACAGTTACATCAGAATAACAATGTCAATTAAAATCATATAATAAATATCCCTGCAACAGAGATAAATACATGTATGTCAGTTCTTTGATTGGGAGAACTGCTGTTCTGAAAAAAAAACAAGAATTCCTGCTGGGAATTGAACCCGGGCCCCTGGCTTGTGAAGCAAAGACTATAGCACTAGACCACTGATCCTCAGCTGAATACAGCTAGTGTTGCAAGCCTTATTAGTCAGTGAACATAAATTGCCTCACAAAACAAATGCTGACCCACATGGACAATATTAGATCTAGCTCCTTTTTCCAACACTTTGGTTCTTCTATTATATTCAAGAAGTTTTTGCACTATGTATTACACTTTAATGGAGTCAACTACCTTTAATAAAATGAGTATTCTAGCTGTTAACAGGGGGATTGAGACTTACAGATTTAGAGGCAATAAAGCAAGCAGGCACTGACTTGTAGTTGTCTTCAGTCAGCCTAGATGGCAGCATGACTGTTATTTACTTGCACCATCTAGCTTCTATTACAGACACTACATATTAGAGATTCCAATAGGCCTACAAAATTCACTTCTCCTGGGTGTTTTATAATATATTTAACATGTGATTTACTTGTAATATATGTTGCTATTAAATGCCTACCCTGTGCCCAAATAATGGGTTGGCTATGACTCCTTACATAGTAATTACATGACTTTGAATGTTTTAACCCCCCTAAAATTGAAGTGAATAATGTAAAGTTGCCAATTTCTGACTGGCAATGTAATAGCGTAAATGTAAAGAACACCTGAACAACTTTTCATGAGAATTTGAGGAGATTTTTTTTCAAAACCATAGGCACAGTAAGGGGTGTATGTATTACTTCAGGTTCCTGAAATTATAAAAATGTTCTCAAAACAGCCCCATATTTGGTATGTGGGTGGTCGATAGAAATGCCTATGAAGACCCACTTTCAATTTTCTAATATTGTAGAGGAAAATATGATTTTTTTTGTATTTCTGTTTTTTCATCAAGGTTCTCAAAAGTCATTATTTTTTGCTGAAACATCTTGTTAGTACTATTTGTCACTCCAAGCATTGAAAAAAAATGAAACTAATTCTCCTGACCCCCCTCAGAGTGCAATAAAGTATCAATCAATACCTTAGCCAGGGCTACAACTATGATTCACTATACTACTACCCTTGGTGCTGCCATCTGTACTATAGGATTGAGGCTTCCTCAATCTGTACCTTTATCATCACATTTTTTTGCATGCTGGAAAATGAACCCTTTTTATGTACAAACTGTTTATTGCAGTGCCTACACTTACATCAGAATAACAATGTCAATTAAAATCATATAATAAATATCCCTGCAACAGAGATAAATACATGTATGTCAGTTCTTTGATTGGGAGAACTGCTGTTCTGAAAAAAAAACAAGAATTCCTGCTGGGAATTGAACCCGGGCCCCTGGCTTGTGAAGCAAAGACTATAGCACTAGACCACTGATCCTCAGCTGAATACAGCTAGTGTTGCAAGCCTTATTAGTCAGTGAACATAAATTGCCTCACAAAACAAATGCTGACCCACATGGACAATATTAGATCTAGCTCCTTTTTCCAACACTTTGGTTCTTCTATTATATTCAAGAAGTTTTTGCACTATGTATTACACTTTAATGGAGTCAACTACCTTTAATAAAATGAGTATTCTAGCTGTTAACAGGGGGATTGAGACTTACAGATTTAGAGGCAATAAAGCAAGCAGGCACTGACTTGTAGTTGTCTTCAGTCAGCCTAGATGGCAGCATGACTGTTATTTACTTGCACCATCTAGCTTCTATTACAGACACTACATATTAGAGATTCCAATAGGCCTACAAAATTCACTTCTCCTGGGTGTTTTATAATATATTTAACATGTGATTTACTTGTAATATATGTTGCTATTAAATGCCTACCCTGTGCCCAAATAATGGGTTGGCTATGACTCCTTACATAGTAATTACATGACTTTGAATGTTTTAACCCCCCTAAAATTGAAGTGAATAATGTAAAGTTGCCAATTTCTGACTGGCAATGTAATAGCGTAAATGTAAAGAACACCTGAACAACTTTTCATGAGAATTTGAGGAGATTTTTTTCCAAAACCATAGGCACAGTAAGGGGTGTATGTATTACTTCAGGTTCCTGAAATTATAAAAATGTTCTCAAAACAGCCCCATATTTGGTATGTGGGTGGTCGATAGAAATGCCTATGAAGACCCACTTTCAATTTTCTAATATTGTAGAGGAAAATATGATTTTTTTTTGTATTTCTGTTTTTTTATCAAGGTTCTCAAAAGTCATTATTTTTTGCTGAAACATCTTGTTAGTACTATTTGTCACTCCAAGCATTGAAAAAAAATGAAACTAATTCTCCTGACCCCCCTCAGAGTGCAATAAAGTATCAATCAATACCTTAGCCAGGGCTACAACTATGATTCACTATACTACTACCCTTGGTGCTGCCATCTGTACTATAGGATTGAGGCTTCCTCAATCTGTACCTTTATCATCACATTTTTTTGCATGCTGGAAAATGAACCCTTTTTATGTACAAACTGTTTATTACAGTGCCTACACTTACATCAGAATAACAATGTCAATTAAAATCATATAATAAATATCCCTGCAACAGAGATAAATACATGTATGTCAGTTCTTTGATTGGGAGAACTGCTGTTCTGAAAAAAAAACAAGAATTCCTGCTGGGAATTGAACCCGGGCCCCTGGCTTGTGAAGCAAAGACTATACCACTAGACCACTCATCCTCAGCTAAATACAGCTAGTGTTGCAAGCCTTATTAGCCAGTGAACATTAATTGCCTCACAAAACAAATGCTGACCCACATGGACAATATTAGATCCAGCTCCATTTTCCAACACTTTGGTTCTTCTATTATATTCAAGAAGTTTTTGCACTAGGTATTACACTTTAATGGAGTCAACTACCTTTAATAAGATGGGTATTCTAGCTGTTAACAGGGGGATTGAGACTTACAGATTTAGAGGCAATAAAGCAAGCAGGCACTGACTTGTAGTTGTCTTCAGTCAGCCTAGATGGCAGCATGACTGTCATTTACTTGCACCATCTAGCTTCTATTACACACACTACATATTAGAGATTCCAATAGGCCTACAAAATTCACTTCTCCTGGGTGTTTTATAATATATTTAACATGTGATTTACTTGTAATATATGTTGCTATTAAATGCCTACCCTGTGCCCAAATAATGGGTTGGCTATGACTCCTTACATAGTAATTACATGACTTTGAATGTTTTAACCCCCCTAAAATTGAAGTGAATAATGTAAAGTTGCCAATTTCTGACTGGCAATGTAATAGCGTAAATGTAAAGAACACCTGAACAACTTTTCATGAGAATTTGAGGAGATTTTTTTTCAAAACCATAGGCACAGTAAGGGGTATGTATTACTTCAGGTTCCTGAAATTATAAAAATGTTCTCAAAACAGCCCCATATTTGGTATGTGGGTGGTCGATAGAAATGCCTATGAAGACCCACTTTCAATTTTCTAATATTGTAGAGGAAAATATGATTTTTTTTGTATTTCTGTTTTTTTATCAAGGTTCTCAAAAGTCATTATTTTTTGCTGAAACATCTTGTTAGTACTCTTTGTCACTCCAAGCATTGAAAAAAAAATGAAACTAATTCTCCTGACCCCCATCAGAGTGCAATAAAGTATCAATCAATACCTTAGCCAGGGCTACAACTATGATTCACTATACTACTACCCTTGGTGCTGCCATCTGTACTATAGGATTGAGGCTTCCTCAATCTGTACCTTTATCATCACATTTATTTGCATGCTGGAAAATGAACCCTTTTTATGTACAAACTGTTTATTGCAGTGCCTACAGTTACATCAGAATAACAATGTCAATTAAAATCATATAATAAATATCCCTGCAACAGAGATAAATACATGTATGTCAGTTCTTTGATTGGGAGAACTGCTGTTCTGAAAAAAAAAAACAAGAATTCCTGCTGGGAATTGAACCCGGGCCCCTGGCTTGTGAAGCAAAGACTATAGCACTAGACCACTGATCCTCAGCTGAATACAGCTAGTGTTGCAAGCCTTATTAGTCAGTGAACATAAATTGCCTCACAAAACAAATGCTGACCCACATGGACAATATTAGATCTAGCTCCTTTTTCCAACACTTTGGTTCTTCTATTATATTCAAGAAGTTTTTGCACTATGTATTACACTTTAATGGAGTCAACTACCTTTAATAAAATGAGTATTCTAGCTGTTAACAGGGGGATTGAGACTTACAGATTTAGAGGCAATAAAGCAAGCAGGCACTGACTTGTAGTTGTCTTCAGTCAGCCTAGATGGCAGCATGACTGTTATTTACTTGCACCATCTAGCTTCTATTACAGACACTACATATTAGAGATTCCAATAGGCCTACAAAATTCACTTCTCCTGGGTGTTTTATAATATATTTAACATGTGATTTACTTGTAATATATGTTGCTATTAAATGCCTACCCTGTGCCCAAATAATGGGTTGGCTATGACTCCTTACATAGTAATTACATGACTTTGAATGTTTTAACCCCCCTAAAATTGAAGTGAATAATGTAAAGTTGCCAATTTCTGACTGGCAATGTAATAGCGTAAATGTAAAGAACACCTGAACAACTTTTCATGAGAATTTGAGGAGATTTTTTTTCAAAACCATAGGCACAGTAAGGGGTATGTATTACTTCAGGTTCCTGAAATTATAAAAATGTTCTCAAAACAGCCCCATATTTGGTATGTGGGTGGTCGATAGAAATGCCTATGAAGACCCACTTTCAATTTTCTAATATTGTAGAGGAAAATATGATTTTTTTTGTATTTCTGTTTTTTTATCAAGGTTCTCAAAAGTCATTATTTTTTGCTGAAACATCTTGTTAGTACTCTTTGTCACTCCAAGCATTGAAAAAAAAATGAAACTAATTCTCCTGACCCCCATCAGAGTGCAATAAAGTATCAATCAATACCTTAGCCAGGGCTACAACTATGATTCACTATACTACTACCCTTGGTGCTGCCATCTGTACTATAGGATTGAGGCTTCCTCAATCTGTACCTTTATCATCACATTTATTTCCATGCTGGAAAATGAACCCTTTTTATGTACAAACTGTTTATTGCAGTGCCTACAGTTACATCAGAATAACAATGTCAATTAAAATCATATAATAAATATCCCTGCAACAGAGATAAATACATGTATGTCAGTTCTTTGATTGGGAGAACTGCTGTTCTGAAAAAAAAAAACAAGAATTCCTGCTGGGAATTGAACCCGGGCCCCTGGCTTGTGAAGCAAAGACTATAGCACTAGACCACTGATCCTCAGCTGAATACAGCTAGTGTTGCAAGCCTTATTAGTCAGTGAACATAAATTGCCTCACAAAACAAATGCTGACCCACATGGACAATATTAGATCTAGCTCCTTTTTCCAACACTTTGGTTCTTCTATTATATTCAAGAAGTTTTTGCACTATGTATTACACTTTAATGGAGTCAACTACCTTTAATAAAATGAGTATTCTAGCTGTTAACAGGGGGATTGAGACTTACAGATTTAGAGGCAATAAAGCAAGCAGGCACTGACTTGTAGTTGTCTTCAGTCAGCCTAGATGGCAGCATGACTGTTATTTACTTGCACCATCTAGCTTCTATTACAGACACTACATATTAGAGATTCCAATAGGCCTACAAAATTCACTTCTCCTGGGTGTTTTATAATATATTTAACATGTGATTTACTTGTAATATATGTTGCTATTAAATGCCTACCCTGTGCCCAAATAATGGGTTGGCTATGACTCCTTACATAGTAATTACATGACTTTGAATGTTTTAACCCCCCTAAAATTGAAGTGAATAATGTAAAGTTGCCAATTTCTGACTGGCAATGTAATAGCGTAAATGTAAAGAACACCTGAACAACTTTTCATGAGAATTTGAGGAGATTTTTTTTCAAAACCATAGGCACAGTAAGGGGTATGTATTACTTCAGGTTCCTGAAATTATAAAAATGTTCTCAAAACAGCCCCATATTTGGTATGTGGGTGGTCGATAGAAATGCCTATGAAGACCCACTTTCAATTTTCTAATATTGTAGAGGAAAATATGATTTTTTTTGTATTTCTGTTTTTTTATCAAGGTTCTCAAAAGTCATTATTTTTTGCTGAAACATCTTGTTAGTACTCTTTGTCACTCCAAGCATTGAAAAAAAAATGAAACTAATTCTCCTGACCCCCATCAGAGTGCAATAAAGTATCAATCAATACCTTAGCCAGGGCTACAACTATGATTCACTATACTACTACCCTTGGTGCTGCCATCTGTACTATAGGATTGAGGCTTCCTCAATCTGTACCTTTATCATCACATTTTTTTGCATGCTGGAAAATGAACCCTTTTTATGTACAAACTGTTTATTGCAGTGCCTACACTTACATCAGAATAACAATGTCAATTAAAATCATATAATAAATATCCCTGCAACAGAGATAAATACATGTATGTCAGTTCTTTGATTGGGAGAACTGCTGTTCTGAAAAAAAAAACAAGAATTCCTGCTGGGAATTGAACCCGGGCCCCTGGCTTGTGAAGCAAAGACTATAGCACTAGACCACTGATCCTCAGCTGAATACAGCTAGTGTTGCAAGCCTTATTAGTCAGTGAACATAAATTGCCTCACAAACCAAATGCTGACCCACATGGACAATATTAGATCTAGCTCCTTTTTCCAACACTTTGGTTCTTCTATTATATTCAAGAAGTTTTTGCACTATGTATTACACTTTAATGGAGTCAACTACCTTTAATAAAATGAGTATTCTAGCTGTTAACAGGGGGATTGAGACTTACAGATTTAGAGGCAATAAAGCAAGCAGGCACTGACTTGTAGTTGTCTTCAGTCAGCCTAGATGGCAGCATGACTGTTATTTACTTGCACCATCTAGCTTCTATTACAGACACTACATATTAGAGATTCCAATAGGCCTACAAAATTCACTTCTCCTGGGTGTTTTATAATATATTTAACATGTGATTTACTTGTAATATATGTTGCTATTAAATGCCTACCCTGTGCCCAAATAATGGGTTGGCTATGACTCCTTACATAGTAATTACATGACTTTTAATGTTTTAACCCCCCTAAAATTGAAGTGAATAATGTAAAGTTGCCAATTTCTGACTGGCAATGTAATAGCGTAAATGTAAAGAACACCTGAACAACTTTTCATGAGAATTTGAGGAGATTTTTTTTCAAAACCATAGGCACAGTAAGGGGTGTATGTATTACTTCAGGTTCCTGAAATTATAAAAATGTTCTCAAAACAGCCCCATATTTGGTATGTGGGTGGTCGATAGAAATGCCTATGAAGACCCACTTTCAATTTTCTAATATTGTAGAGGAAAATATGATTTTTTTTTGTATTTCTGTTTTTTTATCAAGGTTCTCAAAAGTCATTATTTTTTGCTGAAACATCTTGTTAGTACTATTTGTCACTCCAAGCATTGAAAAAAAATGAAACTAATTCTCCTGACCCCCCTCAGAGTGCAATAAAGTATCAATCAATACCTTAGCCAGGGCTACAACTATGATTCACTATACTACTACCCTTGGTGCTGCCATCTGTACTATAGGATTGAGGCTTCCTCAATCTGTACCTTTATCATCACATTTTTTTGCATGCTGGAAAATGAACCCTTTTTATGTACAAACTGTTTATTGCAGTGCCTACACTTACATCAGAATAACAATGTCAATTAAAATCATATAATAAATATCCCTGCAACAGAGATAAATACATGTATGTCAGTTCTTTGATTGGGAGAACTGCTGTTCTGAAAAAAAAACAAGAATTCCTGCTGGGAATTGAACCCGGGCCCCTGGCTTGTGAAGCAAAGACTATACCACTAGACCACTCATCCTCAGCTAAATACAGCTAGTGTTGCAAGCCTTATTAGCCAGTGAACATAAATTGCCTCACAAAACAAATGCTGACCCACATGGACAATATTAGATCTAGCTCCATTTTCCAACACTTTGGTTCTTCTATTATATTCAAGAAGTTTTTGCACTAGGTATTACACTTTAATGGAGTCAACTACCTTTAATAAGATGGGTATTCTAGCTGTTAACAGGGGGATTGAGACTTACAGATTTAGAGGCAATAAAGCAAGCAGGCACTGACTTGTAGTTGTCTTCAGTCAGCCTAGATGGCAGCATGACTGTCATTTACTTGCACCATCTAGCTTCTATTACACACACTACATATTAGAGATTCCAATAGGCCTACAAAATTCACTTCTCCTGGGTGTTTTATAATATATTTAACATGTGATTTACTTGTAATATATGTTGCTATTAAATGCCTACCCTGTGCCCAAATAATGGGTTGGCTATGACTCCTTACATAGTAATTACATGACTTTGAATGTTTTAACCCCCCTAAAATTGAAGTGAATAATGTAAAGTTGCCAATTTCTGACTGGCAATGTAATAGCGTAAACGTAAAGAACACCTGAACAACTTTTCATGAGAATTTGAGATTTTTTTTCAAAACCATAGGCACAGTAAGGGGTATGTATTACTTCAGGTTCCTGAAATTATAAAAATGTTCTCAAAACAGCCCCATATTTGGTATGTGGGTGGTCGATAGAAATGCCTATGAAGACCCACTTTCAATTTTCTAATATTGTAGAGGAAAATATGATTTTTTTTGTATTTCTGTTTTTTTATCAAGGTTCTCAAAAGTCATTATTTTTTGCTGAAACATCTTGTTAGTACTATTTGTCACTCCAAGCATTGAAAAAAAATGAAACTAATTCTCCTGACCCCCCTCAGAGTGCAATAAAGTATCAATCAATACCTTAGCCAGGGCTACAACTATGATTCACTATACTACTACCCTTGGTGCTGCCATCTGTACTATAGGATTGAGGCTTCCTCAATCTGTACCTTTATCATCACATTTTTTTGCATGCTGGAAAATGAACCCTTTTTATGTACAAACTGTTTATTGCAGTGCCTACACTTACATCAGAATAACAATGTCAATTAAAATCATATAATAAATATCCCTGCAACAGAGATAAATACATGTATGTCAGTTCTTTGATTGGGAGAACTGCTGTTCTGAAAAAAAAACAAGAATTCCTGCTGGGAATTGAACCCGGGCCCCTGGCTTGTGAAGCAAAGACTATAGCACTAGACCACTGATCCTCAGCTGAATACAGCTAGTGTTGCAAGCCTTATTAGTCAGTGAACATAAATTGCCTCACAAAACAAATGCTGACCCACATGGACAATATTAGATCTAGCTCCTTTTTCCAACACTTTGGTTCTTCTATTATATTCAAGAAGTTTTTGCACTATGTATTACACTTTAATGGAGTCAACTACCTTTAATAAAATGAGTATTCTAGCTGTTAACAGGGGGATTGAGACTTACAGATTTAGAGGCAATAAAGCAAGCAGGCACTGACTTGTAGTTGTCTTCAGTCAGCCTAGATGGCAGCATGACTGTTATTTACTTGCACCATCTAGCTTCTATTACAGACACTACATATTAGAGATTCCAATAGGCCTACAAAATTCACTTCTCCTGGGTGTTTTATAATATATTTAACATGTGATTTACTTGTAATATATGTTGCTATTAAATGCCTACCCTGTGCCCAAATAATGGGTTGGCTATGACTCCTTACATAGTAATTACATGACTTTGAATGTTTTAACCCCCCTAAAATTGAAGTGAATAATGTAAAGTTGCCAATTTCTGACTGGCAATGTAATAGCGTAAATGTAAAGAACACCTGAACAACTTTTCATGAGAATTTGAGGAGATTTTTTTTCAAAACCATAGGCACAGTAAGGGGTGTATGTATTACTTCAGGTTCCTGAAATTATAAAAATGTTCTCAAAACAGCCCCATATTTGGTATGTGGGTGGTCGATAGAAATGCCTATGAAGACCCACTTTCAATTTTCTAATATTGTAGAGGAAAATATGATTTTTTTTTGTATTTCTGTTTTTTTATCAAGGTTCTCAAAAGTCATTATTTTTTGCTGAAACATCTTGTTAGTACTATTTGTCACTCCAAGCATTGAAAAAAAATGAAACTAATTCTCCTGACCCCCCTCAGAGTGCAATAAAGTATCAATCAATACCTTAGCCAGGGCTACAACTATGATTCACTATACTACTACCCTTGGTGCTGCCATCTGTACTATAGGATTGAGGCTTCCTCAATCTGTACCTTTATCATCACATTTTTTTGCATGCTGGAAAATGAACCCTTTTTATGTACAAACTGTTTATTACAGTGCCTACACTTACATCAGAATAACAATGTCAATTAAAATCATATAATAAATATCCCTGCAACAGAGATAAATACATGTATGTCAGTTCTTTGATTGGGAGAACTGCTGTTCTGAAAAAAAAACAAGAATTCCTGCTGGGAATTGAACCCGGGCCCCTGGCTTGTGAAGCAAAGACTATACCACTAGACCACTCATCCTCAGCTAAATACAGCTAGTGTTGCAAGCCTTATTAGCCAGTGAACATAAATTGCCTCACAAAACAAATGCTGACTCACATGGACAATATTAGATCCAGCTCCATTTTCCAACACTTTGGTTCTTCTATTATATTCAAGAAGTTTTTGCACTAGGTATTACACTTTAATGGAGTCAACTACCTTTAATAAGCTGGGTATTCTAGCTGTTAACAGGGGGATTGAGACTTACAGATTTAGAGGCAATAAAGCAAGCAGGCACTGACTTGTAGTTGTCTTCAGTCAGCCTAGATGGCAGCATGACTGTCATTTACTTGCACCATCTAGCTTCTATTACACACACTACATATTAGAGATTCCAATAGGCCTACAAAATTCACTTCTCCTGGGTGTTTTATAATATATTTAACATGTGATTTACTTGTAATATATGTTGCTATTAAATGCCTACCCTGTGCCCAAATAATGGGTTGGCTATGACTCCTTACATAGTAATTACATGACTTTGAATGTTTTAACCCCCCTAAAATTGAAGTGAATAATGTAAAGTTGCCAATTTCTGACTGGCAATGTAATAGCGTAAATGTAAAGAACACCTGAACAACTTTTCATGAGAATTTGAGGAGATTTTTTTTCAAAACCATAGGCACAGTAAGGGGTATGTATTACTTCAGGTTCCTGAAATTATAAAAATGTTCTCAAAACAGCCCCATATTTGGTATGTGGGTGGCCGATAGAAATGCCTATGAAGACCCACTTTCAATTTTCTAATATTGTAGAGGAAAATATGATTTTTTTTGTATTTCTGTTTTTTCATCAAGGTTCTCAAAAGTCATTATTTTTTGCTGAAACATCTTGTTAGTACTATTTGTCACTCCAAGCATTGAAAAAAAATGAAACTAATTCTCCTGACCCCCCTCAGAGTGCAATAAAGTATCAATCAATACCTTAGCCAGGGCTACAACTATGATTCACTATACTACTACCCTTGGTGCTGCCATCTGTACTATAGGATTGAGGCTTCCTCAATCTGTACCTTTATCATCACATTTTTTTGCATGCTGGAAAATGAACCCTTTTTATGTACAAACTGTTTATTGCAGTGCCTACACTTACATCAGAATAACAATGTCAATTAAAATCATATAATAAATATCCCTGCAACAGAGATAAATACATGTATGTCAGTTCTTTGATTGGGAGAACTGCTGTTCTGAAAAAAAAAACAAGAATTCCTGCTGGGAATTGAACCCGGGCCCCTGGCTTGTGAAGCAAAGACTATAGCACTAGACCACTGATCCTCAGCTGAATACAGCTAGTGTTGCAAGCCTTATTAGTCAGTGAACATAAATTGCCTCACAAAACAAATGCTGACCCACATGGACAATATTAGATCTAGCTCCTTTTTCCAACACTTTGGTTCTTCTATTATATTCAAGAAGTTTTTGCACTATGTATTACACTTTAATGGAGTCAACTACCTTTAATAAAATGAGTATTCTAGCTGTTAACAGGGGGATTGAGACTTACAGATTTAGAGGCAATAAAGCAAGCAGGCACTGACTTGTAGTTGTCTTCAGTCAGCCTAGATGGCAGCATGACTGTTATTTACTTGCACCATCTAGCTTCTATTACAGACACTACATATTAGAGATTCCAATAGGCCTACAAAATTCACTTCTCCTGGGTGTTTTATAATATATTTAACATGTGATTTACTTGTAATATATGTTGCTATTAAATGCCTACCCTGTGCCCAAATAATGGGTTGGCTATGACTCCTTACATAGTAATTACATGACTTTGAATGTTTTAACCCCCCTAAAATTGAAGTGAATAATGTAAAGTTGCCAATTTCTGACTGGCAATGTAATAGCGTAAATGTAAAGAACACCTGAACAACTTTTCATGAGAATTTGAGGAGATTTTTTTCCAAAACCATAGGCACAGTAAGGGGTGTATGTATTACTTCAGGTTCCTGAAATTATAAAAATGTTCTCAAAACAGCCCCATATTTGGTATGTGGGTGGTCGATAGAAATGCCTATGAAGACCCACTTTCAATTTTCTAATATTGTAGAGGAAAATATGATTTTTTTTGTATTTCTGTTTTTTTATCAAGGTTCTCAAAAGTCATTATTTTTTGCTGAAACATCTTGTTAGTACTATTTGTCACTCCAAGCATTGAAAAAAAATGAAACTAATTCTCCTGACCCCCCTCAGAGTGCAATAAAGTATCAATGAATACCTTAGCCAGGGCTACAACTATGATTCACTATACTACTACCCTTGGTGCTGCCATCTGTACTATAGGATTGAGGCTTCCTCAATCTGTACCTTTATCATCACATTTTTTTGCATGCTGGAAAATGAACCCTTTTTATGTACAAACTGTTTATTGCAGTGCCTACACTTACATCAGAATAACAATGTCAATTAAAATCATATAATAAATATCCCTGCAACAGAGATAAATACATGTATGTCAGTTCTTTGATTGGGAGAACTGCTGTTCTGAAAAAAAAAACAAGAATTCCTGCTGGGAATTGAACCCGGGCCCCTGGCTTGTGAAGCAAAGACTATAGCACTAGACCACTGATCCTCAGCTGAATACAGCTAGTGTTGCAAGCCTTATTAGTCAGTGAACATAAATTGCCTCACAAAACAAATGCTGACCCACATGGACAATATTAGATCTAGCTCCTTTTTCCAACACTTTGGTTCTTCTATTATATTCAAGAAGTTTTTGCACTATGTATTACACTTTAATGGAGTCAACTACCTTTAATAAAATGAGTATTCTAGCTGTTAACAGGGGGATTGAGACTTACAGATTTAGAGGCAATAAAGCAAGCAGGCACTGACTTGTAGTTGTCTTCAGTCAGCCTAGATGGCAGCATGACTGTTATTTACTTGCACCATCTAGCTTCTATTACAGACACTACATATTAGAGATTCCAATAGGCCTACAAAATTCACTTCTCCTGGGTGTTTTATAATATATTTAACATGTGATTTACTTGTAATATATGTTGCTATTAAATGCCTACCCTGTGCCCAAATAATGGGTTGGCTATGACTCCTTACATAGTAATTACATGACTTTGAATGTTTTAACCCCCCTAAAATTGAAGTGAATAATGTAAAGTTGCCAATTTCTGACTGGCAATGTAATAGCGTAAATGTAAAGAACACCTGAACAACTTTTCATGAGAATTTGAGGAGATTTTTTTTCAAAACCATAGGCACAGTAAGGGGTGTATGTATTACTTCAGGTTCCTGAAATTATAAAAATGTTCTCAAAACAGCCCCATATTTGGTATGTGGGTGGTCGATAGAAATGCCTATGAAGACCCACTTTCAATTTTCTAATATTGTAGAGGAAAATATGATTTTTTTTTGTATTTCTGTTTTTTTATCAAGGTTCTCAAAAGTCATTATTTTTTGCTGAAACATCTTGTTAGTACTATTTGTCACTCCAAGCATTGAAAAAAAATGAAACTAATTCTCCTGACCCCCCTCAGAGTGCAATAAAGTATCAATCAATACCTTAGCCAGGGCTACAACTATGATTCACTATACTACTACCCTTGGTGCTGCCATCTGTACTATAGGATTGAGGCTTCCTCAATCTGTACCTTTATCATCACATTTTTTTGCATGCTGGAAAATGAACCCTTTTTATGTACAAACTGTTTATTGCAGTGCCTACACTTACATCAGAATAACAATGTCAATTAAAATGTCTTCAGCAATAAAAGAATCCTTGAATTGAATTGAATTGAAAATCATATAATAAATATCCCTGCAACAGAGATAAATACATGTATGTCAGTTCTTTGATTGGGAGAACTGCTGTTCTGAAAAAAAAAACAAGAATTCCTGCTGGGAATTGAACCCGGGCCCCTGGCTTGTGAAGCAAAGACTATAGCACTAGACCACTGATCCTCAGCTGAATACAGCTAGTGTTGCAAGCCTTATTAGTCAGTGAACATAAATTGCCTCACAAAACAAATGCTGACCCACATGGACAATATTAGATCTAGCTCCTTTTTCCAACACTTTGGTTCTTCTATTATATTCAAGAAGTTTTTGCACTATGTATTACACTTTAATGGAGTCAACTACCTTTAATAAAATGAGTATTCTAGCTGTTAACAGGGGGATTGAGACTTACAGATTTAGAGGCAATAAAGCAAGCAGGCACTGACTTGTAGTTGTCTTCAGTCAGCCTAGATGGCAGCATGACTGTTATTTACTTGCACCATCTAGCTTCTATTACAGACACTACATATTAGAGATTCCAATAGGCCTACAAAATTCACTTCTCCTGGGTGTTTTATAATATATTTAACATGTGATTTACTTGTAATATATGTTGCTATTAAATGCCTACCCTGTGCCCAAATAATGGGTTGGCTATGACTCCTTACATAGTAATTACATGACTTTGAATGTTTTAACCCCCCTAAAATTGAAGTGAATAATGTAAAGTTGCCAATTTCTGACTGGCAATGTAATAGCGTAAATGTAAAGAACACCTGAACAACTTTTCATGAGAATTTGAGGAGATTTTTTTCCAAAACCATAGGCACAGTAAGGGGTGTATGTATTACTTCAGGTTCCTGAAATTATAAAAATGTTCTCAAAACAGCCCCATATTTGGTATGTGGGTGGTCGATAGAAATGCCTATGAAGACCCACTTTCAATTTTCTAATATTGTAGAGGAAAATATGATTTTTTTTTGTATTTCTGTTTTTTTATCAAGGTTCTCAAAAGTCATTATTTTTTGCTGAAACATCTTGTTAGTACTATTTGTCACTCCAAGCATTGAAAAAAAATGAAACTAATTCTCCTGACCCCCCTCAGAGTGCAATAAAGTATCAATCAATACCTTAGCCAGGGCTACAACTATGATTCACTATACTACTACCCTTGGTGCTGCCATCTGTACTATAGGATTGAGGCTTCCTCAATCTGTACCTTTATCATCACATTTTTTTGCATGCTGGAAAATGAACCCTTTTTATGTACAAACTGTTTATTGCAGTGCCTACACTTACATCAGAATAACAATGTCAATTAAAATCATATAATAAATATCCCTGCAACAGAGATAAATACATGTATGTCAGTTCTTTGATTGGGAGAACTGCTGTTCTGAAAAAAAAAACAAGAATTCCTGCTGGGAATTGAACCCGGGCCCCTGGCTTGTGAAGCAAAGACTATAGCACTAGACCACTGATCCTCAGCTGAATACAGCTAGTGTTGCAAGCCTTATTAGTCAGTGAACATAAATTGCCTCACAAAACAAATGCTGACCCACATGGACAATATTAGATCTAGCTCCTTTTTCCAACACTTTGGTTCTTCTATTATATTCAAGAAGTTTTTGCACTATGTATTACACTTTAATGGAGTCAACTACCTTTAATAAAATGAGTATTCTAGCTGTTAACAGGGGGATTGAGACTTACAGATTTAGAGGCAATAAAGCAAGCAGGCACTGACTTGTAGTTGTCTTCAGTCAGCCTAGATGGCAGCATGACTGTTATTTACTTGCACCATCTAGCTTCTATTACAGACACTACATATTAGAGATTCCAATAGGCCTGCAAAATTCACTTCTCCTGGGTGTTTTATAATATATTTAACATGTGATTTACTTGTAATATATGTTGCTATTAAATGCCTACCCTGTGCCCAAATAATGGGTTGGCTATGACTCCTTACATAGTAATTACATGACTTTGAATGTTTTAACCCCCCTAAAATTGAAGTGAATAATGTAAAGTTGCCAATTTCTGACTGGCAATGTAATAGCGTAAATGTAAAGAACACCTGAACAACTTTTCATGAGAATTTGAGGAGATTTTTTTTCAAAACCATAGGCACAGTAAGGGGTGTATGTATTACTTCAGGTTCCTGAAATTATAAAAATGTTCTCAAAACAGCCCCATATTTGGTATGTGGGTGGTCGATAGAAATGCCTATGAAGACCCACTTTCAATTTTCTAATATTGTAGAGGAAAATATGATTTTTTTTTGTATTTCTGTTTTTTTTATCAAGGTTCTCAAAAGTCATTATTTTTTGCTGAAACATCTTGTTAGTACTATTTGTCACTCCAAGCATTGAAAAAAAATGAAACTAATTCTCCTGACCCCCCTCAGAGTGCAATAAAGTATCAATGAATACCTTAGCCAGGGCTACAACTATGATTCACTATACTACTACCCTTGGTGCTGCCATCTGTACTATAGGATTGAGGCTTCCTCAATCTGTACCTTTATCATCACATTTTTTTGCATGCTGGAAAATGAACCCTTTTTATGTACAAACTGTTTATTGCAGTGCCTACACTTACATCAGAATAACAATGTCAATTAAAATCATATAATAAATATCCCTGCAACAGAGATAAATACATGTATGTCAGTTCTTTGATTGGGAGAACTGCTGTTCTGAAAAAAAAAACAAGAATTCCTGCTGGGAATTGAACCCGGGCCCCTGGCTTGTGAAGCAAAGACTATAGCACTAGACCACTGATCCTCAGCTGAATACAGCTAGTGTTGCAAGCCTTATTAGTCAGTGAACATAAATTGCCTCACAAAACAAATGCTGACCCACATGGACAATATTAGATCTAGCTCCTTTTTCCAACACTTTGGTTCTTCTATTATATTCAAGAAGTTTTTGCACTATGTATTACACTTTAATGGAGTCAACTACCTTTAATAAAATGAGTATTCTAGCTGTTAACAGGGGGATTGAGACTTACAGATTTAGAGGCAATAAAGCAAGCAGGCACTGACTTGTAGTTGTCTTCAGTCAGCCTAGATGGCAGCATGACTGTCATTTACTTGCACCATCTAGCTTCTATTACACACACTACATATTAGAGATTCCAATAGGCCTACAAAATTCACTTCTCCTGGGTGTTTTATAATATATTTAACATGTGATTTACTTGTAATATATGTTGCTATTAAATGCCTACCCTGTGCCCAAATAATGGGTTGGCTATGACTCCTTACATAGTAATTACATGACTTTGAATGTTTTAACCCCCCTAAAATTGAAGTGAATAATGTAAAGTTGCCAATTTCTGACTGGCAATGTAATAGCGTAAATGTAAAGAACACCTGAACAACTTTTCATGAGAATTTGAGGAGATTTTTTTTCAAAACCATAGGCACAGTAAGGGGTGTATGTATTACTTCAGGTTCCTGAAATTATAAAAATGTTCTCAAAACAGCCCCATATATGGTATGTGGGTGGTCGATAGAAATGCCTATGAAGACCCACTTTCAATTTTCTAATATTGTAGAGGAAAATATGATTTTTTTTTGTATTTCTGTTTTTTTATCAAGGTTCTCAAAAGTCATTATTTTTTGCTGAAACATCTTGTTAGTACTATTTGTCACTCCAAGCATTGAAAAAAAATGAAACTAATTCTCCTGACCCCCCTCAGAGTGCAATAAAGTATCAATGAATACCTTAGCCAGGGCTACAACTATGATTCACTATACTACTACCCTTGGTGCTGCCATCTGTACTATAGGATTGAGGCTTCCTCAATCTGTACCTTTATCATCACATTTTTTTGCATGCTGGAAAATGAACCCTTTTTATGTACAAACTGTTTATTGCAGTGCCTACACTTACATCAGAATAACAATGTCAATTAAAATCATATAATAAATATCCCTGCAACAGAGATAAATACATGTATGTCAGTTCTTTGATTGGGAGAACTGCTGTTCTGAAAAAAAAAACAAGAATTCCTGCTGGGAATTGAACCCGGGCCCCTGGCTTGTGAAGCAAAGACTATAGCACTAGACCACTGATCCTCAGCTGAATACAGCTAGTGTTGCAAGCCTTATTAGTCAGTGAACATAAATTGCCTCACAAAACAAATGCTGACCCACATGGACAATATTAGATCTAGCTCCTTTTTCCAACACTTTGGTTCTTCTATTATATTCAAGAAGTTTTTGCACTATGTATTACACTTTAATGGAGTCAACTACCTTTAATAAAATGAGTATTCTAGCTGTTAACAGGGGGATTGAGACTTACAGATTTAGAGGCAATAAAGCAAGCAGGCACTGACTTGTAGTTGTCTTCAGTCAGCCTAGATGGCAGCATGACTGTTATTTACTTGCACCATCTAGCTTCTATTACAGACACTACATATTAGAGATTCCAATAGGCCTACAAAATTCACTTCTCCTGGGTGTTTTATAATATATTTAACATGTGATTTACTTGTAATATATGTTGCTATTAAATGCCTACCCTGTGCCCAAATAATGGGTTGGCTATGACTCCTTACATAGTAATTACATGACTTTGAATGTTTTAACCCCCCTAAAATTGAAGTGAATAATGTAAAGTTGCCAATTTCTGACTGGCAATGTAATAGCGTAAACGTAAAGAACACCTGAACAACTTTTCATGAGAATTTGAGGAGATTTTTTTTCAAAACCATAGGCACAGTAAGGGGTATGTATTACTTCAGGTTCCTGAAATTATAAAAATGTTCTCAAAACAGCCCCATATTTGGTATGTGGGTGGTCGATAGAAATGCCTATGAAGACCCACTTTCAATTTTCTAATATTGTAGAGGAAAATATGATTTTTTTTGTATTTCTGTTTTTTTATCAAGGTTCTCAAAAGTCATTATTTTTTGCTGAAACATCTTGTTAGTACTATTTGTCACTCCAAGCATTGAAAAAAAATGAAACTAATTCTCCTGACCCCCCCTCAGAGTGCAATAAAGTATCAATCAATACCTTAGCCAGGGCTACAACTATGATTCACTATACTACTACCCTTGGTGCTGCCATCTGTACTATAGGATTGAGGCTTCCTCAATCTGTACCTTTATCATCACATTTTTTTGCATGCTGGAAAATGAACCCTTTTTATGTACAAACTGTTTATTGCAGTGCCTACACTTACATCAGAATAACAATGTCAATTAAAATCATATAATAAATATCCCTGCAACAGAGATAAATACATGTATGTCAGTTCTTTGATTGGGAGAACTGCTGTTCTGAAAAAAAAACAAGAATTCCTGCTGGGAATTGAACCCGGGCCCCTGGCTTGTGAAGCAAAGACTATAGCACTAGACCACTGATCCTCAGCTGAATACAGCTAGTGTTGCAAGCCTTATTAGTCAGTGAACATAAATTGCCTCACAAAACAAATGCTGACCCACATGGACAATATTAGATCTAGCTCCTTTTTCCAACACTTTGGTTCTTCTATTATATTCAAGAAGTTTTTGCACTATGTATTACACTTTAATGGAGTCAACTACCTTTAATAAAATGAGTATTCTAGCTGTTAACA
Organism: Sthenelais limicola; assembly: GCA_942159475.1. Classification (NCBI taxonomy): domain Eukaryota; kingdom Metazoa; phylum Annelida; class Polychaeta; order Phyllodocida; family Sigalionidae; genus Sthenelais; species Sthenelais limicola. The sequence goes on along the minus strand of OW804097.1, from coordinate 38,170,493 downwards.
GGGGGATTGAGACTTACAGATTTAGAGGCAATAAAGCAAGCAGGCACTGACTTGTAGTTGTCTTCAGTCAGCCTAGATGGCAGCATGACTGTTATTTACTTGCACCATCTAGCTTCTATTACAGACACTACATATTAGAGATTCCAATAGGCCTACAAAATTCACTTCTCCTGGGTGTTTTATAATATATTTAACATGTGATTTACTTGTAATATATGTTGCTATTAAATGCCTACCCTGTGCCCAAATAATGGGTTGGCTATGACTCCTTACATAGTAATTACATGACTTTGAATGTTTTAACCCCCCTAAAATTGAAGTGAATAATGTAAAGTTGCCAATTTCTGACTGGCAATGTAATAGCGTAAATGTAAAGAACACCTGAACAACTTTTCATGAGAATTTGAGGAGATTTTTTTTCAAAACCATAGGCACAGTAAGGGGTGTATGTATTACTTCAGGTTCCTGAAATTATAAAAATGTTCTCAAAACAGCCCCATATTTGGTATGTGGGTGGTCGATAGAAATGCCTATGAAGACCCACTTTCAATTTTCTAATATTGTAGAGGAAAATATGATTTTTTTTGTATTTCTGTTTTTTCATCAAGGTTCTCAAAAGTCATTATTTTTTGCTGAAACATCTTGTTAGTACTATTTGTCACTCCAAGCATTGAAAAAAAATGAAACTAATTCTCCTGACCCCCCTCAGAGTGCAATAAAGTATCAATGAATACCTTAGCCAGGGCTACAACTATGATTCACTATACTACTACCCTTGGTGCTGCCATCTGTACTATAGGATTGAGGCTTCCTCAATCTGTACCTTTATCATCACATTTTTTTGCATGCTGGAAAATGAACCCTTTTTATGTACAAACTGTTTATTGCAGTGCCTACACTTACATCAGAATAACAATGTCAATTAAAATCATATAATAAATATCCCTGCAACAGAGATAAATACATGTATGTCAGTTCTTTGATTGGGAGAACTGCTGTTCTGAAAAAAAAACAAGAATTCCTGCTGGGAATTGAACCCGGGCCCCTGGCTTGTGAAGCAAAGACTATAGCACTAGACCACTGATCCTCAGCTGAATACAGCTAGTGTTGCAAGCCTTATTAGTCAGTGAACATAAATTGCCTCACAAAACAAATGCTGACCCACATGGACAATATTAGATCTAGCTCCTTTTTCCAACACTTTGGTTCTTCTATTATATTCAAGAAGTTTTTGCACTATGTATTACACTTTAATGGAGTCAACTACCTTTAATAAAATGAGTATTCTAGCTGTTAACAGGGGGATTGAGACTTACAGATTTAGAGGCAATAAAGCAAGCAGGCACTGACTTGTAGTTGTCTTCAGTCAGCCTAGATGGCAGCATGACTGTTATTTACTTGCACCATCTAGCTTCTATTACAGACACTACATATTAGAGATTCCAATAGGCCTACAAAATTCACTTCTCCTGGGTGTTTTATAATATATTTAACATGTGATTTACTTGTAATATATGTTGCTATTAAATGCCTACCCTGTGCCCAAATAATGGGTTGGCTATGACTCCTTACATAGTAATTACATGACTTTGAATGTTTTAACCCCCCTAAAATTGAAGTGAATAATGTAAAGTTGCCAATTTCTGACTGGCAATGTAATAGCGTAAATGTAAAGAACACCTGAACAACTTTTCATGAGAATTTGAGGAGATTTTTTTCCAAAACCATAGGCACAGTAAGGGGTGTATGTATTACTTCAGGTTCCTGAAATTATAAAAATGTTCTCAAAACAGCCCCATATTTGGTATGTGGGTGGTCGATAGAAATGCCTATGAAGACCCACTTTCAATTTTCTAATATTGTAGAGGAAAATATGATTTTTTTTTGTATTTCTGTTTTTTTATCAAGGTTCTCAAAAGTCATTATTTTTTGCTGAAACATCTTGTTAGTACTATTTGTCACTCCAAGCATTGAAAAAAAATGAAACTAATTCTCCTGACCCCCCTCAGAGTGCAATAAAGTATCAATGAATACCTTAGCCAGGGCTACAACTATGATTCACTATACTACTACCCTTGGTGCTGCCATCTGTACTATAGGATTGAGGCTTCCTCAATCTGTACCTTTATCATCACATTTTTTTGCATGCTGGAAAATGAACCCTTTTTATGTACAAACTGTTTATTGCAGTGCCTACACTTACATCAGAATAACAATGTCAATTAAAATCATATAATAAATATCCCTGCAACAGAGATAAATACATGTATGTCAGTTCTTTGATTGGGAGAACTGCTGTTCTGAAAAAAAAAACAAGAATTCCTGCTGGGAATTGAACCCGGGCCCCTGGCTTGTGAAGCAAAGACTATAGCACTAGACCACTGATCCTCAGCTGAATACAGCTAGTGTTGCAAGCCTTATTAGTCAGTGAACATAAATTGCCTCACAAAACAAATGCTGACCCACATGGACAATATTAGATCTAGCTCCTTTTTCCAACACTTTGGTTCTTCTATTATATTCAAGAAGTTTTTGCACTATGTATTACACTTTAATGGAGTCAACTACCTTTAATAAAATGAGTATTCTAGCTGTTAACAGGGGGATTGAGACTTACAGATTTAGAGGCAATAAAGCAAGCAGGCACTGACTTGTAGTTGTCTTCAGTCAGCCTAGATGGCAGCATGACTGTTATTTACTTGCACCATCTAGCTTCTATTACAGACACTACATATTAGAGATTCCAATAGGCCTACAAAATTCACTTCTCCTGGGTGTTTTATAATATATTTAACATGTGATTTACTTGTAATATATGTTGCTATTAAATGCCTACCCTGTGCCCAAATAATGGGTTGGCTATGACTCCTTACATAGTAATTACATGACTTTGAATGTTTTAACCCCCCTAAAATTGAAGTGAATAATGTAAAGTTGCCAATTTCTGACTGGCAATGTAATAGCGTAAATGTAAAGAACACCTGAACAACTTTTCATGAGAATTTGAGGAGATTTTTTTTCAAAACCATAGGCACAGTAAGGGGTGTATGTATTACTTCAGGTTCCTGAAATTATAAAAATGTTCTCAAAACAGCCCCATATTTGGTATGTGGGTGGTCGATAGAAATGCCTATGAAGACCCACTTTCAATTTTCTAATATTGTAGAGGAAAATATGATTTTTTTTTGTATTTCTGTTTTTTTATCAAGGTTCTCAAAAGTCATTATTTTTTGCTGAAACATCTTGTTAGTACTATTTGTCACTCCAAGCATTGAAAAAAAATGAAACTAATTCTCCTGACCCCCCTCAGAGTGCAATAAAGTATCAATGAATACCTTAGCCAGGGCTACAACTATGATTCACTATACTACTACCCTTGGTGCTGCCATCTGTACTATAGGATTGAGGCTTCCTCAATCTGTACCTTTATCATCACATTTTTTTGCATGCTGGAAAATGAACCCTTTTTATGTACAAACTGTTTATTGCAGTGCCTACACTTACATCAGAATAACAATGTCAATTAAAATCATATAATAAATATCCCTGCAACAGAGATAAATACATGTATGTCAGTTCTTTGATTGGGAGAACTGCTGTTCTGAAAAAAAAAACAAGAATTCCTGCTGGGAATTGAACCCGGGCCCCTGGCTTGTGAAGCAAAGACTATAGCACTAGACCACTGATCCTCAGCTGAATACAGCTAGTGTTGCAAGCCTTATTAGTCAGTGAACATAAATTGCCTCACAAAACAAATGCTGACCCACATGGACAATATTAGATCTAGCTCCTTTTTCCAACACTTTGGTTCTTCTATTATATTCAAGAAGTTTTTGCACTATGTATTACACTTTAATGGAGTCAACTACCTTTAATAAAATGAGTATTCTAGCTGTTAACAGGGGGATTGAGACTTACAGATTTAGAGGCAATAAAGCAAGCAGGCACTGACTTGTAGTTGTCTTCAGTCAGCCTAGATGGCAGCATGACTGTTATTTACTTGCACCATCTAGCTTCTATTACAGACACTACATATTAGAGATTCCAATAGGCCTACAAAATTCACTTCTCCTGGGTGTTTTATAATATATTTAACATGTGATTTACTTGTAATATATGTTGCTATTAAATGCCTACCCTGTGCCCAAATAATGGGTTGGCTATGACTCCTTACATAGTAATTACATGACTTTGAATGTTTTAACCCCCCTAAAATTGAAGTGAATAATGTAAAGTTGCCAATTTCTGACTGGCAATGTAATAGCGTAAATGTAAAGAACACCTGAACAACTTTTCATGAGAATTTGAGGAGATTTTTTTCCAAAACCATAGGCACAGTAAGGGGTGTATGTATTACTTCAGGTTCCTGAAATTATAAAAATGTTCTCAAAACAGCCCCATATTTGGTATGTGGGTGGTCGATAGAAATGCCTATGAAGACCCACTTTCAATTTTCTAATATTGTAGAGGAAAATATGATTTTTTTTTGTATTTCTGTTTTTTTATCAAGGTTCTCAAAAGTCATTATTTTTTGCTGAAACATCTTGTTAGTACTATTTGTCACTCCAAGCATTGAAAAAAAATGAAACTAATTCTCCTGACCCCCCTCAGAGTGCAATAAAGTATCAATCAATACCTTAGCCAGGGCTACAACTATGATTCACTATACTACTACCCTTGGTGCTGCCATCTGTACTATAGGATTGAGGCTTCCTCAATCTGTACCTTTATCATCACATTTTTTTGCATGCTGGAAAATGAACCCTTTTTATGTACAAACTGTTTATTGCAGTGCCTACACTTACATCAGAATAACAATGTCAATTAAAATCATATAATAAATATCCCTGCAACAGAGATAAATACATGTATGTCAGTTCTTTGATTGGGAGAACTGCTGTTCTGAAAAAAAAACAAGAATTACTGCTGGGAATTGAACCCGGGCCCCTGGCTTGTGAAGCAAAGACTATACCACTAGACCACTCATCCTCAGCTAAATACAGCTAGTGTTGCAAGCCTTATTAGCCAGTGAACATAAATTGCCTCACAAAACAAATGCTGACCCACATGGACAATATTAGATCCAGCTCCATTTTCCAACACTTTGGTTCTTCTATTATATTCAAGAAGTTTTTGCACTAGGTATTACACTTTAATGGAGTCAACTACCTTTAATAAGATGGGTATTCTAGCTGTTAACAGGGGGATTGAGACTTACAGATTTAGAGGCAATAAAGCAAGCAGGCACTGACTTGTAGTTGTCTTCAGTCAGCCTAGATGGCAGCATGACTGTCATTTACTTGCACCATCTAGCTTCTATTACACACACTACATATTAGAGATTCCAATAGGCCTACAAAATTCACTTCTCCTGGGTGTTTTATAATATATTTAACATGTGATTTACTTGTAATATATGTTGCTATTAAATGCCTACCCTGTGCCCAAATAATGGGTTGGCTATGACTCCTTACATAGTAATAACATGACTTTGAATGTTTTAACCCCCCTAAAATTGAAGTGAATAATGTAAAGTTGCCAATTTCTGACTGGCAATGTAATAGCGTAAATGTAAAGAACACCTGAACAACTTTTCATGAGAATTTGAGGAGATTTTTTTTCAAAACCATAGGCACAGTAAGGGGTGTATGTATTACTTCAGGTTCCTGAAATTATAAAAATGTTCTCAAAACAGCCCCATATTTGGTATGTGGGTGGTCGATAGAAATGCCTATGAAGACCCACTTTCAATTTTCTAATATTGTAGAGGAAAATATGATTTTTTTTTGTATTTCTGTTTTTTTATCAAGGTTCTCAAAAGTCATTATTTTTTGCTGAAACATCTTGTTAGTACTATTTGTCACTCCAAGCATTGAAAAAAAATGAAACTAATTCTCCTGACCCCCCTCAGAGTGCAATAAAGTATCAATGAATACCTTAGCCAGGGCTACAACTATGATTCACTATACTACTACCCTTGGTGCTGCCATCTGTACTATAGGATTGAGGCTTCCTCAATCTGTACCTTTATCATCACATTTTTTTGCATGCTGGAAAATGAACCCTTTTTATGTACAAACTGTTTATTGCAGTGCCTACACTTACATCAGAATAACAATGTCAATTAAAATCATATAATAAATATCCCTGCAACAGAGATAAATACATGTATGTCAGTTCTTTGATTGGGAGAACTGCTGTTCTGAAAAAAAAAACAAGAATTCCTGCTGGGAATTGAACCCGGGCCCCTGGCTTGTGAAGCAAAGACTATAGCACTAGACCACTGATCCTCAGCTGAATACAGCTAGTGTTGCAAGCCTTATTAGTCAGTGAACATAAATTGCCTCACAAAACAAATGCTGACCCACATGGACAATATTAGATCTAGCTCCTTTTTCCAACACTTTGGTTCTTCTATTATATTCAAGAAGTTTTTGCACTATGTATTACACTTTAATGGAGTCAACTACCTTTAATAAAATGAGTATTCTAGCTGTTAACAGGGGGATTGAGACTTACAGATTTAGAGGCAATAAAGCAAGCAGGCACTGACTTGTAGTTGTCTTCAGTCAGCCTAGATGGCAGCATGACTGTTATTTACTTGCACCATCTAGCTTCTATTACAGACACTACATATTAGAGATTCCAATAGGCCTACAAAATTCACTTCTCCTGGGTGTTTTATAATATATTTAACATGTGATTTACTTGTAATATATGTTGCTATTAAATGCCTACCCTGTGCCCAAATAATGGGTTGTCTATGACTCCTTACATAGTAATAACATGACTTTGAATGTTTTAACCCCCCTAAAATTGAAGTGAATAATGTAAAGTTGCCAATTTCTGACTGGCAATGTAATAGCGTAAATGTAAAGAACACCTGAACAACTTTTCATGAGAATTTGAGGAGATTTTTTTTCAAAACCATAGGCACAGTAAGGGGTGTATGTATTACTTCAGGTTCCTGAAATTATAAAAATGTTCTCAAAACAGCCCCATATTTGGTATGTGGGTGGTCGATAGAAATGCCTATGAAGACCCACTTTCAATTTTCTAATATTGTAGAGGAAAATATGATTTTTTTTTGTATTTCTGTTTTTTTATCAAGGTTCTCAAAAGTCATTATTTTTTGCTGAAACATCTTGTTAGTACTATTTGTCACTCCAAGCATTGAAAAAAAATGAAACTAATTCTCCTGACCCCCCTCAGAGTGCAATAAAGTATCAATCAATACCTTAGCCAGGGCTACAACTATGATTCACTATACTACTACCCTTGGTGCTGCCATCTGTACTATAGGATTGAGGCTTCCTCAATCTGTACCTTTATCATCACATTTTTTTGCATGCTGGAAAATGAACCCTTTTTATGTACAAACTGTTTATTGCAGTGCCTACACTTACATCAGAATAACAATGTCAATTAAAATCATATAATAAATATCCCTGCAACAGAGATAAATACATGTATGTCAGTTCTTTGATTGGGAGAACTGCTGTTCTGAAAAAAAAAACAAGAATTCCTGCTGGGAATTGAACCCGGGCCCCTGGCTTGTGAAGCAAAGACTATACCACTAGACCACTGATCCTCAGCTGAATACAGCTAGTGTTGCAAGCCTTATTAGTCAGTGAACATAAATTGCCTCACAAAACAAATGCTGACCCACATGGACAATATTAGATCTAGCTCCTTTTTCCAACACTTTGGTTCTTCTATTATATTCAAGAAGTTTTTGCACTATGTATTACACTTTAATGGAGTCAACTACCTTTAATAAAATGAGTATTCTAGCTGTTAACAGGGGGATTGAGACTTACAGATTTAGAGGCAATAAAGCAAGCAGGCACTGACTTGTAGTTGTCTTCAGTCAGCCTAGATGGCAGCATGACTGTTATTTACTTGCACCATCTAGCTTCTATTACAGACACTACATATTAGAGATTCCAATAGGCCTACAAAATTCACTTCTCCTGGGTGTTTTATAATATATTTAACATGTGATTTACTTGTAATATATGTTGCTATTAAATGCCTACCCTGTGCCCAAATAATGGGTTGGCTATGACTCCTTACATAGTAATTACATGACTTTGAATGTTTTAACCCCCCTAAAATTGAAGTGAATAATGTAAAGTTGCCAATTTCTGACTGGCAATGTAATAGCGTAAATGTAAAGAACACCTGAACAACTTTTCATGAGAATTTGAGGAGATTTTTTTCCAAAACCATAGGCACAGTAAGGGGTGTATGTATTACTTCAGGTTCCTGAAATTATAAAAATGTTCTCAAAACAGCCCCATATTTGGTATGTGGGTGGTCGATAGAAATGCCTATGAAGACCCACTTTCAATTTTCTAATATTGTAGAGGAAAATATGATTTTTTTTTGTATTTCTGTTTTTTTATCAAGGTTCTCAAAAGTCATTATTTTTTGCTGAAACATCTTGTTAGTACTATTTGTCACTCCAAGCATTGAAAAAAAATGAAACTAATTCTCCTGACCCCCCTCAGAGTGCAATAAAGTATCAATCAATACCTTAGCCAGGGCTACAACTATGATTCACTATACTACTACCCTTGGTGCTGCCATCTGTACTATAGGATTGAGGCTTCCTCAATCTGTACCTTTATCATCACATTTTTTTGCATGCTGGAAAATGAACCCTTTTTATGTACAAACTGTTTATTGCAGTGCCTACACTTACATCAGAATAACAATGTCAATTAAAATCATATAATAAATATCCCTGCAACAGAGATAAATACATGTATGTCAGTTCTTTGATTGGGAGAACTGCTGTTCTGAAAAAAAAAAAAAGAATTCCTGCTGGGAATTGAACCCGGGCCCCTGGCTTGTGAAGCAAAGACTATACCACTAGACCACTGATCCTCAGCTGAATACAGCTAGTGTTGCAAGCCTTATTAGTCAGTGAACATACATTGCCTCACAAAACAAATGCTGACCCTCATGGACAATATTAGATCCAGCTCCATTTTCCAACACTTTGGTTCTTCTATTATATTCAAGAAGTTTTTGCACTATGTATTACACTTTAATGGAGTCAACTACCTTTAATAAAATGAGTATTCTAGCTGTTAACAGGGGGATTGAGACTTACAGATTTAGAGGCAATAAAGCAAGCAGGCACTGACTTGTAGTTGTCTTCAGTCAGCCTAGATGGCAGCATGACTGTTATTTACTTGCACCGTCTAGCTTCTATTACAGACACTACATATTAGAGATTCCAATAGGCCTACAAAATTCACTTCTCCTGGGTGTTTTATAATATATTTAACATGTGATTTACTTGTAATATATGTTGCTATTAAATGCCTACCCTGTGCCCAAATAATGGGTTGTCTATGACTCCTTACATAGTAATTACATGACTTTGAATGTTTTAACCCCCCTAAAATTGAAGTGAATAATGTAAAGTTGCCAATTTCTGACTGGCAATGTAATAGCGTAAATGTAAAGAATACCTGAACAACTTTTCATGAGAATTTGAGGAAATTTTTTTTCAAAACCATAGGCACAGTAAAGGCCGACGCACACAGTCAAGATCTCAGTTGACGCACGACTTTGTTGCTCACAACTTATCGTGGCATGAATGCGTACGATTTCACCACTCTTTCTTTTTTAAATCGTGTCCATTTTGACTGCGCACACTCACGTTTTCACAAGATCGCCTATTAAAAGCTGAGATCGTGGGTATTCTGCACACACGTCCATGATTCCAGAGACATTGTTCGGGCCACGTTTTGGTTCGCCAATTATTTGTGGGGGAATAAATCTGGGGGGCATCAGTTAATTCCCCATAAAGACGTAAGGGCGACCAAATTAATTCCTAGCGGTCAAACTAGTCGTCACATTTGCATTCAAGATGGACGCTATACATGCTGGACCGGCACTTGCCATGTTAGGTGTGGCTGTGTGCTTCTTAGAAGATGAGGCAGAGCAGCGAATATGGATGAAGCCTTGGCTTCAGCGGCGTGACAACCAAGATGAAACTTGCAGTCCCATGCTGAACATTTATCAGGAACTTCTGAATGTAAGTATTCGGTTGTATTTACCCCATCACGGGTGGGACACTGATCCCCGTAACGTGCGTTACCTCATCACATATGGCAATTTTGAGGTACCCATTCAAAACGGTTTGCTAAGTTTTAGAACCTTTTCCATTCATATAAGTTATTATTTCATATGCTGTTTGAGGCATAATACAACGAGAAATATCACATTTACTCTAACTTAAGCCATATATAAGTAGAAAATGTGTAAAAGGTGTTTTTATTTTCATGTAAATGATGCCTGTAAAGTGTAGTTATGTGAGAAGTAATTGCTGTAAACTGGTATTTTTTTCTTAGTGTCATATGACTGTAATTTCTCATGAACTGTTTTTAAAAACAATGTAATAAACTTCCATGTATAGTCTTGTATTCTTATCGTATGTAGGCCTATGTTAAAGTAATACAATAAAAAAATACCTGATTTGTATGACACTTTTCATGACTTCTCACCACCAGGATAGAATGTATTGTATTTAAATATTTTTATTCAGCAAATAAACATTATGTAACAGTTACACTATTCTCAGAGTATGCTGTTGTCGATACAAAAAGGATAATAATAATAATAATAATAATAATAATATTTCCTAGTTCTTCAAAAAAATTCTATTTCTATATGTCTCTATATATATATCACAAATCACACCAGATAAGAACAGCAATAAGAGCCTCGCACATTAGGCATTTACTACAAACCTCACAAAAAAGGAGTAGCAATATTTTAGAAAAAACAATAATAAGAAATAAGAATAAAAAACCTCTCCCCGCGTTGTGTCTTATTCATATATTCCAAAAGGTGTGTCCTATCAATTTATATATTTAACAGTCAGAAATGTAGCTTTCTTCACGAAAAAAAAGGGTCATTACACAATCACATAATAATCATGTATCAATATTTCATTTCCTATGTATATATATATTTCGGTTTCCTATGGTCATTTTCTTCCTGCGAACAACATGCTATGATATTACATTATTACAGAATATACCTCACATGGAGAGTCAAGGGGACATTCACCCCAAACCCCAGATTTCTCCAGAGTCCACAAATACATCTGTATATAACTTTTTTAATTCCTTAGAAAAAACTTTCTTGTCATTCAAATCTCTTAAGTCTGCTGGTAATGTGTTCCACAATACTTTAACCTTTCCCATCGAGCTCCCTCTAATACTTTCTTTCTTCCATTTATCCACCTCTAGCCTCCCCTGATCCCTTAAATTATAATTATGATCTATGCCACCCATATTTAAATTATTCGTCCTGTTTTCCCAAAATAAATTTAAGATTCTAATAGTTCTCCTATAGCATTGTGGGATCATCTCACAACTTACATGCAACACTTTATTACTAATTCTATTATCTGCCCTTCTACTTTTCACATTTTGTACCAAGCTCAGACATTTGTTTTGCAGTATTTGCACCCTCCTTACTTGTTGTTTGGTTGACAAGTCGATCAAAATACATCCAAAATCCAATACAGGTAATATATATGTCTTAAAAATCAACAATGCAATTTTCTTTGTAATCTGGTTTCTAATTCTTCTTAATCTGTTATACATAACTGTGGCTCTCATACAAGTTCCTGCAATATGTTGTGACATGTTCAGGTTACAGTCCAGTATAAAACCTAGGTATCTAAAGGTCAGTACATATTCAATTTTTTCCCCTTCAATATACAAATCAGAGATGTCATGTTGTTTCTTTTTCTTACTTCCATAAAATATCTGACTCTTTGTTTTCTTATTATTTATTTTTAAACCATTAGTTTCAACCCAACTTTTAAACATGTTGATATCAAGCTGCACCTCCATCCAGTCGTTATTACTGCATATCTTATGTACTACCACACAGTCATCTGCATACATAATAATTTTGCTTTTAAAATCTACATAACTCACATCATTTATATATATAATAAAAAATAAAGGACCTAATATACTTCCCTGCGCCACACCAGCTTTTAATGGTAATATACTTGATAAGGAATCTCCAAAATTTACCCTTTGATTTCTGTTTTTTGAATATGTTATTATTAAATCGATTAGTGAACCCCTTAGACCTATATGTCTTAATTTCTTTATTAAAATATCTATGTTTATCGAATTAAATGCCTTAGAAAGATCAAAATATACAGCTAAGGTATCCATTCCATCATCCTTATTTTTTAAAATTATATTTATAAAATCTATGATAGCAGTATCTATGCTCTTCCCTGCTCTGAAACCGTGTTGGCATATACTCAAAAATTTAATCTCCTCCAGGTGTTCATTTAATTTTTTTACTAGTATTTTTTCAAAAATTTTCCCAAGAATGGGTGATATCGAGATGGCCCTGATATCATCTATCCTTTGTGAATTTGCCTTCTTTGGTATAAGTGTACATATCGCTAGTTTCCAGTTCTGTGGGAAGTGCCCCTCTCTCTTTATCCTATTCAGAAAACATGTGAAATCTTCTAAACATGAAGTCAGGCATAATTTTAAAAATTTGGTGTTCATATCTACTATACCACTTGACTTATTTTCATCCAGCTCACATATTACCTCATAGACTTCTGCAGATGTTACATCGTTATCCCATTCTAATTCTGGGTATACTTCATCTGAGACTACTACCTCATCTGGATGTGAATTAGCATCAATATTACAAAAATATTTATTAGCATAATCTGCAGCATCTTTCCCTGTCAGCCTCTCTCCTTCAACTGTTACTATACATTCGTCCTTTTTTTTAGCTATATTTAAACCAAACATGTTACTAATATGTGCCCAAAAACGTTTATCATTTTGTGGGAACCTATTACAAATTTCATTTACAGCATCATATTTGATCTTAACTAATTTCTTCTTAATTTGTGCCCTAATACCTCTGGCTTCCTCCCAGTACCTAGGGTCTTTGGTCGATATGGCCTTTTTAAATAACTTATTCTTTTTCCTTATCAACCTAATAACCTCTTTGTTATATACACATTTCTGGTCTTTGATTTCGAAAGTTTGTACAGGGTAAAGTGTGTCAAGAATATGTCTAAATTCAGCTATCATATGTTCACTGGCAGTGTCAATATCTCTGGATTTCCAACTCTCTTTGTCTATTTTATCTAACTCTGGCTTAATATCATCTTGTTTCATATTCCTTGTTGGACGCGCTTGATATGTTCTCTCCATATCATTCAATCTGTTCAATTTACCTTTTTTAAAAATTATATAAACAGGCAGATGGTCACTTGTATTATCAAGGATAGTGCCACTCTTACTCACAAAGGGACAGTCAGTTGCAATAATATCAATCAGAGTTTCCGATTTTTCTGTTAATCTTGTACAGGTCTTAATATATTGTATCAACCCAGAGTTTTCTAGAACTGATAAAATTCTTTTAGAGTTATTACTTGTTTTCTTCATATCTATATTTATATCACCTCCTATCAACATATGGGTGTTTATCAATTTATTTTCCCTGTAGCAGTTTGTTATTTTATGTAAAGACTCAATAAAGACTGGTACAGATCCGCTTGGTGGCCTATAAATCACAGATAGTAGGGTGGTTTTCCCATTTCCAGGCTTCACCTTACACGTCAGCAACTCTATGTCCTTACTCTGTATACATAAATCATTTAATATATTTGCAACATAGTTTTCTCTATAATACATAATTATTCCACCACCTCTCCTGCACTCTCTATCTTGCCTGACGAAATTATATCCCTTTACCTTTAACATCACGTCCGTCCGGACTTAGCCAGGTTTCAATGATTGCCACTATATCATATAGACCTGTTAAATATTCCATTTTTATATAATCCAATTTATGGTATAAACTACAAACATTATAAAAAACAATTTTCAACCCCTTCGTCAAAGATACATCTACATTACATTCGGTGTCACCCATCACCACATCTCGCTAATACCGATGCTAGCTCACGCTGACATAAAAGCTGTGCAAAATACATAAATACATCTTCAAAATCCACGTAATGTAACATGTTACTTCTACGGAGACTTAGTATATATTCGGTAATCCATTTTGCCTTCGAAAAACGTCTGGCAACATATTAAATACCCAAACAAAGAAATTTATTAACATACCAAGTCACGAAACATATCCATTGTCCGCCATTTTTCTTTATATACTTCCGGTTTGTCTCTACTTCCAGTTAATGTCGCAATTTTATGTACGAGATTTCACCTTTTGAGAATCGATATATCTATTTACCACAGACACATTAGCTCACTTGAGGAGCCTTATTCAATTTAACAAAAACATCTTGCTCTCTTATATATCCTATACCGTATGGACATTTTTGTTTTTTTTACGACATCTGGAGAACTCCATTGGGACAATCCAACATGGCGGATTGTTTCTTCCGGTCTAACCGAATCTAACCTTGATTACATCTCTTATTGTTACTCCGAGAGTTTCTATAGCCTTCATAATTTTTAAATGAACCTTTAATGTTTCGAAATATTGGACATATTGAGTGAATTTTATATAATTATTCTGCTGTTTGTTGAGCATTTCTCCTGACCATTTGGAATCGTGGACAGTATACTAATACCTTTCGTTGATTATCATTAATAAGAATAGATCACAATAGTAGTCTGGTAGTCTGTTTGAGCAGAGCTATCCCGTATTCTGACACATTGGAAACTTATTTAATAAGTATAGACAATAATAGAGTCATTATTATTACACCTACTTATCAATTTTTGGGGTGCAAAAGGGTTTCTAACCCCAAATCATATTGATAATAAATGAGATAGTCTGGAACATCCCATTCTTCACAAAGAAAATAGCATAGAAGTTAGGATATATATTTAATAAAATAATCCACTTTACAGGCATCAACTAGTTGCTTCAGGGGCATCACCACAATCAATACTGGTGTGTGTTACCTCATCACCATCAGAATTGTTCACACATATTATAGAAAAACTGCTGTTGTGATGACCATAATAAAACAATTTTCATTATCAAATATCGAATACCATCTATAATGATGATTCACATACATATCCAAACTTTATAAATACCCAAACTCAAATGTAAACAATGGGCCCATTGTATAAGGTTGTGAGAACCTTGTATGTCCTCGCATCTCTGCAATAAGTCTCTCGTAAGTTGGAAGCATGTGTATAACCTGCCGAAATTCGTATCCCCTCGTAAATACACCCTCGCATCTCCCTCTAGCTGTGCATAAGTACTTTTTTCTCATAAATCTTTCGCAAATATCTACGAGTGAGGGTGCGCATCTTTTTGCATCTCCTCGCATATAAATGTATGTATTTATATGCATGTATGTGTGTATGTATACATGTACATGTTTATGTATGTATACATGTATGTGGGTATGTATGTATTGTAAGCATGTATCTATGATGTACGTATGTATGTAGGGGCACTGGAGGAGGTACTGGAGGGAGTATGTTTGTATGTATGCAAATATATTGTTTATTTCAAGTCCAACATGATAGAATTTTCAAAGCATCACATTCATAGAACGTTAGGCGCATCATTAGCGGCAGGAAAGATCCAATCCCACAATCCCTTACCTTCCGCTACTGAAGCGCCACCCTATTCACTATATAAACCCTCTCTACACACTAACTCCTCCTCACTCTCACTTCAATTTTCAAACTTTTAATTATTGTTAGTTTTATTATCATATTTAATAATCTAAATTAGTAACATGTTCATATTTCATAAGGTAACATAAACCAGGAATTTATTGCGGCAATTTGAGGTGGCAATTGAGGAGGTACTGGAGTGGGTAACGGAGGAGATACTATAAGAGGTACTGGAGGAGGTACTGGAGGAGGTACTGTAAAGTGTACTGGAGGAGATACTGCAAGGTGTCCTGGAGGAGGCACTGGATGAGGTACTGTAAAGTGTACTGGAGGGGGTACTGTAAGGTGTACTGGAGGAGGCATTGGATCAGGTACTGTAAAGTGTACTGGAGGGGGTACTGTAAGGTGTACTGGAGGAAGCATTGGAGGGGGTACTGTGAGGGTCACTGGAGGGGGTACTGTAAGGGGCACTGGAGGAGGTACTGTGAGGGGCACTGGAGGAGGTACTGTGAGGGGCACTGGAGGGGGTACTGTAAGGGGCACTGGAGGGGGTACTGTGAGGGGCACTGGAGGAGGTAATGGAGGAGGTACTGGAGGAGGCACTGGGTGAGGTACTGTAAGGGGTACTGGAGGAGGTACTGTGAGGGGTACTGGAGGGGGTACTGTGAGGGGCACTGGAGGAGGTACTGGAGGAGGTACTGGAGGAGGCACTGGGTGAGGTACTGTAAGGGGTACTGGAGGAGGTACTGTGAGGGGTACTGGAGGGGGTACTGTGAGGGGTACTGGAGGGGGACTGGAGGAGGTACTGTAAGGTGTACTGGAGGAAGTGCTGGAGGAGGTACTGGAGGAGGCACTGGAGGAGGTACTTGAGGAGGTTACTGGAGTAATCTCCTCCAGTAACCTCCTCCAGTACTTGCTCCAGTGCCTTCTTCTATAACTGCTCCAGTAGTCTCCTCCAGTACCCTCCTCCAGTACCTCCTCCAGTAACCTGCTCCAGTACCTCCTCCAGTACTTCCTCCAGTGCCTTCTCCTATAACTGCTCCTGTACCTCCTCCAGTAACCTCCTCCAGTACCTCCTCCAGTACTTCCTCCAGTGCCTTCTCCTATAACTGCTCCAGTACCTCCTCCTGTACCTCCTCCTGCACATCCCCCTGTACTGCCTCCAGTACCTGTCCCAGTACCCGTACTGTACATCCTCCAGTTCCTTCTCCAGTATTTCCTCAAGTACGTCCTCCTCCGGTACATGATCCTGTACTCCTTCTAGTACCTCCTCCAGTGCCTTGTGTACCTACCCCTATACCCATTCCAGCATTCCCTCCTGTACCTCCTCCAGTACTTCTACTCTGATCAACAACCCCTTCCCCCCACCCACCCCCACCAACACCACATCTGGCCCATATTCCCCCATCACAATTAGTATCCCCCCGTAGTTTAGTATGGGGGGGGGGATACTAACTATAGTATATTTTATTATTATACACGCATCCAATACTGAGGCCCCGACAGCCGCACATTACTTGTAACATGGTATTGGACTAGTACATTACCGGCGCGTTGTCATGGCGACACAAGTTTGGTGGCGCAAGATTGCCGACGCAAGTTTGCCGTGTGCGAGGGCTTTCTTTCTCCAACATTTCAACTGTTTCTATAGTTATATTCCTCTTGTACGAACACCAGATATGGAAAATTATGTCAATGTATCTTTAATTAAGCATGTTTTGCATGCAAAACTAGGCATGTATAATAATCAACTTATAGGACTCGTTGCCGCACGGAGCTTAAATAAAGGACTCGACCTGCGGTCTCGTCCTTTATTTACGCTCCGTGCGGCAACTTGTCCTATAAGTGCTAAGTATAGTACATAGCTTAGCTCTACCGTATCAAAGGAAATCAGCCTTATGTGTATCCCACCTCCACACATACATTACCCCCATTGCACCATGAAGTTCCCTAATCTACCCTGACACTTCTAGCCATCAACTCTCTCCTTTTGTACCTCATTGAGTACCCCGCTGGTACCCATCCCAGTGTTCCTCAAGTATCTTTTTCTGCTGTACCTCCATCTGTACCCCGTCAGTACCTCCTCCTGTACCTATTACAGTATTCCTCCAGTGCCTCACCCAATGCCTCCTCCAGTACAGCTGCCTCGCCTGCCCCCAGATCATTAATACTAATATTGCCACACCATTCATGATAGGTTTCTAATGCTACTTGATTCCAAGTTCAAATACCCTAATAAATTCTTCAATTGTCTGAATATTTCTACCAAACTTCAGATACGAGGATATACGAGGAGATGCGATGTGTTGAGTAATACAAGTAAGAAATTGCTGCGAGGGTTGTTATGCAAGTGATGCCTCGTATGTCTGTTGTATGACGTAAGTCTCTCATAACTCAAAAAGATGCGATAGGAAACGAGGAGATGCGAGCCACTTACAAGCGTTTTGTTATACGATGGGCCCAATGACCACTTTTAATTGCACTCGCCATATGTGATGAGGTAACACGCGTTACGAGGATCAGTGTCCCACCCGTGCCCATGCAGGGGAGTCAGAAGTAATGCTGCATGCTATGAACTGACTCACAAATATGTTTTCCTTAACACAGTTTTAGTTTCACTACATTGTTTTTGACTGACTCAATGTTAGCATATTTGCAGTAAATTTCCATAGTGCTTTTGCAACCAGTTAATACATAATATTTGGTTTCAATAGGAAAGACGTTTATATACCCACTCAATAAATAAACTGTATAGTTTCGCAGTAAGCTGTTTATATTTCGTTGTATCCCTCCTAATAGGGTATGGTAAGTTTGAATATTATATGTAGTATTTTATGATGATCCTTCTGTAAAAAGAGGAGAGGAGAGGGGAGGGGTAAGGGGAGGGGTGAGGGGAGCGGTAGGGGAGAGAGGAGGAGGGGAGAGGGAGAGTGGGAGAGAAAGATGAGGAACCTGAGTAGAACAAATACAAGCAACATTGGACGGTACTTAAACCTCCTACCTAAGTGTTTGATTATAAACCTTTCAATGACAATGTATTCCTAAGATTAACATTATAATTTGAGTGACGTTTTAATAATGATAATATCAAACCTGTAACAATAAGCATTAATATGGATAGTCTATATCCAAATTATATGACATGATAGGATGATGTAGGAATAACTACAGGTAATGGAGAATAAAATTGATAGATATTTAAATATAATACTCTAAGATGATAAAGATAATAATAGATATTCAGAATAGACAATAATAAGGAATAATACTGTCTAACAGGCTCAGTTGATGTGAGATGATATTACAAAGAACAATGCTTAGTTGGAAGGAAATCAATTCTCCCAATTCACTCTATTTAGATAGGGATGTTTAATAATCACACTATTATCGAAGAGCCTAGTTAGTCGAGAGATGCTGTGGTTGGGGAGTACCTGATCATCTGTGAATACACAATTGCGAATTAATTGTTAGGTGAATTCTAATTGTAGGAGTGCGCCATGGGTCTGGCTTGGTGACTGGCAATTAAAGTCCAAGCACAATAGTAAAGGCAAAACCCAATACACTCCTGTCAATCAACAGGCACTCACCTAAGCTCTCATTGGTTGACCTTACATCCTTTACCTGTCCCCTGCTGCTACTCAGTCCTCTCTACTAGACTTGCATACTACTGCAATTAATTATTTATATAGGAGGGTTATTATCCATATTATAGGTCATAGCAAATTAGGTCATTAATTATCATGTGGTTGATAACTATTATGTCATTGTTACTTAAATGATATTACAGTCCCACGGAAGAAATATACTTTCCTTAATTGAACGATTTGGAATTGATTTTTCGATGGATATAGGTGTGGCTGGTAGAATTAATTCAGATGGGACATACTTGTTTCTTCAAAATGATGAGAAACTCTATAAATTATTGCGTTTCTCATAAGCAATTTGGGGTGAGAAAAAGGTCACTTTGAGGGTGGGCAAATAGGCAATTGGTGATGGGAAAAAAGGTCACTTTGGGGCGGGAAAAAGGGCACTTTGGAGTGGGAAAAAGGGCACTTTGGGGGAGGGCAAAAAGGGCATCATTGGGCCCAAGGGGGGGGGGGTTCGAACACCCCGACCCTCCCTCCTAGATCCGCCCCTGTATAATTGTAATGAAACCAATGGGATATAAAAAAATACAATATGTATAGTACAAAAGTGATTAAGTTTGAATGACTGGGATATTTATGTTCACATTATTTCTCAACACAAACAATGTTTATTGGGGGCTTATTTCAGTGGTGCCTTTTTACCTAGGGTGGCTCTTTACCACATGTCCAGTTGGGTTTTAACCGGGTGGCTTTTTACCAGGTGGCTTATTACCAAGTGGCTTATAATGGGTGGCTTTGTGGCTAGGTGGCTTTTTACCTGGAGCAAATTCGCCTAGAAGGGGGAAATTTAAAAAAAAAATATATGTTTGATAACTGATCTTTTATTTCCCAGGACGGCGAGGCCAACCATTTGATGAGGACAATACGGATGCCGGTGGCTGTCTTCGAGGAGCTCCTCAATTATCTCCGCCCTCATATCACAAAAAAGACAACATACTGGCGAAAACCAATATGCCCCGAAGTGCGCTTATGTGTCACCCTAAGGTTGCTGTGTCTTGGTAATATTTTTTAATCCCTGATTATAAACGAAATAACACTTTAATACAACTAATTGATATCCACGTTACTTATAGATACATTTTACGATTATATACATATTGTTCTAAACTTAATATTTTTTGTAAAACACAGGAAGCTATATTCTTAAGATGTGCGTAGAGCCCTAATTGATGTTGCATGCGAATTACCCTTATAAAATATAATCAATATATAATTTTTCTTGGTACCGACAATAGAAATTCTATAGGTGACAGTTTCCGCTCCATCCATGAGCAGTTTCGGGTGGGCCTGACTACTGTTGCCGCGATAGTGTACATTACTTGCATAGCAATGTACAATGTTCTTCAGCCACTCTTTATGAAGGTAATCATACCATCTAATTATTATTTTCTAATTATTACCTGTCATCATAACTGTACATGTACCGTATTACACACCGTATTGTGTATCCTCTTGTTAAGTTTTGCATACCATATTATTGCACTGTTGGCATTTGTGTTTATAATATTTATAATTCTACAGGTCCCCAAAACTGCTGCAGCATGGAAGGAAGTGGCCAAGGAATACCACACCCGATGGAACATGCCCCACTGCATAGGTGCGATTGATGGTAAACATGTCCGCATTCGCAAGCCCATTGGTAGCCAGTCAGTGTACCACAACTACAAGAACTTTTTTTCGGTGGTCCTAATGGCTATTGTGGACCCAAATTATCAATTTCTCTACATCGATGTGGGTGCTGAGGGCTCGGCCAGTGACGGCGGTATCTGGGCTCAATGTCAGATGAAGCGCAAAATGTTTTCTGGAAGGAATACTCTCAACTTCCCAGAGTCAGCCCCAGTGCATGGATTACCAGACCGTCTATCGTATTTTCTTGTGGGGGACGATGCTTTTCCATTGTCTACCCGATTGATGAAGCCATACCCGGGCTATGGGTTAACCTCTAAGAAAAGGATCTACAATTATCGGCTCTCAAGGGCTCGTCGCATTGTGGAAAATGCCTTTGGCATTATGACGGCTAAATTTGCCTGCTACCAACAAGAGCTGAGAATGAGAGCAGACAGGGCTGTTCTCATTGTGAAGGCCACTTGTGCTCTTCACAACTACATGCGTACTAGGTGTGGGAAGGACTACATAGCTCATGATATGGTCGACCATGAGGATGAAGAACATCGTCTACATCTTGGACGTTGGCGTGCTGTTGCACAGGTACAGCGACTCCAGGCTTTACCACCTCGCAACACATATGCAGCGGCCAAAAAAATGCGGGACGACTTAGCCACGTACTTCATCCGAGAAGGTTCTGTGGATTGGCAGTATGAATTGCTCAATGTGGAGTGACTTTGCTAAGAACAGTGGAATTATTTTGTTGTCACTGTTGTTAGTGTCCAACAAATATTTCGTGGGTACCATTGCTCATGTATCTTTGCATTACACAAATGAAACCTTAAATATGTTGAGTTCAGCCTAGTCTTCAGTTATGTCTGTCATAGTAGTAGTTGCGGTGAAACTATTCCAACTTTGCCTCCACATAATGCACTGAAATTTGAGTCCAATTTTAGGAAATACATAGGCTCAAACAGTTCAGAGTTTGACTAGTGAGTACTTAAGTAAACTGGTTGTTGCAGAAATGACTTAGCGATTCTGCGTCTAAAGCGTTATGATGTACCTTGAACCTTGTACTTTAAAGAAAACCTCTACTGTTAATATGCTATGGATTGACTTGCAAACCCTTTCATTTAAATAAATGTTAGTGTCCTAATAACGATGTACTCATTTCTTTGTTGATTTTGCCCTACCCTCTGCGATTGTCAACGAATGCTTACGTGAAAAGTCAGGTAAACTTTAGTCAGGTAAACTTAATTACCTCCACGATCTAATCGTCTGAATACGACCTGATCATACAAAAGACCACAACCTTCATCATACACTTTTGATATCCACTAATTATGAACATTTCTAAGAATGTCAATTACTGACCAAGACCTAAGCATTCCCCCAAATACCAAAATGTGTTTTTCTATTACCATTAGATAAACCATGAACATATATCTCCACCAAATAGGAAGATTATGAAAGTTTGACAGACATTTTCATCTAAAATAGAACATAATCCATCCTTTACTATAAAAGGTGGTACTAAATAGAAATCTACAAACTACATCTAGTCAAATGAAGATGGTGTCGAGATTTGAAATTAACATTCAGTTTATACTATATGCATTTCTGTAATTGTGACTGCTGTTCTATAGCAGTACAAGTACAAACTATATATAGAAGAGTGGCCGATCTGAGGATCAACTTATACCCAACATGACAGTAATGTAACCTTTTCAAAACTGATCAACGGCCTTACTTACGATGATTTGGAATAATTTTAAGAAAAACTCCTAACAAATGTCCTATTTACATCCATGTACCCTCTGCAGCATCTAGAGCCAGGGTATCAACCTCCAGTTTGAACCGTGCCTGGACACGCGGTTCCAGTTCATCTATTTTCTCAGCCAGGAGCTCAGCCCAGCGGAGATTAGCAGATTTCTCTTTAACGGTAGGTTGACTCGCTATCTTTTGGTACTGCTGAGACATAGCCTGCTTGGCCTCTGTGAGGCCCTGAAGATGGGGTGCCACTTTAGGGGGCGGTGTTTGTTTTGACTTGCTCGGTGATTTTACTTTCGCCTTCACAAATAGTGTTGCCTCATTTTCCACACTGTCTGCGGAGTGGTCTTCTGGATCTTCTTCCTTTTCTTGCAGGTCCCCAATCGATTCTCCTGTTTTCTCTATATGCTTCTTGGTTGGCTTCACAATCCGACTGCCCTCATCGTCCTTGTCCTCAGACCCACTCTGTTGAGAGATGAGTGGTAAATTTAATAAGACAATGTAGACAATAATACATGTGAATGGATGTTGATAGTGGAACTACGCAGCATATTAGAGTGTTAATGCAGGATATTAGAGATGATACAATTTTGCCAGAATTCTAATGTTAAACTCACTTAGCGATCTGGCCTTGTAAATAACAAACAATCAAATACAAAAATGAGATACGTCCAATATGAATTAATTTAGTCATTTAGTCGAGTGGTTAGATTATTCAGACTCTTGTTACAACTTACAGATGCCCCCAGGTTATCTTCTGTTGTATTTTGTTTCACGTGTTGTTCTAAGAATTGGCACAATATATAAATGTGCTTCATCCTGTCGGTGCCAAACTTTTGCCCTTAGTCCCACTTCCGGATTTCATAGTTAGCTTTAGAGTTCGGCCATAGGCTGACCTGAGAGATTTTATGTGTGTCTCTACCTGTAATACTGAAATAAAAATGTGTTCAGTAATATCAGTTGACATTAAAAAAAAATAAATAAAAACAAATATCAGTTGACATTCAATATGTGAAGGTGAAAACGTCACCGATTATATTGGAGAAGTCACGCCCCTAACTACGCTGCCTAGGTAACCACGCCCCCCTTGGTCCCGCTTATGACGTCGACCCTGTGTTTACCTATGACGTCACAGTCCCAATCCTTCCACGCCCACCTTATCCTTCCACTCTCAACCGCTCCTCCGCCCACGCCACACGTATAAATTTTTTCTTTATATATGTATCTGTTTATGGTGAAAATAAAACCTCCTGTTGAAGGTTTCAAGGCCATTCCTCCGTTGTGTCTTCATTCCAGCGTAGTGCGGGCGTCCAAGCCATATATACAATCAATAAAGTTATGTTATATCATGCATGTGTTTAACGCTTGGATATTTGCACACATAAAATTATCATATTATTCACAGTAAAACATTGCAAAGGAAAAGGTCAAAAACATAGACAATTCAGTAATCAATGATGAACTGTTTAACAAATGTTTCGATTATGATATGAGTACTTTAAGTAACTGAAAATTGTCCAAGTTTACTTACCAGTCTTATTGGTCTCGGCAGCCATTCGTCCAAGGGCTGCATTCCTTTTTACTCGGTCCATATAACCCCCACTCTTCTTGTCATACAGACATGGGCAATTTTTCCAAACATCGACAAGTATGTATTCGTCCTCATCCGTCCACACCTTTGAACGGGGGAAGTGGCTTGGATGCTGCTTTTTGAATTTGACAGGCTCAGATGTCTTGGGGGTAGAACCAGTTGGTTGAGAAGTACTAGGCCCAGCTAAACTTGTTTCACCCTCTTCAACAGGTCTGGTCATCTTCTTGTTGATACTCCAACCTTTGTTGGGTGAGTGCCTGTACGTTGATTTGCCATGCTTTACCTGGAACTGTTGCCCATTACTTGCTTCCTCCTCCTTTTCCTCCTCAATAACATCTGACAGAGGAGTATCAATACTGGTCTTGGTCTTGTTGTGAGACTGATTTGTTGCATTCATGCTTTCACCCTCCTCTTTGTGTTCCCTTACATCATCATCGTCATCAACTTCTGCCACTGCCACTACCCTATTCTCCACTCTTCTTCTCTTCGCCTAGTATAGGATGCAATGTACAAGGAAAGAAAATGCATTATCCAACTAATTCAAGTATGGAAGTCATTTTCAAAAAAAGTTATTTACATTCGGAAAATAACAATATAATGGGTGTTTTCTGGATTAACTTAGGAGCTGAAGGCCCCAAATCTTGATAGAGAATCTTCTCTGACAGAGAGACAAAGACCCCACGGTCCTAGCCAATAAAACTTCCAATGTATATTAACTATTGATTAACTAAAGATTGAGGAGTACCATATTTCACCGATATTTCTTTCAAGCAAACCTTACCACTGGCCCCAATATTCGGGGCAGGCGTTTATTGTAATAAGGCAGTGAATACATATGCAGAAATAATTTTTTGATAAAAATGATAGTGTCTTTTGCATATATAACCATTTACAACCCATTTAACGACATCCTATTACCAACCTTGACCTCACATTACATTCTGGTTTCAAAAGGTAGCAATCATTTGATTTCTGCATTAAATTAGCGCTGATTTTAGTTATGAAAGATCGGGCAGGACAGATACTCATTCTCTGTCCTTCCGCCACCCCCCCCCGCCTCCCCAACCCCCTTGCATTTTTTTTTGGGGGGGGGGGGGGGGCGGCGCTTATTTATTTAACAGTGGTAAATACACTGGTCCTTTATCGGGGCAGGCCCTATTTCGGAAGTCTGGTAAGTTTAGGCCAAATTTTTCAGATTGAATACCTACATCACTCGCCTGAGCTCCAATTGAGGCAGTAGCCTGTGATCTCCTCCGGCGCACTGGAGACACTAACTCCTCACCGTTGGTAGCAGCAGGCTATTGAATTCAATGAAAGAAGTGGAGACACATGATCATTCATCTAATATTGCTACATTAACAAGAGACACAAGGCGACATTGCATTTCAAGAGGCCATGTTTTCTATGGGAAGAATAATGAACATAAATAATTTTAAAATGGTTTACTTCTGTTTAGATATTTACAAAAATATAAAACTGGAGTATTTTATTCCAGCTAGGTATTTTAATAGAGTATGTTTATGTACTGATATCTTGGATATTCCTACCCCCTTCTCTTATCCCTGCATCATACCCCTTCCCCCCTTTCTCCTTACTGGTGCTTTGATTCCAATACTAGTACATGTATTAGCTTTAGAAATTGTTTACATAGCATAGCATTGAGGGTCAGCACAATCGGTGTCACATGATTGTGATAGAGCTAACAGTAATTGTTTTGATAACAATTGGGGAAGGAGATGCTATTCACCAGCTTGGAAATACAATTACTTATATACATGGGATATACTTTAATATATTTCTGCCCAGATTAATGTTCCATCAGAACTTCCCATATTTCACAATTATTTGAAATCCTAATAATTAATATATGGATTATTATTAATAATCTTCTCCTATGGAATTTCTGGTGTTAATTCTACCTGTCCGCCCATTTTGTCTTCATAATGGCAATATCCTCCATGTAATAATGATATAGGCATACATTATTTGATTAAAATGTTTTACCCGTCCCCCACGCTAATTCCCTGACAGTGACAAACTCAGAATGAGTGTGAGGTTTGAACATGTTTCACGGGTGGTTGACTCTTACATAACACCAAGTGTTGATCTTCCCATCTCCAATTATAGGCAATAAATTATAAGCTCTAAGTTTCCCCCAGATGGGAACGTCCACACAAATAGATATAGATGAAGATCTCATCTTGATATCAAATTTGATGGTGACTATCTCATAATCAATTTTTTTCGACTTGTGTTTTTCCTGTCATACATGTGTTGTAGATAGCATTTACTTTTATTCAAGGGTTGAATCGCCTTCTGATTTGAAGACAGGGTAGATTAAATAATGCTCCCCTTGCCCCTTGATAAAAATAACATTACTTGTTTTGAAGACTCTTTTTTTTTTTTTCAGTAGCATGGTAGCACTGGTCGGAGTAGGAGGCACGTAGCATCGTTCAAACATGTTTTGAAGACTCTTATACTTTTCTTAATTATCAATAACATTATTTTACTAGGTATACATATGCTCTTGTGCCTTAAATAAATTATAGTTTCCCCGGAGATAATTAATTATCCTAAGGTATAAGATATTATCTTATGTAAGAGGAGTTCATACGAAAAGAAAATCACAAATTAAGATACTTTCAAGTCATCCTTCACCTCACATGGTAGCAATTACCATATTTTTACGAGAGAATTTACCACAACTTTGGACAAGCTATACATTTTCCTTGTAAATTTGTGATATATATAATACTACATTATCATGTAGAGGGAGTCATTTTACCGGAATAGCTATTATGAACTATAACAGCCTATACCAACAGCAACTATTTTCAAGTAGATGACCAATCACAAGTCAATCATAACAACATTGATTGCCCAGATGGTATTAGTACAATGTCCACATACAATCTTGGAAACCAGGTATCTCAGGAATGAGAGGATATCATAAATTGCCACTGAATGTAAGATACGGTGCATACTACAAATGCTCAGACATATAGAAAATATATATTCTTAATACATGTATTGTAATTCATTAATTAAGTGCTACAACAACCATTATTATCTTGTTAATTAAAATTTACTCAAAACAACCCTGAGATACATGTTCTATGTAACCAGCAATAGGTTATTAAGGCTCTAACTGTCATCTCTTGATGTACTCACTTTTTGGTTGCATCCCGAAGATCCTTTTCATGTGTTTGCCATGCTGGTTGCAAAGGTGAAGGTCGAAAAAGAACTGATTTGCCCTGGACGTTTTCAGCCCTAACTAAAATATGAGTTCCTGCCAATGAGATCGTGGCTGTGCTCACGTCAATCCATATTTTGGATTGACGTGGGACTGCCCCTGATCAATCCTGACCACTGATATTTGAGTCTACACCAACTCGTGCGCAGACACACACATACAAGATTTGACGTACGATTTGGATTTGACGTGAGGGGAAAAAAATGAAATTGTGCCAATCAAATCTTGTGCGAAATCCTGTATGTGTGCGTGAAAATCAGGCTAAGATTTGACGCACTACTTGACGTGACTTGACTCCCAACTTGTCGGCTGGACCCACGATTTGACTTGGACGCCAGCAATTAGTTGTGGCTGAACACACACACACACAATTTGGCAACGTTCAACGCAAGTGCAGAAATATGATCGTACAACTTGGTGTGGGGCCTCCAAATCCTGACTGTGTGCGACGGCCTTAAGGGGTATGTATTACTTCAGGTTCCTGAAATTATAAAAATGTTCTCAAAACAGCCCCATATTTGGTATGTGGGTGGTCGATAGAAATGCCTATGAAGACCCACTTTCAATTTTCTAATATTGTAGAGGAAAATATGATTTTTTTTGTATTTCTGTTTTTTTATCAAGGTTCTCAAAAGTCATTATTTTTTGCTGAAACATCTTGTTAGTACTATTTGTCACTCCAAGCATTGAAAAAAAAATGAAACTAATTCTCCTGACCCCCATCAGAGTGCAATAAAGTATCAATCAATACCTTAGCCAGGGCTACAACTATGATTCACTATACTACTACCCTTGGTGCTGCCATCTGTACTATAGGATTGAGGCTTCCTCAATCTGTACCTTTATCATCACATTTTTTTGCATGCTGGAAAATGAACCCTTTTTATGTACAAACTGTTTATTGCAGTGCCTACAGTTACATCAGAATAACAATGTCAATTAAAATCATATAATAAATATCCCTGCAACAGAGATAAATACATGTATGTCAGTTCTTTGATTGGGAGAACTGCTGTTCTGAAAAAAAAAACAAGAATTCCTGCTGGGAATTGAACCCGGGCCCCTGGCTTGTGAAGCAAAGACTATAGCACTAGACCACTGATCCTCAGCTGAATATAGCTACTGTTGTAAGCCTTATTAGTAAGTGAACATAAATTGCCTCACAAAACACATGCTGACCCACATGGACAATATTAGATCTAGCTCCTTTTTCCAACACTTTGGTTCTTCTATTATATTCAAGAAGTTTTTGCACTATGTATTACACTTTAATGGAGTCAACTACCTTTAATAAAATGAGTATTCTAGCTGTTAACAGGGAGATTGAGACTTACAGATTTAGAGGCAATAAAGCAAGCAGGCACTGACTTGTAGTTGTCTTCAGTCAGCCTAGATGGCAGCATGACTGTTATTTACTTGCACCATCTAGCTTCTATTACACACACTACATATTAAAGATTCCAATAGGCCTACAAAATTCACTTCTCCTGGGTGTTTTATAATATATTTAACATGTGATTTACTTGTAATATATGTTGCTATTAAATGCCTACCCTGTGCCCAAATAATGGGTTGGCTATGACTCCTTACATAGTAATTACATGACTTTGAATGTTTTAACCCCCCTAAAATTGAAGTGAATAATGTAAAGTTGCCAATTTCTGACTGGCAATGTAATAGCGTAAATGTAAAGTACACCTGAACAACTTTTCATGAGAATTTGAGGAATTTGAGGAATTTTTTTTTCAAAACCATAGGCACAGTAAGTATTACTTCAGGTTCCTGAAATTATAAAAATGTTCTCAAAACAGCCCCATATTTGGTATGTGGGTGGTCGATAGAAATGCCTATGAAGACCCACTTTCAATTTTCTAATATTGTAGAGGAAAATATGATTTTTTTTTGTATTTCTGTTTTTTTTATCAAGGTTCTCAAAAGTCATTATTTTTTGCTGAAACATCTTGTTAGTACTATTTGTCACTCCAAGCATTGAAAAAAAAATGAAACTAATTCTCCTGACCCCCATCAGAGTGCAATAAAGTATCAATCAATACCTTAGCCAGGGCTACAACTATGATTCACTATACTACTACCCTTGGTGCTGCCATCTGAACTATAGGATTGAGGCTTCCTCAATCTGTACCTTTATCATCACATTTTTTTGCATGCTGGAAAATGAACCCTTTTTATGTACAAACTGTTTATTGCAGTGCCTACAGTTACATCAGAATAACAATGTCAATTAAAATCATATAATAAATATCCCTGCAACAGAGATAAATACATGTATGTCAGTTCTTTGATTGGGAGGATTGGTGTTCTGGAAAAAAAAAAGATTTCCTTCTGGGAATTGAACCCGGGCCTCTGGCTTGTGAAGCAAAGACTATAGCACTAGACCACTGATCCTCAGCTGAATATAGCTACTGTTGTAAGCCTTATTAGCCAGTGAACATAAATTGCCTCCCAAAACAGATGCTGACCCACATGGACAGTATTAGATCTAGCTCCTTTTTCCAACACTTTGGTTCTTCTATTATATTCAAGAAGTTTTTGCACTATGTATTACACTTTAATGGAGTCAACTACCTTATTAAGATAATAATATTGGTGTTCTAGGTGTGAACAGGGGGATTGCGAATTACTGATTTATAGAGGCAATCCGAGCCCACTGACTTGATTTGAATACAGCTGTTATCATTAATCATTAATGTTATCATTAAATAAATGTTGCATTCTAGAACATAAATAATTGCCTTACCCACAAAATATACATAAAATGAGCCTTTTTGAAGAAATTTCAGTATATTATCCGTTGCTTAGCAACCATATAATTCACCGAAATAGTTAGAAAAATTGGAGAACTATTCCATAGACTACTTTGTGTGCATATACCACATCAAATTATTTGTTAGAATTCAGTATTTCGAGGGAATGGCCAAAATTTCACTGAAAAAATGTTACCATGGCAACAGAACCCAAGAAAACAATTTTTCAGAATGGGTCAATATCCAAAATTATCAGCATACCAAAATCTATCACTGTACCAAATTTCAAGCTTTAATACCAATTTGAACAATTCTTGCATTTTTTTGCACCAATCTACCTGACTACTAATATAGACTGACCAATGATGAATACCGAGTATATCTGAGTACATTTGGTATCGCATTGATTTAAAGTATCAATTCTGTTATGTTAAACTGCATTCTGAAGCTGATTTTTGTCTTACTTGTGGGTTATTCGAGAAGATTGGCGTAAGTCTGTAAATAAGGGGAAATATTACAACAAGAAGCAATAAAGATACATCATAAATTATACATTATACAGTGTGTCGCCTACGGATTTTACAATTCGATTCAATTTCAGGATGTTATAGATGTAATATCAAATTACTCTGTTAAGGGTGGTCTCCACTGGCTGCTGTAGGCTCTGCGGAAAGCTCTGCGGTAAGCCTTGCGATGGTGTTGGGATGTTCAGGAGTGGTGAGGTCCTGCCTACATGGCCAGTGATCCATGTAGGCAGGACCTCGTCATTCCTCTCCACCTACAGAACCAGCACAACACCATCGCAAGGCTTACCGCAGAGCTTACCGCAACCAGTGGATACCACCCTTTATGCAATCACAGTGCTAATCAGTGATATTAACTGATATCTTCAGTGTTAGATTGGTATCATTTTATCATTATACAATATCTACATTGTGTGAAATGTGGTTGTTTCTGTGTGCCAGTTTACTCAACATTACACTGACAACTCCCATGGTTAGCCTGGAGTTATTATTGTTGTTAAATAGGACTTCCGGTCGGTAAAGAATCAGAGAAAACGCTTCGGAGCATAGCTCCACAAGTTTCCCCTTTTTTTTCAGATCCGGAGGACTGCAGAATTTTCGCTTTAAGCGAGAAAGCTTCGTAAACACCCAAAAGAGCTCGAGATGATTGATAAATCGTCTGACATTAAGGATTTACGAAATAGAGACACTTTTTGTACCTTCCCGCTCAACGGAGGAACAAAAAACCGCCATCTTGAATTATCGCTCATCGGAGTCGCTGAAAAGACTGCTAGTGTTTTCATCAAGAACTCAGGAGCAACTCACAAATGAACTAAAAAACTTTACGGGAAACCTACCATAGGATTTCTTTTCACCCGGTCTGGAATTATTTATCAACCCTTCATGCACACAAGAGACTTATTTAACACCATCGATCAGTAGACACTGGAGGAACCTCACGTGGTAGCCATCTTGGATGACACACGAGAGAATACCTACGGCAACGTCAAAGCTGGATCACGTACTCTGTCCGTACAATGTGAAACCCCTAACACCCAGGAAAATACTTTAAAAGGAAAAAGTTCTAACTAAACTGTCCATTCTGATCACTGCTGTAATTACATATAAATAGTTAATGAGAAATCACCGATTCGATTCAGGTCCACAATATTAACACCATGTGGCGTGCAAAGCTACACCTTCGCCTCAAAGACTGCGCGTGTATCTCACTAGGTGGGGTAACGGCGCTTTCACCAGACGTATATAGCAAGGTGAAATCGGAACAACGAAAGTACAAACAGGATAGCAAAGGAACGTTTAATATCTTATTCCTCCGGGAATAAATATCGAAAGACAATTCGAGTTAAGTAACCCAGAATAAAGACAGTAGATATACCCACGAATATGAACAATTGACTTTTCAAGTCTAAAGGTCTGATCGAAATACGGTAACCGGAAGTATATGTCCGCCATCTTACCGGAAGAAGTGAAAAAGGCAAAACACAAGTAAAACTCGATACTTAAGCATCCAACTCAGGCCGGATCAACCTGGTGCAACGCGCAGCTGGTTCTCCCGCGCGATATGACTTCCAACGCTGAAAGTACCGAAGACATATCGGACGAAGCCTTTGCGAGAATAGTAGAAAGAAGGAAGAAAAGAGTACATAGTGAATCTCCAGAGCCAAAATCAGCGAAAAAAAAGGTAATGGCAGGGAGAGGAAAGAGTCGTGTTCCAAAACAAACAAAAAAAATTCCAATGAGAGCCCATAAGGATCCACCTAAGTATAATCTCCAGGGCGACGTAGGTCAAATGCTACAAGACCTTGCCGACACTAACCAAAGAAGCTTCAACCAGCTATATGATGCCTTGAAGGATATGGAGCTAATAAAGGAGGTGGTAAATGACACAGCCGTGAATATGGACGATGTTCTAGAAGGGAACATTGTCAGAGACAAAGAAATGGAGAACATCAAGAAAGAAATGAAAGAATACAAGGAGGACATCAAAATTCTGAAACAAAAGCAAGGCAATAAGAAAGACATATGCTACATAGAAAAGAAAAGAATGGAAATACTGAAGGACGAACAGTTAGTCAGAGACGAGATGGCCCAACTGGAAAAAAATCTAGTTTTTGTCGGAATAAAGTCGACAGAACATGAGTTGGATGCAGATTCTCTGAACATTCTCTGTTTTAAACATCACGCAAATCTTCTCATCCTCCCAACCATTAAGATCAAACGCGCCTATAGAGTGAACACCTTCAGAGACTGTCCCATAAAGGTAGAGTTTCACCAAACAAAAGATGCCATAGAGGTATATGAAGCAAGATTGAAGCTTAAACAACACGAACCGGAGAAAGGCAAAATCTTCATAAAGAAGGACATCCCTTACTTCATGAGGCAGAGGACTGCCAGAGCTAAAATAGTAGTCAACGCTGCCTTAAAAGCAGGTTTCACCAAAGCCAAAGTCAGCAGAGGAAGTGTCTTCGTAGATCGCTGGTACAGACATAATGAACTATCAGCTGTGCCATCGCCTGTACGTCTGTCCCAACTAACCAAAAGAGAAAATGACGAGATAGTGGCTTTTTTCACCGAAAACAATCCACTCTCCAATCATTGTTATGCCCCTTTCCTAGCCGATGGATATGAGTTTGATAATGTCGAACAGTTTCTATATTATAAAAGGGCAAAGGTAGGTCAGGATGCTGACAAAACCAGAATGGCACTCTCCACATACAACCCCAAAGATGCAAAAGCCTTCATGGGATCCATCACGGGTTTCAAAGGCGAGTGGGAGAAACACAGGAAGGAATTCATCATGTCCGCCCTGAGGGCCAAAGTTAGAGATAACCTTGAAGTCAGAGACTACCTGCTGTATACAGGAACCAAGGAAATCGCTGAGGCTTCGCCCAAAGACAAGGTATGGGGGGTAGGCATCCCCCTTGACGACCCAGAGATCTACAACATGGCTGCCTGGCCCCCAAATGGTAATCTCTTGGGGAAATCGTGGATGGCCATAAGGGAAGAGCTGATGAAAAACGAACAATCTCACGACGAATCTGACGAAGATGAAGAAGAGGGCATGGATGATGAAACGTCAGGCTCTGAAGCATAGAACGTCAACATAGAAGAAGTCATGACTCAGTAAAGAAAACAGAAACAGTCATGGAGAATAATCCTGATAATATAAAAGAAACATTAAATTACATATCTTTCAATACGAGTGGTCTAGGTGGCAATATCAGAAGAAATGCCATCTTCGACTTGTTCAAAAAAGAAGAAAACGCAGTGACAGCACTGCAAGAGACCCACTCTTGTATAGATTCGGAAATTTTTTGGAAAATGCAATGGCATTGTAATATATATACATGTCTCACGGCACCTCTGCTGCCAGAGGGGTGATGTTGTTGGTTTCTAGTAAAATTAAAAAGTATGTAACTGAAAATAAAGAAGATGTAAATGGTAGATGGCAATACATTGTTCTCAACGTTGAAGGTAAATTAACCATGATTTTCAACTTGTATGCCCCTACAGCGGATAATGTCAAAAATCAAAGCATTCTCTTGAAAGAAATAATTAATATTGTAAGTGAGATAATCACAGACGAATTGGTTATAATGGGTGACCTAAATGCAGACATTGTTTTGAAACCTCATCTGAAATCAAATATTCAAGTGCAAGATTTTATTGATGACCTAGACTTATGTGACTCGATATATGCAAAAAATGGTGGTAATCCACCAAAAACATGGTTTAGAAACTCTAATGAGTCTAGACTCGATTACATTTTATTGTCAAATAATATGATGAACTCTGTTGTAAAATGCGCTTCCGAATCATTTCCTCTATCAGATCTGCTTTCCTATCTGAAACGAGAGGTAAAGGTTTCTGGAAATTTAATTCTAAGCTGCTCGAAGATGAAAATTTTATAGCAAATGTCGAATTCTTAGGCTTTCAAAAAACAGATGAGAATATTTCACCCATTAATAGATGGGAACTGTTTAAAATGAAAGTGAGACAGGCAGCTATTAAAAGAAGTAAAGACAAAGCTTATGCCAGAAAAAACATAAATAATACACACCAGCAAATTATTAATGATCTGGATAAAAAAAATACTCTGACTGAGGAAGAAATGGAAACTAGAAAAACATCCCTAAAAATCTTGGAGAAAATAGAACCAGACAAAGCCCACGGCGCCTTGGTACGATCCAGAGCAAAATGGGCAGTAGAAGGGGAACGTCCAACAAAATTCTTTTGCTCATTGGAAAAATATAATGCTGAGAAAAAAGTTATAAATCAATTATGTGTTGATGAAAAAATGGTAAAAGGTACCAAAAGAATTTTACATGAGGGTGAAAAATTCTATAAAAACCTTTATGATAAGGTAGAAATAGACCAAGAGTGTAAAATGGATTTTCTATCTAGAAACAACTTCTTTAAACTAGATGAAATCGATAATGATATTATATCTCAACCTGTTGAGTACGAAGAAGTAACCAAAATCGTTAAAAATCATCTAAAAAATAATAAGTCCCCTGGTTGCGATGGCTTCACTGCTGAATTTTATAAATTCTTTTGGTACGCCATACACAATATTTTTATGTCAATGTTCGCTTTTTGTCTTGAAACAGGAAAAATGTGTGACAGCCAGAGTAGAGGCTTAATTTGTGTTATACCTAAAAAGGATGCAGACATCACTTATTTAAGTAACTGGAGACCTATTACTCTGTTAAACATGGATTATAAAATTATCTCGAAAGTTATATCTAAAAGACTGGAATTCTACTTACATGACATGATAGGGGAAGACCAGTTTGGATTTATTAAAGGTAGAAATATCGGAATAGTCATCAGAAAAATAGATGATACGATTTCTTTTTTGGAAAAAAATCATCTCCAGGGTTTGGTGGTCTCGTTCGACTTCACCAAAGCTTACGATTCCATGAGTTGGGAGTTTTTGGATGGTGCCCTTAAATCGTATAACATTAATGAGAAATATAGAAGCTGGATCAAAATGCTATTACATAATTCAAAAGCCACCTTTTGTAACAATGGTCACATCTCAGAGTGATTTAATATTAAGCGTGGAGTAAAACAAGGGGACCCCATCTCCTTGATTATGTTCACAATAGCTGTTGAAATGTTAGCTATAAGTATAAGAGAAAATAGTGAAACTGAAGGTATCCGCTTTGGTGAATATGAATCTAAAATAACACAATACGCCGATGATCTAACAATTTCTGTACCAAATGAAATATCCTTGGTAAAAGCCATTAGAATGATAGAAGATTTCTATCTCGCTTCAGGATTAAAACTTAATCCCAAGAAGACCAAAGGCTTCAATGTGGGGAATATTATTCTGACTAATAAAGATGTGCTAAATTTTTCATGGGAAAATCAAATAAAAATACTGGGTATAACCCTCCTATCTCCAAGAAACGAGAAAAAAATTGTAAAGGAGAACACCAGTGTGGTTATTCTTAAAATGAAAAATGTATTAAGACAATGGTCTAGAAGATCGTTGACTATGAAGGGGAGAATACTGGTCGTGAATGTTTTTATACTTCCCCTATTTCAGTATACTCTCGCCTGTGTCCCTATACCTGCCAAAACACAGAAAGAAATCGATGTAATAATAATGAACTTTATATGGAAAGGCCCTTCCAACAAAATCAGCACCGATTTCCTTGTACAGAAAATCGAAAATGGTGGCTTAGGCCTAAGAAATATAAAAGAAATAGTCGAAACGAATCGACTGAAATGGGTACAGCTATTACTTGAATACGAAAACTCTAATAATTTTAGAGCAGTTGAGGCTGATGCTGGTAGAAATGTTGAAAGCATTATACTATCAAGATACGAACCCATATCTGTACTAAATCATTTCTATAAAGATGCATTTGATGTATGGAATAGATACTACTATAATGTTAAACCAGAGAATACTTCTGAAATTTTAAAAGAAAGAATATGGTTCAATCATCTTATTAAATTCAAGGGACAGATGTTCCTATATGAGTCGTGGGAAAAGAAAGGTATACTAGTTTTTGGTGATCTGCTGAATGAGAAAAAACAATTTATGTCAATCTTAGAACTAAAAAAACTGTATAATGTCGACTCACTACTCTCCTGGAGAAGGGATCTTTTATCTTCAATTCCTACTGATTGGTGGAAAAAACTCAAAAATGAATATGATGTACCATCTGATGATTCGATTAACATTAAGACTAACAAGGTAACCGTCAATGTAAGATCGGCCAGTGCGAAAATAATATACAACGCATTGGTAACAAAGAGAAAGCCAAAAACAGAAAAACTAAATGGCTAGAAAGATATTTTGATGTATACTGACGAACAGATGAAAAATATTGAGTGGAGCAAAATTTTCCTTCACCCCTATAAATGCACATCCGAAACAAGATTGCAGAACTTGCAATATAGGGTAATACACAGAACTATTACATGTAATGAATTTCTGAAAAACAAAAAAATCAGAGATGAAAACACATGTTCCTTTTGCAACAAAAGGGATGATGTTAGACATTTCCTGGTTGACTGCCCCAAGACCAAAAGGCTATGGGAGGATATAATAAGATGTGTATGCTCTATGGGTCATCTGAACTCATCGAAAAATGGAAAACCCATGTTTCATATTATAAATAACGATGTACAAATCAAACCTGAGAATATTCTCTTTGGCGTGGAGCCTTGTGGCATAACAGAAAAAATTGTTAACTGGATAATCTTACAAGTCAAAGCTTTCGTCCACAGACAAAAACTCTTCTATAATGGTGAACTTATTTTTAAACACCTGATTGCAGAATTAGACAGTAGAAGTAGAGCAGTGTTATATCAAAACAAAATATCTAATACCTCAAGCGAATGGAAAAACGCATGGAGAATTTTACATGCTGACCTAAGTAGCTTAATAGGTTAGACCCCAAATCTTAAGAAGTTTTGTTGATATATGGAATAAAGCTGTTTAAAAAAAAAAAAAATTGTTGTTAAATAAATGTGATCCGTTTTAGAAAAATGAGTCATAAGTCACAAGATATGGATTATGAGATATCACTATATTTGAAAAGAGGAGATCAAGCTGATTGTAATGATAGCAAACACTAGGAACCTAATAAGCATTTCTATATTTTAAGTTTGATATTTTCATTTTTGAAAAAGAAAAGTTTGCAATGTTTCTGGATGGGTAATTACCAGTAAAGGAACGAAATGTACTCCATACGAAGGCCTTCAAAATGCTATGATGTATTTAGCACAATGTCCCTGAATTTGTTACATGGATTTATATGACTATAAGTGCTAAACCCTCTAAAATCCAGAACATTTCAATAAAAGATCTTCTTCAAAAAACACTTTGAAAAATATCAATTTTGCGACTTACGAATCATTTTCCTGGAACACATCACAAATATTTTCATTAGGGAGGTTCAGCAAGTCTAACTTAAACGTATCCGTATCTCTGGTATAGAAACATACCTTAAAAGGAAAAAAGAGGTTCAGGAAACATGGTGGGAAAAACGTAACATAACATATCAAGCCAAATGTATCATCTCACAATTTATGTTTATACATAAAAATGCGACGTAATTCACAACAAAAAATGCGGATACGGTTATGTACGTAATTGAGATAAATTTGCTTGCGGAACCTCCCTATTATCTTTGATATCAATTATTACTTAATGCACACATTTGTGATTTGTTATAGGAAAATGAGTCACAAGTCACGATAGTTGGTATTTGAGATATTATCATATTTGAAAAGATGAGATCAAGCTGATTCCAATGATAGTAAACAGTAGGACAAAGATAATATGTATTTCTATATTTCAAGTTTGATATTTCTATTTTTGAATAAATGTTGGCAATATTTCTTGGTGGATATTTACTAGTAAAGTAGCTAAATAAACTCTAGACGACCACTTTAGAAATACATGGATATAAGTAATGCACTGAAAATTTGGTACATAGATCCATATTCATGCGAAACCCTGCAAAAATCAGAACATTTCAATAAAAAGTTATTGTAAAAGTAACACTTTGAAAAATATCATTTTTTCGACTTGTGACTCATTTACCTGAAACACATCACATTTTACCTGAACATCTCATGCCTGGGTGATTTAGATTTAGATTTAGAAATATTTTATTCAGGACATTGAACATTTTAATATGTACAGTACACATATTCTCGGGACAGCCTGATTTGCCAAAATTATTTTACAAAAAATAAGTAAAGTTACAAGAATAGATTGTGTCGATACAATATAAGTTATGATTAATTAAATTACATTTTTAGAGGCGTTATTCCTTATAATACGATACATACATATTACAGGTTTTCAATATAGAATAAAATACATGCCCTCAACGCAAATCATTGATGAAGTGTGAGAGATGACGAGCAACTAAAAAGGAAACACTACATGTTACTACAGACGCCGTGCTCTTTCACATGAACCATTAATTATAATATAATTACGGATTTAGCTTTACATTAATACAGATCAGGGTATATGAATTAACATTATACAGGGTAGTACGGATTTTTCAATGGTAGATCATACATTGTTGATAGCAACCTATTTCACTATTTCAGTTACTTTTCAATCAATCTCCATTAATAACACGGATTCATTAGGAACTACCACTGCCAACTTTACCTGGACAGAGGTAATCCAACCCGACTTCAATCATGTCAAATCTTGCGCGGAAAATCCCAATCATTTTTTCAATTTAAGGTTTTGATGTCAAGGAACGTGACCACCCGGAAAACGGAGCAAAGTTTCTGACATTGAGGACACTGAGGACAAAAAAGTTAGATCTCAGTTTTCCAAATTCCTCAAATATTAACAGACAGGCGAAGAAAACAAATCATGAGCAATTTTTCCACATTTTGCATTGAAATGCTAATTATTAACGCTCGTTCTATAGTCATTACACACAACTTTCTTCCACCGTAAGCCGTAAGCCTAAGCCTAAATATATATATTTTAAAGTTTGATTCAATATATCCTGCCCTCGAGACTTCAACACTTCTAAGGTTCAATACAATAATATGTCTCCCTTATATTTTCTTTTTGTATTTCTTGACATATCGTGGCCCGTGCGAAAACCATTTTCGCCGAAAATAAACACAAGCTTATGACTGCCACCCATGCCTCTATAACAGAGAACCTATATATCTCCAAACCCCATCCAATGGACTTTTCTCCCTTAATTCGATCTTAGATTCTCTAATTCTTTCACCAATCGAAAGGGAATTGCATCAATAATTACATGTGTGAGTTTAAAAGAAATCCGAGTCCCAGATGTGAAGATACCAGTAAAATTAAAAAATGAAATGACTCGAAAATGAAACAAATGCAAAAAGGCTGTCTGCTCTGGGACTCAAACTCACAATCCTCCTTGGAAAACCAAATCTTTAACTACTAGGCTATAGGGGAATATAGAAGTGTACATGCATATAAACACTTACATTGATCCATCACATTTTAGGTTTACTTTAATCCCCCCCTCATTCTCCTCATGGAGATTGAGGAGAATGGGGAAATAAATCTTGAAGGCCCCTGTGGCAATTTAATGATTCATATTAATCATAAAAATATATCTTGCATCTGCAATCTATTTCTATAATACGCGAATGCAGAACTCCTAGGTCTGCACGCTTCCTGGATTTTCATTTAAACCAACCCTTGTGCAAAACGCACCCTAAACTCTCATAAAGAACCGAAATCTCTTTAATTCACAGAGTACAATTTATTTGTCATTAATGTTCATCAAAACTTTGACCAATAATAGTAATAAAAGTAACTCTTCTCATAATAAAACTGAGTTCTCATAAATAATTCTTTGCATGGACAATACCTTTATTGTAGTTTGCCTTGCTTTCGCCACTATAAATCACGCGATTTAACTAAAATATAGTAGTACAAATCAAGATGGAGTGAAATAAGTGAAATGTGCCCTTTATCAGGGAGGTTGGTTAGTTATATGGGTCAGATTTTCAGAAAATGTACAATTGGCAGCTCTACAAATTTAGGACGTTCTGCTAAATTAGACTGTAAAATAATGAATACCGGGTATATTTGAGTATATGTGGTGTTACGTTGATATATAGTATCAGTTCTGTAATGTTAAACTGCATTTTGATGCTCATTTCTGTCTTAAATGTGTGTTATTTGTAAGGATTGGTGAAGGCGAATTGTACATTTTATGAAAACCTGACCCATACATTGGAAATGATGCTACCCAAGTGTGGAAATGTGCAGTCTTGTTGCCATGGTCACATAGAAATGTGCAATTATTGGGATTATTTTTGCAGGGGGGCCAGAATATAATAGAGATGATTTAACTTTTTGCAAATTAAACTTTTATTTAGCTTTATTTCTATTTACATCATATATAAACAGTAACAGTCTTTGGTAAAAATAGCCGCCTGCCCCGGGTGAGGATCGAACTCACGAC
Source organism: Sthenelais limicola (assembly GCA_942159475.1). NCBI lineage: Eukaryota > Metazoa > Annelida > Polychaeta > Phyllodocida > Sigalionidae > Sthenelais > Sthenelais limicola. The sequence goes on along the minus strand of OW804097.1, from coordinate 38,129,243 downwards.
CTTCAGATTATGAGACTGACGCGCTGCCTACTGCGCTACCGAGGCGGCTACCTGCTAATAAATTAATTTCAGCATACAACAAAAAGTGATTTAACTAAAATATAGTAGTAAAAAAAACACCAAATCCAATTCGAAACAAATAAGATTTCTTGGTGGAATTCAGCGTAAAAGAGAAAATTAGTATTTACCTTTAAAGGGGAGTCGGCAACCCAAGAATAAATAAAATCTTTTATAAAAAAAAAAGAAATTTGACTTTGGAACCCGAGGCATAATTTGAATGTTATGGGTTTAGCCTAGGCTCAGAGCCTCTCCGATCAGAAATATGTCAATGATTGGACGCCTACTGCGCTAATAGCTTTCCCGACCCTCGTGTAAGCACTCTAATGGCATTTTATTGGCAGCTCAGCTCAGCTCTGAGCCTAGACCGGGTTCAAGCCGATTGTAATGATAGTAAACACTAGGAACATAAGCATTTCTATATTTTAAGTTTGATATTTTTAATTTTTGAAAAAGAAAGGTTTGCAATGTTTCTGGATGGGTAAATACCAGTAAAGTAACGCAATGTAATCCATACAAAGGCCTTCAAAATGCAACGATATATTTAGCACAATGTCCCAAAATTTGTTACATAGATTCATATGACTATATAAGTGCTAAACCCTCTAAAATGCAGAACATTTCAATAAAGAGATCTTGTGAAAAAAACACTTTGAAATATATCAATTTTGCGATTTGTGACTCAATTGCAATTCCACACTCGTCCCGCGGGATGCCCAGGGGGAGGAAACGCTTCATAGTTAGTCCTGGTAATAAAAAGGATCAAAAAGATTTGTCAATTCCGGAGATAAAACTTTTTGACAGGCACAATAACAAGGCCATTTAACCTCTCATCCATTGGTTCCTGGTGAAAATACAGGACGCAAGGTTCACAGAGGGCATATTAGTGGGTGTTCATTGAGGGTCTATGGGTGAAATTGGCAGGAAATGTACAATTCGCCTTCACCAATCTTCTCAAATTACCCTAATTTAAGACAAAAATGAGGTTAGAAATTTCAGTTAAATTATACCAAATAGATTGTTTAAATCAAGGCAATACAAAATATACTCAGATATCTCTAGTATTGACCATTTTTCAGTTTAATTTAGCAGGTTCTACTAAATGTATAGGGTGGCCGATTGTACATTTTTAGAAGATCTGACCCAAAAGATCAACACATTATAGGTTGCTATGTTCATGGTAGCCACATGGCACGCTCGGTGTACTCATGGGTCAGATTGTCAGAAAATGTACAATTGGCAGCTCTACACATTTAGTCAAATATGCTAAATTAGGCTGGAAAGTGATAAATACCAAAAATATCTGAGTACACTTTGTATTGTGTGGTTAAAATATATCTGTTCTGCCATGTTAAACTGTATTTTGAAGCTCATTTTTGTCTTAAATGTGAGTTATTGGAGAGGATTGGTGAAGGTGAATTGTACATTTTCTGACAATCTGACCCATATGGCACAAGGCAAGATGGAATGCCGGTGTAACAGTTCTAAACTACCCCCCGATCTAATGTACCCCCCCGGTAATTTAGACCTCAGGTTTAAATGACCCCCTCTAGGTTCAAATTACCCCCCTTTGTTTCTTTGATAATCTTGAATTTTGTAAATTCTATTGATTCCATTACTTGCCTCAAATTAAGATTATGCTACAACCCACATTTAAAATTGAATTGGACTATTGTAGATTGGAAATTACGATTTTTGCTCTATGTAATGCCTATAATAGAATTGTCACTATTATAATATTATGTCAATAATTTAATATCTAATAAAATGCTACAGGATGTGATGAGAACAGCACTCTGTGTAATTCATATCCTGAATTAAATACTTTTCTCAGATCACAATAATTCATTACTAAAATCTATTCAGTTCTGATTATTATAGGTATGTACTATTACTTTTATTGTCATAATTTAAAGAATTAATGTTTCGATCAGTACTTGGTTATTTTCAAATATTTGGGGTATATTAAACCTAGGTTTAGTTTCCCCCTTTGGGGTACTTTGAACCTGGTGGGGGTACATTTGACCTAGGTCTATTTTACCCCCGGGGGGTACATTAAAACTGGAGGGGGTATATCCAACCTAGGTCTAAAGTACCCCCGGGGGTATATTGGACCTAGGTCAAATGTACCCCCGGTACATTAGACCTAGGTTAGTTATACCGGGGGGTACATCTGATGGGGGGTACATTAGAACTGCTACACCGGCATGGAGATATGAACATACTCTCAGTATGATATACTCACATTGCATGGACCAGTGCACCATATAGTACTCCGTAGATTTAGAGAATTTCAACCAAATAAAATTTCTCCAAATAAATATATTGGACATGGTCACTTAATTAATACTAAAAGTGAACAGTTAGTTAAAACTGCGTTCTCAGCTATATTACAGCAACAGAAATTTTGCCAAATTTACTCCTTGTTTGACCGGCGAAATCGCTAGAAAATGTACAATTCATTTTCCCCAATCCCCTCAAATAACCCAAAATTAAGACTAAAATCAGGTTCAAAATTTAGTTCAACATAACCAAACAGATTGTTTGACTCAAGGCAATATGAAATATGTGCATATACCTACTTTTGACCTGTCTTATTTAGCAGAATTTACTAATGTGCAGAGCTGCCGTTTATACATTTTCTGAAGATCTGACCCGTATGACTAAAGTTATCTATATTTTGTTACTGATATAGGGCCTCTATTGGCATACAAGAATTTGAAGAAAAGGAGCCCCGGTGAGCGATAATAAGTGAAATCACTGCTGCGAAAGAATTCGGCGGTCCACCGAAATGTAAATTTATGTGAACTTTCATGAGGTCCAACAGAAAAAACAACAATCTTCCAAAATTATGCTCAAATGACCTTCAGCTATGTATAAAACATGGTATAAAAAGTAGAAATATTACTTTTTGATCGATGTTAATATGTTATAATTTCAAGGACTGTCTGGAAGACCTATTCGTAGAAGGCAGAGTCCTATATCCAGTATCGCATGTCAAAATTGTACATGTTAACTGATTAATTATTGAATATAATTTTCTTTGTATTTTGTCTGCTCCGAATTATTAGAAACGATGCTCCTAGGATTGTTGTAATAGGACGATGCCCTAGGTGATGGTTTTTATTTTGTGTGAATCTCAGTGTTTGCATGTTAAATATGTCTTATAATTCTAGAACTTTTCTTAACTTATATCTGTGACGATCGAAAACTTTTTGTAACATTTTTCTAATAGATCAGCCTTGAATGAGAATAGTGTATATACTACATAATTTCACTTTGCTGAATAAACATCTTTAAAAACAAAACAAACAGTATATAACTGAGAATGTAAACCTAGCTTTAAATATAAAATGAACAGGCCTACAAGAGCTATACTGAAGTAGCCTAAGATGTGTTAGGGGAAAACGCTTTCTCTCATCCATCTCATTACGCAATGTGCCGTGCAGTTTGAGGCACGTTATGTGCAGTAGCATTCGTACACATACCTACTAAGCAATTGGATTCCTAATGCATTTTGTGTGTATATTTGTGAGAAATAGTCATATGTATATATGAGCCTGTATGTACAGAATACACCGCAAAACTGATTTACATATGACCAGTAATTGCACTGACGAATGCCACTGCACGAAACATCTCCCAACTGCACGGCACATTGTGTAATGAGCTGTTGGAATAAAAGTCGGGGAAATTGCAAGAAAATGTATAAAGCTAACTGGAGGATGTACAAATCGCCTTCACCAATCCTCTCAAATAACCCAAATTTAAGCCAAAAATGAGGTTCAAAATACAGTTCAACACAACTAAACAGATTGTTTGCATCAACCCAATACCAAATAAACTAGAATTAAACATTTTTCAGCCTAACTTAGCAGGATTTCCTAAAATGTGTAGTGCTGCCGATTGTGCATTTCTTGAACATCCAACCCATATATTGAATTTTTATACCATTAAACCTATACATGTGATGTGTTCCAGGAAAATGAGTCACAAGTTGCAAAATTGATATTTTTAAAAGTTGATCCTTTTTATTACCAGGACTAATTATGAAGCGTTTCCTCCCCCTGGGCATCCCGCGGGACGAGTGTGGAATTGCAATTGAGTCACAAATCGCAAAATTGATATATTTCAAAGTGTTTTTTTCACAAGATCTCTTTATTGAAATGTTCTGCATTTTAGAGGGTTTAGCACTTATAGTCATATGAATCCATGTAACAAATTTTGGGACATTGTGCTAAATATATCGTTGCATTTTGAAGGCCTTCGTATGGAGTACATTTTGTTACTTTACTGGTAATTACCCATCCAGAAACATTGCAAACTTTTCTTTTTTAGAAATTAAAATATCAAACTTAAAATATAGAAATGCTTATTAGGTTCCTAGTGTTTGCTATCATTACAATCGGCTTGATATCCTCTTTTCAAATATGGTGATATCTCATAATCCATATTTTGCGACTTATGACTCATTTTTCTAAAACGGATCACACATGGAACTGGACGTGAATCCTACAAGGTCTTCCATTCTATCAAAAGAAAATAAATGAATTAGGATAATCTACAATATTCAAATACGGTAAACGTAGAATGTCGAATTCTTGTGTAGAGGACAATAATTCCATATTTTTACCTTTACTGGTGATAGAAATGGTTATTATTACACATTTCTAAAGGTTGGTATACATGATACTTCCATAGGCTTGATATAAAAAATAGCGGGTAATAACGAGTCTTTATTACCCTCACCTACCCATCGTATTACCTGCTATGGTGTTAGAGGAAAAATAGGCTTGATTGCGATTATTTTTATTTGAATATAATTCTTTCGGCAGAAGATACATATAGGCCTAGTATACATCTACAGAAGGCCTTAGCTTTCAAGGCAGGCAGGTGCGGAAACTTTTGATCAAATGAAGAAAATAAACTAAAATACTTTCATGTTTATAGCAGCTTACCCCTTATCAAAGCATTCCTCGGTTTTAAAAAGATTTAAAGCTGTGAAAAGGATATAAATTGATTAAAAAATTGTGAGCGAGTTTTAAATGTAGGGTACTATACTGTCATCTGTGAGAATTGGAATGAGAAATTCCACTACAGGTGAAATTAGCAAGAAGGGTCACTATTTCAAGGACACATTGACGTTTCCCAATCTGAATACATGTATATATTGGACATTAAATTTGTATGATGCCTAGCCACGGAAGATGTAATACCTCAGCTAGGATCAGCCAGAATTTCAGCCTTGTTTCCCTTTAGCTTCAGAATAGGGGGGTTGCATGTGCCACTGCGCATGTCTGTCACAGTGCATGCTGGGATGGATTCAGTTCAAATCTGACACAAAGATATTTGGCAACATTTTTATCAAAAATTGCAGAAATGTTTCCACCAATATTGTAGCTTATATAAATGATCGATGAAAACCAGATGCATGATGGAAAACATAAAGACTTGTGTCATGGAAACATGTATAACACATGGATATTGACATTGGAACATTGGAACATTGATAAATATTCGATGCTGAAGATAACATGTTTTCTTTATATTTTATACTGTACCATTACACCCATAATTCCATGCGAATTAAGATTCAAAATGGCTGCTATGCCAATCCCCTATTACCAATACATATCCCTATGCATCTATAGTGACACCTAACGGCAAACTAGGGTACAATAACATCGGGCGCTTCCTGTTGGAGCCGCCCTATACAAACGCCGAGTGCGGACCAGTCTCCACTTCCGGCGAGAGATAAGGGGGACTTGTAAGGGGGACTCATAAAGCTGGTTGCAGGATTGACTGAGGCCAAAAAAAATAGATGTGTTTCCGATTATGATTTAGCCGACTGAAAACTAGGTAGGGGTGGGGGTAACTTCTAAACTTTTTTTGAAACAGCATTCCAGGAACGGAAAAAAAATGTCTATTGTACAACAATAGTTGTTTTAAACAAGGGAAATTTGCTTTTTGACAGTTGTGACAGTTTTTGTGTGTGTGTGTGTGGGGGGGGGGGGGGGGGGGGGGGAGGATAAATCGGAAACATACCTGTTCTTTTGGCCTAGGCGTCAGTGAGTGGGGATGGGAATGGAACTGCACTTAAGGAGGTAGAAACCGAGTAACAATTCCGCTCTCGCCTTGTTCAGCGTCAAATAGATCACTTTTATATTCGACTTGTACTTTCTGAGCCATTGATGGAGGGACATCAAGGTCTCATTGAAAAGGTACTTTACAATGGCGGCCTATATGGGTCAGATTTTCAGAAAATGTACAATTGGCAGCTGTACACATTTAGTAAATTCTGCTAATTTAGGCTGTAATTTGGCCAATACTAGGTAAATTCGAGAATATTCGGCATTGCATTGATTCCAGCAATGTGTTTGGTTAGGTTGAGCTGCATTTTGAACTTAATTTTTGTCTGAAATTTGGATTTTTTGAGAGGACTGGGGAAGGTGAATTGTGCATTTTCTGAAAATCTGACCCATATATGTGATGTGTTTCAGGAAAATGAGTCACAAGTCGCCAAATTGATATTTTTCAAAGCGTTTTATTCACAAATTCTCTTTATTTGAATGTTCTCATTTTTGGAGTCCGTGGCGCTGTTGTTAGCATGAATATATACTAAATTCCGAGACAGTGTATTAAATATATCCTTGCGTTTCTAAGGTCATCCTATCGAGCATATTTAGTTATTTTACTTGTAATTGTCCACCCAAACATACTGCTAACTTTTTTCATCAAAATATCAAACTTAAAGATATATGCGGGTGTCAACACACACGCCACCTAGCGGCTCCTATTTTTCTTTGAAATATTTCGTTATCATCATAAGTTGAGATGTATACGATTTCCAATATCTAGAGGGTTTATTTTTATTAGAGCAGTTTTGAGTCATGTTTTTTAAGATTCATTTTCATTGATTATGCTGCTTGATTACTAAATTTGGGTGATGTGGTCAACTTCAAATGACCACAACTTTTTTTTTAACCAAGTCAACATACAGTTTTTCTTTGGTAAATCGGTAGCATAATACACCATATATATGAGTAGAAAGTTTTGATGAAAAGTCATCGATCATTTTTTTTTTACATAATGAAACATGAAAAAAAAACCATTTTTTCATAGACTTCAATGCTAAAGCTTTGTTATTTTCAAGCGGCTGTAGAAAAAAAAAGAAGTCGATGAGATGTACTTTTTTTTCATTTCTTGCTTTCTTATGTAGTCAGGAATGATCCCTGAACGTTTCATGAACAAATCACCGACCAATCTTTTTTGCATTGAACACCCGCCTATACCTTTAAAATATAGAAATACTTATAGAAGTATAAGTAAGATGTCCTTCATGTTTACCCTCATTAGAATCCCCTAGATCCCATCTTTTCAAATATGATGATATCTCAAAAGATATGTTTGCGTCTTGTGACTCATTTTCCTATAACACATCACAAATGAACTCAGCATCCTTACATTCATAAGCAGCCGTGTCTATATGTTACAATGAGCATTTGGTGAGAAAGAGGTGCAGGGCGATCTATTGTTGGAAGGGTAGAGTTCTTGAGTTCACCCCTTGTTAGTAAATCTACATAGATAGTCTACATCCACTTGACATCGGAAGCCCATATTCGAGTGAGCAGATGGAGGTTATTAAAGCTTTTAGTCGCTGCTTCAGGTGGTTATAGCCCCAAGGGCCTGTTGTACAAGCGTAGGAAAGGATTTTTTTGGGTATAGGGTGGTCTCCACTGGCTGCGGTAAGCTCTGCGGTAAGCTCTGCGGTAAGCCTTGTGATAGTTTGTGCTGGTTCTGTAGGTGGTGAGGAATGACGAGGTCCTTGCCTACATGGTCAGCGAACCATGTAGGCATGACCTCGCCACTCCTCACCAACACAGCACCATCGCAAGGCTTACCGCAGAGCTTACCACAGAGAGACCACCCTATTCCTTCAACTGCAGTACTATTTCATGCACTTAACACACTTCATACACTAGTAAGGAAATTGTCACAACCTTTATTGCCAGTATCATAATTGATATACTATTACATAATATCACGTAATGATATGGCATAAATTATTAAATATTATTATATAAGATCACATTGAATTATGAGTGAATATAGATATTATCTTAATTATGCAAATGACTATGTCACGTCACTAGTAGTTTATGTAACGCACACTAAGGGTCCATCTGGACCTACCTAATAAGATTATGGGCTAAACCCAAGTCTGCAACATCTGGTTGGTCAGGTACAGGTTATTATCTTATTTTTTTCAATTTTTTTTGGGACAAAGTTTCATATAATGATAATTCTCATTTGCCAAGTACAAAACAAAATCTTATAATTTAATTACTATATACTCCTTCCATTAACCATTTAAATTAATAATATCTCTCGACTTCTTCTAGATCATCTATATAATATCAATACTTTTAATCGATTTAATTAGTATCTCTAGAGCAGTAATTCGATCTTCAACTGCCATAATATTATATATCACTGAATCGTTTCAGTTCAAAACAAAACAGCTCAATATATTCTAATTAAGACATACACGTACAGATACAGATAAGTTTTTGTAATTTTTGTTGCATATCGTTTTGGATAATAATGGATTGACCCTTCAATATACATGTCTTCTCCTATTGGTTTCATGTAAGCGACCCCCTGTGGTCAATTGATTTATATGGGTGAAATCGTCAGAAAATGTACAATTCATCTTTACCAATCCTCTCCAATAACCCAAATTTAAGACACAAATCAGGTTCAAAATTCAGTTCAACATAACCAAACAGATTGTTTGAATCAAGGCAATACCAAATATCCTCAGATGTACCTAGTATTGACCATTTAACAGTTTAATCTAGCAGAATTTATTTTGTCTTAAATTTGGGTTATTTGAGAGGATTTGTGAAGATGAATTGTACATTTTCTGGCGATTTCACCCATTTTCTATAGCTAGCACACTGAATATAAACCAATGGATGTTTTAAGTAGTACAATTCTAGTACATGTAAAAGCTCGAACACATAGAATTGAGAACGGATCTGTCGCGACACCATAGGATTGGAACTTCGAGTTAATAACAGACCATGAGAAAAAATTCAAAACAAATGAGTCTTATAACTTGCAGGAATGATTATTAAATTCATTTTTCGAGAAAATGAACTCTAATATTGATATGGCAGAATTTGTGGGAACAAACGAGCCCTGGGGGCGTTTGGTATGCACCAGTCACACCAAATATATTTATTCTTTTGCAGGAGTAACAGTCATAAAATTCAAGCCCTGTGGATATCATTATATTAGGATGGCCATGCAATAACTTCCATTGTGCTCGAGGTTTAATTAGAATTTGAAATATTACCAGTACCCATAATTATTACCGCGATTTTTCACTACTTTGATATAATCTTTAATTACACAAGAATTTATTAACTCAGAAGAACTTGAGGAGATTGGAAAGAAAGCTTTGTCTGCCAGAGATGACTTTCAAAGTCAACATTCCACCGATATTCTTCAGACTGAAAATCCACAATCACAAAGCCTAGTCCATTATCTGGTGACTCTGCGGAGGAAATTGCTTCAAGGACTGATCATTAGTTTTTCGACAATGGAGAATCCAATAATGAAGCATAAGGCAATAGCACATGACTTGTGGCTATGCTAATACCTTTCTAACAAGTGATGGTGAAAAATTGGCCTCGGATGATTGTGATGGTAACTATTGAAAGGAGACCGATGGGATATTGGGTATGTATAGTACTCATCCGGGCTTCTAGGAAGATTCCACGAGCAAAACTATCTCAATTACATAACCGTATATATATATCTGTATTTTAAGAAAAATTACGTCGCATTTTCAATGTGGGTGATATTACCGGAAGTGACGTTTATTTAGATTCTGTTCCCCAGCATGCAATCTTCCGTTCGTGAGCGGACATGACAGTGACAGCCTTTATTAAAGATTTTATTCAGCAATCTTGGCGCGTCCATTGAGTATCATGGCTGCGGTCAGCGTAGTGTAAACACAGCCTGGTAACCAGGCAACCGCCGCCACCGTATTCAGGAGTCACTACACAAAATGTATAGCAATGTTCTTTTTTTTCTTTTAAACATTTCAACTTTATTTCATGTAACCTGTCATTATAGCAATATTCTTTGGGATAATATACACTATATGTTAGTGGTACCTTGAATATTATCCTGTTAATGAAGAAATAAAGGAAGTTCATTTTACTCCACGTTGATGTATGTAGCACACGCTATTTGTATGGGCGGGTCCATGCATGTAATATGACTTCCTGTCGCCAGTAAACATAGCTATATGAGGTAAGCATAGCAATGCGAGAGTAAATATAGAACCTTAATTTGAATGTGGAACTCTGTACACTATTGCACTGTCCTTGATGTTTTTTTTGTAACCCACTCACCTATTGGCTCGTGGGCCAAGAAAAAACAAACATCTTAGACAGTGCAATAGTGTCCCTTGTACCACATTCTCATCAGGTTCTATCTATGACTCCACTGAAAACCAGACGAAAATTTGAATATTCGACTGAAACTGTATCTAAGGCATTAATGCAACATTAAGCCAATACTTGGAGTCTTAAACTACTCGACTCACTGGTTCTCAGATTCCTAATTTGAATTTCAATAGTTAGAGTGTTCATCATGAATATAATAAAAGTCTGTTCAGAAATAAAAGAAATTGTGGACACCGAAGCCTGTCATCTTCAGTGGCGAATCAAATCACTGCTACAATGGCCCCGGAAGTGATTAATTTAAAATATCATATGTGATGTGTTTTAGGAATACGAGTCACAAGTCGCAAAAAAATGATTTTGAGATGCCATCATATTTGAAAAGATGTGATCAAGCGGATTCCAATGGTGGTAAACATAAAGGGCAGCTATAAAATCTTTTATATTATATGTTTGATATATTTATGTTTGAAAAAGTAAAAAAGTTTGCAATATTTCTGGGTGGGCAATTGCCAGTAAAGTAACTAAATATACTTCAGTGGATGACCTTCAAAACGCAAGGATATATTAAATATAATGTTCTGAAATTTCATACATAGATCCATGTGACTGGAAACGCTAAACCCTCCAAAATTAGAACATTCCAATTAGGAGATCTTGTGAATAAATCACTTTGAAAAATCTCATTTAGAGATCTAAATCTCATCTAAAGTGTTTCTTTTACAAGATCTCTTTATTGAAATCTTTTGCAGTGTTTAGCGCCGTTAGTCACATAAATCTATGATGATATCTCAAAATCCAATTTTCGCGACTGGTGGCTCATTTTCCTGAAACACATCACATATGCATTAAGATATCAAATGATTGTCTTTGCAACTCTTAATTGAAGCTGCACTTTCAGCTAACACCGGCCCAAACTAGACAGATTGTCTACTTTCCCCCCCGTTCATTTACAATCCATCTAATTAATAGTCATTTGACTAAAACTTTTTTAGGATTTTGTCTGGTTGTTTTTGCTACAGGGTTTCATAGAAGTCCACATTTACATTTTGGAAGCTCGCTCTAATCCTAGGCGGCTGCTCATTGTTAAGGATAGAGTATTTGTGTTACTGATCCACCTTGTGTGAAGAGAGAGAAAATTATAGAAAAAACCCAAAAAAACTATAAATAAGGGACACTGCATACTTGTTGTCTTAGAAATGTAAGAGCCACGATGGCAGGATATGTTTGAATAAAACCTTTTTTTAAAAAAAACAAAAAAAAACAAAATCCTTTCCTTTGTTTCTCTCCGTCAATTTGACTTCAAATTCTTGTACAAACATATAACCACAGCAGTATATTGAGTAATTCATAGTCTTATAAGTCATAAAATAACACAATAACTGACAGTGCAACTTTAATCCACCTGTATGTTTGATTGTTCTAGGACATTCCCCCGCCAACATTCTCCCCGCCGGAATCGCCCGACCGCATTCTCCCTGATATACATTTTCAACACTTACCTAACCACAAAGGCCAGATTTGTTGGATGGATTCTGATATAATAGTATACTAGCAAATACCCGTGCTTTGCATGGGATTTGCTAGTGGGACAGTGGGGCCCACATCTTCCCACTCTCCTTGTTCCCTCTCCAACCATCTTTTTCTTTCAAGTTGTCTCTGTAATTAGTATCTGTATTAACATTCATACCTCAAATGGAACCCTAGCTGTTAAGATGTTTTTTTGTCACTGTTGTATTGTTGTTGCCTCCCATTCCCTTCCCTCCCATTCCCTCCCTTCCTAGTGGAATGACTCCGCACTATTTTTGGCAATATGGATGTGAAATATATAGACAAAATTGACTTGTGGGCTTGTGAGAGGTGTTTATCTCCCTTGGGCTACGCAAATCGTCGGGTGCTACGCACCCCTTACGATATTGCTACGCTATTTATTATACCTCTCCCAATGTTTTTGTGTGAAAAAATCGTGAAAATTCTTTGGAAATTCGAGTTGGACAACGAGCTCTGTTCACCTGTCTTGTTTGTTTACTTTCTTACCCGTCTTACTTCCGGTCCACCTCACTCATTTTCGGGTCTATTTTTCTATTTAAATACGCAATAAATTCACAATTTTACAGTTACTTATTATATCATTTATATTTTATCGTTACGCACAATGTATAATGCATCTTTTTTCTGTGAAAATAATTATTTAAATAAAGAAAATAAGGATGCGAACGTGGGACTATTTTTTCAACAAAAATTCCGCCAGGGGACAATATGATATGTAAATACCGCTCAGAGGGTAATACGGTTTTCCAATGCTGTAGCCTATGGCTTACCATACCATCCCTCCCAGAGGTATAATAAATAGATGGAACATACCAATGGGGAGGGCAGAAAACATACCAACCCGAGTCACACACCTAGAAGCACAATGTGCATGGAAACCATCACTCACTGTGTCATCTCTGCGGTCCCGTTTCTCCGCGCATTTGCCGCTCTTATAATGCTCTGCCTCTGTGGGTTCACTGCATTATAACCAGGAAGCCTGTGAGTCTCTGACTGCACTATAGGAGTGCAGTCAGGGAATCACACGGCTTCCTGGTTATAATGCAGTCATTGAAAAGTTCTTTTTCTGGGCATAATTATCGTCATAATTTATATGATTTATTTTGTAATCAGAATAACCCAATCTTGTGTGTCAATACCCCTATACATGTGCACAGATGGCGGACAAGATGTTCCAGAAGTGGTCCGTAGGTGTGGATAACCAGGCTCCAGCTACAGGTAGCCGCGCGTCCACACTTGTGGACACCCCTGTTACCCCATGAGAATGAACAAGCCAGCTTGTCCATTAGAGGCTTCGTGTAGCCACCTTATTTTCATTTAAGGAAAAAGACTGTATAACTATTGAGTATTCACAATGAATCGACACTGATGAAAAGAAAATATATAATTGCTATATCTGAGGTTGATATGACCATGATTTTACTATATATTTGTACATAAAGGATTAGCAAACAGTTTTAGGAGGACAACGGCTACATGAATCGTCCCATTACAGGCTTCACAAAGCCTGCTATTTCAGGCTAATGGTACACATGTTTGGCACCGGAAATAATTAGTCATGTGACCTAACGTATATTTTCAAACATCATCATGAAAATGCAGTCTGTTGCGGATACACAAGGCTACACATAAATAGGGAATCTGCTCTTCCTATATGGTGAGTATTATCATAATTTCTAAGTACTTATTTTCCTTAAAGATGTGGAGAACAAACAACCTAAAAGTGGACATGCACATTGATTAATTAGATATGATATTAAGTAAATATGTTTGGCCATGTCTCACGCTTTGACTCATTTCAAGTCTCATGGGGATATTTTCATTGCATTATTATAGGTTGGCAGCCACACTCATAATTTCATAATTTCTATGATACCTTACATTAGGCATGAGAATATTGGGGCATTTTTTCTGTCGTAGTAGAGATTGTGTGGTGTCTGTGAAAGCTACCGGCCAGTGAGGTTGGCAGTATGTACACATTAGTAGAGTCAATATCCTGCTTTCTCCAGAGTAATCACTTCAATGACCAGGGTAATCCTTATTTCCCCAATGAAACATCTAAGTCTTGGTATAGTCTCAGTGATATCCCCGCCCACATGTATTGTTTGTTTGAATAGTTAACTTTCTAACCGCATCCATTGATAGGCTAGTATCCTATTATCCACAGAGTAATCGGTTACTTTCCTTGAAATAGGGTAGGGTAATGAACAAGTCAATTCAATTCTCAGTTCTGCTCTCATATTCCCTCCAGGAAAACCATTGTAAACCAGTCCCCATTAAGGTAAGAATGTGCGCCCACCTTCACTGTCGCTCCCATATGCACAGAATGACTACCAAAAATAGGTATAGCTTTCTAAGGTGTCAAAAAGATGCCAACCCACCCCCTCAACCCCGTGCGTCCATTGGCATGGATAGCTCAGTAGCTGAGCGAAAATGTCAGTAGGTGTGAAATATAAAATATAGCTGTTAATAGTGGATTCGCAAGATGTTTTACACAATACTGGGTTACATGTCAAGATAATAATAAAGTGGCTATATGTGTTCATTTAAATGTTATGTCTGTCATTATTGTAATCTTGATTGTTATCATTATTTTGCAGTGATCTGAGTATGCCAGGATATCAGCAACATAGCAACATAGTGGAGAATGCCGGAAAAATCATTGATAAATCTTCACCAAGGAATTTTTATTTTCATTTCATTCCTGATGGATGAATTAAATGTCCGAATTAGGGTGTTAAATGCCACAAGTACATTATAGTCTTATTTTTGTTTGAGCAATTCTGGTTTCTTCTATAACAAAAATCGGAAAAGAATTCCCTAACGCCCATTTTCACAGCTTTATGATGAACGGGCAAATGAGGCTAGCTTTGTTATAATTTAGCATACATGTGTATTCGCACATCAGAGCTATGACCTCATCCATGTCCTAGGCACGACCAGTCTAACACTACCCTCAGCAGTGTTAGGAGGTGTATTTCCATACGAATGCTGGACGATCGGGCAAAGTGAAAAATGCTCAAGAGCAAAAATAATAATAATATACAAATGGTTATAGGCCTTTGACACAAATGCCAATAAGATGCGGCAGGGGTAACACTATTACCTCAAGCTATTGTATTCATTATTCTGTTGTTTACTGAGCGTTTCTCCTAACCATTTGGAATCATAGACATGATTAATACATCACCGATTATCATTAATAAGAATAACGGTTTTTTAGAAAAAATAAAATTTGTCGAATTGCTATACAACTTCAGGGGTATGTATAGCAGGGATTATCAGCAAGTTTGGGAAGGCTGTGGCATATACTTCGATTCCTACACATATACTTCAGATATCTCCATTTATGCCATTATCTTGGCTTATTTCGGCCACATAATTAAGTACACAAGGGAACTATCACATAGTTGGATACTTGTAAATACCAATTGGGTTAATTATTCAGTATTTCTTTTTACAGAGGATTGATGTCTATATCTTATGTTGATATCAAATGCAATAAAGAGAAATACAAAACAATATTCATGTGTTATCTGCTTTCTTCATAATTGTATTTACATTTAAATACCTAGTCCCTCTGTAAACCTAGCTTAATAAATACCCCCCCCCCCCCATCCTGCAGAAGCTGTATTGAGTGTTTAAAAGACGGCTATGGACAGCACCCATAGACGGCTACATGGAGCCGTCTATGACGCTACATGGAGCTGTCCACGGATGGCTACAGTAACACACCTGTAGCTGCGCAACTGGTTACGTTTGGCCAGGGTGAAAGACAGCCGTGGTAAGCTCCAGTAAGCCTCCTATGGAAAGCTAACCACTGGCTTGTGCACATAGGGACCATGATTAACCTGTGATGGTATATCAAAACCTATGGTCCCTGTTAACAACATTGGAACATAATGATAAATCATGTTTTAAATATTTAGATGTTTATTAGCAAATCTAAATGATTTGATGTAGGGAAATATATGAATATTAAAGTTGTTTAAGAACAAGGTGTATTAAGCCATGAGACTTTCATAGAGTATTAAGCCCTAGGCGTTGTTTATCCTAGTCATAGTTAAAAATAACTACCATGTACATTGATTCTTAGGCTATTTCATTATTTCCTAGATATTTCTCTAGGCTTACTATAATTCTTTCTTTCTCTTGATGGTTCAGAGTTTACATAGATGACCTGGCCCAATCCCTCTGCCACCCCTCTCCATCCAATTGATACCATCAGTTATCCAACCTGGGAAAGTCCCCAGTACCCCTTAAGCCCCTGAACAAACAAAGCAGAGCGGAAATAGGAACAATAGCCATGCATCCACTTATAGTAACTAACCCTAGAAACAAAGGATTCATGGTTTTTGGCGGGAATTCTTGGCGTGGTTACATCAGAGGCCATCTTGCAGTCACAGAGGGTAGGTGTCTTATATGCTGCATGTATTGTATATATACCTAAAGTATCACTTTTATGGTCAGTTACACCATTTGATATACTTTATAATACATAATCATTATTCATATAGGTGACCAGTTATGTCCACCAAACCACACTGTTCAAACACCAGAAGAACTGGAAACTCTAAGCTGGTGTGGGGAAAAGGATTTTAGAACGTTTGACTGCCTTGCAGATGTCCAGGGTAATGGTAAGTAGTTCGTCAAGTTTTGTCAAGTCTGTGCTATTGAGATTCATTTGATAAATTGTGAACATCCTATTTTATTGATACACATGCATTTATTCTCCTATGAATTTAGGTTTTATATTGTATTTTCTTATTTCAGGTACCACTCTAGGTTATTATGATATGTGCCTGCATTACTGCTCCATCACACAGGTAAATAAAATAACTTGTCTTCTCATTGTTCAAATTCAATACATGTGCTTTCTTAACATTGTCAAACTTTTGTTATTCTAGGAGATGAAGGAAGCAGGCCTATAGACTGAAATATCTACTCACCAATGGGACGTTTTTCATCCGTTTTTCTTAAGTGCAGTTAAGGAGAATTGATATGAGGTGACTCATGATAATGGACATAAATACTTGTATATACATTGCACCAAATATTGCTGCATTTCATTCTTTACAGATGCTGGTATGAAGAAATATTGTAACAAGAAAATGAACCGATGATTTTCTGAGGATGAATAAATAAAGGCCTAAAAATGAATAAATTTCCTGCCTGCCCCCACCCCAAATCCCTCCCTCCCCCTCCTCCTACCCCCCCCCCCCCCGCCCCACCCACCCACCCACCACCATATTAATTAAGCGTGGTCCAATAGCAGCATATGTGTGACGTCCGTATAGTGTTATACTGCATTCACCTCGTTATCATGTTGCCGCGGCGACCGCGGTGATGGGATAGCGTCACCACGAGTAACGCTTGACGCTGTTTGATTCCCGCGATAACTGCAGTGAATTCACCGCATTGCAAACTTCGGTTAAAACAGCAGCGGGGTGTGTCGGGAATGGGGAGGGCAGGAAAATCCACTGAGGATTTAGGGGGAGGGACCGAGGGCCGAAGTGCAGCATAGGCCCGAGGTCCCTCCCCCTAAATCGAGGTGGATAACACCTTTCCTGCCCTCCCCGTTGGCATGTTCCCTATGTGCACAGATCGCAGCCAAGGTGTTCCAGGGGTGGTCCATGGGTGTGGATAACTAGGCTCCAGCTACAGGTAGCCGCACGTCCACACCTGTGGACACCCCCGTTACTTTTTGAGATTGGACAAGCAAGGTTGTCCATTGGAGGCTTCACGTAGCCACCTTATTTTCATATGAGGAAAAAGACAGTATAACTACTGTGAATGTAGACTGAATTGACATTGATTAGAAGAACATATATAATTGTTGTTGCTGAGGTTGCGTCCACCATGATTTCATTATTATATTTGACATAAAGGCTTCTAAACAGTTTGGGTCCAATAGACGTTACATGAAGCTTGCTAGGGGCGGCTGTGTGAACTCACCAACGGCCAGCTCCTATAACTCACATCAACCTTTTAATTTAATCATTCACCTCTACTTTGAAGTCCCCCTGCTTCTAATCTCAATACAAAAGTCCCACTTTGGAAAAATAGTAGCGAAAAATCTTATTGAGTTATATCATGCATTCGATTATAAATGTATTTGATTATAAAAATAAATACATACAGCATTTACAATACTTTAAGGTTAAATATATCATTTTCTTGGATTATTTGTTGTGTATGCCCACAGTTCAGGCATACACTTCAATATCTGGGTTACAGCTTTTATTATAATCAATATATTAGTTTAAACATACACATACTAACTATGCCTGTATATAAAGATGCTCTACCTATAGCGTCTCGTTACCAGTCTCACAAAGCTTGCTAAACCCGGCTTTGTGTACACATAAATGGCACCAGAAATCAATGATCACGTGACTGTAATGTACATTTTCAAACATCCCTGAGAAAATGGATACCCGCAGATTTATTACAGACTACAAATTATGGGGGAATCTTCAGTTTACCACCCATCTATTCAAGTAAGTAATTTTCTAAATGTCTAAGTCAATGAGTGAGTAGGGAATAGAACCATCATTGCACTAGGCCGGGGCACTAGGTAGCCTATAATTCATGGCGTTCAAATTCTGTTTGAGGGGTGATAGTCAGAAGCTATAGTATATACATTTATCATTCCATCATTATATTTGACCAACCTCGATTGTTCAGGTAGTGATCCACACATCACTGTCCCTGCAGTATGTACTACGTAAGGCCTATTTGTTTCCTTGCTGTATTGGTATCAAATATCATGCTAATATTTCACTTTCCTAAGAGTCATCCATTCAATCAAATCCAGTGTAATCCTATTCTCTCTGATTTAATAATTATAGGGTATACAAATCTTTTTAATAATGTTTTATTGTGACCAATTTCATGGTACATGATATTCCCGATAATTTGCATTACACACGTCCGTCCATATACAGGCTTTCTTCTCCTTTAACCCTGCTGTTTTGGGTTTCGCTATAGCTTGCAAAGGTGTTAAAACAGAGCCTGCCCCTTTTCTTACACGCCCCGCCCATTTGAATTGGTGCACGGCTGAGCAAATGTGTCAATAGGTTTCAAATACGTGAACTAGGTGTGCTATGTAAATAGTGGATTCGCACAGAGGCCAGAAATTTACCATACTGCATATCAAGATTAAATCTGAGTAAACCAACCTGGATGGGGGGCACATGTATATCCCGAAATGTCAGAGCTCAACCCCATGATTAAATATTAATACTGATATTGATATTATCTCACCGAATTGTGGATTGTTACAGCCTTGACAAGTATAAATTACAATAGTGTACTAGCAACGATTAAAAAAATGGCAGAAATAATATTCGTATAATCTTAAAATGTATCTAGAATTAAGAATAAACATTCACTGCATTTAGGGACAATGATATTATTTCGCCGAAAGATGGATTATTACAGCCTAGTCAAGTAAAAATTACAATAGTGTATTAGCAACGATTAAAAAAATAGCTGAAATAATATTCATATAATCTTAAAATGTATCTATAATTAAGAATAAACATTCACTGTATTTAGGGACAATGATATTATTTCGCCGAAAAGTGGATTGTTATAGCCTAGTCAAGTATAAATAACAATAGTGTATTAGCAACGATTAAAAATACAGCAGAAATGATATTCATATAATCCTAAAATGTATCTAAAATTAAGGAGCATGTCCTTGGGAATAATCATACCATTTGTAGGTTTATACAATTATAATTGACATATATATGACAGAAAAGAAAAATTAAAATGATCAAAATTTCAATTACATTTCTGGAATCGACCATACAATATGTATGGATTTGATTTTCTGGGGATCTACAATTGGGTAATACAGTACCATACATCCCTTCATCACATTGATTGCCTTCTCATTACAACTCAAGCCATTCCTTTTGTTTTAGTTTCATTACGAAGAAAACAAATTCCTCTTTCGGGAAATGTATACTTTTCTATACCTATCTCCTTTATTATGGCACCGGTGTGTGTGAAACATACATCATCAATTCTTTTTATTAACTGCTCTGAGTGAACGTGGAATATTAATGATTAATGATAATAACATGTAGACAGCATTAACATTTCTCTTAATTAAAACATTGCTACAATCTAGATTAACTCTATTGCAATTTAAATGTTAGATGATATTAATTATTAGCGCTATTGTGCCACGCACAATGTGTCCTTTTGATTTTGAAGCCTGACCGTGGGCCGCGCAACATCTGAGGCTAGACCTTCCCTGACATGGAAGCCTCACCTAGGATCGCACGCTAGATCTGAGGCCACACCTTCCCTGACATGGAAGCCTCACCGGGAGTTGCGCTGCACCTGAAGACCGACCTTGCTTTGAAGATGGGCGATGGTCGGCAGACAAAGGGCACGCTTAGCTTCGCTCCAAGCTCTGAGGCCACACTTTCTCATTGAGGCTTTCACTCAATGGGGGGAACTGCGCTATATAACCCCAACTTCTGGAGGGCCTTCATCAGACAGCTCTAAGACGTTGCATCGTGAACATCGCTTGAAGATTACCTATTGCTCAACCATCATCATCCAAACAAGACGACGGAAAGTGACCTTGCCGACCCCGCTCTTCACTCTCAAACCAAGCCATCCACTGCTGGATTTGGGCACTTAGTCTACATCATTTCTCCTGCACATCACTTGCCCAGCAATGGACACTGAAGACTTGAAGTAAGCACCCTTTTATTAATCAGACGTACAAGCTGTAACCAGTTGGAACCATTATATATGTTAGAATTTTTATCCACAATATAAAGGTATTTCCTGGGCACAGCTTTGACGTATCTTATTGTTAACTGATATAACAATTGTTTCACTGTTAGGTATTGTATTCAAGGGTTAAGTCGCCTAAACATGTACAATTAGCAGCTCTACTCCTTCAGAAAATCCGGCTAAATTGAGCAAAACATTATATATTATATTTGGTATTTCATTCCTCCACAATATCTGTACTGTATCTGTATCTGTATCTGTCTGGATGAGAAGCTAAAGAATAATCCTGCTGTTTCAACTGGATTGGTGAGTTCTTGATTCAAAACGATTAATATCTCAAACAGTAATAATCCTGTACATTATGGACGCAATGCAATTATTCCCACTATAATTATTATAATTGTCTTCATCTGTTGAGGATTTCATTGAGATTGAGGGTGGGTAAATCCTTCCTCCTTTATCTCGCTCCCCTCTCCCCCCTCTCTCTTTCTCCATCACTTTCCCTCTCTTTCTCAGAGAGGGATAGGGAGATAATACAAAATGACAGAGTGTGTGGGTAGTGGGTGTCGGGGAAAGGCAGGAGATAGAGGTCTGTCCTATTTGTTCATCTATTAGACGTTAAGACAAAAGCTTTTGTTACAAAGAAAGGGTGATAATTCATAGTTTAATTGTGTGATTGAAATCACTAAATCTTCTTTCATTGAGGGGTACATTTAGAACAGGTAAATGTCTGTGTGGATGGATAAATATCTGATTAAAAAGTTAATTTTGCTTGATTTGAATGCTGCTCTGTGTCCAAATATTGTCACTTTTCAAAGGCTGTGACATGGAAGTGTAACTCCTTAATAATCTATTTGACTCTTCATTCTTTGTAGAAGCAGTTCTTATCTCGCCTCAGTGGAGAGACACCTTCTGCACTGGCATCCAGCATACTCAACTGAGTCCTGCACCCCCTTGCAGCCAGGAATTTTAACATGATGGGAAATGATAACAAAGTGTCTTTCACTGACTACCATCTGTTTGAAATAATCATGGGTAAGTACTGAGCCATGAAAAATATCAAACAACAGAATATCCATAATTTATGTCATGCTATATTTCGTCCTTTTTAACCCCCCTCTTGTCACCCTTGGGTACATCCCCCACCACCTGTAATTAGGTGTGAATTCTAACCCAAATGCGTCTAATTGTAAAAGAATCCTGACACATCTATTTTGAAATGTTAACAGATTGAACATGTTTCCATAACACAAGTCTTCAAATATTAAGAAGTTCAACCTTCAATCAAAGTTAAATGAAAACATTTAACTACCCATATAAATAGTAAATATCCAAGATGCACTGAATTAGCACTATGAACTATAATTGAATATCATAATTATTATGTTACAGATGCCCTTCACCTGGCTTTCCCCAGCGCAGAAGGCGAATCAATTAAAAACGCAAAGCGCACCATACGAGACTTCTTGCGCAATGCGAAAAAGAGGGCTGACAGGGCTGAGAAGAATGCTGACTCACTGAGTGGAAAAAAGAGGAAGGCAACTGAGGCAGCAGCAGTCCGAGATGCACATACTCATGGTAAAAAAACAAGGCTGGATGGGGAAGGCGATGAATATTTGTAGAATAATTGTTGATATCTTTATCAATGTTTCTAACTCTTGTTATATTGAGAAAAGGGAATGAAACACCAAATCCGGAAATGAGATGAAGTTGGATATGTATTGTTGAATGATGTTTATTAATGTTTCCAATGTTTCGAATAATTACATATTTATTTATTTATTAATGTATATTTTTATTATACTCATCATATTATATTCATAACATTCATATACTCCTGCAATTCTTTCATATGTTACAAAGGGTTTAAATGATACATTATAATCGACCTTGTGGGATGATTCAATTTGTTTTTTTAGTGTGGTAGTTTCAAACCATTTTGTACAATTCTATTGTAATGTAAAATAAATTGATTAGTGACAGTGGCTCACTACTAGAGCTGTTTGAGTAATTTACATGATAATGAAGTTAATGATGTTATGACTGTACATCTATGACTGACTGACTGACTGACTGATTCGAAACTATACAGTTTGAATACATTTGTATATATTGTATATTTACATAAATGGTAAACAATAAAGAGGGATACAAAACATTATTTCTGTGTTGTCTCATTTCTTCAGCATTATATTTGCATGGTATAAATCCAAATCCATTCCAAATTGTTACATAATTTGAATGTCCAGGAGCTGCAAAAAATACCTAGTCCCTAGTCCCGAACCCCTAAACCTACAGACGACCTATGTAACACGTTCATGGATGGCTACACATAGCCAACCAAAGGTGGCTTGCTGGAGCTGCCCACAGCCATCTTTCACCATGGCCAAATGTAACCAGTTGCGCAGCTACAGGTGTGTTACTGTAGCCACCCATGGATGGATACATAGCTGTCCATGGGCGGCTACAGTAACTCACCTGTAGGTGTGTTACTTTGGAAAGCTAATTAATGGCTTGTGCACATAGGGTTCTGTATTTATTACACCCCTGAAATGAATACAACAGAAACTTACAGAAATGTGTATTCTATAATTCTGATAAATCATGTTGTTTTCCTCATTTGATTGTGTTTTTCTTGTGAACATGAAACAAAATAGTTCCTGACAATTTTTACACAGGAATAGTTTCGATTCAGTAGGCCTACTGAGTAGGCTAGGCCTAGGTCTATGGATTCGATTTAACAGAATAGCCTACAAAGAAATATCCTATTTTATTGTGTTTCCCATTAAAAGAAAATAGTAACAACACTTTATTTAACATCTGCCTCACCTTGTAAGGACTTGAATTGCATAAATGATTAAATTACAGAGATCGGTTAGACCATTACTGGCATTAGGCCTACTGCTAGTAGGGACGGCACCTATGACGATATCTATTAGACCCTCGCAGAACAGTTAGGCCTACATGTGGGTGACAGTGAATGGGCAGATTTAACACCAGTTTTTACAGTTAATCGACATGATTAATATAAAGTAGAAATTCGGACTATTTGTGGATAAATAAGGAAGCTAGGAGGCTATTGATTTACCTTTTTTTCCCCGATGCCGACTATGACGCAAAAGTATACATTGAACGTCTTCTATTTATACAACGTTAGTAACCTACCTCCCCATATAAGGCAACAACAAGATCCTCTAACTTTTAAAAGATCGATCAAAGAAAATCTCCAAGCATGAATCAATTTGAGTTTTTGTTTTGATTTGATTAGATATTGAAAGAAAGCACAGATTTCAAACAGGAATACTAACATATAGCATAAATATATATACTGTATCATCATACCCTCATCATCCAAACCAAAACCCATTCCATCTCATCTCATTCCACACCTATTATAATTACTAATCATTTTCTTTTTCTTTTCTTTTACTTATAATATTTTATGTATTACTTAAAAAATCCCAGATGATCTGTCTTTTCTGAATAAAACCTTGTGCATTTCAATATGCCAGGGTTGGGGTGGAAATCGGACGAATAGACCGATCCCCAAACATGATAGGGAAGGCAAATGCCACGCCCTGTTTATAAACACCTGGATAAATAAAGAATTAAAAAAAAAAACGCGCATTGTACTTGACAACGCTTTTTCCCGCGCATTGATCAGGCCTATGTACCCGGCCTACTTTTGTTATTAGCTAAGGGCGATGTAATTAACATGTTATCAACCTCCCTCTGTAAGCGGGTGGTACAATGTTGAAGGTATAGGCAACTACATCATAGGGGTGTAATAAAGAAGGGTACATGCATATAAACACTTACATTGATACATCACATTTAAGTTTACTTTAATCCCCCCCCCCATTCTCCTCATGGAGATTGAGGAGAATGGGGAAAGAAATCTTGAAGGCCCCTGTGTTTGCTGCAGGCGATTTAATGATTCATATTAATCATAAAAATATATCTTGCATCTGCAATCTATTTCTATAATACGCAAATGCAGACCTCTTAGGTCTGCACACTTCCTGGACATTACCCTGCTAGGACCCGCTAGGACATCAACTATCCCGGATATTTACCATCCTAGGACATTCCCCCGCCTTATCCGAATGTTTAGGATATTTATTCACTTTTTAAGTGGGAATCTTTTGTGATACCTTTTCAAACCTTTTGTGATAGTTGAAAGGCCATTTTATTCCTCTTAAAAGAACGTGGGGAAAGTGTATCAATAAGGAAATACTATTTGTCAGTTAACAAACACCTTGTCAGAATCTTTCTGACAAGCACCATTTGTCTGTTGACAAACACCGTTTGTCTGTGACAGACAGTGTTTGTCAAGGTTTGAGTTTGACAAACAGTGTTTTCCTATCTTTTGGTTGATATCAGCTTACATCAGTAGTTCTTTTTGACAAACAGTGTTTGTCTAATTCTTACACAAATGGCTTCCCATAGACGATACATATGGGTCAGATTTTCAGAAAATGTACAATTGGCAGCTGTACACATTTAGGACATTTTCCTAAATTAGGCTGAAAAATGAAGAATACTGTGTATATCTGAATATATTTGGTATCGCATTGATTTAAAGTATCAGCTCTGTTATGTTAAGCTGCATTTTGAAGCACATTTTTGTCTTAAATGTGGCTTATGTGAGAGGATTGAGGATTGGTGAAGGTGAATTGTACATTTTCTGAAAATCTGACCCATATAGTGTAACAATGGAAGAACTCGGAGCAGACACATGAAGGAAGAGAACACGGAAAATGCTATTTGTTGATAGACTGAATAAAAGTTTAAAAAAAAAAGAATAAAAAGGAGACTTTGGGAAGAGAGAGAATACGAAAAATGAATAAAAAGAATTTAAAAGAACCAACAAAAACATACCACAAACCATACACACATTATTCAAGCTATAATTAAATAGGAAATGTTATATAGTATGAGAGATGTCATTCTATAAGTTGTTACAGTTCATTTGGATATAAGATTCCTCCATTGTCAAATCGGTTTGAAATCAAAACAAGATTGACTATGGTAATGGGAAAGATGTTTTTGTTCCAGTTCCTGCGATGTAGTTGCGTGTGACATGACATGTCGTTTTGCAAGTGAATTAGCGCCACGTTTTACATTGTCTGTCAGTTTCAAAGTCATATGTGATGTGTTTCAGGAAAATGAGTCATAAGTCGCAAAAAATGGATTTTGAGATCTCATTATATTTCAAAAAATGAGATCAAGCGGATTCCACTGGTAGTAAACAGTCTAATAATCTAATAAGTATTTCTAGATTTTAAGTTTGATGTTTTCATTTTTGAAAAAAAAAGTTTCCAACATTTCTTGGGGGCAATAAGCAGTAAAGTAACTAAATGTAGTCCATATGAGGACCTTTAAAACAAACGGATATATGACATACATTGTCCCAAAATTTGATACATTGATAAAAATAAAAACATTAAAATAAACACTTTGAAAAATACCATTTTTGCGACTTGTGACTCATTTCCCTGAAACACGTCACATATGATTGTTTTATTATAGGAAAACTAGTAATTGCCCTGGACAGTTTAGTGTCTGGATTTAGGATCCGTCTAGTGGGTAATCTGATTTAGATCACTGCGAAGGATATCAGATTTTCAGAAAATGCACAATTCGCAGCTTTACACATTTAGAAAATTCTGCAAATTTAGACTGCAATTTAATTAATACTTGGTAAACTCGTGTATACTTGGCATAGCATCGATTCTAGCAATCTTTTTGGTTAGGTTGAACTCTATTTTGAACTTTATTTTCGTCTGAAATTTGCGTTCTTTGAAAAGATTGGCGAAGTTGAATTGTACATTTTCTGAAAATTTGACCCATGATATAGAGGGATCTTGCTAGATAGTCCAGTCAATCTATGGGAAATTGCAAAAGTATTTTGATTTTAATTAGTCAGGGATACACAGCATTCCAACTATGATAGTCTAGAGAAGACAAGGTATATGGAGATGATTAGATTTAGATTTAGATTTAAAAATATTTCATTCAGGACATTGTACATCTTCATACGTACAGTACAAATATTCCCAGGACAGCCTGATTTGCCAAAAGTATTTTTACAGAAAATAAGTAAGGTTACAAAAATAGATAGTGTCGATACAATATAAGTTATGATTATGATTACATTTTAGAGGCATTTTTTCTTATAATACGATACATACATATTACAGGTTTTCAATATAGAATAAAATACACGCCCTCGACGCAAATCACTGACGAAGTGTGGGAGATGACGAGCAACGAAAAGGAAACACTACGTGGGTCAGATTTTTAGAAAATGTACAATTCACCTTCGCCAATCTTCTCAAATAGCCCACATTTTAGACGAAAATAAAGTTGAAAATACAGTTCAACCTTACCAAACAGATTGCTAGAATCAATGCAATGCCGAATATGCTCGAATTTACCTAGTATTGACCAAATTTCGGCCTATTTTTAAGAATTTACTAAATGTGTACAGTTGCCAATTGTACATTTTCTGAAAATCTGACCCACATGTTACTACCGACGCCGTGCTGTATCACATAAACCATTAATGAAGAAGATGAAGAAGTCGCTTCTCTGCCTGCTCTCTAATTCAGATTGGTCAACTATTTCATATAGCTCTTTTAGTTTTAGAATTGAATTGAAAATACTTTATTTGTCTGAAGCTATACACGTATAAGATTCTACAAATAGGTGACCAGGCTTCTGGATAATATCCAGGTCTTCCAGCCGTCACCTCAAATGGGTCAGATTTTCAGAAAATGTACAATTGGCAGCTCTACTTATTTAGGAAATTCTGCTAAATTAGGCTGTAAAATGATGAATACCGGGTATATCTGAGTATATTTGGTATCGCATTGATTTAAAGTTCTGTTATATTAAACTGCATTCTGAAGCTGATTTTTGTCTTAATTGTGAGTTATTTGAGAGGATTGGTGAAGGTCAATTGTACATTTTCTGAAAATCTTACCCAAATAGAAAAGATACTGCACAGAGAGACTAATAAACATAAATATTAACAGGACATAAAATAAGTTAAAGTTACAAATCATTACGTTATGAATAGAGAGAATGGAACGAGGTGCTTGTGTTATTGAATAGTGATATTCAATTACTATTACCATTCATTATTTATTATATGCCACTAGCATAGACAAATATTGATATATAAACCTTTGTTTTTGGTTTTGAATCGTCATAAAGTGTCTAAAAGCTAAAGGAAAACCCAATTCAAATTTGTATTGTAAACGTTTTTTATTGCACCCCACTTATTGCACCTCTCAAATGGAATGTGCGTATGGGTCAGATTTTCAGAAAATGTACAATTCACCTTCTCGCATATCCCAAATTTAAGACAAAAATCAGGCTCAAAATACTGTTCAACATAACCATACAGACTTTTTGAATCAATGCAATACCAAATACACTCATATACCTAATGTTGATGATTGTTCAGTCCAATTTAGCAGAATTTACAAAATATGTTGATCTGCCAATTGTACATTTTCTGAAAATCTGACCTATATAATAAAATAAATTACAAAACAGATAATACAAAAACTGACTAAAATCACCTCTCATGATACATATCACCGTCAGTTAATTTTAGATTGACGCTCATTATATTTGAGTATTCACAATCATCTGGGTCAGATTTTCAGAAAATGCACAATCTACATTTCTACACATCTCTCAAATTCTGCTAAATTAGGGAGAAAAGTGATGAATACTGAGTATATCTGAATGTATTCTGTATTGTATTCATTCAATAAATCTGTCTGGTTATGTTGAACTTTATTTTGAACCTGATTTTTGTCTGGAATTTGGGGTTATTTGAGAGGACTGGTGAAAGCCAATTGTACATTTTATGAAGACTTGACCCAACTCCATCATCTTATAATATTTTTAAACCAGTAATAGTGAGAAGTCCCTATTCAATAGTCGTTCCACCTTATTCACCACTTGCCAGATAAATGGATCAGATTCAGAAAATGTACAATTGGCAGCTCTACACATTTATGAAATTCTGATAAAATAAAAATGAAAAATGATGAATACCGGGTATATCTGAATATATTTGGTATCACATTGATTTAAAGTATCAGTTCTGTTCTGTTAAACTGCATTTTGAAGCTTATTTCTGTCTTGAATGTTGGTTATTTGAGAGGATTAGTGAAGCCGAATTGTACATTTTCTGAAAATCGGACTCTTATAGTGGTGCTCACCTCGTGTGTCCTATGTCCACTAGATATGAGATGGTTGGATGATAAACCTGTCTGCAAATATCATTATTCTTTACTTAGGACTCTACACTAGATAGGGACTAGGGAGAAAGGCCAACCAATTGCGTCTCACAAGAAAATGTCCTGAAATCCGATAATTGCGTGTTCTGCTAAATCTAGGCGAATGCTTCTCTAAGAGACAAATGATGTGTTGTAGGATTAAACATTTTGTACTGCTCCAAAACTTGTACTTTATTCTATTTTACTTTATTTTGTATTTTTATTAATACATTTTATTGAGTCCAGTTACACGTTCATGTTATTCTCATGGAACCCATTCAAGATAATCAAGCAATTTAAATTAATATAAGTAATTTTTAAGCATTTAAATTATAAGTTATAAATCGAGATCTAGATATCTTTTAGACTTAATCCATCAACAATGATAGACTTCTAGTCAACGTCATCCTTAGTTATAATATATTGTTGTATTTTTCTCGTCCTAGACTTTTACTTTAATTTATTCACTTTAAAATGTTGGCCTTACATTTGCCCAAATGTCTGTATCACTATCACCACTGTACTTACTCGTTATCATCACCTGTATCGCCTGTATTACTCGTTACCATATGTGATCTATTTAGGAAAATGTGTCATAAGTCGCAAAAAATGGATTTTGAGATATCATCACATTTGGAAAGAGGAGATCAGGAATTATACACCGAACAGTGCACCAGCAAGTTTTCGTGGAGATATTTACATCATAACATCCTTCATAATTATTTGTAATATGATGTAAAAACAAAAAAAAAAGATGTTAAATTGCCACACACTCATTGCTAGACTAAGTTGGCTCTGTAAGCAGTAATGTATTTTAATCAATTATGCTCAACATTCATTCTGGTAAGCAAGGATTTTTCTAATTAAATCGATCCCCTGTTTTCTGTCTATCCCAAGAAACCCCTCAATCATGATATCGCCAACCAGTAGACAAAATGATGGTGAATGGCTTTGGTAGAATAATCTTTGGCATCGTGATACAGCCCGGCAGCCTTCCCGTATTATGCAAAAAATACTGTTTTGCCTATTGTTCATAAGCGCTGGTGACCAAGAAAGGAAATTAAATAGTTTAAGATCGATAATATACCGACAAAATATCGACCTCATCTGTCAGAGAGAATGTTTGACGGTGTGGATTGACTCGCAATGTAATGGTCGCTAAAGCGAATCCACTTAGTGCTATTTTTGCTGGAACAATCAGTTACTGTCGCCCTGATAAATGTGGTTTTGCAACGACACTAATATTTCTGACAGTTTCATCTATGAGTAAGAATATGTATGTATGCAGCTCCCCATAAGTTTTTTTATATATGGGTCAGATTTTCAGTAAATGTACAATTCACCTTCACCAATCCTCTCAAATAACCTACATTTAAGACAAAAATAAGCTTCAAAATGCAGTTTAACATAACAGAACTGATACTTTAAATCACTGTGATACCAAATATACTCAGATATACCTGGTAATCATAATTTTTCAGCCTAAATTAGAAGACTTTCCTAAATGTGTAGAGCTGCCAATTGTACATTTTCTGAAATCTGATCCATTTATCTGACAAGTGGTGAACTACTATTGAATAGAAACTTCTGACTATTACTGGTTTAAAAATATTATAAAAAGATGGAGTTGGGTCAAGTCTTCATAAAATGTACAATTGGCCTTCACCCAAATTTCGGACAAAAATCAGGCTCGAAATACAGTTCAACATAACAAGACAGATATATTGGTTAAATACAATACAGAATACACTCAGATATACTCGGTATCTATCATTTTTACATTCTACGGTATTTAAAAAAAAAAAATCGTGAATGTTAGTGAATTGGGTACCATTCTGTCAATCATCCTGAGTAGCAAGTTCATGTGATACATTTTGAGGTGTTGGTTGAGGATTGGTGTGAGGAGTGTGACCACTTATCTGGGAGGATATCTGGATGCCCATCTCTGTGTGATGTAATTCACGCCAACACTACTAACTTTGCACTTATGCAAGGACTGCTTGATTGACAACCTTCTACCATCTCTGCAGTAAATCCCTGAAGGCCAGTGTGACATCCTATTGGTTGACATTTGTTGTATTCTATTGGCTTTCTTGGTTTGATTGACAAGTTGCCACTTAAGGCCACTGTATAGGTTTTGAGAGGAACCCATTTGGGAGGACCACCCATGACTGAATCTGAGTGATCTACACCTACTACACCCTTTGGGATTTCTGGGTTTTAAGTCTTGGAGACAGACAAGCTCGGAATTGCAAAGACTAAAAGACAATTGTGTATTATTAGATTACAATATGTTGTTTGATGTCTTATGTCTAATTCCCTTGCATTGTACTTTCATGTTTATCCAACTGCCTTTGTAAACAGGGAGCGTGCAACTTTCCTAGTTGTTAATAAACTGAATTTTACTTCCACTCCTGTGTTCTTCTAATACAGACATTCAAGGCATTTCAGATTACAGTACGTCTGATATTCATAATCTAGCCATTGCGCACAAATAGTTGACCGTAGAATTTGTTTCCTTTGGAAACACACAATATATACATTAACTTAAACTGATTATGAAGTTAAACAGAAAAATAGTTCATTAAATGATTGATTAACTTAATAAACTTATAACTTGTTCACTCTAATTTAGCAGAATTTGAGTGATGTGTAGAAATGTAGATTGTGCTTTTTCTGAAAATCTGACCCATATATCATTTATAATTCACATGTACCAACGGAAATTAATCATAGTCCAATAGATGGGTCAGATTTTCAGAAAATGTACAATTCAACTTCGCCAATCTTCTCAAAAACCCAAATGTCAGACGAAAATAAAGTTCAAAATACTATTCAACCAAATCAAACAGATTGCTAGAATCAATGTAATGCCCAATACTCCCGAATTTACCTAGTATTGACTAAATTGCAGCCTAATTTTGCACAATTTACTAAATGTGTACAGCTGCCAATTGTACATTTTCTGAAAATCTGACCCAGATATGGTTAATTAACATGCTCAGTCATTAAAAATAGTAATCATTCAGGCATGGCTGAAATGATGATGGGAAAGAAAATGTACAATCGGCAGATCTGGCCATTTCCACCAATTTGACAACATTTGGGCCCCTAGACATCCCCTGAGTACCCAAAAATAATTTTTACATTTATCAGTTGATTTTTTATTTTCTATGAACCTTATATATATGCACATTAAACTGCCAAGTTTGGAACCATTCTGATAATTAAGAATTTGTTTACAGGGGGGTCGAAAATAGATCCCAAATATGAATAAAATGCTAAAAATAGCATGACGAATAATGGTACATATTTCTACATAAATGAGGATTTAAATTAGAAATAGATAAACCAAATATGCACATAATGTATTGAACTATTTTGTACTTGATAGGCCTCGACATAAGGATCATAACACCTTTTATTTGGTGAAAATATTCTAACTAGAAGAAAAGTTACAGCCAAATAACCATTCAGTAATGGTAATGATAATGGCAGCGGCAAGAGTGATAGGTCATTGACCCTCTGCCCACATTATAATGTATTTATACACATTATATAACTCATCATATCTAAAATATATATAACATTCATTACCCTTGATTAGTTTTTTAAGTTGACTCAAATACTTGTATTTAATGTTCCTGTTCTGTTTAAGTATTTAGAGGCAAAATCTTCAAGGATAAACGTTCTAATATTATGTATAAATGTTAGAGATATAATTTCTGATATTATGTGACAGCAGGCGTGACGGCAAGAGACACATGTGTGACGGCAAGAGACAAATGTGTGACGGCAAGACTTTCAAGCATTTTGCCATAAAAATCATGTAAAAACTACTCAGAATTTATGAATATCGATCTACATAGGCTGCTAATAAGCAAAATCGATAATAAATGTCAAAATTAAAGTCTATCATTAAAATTATGCTTTATATGGCTCTAAAAACCCTAAAAGTGCGTGACGGCAAGAGACATCACCCCCTGTTTCCACCACTTTTTGCCACCATGTTTTTTCTCCGCTAGTATTCAAGAAAAACTCTAACCAATACAGTTGATGGTCCATATATATTAAATCCTAAGAGTTTTATGATTATTCATCATAATTGGATGTTTTAATTTTTTTTAATTTTTTTTATTCCACCTTAAGCACAGTGCGTGACGGCAAGAGACATCAGGGGTACCCACTTTTAAAAAAATCAGTTTTTTTTGGATTTTGGTCAAAAAATCATTTTTTTTCATTTTTTTTACACAGATCATGTTCACGTATCCTACTATCACAATAAAAAAGAATGTTCAATTTTGAAGATTATTTAGAAATTCAGCAATTCCACGGACTGATGGCAGTTTTAAAAAATGATTTTTGCCCCCAAAATGGGATTTTGAAATAATAATAAAAAAAAAAATTGGACTAAAAATGCCAAAAATGTGGTTCCACAAGTTGGTAGAACCATCCTATCAAAAGAAATTATCAAATTAATAGTAATTAATTTCATTTGAGCCCATTTTATCACTTTCCACGGTTGGGGGCCAAATGTTGTCAAATTGGTAGAATTGGCCATCTACACATTTAGTAAATACTGCTAAATAAGGCTGAAAAATGGTCAATACTAGGTATATCTGAGTTATGTATAAGTAAACTTGGTATTGGGTTGATTCAAACAATCTCTTTGGTTACATTGAACTGTATTTTGAACCTCATTTCTGCCTTAGATTTGGGTTATTTGGGAGGATTGGTGAAGGCGAATCGTCCATTTTCTGAAGATTTCACCCATTTCTTGTGGTGTATCGGTAAGATCTCATTATAAAGACTGTGCAAAGGACACCATGATTAATCCATCTCATGATGGTACCATCCAGATGCTCCAGATGTCGCGTTGGAGAAGAAACTGTCAGCTGTGTCTTGATGGTAAATAGAATAATTCCATCTTGCAGCTCAGTCGCCGCAAGCAAGGTAATAAGAAGTCATTGTCTGCTGCTGTAAATAGAATAGAGCATTATCTTGTATTTGCCACCCATCCAGTTTATGGTATAGATATGATTTAACCAATATAATATATAGTTGTCACCCATCCAGTTATGGTATAGATATGATTTAACCGGTATAATATACAGTTGTCTTGTTAGTTATTAACATTGTTAGTATTGGCTTTAGCTTATGTGACTGGATAATTATAGGGACTCATATTGTTAGTTATTAACATTGTTAGTATAGTAATTATAGTATTGGGTTTAGTATAATTATAGGGACTCATATTGTTAGTTATTAACATTGTTAGTATAGTAATTATAGTATTGGGTTTAGTATAATTATAGAGACTTGTATTGTTAGTTATTAACATTGTTAGTATAGTAATTATAGTATTGGGTTTAGTATAATTATAGAGACTCGTATTGTTAGTTATTAACATTGTTAGTATAGTAATTATAGTATTGGGTTTAGTATAATTATAGAGACTTGTATTGTTAGTTATTAACATTGTTAGTATAGTAATTATAGTATTGGGTTTAGTATAATTATAGAGACTTGTATTGTTAGTTATTAACATTGTTAGTATAGTAATTATAGTATTGGGTTTAGTATAATTATAGAGACTTGTATTGTTAGTTATTAACATTGTTAGTATAGTAATTATAGTATAAGGTTTAGTATAATTATAGAGACTTGTATTGTTAGTTATTAACATTGTTAGTATAGTAATTATAGTATTGGGTTTAGTATAATTATAGAGACTCGTATTGTTAGTTACTAACATTGTTAGTATAGTAAATATAGTATTGGGTTTAGTATAATTATAGGGACTCATATTGTTAGTTATTAACATTGTTAGTATAGTAATTATAGTATTGGGTTTAGTATAATTATAGAGACTTGTATTGTTAGTTATTAACATTGTTAGTATAGTAATTATAGTATTGGGTTTAGTATAATTATAGAGACTTGTATTGTTAGTTATTAACATTGTTAGTATAGTAATTATAGTATTGGGTTTAGTATAATTATAGAGACTTGTATTGTTAGTTATAAACATTGTTAGTATAGTAAATATAGTATTGGGTTTAGTATAATTATAGAGACTTGTATTGTTAGTTATAAACATTGTTAGTATAGTAAATAGAAAGAATGGAACTATGGCAGAGTGTTTATGTGGACGAATCAAGTCCAATAAATTTTCGATTATTGCCGGCGAGTTCCATTCTATATATTTTATTATATGGGCATACAACATGATCAAATATCTTCAGATATCACTGAAAAGGTATGAAACAAGTATCAGCACTGCCGACTCTGTCTAGATGCCTGTGGCATTTGTTTACATGCTTCTTGGAAAGCCTTGGTTCTCTGCGAAGACGCCAGATGTGCGGAGGTAATGTCAGAGCTATTTTTTAGACAACTACATATTTTTAGTATGCGTACTATATGAATATTTTTATAGCACCCCACTTATATGGAATGCGCATATAATAATTATAATATTGGGTTTAAACCAGTTTTACATGTTTGATCAGCAATCAGTTGCAAATATATTCCGAGGTCAATGGTGAATGATTGCTGAAGACATAACTTTTGTTGTTGTTTAGGACAGAGCTCTGGTTTATTTCTTATGGTACATGATTTTTACATAGCTCGATTCAAGTGACTTGAGGTATAAAAAAACACATTTATAAGTATATTGTTGAGAATAGCAGTTAAAAACTTTTTTCGACTTACATACCCTGAGCTTTTTAATGAGTCTATGTAATCAGTAATACTAATACCAACATACATTTTGTTTTTCATTTCTGTTTCTCCCTTTTCCTTGTAGACTTTCTCAGCTCTTATACACATATTTCACAAAATTAATTAGTTTAATATTAGAAATCACGTCTAGTAATCTAAGATTGTGAATTCATTGACAGACATGTAGAATCATCATTGAGGTATAACTATACTGCAATGGCCGTCTTGGATAATGGAATTTTTAGGGCTATACTTAAGGCCCAAGCAGTCTAGGCCCAAAGTTGAGGGAGTCCCTTTAAACGAAGGGAAAGCCTCTCGCCTCAAACCGCAAAGTGCCATTATAATTCCATTAAGACCACAAAATGTCATTATATCCCCATTAAAACCCCGGGTCCTAGGCCAGGAAACTGATTAGCGAAGTAGGGGTGCAATCACTGAATACGATTCTTATTTGATTTGAGGATTTGGACCTAGAATGCAAGGCACTAGCAACAATTCTCATTACCTAAATAGGATATTGCATTGGAATGGTCATAACAATTGGAGGTATTAACCGCAATATGGAGAGGATGCATAGCTCTCATGAGGGACGACTATCCTTTAAGCAACTTTTATTACCATATTGTTCACCCTAGGCCGGGACAGGATATCAGGCTAATACTGGGAGGCTGACAGATTGCTGCCTCCAAGGATGGAGCAGAAGGGTCGGATTTTCAGCAAATGTACAATTGGCAGATCTACACATTTAGGAACTTCTGCTAAATTAGACTGAGAAACGAAGAATACCGGGTATATCTGAGTATATTTGGTATCGCATTGATTTAAAGTAGCAGTTCCGTTATGTTAAACTGCATTTTGAAGCACATTTTTGTCTTAAATGTGGGGTATTTGAAAGGATTGGTGAAGGGGAATTGTACATTTTCTGATAACTTGACCCAGAAGCTTTTTCACATTGAGCTGCTCAGGACATTTCTCCCAGCACCGAGGAGCAACTCTGTAATCTAATGGAAGAACTTGATACATACATTATTCCTCAGCTTCACTATCTTAAACATAATTATGACATGTGTTAAGGGTGGTCTCCACTGGCTGTGGTAAGCTCTACGGTAAGCTCTGCGGTAAGCCTTGCGATGGTGCTGTGTTGTTGAGGAGTGGTGAGGTCCTGCCTACATCGTTCACTGACCATGTAGGCAAGGACTTCGTCATTCCCCACCATCTTCCAAACCAGCAAAACCATCGCAAGGCTTACCGCAGAGCTTACTGCAGCCAGTGGAGACCACAGTTTCAAGGCAAATGAGTCACAAGTCGCAAAAAACTGATTTTGAGATATCATCATAATATTTGAAAAGATGAGATAAAGCGGATTCTAATGATAGTAAACAGTAGGACAACTATTAAATATTTCCATATTTTATGTTGATTCTTTATTTTTGAAATACAAGTTTGCTATAATTCTGGGTGGGTAATTAAAGTAATTAAATATACTCCATCACTACTGAATCACTACTTGATAAGCAATAAAACATGAGGAGCAGAGGGTAAATGGATGAAATAAATGTGATGCGTTACAGAAAAATGAGTTACAAGTCGCAAAATATTTGAAAATATTGAGATCAGGCCGATACTAATGATAGTAAACATAAGGACAGCTTAGAAGTATTTCTATATTTTCAGTTTAATATTTTTATTTTTGAGAAAAACGTTTGCAATATCTCCATAGGATGATCTTAGGAACGCAAAGGTATATTTAATACACTGTCTTTAAATTTGGTGAATTACGGTTCATACTCCAAAGACGAAAACATACCTACAAAGAGATCTTGTGAATAAGGGGAAGAAGTTTATTCTAAATGTTGCCTCAACTTGACTGAATCGTTTAAAAATAAAGGTGCTCCACAAAGAACTGTTAATTCAACATCTGAGGGCTTTTTGAACCACTGCTTTATAAGCAATAATTCGTGTTACAGAAGATTTCAATCAGTTCAAATCTCTGGCCAAGCGGCACTTTAGTATGGCTTGAAGCAAATTCTTATACTAAAAGTATGTTATATTGCTGTCCACTATTTATCTTTCATTTGTCCAAAGTGATATCAAAGTGATATAGTGATATCTGTATACATGTGAGTATATCTTAGTTTATATTATTTTGGCTATTATTTGTATAAATTTTCTTCTGGTCGCCCGAACTCAGGCAGCTGTTCCCCGAGAGTTGAACTTTAGTTTTGTATGAAATTGTTGTTGTATTAGTTTTATTTCCAGATTTTATTTACATCACTTCAAGAAAATGGACGATAAATTCTAACTCGTTTCCTTCAGTGGATTTACATTCGCAGGTGTTCCAGGGCGTCCTTGACATCTCTGTTTGTATCACAATTTTTTCATCAGATGTTATGTTTATCCTTAAATGGATCTTTTAGTTACTAATCTATTACCATACAACTATCATTATATGAATTGAAATAACATTTCTTTTAAAGAGAACATTCAACTATATATAATTCGTTCATTTAATGGAACTCTTCCTACCTTCAAATGATTATTGTAACTGTTAAAACCGTGTCTGAATAAATATTTGTACAAAGAAAAAGAAAATTGAAATACTTCATAGATACGAACATAATCATCCCTCATCATTTGTCTTTTTCATCTGTCCGATCCTAATGGATTGTACCTTAGATAAGTGTACATCTATTCATAATGGAATTGTATTCACTGTTGTAAATTGTATTGAAACGTACCACAGACACGTCTGCAGATAACCTATAAAAACGCCTATTGTCAGCGACGGTTACTTCTGCAAATTTCCTGTTTTAGTACGAAAATGAAAAACTTTTTTTTTTAAAAGAAATTTTATTGAGCTTGTTTCGATGTTACATTGATATTCTCACAGACTCATGAAATTATACAATAGGTTGCATTAAGCAAAGAGAATATTTTAAGTTTATATTTTAAATACATTTAGAGTTTAATAATTCGTTTACCGACGCTAGCCAGATTATTAATACTGACATTTGATATTGTCGGTTTGACACATCAATGGAACTATTGGTCCATAATTCAGATAATATTTACACAATTATTTTTGAGTTTTTCGTTTGGTTAACGTTAACAAAAAAAGTGTTCCATGGAGGGCATTACTGGGGGTTGCCATCTATAAAGGATGCCTGCAGAGTGCTCCTATATAGGCAGAAGCTGCCATGCAGGAAAGTGGTGTCGGGACTGGCTACAACTTCATATTCTCCCCCATCAACGATAAGTTCGCTTACTCTTATTCCAACAGAATGGATTTATGTGCAGTATTGATGCCGAAATCCTTAATCCGTAATCACAAACAATCAATTTTCTGTCCTATAACAACCTTTTGCATCGATATTTACTCATCAATGCGTAGAAGATACATGCATAATTATGTGAAATATAAGTGGCTTTGAAAATAAAGGTACTGTTCGCATGGTAAATGACCATAGTATGTGCGAAATAGATTACCAATGTTGCACAGTTATGGTGTATTCATAGGAATGAAAACCTTCCTATGCCGTAATATGAGTTGCATTGCATTGCTGAAGTCCGGCCACTAAATGGGTTTATAAACATGAATGAGTCTGTATATATGTGAATGGGAATGCTGCTAGCATATCCTGCTGCTTTGCAACTGCATATTGAGCCTTGGCTTTGACGAGGCATTGCTAGTGAAGTATACAGAGGAGTGACCAGTTTTATATGTGATGTGTTTCAGGAAAATGAGTCACAAGTCGCAAAATTGATATTTTTCAAAGTGTTTTTCCACAAGATGCTCTGAAATGCTCTGAATTTTAGAGGGTATAGCAGGTATAGTCATATGTAACCAATTTCGGGACCTTGTATTAAATATATCCTTGAATATATTGCGTTTTGAAGGCCTTTGTATGAAGCATATTTAGTTACTTTATACTGGTAATTACCCATCCAGAAACATTGCAAACTTTTTTTTTCAAAAATAAATATATCAAACTTAAAACATAGAAATACTTATTAGGTGTCCTAGTGTTTACTATCATTGGAATCGGCTTGATCTCCTCTTTTCAAATATGGTGATGGTCAAAATCCATATTTTGCGACTTATGACTCATTTTCCTGTAACACATCACATATTGATGTGTATCACCCGCAGCATATTAGTTACATACATGTACGCAAGTGCATTGGAAACGTTCTCACGAAGAGTGAAAGAGGGCGAATCTATGATGCATCCCATTTTTATTTCCTAAGGAATAGGTTTACAGTTTCTGCTATAAGCAGGTCTTCCAACCGTCCCTGTGGGAATCATCATAAACATACAACATGAACAGTAACAACTAGATTCATAATACGGAGAATAGCCAATAGGGGATTTGCATAGCCGCCATTTTTAATCTTATTCGCACGGAATTATGGGACTAATGGTACAGTCTAAAATCTATAGAAAACATGTCATGTTCAGCATGAACTATTTATCAATGCTCTAATTGCAAAATTCATGTGTTATCCATGTTTCCATAATACTAGTTCCCATCTTTCCCATCATGCATTTGGCTTCCATTGATCATGTTACATCATGTTACGCAACAATGGCGTAACAATGGGTAACGACTTTATGATCAATAATTAACAGTAATTAGTGATATGTAATGTGTCATGGTAATTATTAAGTAATATAAAGAACCTATTAAGTATCAGGACCCAGGAATTTATTGCTTTGAATACGGTAGTAAGGGGAAGCACAGGTAGCACTCTCAGCTCCTCCAATCAACAATAGCATGTTCAGCATGGAATATTTGTCAATGCTCTAATGTCAATACCCATATGTTATACATGTTTCTATGACACAAGTCCCCATATTTCCCATCATGCATTTGGTTCATAGATCATTTATACAAGCTTTGATATTGGGGAAATATTCTTGCAATTTTTGATAAAAATGTTGCGAAATATTTGTATGTCATATTTCAACAGAATGCATCACAGCATGCACTGCAGTGGACATGAGCAGTGGCACATGCAGCTCCCCTATTAGGCATATATAACAGAGAAATACACTCCTCCCAGGTATTTCCACCTTACTGGGGTAGTTTGAATAGCAAAGTTAACGTGGCAAAAGCGCTTTATATCTAATGAATATATGATCATCTATCATCTATCTATCTTGACATAGTCAAAATAGGTATAGTACCTTTTAGACAATAATAATACTCACTCATAGAGTGGTAAACAACATTTATTCAGATTTATTCAATCCCTTTACGCCCAGCTCTAGGTTTGGATTTTATAGGTTAAATCAACACTATCCCATGTTTCTTGAAGATAGACTGTTCGGAGAAACGTTCTAAATTGGGTCAGGTCTTCAAAAATGTACAATCGGCAGCTCTACATACAGCTCTACAAATTCGATTAAATTCAGCTGAAAAAAATGATAAATTCTAGGTATATCTGACTATATTTGTAATTCAAACGATCCAAACAATGTATTTAGTTATGTTGAACTGAACTTTGAACTTAAATTTTGTCGTAAATTTGGATTATTTGAGAGGAATCGTGAATTCAATGTGTACATTCTCAGACAACCTGACTCAATTCCTGTCTATGATGTGAAACTTTCCAGTCGCAGAAAAGATATCGCGGCAGTCCACTCTCCCAGAGGGCGGCCTGATTTACAACTGGTTCCGGTTCATGTTATGCGACGAGAACTATGGCGACACTCCCAGAAATCACGTGGATTGGCCCTGTGGGCGTCTTTGTGGTTGTGCACATCACTGTTGCGACAATAAACCGTCTTTGATTGGTAATTTACAAGTCCATTTTCTCGGATTTATTGCTTTCATGACCACCGTCACAAAAAGGCAGGTGATTAAGCCATCCAGAGCTTTCCCTCTCCTGGAGAAAGAGGCATCTGCCAGACAACACTTGGGCGATAAATCGGGAAGATGACAGCAAGAAATACACACCCACTGTTGTTGTTGCGCCCAGTGTGCTCGCGGCGGTAAATGCGTTATCCTGAAGACATTATGTTTTGGTTTGACTTAATCCAGATGTAGATATTATGTAATACTTATAGCAAATGGCCCGATGGAGGGTTCAAACTGATCGAGACCCATCAGAAAACGGGACGAACCCCGAAGGGGTGAGTTCCCGTTTTCTGATGGGTCGAGATCAGTTTGAACCCGAACAGAGGGCCATTTGCTATTTATTACACACTCTATTTGGATGTTAAAAAATAAATTTAACTTGTTAAGCCTATAGTTTAGCTCGAGGAGGCTTCATTCACCGCAATTTGTAGGCTAGGTTACGCGGTTGGGACGACGTCATCTGGCCTACGCTGCACCAATCAAATTGCGTCTTTGGCCGAACGGCACACGTGAGCGGTTCGTATCAACCGAACGGCACCCCCAAACGGCACCTTTCTAACTGCTCACGTGTGTAATAAAAGATAGATAAGGTTAGTACTATAGGGTATCCCTTGAAATTATTAAACTATCATATCCCCTAAAGTGCCTTTCTGCCTCTTTTCCCTGTCTCTCCCTCCCTTCTTCTCTATCTCTATTTCCTGGGTATGATCATAAACTGCCTCCCTCTCAGCTCTCCCGCCCTTGATATAACACTTCAAAGTGTTGATAAGGGCGTAAAACAACCAATCTCACTCACTCACTCACTCCGTCACCAATTTGTCATCATGTTCTTATCTTATTATATGTAAAATCCCCAAAACATGCTTATATTAATAATGCCCTTACATAATTAATGTAACTTATGTAACCATATGTATGTGATTATTCTAAAGATGTTCGTTATGGACATTTAGGCTCTTAATTTTGTATGATCTGCTTCTAATTGATGTTGTAATTAACGTGTATATCAAGGTAACGTTTTTGTAAACATAGATATAGGCTGATACATTCGATTGCTCGATTCCAAAGATTATATCTATTGGCTTAAAAGAAATTACACCATTTTTCTTTCGGAACATAATGTCGCCATTTTTATACTCATTTAAGTATCCTGAGTTATAAATCCACTCTAGTATTTCGTACCAAAGTGATTTAGTTCTGGGACACTCTACAAGGAAATGAGCAATGTTGTCTTCGTTTGGACAGAAGGCCCATTGAGGGTTTGTCTTTACTGAATACCTGAATTTGAGAAAGATAACCATTGCATGCAATAATACCATGTAAAAGTTTGTATTGGAAAAACGTGTAACCTTGATTCTGTTGAGGACAAGTAAGGGCGTTTGAAGATAACCTTCCAATCGATCTCATCAAATTGTTTTTGAGATAGACCCAGTATATTCATCCATTTATCAAGCTTGTCGTCCTTCGTTTTCTTATTGCTAATCATTTGGTCATAGACTCTCTGTTGACATTAGTTTTACCAATTCTTATATCTACTGAATCGTCTCCAGGTACGAGTTCATTTAGTTTGATCAATCTTATCTATTCGGCAGGGATGACATTTTTTAGCGTTTTTTTGGAATAGAACGATGGGTGAAAATGGTAATTTTTTGCTATCTCTTGTAAGGACATAAATTTTCTCTTCTCATTGAAGAGATCACCGACTGCAGTGATACCATGATTTATCCATTCTTCCCAATAAAACATCTGGCCTTTCTCTTTGATAAATCTGTTTGCCCAGATCCTCTCTCTGAGAATTTGATTAACATTCTCTGGTTTATTACTAAAATAGAACTTGTTCCATATTTTGAATATGTCCCTGTAAAACTCATATAAGAATTGTTTCGCATACACCTACACAAGAACACGTTTTCAAAATTTCTTTCGTGGAATGTTTCTAAGGCTCTAAACCAAGAACTGTCTTTCATAAAGAATCCTTTGCATCTACATAATCCTATTAGTATCATAAATCTCATGGATTAATCTTAATCCTAACCCACCATTTTCTGGTTTCTGCACTAAGAAGTTTGCGCTAATACTATGATGTTTTTTTTCATTAATCCCTTTAAGTAGGTCATCACCTATATGTATACAAGACAAGGCATGTTGAAAAACAGGGAGCAAGAACACATTACATATTAATATTCTGCTTTTAATGGTTAGATATCTGTTCTTCCACTCATTAATTGTACTCTTCACCTTTGCCAAGAGGCTTTCGCTATTTATCTTAATACATATCTTTTTCGTTCATAGGATTTAACAGAGTGACGCCCAAGATCTTCATCTTGTTTGTCCAGTCGAACTGTAATAGATCTCTATTTGTGATTGTTATCCCACCTATTAAAAAACCTTTGGTCTTCCCTGGGTTAATGTGTAAACCGGATGCTTCTGCGAATCTGTCCCTTTTTCTTACCACGGTTAGTAACCCTATGGGCACTGAGTGCAATGGAGTGCAATGGAGTGCAATGGCGACTGCAATACGAGTGCAATGGAGTGCAATGGAGTGCAATGCAATGCCAGTGCAATAGAATTACACTCCTATTGCAGTCAAGTCACTAGTTGAGTGCAATAGGAGTGTAATTCTATTGCACTGGCATTGCAGTATCTTATTCCTTTGCTATATTACATTCTACAACAATCATCAAGTTACATTTATTATTTA
Organism: Sthenelais limicola; assembly: GCA_942159475.1. Classification (NCBI taxonomy): domain Eukaryota; kingdom Metazoa; phylum Annelida; class Polychaeta; order Phyllodocida; family Sigalionidae; genus Sthenelais; species Sthenelais limicola. The sequence goes on along the minus strand of OW804097.1, from coordinate 38,084,812 downwards.
GATAACTAAAGGATCTTTTCCCATTAAATTATTGCCGATTTTTTTATACAAGAATTCCGACTGCAATGCCTGTGTATTTCTATTGCGCTACCATTGCGCAATGGCCATTGCATATCTATTGCAGTAATGTAGTGACCATTTATAGTCTAAATCGTTAGAATTTGCGTTTTTGAAAGATATATGACCCCCTTGCTCCGTAAAACAGCCAAAAGTTTCGTTGGAAATTCTGAAAAATCTAACAACTCTAAAAACACTAAATATTGAAATAATTTTAAAATCTTTTCATCCATATGGTGGGAAAAGTCCCCTAGACTACATAACCAATGAAAGAATTTTTAAAATCAGTGAAGTCTGAGAGTTATACGTAAAAGGCTTTGACATTAGATCTAAGTGTTAAATATCCATAGAGAAAATTTTCGATTAAAATGCAATTTTAAAATCAACAAGATGTCATATGAAAACTAAACTAAAATGAAATTCATGCAATAATCCATTTAATTACGACCTTGGTACATCATAAGGAAGCCATTTTGAAAGATATATAACACCCCTTTGCTTGTACAGACCTAAAAGTCTTTCGCTGAAACTCCAGATAAATCCTAAATCTCCTATGGCTATGTCCGATTCCGATAATAAAATTAAATTTTGAACCGATTTTAAAACTCAAATTCCGACGAACATAATGATATTTTACTGCTGAGACTTTAACAGAAGATGGTCAGACCTGTTTTACCTCGCACCAACTAGATTTAAAACAATGAAATGAAGTATTTAAGTTGTAATAAATATTCTTCAAAGAAACCAAAAGATATGTGCGCCGTCAAAATTAAGAATGGCTACCATAACAAAGCATTCTAAGATCCTGATTATGTCTAACCTTGGCAATAGCCATACTAAAAAATATCCTTCTTATGAATATATCATAGCGATATCGCACCTAATTCAACGTAGCCATGACCAGATATGTCATGATGACATTGAGAAGTTCATTCATGAGAAACCATCGTGTGGCCGTCCTCTACCATGTTAAAAATCGCATTGACAGCCCCCCTGCCCCCCAAAACGAATTAATATCTCAAATTTTTATTTTAAAAAATCCCTTCACCCTGCCCACTTCTGCATACACAGGCCTACTCCAAAATCAATGCAATATCAGATGTTCCCACTCAATTGTCTTTGAAATGGGGTAGAACAATTGCGTGTGTGTGTGTGTGTGGGGGGGGTTAACCCCACCCCACACCCACTTGATCGGCCGCCTATGGGCCTGACATGTATGACATTAAAACAAGAATACACCTGTTTCAGTCGAACCAAGGGTTAATATCACCAACAGGAACATCAGTGAATGTCCGCCATTCAATTAAAATAAAAAATTGTGAAATAATTTATTTTGCATGTTCCAATAGTAACCCTATGGTCTACAAAACATATTGTAGGATTTTAATAACCCCCCCCCCCCCCCACACACACATTCCAATGAGTCACACACATTCCAATGAGTTATGCACGCCGAAACAACCAAAATTTGATAAATCTAAACGTTATCCGCCTACCTATCCCTACGTGGTGACCACACACGCCACCCAGAGAGTGAAAAGTGAACTACGGATTGACTTAGTGACCTACTTTTGCCAAGCTTGGATCGTTGGTTGTAACACATAAGGTACGTTACATGCATTCCTGTTCATTAGATCTATTATTTCTAGGAATGAAACTATCCCTCACGACTCATTGTTTACACTATGTGTGATAAGTATTTCCTGTTTACAATACATTAATTTATTAGGTGATACGGTGAACTCCCATGTAGTTTGCAAACACAAATTTTTTCAATAACAAAATGGCGGCCACCAACTTGCCGCATCCTTTGCCACTGATTAGAAACCTGTTAGGCCTATAGCGTTACCATATATGAGTTTAGAGCGTAAAACAGACATATATCCAGTGTCCGCACCAGATAATTTAGGTGTACGGTAACGATTTTGGATGGTTAGTTTAGTAAGAGTCCGACTCTACCTGTATGTGTTATATGGACACACAACGGGTTGGGGGACACAACGAGGTGGGAGGCCTCACACCCCGTCCCTGGGTGACGGGATGTGTAGGCTCCCACTCCGTCACTCAATAGTGCTTCGGGGCCGTTTTGACGGGGCCGTTTTCAGGAGGATGGAGTCTTTATCTTAATGCATAATAGAGGATCGAGTTCCAAATGTAAACATGGCCATTTCCACCAATTTGACAACATTTGGGCTCCTAGACACCCGCAGAATACCAAAAAATAATTTTTACTTTCATCAGTTGATTTGTTATTTTCTATCAACCTCATATATATGCACATTAAACTGTCAAGTTTGGAACCATTCTGATTATTAGTAATTTTTTTACAGGGGGGTCAAAAATAGATCCCAAATATGTAAAAATGCTAAAAATAGCATTCCGAATAATGGTACATATTTCTACATAAATGAGGATTTAAATTAAAAATAGATAAAACAAATATGCACATAATGTATTGCACTATTTTGTACTTGATAGGTCTCGACATAAGGATCATAACACCTTTTATTTGGTGAAAATATTCAAACTAGAAGAAAAGTTACAGCCAAATAACCATTCAGTAATGGTCATGATAATGGCAGCGGCAAGGGTGACAGGTCATTGACCCTCTGCCCACATTATTATGCATGTATACACATTATATAACTCATTATATTTAGAATATATATAACATTTATTACCCTTGTTTACTTTTTTAAGTTGACTTGAATACTTGAATTGATTGTCCCTGTCCTGTTTAAGTATTTAGAGGCAAAAATTTTAAACATAAAGATTCTGATATTATATATATGTGAGGGATACCATTTCTGACATTATGTGACGGCAGACGTGACGTAGACGACGTGACGAAGACGACAAAATGACTCGGAAATTAAAAAAAACGATTTTTGCCTCCAAAATGGGATTTTGAAATAAAAAAAAAAAAAAAATTGGGCTAAAAATGCCAAAAATGTTGTTCCACAGGTTGGTAGAACCATCCAATCAAAAAAAATAATCAAATTAATGATAATTAACTTGATTTAAGCCCATTTTACCCCTTTCCACGGTTGGGGGCCAAATGTTGTCAAATTGGTGGAATTGGCCACATATAGGAGACAAGAAAAAGAGCAACGACTAAACAAAGAACATTGGTTTAATTGTATGTATGTATAACTTGACTGGTATTTTGTAAATAACTTGAAACTGTATAGCCTAGTATAGTATAGCAGCGTTCGAAAAATGAGCTTGCCCTGGCCATTTGGCAAGTTAAAGTTGTGACAGGCAAGTTGTTTTGGTCATGAGCTTGCCCGCCCGGGCAAGCTATAATTACAGCAAGCTTCTTGTGTTTATAATTTCAGCAGAAATCTTTAAATTCCCCAGTTTGATTCCCATTAACGATATGGAAAAAACCCTTCTACTAGTCTATATTACCTACAACCTACTATCTTTCATTTCTTTCACAATTTTTTAAATATCAATATCATGTCATTATCAACTTAAATTAAACTAATTGTATGCATTTTATCCTATATGTCTTAATGATACATAGCACCATGATCTAGAAGCTTTCTCTTACCTGCTTAATTAGCATCGCATCAAAAGTTAACATACCAGTACGGAATCAGATATATTTTTCTAAATAATAACAATATAATTATTAGTAATTACAGTGTTCTAACCAGACATTTTTGCCAGATCGGGGGCATATTGAGATCCAAAGTTGAAACCAAATTCTGCCACAATATTCTACACATGTGTTCCCCCCCCCGCCCCCCACGGAAATCATTTGAACACATACTCTTAAATTCTAAATGGTGCATTCCGGTGAATCTGAGATGACTGACTAGTATATACTTGTTAGTCCAAGTATTTTAAATGGCTGTAAATTGTACCCTGTCACAGTCATAATCAATTTCGAAGACTTTCTGGACTGAAGGTTTTCTAGTTCCTGAGGTCCATATTTGATCAAACTTCCAACAATTTTCAGGTATCCCACGAATTCCACAATTCCAGAAATTCTGGTGGGCAACCTGATTTTGTCACTAGCTTGCCCGGGCGGGCAACCTGCTTTTATTCCTTATTTCGACCACGGTATAGGATATTTGTAAGATTACATTATTACATTGTATCACCAGTAGGGAATGACCTCAAGGGGAGGGGCAGGGTATTAAGGGAGAGGGAGAGGTTGGTTAGAAAAGCTTTCGAAAATGTTTGAAACATAATTGATAATTGTATTCATTGTAGAATGCATGTTAGCAGATCATTAAATAAAATATTGAATCGAATGTAATCATGTAAGTGTACATAAGGAGGAGGGGTCACAGAGAAAGAGGAGGGAGTAAGGAGAGAGAAAATAGAGAGAGTGGGAAAGAGATATGAGAGAGAAGAAGAAAGAGGGGCAGGTGAGAGGTGTAGGAGTAGGCAGATGGGGAAGGCGGCAGGGGAGAGGAGAGGGGGAGGGAGAGAGTGAAAGGGAAAGAAAGTGAAATGAGACAACAACAAAAACATGAAAGTCATTTGCCCTTAATGCCCCTTTTCAATTTTAATTTCAATGAAACCTTGAGTGAGAATTTACAAACTTTTAATTTGCCCTGTGTTGTGTTGAAAATAAAGTTGAATCTTATGTAATTATTTATGCTTAAGGTGTCTGCAATGATCCTTGAAACTCCTACAAGTCTATGCTATAAATATTTCTTAACTATACCAGATTTTCCCACAAAACCGTCTACATTTTTTAGTAACTCATAATCTTTTAATTCCTTATTTAGGTGATCGCACCCAAACACAGTGGTGCTACCCTAGGCCGACACTAGGAAATGGACAAAATGACAACAAAACACAGAAGTACAAATCTGGGGCTTGGCAGTTTAGATTGCCTTGTTGGTAACTGCAAAATGTAAGTCTAAGGAAATGTTTCTGTTTTAACTAATAGGTTGACCCAGGTCTTGACCATGTTTTACCTAAATTGTAACTAATCTGCTGCTGTAATTCCTTGTGAGTCACATTTGATTATTTAGTAGTTGCGTCATGGGCGATTTTAGGTTTGAAATTTTGTTATTTTTGTTAGGTTTGTTATTTTGAAACAATTTCCTTATGTATGTACCCTTTACCAAATATTCAACAAGATTCTTAGTATATTGCAACTCTTCAATGAATAATGCATGAATATGAATCATCCTTGTCAGTGGTCGAAATAAGGAATAAAAACGGGTTGCCCACCCGGGCAAGCTACTGACAAAATGAGGTTGCCCGCCAGAATTTCTGGTTGTCCCCCCCCCCCGACACCCACCCCGAAACCTTCCAGTTAGTTTAATTTTTTTAATTTTTAATTTTGCAAAAATTGGTCCTATAGATGGCGGAATTCATGGAATATCAAAAAAGGGTTGGAAGTTTGAACAAATATAGATCTCAGTACTAGGCCTAAATATATTTTAATTTAATTACAAATACCCAAGGCCTTAACATGCATATCTAATGTTTATTTAAACTTAGTAATGGCCGCTTTAGAAGACTTTCCAGCGGAAAAATCTTCGATTTCCAGGGTAGGGGAGAATCCCCTACACACAAAAATTGTTGGCAGAATTTGGTTTAGATCTTAACATGCCCCCGATCTAGCAAAAAAGTCTGGTTAGAACATTGTAAAAACTAATACACCTTTATTATTTAGAAAAATATATCCGATTCTATATGGTATGTTATTTTTGTATGTGATGCTAGTTAAATCTGCACTCTCAGCTAACGTCGGTCAAAAACTAAACATTTTCTACTTTTTGTTCCATTTTCCCCAACACATCTAAATACATTTGCCCAAAATTTTGGAGGATTTAAGTTATGGTATGTGTGAATTTTGTCAGATGGGTTCTGTCGAAATAGCTGAGAATGCAGCTAGGTAAGGGAAACATAGGGATTTATATTAGTTAGGGATCATATATCGATACACTATGTATCATATTGATTCATAGGATCAAGACATATAGGATACAATGCATACAATTAGTTCTAATTTAAGTTGATATGATATTGATATGAAAAAATAATGTGGAAGAAATGAAAGCAGGTTGTCGGTAGAGTTTAGGGTTTCTAATATCGTCAATGATGTTTTGAAAAAAATGGGAATCAAACTGAGAAATTCAAGATTTCTGCTTAAAATATAATGAACATAATATAAAGAATCATGCAGTAATTATAGCTTGCCCAGGCGGGCAAGCTCGTGGCCAAAACAGCTTGCCCGCCACGATTTTCACTTGCCAAATTGCCCGGGCAAGCTCTTATTCGAACGCTGCTTGTAATTACAGTGAGAAGCTAAAGTAATACTAGAATTGCCGACTACTGTAATGATGGTAGGATTCCTGAGTTAAACTGGTTATATATTGAAAAGTTCTATATAAATCCGGTCTCACATCCTTGTGGCAGGAGGCATAGTCCATGAGCCAGGGGGGTTGGTTGGTACCAGTTGGGGGCACTAATGCTATCAATGTTTTTTAGGTAGACACATGTCTAGGGGTCATGAAAATGCATGATAGCAGTTTCAACACAGTAGCTTAACTCTGGTATGGCCGTTTTAGTAGCGGCAAGTAGCATAAAAATGACGTCAGAGAAAAAACAACATATATATTTTTTTTAACAACATAAACCCATCCAAAGTCATTCAAATTTGGTTTCTAGGGGGTTTCAGGGATGAGGAATTCATTTACGCCATTATTTTTCTATTCCAAGGTCAAGGTCACCTGCTATGACCTAGGTCAATGTTAAAATTGGGCTAAAATATCAAAAATGCTTTATTATGTTTCTCATAACTTAAATTCTATGGCAATAATGGATAATTTGACAGTGGATTTACTGACCTGCATGTGTTGACTCACTCTGTGAGAAATTATAGAGCTCTGTGATAAGTATTTATCATGACAGAGCCATTAGCATGACCTAGTAGCATAAAAATGATGCCGAGAAAAAAACACCATGAATATATTTTTTAACAACATAAACCCATCCAATGTCATTCAAATTTGGTATCTAGGGTGTTTCAGGGATGAGGAATTCATTTAAGCCATTATTTATCTAATCCAAGGTCAAGGTCACCTGCTATGACCTAGATCAATGTTAAAATGGGGCTAAAATATCAAAAATGCCCTATTATGTTTTTCATAACTTTATTCTATGGTGAATATGGATGACCTGACAATGGATTTACTTGACCTGCATGTATTGACTCACTCTGTGAGAAATTATAGAGCTCTGTGATAAGTATTTAACATGGCAGAGACGTTAGAATGCAGAAAAGTCTGCTATGATGCATAAAACATGTGAGGAAACACAGCTTGATATTCATAGCATCCAATATTATTACTTTGTAGTTAACAATAGTTGGATGATATTTTCTAAAGTTAATTATTCATTAAGGGCACAAAAAGGATTTTGCTAGGTCGAGGTTGAATAAGAGAATCTAGGTCAACCATGTGAATTAGGTTACATTTCACAAATCACTGTACATGTCCATGAATACTGAAGCAAATAATAATAAATCGACTGTTGTTACTACACATTAGCCTACATTTACATTAAGTTACATTTTAAAATTTAGGTTATTGAACAGTAAAAAATTAGAACAATGAAACCACATTTGAATAGAGAGAAAGGAAACACACTAACATCAAATTGTGACAAGTTCTCAGTCCCACTCATCATCATCTGTTACATCATCCTCTTGGTCATTAGCACCATCATCATCTGTAATCTGGTTTTGGCATGTTTGCAACCTACAAACCGTAGTGCACTTAAATCTGTTTGTGATGCATTGGTGGTCTGTTGGTTTACCTTCCCTTTTACATGAGCAGGATAACAAGTTTAGAAGAGCCTCTGTCCCTCAGTCCAGTCTACAGTCAGTGTGCCAACCATTGCCCTTTGGTGATGGAATATCTGGACATGGTTCAAGACAGCGTTTCCAGATAGCTGCTTGATAATTGGCTTGTAGTAAATGCTTTTGCAAGGAGGCAGCACAAAAAGGCAACTGCCAGGACTCAATGCCTCCCTTCTTAATGGTGAACCATTGGTACCTTAGATCATTGATGTTGATTGTAGGAGTCTGGGCATTATACATTTTGCATGTGAATCATTGGAGTTTATGGAACAAATCAGTTGACACAATCCCATTTGTTACCAATTCCTTTGAGTATCTCTTGGTAGACTGGCTTTGACTTTACCAGCTTCAAGGCAGATACCTTTCCATGGCCTGCAAAAGAACTCACAGTGTTGCATCCTGTAAAGTCATGCAGCCCCATAGGGGCCTGTGTCACATCCCTCCCCATACTCTGCGCTAATTTGTTGACATCAATGAATTTGACATGGGATCTGGTCCCAGTTTTCTGGTACATTTAAGCAGATATTTTATTGCAGAAGCTGACACACAGGACTGATACATCTGTGTCTTCAGAAACTATGATGGTTTTGTAACCTGAGTTTGAAGCATGGGCAGAATGGAGTAGAATTCAAGTGTCTGCTTCTTCATGGGTGCATCAAAGCTCATCAATAATACTACTACCTCCAGCAGTCCAGTTGTAACAGGTATCTTTACCAAAAACCTGCTACCCAATGAATTTGTTCCTCTTGTTTGCCATGCTCCATTCATTGGTGAGAAATTTGATAAGGCTCTGTTCGTTTGAAGAGTTGGCTAGGAATCTCCTCCACTGATGTATGCTGCAGCCAGGTGCTATGACACGGAATGCAGTGCCTTCATCTGCACCACATTTTACCCTTTCATCATTCTTTATTGAATCATTCAGATAAGCATAAAAAAAGATATCCATTAATTCTCTGGCTATCAGCACCCTCTGCCAAGAGAAAAGCCTGGGCATAGTTTGCCAATTCAGACAATGTTTTTTTTATCAACCTTCAGTTTCTGCACAATACCCATTAAATCAATAATACAAGCTTTACCGATGCTGGCTAGGTATGACACTTGTTGGTTGCACATTCTTCTGTGATTCTTTTGTTGGTCTTTCTTAAGGCTTCTTCAGCAGCTGCTAGTGCCCATGGTAAGGGCCCAAGTGGATACGACAAAACTTCCTTCATCTTGAGATCACAATGAGATCAACTGAGATCAACTTTGGTGGATTGCTTTCAAGCCTTTGCTTCCTAAATGTTGTATATCCTTCCTCTCCAATTTTATGTGCATTTGATAAGTCAGACTTTATTTCCTTCTCAGAAACTGCACCAGTAGACACATTTACCAGTTCCTGTAATTTATCCAGTTGACTTCAAGCATTTGCATGAGATTTTGTACATCATATTCGTCTTGATGCATTCTTGTCTTTTGTAAATCTTTATGCTGTCCATTTAACTCATCAATATTTAGCATGTCCTTCAACAGCCGAAAAAAGGAGCTCCTGTATTCTGCAGTAAGGTGATACTTCCTAACGGCACCATGCTTTAAGCTGAAACACCTAGTTCCCCCAGTTTGGGTGTCCTTATTAACTGTTTCCTCTATGGTGTGATCCACAGGAATCTTTCCAAATGGATTAGAGGGACCTATCTTTACTGAAAAGCCACAAGACCTTAGATACTCATGGATGCCAGGATTAGTGTCAGGCAGATTGGTCATCTCAGCATAGTATGCAGCCATGTGCCGAGCATAGTTTATGTTGTCATAAGCAAAGCTCCATGGCAGCATTGCTCAGACTGCAACCAAATTTAGTGTCCAATCTCCTTCTTGAGATGCTCTTAAAAAGGTGAGCATTATTTCAACCATGTCAATATATGACAAGCAAGTTGATAATCAAGATATTTCATGATAATCTTGATTATGTGGTTGCATGATTTCCAACAACTTGGGAAATCATATTCTGGCAAGTGTCTTGACACAGGTCTTTTATTTGATCTATGGCAATATCAGAACGATGAAATTCTTGATGATGATGCTTCTCAAGCCATGATGGGAAATCGCTTGTAGAATCTGATAGCACAATTGTATTTACAACCCTCTATTACACCTGCTACTGATCCCTCTGCAATGACTCCCAACTCAATACAGAGGTCTTCAACCCTGCATCACCAAACCTTTGTGATTTCCAATTATGCCCTGCAAGGTGCAAATGGTATGAAAAATGCCAAGTTGTGGAATGATGTTTGGGAATTTCTCTGGATGAAGCCACAGAATTTTAGATGCCTTTGCATAGAGTGCCTGATCAAAAACTACCGCAATGATCTCAAGATGCAAAGATGCCATTATGCGGAAATATCGGTATGACAACTACAGCAACATTTTGAAACAGTACTAAGAAGTTCAATCCTGTCCAACTTGCGAGCAAGTGGTCTACAGAAGACTTTATCCTGGTTATATCACAAAGAAGGTTATTTTTCTTGGAATCACTCATAACTATTGTTAACAACAAAGAAATGATATTGGATGCTATGAATATCAATCTGTGTTTCCTTGCATGTTTTATGCATCAAAGACTTTTCTACATTCTAATGGATCTGCCATGTTAAATACTTATTACAGAGCTCCATAATTTCACACAGAGTGAGTCAATACATGCAGGTCAGTAAATCCATTGTCAGGTCATCCATATTCACCATAGAATAAAGTTATGAAAAACATAATAGGGCATTTTTGATATTTTAGCCCCATTTTAACATTGATCTAGGTCATAGCAGGTGACCTTGACCTTGGATTAGATAAATAATGGCTTAAATGAATTCCTCATCCCTGAAACACCCTAGATACCAAATTTGAATGACATTGGATGGGTTTATGTTGTTAAAAAATATATTCATTGTGTTTTTTTCTCGGCGTCATTTTTATGCTACTAGGTCATGCTAATGGCTCTGTAATGATAAATACTTTTTCCAGAGCTCTATAATTTCTCACAAAGTGAGTCAACACATGCAGGTCAGTAAATCCATTGTCAAATCATCCATTATTGCCATAGAATTTAAGTTATGAAAAACATAACAAAGCATTTTTGATATTTTAGCCCAATTTTAACATTGACCTAGGTCATAGCAGGTGACCTTGACCTTGGAATAGAAAAATAATGGCGTAAATGAATTCCTCATCCCTGAAACCCCCTAGAAACCAAATTTGAATGACTTTGGATGGGTTTATGTTGTTAAAAAAAATATGTATGTTGTTTTTTCTCTGACGTCATTTTTATGCTACTTGCCGCTACTAAAACGGCCGTACCAGAGTTAAGCTACTGTGTTGAAACTGCTATCATGCATTTTCATGACTCCTAGACATGTGTCTACCTAAAAAACATTGATAGCATTAGTGCCCCCAACTGGTACCAATGACCCCCAAATCAGGGTGCTGGCTCATGGACTATATTTATCTGTCTTATTTATAGGTGGCAATTCTGGTGATATTCAACTTGGAATCAAACTAGTTTTCTTCCTGACCATCGTCAGTCTGGATCTGTACCGCAGAGAGAAGAAGGTGGATGTTTTTGCGGTATCAATGGGTATGTTTGCCATTTTATTCTTTAAAAAAAAAGAATATTTTAATTTAACCAGGTTCAGATAAAGAGTGGTTGCAATTTGATTTGCAAAGTATCGCAAAATTTCCCTATGAAATCGTCCCCACTTTCATCCCTGGTATAGGAATACTACAGGATACATGAGAGTAGGGTTGCAGATGGGTAATGTAGGATCACTACAGTAAATAAATTTTGTCATATTTTCAAAAATTCTTATTCATCAAAATTGTCCTTAAATGAATATCTATGATGTCAAGGGTCCTAACCAGGATTTTTTCTCAAGTCAGCCTCAGTCTCAGTCTCATATCAGTCTCAAGTCAAGTCCCAAGTCTGTGATCCCAGCCCTTGTTCTTGCCCAGCTGGAGAAACACATTATTGGCCCGCAGTAAGGCTTAAAATCCCATGTGTTATATTACAGTTAAATATCAATATGGTAAATTGTCATAATATTATCCATTATTTCTGTATGTAGGCTTGATGTATATCGTTTATATTTCAGACTAACATGCAAGATTTGGACGAATGGACACATGTAACATACCTTTCCCCCATGAAGACTGGCTATATAACAGAACCATTGAATTAGAAGGTAAACATATATAATTATGGAGTGTGATTGATGTAAATTTTGGGGCGATATTCTTAGTTTTCAAATCTGAATTATTTATTATTGATGTTGGACCCCTATTTTGACATTGTATAAGTACAAATCTTCATTCCATCATCTGTGACATATGTTACATGAAAATATCATTTAATTAGAATAATTAAAATAGTAAATCTGAGACATTAATTTGAGTCATGATTTCTTTTTAATTTCTGATATTAGTGTGTTCACTGAATAGTCATTCCAGTATTGAATATATGTTGTGTATGTACTTGCCATGTTAAAAAATATATTATAATAAAGTTCACTTTCTTATCATTTCAGGAAGTTTGGCACTAAAGAACAAAATGATTCATGATATCTAAGGATGGTTTCATCATAAATAAAAGGTTATCATTCCTCAACGTACCTGCCATGCTGATGGTTCTGCACTTCAATCTAAACACTACATGCAACTCCAACTTACCATGCTACCGCTACCATGGACATTCATCTCAATTAACCCCCAAAATGGTTCAAAGTCCAGTTGGCTGAATAACAGTTTTACTTTTGTGATGACAGCAAGTTAGCTGAGGTACATCTCAGAGAAATGTTAGGAAGAGTATGTACCAGTCTCTTACAAATTATTTATCAAGGTGATTGGAAGTTTGTAGAAGGGATATGTGACCTATGGGACCTGTCATTAAGATACATTAACATAATTTAGCAGATTTGAGATAGTTCATCAAGATCTCCATGCACCAACTTTTTTGTGTGAAAATGCCCGTTTTCTCTGGAATTAAAATATGGCGAGGGTAATATCATCACTCTGGGTTATGTTTTAAAGGTAATTTAGACGTCTACCAATTCAAAATTGTCATTTTTATCCAAATTCCGCAGCACTTTGTTTTAAAATTGAAGGTATGGCTGATTGGCGCCTTGGCGAGATTTGTCAAATCTGGAATTCGCCGCACTGAATAACGCTTAAACTTCAAAGATTTTCGAAATTCTTTCACTATTTATTTCATCTAGGAACATAGTTATGTCATATAGATGACAAGATTTAAAAATTATTCCAATATTTAGTGATTTTAGACCCGTAATAGTGATGCCAATTCAATTCCTATGACGGACAAGAATTTGGACTTTTAACGATTTTCAATAAAAATTGTTAGTGTTTTACAGCCAAACAGGTGTCATATATCTTTCATAATGGTTTCCTTAGGCTGGACAAAGGTTGTATTTAACTAGATAATTCTGAGATATTACTTAATAATTTGATTTTAACTGGATTTAGGCGATTTTGAAATTGAAATTCTGTCGAAATTATTCTCTATTTGGCCTTGGCATCTGATCTTCTATGCATCAATGGTTCGTTTCAACAAATGGAATATTATGATATTGCTGGAACAGTATGATGAGGTATATGTTTCCTTCATGTTTCAAAATGGTTAGATGTTATAGGTCTGTTTAGCTGGTTGTGAACTCCGATGGTGATGACATTGTGTTCTTATTAGATTGTTCAGTGAATTCTGACCTCTCCATAGGCTCCAAGGTTATTTTGTATTGAAAATGTATTGAATATTTTATTTCTTAGGTCTGATCGATTTCAAAGTTTAATTGGATGACAAACTCAGATATAGTTCTAAAGTAATGATTCTTTCTGCTTTATTTGAGTACAAGGTTTAGGTATTTTGATCATGTTATAGAGTTTATATTGCTCAAAGAGGAGAGGAGAGATTGGCAATATTTGGTTTCAATGCATTCAGGCTGCCATGTTGCCGACCAGCTAAAATGATTTTGTTTTCATTGAATAAAGCCCAGACATTAGCATATTTCAATATTATATGTAGAAATGATTGATTCTTACAACTGGAATATTTTAAATTCCATCATGATGTTATGTATAAATATGGTATATTGTACAAGGTTAACGTGTTTTTCTGATGTTATGGAGTTTATATTATTATTGTATTTATTATCTGCTATCAACGACTGGAATATTTTTTAATTTCATGAAGTATTTATGTATAAATATGGTATATTGTACAAGGTTACAGGGTTTTATTCAATGTTATTGAGTTTATATTATTGTATTACCCAAGGTTGTGTGCCATTATTGTTTATGCGTCTTGACAAATGTATGTTGTCCAAAGCTGGTGCTGATATCAAGCAGTATTACCTGCAGAGGAAATAACCTCTTCTTTACATTGATGTGATATGCAAATAAATAAGTAAACTGTATATAATGTAACCAGTGTCTTGTCTTCTCTTGCTTCAATTTCACCGATAATAACTCATCTCTTTTTGATACAGCATAGTACAGTACAGTATAGTAATTGCAATATTATATTGTATATAAACAAACCATAATTAAAGCTAATAATTTCCGTTTTCACCCCCGCAAAATTGACCATCCCCGTCCCCCCTGCGAAATTGACCACCCCCGTCCCCCCCTGAAACCTGGCCCACGACGCTCCCGCTGCGCTAAAAATAGATTTCTGAGTGCAAAAAAAGCCGGTTCTATTGCAGTCACATTGCGTTTTCATTGCGCAATGGCTATTGCGGTCACATAGCGCAATAAGTGGTTACACCCATTGCGGTCACATTGCACAATCATTGCGCTATGTGAACGCAATAGTGAGTGCAATGATTGCACTCAAATGCCCATAGGGAAGGAGAATTCATTTCTAACAGTTAACGTAAGATCGTTTGTGAATTGTACAATCTTCGCATCATTTTCTTCAAGATTAATACCTTGTATATTTTCGCTAATTCTTAACTGCTCAGCGAGTCTCTCGACTGCAATTAAAATTAAGGAAGATGATATTGGGTCCCCTTGTTTGACCCCCTTTTCAACAGGAAACCATTGAGAAGAAAAACCGTTATTAGTAAAGGTCGCTTTTGAATTAAAGAGAAGGGTCTCAATCCATTCAATAAAGGTATTATGAATATTGTGCGATTCTAACACTTTTCTGATAAAGGACCAATCTACAGAATCATATGCCTTAGAATGTTCTACAGAAGCTATAATCCCAGTTTCCTTCTTATATTCCAGAATGGAATGAATATCATTGATCTTTCTGATCGCTGTCCCTATAAATCTTCCCTTTACAAAACCGAGTTGATCCTCATTAATAATGTTAGGAAGAGAGGACGCAAGTCTGTTGGAAATGGTTTTAAAGATGAGTTTATAATCTAAGTTAAGAAGGGTAATTGGACGTCAATTTTTTATCAGAAGTAAATCGTTATCCTTCTTGGGAATGACGCTAATGACACCTCTTTTTTGGTTATCCATCATTACACCGTCGACCAGACAAGCTTCTAACATACTCATAAACAGCGGTTTAACTAAATGGCATAAATACTGATAAAACTCAACCATATAACCATCGCATCCAGGCGATTAGCTTTTCTTGAAAGTTTTTAACACTTTTTCGACTTCTTCATGAGTTATTTCTCTACATAATACCTTGTTGTTCTGCTCATCAAGTTGGACGGCATGATCTGGGTTACAAAATTCTTCACCAGCTTTGGAACTGACTGGTGCTTTTTTGTAGAGAGAAGAATGATAGTTTTTACCTTCATCTAATATCTCACTCTGTTTAGAAGTGACAGAACCATTTACATTGAGAATTGAAATTACTTTCTTCCCAGCTTTAAACTTTTCTAACGCGCAGAAGTATTTGTATGGTTTTTCTCCTTCCGTGGCCAATTTAGCTTTTGATCTTATTAGAGCTCCTTCTGCCTTCACCATTTCTATTTCCCTTAATTCTTGAGAAATGACTTTTCTTTCATTCACTTCTTCCATAGTTAACCTTCTTTTTTTATCTAATACATCGAGTTTCTCCTTTAACATAAGATTCTTAAGTTTTCTACACTTCGCCATCTCACTACATCTGGAGATTGCAAGCTCTCTGACTCTAAGCTTAAAGAATTCCTATTTGATTTTAGGACCAAGTACTTCATTCATAGTACGTTCATATTCTCTTTCCACATTATTCACAAAAAATGTCATCAAGTAAAAGTTTGGCGTTAAATTTCCAATAACCCCTTCCTCTGGCTGATACACCCATATACATATCGATCCTAACTTCATTATGATCAGAGTGGATGTTAGACACAACTTCACATTTGTGAACCCTATTGGACATGTTATTGGATACAAGAATATAGTCAAGTCTAGAATTTTGTTGCAGTCTTGACCAGGTTATGTCCGGCAGGCCTTGACTTCTTGCGCTGACGATGTCGTCTAAGTCTAGTGCATTAATGAAGTCAGCCAGTTTTATTACTTGCTACACTGGACGGTTTGTACGTGATATCTGCGTTCAGATCTCCTAAAACAATTAACCTGTCATACTTGATTAGACTTAAGATGTTTTCCACCTTATTTAAAAAGGCAGTCTGTTCCTTTGGTTTGTCATTGTTTGGGGCATACACAGTTAGGATACAAAAAACCGTGTTATTTATATTTAATGTAAGGTGTAACCACCTTCCATTAGGATCAGCTTCATAAGAAGTAATACACTTTTTTAAGGATTTTGGAACAAGAAACATGATTCCTCTCGATGCTGAGGTGCCATGTGAAAAAAGGAGTTGTTCTCCCCACTGGGATTGCCATATTTTTTCTTTCTCCTTCACAGAGTGGGTTTCCTGTAGGGTCACAATGATATCCTGTAACTGGCTAAACTGGGAAAATATGGCTTTTCTCTTTCTGGCGTTATTTAAACCATTTATATTAAGAGAAATTAGCTTAGTAGAAGTGCCAAAGTTTTCAATATCAGTTTGCTGCATTTTTAACTACACAAGGAACACAACTATTCACTTCTAGATATCTTATTCACTAATCGTGCTCTTGGCCCGATTCCATGGACATTTCCTTGGTTGCGTCTTGTGGAGAATCTCTTCTAATTCCGTCATGGACCTTCATCCACATTTTTCCGACCAAATTGCCTACGGAAGGCCATATGCTCACATCTAAAACATTGGGGTTGTCGAGACCTAGACCAATCCCCCATGTTTTGTTGTTTGGGGATGCTTCCCCAATGACTCTGTCTCCTGTTGAATGAAGATAATCTCTTACTACGTGGTGTCTTGCCTTTGATCGCAATGCCTTAAGCAGGACCTCCTGCCTATGGATGGGCCATCTGTGTTTTTCATCAAAAACATTCCCCATAAACCTCTTACATTCCACCCGGTCTTTTGTTTTTAGGGCTAATGCAGGTTTGAGGGGTCACCAGCAATCTTGGCCTTTTGGTGGAATAGGTATTGTTCTACATGGTCGAAACTGTGGCCGTTGAGAAAGAATGGAGAATTATAATGGTTGGACAATGGGTTGTCGGACGAGAAGAAAACTATCGTGTTATCATCTTGTATCTTTGAGAGCTGAGAAAGGAGTAATTCAGTCGGGACGCCATCCAACTGGTCGTGCCAGTTGTGAATGCCGTTGATCTTGATGTTGGAGCCGAACACTTTAATAAGTGCGTTATCAGCACTCACCTATACATGGGTCAGCTCTTTAGAAAATGTACAATTAATCTTCACCAATCGTCTCAAATAACCAACATTTAAGACAAAAATGAGGTAGAAAATACGGTTTAACATGGCAGAACAGATGTATTAAACAAACACTTGAACCAACACAAATCCAAATGTACTCAGATGAACCCGGTATTCATCATTTTTCAGTCTAATTTAGCAGGAATTTACTTGATGTATAGAGCTGCCGATTGTACATTTTCTGACGTTCTGACACATAGCCATAATTGCGATATTATGGGATGCTTGTAATTAGGTAGTATGTGGGTCAGATTTTCAGAAAATGTACAATTTGTCTTCACCAATCGATCTTCTCACATAACCGAAATTTCAGACAAAAATAAAGTTCAAAATACAGTTCAACCTAGCCAGACAGATTACTAGAACCAATGCAATGCCAAATATACTCGAATTTACCGAGGATTGCCCAAATTGCAGCCTAATTTAGCAGAATTTACTAAATGTGTAGATCTGCCAATTGTACATTTTCTGACGGTCTGACCCATGTGGTGGTTGTCGTAAAAGGGTTGGAACAGACGGAGAATGGTGATTCCCAATCCGTTAATTAATAAAAAAAAATGTAATTGATGCAACCCCAAGACAGATCAAGTCATTACTAATTAGGATCTGAAAAGTTAATTTAATTAAAAGAGGTAATGTGATTAAAGAGAGTCCAAAAAGAGACTGACGATTTCTATTAGTGGTTTTGGCCTTAAAGCGCTTGAATTCTAATGAAATTGATAGTGTTTCCTAGATTTCATTCAATTCTCATTTTTTCTATCCAAACGTGTATTGTAATAGCGGAACTCCATTAGAGGAAAAACGGCGGCGACAATTTTTGTTGTTGCCCACTAGTTCATTTCATGTTTGCAATGAAAACGCAAATGGAGGAGTGTCAGATGTGTTACCACTTTCTCTGGAAACTGTTGTTCCTGTATGGATATTTGTTGCAACAAATTAGTGGGCAACAACAAAATTGTCGGCGTCGTTTTTCTCTCTAGTGGAGCCGCCCCATAATGGTAGAAACATGTGACTAATAGTGAGGTTCAGCAAGTCTAACCTATACATAAACGTAAACGTATCCGTATCTCTGATGATACAAACGTATGTCAAAGGAAGAAAGAGGTTCAGCAAAACATGGCGGAATAAACGTAACGTAACATATCAAGCAAAATATTTCATCTCACCATGTATTTTCTATGCATAAAAATGCGACGTAATTCACAGAAAAGATACGGATACGGTTACGTAATTTTGATACGTTTGCTTGCGGAACCTTGCTATAGCTTGTTACAGACGCACTTACATTTCCCGATTAGGGTAAAATCTTTTATAACTCTTCAAAATATAGTCTACTCCATTTGAATATGCTATTCATGCATATTATATATATACGTTATAATTAATTATTTTCATCCAGATATTTCAGACATCTAACAAAAAATGTATTTCAGACATCTAGCTTAAAAGGTATTTGAGTCGTTCACCTTGCCCTCGATGTATCAGTGCCCTGTTTTAATATCTCTTGAGTAAATTGATTTGGAAAAAAGGTATTTCAAGCCAACGGAATTTGTCATGCTCGTAATTCATTTTCAGTCTAGGCCCAAACATGAGAGAATCCCTTCAAACGAAGGGACAGCCTCTCGCCTCAAACCGCAAAGTGCCATTATAATTCCATTAAGACCGCAAAATGGCATTATATTTCCATTAAAACGTCAAGTCCTAGGCCAGGAAACCAATTAGCGAAGTAGGCTGACATACCGTTCTCATCTGATCGGAGGATTTGGACCTAGAGTCTTTTACTAGAACGCAGGCCCCCGATGATCAATGAGATTGTCAAATATAAAACACAAATTGGTCAGATTTTCAGAAAATGTACAATTTGATTTCGCCAATTTTCTCGAATAACCCGAATTTCAGACGAAAATAAAGTTCTAAACACAGTTCAACCAAACAGATAGGTAGAATCAATGCAATGTCGAATATACTCGAATTTACCTAGTATTGACCAAATTGCAGCCTGATTCAGCAAAATTTACTGAATGTGTACAGCTGCCAATTGTACATTTTCTAAAATCTGACCCAAATAGTCAGATCGTGACATACCTGCTGGGGAACTATGAACTAAAGGATTTAGTTTTTACTCATTGTATTTATCATACAATCAAATTAAACATTTGGCAGCTTATCTATAGCAAACATGTTGCATCAAACAATATGGGTCAGATCTACACATATATTCAGTACACCCTGTCCAGCTTCTGAAGAACCCGGACCCCAATGCTAGCCTATACCGGTACTCTTTGAAGTCTGGGTCCTACAGAGGCTGGACAGGGTGTAGAACCTGGTAACCTAGACTGACAAATAGTCAATACTAGGTATATCTGAGTATATTTTGTATTGCCTTGATTCAAAATATCTGTTTGGTTTTGTTGAACGGAATTTTTAACCACATTTTTGTCTTAATTTGGATTATTTGAGACGATTGTTGAAGGCGAATTGTACATTTTCTGGCGATTTCACCCATATAGACAACATGTCAAGATCTCATAATAGTACTGTTTCTCGGATTTAATAAACAGAGATGTTTAATCTTTAACGTTGCAATAAGATATAAAAAAAATAGAAAATAAGAAACTTGTAGACTTATACTTTAACCTGGTGATGTATCAGAGCTTGAGTCCTACATTATAAATGGGTCAGATCTTCAGAAAATGTATAATTCATCTTCACCAATCCTCTCAAATAACCTAAATTTAAGACGGAAATCAGGTTCAAAATAAAATTCAACATAACCAGACAGAATTATTGAATGAATACAATACAGCATACACCCAGATATACTCAGTATTTTCACTCTAATTTAGCCGACTAAATGTGTAGATCTGTCGATTGTACTTTTTTTGAAAATCTGATCCAAATGTGCATCTTGAACCTTGTACGAAAGAAAAATTATGTCCAAAATACTTATGCAAGCTCAGAAGTGTAATAGAGTAGAATACAATAGGGGATTTGCATAGCCACCATTTTGAATCTTCATTCGCATGGAATTATGGGAGTGATGGTACAGTCTAAAATCTATAGAAAACATGTCATGTTCAGCATGGACTATTTATCAATGCTCTAATGTCAAAATTCATGTGTTATCCATGTTTCCATAATACTAGTTCCCATCTTTCCCATCATGCATTTGGCTTCCATTGATCATTTATACAAGCTCTGATATTGGTGAAAACATTCTTACAATTTTCGATAAAAATGTTGCCAAATATTAGTATGTCTGATTTCAACAGAATCCATCCCAGCATGCACTGCAGTAGACATGCGCAGTGAGACATGCAACTCCCCTATTCTAATCTCACATAGTTCCCTGAAGAATCTTGGTTTATTTCTGCCTTCTATGAACACATGTGTTGCTTCTAAAGATAAGTCCTTAAATATGCAGGCCTAGGACTCTATTCAAATCCATCCCACCCGATTTTCCATTATAATTGCAGGTACTAGAAAAGATATATTAGTGTCAGATTTACAGAAAATGTACAATTGGCAGCTCTACACATTCAGTAAATTCTGCTAAATTTGGCTGGAAAATGATGAATACCGAGTATATTTGAGTATATTTGGTATCGCATTGATTTAAAGTATCAGTTCTGTTATGTTAAACTACATTTTGAAGCTCATTTTTGTCTTAAATGTGGGTTATTTGAGAGGATTGGTGAAGGCGAATTGTACATTTTCTTAAAATCTGACCCATTAATTAAACTTTGTCGTTTGTTTCAATGTCGTAATACCTTTTTCACCTACCCCTACACATTGAATTCATAATTCACATATCCCCCGACAATACTGTGAACGTAGTAATATTCACGCAGTATTTATTTCCGCTATTTTAGCGCACATACCTTTGTGGGTGAAAATATATCCTGTGTGAAAGGTATAATTATTGCATAAGCAAGGTGTGAGGCTTTCTTGCTGCTTGAATTTAAATCCGCACGAAATGATGTCGAAGTACTTTGAGCACGGAGATTTATCCGCACGAAAATAAGTTACGTTAAGACTACTTGTTTTCACCAAGTTATATATTGCAGAGCCAAAGTGATTTAATGGGTGATTTAATGGGTACTTATTTACACGTCATTCATGCTAATAGCTATTGTTATGATACATCAGAGAGTCACAACAATAGGGGACTTGCATGTGCCACTGCGCATGTCTGTTACAGTGCATCCTGGGATGGATTCTGATGAAATCTAACATACACAAATTTGGCAACATTTTTATCAAAAAATTGCAAGAATGTTTTCATCAATATTATAGCTTGTATAAATGATCTATGTTAACCAAATGCATCAAGGGAAAGATGGGGACGTTTGAACATTGATAAATAGTCCATGCTGAACATGGTGTAAAATTCTGGCTTAAACTTTGCAAAGTTTGGAATTTATTTTGGAAGTCTTATTCAGAAGTATATCTGCCACGCCCCCTACTGACTCAGAGACCCAACTACCTTTCTTCCCACCACACACTCATGAGTGTCCTTCTATTGTCCAAAGTACACGCCGTGGTCCACATCACTGTTATCTTAAAATTGATCACGTGGGAGGGAGGGGAAGGGAAAAGACCAGCAGGTCAGCAAGGGGAGGGGGTACTGATTAAAAGCGGGAGGTAGAGGGGAGGGAAGATAACTAACTGACAGGGACATTTTTTTGTTCAAATATTTTTATTTGCATACAGGGAACATCTCAACTTACACTGTTTTTCATAAGAGCCCTGTATCTATTATGTACAATTTGTCGCAGGGCATATGCAATATACCTTCTTATTTCATTCTTTTATTGAACATGAAACACATAGTATCTAGTGAAAAAACTAGTCTGGTATTCGACTTCATACAAAAATGAGTTGATGGTGGGTTCATGAAACATGAATGGTCATTATACGCGCGGTAAACCTCTCCTCTCTCACCTGATTGCCTATTACGTAACCCGCTCATATATAAGCTGGCGCGAGACGCACGTTCAATCACTCTATCGGTTTTCAAAGCTCGGGCTGGTCGCTACACTACGTTGGGTCCAAAAGCTTTGCTGCAGTCACGCCTCACCATGTCTGACGAGGACAAAGAGACCCCACCTGATAAGGTCGGAAAGAAGCCAACTTTGACTCAATCTGTGGCACTACTGGCCACCAGATTTGACGAACAAGCTACCGCCAACGAACGCCTTGCAGCCGAGATTCAAGGCCTGAAGAAAGCCTATGCAGAGAAGAAACGGGAGCCTAGCCGCAGCCATTCTCCTACTAGGAAAGGTAACAAAAGTTCATCTCGTAATAGGTCCAGGTCGGCCAGCTCCCGTCCTAGGACCAGTTCCCCTAAACATAAGAGGTCTAGAAGAAGGGAACGTAGGTCAAGTAGTGAGTCTAAGGCTAGCTCCCGTTCAAGTTCGCTTACATCGATAGAGAAAGATTTATCAGAGGCTGAGAAAATGGTGTCTCCTACTTTCAGCAAGCATAAAGGTAGATATAAACGCAAGCATTCTGACAATACCAAACTGTATAGGCCATTTGCATTTCTCCCAAGAGATATTCAGAGAAGTATAAAGAAAGAGTCCCACCCCGAAGACTTAGACTTTAACATGCATGTATGGGGCCTTACTGAGATGGCTCTGCAGGAGGATAAAACTCGTGAATCGCGTCGAATTATCTATCATGTTGGTCAGATTGCTGAAGACAGCGAAAGCCACGAATGGCATACAGTGAGAAAGTGGTCCAATGCGGTCATCGCTAATATAGCGAAGGGCCGCTGGGCCTGGACAGACGACGATAGAATCGCTAGGGAACGCGTTAATCAATACCTAAAAGCCAAACCGTCCAAAATATCTACCAAATCGATTCCCTGTCCTGAATTTAATGAGGGTAAATGCAAAAGCAAGTCAGCCCATAAGAATAATAACATTGAATTCAACCATGTGTGCTCATTCTGTTCGGCCCTAAACGGGGCCGAATATTCTCATGCATCTAAGGATTGCAACCGGCGGCAGACCGCCATTCATGCAATGAAGCAATCCAATTCTGATGATAAAGCAAAGTACAAAAATAAGGGTAAACCCACTGATAAGGAGGATAAACACCCATCAAAAAACTATTAGGTCCTACTTCCCCCGCTCTACCCCTTGTGACTATCCCTGTATACAATGCGACATTGGAGTTAATTGATAACGGGGCGGGTGTTGGAGATGGGGGAGAGTACTACGACATTAATGGGGAGCATAACAACGTAACAAACCCAGCTAACGAAGAAAATATATTTGAAAAACCAACAAGTCAAATACTTAAAGACATCGCCTCGGAAAGGTGTGAGTGGCCACACTCCACCACTCAAAGTGGTTCTGAAACCATCGCAATCTATGATATTGTAAGATCGTCTGGCTCTCATAATGCATACGGGGCGAAAATACCTATCCAGTCTTCATTGGATATAAATAACTGGCGTCAACTCGCCACCGGTCACAACGATGACCAGTGGCTAATCACGTTTGTACAGTTCGGTTTCCCCCTTCAATATAGAGGCCCGCCACCCGATACTAGAAATACAATAACACCTAATCATAGATCAGCCACTGAGTACCCCGAAGCGATCCAAAGCTTCATTGATAAAGAACTAGATTGTAAGGCTCTGAAGGGACCATTCCATGATCCTCCATTCGCCCCCTGGGTAAATATCTCTCCCATTATGTCAAGACCTAAAAGTGACCACAATAAGAGAAGAATCATCATTGACTATTCATACCCTGACGGCAAGGGAATTAATGCCGCCATTGAGAAAAACTGTTTATTTGGCACCTATATATCTCACCGCCTCCCCACAGTGGAGATGGCAGTCGAGGCTGCTCGCAAATACAATTTCAACACCTTGCTATCAACAATTGACATTGAAAGGGCGTACAGAAATTTTACAGCGTGTCCGTATGACTGGCCCCTACTGGGAATTAGACACAATGACCAATACTATATAGACACCGCCATGCCCTTCGGGAGCAGAATGTCGAGTGTCTATATGCAACGAGTGGCTAACTTTATCTCAAGGGCTTTGGAGAAAAGGGGTATACTAACTATCATTTATCTCGATGACGCCATTACAATTTCTCCCCAACACGTGGATGCTCACGCACAATTTAGAGAGGTCATATATCTGGTTCGCCAACTAGGCCTCCCTATTGCGTATGCCAAAACACAAGCCCCCACGAAAATCTGTAGATTTCTAGGCATACAAATCGACCTGTCGGAAATGTGTATTCGAATTCCCCAGGATAAAGTAAATGATTTCCTCACGAAAATAAACGATTTCTTGAATAAGGACCATATGTCTCGCACCCAACTTGAAAGCGTAGTGGGATCAATTAACCATACGTGCGACGGCGTGTAATGAAGAGAGGAAAGCAGTAGTGCCGTTTGGGCGTGCAGAGCAGTTTAATAAACACCCTAACAAATACATATAATACATAAGAAAAAATTTTCAAGCGAGAATATATAGTTCTTCACTAGTCGAGTGAAACATTTGAACTGGCGAACGTGGGCGTGGCACTTGACGAGGAAAGCTTCCATGCGCTCCTATTGGTTGAGCGCGCGTGGAACTCCGAGTGACGTCATAGTCGGAGGTAAACATATCCACGTGGGTCGCAGTATGGGCGTTGTGATGCCAACTATACATACGTGCGACGGCGTGTAATGAAGAGAGGAAAGCAGTAGTGCCGTTTGGGAGTGCAGAGCAGTTTAATAAACACCAAAGGCCCAAACACACTACAATGACGATGAAATCAAGGCATCCACTTTCAGTTCATGATCCAACGAAGGAGAAATGTATTTTTCCACACAAGAACTACGCCATTTACCTCGGTTTTTTATGTCAGATAGGCACGCCCCTTTTGAAGCCATATATGTCGCGGAACCACGCCTCAGGGAGTGCATAGATATACGCCCAGATAGTCAAGCTCTTGAGCACAAATCTGATAATAAATTGTTAATATAGGCATATGAAAGTACAGATCCATCTGGTAAAGTAAATGCACATGACGATGCCGGAATCGATGAGTATGAAAATATCTTTTTCATGTAATAAACCGCACAGAGCTCCTTAGAAGAAGATTTGGCTACTGGGATCACAAAGGGGGTAGACGATGTCTTGGTAGACCTAATCACACACGCCATACCCCAACTATGGAAAGTAATA
The DNA here is from genome assembly GCA_942159475.1 of Sthenelais limicola. NCBI lineage: Eukaryota > Metazoa > Annelida > Polychaeta > Phyllodocida > Sigalionidae > Sthenelais > Sthenelais limicola. The sequence continues at coordinate 38,058,954 of OW804097.1, read as the reverse complement.
TCTTTCCTCAATAATGAATGGTCAGAAATGATGACATGACCCACTCTCAGCATTGTGCGGAATAAAAAAATAAAAATTGACCAAGCAAAAAATTGCTCAATGTCCTTCAAGTTCACATAATCACGGATTTTTATGAGATGCATAGGTAGAAGAGGCGATGCTGGGGAGACTGCCGCCCCTGGTAGTTTGGCGATGCCCCTCAGCAAAGATTTTACCACAGGATGAGAAATTGAAGCACAGGTAATACCTCGAATCTTGGCCCCAAATGATACACCACATAGGTAGGTAATCACAGAAGAATGTTTCATTATTGTCGATAAATATGCTGCATACATACACAAAATGTCTGTAGAAATACTCTGGCATATAATGTCATTTTCTGATAAAAAATCAGAAAAAACCGACCACTGTCTAGTTCTTTGTGTGAGAGTCGACGATGTCACAGATAGGGTTTGTAGGTAGTTGACTCTTTCCCTCCATTTGCTGAGCCCTAGGAATATCAGATAAAAATCTTTCAGAACAACACAACCTGGCTTGGGAAAGACACAACAAGCTTCCAGGTGAATTATAAATATATGGCAGTCTAGAGAGAGTATCCGCAATAAGATTATTTTTTGTGTTAATATACTTAGGAATTAATTCCATGTCAAATATAAATGTCAGCCAATATAATTCGTACAACCACTGCATGGCTAGGGGGCTAGAGCTAGAGCCATTCGTGAGCATTGCTATGACTTGTGTATTGTCAATGAAACATATTACAGCTTTTCCTCTGAAAAATTTACACCATCTCCTCACGCCTACCAAGATGGGATACAGCTCCTGGATGTTTATATTTACTGCAATCCCATCTTCACTCGGGCGTGAGACAAGGTGACCACATTCAGGGAAGGAAAAAGGTAATTTAGAGTCATCCCAGACTCCAGCAACCCAGTCGATGCCACAAAATACGCCGAAACCCTTTGAAGAGGCGTCAGATACCATGGGAATATCGCAACATGGTTTCTCGATTAGACGCCTACCATTGAAAGATGCTGCAAACGATTTCCACCACTGAAGATCTTGACGAAAGGCTGTAGAGATATTTGATTGCTTTAGCTTCTTAGCAATCATAAGCTTGTATAAGTCGAACATGCGCCGACAGAATGTTTTTCCTCCCTTGAAGACACAAGCACAATGGCTGACATAGCCACATATACTTTCAAGCTGGGATTTGGAGATTGATGACTTGTTTTCTAACGATTTTAGAATTTTGTAGAGTTTGGCGATTTTTTCCTGAGGCATAGACAGTGTCATCTCCCTTGAGTCGATGGTGAAGCCTAGGTAACGGCATGAAGAGCTCGGGGAAGTAACCTTGTGCCACGCCACGTAAAAACCTAAATATCTTAGGATTTTGACAACAATATCACGAGCATTTCTACACATCTCAATAGAATTTGCACATGTAAAAAAATCGTCAAGGTAATTGATCACAGGAACATGGAATACATTAAGTATAGAGTCAGTGATAAAGTTTGAAATATCATCAAAATAGCAAGGACCTGTTCGAAGGCCGAAGCAAAGTCTATTATCGTAAAAATATTTCTCTTGGCCATTTAAAGTCCATCTGAACCCACAATATATCCTGTGAGCAGGGTTGATAGGCACTGCACGATATGCCGATTTAATGTCTACAACCGACATGAAAGAATTATTTTCTACCAATTCTATGGCATTTTCGATAGATTTGTAAGAGAAAGTACGTACCAGACTCGAGCAATGCTCGTTTACACATACCCCTAAAGGACGAGAACAGTCCGTGATAGGTCTTATACCTCCATCCGGCTTATGTACAGCTCCCAAAGAATGAATACATACAGGTTTAACATTAGATATTGATATGAAACCTTCGTTCAATTCGTTACTAACTATTCTATCCATTTTTTCTTTGGCTTCAGGCTCTAAAATAGAGGCGTAATTTTCACAATCATAACCTTCTATGGGAGAATCGACAATGTCAAAACCGTCACAAATACCGAAATACACTTGAATATATTTATCAACCATAGTATTACCCTGTGCGAATAAAAGGTATGCAAACCTACAAGGCTTTAACTGGGTAGTAACCTCAGCAAGAAGATGGGAACAACTACATGTCCCATATGCACAGCAACCGTAAACGGGGACGATACAGCCACCCGGAGAAATCGGAGCGTTAAAAATTAGGAAATCACCACTATCGGGTGACCCAGCATCAACAAAATCGGAAATATCAGAGAAAATGTCATTGTACATACATTCGGCGACAAATTCCGGAAGATGAGAAGTAATCGAGGGAATATTAGAAGAATTTTCACTTTCACGAAGGGTTGAAAAGTCCACCTTGACAACCTCCTCCGCCATCTTGGATTCACCACTTCCGGTGTCTCCAAGTGAAATGTTCGAATCAACAAAATTCATATCAACACAATTTTCCGACGAATTATGAGAAACATTGTTGAAATTACCCCGATCACTAACTAATTCCTATTTAATACTCTTTCCGACATGGCAGTTTCTCGCTGAATGGTCCGATGACAGGCAGTTGGAGCATTTGTGTGGAAATCCACACGGCGATTTCGTGCAGCCGGCAGCCGAGTTGAACTTGAAACACACCTTGACGTCTTTGTTTACCTTCTTACGAGTAGCCGCTTCGACAGCCTTTTTTGAATTCTCAAAGGCATAAAATCTCAAGATTTCTTCCTGTTTGACATTGCTAAATGCGTCTAGACCTTCCTTGTTCGCCCTGGCTCTCACACATTTATCGTACAGAACACTAGCCTTTAGATTATACACCTGCGATTTGGCCTTCTCGCACATAGTGACTGAATGATTTACGACACCAGCAATCTCGGCGTAGGGGCGTTCATCCACCACCAATTTAGCAATTAGACGCAAGTTCAACAAGAGCAATGACTCAAATGATTCAATATCCTCACCCTTGTCGAGTTGGCTGGCATGATCAAAAGGCTTGGTACGAGCCCTGGACGTAGATCTGGAACGATGTCTTGCACGATGACCAGACCCACGAACATTATAAATAGAACTCTCGACACTCGATGCCCTCGATTGACGCCCAGTAAAATCGATTTCAGGATCACTATCAGTTTTACTTGTTGAAGCTTGAGCACCCAACGGTGACGGCAGCTTGTTTACCACCTTGTCCTCCACGGTACGTACCAAATTTGACACTAGTCCCTCTAACTTTGCCATACGATTGTTCATGGATCTCGTACACGATTCACCAACCGTACCCTCGTGCGATTCTTCACATACATCGCAATGCTTGACTTTAGAAGGCGACATGATGTCCAATGAGTTCAAATACTTGAAAAATTTTCAAGCGAGAATATATAGTTCTTCACTAGTCGAGTGAAACATTTGAACTGGCGAACGTGGGCGTGGCACTTGACGAGGAAAGCTTCCATGCGCTCCTATTGGTTGAGCGCGCGGGGAACTCCGAGTGACGTCATAGTCGGAGGTAAACATATCCACGTGGGTCGCAGTATGGGCGTTGTGATGCCAACTATACATATAAGCAAGGCAGTTCCCCCAGCTCGACTGTTCATGAACAGGTTATTAGGAGCGCTGCGCGAGGTCAAGACAAAGAGGGTCGAGATTGACAAAACAATCAGAGCCGATCTGAATTGGTTCAAGAAATTTCTCAATCAATTCAATGGGCGGGCACTCATCAACTCGAACTGTGTAACAACTAACATTGCAGCCGACTCATGCCTTACAGGCGGGGGCGCGACTGACGGCCATAGGGCCTACATGTATAGGTACCCTAGAAACCTCTCCAATGCATTCAACATATCGCAGCTTGAATGTATTAACTGCCTAATTGCCATAAGAGCGTTTGTCGATCAAGTCGCCCCCGGTAATACAGTCAAGGTTCAATGTGACAATATGGCCACCATTTGCGCTCTTAGCAACCACAGAGGCAGAGACCTAGTCCTAAATGCAGTCGCTAGGGCAGTCTGGTTCCTCGAAGCTAAGAACGAGATAAAGGTCATCTATGAACATGTGCCCGGTGTTAACATGGAAATACCGGATAAACTCAGTAGAGCATTTCTCTCTCAAACAGACATGTCAGCTGCTCGTCGCATCATTGCTGATAATAAATTTGTTATGTTCAAAGTTACTCCTGACTATCATGATTTTGCTGACTATCTATGATCTATTGTAGGCCCAATTGACTATTGGATGAGGAAGGCGGAGACGCGACAACAACAGGCAGTAAGGCCCGGCACACTGGCTAACCATAATGCGGCCATCAGGGGTCTAATTAAATTTCTCGCCCCTCGTGGTCATGACTTTAAAATGATTGATGAACAACTCATCTGTGCCTATATTGAATTTTTAGCAAGCAGGGTCCGCTCACCAGCTACTATTCGAAATTACATATCAAGTCTTTCTGTGGTATATAAGAAAATGGGCATTGCTGAAAACGTTTTTAAACATCACCACGTGCAAAATGCTTTAAAGGCTATAGACAAAACAGTTCGTCACACCCCCTCTCCAGCAAAGGCAGCAGCGCCAAGGGTCCTACTAGCAGTAATAAAAGCAAATGAGGGACAACGTGACTTTAAAACTTTCAAATGCTGCATTACACTTATGTTTTTCTCATTCTTGAGACAGAGCAATTTTTCAGCATACAGGTCCAGAGCATTTGATAAGACGAGACACCTGACCAGAGGCGACATTACGATATCGCAGGATAACATGGCCATCAATCATAAATGGTCGAAAACACATCAAAGTACTACACATAAAGGGACAATCCAATTGCCACCTCACCTCTGTGCCCCGTCTCTGCATTCTCGGAGATGAGGGAGGAAACGCCCACAAGAAACCAGGCCGACCCACTCCTCATGTACAGGGACCGCACACCAATGGCAATGGCGACCATTAACAGAATGTGGAAGGATGGACTAGCGAGAGCAGGCATCCACGATAAGGGCTACACACTACACGGAATCCGTAGAGGGGCTGTGACATTCGTGTCCCAGAAAGACCCGTCAGCACAGCAAAGAATAAGAGAGTTTGGACTCTGGAAATCATCAGTGTTCCATAAATACGAGGACGATTTTGCAACTTGCCCTGTCTTCAGAGCATTATCAAGAGTCTAAATCATTATGACTGGCTATTCTAAGTTTTAACAGACACTCTTACGGCAAAAAGATGTTGATGAAAATACATTACTCTGAACTGCTCAAGACAATCTTATCAAGTTTTATTGTCAAAAGTTGAATAAAAGCTCCTCCAAACATTTATTGTGTGTTTGCGTCGTATAATGGTGGGTTCATGAAACATGAATGGTCATTATACGCGCGGTAAACCTCTCATCTCTCACCTGATTGCCTATTACGTAACCCGCTCATATATAAGCTGGCGCGAGACGCACGTTCAATCACTCTATCGGTTTTCAAAGCCCCACCCGCCCTCACCTATTACTATTATCTGTTTTAAAAAACATGTATAACATACAGGGCTTCTAAGTTTTAACAGACACTCTTATGGCAAAAAGATGTTGATGAAAATACATTACTCTGAACTGCTCAAGACAATCTTATCAAGTTTTATTGTCAAAAGTTGAATAAAAGCTCCTCCAAACATTTATTGTGTGTTTGCTTCGTATAATGAATGAGATGAGGGGAATGAAATAATGATAATGAGATGAGGGGGGTTACAGTCTAATTAAATATTTTCTAATTCGTCGTAGTGAGTAATGGAAGACATTCTTCTTTACGCTCATGTGTGAGTATGATCAATCTGAATGAGTATCCATTCAGCTGTTTTGGATCAAGCTTTTGATATCGATACAATGCAATTAGGAGTATAAAAATACATTTGATAATCAGTAACAACTGAGTACTTATCCCGGATAGACTTATTTACAAAATACACAATAAATACACATCACAGATTTTATAAATATACATTTCAGGTAACAGTAAGATAGCGGTAAATGACAGAGGGGGCAGAGCGGCATGGATATATCCTATGCGACTCTGAATCATCAAGCAAGGTATACATATACATATCGGACATCAGAGGTCATTGACAAGGGGGGCAGAGCGACACAGCTTTATTCCCTGCACTCTGAATCAGCCAAGAAGTTGTGCTAATACAATCTGTTGATTTGATAGCAGGTGTTTTTTAAGATTAGATTTAAATACTAGTGGGTCACCATGGAGTCGGAGATCAGATGGTAATTTATTCCAGACCACTCTGATACTATTATATAAACATTTTGCTTCAACTTCTGTTTTTGCTTGTAGCGGTCTCAGAGTAGGGGCGAAAGCCCTTCTTGTATGTCTCGCAGGTTCATCATAATTATTCATAATATATACTTCTTTATGGGCTAATTTACTGATGTTAAATAAAATCCTATTTTCTATATTCATGATATTACATTCTTTCCATAGTACTTCATTGCGCACATCGTTAAGATGGGGCATGGCCGCTCTCAGAGCTTTATTTTGCAGTGTTTGCAACTTTTTTATATTACATTTATTCAGTCCGTATAGTGAAAATAAACCATAATCGAATAATGAGAGTACTTTGGATTTTACTATGTCTAACGCTGCTTTGTTAGTCAAATTGAATCTGATTTTTCTGAAGATAAAAAGTTTCTGATTTATAACGCTTATTGCATTGTTTAGATGAGGTAACATTGATAAATGGTGATCAATAATTAATCCTAAATAAGTGTACTTTTCTACTTGATCAATTATTTCTCCGTCCAGTTTGATATTAATTGTTTTGTCTTTCATTTTACATTTCTTCTTACCAAACAGCATACATTTCGTCTTCTTAGTATTCACAAGCAGTTTGTTCGATTTGCACCAGGCGCTGAAGATACACATATCGCTGTTCATCTTTGCCTCGCAGTCATTAACACTCTTACCAAAACAGTAGAGGGCAGTGTCGTCTGCATATTGTAGACACGTACTATTTATCGACAAATGTTTAATATCATTAACGTATATTAAGTAGAGCACAGGCCCTAATACAGATCCCTGAGGGACACCGAAATTTATATCAGTAGTATTCGAAATAAACTCATCATTTTTTATGTACTGTTTCCTATTGTCTAAATATGATTTCATCCATTTGATTATACGATCGGAGAACTTACATTCCTTTAACTTTTCTAATAAGATTTCAGGTACTACCGAGTTAAAAGCCTTGGAGAAGTCAATGAAGCAAGCTATGGAATAATTATCATTAAAATTATTTATATTAATATCGGATATAAATTTTGCTAGGCACTCGGTTGTAGAGCGTCCCTGTTGGAAACCAAATTGTTTATCATTCATTATATTATTAATTCGCAAATAGTCATGAATTTGAGCTACTACTATCTTCTCCAAGATTTTTCCGCCAACATGACAAAGGGAAATTGGTCTAGTGTCCGACGGGGATTTAGGGATAGAGACCTTTGGTATGAGTTTCACCATCGATGTTTTCCAGATAGTTGGGAAAATACCAGTTTTTAGTGAGAGGTTTAATAAAAATCTAAATTGTTCATGTAGGATAGAGAAAGCGTCTTTGTAGATTTTAGTACTAATGTTATTACAGCCTGAATTCTTATTACCCTCTATGTCGTGTATTATTTCCTTGAGGATGCTAGAATCAATAGGACGATCAACCCAAGGTGTCGCCACAGGCTCCACAGAGATAGTTCTGTTTATGTCGGGGATTCTTTGATTAATCTCATATCCTATATTACAGTAAAAATCGTTTACCAAATTCACCATTTCCTTCCCTTCTTCTAACTTATCATTTATTGTTAATTGTTTAATTATCTTTTCGTCTTTACCACTGATGTCTCCAACAACGCGCCAGAATTTTTTAGTATCCTTCCGATGAGTGAAAAGTAAGTTTCTGTAATATTCAGATTTCAGTCTTTTAATTAATATATTACAAGCGTTACGGGTAGTCCTGGCACGCCTTAAATCTTCTGCTTTTTTTGTTTTGTTTGCTATTTTGTAAAGTTTTTCTCGCTCCTTATGTAAGTCTCTAATTTCTGGCGTATACCATGTTGGGGGCACCGATTTCTCTTTAAACAGTTTAATGGGCGCTATTTCATCTACTGAATCGGATAATATACCAAACATTTCTGACCAGCATTCATCTGGGTTGTTCTTCATATAATAAGCGTCCCAATTATGTTTTCTCAGTTCCTCATCTAAATTCATTTTTGAATAATTTCTAAGATCTCACCCTCTTATTTGAATCTTGGGCCTAGGGGGGTTCACACGTTTAAATATTATTAGGGTCGGTTCGTGGTCTGACAGGGAATAAGGGACAATGTTAGAGGAGAAATCAATGTTGCTTTGTACTAAAAATAGGTCCAAGATGGAATTCTACAGTAGCCCATAACGCGTAATTTTGTCTGAGGCCACAGACAAGTTATTATTATTGCAGAAATTCATCAAGGCCTTTTTCTTATTGTCATTCACCGAAATGTCTATGTTCATATCGCCACATATAGTAATGTTACACTTCTTATTGGAATTGGCACATACCGATCTCTTGCAGTCCTGTAAATCATTTATGAAAGCATTAATATTGCCCGCTGGAGGCCTATATGCGACCAGAACTTTGAAAGTTGGGGCATTTCCTTTTTTTAGTGAGATAGATAAAATTTCGCTATTATTGTTAGAAACTAAACCTTCTGGTGGCACACAGTAATTATAATCTGACCTGATAAAACAACATACACCGCCTCCTCTTGTACCGTAGCTGCGATCCAATCTTATTATATCATACCCTTTGGTAGCAATTAGGCAGTCTGGTATGCTTGTCTTCAACCATGTTTCGGTGAAAGCTATAATGTCAATATTGTTGGTTAGAATCTCATTTCTTATTACATCAATCTTCGGAATTATAGATCTAATATTATATTGCACCACTTTGAAACCTCTAATATTGTTTAGATCTGACCATTTTAGAACTTTGTCAGCCATAGGAGTGCGTTAAAATATATGACAATAGCTTTGCGCAATTGAACCGATCTCTAGGCAAGGAATTAAGTGCGGTTATGTACACAATTACATTCAACAATAGGATGTCGCAGCTGTTCTTATATGGATTATACTGGGGAAACAACAACACACTTATGTAAGCACTGCATATGACAAATGCCCAACCCACCAAACTCGGTGCCTGGTCGCACTGCGACAACAGGCCCTTGCAAGGTGGGAAGGCATGTGTGCATACAAGATATATAAGATTATACGTAGTGGGAAGATTGTCATTCGAAATTTGCATGGTTATATGAAGACTGATTAAATCAGTCCCAGAACAATATTCATTTATATAGAGGGTCATGGTGGAAATTGACAATTTCAGTGGACCAATGCTTTAAAACAATATCATCGCAATGTATACCGTCAGGAAGTCTCTGATAGAAGTGCCTCATTTTCTTTTTTGTTCGTGCATGAACTTTAGAGAATAGGTTCAAATGCCTGATGCCGCGTTGAATGTTCAGTTCCATGATCGCTTTATTAATACTGGGAATTGCTGTGTTAATGATAGGTTGCAAGGGAGCGTTCCCTTGTAGATGATTCGATTTGTTTAGCTGCACACCGATTAGACCTCCTAGCCCAATGGGACAACTGTCAGGAATATAATTCAAGTTGTCGATCACTCTATTATATCTATTTTTCATTAGATCAACGAGGGCTTCTTCGTTATTATGTGCTAGGCTGATCCTCTTAGATTTAAAGTCTTTCCTACAAAAATCACATATGCCACCTGCAATAATAATTCGATTCGGTTGCTTTGAAAAGAATAATTCACGAGCTTTATCTGTGAGAACACTAAGCTTGGCACCACTAAAACTATAACATTCTATATCCTGATCATGTGGTAAAAAAATCTGTAGTCGTCTGCCCCTCGAGTCTGTTATAACAATGGTTCTTTTATGGGATGGATCCATCATAAATGCCCGAGCTCACCGATTACTTTCCTTGCCTTCTCCTTATCCTGCAAAGATGCATAACTTATCATTGTATCTGTAGTGGTATTGGAAGGATTATTGTATTCTTCCAATCTTCTTACCGCATCCTCAGAATTTACATTATTGATCCTGAATGGACTGTTTGATCTTTTACTCACTGAATCTTCGGAGCTAAAGGTTCTCCCTCTCTTGTTGGTGTAGGATTGGGTGCTATATTCCCATACCTCACGGTTCGTATTCTGGTTTCTATTAGCCGCTGCTCTTCCTCTAGCACTGCTCGGGATACCACGAAATCCAGAATTTCTACTGCCGCCTCTTGCTACCGTTGAGGCCCAGTTGCCATGAGCGCTTTTCATGAATTGCGCTTGCTGTAGTAATTGATATTCGGGGTCAGGGCAAGCCGGAAAGTTATCGGTATTTAGAGAGGGAGCGTACTCGGCGTCTACGTCACAATCCATTGAGCCGGGAGTTGTCTGATCCCTCAAACAGTCGGCTAATCCTTGTGACATAGCAGTTGGAGGAGCTTGTGTTGGTAGTTGGGATTGATTAGCATTTGTTTCTGTTGCTCTAGCTGTGGGGACTGTGATTTTAATCTGTTTTCTAACATAGCCCGGGCCTTCAGTTAGAAAAGATCTATAATCCTCGAGAATTTGGCCAACTGCGTTGTTCCCAGTGCATTTTCCTTCCTTTACTAGCTTTGAATGCATTCCACCGCCGCAAGCCCAAAATGGATCCTTTGTGGCCTCGCAAAGAGGTTTCTTCCCCGTGTCTAATAAAATTTGCTTGAGATCAGGGTTTTGTTGGAACTTTTCTTCGATAAGAACCCTCATAACCCCTATCTTGTCATCTTCCCAACCTGGATCTGCTTTGATTGAGTAAGAAAGCCCTTTTGCCCCCTTCGCATCCTTACTATCGTGTACCTCCTTCGCAATGTTGGGCCTTCCGTGGGCATTTGCACGCGCAAATTGGAACGCCTGCTCGACGCTCCTAAACCACAAACCTTGAATCTTCATATCACAAGGGTAGAAATTGCTTAAAACGCTGAACTCTGAGTGAAAGTAAACTCTTCCCCCGATTTCCTTGGTTTTTGAGTCAGACAATCTATACCCGGGTTCAAGGTGTTCAAGTTGGTCATATCTATATCTGATGCCATTTACACGAAGATGGTCTTTAATAATCGGGCCTACCTGTGTGTCATCATCTGGAATCCCTTTTATATGCTTCTGAACGGAGATAAGCATGTCTTTCCGTTCCTGTATAGTTGCAGGAATATCGGAACTAATGTAGACCCGACTACACCATCTAGATTTTCTTAGAAGGGCTCTGTTTTCAAAGATGTGGTTTCTAGCATCTAGACTAGCGAATTGGACACGGATTTTCCTACTGCCTTGTACATACGATTTGAATCGGTAAGCGCTGACGAAATCAGGCAGGCCAAATTGGGGATTTATCTCCCTGCAGATATCGATTGTTAACTTTAATGTGTTTTCATCTTGGCGATCTCTAACACCTGAGATAATAAGGTTACATCTACGACGATCTAATTCCGATTCCAAGGCCATATTTTCAATACTTTCTATCGTGTGTCTTAGCATACGGTTTTCTTTCTCAATGCGGTACATACGCTTATCAGTTTCATAGCCAAAACGTATAACCTCATCCATTTTCTGCTTATACGCACGCATATTATGCTGAGTATATTCTAAGGAAAGTTTGAGATCTTCATTGGAGGGATGATCATTCGGAATAGCCAACATATCATCGCCGTACAAAACATTCGTGCCAAAATCTTCAACTGGATTAGTTCTACATGGGGCTTTCAAGTTCGCAATAGCTTGGTTTGGTGCGTTAAAAAAACCGTCTGCTTTCTCCTGAGAGATACTGAGTGGGTCTCCGAATTGCATAATGATAAGGTATCGATCAAATCACACAAATAATTTCTCACAAAATAAAGTCAACTATAAAGTCTCCATTACCCACACAAAGGTGTCCCGTCCAGATTGCACTGGGGTGAAGGGGGAAAGCAGTGAGCGATGTTTCAGGTAGTAATCCTATATGATTGGCTTGGTTTGGGAGCTAAGCCAGGACACGTCTTGACTCAACGACACGCTACTCTACTCTGTGAGTGGCGCAAAGGTATTGGTCAGGTGTGACACTGGTCACTCTGGCCTTGTATTCATCTCTTTTAGTCTATTCAGCCCAGGCCCTGTGTAATCACTGTAATCTGTCTAGTATATAAGAATAAAAACTGATTATAGCCGGCCTCATTCTACTTGGTTCGGTTTTGGCTTTGAAACATACATCTCTGTGTGTTGCGTTGATTCATTTCTCGCTCAACTGCTGACCCTAAATATTCATCGGAGAATGACCCTGAATTCTTCAATGGCATGTTTACTATAGATTGACATTAGAACATTGATAAATAGACCATGCCGAACATGGAATGTTTTCTATAGATTTTATACTGTACCATTAGTCCCATAATTCAATGCGATTCAAGATTCAAAGTGGCAGCTATGCAAGTCCCCTATTGTATTTGTATTGCTGCCTTAGACAGATCCGCTAATTCAAACTCAACCATTTGACAAATGTGAGGATCTCATGCTTGTATTTATACTCCTGCTAGCAATTGTGAAGCGCATGATGTGAATGATAATTATCATCACAGCATTCAATTAAGACTATTTACAAAACTTTATTGTGTTGCACACCTGCTGTAGAATTGATGGAAGGTCTCCAGGCATTAATGACATTTGTGATGTGTTTTCAGCAAAATGAGGTAAGGATATCAATGTGTAATAGTAAATATCCAACATATCCCATGCTTTTCTTTTTCAAATATCACTTTCCTTTTTTAAGATATTCCAACACATAATCAATATAGTTTATGGATATATTAATATCTGAAGAGATAATATTTTGGATTTCTTTTTGACAGAAAGATATCTCAAATACCTGAGGGACTCCCTCATTTGTATATACTACTATGTGGTGTTTGACAATTAGCTAGTAGACTAGTACAAATCCGGCTATTCTCATAGATCGGAAATCAGACCAAAGTGAAGTTGGTTATTATATGATTTCTGTTAAAGAATAATTAGCTTAACAATTGTTTTGTAGGTAATGCCCAAGAAATACTGGTTGTGTGTGGATAAATTGCATTTCTTTGTATATATTGATATTTTTTAAATTATAAAATAAACAAGGTGTGCAAGTCTATCCATTATGATTAGGAAAGAGGCGAAAAAGAAAGAGGCGTAATAGTTGAAAAAGATCAGTTGAGATCGGTCATAACAGCTGATGACACTGAACATATGTAATAGGGGAGTGGTAATAGTAAAAAAACTCTATGTAATCGCTTTGTGGTGGTTGGTAATGGCAGAAAATATCTCAGTAATGAAGAAATAGTCGGTGCCATGACACTTTTTGTTCCAGAATAGGAATAGGTGTCTTAGTAATCCTGTACATCCTGTACTGGATTCCTAGTCCACTATTGTAATAATTTGTACCGACCATCCCATGTTTGTATGATGTGTCTCATATGTTTTATACTTTATACTCTCATATCTTATATCTTATACTCTTCAACCATAGACTGTGCTACGCAGCCAAACCATGTAAATGTCTATCCCCAGGGTCAGGGGAACGTATCTTGTACTTCGCATTTTGCATCTTATATTTTACTGTATAGTACATATCTTATAATGTATAACACAACCAAAATTATGTAGAAGCCTAAGGGAACGGCCGGAAGATCTGGGTATAAATCCTGAATGGTACCCAGAGGCCTGTTGACCTGTTCATCAACAGCCTGTAACACACAGATGAATAAAAGATTGCTCTATCTATCTATCTATCTATCTAATGTATTTAGGCTATGCATAATATGTGCAAAAAAAGGAAAAGTCTGTAATATTACATATATCATACAGTTTACGACTATTGGACACAACAAATGTTATCATATTATAGCGGAACTCCACTATAGGTAAAAAACGGCGCCAACAGGCAGAATTCGTCGCCAACATGACTAAAAATTCGGAAAAATTCGACATGACTAACAATTCTAGTGGATGAGGGGGTGAAATAGGTTGTCGGCAACACATTTATTTGTTGCCAACAATTGCAAAATATCTAACTTGATTAGATATTTCGTCGCAAAAAAATTGTCGCAGCCGTTTTTTGCCGTTTTTCCCATAGTGGAGTTCCTACATTAGGATATCTAGCTCTTTCAGTCCTATAAATACATGTCTCGAATTTCAAGACTGTGTATTAAAGAAATCCATGCATTTCTAAGGTCATCCTACCAAGTACAATTAGTTACTTTACTAGTAATTTTCCACCCAGAAATATTGCAAACTCTTATTTTCAAAACAAAACAAATCTTAAAATATAGAAATATTTATTCGATGTCCTACTGTTTACTATCATTAGAATCAGCTTGATCTCATCTTTTCAAATATGATGATATCTCATAATCCATTTATTGCGACTTGTGACTCATTTTGCTGTAACACATTACAATTATCTAATTTCTCCCAATATTCATGTCTAGTTTGTTTATGGGTCAGATTTTCAGAAAATGTACAATTCGCCTTCACCAATCCTCTCAAATAACCCACATTTAAGACAAAAATGATCTTCAAAATACAGTTTAACATAACAGAACTGAAACTTTAAATCAATGCGAAACCAAATATACTCAGATATACCCGGTTCATTTTTCAGGCTAATTTAGCAGAATTTCCGATTTGTGAAGAGCTGGCAATTATACATTTTCTGAAAATCTGGCCCTTATGCTGAATGTTGCTGTTTAGATTCTACAAATGCAATAATTGTACCGATATCAAAGTTCCCGGCTGCTAAGCATGAAACATTGATATCAGGATAATAACTGATATTTTGTGTTCTCTCTCTAGTCATGACATACCATCACACTGGTCATGATACTGAGATTGTTGTGGACGTACAGTTGTGTTTCTGCATTACAGGGATCTGTCCTGCTATTATTCGACTCTCCAATACAAAATCCACAAACATTTGGTATTTGATGTTGTTTTGTCCCCAAACTATCAGGATAAAAATGTGTCATAGTAATTATCCCATATATCCAACATTTTTCTTTTTCAAATATCATTTCCTTTTCAAAGATATTCCAACACATAATCAACATGACTTATGGATATCCTAATATCCGAATGATACTATCTTGGATTTCAGAAAGTCTGAGAATGCCTGAGGGACTCCCTCATTTGTATATATACTACTATGTGGTGTTTGACTATTAGCTAGTAGACTAGCACTAAGTCCCTAGGCTATACGCATAGAAATCAGACCAAAGTGAAGTTTATTAGATGATACATTCCATTTATTTTTAAGAAACATTATTTTAGAAATTGTTTTAAAAGTATTGCCTTTAAATTAACAGCTATGAGTTGATAAATTTCATTTCTACGCATATATTGATATGTATAAAAAATAATGAATAATCAAGGTGCACTAGTCTATCCATGACAGAAAGGAAAAGAGCAAAAAAGGAAGAAATCCTCAGTGTCATATCCAACTGCCATCTGTCATAGCAGCAGATGACACAGGTCATAGGTAATAGGGGAGTCGTCATAGTAAAAAGACTCCTTGTAATGGGTGAAAAGATCTCCGTAATGAAGAAATAGTCAGTGCCATGAAACTATTTGTTCTAGGAATAGGAATATCCAGTCTGTAATAGGAAAAGGTGTCTTTGTAATGGATTTCGGCTATGCGTAATATGTGCAAAAAAAGAAGAAAAGTCTGTAATATTACACAGATCGTACAGATGACGACTTTGGGACGCAACAGATGTCATATGAATGACAAGCTCAGGTCTTCCATTTAATGGGAGCATGAATGTCATGGCTTTTTACATGCAATGCCTATCTCTATTCATTATACATTCTCTGGAAAAGAGAGATATAGTATGAGGCGCCAAGTGTCACCTTCATAATTTAGGCTTTTTCAGGTATATAGACAGACCAAATTAATAAATGTACCAACAAAATGTTGTTTAAACAGACACCAAATAAATAAATGGGACAGAATACATAAATTCAGTGGACAGAATTTATAAATACATGAACAGAATTAGAGGGTGCAATGACCGAATTAATAATAGAGATACCAAACAAATAAATACCGAATTAATGAATAGAAATACCAAATTAATAAATAGTCACCCAATTAAGAAATAGAGGTACCAAATTAATAAATACAGAGACAAAATTAATAAATAGTCACCAAATTAATAAATTCACACACCAAATTAAAAAAATAGTCACCAAATTAATTAATACTTTGACCGAATTAATGAACATAGTGACAAAATTAGAAGACCAAATCAAGACACCAAATTAATAAATGCACTCACCGAATTAGTAGATACTGGCTCCATAGCAACAAGCCTCACAGTAAGCGCACATGGGTCAGATTTTCAGAAAATGTACAATTGGCAGCTGTACATATTTAGTAAATTCTGCTAAATTAGACAGCAATTTGGTCAATACTAGATACATTCGAGAGTATTCGGCTTTGCATTGATTCTAGCAATCTGTTTGGCTAGGTTCAACTGTATTTTGAACTTTATTTTCGTCTGAAATGTGGGTTATATATATATATATAGAATTTTTATTCAATATCGTCATTTACATGAAAAGGACATACAAATCTAAAATTAGTCGTGCTAACTTTAGGTCTTCCGTCTGGCCCTAGAGAGGATTGGCGAAATTGAATTGTACATTTTCCGAAAATCTGATCCACACCATTCAGATCTATCTGATTTGAACGGGTACTTTTTAAGTAGATCCACCGGTTTGCAATTCACTTCATGATTGGGGGGAGAAGAGGGGGAACATAGTTTGTCCATTGTTTTCCTGTATAGGGGAGAGGAACGTGGGAATCAGGGAGAGGGGAAAGGGGTTTAATAATTATAAATTAAACTCATTATATCTTAAAGTTCTTACATACTTCCTTCAATAAATATAACCTTACCTTTACCATAGCCTACATCTGTGTACGGTATAGGGGATTTGCATGTGCCACTGCGCATGTCTGTTGCAGTGCATCCTGGGATAGTTTCTGATGAAATCTAACCTACATATATTTGGCAACATGTTTAACGAAAATTGCAAAAATATTTTTAGAAATATCATAGCTTTTATAAATGATCTATGTTAACTAAATGCATGATGGGAAAGATGGGGACTTGTGTCATGGAAACATGTATAACATGGATATTGACATTAGAGCATCGATAAATAATCCATGCTGAACATGACATGTTTTCTATTGATTTTATACTGTACCATTAGTCCCATAATTCCGTGCGAATCAAGATTCAAAATGGCGGCTATGCAAGTCCCCCTATTGGCCTACATTTTCTATTTCCTGCATGCTGGAGATGGGGGAGGGTGGGGAAGGGAGAGCCTGAGAGGGAAGATAATGTGGGAGATTTTTAATCCTTAAGATAGTGTAAATAGAACATGGTATTTTGTTCCTTTTAAATGAATAGAGATAATTGTACCGAGTTCCATCCACCATTTATTTTATGCCCTTATCAAAGTCGAATATTGATATATGGGTCAGATCATTAGAAACCGTACTGTCGGCAGCTCTGCACATTTGAGTAAATTCTCTTAAATTAGGCTGAAAAACGTTAAATACTTGTTATATATGAGTATATTCGGCATTGCCTTGATTAAAAGAATCTGTTTGGTTATGGTGAACTGAATTTTGAACTTCATTACGGTTTTAAATCTGAGTTATTTGAGAGGATTGAGGAAGGCAAATTGTACATTTTCCGACCATCTTAACCAACATAAACCATTTCGTCGAGTTGTGAATCGCCACTATGTAGCTAAAAGTTAAAACAAAATGATTCTGTAATTGGGTCAGATTTTCAGAAAATGTACAATTGGCAGCTCTACACATTCAGTAATTTCTGCAAAATTAGGCTGCAATTCGGTCAATACTAGGTGAATTCGAGAATATTCAGCATTGCATTGATTCTAGTAAACTGTTAGGCTACGTTTAACTGTAACTTTTGAACTTTATTTTCGTCTGAAATATGGGTTATTTGAGAAGATTGGCGAACAGTTAAGGTTAATTGTACATTTTCTGAAAACTTGACCCAATTGCACTCCATCATTGTACCTCTCATTCAGCATGGCACATGGGCATAAGATAAGATAAGAGGTTTGGGACTAACATGAGCTCATTTCTTGCGGCTGTTACCATGAATTTAGAATATGGATATAGTACTACGAGAGGGTGCTTAGTTTACTAAAAATACTACATAAAATTAGGGAGACTAGGAAAACCTGTGCGAGCACAGATAGTTCTTGAATTGATTATATATTATATATTAATGCCTTTCTTTATCCCTTTTTCCTGAAAATACATTTTGTAACTGTAAATGTTCGATGGAAATAAAGTTATTATATACATAAAATATTAAAGTGACTTAGATATATAGTAAGCAATAAATCAAGCAACCATACAGAGCAGTATGATTTCACATGGATACACAGACATATTTGTAGTTGTACCATACGTAATAAACAATTATACAGTTTACAGTACTATATAGGTCTTCCGTCTGGCCCTAGAGAGGATTGGCGAAATTGAATTGTACATTTTCCGAAAATCTGATCCACACCATTCAGATCTATCTTATAAGTCTGGGTTAGTGCCCTGGGTTGCAATGAATAGAGAGAATAGAACGAGCCGACAATAATCGAAAAGTTATTGGACGAGATTCGTCCACATAAGCACAATATGCTGTAGGCAGAGTGCTTATGTGGACGAATCAAGTCCAATAAATTTTTCGATTATTGCAGGTGTGTTACATTCTATATTTATTATATGGGCATAAAACTTGGTGCATAAAAGTGCATAAAAGTGGCTGACTTGGTGACGAAGTAGTTCATATAGTACGCATACTATATGAATATTTTTATAGCACCACACTTATAGCACCTCTCATATGGAATGCGCATATGATAAAGTACATAATAACAATTACTTTTTTTTACTGTATTTGGGAATGATGTATAACTACAAAATCTAAACATAGATGGTTACTCTATTAAAAAAGTAAAAAGATAAAAATAGAATAAAAGAATGTAATTTCTATTAGATCAACCGCAATCTGAATCTCTGGCTTTTTCTAATGTAATCGATACCTTTAGAGAGTCCATTACCATCTACCCCTCTAGTCAAACAAATAACTTTTACCACGTTCCCATCTACCATAACATCCGATAGCAATCAGTCTACCTGATAAAATACAGTCTCTATAGCCTGAGGAAAACTTGAGTCATTCGGTAAGGCCATGCATTGTGCCTTGGATCCAATGTTCTGCATTACCCTAATTGATTGTTTTGTATGTTATCCCGTTTTATTTGACAAAAACAACAACGACTGGTTTAATGGTAATGGACTACATGTATTTATAAACGATCACAAAGTTATGATACTGGCTCATATCATATAGTAATTCTTTGTTGAGATACCAACACCGCTTATCTTTTAAATTGTCCAGAATTAGGAGGGAAAAGGAGACGCCTAATCTGACCCATTTCCTTAATCAGAAGATCTGCATGAACACTCCTCCTCTTCCCAAGAATACATGTGATGCTGGCCATGCTCTTACAATAAGTTATAACAATAGCCAAGTGGGCACTGCATCGTTAACTCATATAACGTCCTGAGAGCGATAATAGAGGTTGGAGATGATTTAACAGGTGCAAAGGTGAAAGGTGAAAGGTGAAAGGTACAAATGTGATATAGAAGTGAGTGCTCCAGTTACCATTTGTGATGTGTTTCAGAGAAATGAGTCACAAGTCACAAACAATGTATTTTGGCATACCATCATATTTGAAAAGATGGATTCAGATGGTTCTAATGATAGTAAACACTAGTTACACAGTAAACATCCAATAAGTATTTCTTTATTTTCAGTTTGATATTTTTATTTTTGACAAAAAGGTATGCAATATCTCTGGGTGGACAATTACTTGTAAAGTAGCAGAATATACTCGATACATGTCATCATACAACTCAGAGCATTGGATAACCCAAAAATGAGAACATTTGTATAAAGAGATCATGTGAATAAAACAAATTGAAAAATACCATTTTTGAGACTTGTGACTCATTTTCTTGAAACACATCACATATGCCAGAAGGCAAAGGTATCTCAAACAGAAATTAATTCTATAGCCCACTTAAAAGCATGCTTACACGGACAGGCAGAGATCCTGGTTATCCAAGAACGAAAACTCATTTCCTCTGAACCATGAGGGATTATTTTTGCCTGATCTTTACTCTATGTCACACATTATTTGTTTCTATTTTTACTCCTCATATTATGTTAGGCTTAGGCTCTAAATCTCACTTATTATTTTTGTAACAGCAAGCTTTTGTTCCAAGTTATTCCATATTTTCACACAAATATAAAATCAATCGGGAGACTTTGCGGGAAAGGTCAGACCTACCAAAGACTGATTAGAAGTATGCTTTCTGCAGCTTAAGGAAATAAAAGTTCAAATGAAATGTCGAACTCCTTAAGAGCGACTGACATTTGTAGTGAAAACAACAAATACACTACCCCAGGAGAGCCTCAGAAGTTAGACTGACTTGAGGATATTTTTATATCATATGGGTCAGATCTTCAAACAAGAATTTGGTTGTGACCAAGGAGAAAAAGGTTTCCCCCGACTATTCCGTTTCTACTATAGGGCCTTTGTGCCTAAACAAAAAATGCCCCCCTCCCTGCCCCCCTCCTCCTCCGATACTCCACGCGGGAAATTGGATATTGTGCGTTGTCCAGACTCTAGTAACCATGGTGCGTTACTAACGTTGCATAAATAAGAAGACCTCACGACACACATTATTGCGTCGTACTCGGCATCAGTCCTGACACACAGCTATACTTTCCCTGAGATCTAACAGTAGAGTTTCCTTCATATCTTCCTTTTTTGGGGTAGAAAAGCATGGTCTTTCTGAATTTCAACATCTTGGCAATGTATTTCGAGTAGAAATAGCGGTTTTTATTACTTCACGGGAGCGTAATTTCCCCGCGATATGCCGGCTACGACGCAATAATGTAGGCCTATGGTAGGCCCTACTTTGGCTAAAACCTAGTTTGCATTGGTCTAGTGTCATGATCGATATCGATAACAGTGATATAGTCATAGAAATATGATTCCTGCCTAATGCAAGCTTAGACATTTCTCATTCCGATGGTGTATAGGGTTAGGCAATTATTTTATATACAAATGCCTTAGAATACCATATTAGACAAGCCAGTTTTGCACAACGATCAGATTTTTGTCAGCGAAGTCAGCCCACGCCAGCCTGCTATGCCTGGCACACAGCAGGGCAGGCCACAGCAGAATTGTTTTTTTTAACAGTGGGTTTTTTCTAATATTTTCCTTATTTGAATAAAAGTTGTGATGAAAGTACATGCATGGGATGAAAAAAGTATGCTCTTTCTGATTTTCAACATCTCGGCAAAGTATTTTGAGTATAAATAGTGATTTTTTATCAATTTGCGGGAGCGAAATTTTCCGCGATGTGTATGCGAATGCGTCTAAAATTTAGGTGGCAGGATGCTGAGTTGTGTTTTCTATTTATACCCTGAACGCCGACGTTGCTACAGCAGGCAAAAAAGTGGAACCTATATAAGGTTTCCCAGTACCAGGGGGAAACCTTAAAAAATGTTCAATAGGCCTGGTAGTTTCTATTATAGTGAGGAAAAATTTTATTTTCCACTAGCTTTCGAGCTTGTTGGGGTGCTTACTTACAATACTTGATACTCAGATATGTCTAAATGTAGGCCTATCTGAGAATATTTTGTGTTGCCTTGATTCAAACAATCTGTTTGGTATTGTTGAACTGAATTTTTAACCTCATTTTTGTCATAAATTAGGGTAATTTGAGAAGATGAGGCGAATTTGAGAAGGTGAAGGCGAATTGTACATTTTCAGTCAATTTCACCCACATACCCCTGGTTCCATTATATGGGTCAGATTTTCAGAAAATGTACAATTCGCCTTCCCCAATTCTCTCAAACAATGCAAATTGAAGACAAAAATCCGGTTCAAAAGTCAGTTCAACATAACCAAACAGATTGTTTGAAACAAGGTAATGTCAAATATCCTCAGATATACCTAGTATTGACCATTTTACAGTCTAATTTAGCAGAATTTTCTAAATATATATATATATCTGACAATTGTAGGCCTACATTTTCTGAAAATCTGACCCATATATCAGTCCGCTATTTTCACAAATAATGGTATAAATCTAAATGTTTTGCATATACTTCCCTTTTATTTCTATTGCTATCTAGTGGAGGCGTTTGCTTGAAAGGCTTTATTATATGTCGCACATAAAAGGACCAAACAACCCCTAGATACCACCTTCATATGAAACAAAATAATCTCCAATGGAGGTCTCCTCTCCGACCTGCGGGGCCTTATGTTCGTCACCATTTCCCCGGAAACTATCAATAGATGTGGGAATGGGATCCTTACTCCACTATGGCTTCTGGAATTGGATGTTTGTACGCATTAACTCTCAATACCCATCGTCTTCCAAAGGGTAAATCTTCTCTCAAGCTACTCTTTTGACACCACCGTAAGGCCAAGCGTCTCTCCTCACATATAACACGATAGGGGAATTGCATAGCCGCCATTTTGAATCCTGATTCGCATGGCATTTTGGGAATAAAATCTATAGAAAAAATGCCATGTTCTATTGGACTATTTATCAATAGTCTAATGTCAATATCTGATTTCAACATAATCCATCCCAGGATGCATTGTAACAGACATGCGCTGTGGCAAATGCAAGTCCCCTATTGTACAAGGGACCTAACACTAATGCTAGCGGGGCTTTACTGCCTTAACTCGATATGTAAATAACCATTGGAAAAGGGGAATAGTGAGAATGGATGTAGTTACAGGGATACTGGATAGTTCCTATAAGGGTGAAATCGCCAGAAAATGTACAATTCATTTCCACCAATCCTCTCAAATAACCCACATTTAAGACTAAAATCAGGTATAAAATTAAGTTTAACATAACCAAATAGATTGTTGTACATTGAAGATCTGAGCCATATGATATAAAAATATCCTGAAGTCAGTCTAACTCATGAGGCTCTCCTGAGCTAGCTTATTTATTGTTTGCACTACAAATGTCAGTCGCTCTTAAGGAGTTCGACATTTCAATTAAACTTTTATTTCCTTAAGCATACTTCTAAACTAATAATGTATGACATGAGGGTAAAGATCAGGCAAAAAATCTCTCATGGTTCTGAGGAAATGAGTTCTTGGATAATCAGGATCTCTGCCCGTCCATGTAATTAAGTCGGCTATAGAATTTCCAAATTGAGATACTTTTGCCTTCTGGCATATGTTATGTGTTCACAAGACACAAAACTGGTATCTTTCAAAGAGTTTCATTCACACGATCTCTTTATACAAATGTACTCATTTTGGGGTTATCCAATGCTCTGAGTCATATGATTACATGTATCAAATTTCATGACAGCGTATTAAATATATTCATAAATCCATTGTTTGCAACTTATGACTTATTTCTCTGAAACACATCACAATGGTAACGGGAGCACTCACTTCTATATATCACAGTTGTACCTTTCACCTTTCACCTGTTAAATCATCTCCAACCTCTATTATCGCTCTCAGCATGGTATATGAGTTAACGATGCAGTGCCCACTTGGCTATTGTTATAACTTATTGTAAGAGCATGGCCAGCATTGTATGTATCCTTGGGAAGAAGAGGAGTGTTCCATGCAGATCTTCTGATTATGGATATGGGTAAAATCGCCTGACAATGTACAATTCATCTTCAACAATCCTCTCAAATTGAGCTTCAAAATACAGTTCAACATAACCAAATAGATTGTTTGAATCAAGGCAATGTCAAATATACTCAGATATACCTAGTATTGGCCATTTTACAGTCTAATTTAGCAGAATTGACTAAATGTGTAGACTTGCCGATTGTACATTATCTGACGATCTGACCCATAAGCATATAACCCTATACATGTGGAGGGTCTCATGTAATAAGAAACACTATGAAGAACCTTATACAACAAGCCTGTGGCATAAGGTTCTTTGTAGTATTTCCACAGGCTAATTGTGATGTGTTTTAAGAAAATGAGTTGCAAAACATTGAATTTTGAGATATCATCCTAATTTGAAAGGATGAGACCGAGCCGATTTTAATGATAGTAAACACAAGAACATTTTATGAATATTTCTCTATATTAAGTTTGATATCTTTAATTTAAAAAAAAAGGTTTGCAATGTTGTTGGGTGGACAATCATTAACAAAGTAGCAAAATATACTCTATAAGATGACCTACAAAATGCATAGATATATTTAGTACACTGTTCTGAAATTTAGTAAATGTATTCATGCTACAGGCAGCGGTAAGCACCCTAAAAAATGAAGCATTCCCAGTAAGACATCTTGTCAATGAATCAATTTGAAAAATAAATTTAGCGACTTGTGACTCATTTAACAATCAAGGTAATGTGGACATGTGAAAACGTGGGGTGAGCATAAATTACGTTCAGGAAATAGCATTGTTCCGTGTATATTGGGTCAGATTTTCAGAAAATGTACAATTCGCAGCTGTACACATTTAGAAAATTCTGAAAATTTAGGCTGCAATTTGGTCAATACTAGGTAAATTCGAGTATATTCGGCATTGCATTGATTCTAGCAATCTGTTTTGTAAGGTTGAACTGTATTTTGAACTTTATTTTCGTCTGACATTTGGGCTATTTGAAAAGATTGGCGAAGTTGAATTGTACATTTTCTGAAAATCTGACCCTAATATTACATTCTCATTGATCCCAATGGGACATATAGTGGTGGGCCTACTCCAGGGCCGGAAAAGTCATTGACATACCAATTTTATCTCATGTGTGTTTGATAGAAATCCCTCACCCTCTTCCTCTCACTGTCTCTCCCCTCCTCCTCTCACTCCCCTCTCCAACAAGAGTATGGACTTCAGAGAGAAAAACAGGTATGAAAGACAGAGAAGAGGGGGAGGGAAAAGAGGGAGAGGGGAAGTGTTGGGAGAGAGGGTGACCGTCCAGAGGACAGGTACTTTGCTAGTCATAGATAAGAAAGCACTGCGTCCAGATTAATTCCAAATTCAAATGTTAGATGGCAGCTGGATCGAATAGCAGTATTCGGGCCTGCAAGAATTACGCGATGTAGGGATGTAATATAGACCTGTCAGAGATCCATGTCACAACGATCAATCTATACATTTGAATTTGAAATAAGAACTCCTGAACATGTCCTGAACATGTCATAGCAAGTGTATCTAATTGACAGGTCTGTAATACTAGCTGCAACTCATGTCAGTACATGCATTCGCCAATAATCATCTACAGGCTGCTGATATTTGTGAGGTGTTCCAGGGAAATGACTCACAAGTCACAAAAATGGATTTTTAGATATCATCATATTTGAAAAGATGAGATCAAGCGGATTCTAATGATAGTAAACAGTAGGACATTTAATAAGTATTCTATAGTTGCATGGATATGCATGGATGGATATATAGTTAATACACCATCTCTGAATTTGGGACATCCATATGATATAACGGTAGAGCAATTTCTACGAAAAGAGGTAGAAAAGAAAAGGTAGGAAGAAGGGTTTCTTTGTCCCGAATGTTCTCGGAATTTGTTGTTTTACGAACCACTTTACTCATCTGTAGAGGTCTGTCCCCCCTCTCTGGACGAGAGGCGACCAAAAACCGCCTTGAGAAAGGCGGTGCGCAGCAGGCATATTTCGAATCCTTCTGTCGCCCCGGGCCTTCACAGCCATGGCTCAATACCTTCCACATCTCAACCTGGCCGCGTCGTTTTCCTAGTAAACATACCGATAGCCGACATCCTTACCCAGAAATCGCAACGATAGGATGTCCTCTGCAAGTTTTGTCTGAAGAAATAATCAATCTACGCTGTAAAATAGATTTTCGATATTCCTATACTATTCCTATGGGGAAGCGTTGGGAAGTGCCAACCGCCATTTGCGCCACCACGTTGGAGCCCTAAGGGCACCCTAGCGTGATGCAATAGAGCGTGCTCCCCGCACACACGGTGGTGTGTGCGGGGAGACACTAGGTGGGACGGGGCAGGGGGGGGGGGTGGGATTATTCAACAATCTGTAAACGTCAGTCACAAGCACCTCATTTATCACAGGAAAAAACATATTATGGGCGGTTTGATACTTCTGGACGGTCGGCATCCATCCGCATTTTTGTTTACAAAAAGCGTCAGCTTTATATAGAGGTTTCTGAACGATGCCACACAAATAGCGTCCTACGCCCTACAGTACGCCTCCCTACCTTTCTCTGTCTCTTTCGCCCATTTTCTCGTGTAAAGCCCCGCCTTTTTTACAGTATTTCCACTTCAATGATAAAGTTTGACAACTCAACGAGCTCGTAACAGTTTGTGTGTATCTGTAGCAAAAAAACCCTAAAAAGGTAAAATCATTACAACCTTGAGGCATGGGTACACGAACAGTACCAATTCCAACAGAAATCTCAGCCCAACTCTCACGTTTGCACACGGCGCAACATGAACATTGTGAAACAACATGCATTGGGCAGGGGTATACAATCTAACTGTCTGCTGGTCGTTGGGTTGGTTGAACCCAAACGACCACAGCAGACAGCTCAATGCAAAACGTCTGCACATGAAAACCACCATATTCACAACGTAATTAAGTCAGGCCTAGCTTTAAGGCTTCGCCGAGTGGCAGGGTGGGAGGGAGGCTACATGTCCCATACATACGGCTACATATCGACACCAACCACATTTCTTTTATTCACTTTTTCTTCTCCCCTTGTGCGGTACACTTCTGGATGTCGTTGGAAATGTGATTTTGAAGCCTTTTTAAATCGGGATACCCACACTCTATTTATAGCCTGGGAAAGCCCCTGTAAGATACTACGTCATTAGCCACAAGCTACTGCGTCAATTCAAGTGGACCCGACTACATGTAGCAACGAGAAACGAAAATTTTAATTCTGTTTCAGTCTCTATATATTATGCCTATTGGGTGCGCCATTCGTGGAGAAATGAATCAATACTTAAATCATAAGAAATACAAAAAGAATTACCAAAATTTATTTTCAATAGGATTGGTATGTATAAATCAATGGTGGCAGGCCGCTCATGATGGACCTTCATAATAAGAGATTTAGAACATATTTAACTGCTATTTATTAAATATCTTATACATGGTTTTGAGATTTGGCACTTCCAGGGTTTTGAGTATAGGGAAAACTATGGGAGTATTATTTTTCATCTATTTTGAATATTCATTCATCAGAGGGGAGGGAAAAGAGGGAGTGGGTTATTTGAGAAGATAGGCGAAGTTGAATTGTACATTTTCTGAAAATCTGACCCATAAAGGAAATAGAAGACATTCTTTAACAATGCAATGTATCTATTTATATCATAGTGAATGATTGATTGATTTGAATTTTATTTCCATGACTTTCATATTTGATTTACAGGAAATTGGATAATCGTTCTATGCTCAATTACATTTCTTCCGAATAGAACTGACCATCAAGAATTACATACTTTTATGTTAAGTCGTTAGGAGTATAAAATACAATAATAATCATGAAGACTGAACTGTTTTTCAACTAATGAATATACATTGAAAAATGAAATATAACTGAGAAACATACTTTTGAAGTAATAAGGATCATCTTATTAAAATTGACATTAAGCATTAATAAGACGTTATATCTATGATGGTATTACCATATCTGCTAAGGCTTACAAGCTTGATCTATGATTGAAATATATACAGAGTGAAGTTGGAAAACTCAAACAAATGAGGGAGGGAAGTGGGGAATTGTTTGAGATTCAGTTTATTGGGTGTCCGACGTTTCAGGAAACAAGAGTCCTTCATCAACGAAGATTACTTATATCATAGATTGGAGGAGCTAATTATAAAGAATATTTAATTACTGGTCGCTGATTTAATTAATTAATTTAGTTCCAGCTAGGGAGTACACTGCTAGCAGTTTCTATATAATAAGCACCGCGGGGATTCATTGTCTAAACCTAATCCAATTTGTATATTCTACCCCTGGGAGTACTACATCTGGGAATTCCACACCTGGGAGTTCTACATCTGGGTCAGATTGTCAGAAAATGTACAATTCACCTTCACCAATCCTTTCTAATAATCCAAATTTAAGTAAAAATGCAGTTTACCACTATAAAAGACCTATCTTTAATCAACACAATGCCAAAGATACTCTGATATATACCCATTATTTATCACTTTTCTGTCTGATTTAACAGAAGTTACCAAATTTGTAGAGCTTCTGATTGTACATTTTCTGAAAATCTGACCCATCTGTGAATTGATGTAGAACTCATTCTACATCGACCAGACTTACCGTCCATAGAATGAGTAGGTCGTGCCATAAGTGTATTAGTATTATGTGCGTTATTTGTGATCCGTTTTAGGAAAATGAGTCATAAGTCGCAAAAAATGGATTTTTCACCATATTTGAAAAGAGGAGATCAAAGTGATTCCAATGATAGTAAACACTAGGGTACCCAATAAGTGTTTCTATATTTTAAGTTTGATGTTTTTATTTTTGAAACAAAAAGTTTGCAATGTTTCTAGATGGGTAATTACCAGTAAAGTAACTGAATATACTCCAAAGGTCTTCAAAACACAAGAATATATTTGATACAATGTCTTGAAATTTGTTACATGGATTTATGCAACTATAAGTGCTAAACCCTCCAAAGATTAGAACATTTCGATAAAGAGATCCTCTGAAAAAAAAACACTTTGAAAAATATCAATTTTGCGACTTATGACTCATTTTGGAACATATTTTTGTCAAAAAAAGTAAATGTTTCTCTTCATGCTGATGTTTTTATTCTGAATTGTGGTGTGTTACAGGAAAATGAGTCACAAGTCGAAAAAAAAACAGATTTTGAGATGACATCATATTTGAAAGATGAGATCAAGCGGATTCCAATGGCGGTAAACATGAATGACATCTAAGAAGTCTTTCTATATCGTATGTTTGATATATTTATGTTAGAACAAATGTTTGCAATATCTGTTTTGCATTTTCTGCATTTTTTGCATTTTCTGTGTGTATACCAAAAATAACTAAATGCACTCCATAGGTTATAAGGATATATTAAATACACAGTCCTGAAATGTACTACCTAGATTCATATGACTAAAAGTGCTAAGCCCAAAAATTCAGAACATTCCTAGTAAGATATCTTGTGAATAAATCACTTTGAAAAATATCATTTTCACGACTTTCTTAAAACACATCACAATTGTGTTCCTTGTAAACTGAAAAATCCATGAGGATTGCTCTATAATCAACCTCACATACAAAAAGGACTTTTCGAAATGGGAAAATTTATTTAATGATCTCTAATTTTTGTCTTGTCTCCGTTACCAGTGTGTACTTGAGAGTATTGAATATCACTACAATGGTATCTCAAAATCATTTTTTGTGACTTGTGACTCATTTTCCTAAAAACACATCAAATATATAAGTTCCAGAAGTTAGATAATGGTTGTGTGCATAATAGACACATGTGTCACAATGACCGTTCAATTCTTGACCTTTATGAAGCCATAGAGACTGCTGACAACCCACTATATAAGAGTTTTCATTATATGAAGCCATGTAATGCATACCTTAAGGTGACTCTGTACTGATTTACTTTTAAAGAAATTTTATTGAGCTGGTTTTGATGGTACATTGATATTCTCACTGATAGTAGAGTCAATATATAAGGTTTAAACCCCCAAAAAATTGCTACAAAACGTTTTATGGTCGTTTCCTGTACTTTCAGGTGTACTGAACAACATATCAAAAGTAGAGGAAAATCGGATCACAGGAAAGCAAAGCACGCAAAATTAAAAATGCCTGCCACTGCTGATTTTAGGCACCATAACTCAGGGTTAAATCACATGTAATGCCATTGTAGAAATCTAAGGGTATTTGCCCATAGGTTCAGTGTTTTAGGAAGTAGACAAGAAGTCAGATGTAGTTGAAGTTCTTCTGGTTCAGCCCAGGCCAGGAGTGACTCAGTGAGTGCCTGATGCTTCCCCCTTCCGTTTATTTATACTCAGCCAAACCCTTGATTAATGCATATAATGAGCTCTAGGAAATATTCCACTGCCCTACCCTTTCTCTAATTGGGTGAGAGAGAGAGGATCCTGCTTGTCTATGCGCTGACCTCTGCTCCCCATGCAGAGATCATGCGCTGGGCACATGTAAGGTTAGATCCTTCCCTCAGCCTCCCCCCTCCCACCCCTTACTCATAGATCCCAGAGGCTTGTGCCTGCCCCCCTCCCTCTTACCCCTTCCCCCCTCCCTCTTATTAACCCAGAGCAGTGGATACAGTAATTAGGTTGAGCTGGGTGGAGGGTCAGTTCTGACTAGCTCATCTCCCTCCCTTCCTGGTCATACCACATGTGGCGTGCATGACCTGACCATGATCAGAGGCTAATTGGGTCAGATCCCAACCTACAGAATGCAATTCTTTACACCATATCTCAGCTCATGTTAGCACTATATCCATGTATGATGATACATTTCTAGGTTTTAAAGGACAAGGAATCTAATTTTGAAATAGTTTTTATATTTCAAGGTCATTTTCAAGGTCAAAATCCAATTTGGCCACCACCAAGAGATTAGAATATCTCAGCTTCTATCAGCACTATATCCATGTGTAATACCACTTTTACTATCTTTTTAGGTATGAGAATTTGGCTTTATATTATTTTATATTATATTTTATATGATTTTACGGATTTTAGGTTTGAGTAATATCATCTTCATTTAAATTACAGGCCTAAATTCATAAAATATGTTTTGATCTTGAAAATAGCTTCAGAAATGGATTCGCTGTACCTTAAAACCTAAGGAAGCCTTGGGCTAATTAGAGCTGAGATATGACGGGGTGGTGGCCATATTGGATTTAGACCTGGAAGTTACATTGAAACAGAAAGGTGATTCAGAAATGTTGATTTTACCCTAATTTATGGTTATTAAAATTGGAAGTGGTGGCCATTTTGTTTTTGCTTTTTTTCTGTACTTACTTACTTTTGAGTAGGCCTATTTTTTTTTTTAGCTTAGATTGACTCTACTATGATGCTTGTAACTATGGGAACAAATTTTGTTTGAAAATCCGTCCCGGTTTTGTGTGTATGTGTTAAATTATCATTAGATTATAATTAATATTTATCAAGCTGTTTTTTCAAAATAAACGCTGATTGCCATCAGCCAAAGTCAATTTTGTTAGTTCCCCTTACTGCCACTAGGGAGCTTCCAGGGGGCTAACTCAGGATGTGGGCAAAAAAAGAATTCTGATGATAAGTGTATATTATTATGTTGAATGTCTGGGTGAAATCTGATGTCTGAATTCATGTTAGAACCAGTTTTAAATTTCAATAATGAGTCACCTCAAGGCATAATTGGGCCAGGTCTTCAGCAAATGTACAATTCATCTTCACTAATCCTCTCAAATAACCTAAATCTAAGACAAAAA
The DNA here is from genome assembly GCA_942159475.1 of Sthenelais limicola. Taxonomy (NCBI): domain Eukaryota; kingdom Metazoa; phylum Annelida; class Polychaeta; order Phyllodocida; family Sigalionidae; genus Sthenelais; species Sthenelais limicola. Next base: position 38,027,300 of record OW804097.1, on the reverse strand, counting down.
TCAGGTTCAAATACAGTTCAACATAACCAGACAGATTTATTGGATGAATACAATACAGCATACACTCAGATATACTCAGTATTTATCATTTTTCACTCTAATTTAGCAGAGTTTACTAGATGTGTAGATCTGCCGATTGTATATCTTCTGAAAATCTGACCCAATTACAGCATAAAATTCTCTCACCCATAAATATGGAGTTTATTACCTACTACTGTGAGGTGTCAGTTTGGTGGCAGACTTGACTTGGCGGCGTATAGTATGACAAAGATAGAATATGTGATGCGTTGCTGGAAAATGAGTCACAAGTTGCAAAAATTGGGTTTTGAGGTACCATCATATTTGAAACAAGGATATCAAGCCGATTCCAACGATAGTAACTAGAAGGATATCTTATAAGTATTTCTTTTTTTTATCACAAATAAAAATACAAACTTATAAGTTTGATATTCCTATTTTTGAAAAATAAGTTAATATGGAATATTTCTGGTCGGACATTTACTGATAAAGTAGCTAAATACACTCTACAGAATTACCTTAAAAAAGCATGAAAATATTTAACACACTGTCTTGAAATTTGATATATATATTAATACGTGGTCCAGCGTTAGACACACCAAGAATGAAAACATTTCTACAAAGTGATCTTGTGAATAATTCATTTTGAAAAATATCGATTTTGCGACTTGTGCCTCATCTCCCGCAACACATCCCATATATATGTGATGTGTTTCAGACAAATTAGTCATAAGTCGCAAAATTGATATTTTTCATAGTGGGTTATTCACAAAATGTCTTTATTCAAATGTTCGGATTTTTCGAGAGTTTAGCACGTATAGTCATATACATGTATATACCAAATTTCAGGAAATTGTATTTAATTTATCCATGACATTGTGTTTTGAAGGCCTGCATAAAATTATTATGGAGTATATTTAGTTACTTTACTGATAATTACGACTTTTTGCGACTTATGACACATTTTCCTAAAACGGATCGCATATGACGCCTAATAATGATGAGTATTTCAATAATAGGGGTGCAAACATCAACGAAGGCAATGAGGCGTCTGTGCAAAGGGCAGGCCGCCCTCGTATACAATACTTCACATGGTGTCCAGGACGAGTAAAAGCAAGGTTTATGTCCTTGAGTAGAGCTAGCCGCATATTTCTGCCTCTATAATTGACAAGATGCCCCGTTAGTGTATATCGCCTCTGTTAAGATGTAGCCATGACACGAAATAACATCATTCAGAGAAGGATCATAAGGCCAAAAAAAAAAGGTGTTTCCGATTTATCTGGTTGAAAACTAGGTAGGAGGGCAGCGGGCGGCGGGTAACGTTTTTTAATTTTTTTTAGGAAACCACCTCCCAGGAACTGAAAAACAATAGTTGTTTTAAACATGGGAAATGTGCTTCCTTGACAGTTCAGGGTTAGGAAAACTCGTTGTCCTGCTTTTATAAGTTTTTTTTTGTCAAAAAATTCAAAAAAGGTAAAATATGGTAAAAACAAAATCAGGTATGGTCAAACAATTTTTAGGTTGGGGAAGGTTTTTCTAGGTAGGGGGGTAAATCGGAAACATACCTATTTTTTTTGGCCTAAGGATGCTGCTACAGATATTGGTTTACATTGACTTTCCCAATACTCCTCCATTTCTTAGATAAAAATAAAAAACAAATTAGTACTAGGAGCTATTATTTGAATATAAAAGTTGTGGTTGTGGTTATCCTCACAAGAATTCGATCTCTGTCGTCACATATATAAAATAAATGTCATGTGTGATAGGAAAATGAGTCACAAGTCGCAACAATAAGTTTTGAGATATCATTATGTTAAGGTCTTATAATGTCTTGATATAAATGATCTATGAGCAACTCGGAGAACACAAGTGAACGACTGGTCAATCTCTATTTAACTGACTTATTCTAGTATATCAGTACAGAGTCTCACTGGGAGATGAGGGGCGTATCCCCGTTACATGATATCCCGGACAATGGCTTGTATAGGTAGACTTGCACAGTACTGGTAATTAGCGATTTTATAGCTCTAATAAAGAGATGATAAATAATAATTATATAAATATAATGAGGTTATGTAATGTTACGCAATGTCTCATAACACTGCCCTGCTTCTCCACCAGTGTTATATGGGTCAGATCTTCAGAAAATGTACAATTCATCTTCACCAATCATCTCAAATAACCCAAATTTTTGACAAAAATAAACTCCAAAAGGCAGTTCAACTTAACCAAACAGATTACTAGAACCAATGCAATGCTCAATATACTCAAATTTAATTAGTATTGGCCAAATTGCAGCCTAATTTAGCAGAATTTACTAAATGTGTGCAGCTGCCGATTGTACATTTTCTGAAGATCTGACCCATGTGCAGATTATGAGAAGTAGAGAGGAACACAGTTGATTCTCTGACTTACACAAGGCCAAACGTCTTTCTATGTTCCTCTCTACATCTCATAATCAGCAGATAACAATTACATTTGAAAAGTTAAGATCAAGCGGATTCCAATGATGGTAAACACTTGGACATCGAATAAGCTTTTCTATTTTTTAAGTTTGATATATATTCATTTTGTAAAAAGAATTTGCAGTATTTCTTGGTGGGCATTTATACTAGTAAAGTATGTAGTCTATAGAATGACCTTCCGAACTCCAGCATATATTTGATACGCTGACTTGAAATTTGATACATGTTTGCATGGCCTAAAGCACTAAACTCACTAAAAACTATAACATTCCAACAAAGAAATCTTGTGAGTAAATCACTTTGAAAAGTATCAATTTTGCGACTTGTGACTCATTTTCCTGGAACACATCACACATGGCAACTGATTGCAGTGAAACCTCTCTATTGAGACCACCCTAGGGACTGAGGGGAACTGGTCTCAATAGCGAGGCGGTCTCATTAGAGGGGCTAATCTAATAAGAAAAAAGCAATTCGGGACTGAGAGTAACTGGTCCTAATAGACGGGTGGTCTCTATAGAGAGGTGGTCTTTATGCGAGGTTCCATTGTAGTTGCAATTGACAACCTTCTGAGAGGACCTCAGTACTGATATTTGTTGGATTGACGTCAGCATCCTACGATTCACCCAGGAACTCTAGTAGTTGGGTCAGATTTTCATAAAATGTACAGTTCGCCTTCACCAATCCTCTCAAATAACCCTTATTTAAGACAAAAATTAGCTTCCAATTGCAGTTTAACATAACAGAAACTGATACTTTAAATCAATGCGATACCAAATATACTCAGATATACCCAGTATTCTTCATTTTTCAGCCTAATTTAGGACAATTTCCTAAATATGTAGAGCTGGCAATTGTACATTTTCCGAAAATCTGACCCATATCTACCCACAAAATATTCAGATCCACAAAACACATCACACACAACCACACACACAACAACAGCACACCACACAAGAAAACACAAAACGAGACAGCTGGTGTACCGTATGTATGTTGATAGATACTATCATTTCGATGGTTTTAGTTCCTATTTTTAGTTACATCATATAGTCATGCACCTAGATAGTTAAAACCACACTAGACACAGCGCCAGGCAGAATATCATTACAGATGGTGTGAGCTTTGGTCTTGACAATAGTCATGTATTGCTGTATAAAAATGTTGAATAAAAACGATACCAGATTATCATAACTGGAGCACATTACATCTAAATTATTGAACATTCATTTTTGCCTCATTTATTACATTTATTTTCCCAACCTCACCTTTATTCGTGGTTCAAATGAGTTGTAGCGAATCAGCCTAAGATTAGTAAACCCTACTACTACTACTCTCTCTCTCTCTCTCTCTCTCTGCATGATTATGAATTGGTTTTACCTGATGAATGGGTCACACTTTTGTTAAGTAAAATCCCGGGTAAAAATCTTTAAAAATAGGATAAAATAATAATATTGTCCTTGACATCATTACTGGTGTATTTGATGTGCATCAGAACAGTTAGACTTAGAGACATGTACGGAGATGTGATGTGTTTCAGGAAAATGAGTCACAACTCGCAGAAAATGGATTTTGAGATATCATATTATTCGAAAAGATGAAATCAAGCGGATTTCAATTATAGTAAATAGTAGTACATCTAATACGTATTTCTGTATTTTAAGTTTGGTATTTTAATTTAAAACAAAAAATTGCAATATTTCTGAGTGGACATTTACTGGGACAGTAGCTAAATATACTCTATACGATGACCTCAGAAACGCAGGGATATATTTAATACACTCAGAAATACACCCTTGAAATTTGGTGCATGTATTCATGCCCCAAGAAGCGTCAAGTAACCCTAATATGAAAACATTCCCACAAAGTCGTCTTGTGAATAAAACACATTAAAAAATATAACTTTTGCAACTAGTGACTCATTTTCCTATAACACATCACAGATTATCTGAGGTGCCTCCCATGAGTCGACTTACTTTACCAAGAAAAGCCTCATTTAGTGAGAGCGATCAGCCATTGTACCCAAGACATTTTGACCGACTTTACCAGAAAGAAATAAGTCTCTCTCCCAGGTCAAGGACCGCAGCCATTGTGAGAGGCGTCTCCAACAGACAGAGCCCATTGTTGACTGACCTTCATTAGAGGAAACCTAGGAAGTGGGATACTGCCCGCTGGGGAAGGAAAAAACCCATGACCTCCGTTAATTGAGGTAACAGGTGGGTTCAATTGATCCACGCTAATCAGCTTGGGTACCCGGGAGGCAAACACTATATTTAGAAAATAATTAGAAGAATCGATGTCAAAAATAACTTTTGAGCCTTCAAAATTGTTCTTTAACTTGCAAAATGAAGGTATCGTTAGTTTATGATTTTTGAGATTATATAATTTACTGTACCCAGTACAAGATACAATTCAAGCTGAAAAAATTTGTTTTATTTTACTTTAACTTAATCTTTTGACCTATTACTATTTACTTATATTCGTATAATATATGGGAAGAGGGGTTTATTTGTCTTACATGTTCTCAGAATTTGTTGTTTTACCAACTGCTTTTCTAATCTGTAGAGTTCCGTCCACCCTCTCTGAAGGACGTCGTATGTGGTTTGTGAAGATATCTGGGGTGGAAATGTGATTTTAAAGCCCTTTGCAATAGTTTTTTAGTTGTATTCTATACAACTATTTTTAGCCTGGGAAATCCCCTGTTAGGAATTAACAGAGATTGATGTCATGCATTTTCCACCTCTGTGGCAACGTGGGATTCCCTAGCAATGCGTCCTGCAAGAGTCCCTAGCAACGGGAGAGAGAGATCAAAGGGTGAGGGGGAGAGGAGAATGAAATGTGATTTTGAAGCCTTTTTTAATCTGGATATCCACACCATATTTATAGCCAGGGAAGAAGGTATGGTCAAACCAATATGACCCAGAAATGCAAGGGGAGGGTACGTATATAGGAGAGGGGAGGGGAAGGGAGAAGAGAGAGAGGGAGAGGGAAAGAGAGAAGAAGATGAGAAAGGGAAGAGAGAAGGGGGGGATGGCAAAGAAAAAAAACAGGGAGAGATATCAGACGGGGAGGGGGAGAGCGAGGAAAAAGAGAGAGGGGGAGGTGTGGGGGGGGGGGGGGAGAGATCAGAAGGGGAGGGGGAGAGCAAAGTGCGGAGGGGTACTGAATAAGAGAGCAAAGATGCGCAGGGGCACTGAATAAGGCCCATGACATGGACACTTATAGAAATATAAAATTCTACCCTTTCATTCGGAATGTGTTAATCAAAATATTTTTAAATTATTATTGGTAATGTCATCACTCTGGTCATATTTTGGGCTTTATTCCCCATTTAACTAGTATTCCAATTGCGTTTACATTAATCTAATTTGCTTTCATTTCTTCCTAGAGCCAATTATTTGAGAATTTGATATCTACAGTACATCATGCCATCAGTGGAATTTGGACATCAGCCTTATAAGATAATCTGGGTGGTCTATCATTCTGATTACAGACAAGATGTTTGCTCATGTTATAACTCTATTATAACTTGCAGTTGTTAGTACAGTGTCTTCTATATATTGGGAAGCTATTTAGTAGAGGAGAATAAATAGAGTCCGGAGCCCTTGAGTTTGTATAACCGACTGACTATTTTATTATCCACTCCCGATACATTGGATTCACATGGTTAAGCTCACATCCTTTACTTGTCCCCTGCTGCTACCCGATCCTCTCCATTACACTTGCATAGTACTGCAATTAATTATTTATATAGGGGGTAATTATCTTTATTGTTGTTCATTGTTAATTAGATTATTAATTATTATGTGGTTAATCACTATTACGTCATCATTACGTAATATGATATAACACTCATCCCTGATGTCTCCCCAAACCATGCTGAAATTGCCATTTCGACCCTTGACTTATACCCTTTTTATTCCTTGTGAAAATATTGGAATCACACATGTGATATATCAACAGATGCAGAAATTCGTTTACCACAACTTGCAGAGATAAAATTATGGTAGAAGGGTAGAATATCGCTGTATATCGGCTAGGGCCAGGGTGGAAATGATGAATTGATGTTGATAGCATTAAAAGTTGTTGATTTTGATTCTATTGATAACACAAGCTTTCGAGCTTTAGACGCCCTTCTTAAGGTGTGAAGAATAAAATAATTTAAAAATTAGTTTTTATTAATTCCTCATGAAATGGTAGAGATTTGATTGCCACAAGGTCCTTACGCTTTTACAAAAGTAAAAAGCTATCAGGGTTCAATTGGAGGGATGGGATGTCTGGAAACATAGTATTTATGGGCCACAAGGTCCTTACGCTTTTACAATTTAAGAAATTTTCATAAACAGTTGCCATGGCAACTTGACCATCAAACATAATTTCTAAGAAGTGACAGTTGTACCAAACCGTTCCCCACATTGTAAGCTCTGATAGTATGTATACTTTAACTCGTAGAACTCATATACAAAAGTAAAAAGCTATCAGGGTTCAATTGGAGGGATGGGATGTCTGGAAACATTTATTTTTCAAGTATTTATGGGCCTTAATTAGCGGCTTGGGCTATAGCCTTCCAGGAGGGGCATTTCTCAAAGCAAAGCGTAATAAATCAAATCTGAAAATAACGTTTGGCTCTATTTGGGCCGTACATTGACTGAAACGCAGGGGAATGCTATGTACAAATTGTCATAGTAAAGCACCACATGATGAACCGAGCATGCCAGACAGCCACGGTCCCATCCACAGCCTTGAATGACATCATAGTGGCGGACGGGGAACCCCTCAATCCAATCCCCGATCAGAAAAACAACTAAGGACTGTTGCTCATATTGAAGGTACAAACTCCGGGATTATTCCATTAAAAATGAAATGTAGAATCTAATCCTGAATCTAAATTGTCTGCAGTCGTCTTATGGAGGATCCATAAGACTGACTTCAGACCAGAGACAGTTTAGTACCCGGGAAGGTCCCGGCTCTTAGTGACAGGGTGGGAGGGAGGCTACATATCGCTCCCATCACCAATTTATAAGATTATTTCTGAAAGAATTACAGCAACTACCAATCACAACAAGAAACAAAATTACCTAAAGGAAAAATAAATTCTGGCGGCTACACTTTCTAGAGGCAGTGAATTTAAGTGAAGAAGCCTTTGTTCACATGGAATAAACCTCTTGAATAAATCCATCAATTAATCAGGGCAATGGATATTGGTTTCCACATGTGGGGTGAAGGAGGACTAGTGCTATGATGAACCCATCGGGATCATTGGATATAGTGCATATGTAAACCGAATTTGGGTCAGATCATCAGAAAATGTACAATTGGCAACACTACACATTTAGGAAATTCTGCTGAATTAGGCCCAAAAATGGTCAATTCTAGGTACATCTGAGTATATTTGGTACTGCCTTGATTCAAACAATCTGTTTAGTTGTGTTAAACTGTATTGTTAACCTTATTCTTGTCTTAAATTTGGGTTATTTGAGAGGTTTGGTGAAGGAGAGCTGTACTTTTTCTGAAGATTTCTGAAGATTTCACCCATATGGAGTTTGGGATAAGTACATACCACATGGAGATGTTAATTTCCCAATAAGATATAAATTAACATTGTGATGTCCAGTGAAATAGAAAGTCTCAATGAAGGTTTATAGATTGTATAGTAGACCTATCTTAACTAGGATAAGCGTAAAGATAATGTGATCCGTTTTTAGGGAAAAAACGCCATAAGTCGCAAAATATGGATTTTGAGATATCACCATATTTGAAAAGACGAGATCAAGGTGATTCCAATGATAGTAAACACTAGGACACCTAATGAGTGTTTCTATATTTTAAGTTTGATATTTTTATTTTTGAAAAAAAGTTTGCAATGTTACTAGATGGGTAATTACAAGTAATGTAACTAAATATAATCCATACAAAGGTCTTCATATTGTTTATTTGATACATTGCCTGAAATTTGTTACGCAGATTTATATGACTATGAGTGATAAACCCTCTAAAGATCAGAACATTTCAATGAAGACATTTTGTGATAAAAACACTTTGAAAAATATCAATTTTGCGACTTATGACTCATTTTCCTGAAACACATCACAGATGTTAGGCTAATTATGACTGTTCATTTTTAACCACTTGAGGGTGGGGCGGGGAGAGGAGAATTTTCAGGGCGGGGCCACCTTTTTTGCAACGGAAGGGGGAGCCACCTTTTCTTGTGCAGACTCTAAAAGTGTGTGTGTGTGGGGGGGGGGGGGGGAGACGGGGGGAAGGGCATCTTTTCTTGTGCAGACTTTAAAAGTGTGTGTGTGGGAGGGGGGGAGCTTTTTTTGCACAGACTCAGAACTACAATGGAGTAGGGCGGGGTCATGAAATCTTGCACAAACTTTCAAGGGGGGGGGGCAAGCAATTTTGCACAAGAGGGAAACATACAATTTTGCACAAGAATCTTTTGCAAATTCTCCAGTACCCCCCCCCCAGTGGTTAATTATGAACAGTCACTAACTTCCCTCCATCAAAGATTTATTTCCATCGGACAAGCATTTGGGTAAGATTTTCAAGATTTAAAAAATGTACAATTGGCAGCTCTACACATTCAGGAAATTCTCTTAAATTAGGCTGAAAGATGCAGAATACCGGGTATATCTCAGTATATTTGGTATCGCATTGATTTAAAGTATCAGTTCTGTTATGTTAAGCTGCATTTTGAAGCTCAATTCTGTCTTTTGTACATTTTCTGAAAATCTGACCCATATCGATATTCCCGGTGTGTGTTTGTACCGTTTTATAAGCTCCCATTTATCCCCACTTGAGTGCCGCTCTTTTAGTAGATTATTTTATTGTGAAAACATGGTTTTCTGTAACTCTTTTCTCTCATATTTAAGTTTTAGTTCTCTCCTATCTTCCCCTGCTTCCCCCCTGTTTTGCATGATTCAATTTCAAATTGAATAAAAGCCAACTTTTATTTTGCAAAGGCAGGGAAAAGGCCTTTGTGCTGAACGGCTTCTTACCAAAGAAACGCAGAAAATTCGATCACAAGTCATCGACCTCTCAATGACATCATTTCTTTAAATAATTAAATAAATATCGATCTTAATGGTCAGATCGTCAGAAAATGTATAATCGGCAGATGTGCACACTTAGTAAATTTTGCCAAATTACACTGGAAATGGTCAATGTTAGGTATATTTGTGCATATTTGATATTGCCTTGTTTCAGAGAATTTGTTTGGTTATGTTGAACTGTATTTTGAACCTAATTCGTCACTTAAATTTTGGTTATTTGAGATGATTTGTGAAGGAAAATTCTCTGATGATTTCACCCCTATCTTTCCAAAAATCGTTTTTACACGCATCATTTCCTTGACATAACCCACAATTATTATTAACATTATTTTCAAACCTTTTACACACCCATGCGAGCGATTATCATCTTCTTGCTGAATTGACACTGAAATTCAAAGTATTTTCTAACCTCATATGGCTCGTCGCCATTCTCTCTGTGTTCCCACAGAACAAGGAGGTATGTATGGGCCTGTTGTATAAGGGTGAAATCGCCAGAAAATGTACAATTCATCTTCACCAATTCTCTCAAATAACCGAAATTTAAGACCAAAATCAGGTTCAAGATTCAGTTCAACATAACCAAGCATATTGTTTGAATCAAGGCAATGTCAAATATCCTCAGATATACCTAGTATTGACCATTTTACAGCCTAATTTAGCATAATTTACTAAATGTGTATATCTGCCGATTGTACATTTTCTGAAGATCTGACCCATAACTTAATGCAACAGACTCAGAGTCAGATCGTTGGAAAATGTATTATTGCCAGCTCTGCACATTTAGGAAATCCTGATAAATTTGACAGAAAAGATTTATGAATACCAGGTATATCTGAGTATATTTGGTTTTGTGTTGGTTTAAAATATCTGTTCTTCTATGTTAAACTGCATTTTGAACCTCATTTTTGTCTTAAATGTGGGTTATTTGAGAGGATTGGTGAAGGCGAACCGTACATTTTCTGAAGATCTGACCCATAACTTCATGTAACAATACACTTTGAGAGACTCAGGTGAAAGCCACTTTTGGTTCGTGTTGTATGGAACCAAGCGTTTTGTACTTCAGAGCAAGAATTTTCTTCTGTCAAACAAACCTATCCCTAAAACCGTATCCGTATATTTTTTGTCAATTACATCGCATTTTTATGGTATACAGAATGAATTGTGAGATGAAACATTTTGCTTGAAAGGTTACGTTGCGTTTTCCCCGCCATACTTGCTGAACCTCTTTCTTCTTTTTGACGTACGTTTTTACATTAGAATTACGGAAACGTTTACGTTTGGTTAGACCTGCTGAACCTCCCTATTCAGCCAGCAATACATAACAGCCGCATCCAGGTAAAACATGCAATCCAATTATTCCATTGTTTCTGTAAATGGGTCAGATTGTCAGAAAATATACAATTGGCAGCTTTAGTAAAATATGCTAAATTAGGCTGAAAAATGATAAATACCAGGTAGATCTGAGGGAATTTTGTATTATGTTGAAAATTCGTCATTTCGTACATTTTTCTGAAAATCAATGTTTTATATTTGTAATAGGCGACTTGCATGTGCCACTGCGCATGTCTCTTACAGTGCATCCTGGGATCGATTCTGATGAAATCTGACATACAAATAGTTGGCAACATTTTTATCGAAATTTGCTAGAATGTTTTCAACAATATCATAGCTTGTATAAATGATTTATGTTAATCCAATGTATGATGGGAACGATGGAGGCTTGTGTTATGAAAACATGTATCAAGATGGCGGCAGTGCACTAGCAAGCGAACGGATCGAGCTCCCGACTTTATTTGGATTATTAGTAGCAGATCGTGTCTAATTCACTATTTAACGTACCCAACATATACAGGAATGAACCAAACACATTCGAGGAATCTAATATCAAGCATTGACTTTAGTTCAAAGAACTTATTTAGCAAATCCGATATTGATAGTATGGCCCAACTGGGTCGTACGCAAATGCCTACAGGACTCAATATGGACCCGTGCCAGCAGTATGTGATTCTCCCAAGAGAATATTCCAATACACAAATGGGAATTAATTTGAACACTCAACCCAATGTACAATTGGCCCCAGCAAACACCCAACAATCGATGATCGCAACAAATAGTGGAGATAGATCCGCGATTCCATCGACCACCGAAAGACAAGTTTATGTTCCTCCTCAATCCGCAATGGCGAGCTATAGGCAGGTAGCTATCCCCCAACACCAAGAAGCACAAGGAAATCAGATAAGTCAATACTCGCACTCTCACTATCCTGATATTCCCCATGATTTTATGGTAAAGTTTATTGCCCGCGAAAAAAAGATCGATGAACTATTATCTGGTATGGCAAGAATTCAGGGTTCAATAGAAAACTATGGAAATATCGCTCTCACAAACCAATCCGACATTGGCACGCTGAACAGAAATACGCAAGGTTTGCAAGAAAGTGTAGGTCAGTTAAACGACAATATGAAGGGTGTCGTAGTGAATCAGGTGAAATTAGACCAATCTAACTCTGACATTAACAAAAGCATGCAAAATCTTCAAGCAACAATCACCGATCTGTCCCTTAAAATTGAATTAAATTCCAATACCCTGGCCGCAATCAATAATAGTTCGAATATTCCCCAAGTAAACATACAGCAAAACACAACACAAGCAGCCACAAACACCCCAAATAGAAACACTAGAAATTTCGATGCCCCCAGGCTGAAAGTACCTCGTTTTAAAACTAACCTTGCCCAAAACTCAGTAACCATCAAAACCGCTAATGCCTGGAATGAACTAACTGCTAGACAGAGAAACATTGGTACCATGGAGGCCTTCAAGTCAAATAAAAAAATATGGCTGAATACCCTCTATATACAATTGTAATCCTACATAAACCACAGCTATCCTTTTCACCCGACTATTCCACCAGCCGCCCGCAGACCTCAGTGCTGTTTGGGTTGAACACATGCTCACTCTGACGTCCGCGCTTTTGTCTATATCTTATTTGAATTGAAAAATGAAAATTTGGAGCCCTTGTTACTCCTCTTAAACGATCCTGACTATCCGACCAGCTAATTTAAACTACAACTTGATATTTAGAACTCAGATAACTGTCTTCTCTTGCTCTATACCTCTTCAATCTTTCATATTGTCCTTTAATCAAAAAACACAGCTAACACTCTATCACTAATGATCAGAGTGGCAAAGCTAATATATCTGCTAAAAACATACATTAATTTCAATGACCACTAACACTCCATCGTTAATGATCTGAGTGGCAAAGTGCAAACCTTCATATCAACATCAAAACTATGTATATACTGTAAAAAAACCTCCATCTATGTACACCTTCCCTGCTCATTCTCTGTATATAAGACTGGGGCAGGCGAAAAACCCCGTTAGGGGACCTTTTCCCAGTATAAATAAAATCTTTAAAAAAAAAAAATAACATATGTATGGATATTGACATAACAGGATTGATAAATATTCCATGCTGAATATGGCATGTTTTCTATAGATTTTATACTGTACAATTGGTCGCATAATTCCATTCGAATTTAGATTCAAGATGGCGGCTATGCAAATCCCCCTATTGATTCACTTTATCCGCTGCAGCAAGTTGACCATCCATGGTTCACCTGGCAACCAATACTTATCTTAGAAAGTTAAATTGGAAGAGAAATTGTTGATCATCGCACTGGGAAAACAGTCCCTAATGGGCGATAATCTAATGATATGGGTCAGATTTTCAGAAAATGTACAATTGGCAGCTCTACACATTTTGGAAATTCTGATAATTTAGGCTGAAAAAGGATGAATACCGGGTATATCTGAGTATATTTGGTATCGCATTGATCAGTTCTGTTATGTTAAACTGCATTTTGAAGCTTATCTTTGTCTTAAATGTAGGTTATTCGAGAGGATTGGTGAAGGCGAATTGTACATTTTCTGAAAATCTGACCCATATAATTAACTGAAATGGGCTGGGCTGTAGCAGTAGTTTACATCCACGTCATCACAGGGGCACCTGGGTCAGATTATCAGAACATGTACAATCGGAAGATCTACACATTTAGTTAAAAAACTGCTAAATTAGACTAAAAAATGATGAATCCCGGGAATATCTGCCTACATTTCGTATTGTGTTGTATAAAATATCTGTTCTGCTATATTAAACTTTATTATATGCGCATTCCATATGAGAGGTGCAATAAGTGGGGTGCTATAAAAATATTCATATAGTACGCCTACTATATTATATGAACTACTTTGTCACCAAGTCAGCTACTTTTATCAGATTTTACACATCAAGTTTTATACCCATAAAATTCATATAGAATGGAACTCGTCTGCAATAATAAAAAAATTATTGGACTTGATTTCTCTGCATAAGCATGATGCCATAGGCAGAGTGCTTATGAGGACGAATCTTTTATTATACGCGCATTCTATATGAGACGTGCTATAAGTGGGGTGCTATAAAAATATTCATATAGGACGTGTCCTATATGAAATGTAGTTGTCTAAAAATAGCTCTGTTATTATTTGGCTCTCCGCGGAGCATGTAAACAAATCCCCGCGATCGGTAATCCACCCGTGATTCTGGTACTATGTTTATAGAAATACATAATAAAAACACATCATTAAATAGAGCATTAAATTCTCTATTGAATGATATAAATTTTATTAATGTAGCTCAAGAAATGGCTGCGTTATGAACATTTTAAGTCAACAATATAAGTAGACCTAAAATAAATACTGCATGATTGCACAGTGCAGGACTGTCAGCGGGGCTGTCAGTGGGGCTGTCAGCGGGGCAGCGGGGCTCTCTGAGACTTCTTTAGTATTTTTTCAGTAATATCTGATGACATATGATCAAATTTTATGCACATATAATAAATATAGAATGGAACTCGCCGGCAATAATCGAAAATTTATAGGACTTGATTCGTCCACATAAGCACTCTGCCTACGGCATCGTGCCTATGTGGACAAATCTCGTCCTATAAATTTTCGATTATTGCCGGCTCGTCCCATTCTCTCTATATGTGGATGAATCTTATGTGGACGAATCTTATGCTGACAAATCTTATGCGGACGAATCTAGTCCAATAAATTTTCGATTATTGCCGGCTCGTTCCATTCTCTCTATGTATGTTGAACCTCATTTTTGTCTTAAATTTTGGTTATTTGAGAGAATTGGTGAAGGTCAATTATACATTTTCTGACAATCTGACCCATATACTTCTCATTAGGAGCCTGGTCTCTTTGTCCTGGGCTCTTGTTACAAAGTGTGAAGTGCTCCATTGGGTGAATCAGCAGGAATATGGGATTCACGTGAAGCTTGATGATGACTGTGGCTGTGATTCATCAGGAGCAGATGAAGGAGCTTCTCGCCCACAGGCATGAGCCACTCTACACCTGGGTCAAAGTGTTAGAAACTGTACAATTCACCTTTACCACTCCTCTCAAATAACCCACATTTAAGACAAAAATGAGGTTCAAAATACAGTTTAACATAGCAGAACAGATACTTTAAAACAACATAATGCCAAATATACTCAGATATACACAGTATTTATCATTTGTCAGTCTAATTTCTCAGGATTTCCTAAATGTGTAGAGCTGGCAATTGTACATTTTCCAACGGTCTGACCCCGCAGGTGCTTTCTCGCCCTGCTTGCCCTTAGATGTAAAATAAGCTTTTTCACAAGTTCACCTGAAATGGTCGGTTCCGAACCAAACCTATCTTTGAATTGTTGTTTTCCTCTCCTATTGTCTCAGTCTCTCACTGTGATTGTGCCTTGTGATTTCGGTATTAAATTAGTGAATATTGCCCCCAATGTTGCAGAACCATTTACCCAAGAGAAATTGCCATGGAAACAGTTGAAAGTCAAGATTTTCATGACATTTCTGATGCGGTTACCATGGAAACAGCTGTTAATATGAAAAAGAATTCTTGCAATTGTGCATGTGACAGTTTCAAATACAGATAGCCCTGAATCTTTTCTTTTATTTGACATATCATATATTATAGTATCATAAAAACTCATAAAATTATCATGGATCATATGAAATAAGTCAAGGCAACTTTAAGTTTTAGTCCCTAACTTGGGGTGCACCACTATGTGGATATTTATATTATGTATTTATAAGAAATGACAAAATATATACTGTTAATAAGAGGAATAATTCCATAATAAGGGAGCTTAAAGGGTATGTGTACTTCTGTATTATTGTTGATTATGTACCAGTTTCCAATGGCAGTGGGAGGAAGAGAGAAAAAGACGGGAGGGGGAGGATGTGGAGAGGAAAGGGGCTGGGGAGGGGGACGAAGAGAAAGAATGAAAGAAGTGGAGGAGAGGGTGGGGAAAATCAGATAGGGACAGGGAGAAGAGGATAGAGAGAAGAGGGGTAGGGGGGAGAGAAAAAGAAGGGAGGGAGAGGAAGGAGCAGAAGAAAGGGGGACAGGAGGCAGAGGGAAGGAGAGAATGAAAAAAGCAGAGGGAGAGGTTGGGGAAATCAGAAAGGGAGAGGGAGAAGAAGATACAGAGAGAAGAGGGGGAGAGGAGAAAGAGGGTAGTGACAGGGAGAGAGAGAAGAGGAAAGTCAGGGAGGGAGGGGAGAGGGGAGAGAGAGTGAGAGGAAGAGGGTTACCGTCCAGAGTAATTTGCGGGTAATTTGTGGGTAATTTGCTAGTTTATTATATATATGCGCATCCCACTGTAGAGGTGCGATAAGTGGGGTGCAATAGAAATATATTTTATCATATATATGATATAAATAGTAGGATACAAATTGGTTATTCTTAACTTTCAGATATTTTATGACAATTCAAAACCCAAAACAAAGGTTTATACTTCATTATTTCTATATGGTAGGGGCATATATGATAAAGAGTGGATTGAACGAGCAATATCTATGTACAGTAATGAACTAGCACCTCGTTCCACTCTCTCTATTTATAGCTAAAATAATGGATTGCTGGTATTCCTTATTTCCAATCTGAAAAACATGAGCTGAACTTTCCAGCTGGTGTGCATGATGACATTACCTGGACAGATTAACAATACTGTTTACCTCCAGAATATTTCCCTCCTCTTTGCCCAGCTGGTAGGGAGGCCATTAAGGATAAAATCACCAGAAAATGTACAATTCACCTTCACCAATTCTCTCAAATAACCCAAATTTCAGACGAAAATATAGTTAAAAATACAGTTTAACCTAACCAAACAGATTGCTAGAATCAATGCAATGCCAAATATACTCGAATTTACCCAGTATTTATCATTTTTCAGCCTAATTTAGCAGAATTTACTAAATATGTATAGCTGCCAATTGTACATTTTCAGAAAATCTGACCATTAATCATCTTTAGACCTTGTACCGAGGTTGTCAATAGCGGGATGGCCATGTCGAGCTCTGCAAACGTATCACGTGACACCACTCTTGACCAATGGTATTGGTGCATGTTGGCGGGGCCTGCAAGGGTTGTATATCAACACCTAATAGCCTATTTATCATGGCCTTACTCCATTAACACTCGAGGGTCGGATTTTCAGAAAATGTACGATTCAACTTCGCCAATCTTCTCAAATAACCCACATTTCAGATGAAAATAAAGTTCAAAATACAGTTCAACCTAACCAAACAGATTGCTAGAATCAATGCAATGCCAAATATACTCGAATTTACCTAGTATTGACCAAATTGCAGCCTAATCTAGCAAAATTTACTAAATGTGTACCGCTGCCAATTGTACATTTTCTGAAAATCTGACCCACGGCCTTACTCCATTAATACTCGAGAGAGGCAAATTTAGTAGGAGAGGACATCATCAGCAGAAATACGCTCGTCAGCAAAACTGAGTTATAACATCGAAGGATTTTTGTTCTAGTATTTTCTCTTGTTCGTGGATTCATGGCATGAGGAGAATAAGTAAGCATACGTGTCCGACATTTGCAGTAATGAACCGCGTATTTTTTCTACCGGCATATATAAGAGTCCGATCGTCTGAAAATGTACAATTGGCAGCTCTACACATTTAGTAAAACATGCTAAATTAGGCTGTGAAATGATGAATACCAGACACATCTGAGTATATGTTGTATTATGATGTGTTAAAATATCTCTTCTGCTATATCAATCTGTATTTTGAAACTCATTTCTGTCTTAAGTGTGGGTTATTCGAAAGGATTAGTGAAGGCGAATTGTACATTTTCTGACTATCTGACCCAAATATATGCTATGTAGGGCCACGGCCTCATTACAAGTCCGTGGTAGGGCACACGTATAAGATTTCCCTCATGGTATGAACAACATGCAGAGACGAGTGTTTCTTTTTCCTGAGACATGACCGTGCCTGTCTCAAAGTCATCTTTGCCGCTACTTCTTACCTTGCTACGCTTCTTCTCCTTCTCGTTTCTGTAAGTAGTATATGACAAAGATCTTTTGACACAGGCATATCCGATTTCTATATGTATAGTCAAGAAATGGGCAAAAGAGACAGAACATACTTGTCCTATTTAAAAAAAAAGAAAATCATGTTTTATGTGATGTGTTTCAGGAATATGTGTCACAAGTCGCAAAATTGTTATTTTTCAAAATGTCGCATTCACAGGATATAATTGTGATCACGTTTACATTTTTAGGATGCTGAACGCTTCTCGTAACTTGAATGCATGCACTAAATTCCCAGACAATGTGATGAATTTATCCATGCATTTCTAAGGTCATCGTAATGAGTATATTTAGCTACTTAACTGATAAGTGTCCACCCAGAAAATATTTCAAACATTTTTTAACAAACATAAAAATATCAAACACAAAATATAGAAACACTTCTTAGATGTCCTACTGTTTACTATCATTGGAATCGGCTCGATCTCATCTTTTCAAATATGATGAATATGATCTCAACATCCATTTTTTGCGACTTGTGACTTATTTTCCTGAAAAACATCACATATTATTTCCCTTTGTTATAACAATATTTTCAAATTTATTTCTGAAATTAAATATGAACTACTATCCTCCATTCCCAGTATTATTTCTTCATTCAAAAGTTATTTTATTTCTGAAACCAACGTGGGTGATAAGATTTAAAGGAATATATGGATCAGATGATGATATATGGATCAGATCGTCAGAAAATGGACATTTACTAAATTCTGCTAAATTGGACTGGAAAATGATAAATACTAGATATATCTGAGTATATTTGGTATTGCCTTGATTAGAAAGAGCTGTTTGGTTATGATAAACTGCATTTCAAATTTGATTTTTGTCTTAAATTTTGGTTATTTGAGAGGATTGAGGAAGACGAATTGTACATTTTCTGACGATCTGACCCATATATCCACATGAGGATCCCTTCAGGCAAAGATATGACACACATAATGACATTTCCATCAATACCGGTGTCGCCTCCTCGAGGCAAGTTATTTAATCTAAAAGTGAAGTTAGGTGTGAGAGGTCACCTGCAGCGTGGACACAACATGACACCTTCCATCAATTATTTTCTCAAATTTCTTTATTACCCCACCGGCTCTTTACTTCCGGTACATTGAACAAGTGTCTGAAAACGAAGTTTCTGAAAATGTACAATTCCTCCCAAATAACCCACATCTAAGACAAAAATAAGCTTAAAAATACGGTTTAACATAGCAAAACAAATATATTAAACCAACACAAAATCAAATATACTGAGATTTACTTGGTATTCATCTTTTCTCAGCCTAATTTAGCAGAATTTCCTAAACGTGTAGAGTTGCTAATTGCGCATTCATCATTTTTCAGCCAAATTTAGCAATATTTACTAGATGTATATGTTATGTAATATTACGTAACGATTATTCATTTTCTGACGATGTGTCCCAAGTATGCTTATGAGCAATGGCTTTTCTGCCTTAAAAGCTGCCTGCTGGACACCTTTTATTCATCAATTTATTCTTTTTGATAATTTCTGTCTGATTACTCTGTCTTTCTCTCCCTTGTTCTCTATCTCTATTTCCGTAGTATGATCATAAACTAACTCCCTCTCAGCTCTCCCGCCGTTGATATAACCATTTTAAATGTGTTGATAAGGGCGTAAAGCAACCAATCTCACTCACTTACTCACCCTCCCACTGCCTTGCTATGGAATCCCTGCATTGCCGTGGACAGGGGGACATAGAGGCATGATGTCAATCTCGTTCCTCCAAACAGGGGCTTTCCCAGGCTATTAATAGAGTATGGAGATCCCGATTTAAAAAAGGCTTCAAAATCACATTTTTACCCCAGATACCTTCACAAATCACATGTAATGTTCTCCGGTCAGGGTCAACGGACCTGTACACAGCAGAAAAACAGCTGGTGACTTCACAGATTCCCTGAACATGCATGACAAAAAATCACTTTTTACGTTTATTACATAGATATTGTTAAATCATGATACTTTTCTATACAATCTCTTACATGTATATTCTCTCATGTGAATGGAAACCTTGGAAATGTGTAGGCTACAGTGGGGCCTCCACTGGCTGCAGTAAGCTCTGGGGTAAGTCTTCTGATGGTGTTGTGCTGGTTCAGTAAGTGGAGAGGAATGACCTCGCCACTTCTCACCATTGCAAGGCTTACCCCAGAGCTAACCCCAAAACTTACCCAAGAGCTTACCGCAGAGCTTGCTGCAGCCAGTGGAGACCCACCTTTACTCTATATAGTTAAGACCCTCCTTAAATGTCATGAATAAAGTATCCTTATTTGCGACGGGGAGTAAAACATCAACAAAAAAACTCTGGTTGGAGGATATATTAATTGGGTATTTATGTCCATACCAGTTATTTACATCTGGAACAGTGAGTGGGTGTTTTCCCGTTCTCTATTTGGGTCAGATTGTCAGAAAATGTACAATTAGCAGCTCTACACATTTAGAAAATTCTGCTAACCTAGGCTGCAATTTGGTCAATACTAGGTAAATTCGAGTATATTCAGCATTGCATTGATTCTAGCAATCTGTTTGGTTAGGTTGAACTGTATTTTGAACTTTATTTTCGTCTGAAATTTGGGTTATTTGAGAAGAATGGCGAAGTTGAATTGTACATTTTCTGAAAATCTGACCCATATAGTAATTGGGTATTTATGTCCATACCAGTTATTTACATCTGGAACAGTGAGTGGGTGTTTTCCTATTCTCTATTTAGTATTGAATTGTTTTTACGTAACAAGGCAGAGTAGTTTGCCTAAAGGGAGGAATAGGCCATTCTTTTAGCAGCATCGTAGCAGCCAGGAACCAGCTTTCATGCCATGTTAGCATTCATCCTCTCCTACATAATTTAACTTTAACCTTTGTTATGTTCCGCCCTGGCCATATCTTACACTGCCTTTGGGCCAGAGTTAGTCCCCAAGTGGCCGGCTGTTTTGTCCTACGATATCAATGGAGGGATAATGACAAAGCCCTGAGTCGGTATGTCTCGTCTGGGTGGTTGCGGATGTCACTCTGTAAACTCCCTTCAGCTATCCTTTGCTTGAGTACTTAGATCGACTACGTAAACCATTCTCTAACAGTTGTTGTTAAACAAGTCCAAGACCAAGTCCAAAGTTGCTAAATGGGTAAGACTTTCAGAAAATGTACAATTAGCAGCTGTACACATTTATTAAATTCTGCCAAATTAGGCTGCAATTTGGTCAAAACTAGGTAAATTCGAGTATATTCGGCATTGTATTGATTCTAGCAATCCCTTTGGCTAGGTTGAACTGGATTTTGAACTTTATTTTCGTCTGAAATGTGGGTTATTTGAGAGGATTGCATACATTTGCATACACATTTGCATACATAATTTATCGCATCGACACAGGGTAAACATCCTATACAGCTAGGTTTGCCAGATGACCCTAAATAAAATTCAAAATTGTTTTATAGTATAGATCAGTGTCAATTAAAGCGTCTCGTTCAAATTGTCAGTACAATCCGACAGTGGATGTTAATGAGTATGACGTTATTCCCTTTTTCTCCATGTACTATGTGGGTCAGATTTTCAGAAAATGTACAATTGGCAGTTGTACACATTTAGTAAATTTTCCAAAATTAATGACAATTTTGACAATACTAGTCAAATTCGAGAACATTCGGCATTGCATTGATTCTAGCAATCTGTTTGGTTAGGTTGAACAGTATTTTGAACTTTATTTTCGTCTGAAATTTGGGTTGTTTGAGAAGATTGGCGAAGTTGAATTGTACATTTTCTGAAAATCTGACCCATGTCTTGTTATCTTATCTTGTTGATAACCTGACTTGCTTTTTATGTGACCGTACCATGTACATATTATATTTTGAATTAATTATGATTCTTTTACATTATACAAATATATGTTTTAAGCTGAACTGCTTAAAATATGTAATGTGTTACAGGAAAATAAGTCACAAGTAGCAAAAATGGATTTCGAGATATCATCATATTTGAAAAGATGAGATCAAGCCGATGCCAATGATAGTAAACAGTTGGACATGTATATTTTAAGTTTAATATTTTTATTTTTAAAAAAAACAACCAAGTTTGCAATATCTCCGGGTGGAGATTTGGGTCAGATTTTCAGAAAATGTACAATTAGCAGATCAACATATTTTGTAAATTCTGCTAAATTGGACTGAACAATCATCAACACTAGGTATATATGAGTGTATTTTGGTATTGCCTTGATTCAAACAGTCTGTTAGGTGATGTTGAATAGTATTTTGAACCTGATTT
The DNA here is from genome assembly GCA_942159475.1 of Sthenelais limicola. Taxonomy (NCBI): domain Eukaryota; kingdom Metazoa; phylum Annelida; class Polychaeta; order Phyllodocida; family Sigalionidae; genus Sthenelais; species Sthenelais limicola. The sequence goes on along the minus strand of OW804097.1, from coordinate 38,005,058 downwards.
GTGTCTTAAATTTGGGTTATTTGAGAGAATTGGTGAGAGTGAATTGTACATTTTCTGAAAATCTGACCCATTTACTAGTAAAGTAGCTAAATATACACTATAAGATGACGTTAGAAATGCATGGATATATTCAACACTTTGTCCTGAAATTTGGTAAATATATTTGTAATGTGTTCCAGGAAAATGAGTCATAAGTCGCAAAATTGATATTTTTCAAAGTGTTTTATTCACGAGATGTACTTGTGGGAATGTTTCCATGTTTGGGTTGCTTAACGCTTGTTGTAGCCTGAATACATGTACCAATGTAATAAATTCCAGGACACTCTAATAAAAATATCCATGTATTTCCAAGGTCATATTTATACAGTATATTTAGCTTCTTTACTAGTAAATATCCGCTCAGAGCTATTCTAAACTTTTTTTCACAAATAAAAATACCAAACTTAAAATATAGAAATACTTATTTGGATGTCCTACTATTTACTATCCTTGGAATCGGCTTGATCTTATATCTTTTCAAGTATGTTAACTAAAAATCCATTTTTTGCGACTTGGGACTCATTTCCCTGTAACGCATCACATTTATACTACGAAAACTGTTAAACACTCCAAACGCTCCACAAACATACCCGCAAATCTATCATGTGAATACAATGTGGTAAATCTATTTACGCTACAAACATAGATGAAAACATTCCAACAAAGAGATCTTGTGAATAAATCACTTTGAGAAACATCAGTTTTGCTACTTGTGACTCATTTTCCTGAAACACATCACATATTTGTCATTCTAACATGCTAAATAATACACTGGTAAATGTTTGAGTCATATATTACTAATTGCTCGCAGTATATTTGTTAATAAAGACAAATTACATACTTATAAATATACTTATGAATAAGAATTCAGAATAATTTTCCTCTTGGTCTGAACCTTTCACATATGGGTCAGATGTTCAGAAAATGTACAATTGGCAACTCTACACATTTAGTAAATTCTGCTAAATCAGGCTGCAATTTGGGCAATACTTAGTAAATTCGAGTATATTTGGCATTGCAGTGATTTTAGTAATCTGTCTGGCTAGGTTGAACTGTATTTCAAACGTGGGTTATTTGAGAAGATTAATTAGCGAAGTTGAATTGTACATTTTCTGAATATCTGACCCATATAAAGAAGGACATGGAGAGGTAGAAGTAGCAGCCTAACTGTACGGATCAACTTTGTCAATGTCAATACGATTCCCAAGGGCTTCATTCTTCACAATTGAATTTCGTTTTACTCAAATATAATTACCACTGTCGGCGGCGAGAATCCAGCTTTTTGCGGGCTCGGTTGTGGGTGAAACGGGTTGTGGAATCCCTGGTGTACGTCTGTCCCTTTCCTAATCCCTGACCAATAACACAAATGACCTCTCACTCACCTCGAGATTCTAAGGCATTAGGACGTGTCTTAAAGGCTAATGGTGTGGTTGACGCAAGTACTGACCGAGGCTTTTTGTTAGATCCAAATGTAGAGTGGGTGTTGATCCAAGGCCTTAACGTCCCTTACACTTTACGATCGTTGACCCAGTACTGCCTCCCCTGTGATTTCGATTTGTTACCCATTTAAAACGTAAGAAGAAAAGAATACTTCTTTTTTGTTTTTAAGGTTTTTATTCGTGACATCTGGTACTATACAGTATACTTGGACATGGTAACGAATCAAAAATAAATGTGCACAATGGTTAGTATACGTGTGTGATGATTGTTATACATTTAAATAAATGTACCAAAGTATTCAGAATATTCGAGTGCTCACATTTGCTCGCCCACATGTATGAATGAGAATAAAATTATCCGTATATTCTTCCGTATATAGAATCATGAGGACATTTTGATTTGATTTGATTTGAAATTAATTTTGATATGAAAATACTTTATTTGCCAAGGATCAACAAATGGGTAAACATGCTTCTGGAGGAATATCCAGGTCTTCCAGCTGTTACCAAAGAATGTTGATAGTTGATCTAATCTAACAGAAGGTTAAATACAGTAAAATAAAGCAGTACAGCTTTTTCAATGTAGTCCTATATACTTAAGACTTTATAAAACTTTGTGGATATATTCCATTTTGTTTTGAGGGTAAAAATAAGTTGAGATATAAGTCTTGGTATAGAGTGTATTTCCTACCAGTGTATGGTTCAGATTTTCAGAAAATGTACAATTCAACTTCACCAATCCTCTCAAATAACCCAAATCTGAGACAAAAATTAGCTTCAAAATGCAGTTTAACATAACAGAACTGACACTTTAAATCAATGCGTTACCAAATGTATTCAGATATACCCGATATTCTTCATTTTTCAGCCTAATTTAGGAGAATTTCCTGAATGTGTAGAGCTGCCAATTGTACATTTTCTGAAAATCTGACCCATATAAGAGAAAAAAGAGATAAGTGGTTGTTATGCCACGAAAGTCAGCCAGTCTATTTCTCACTGGATGCCATCTCTGATCCTACGACCCCGCGTCCAGCGAACCAATTTGATAGGGATTTTCTGACGTGAATACCAGGAAGGTCCAAAATAGAACTGTGGTATTATTTCTGGTGGGTAAACTCTGCCTATTTAGCTGTCTATCACCTCTGATCTTCATAGGGGTCAAATTGTTAGAAAATGTACAATTCGCCTTTACCAATCCTCTCAAATAACTCACATTTAAGACAAAAATCAGGTTCAAAATACAGTTCAACCTAACCAGACAGATTTATTGAATGAATGCAATAGATAATACACTCAGATATACTCAATTTTATCATTTTCCCCCTAATTTAGCAGACTTTGAGACATGTGTAGAGCTGTGTATTTTCTGAAAATCTGACCCATGTACGTGGGTCAAATTGTTAGAAAATGTACAATTCACCTATACGAATCCTCCCAAATATAAACTCACATTTAAGACAGAAATGAGATTCAAAATACAGTTTGAGATTTCAGAACAGATACTTTAAAACAACAAAATACCAAATATACTCAGATATACCTAGTATTCATCATTTTCAGCCTAATTTATCAGAATTTGAAAATGTGCAGAGCTGGCAATTATATATTTTCCAACGATCTGGCCCCTATAGAGACCTATTCAACAAAACCTGCGTCATATCTTTGGCGATAACAAGTTGGTTACATTTGATACCATTGGATTTACTCCAGACTCACGCAATATGCCAATACATGCAAATATATATGCAAATATATGCAAAAATCATGATTCGAATTCCAATCACACTTCATACAGACAACCAATCAAGAGAGATGAGTGTTTGTGAGAGAAAGTATTATCTCTAGGTAATTTAATTAAGTGAAGTATATATGGGTCAGATTTTCAGAAAATGTACAATTCAACTTCATCAATCCTCTCAAATAACCCAAATTTCAGACAAAAATAAAGTTCAAATACAGTTCAACCTAGCCAGACAGATTACTAGAATCACTGCAATGCCAAATATACTCGAATTAATCGAGTATTGCCCAAATTGCCCACTTGTTTAAGATACTGCCAATCTAGTCACTGCTTATTTGCATTCAGAATACATTGTAGAATGGAGGAATTCGGATTCTACAGATTAAAGGATCGTGCAGAAATGTGGATCAGATGAGAGAGTTGCCTTGTTTCAGTGAGCGTGATACTCAAGTAAATTGAACCTTTGTAACCAAGGCCTATATTCTGAGTTACCAAGGCCCATATTCTGAGTTACCAAGGCCCATATTCAGAGTTACCAAGGCCCATGGATATTCAGAGTTACCAAGGTCCCCATTCTGAGTTACCAAGGCCCATATTCAGAGTTACCAAGGTCCCCATTCTGAGTTACCAAGGCCCATATTCTGAGTTACCAAGGCCCATATTCTGAGTTACCAAAGCCCATATTCAGAGTTCCCAAGGCCCATATTCTGAGTTCCGAAGGCCCATATTCTGAGTTACCAAGGCCCATATTCAGAGTTACCAAGGTCCCCATTCTGAGTTACCAAGGCCCCCATTCGGAGTTCCCAAGGTCCCCATTCTGAGTTACCAAGGTCCACATTCAGAGTTACCAAGGCCCCCATTCTGAGTTACCAAGGCCCATATTCTGAGTTACCAAGGTCTGCATTCAGAGTTACCATGGTCTGCATTCAGAGTTACCAAGGTCTGCATTCAGAGTTACCAAGGTCCACATTCAGAGTTACCATGGTCTCCATTCAGAGTTACCATGGTCTGCATTCAGAGTTACCAAGGTCTCCATTCAGAGTTACCATGGTCTCCATTCAGAGTTACCATGGTCTGCATTCAGAGTTACCAAGGTCTGCATTCAGAGTTACCAAGGTCTGCATTCAGAGTTACCAAGGTCTCCATTCAGAGTTACCAAGGTCTGCATTCAGAGTTACCATGGTCTGCATTCAGAGTTACCATGGTCTCCATTCAGAGTTACCATGGTCTCCATTCAGAGTTACCAAGGCCATTATTCAGAGTTACCAAGGCCCTGTTCCCTTTGTATAGGAGAAATGAGATAACCAGGACTTTTATATTCATAATATTGATTGTTCATGTTTATTATTGTTCACTGATAGATGTAGATGAGAAAAACAAGGGGTCTGACTAAAGGCGCACAGCACTGAAAACCCGCACAACACCCGCACAGCACCCACACAACACACACACAGCACCCGCACAGCACCCGCACAGCACCCGCACAGCACCGTCGCTACTTGCACGACTAATATTAGACGCATCTTTTTGCAGTTTTTCACATGAAAATATTCAATCTGAATAATGATTGGTGGTTCTCACAAGCCAATGCATGGTGTTTATAAGTTGAATAGGTTTACTGAAATTAACTGTCGAAGTTGCAAACACTTCCCGTGTTGTTTGAATTAATTTTCGTTAATTTAATCACGTATGAATTCATTAAATAAATGTCCCAGTGATCTAATGGAAAATCTGTGGAAATTACTGGTGGTTTATTCCGAACTTATGCTAGTGAGAGTGGGCAACTTTATTGAATATTATGAATAAAATTAGAATCAACGCGATGCCTTATAGTATATGTACATGTATTATGAAATGTTATTCAATGTTTATTCACAATAGAATGCAAAATGATAAATCAAATATTAGGAAGGTTCAGCAAGTCTAACCTATATATACATAAACGTACCCGTAATTCTAATATACAAACATACATTTAAAAAAAAGGGTTCAGCAAAACATGGTGGGGAAAATGTAACGTAACATTTCACAATGTCTCATCTCATAATCTATTTGTTATTTCTATTTTTGAAAAGAAATGTTTGCAATATGTGTGGGCGGACAATTACTAGTAAAGGAGCTAAACATACGCTATAGAATGACCTTAGAAACACAGGGATGTCTCCAATACACTGTCCTGAAATTTGGTACATGTATTTATACGACCACAGGCGCTAGATAACCCCAATAGGAGAACACTCTTACAAAGGGATCTTGTGAATAAATCTTATTTCTTGCGACTTGTGAATCATTTTCTCTGGAACACATTATATATATGGGTCAGATTTTCAGAAAATGTACAATATACACATTTGGTAAATTCTGCAAAATTAGGCTGCGATTTTGTCAATACTATAGGTAAATTCGAGTATATTTGGCATTGCATTGATTCTATCAATCTGTTTGGTTATGTTGAACTGTACCTTAAAGTATAAATTCAGTGTTCCCCAAAACTTCTAATAAATGCAGGCCATATTCTGCTCTCTATAACCTTGTTTTTATCAGTATCCAGGTGTTGCTATATTGGATTTTGCCTTTGTCACTACATTTTGAACCAAAAGTCCATCGAAAAAAAGTCAGAAAAGTCTATCGTAAGTCAGAAAAGTCTATTGTCAGGTCAAAAAAGTCTATCAATAAGTCAGAAAAGTCTATCAAGTCAGAAAAGTCTATTGTAAATAATAAAAGTCTATCGTCAGGTCAGGAAAGTCTATTGATGAGTCAGAAAAGTCTATGGTAAGTCAGAACAGTCTATCGTCAGGTCAGGAAAGTCAATTGTCAGGTCAGGAGAGTCTATCGTAAGTCAGAAAAGTCTATCGTAAGTCAGAAAAGTCTATCGTCAGGTCAGGAAAGTCTATCGTCAGGTCAGGAAAGTCTATTGTCAGGTCAGGAAAGTCTATCGTCAGGTCAGGAAAGTCTTATTGTCAGGTCAAGAAAGTCTATCGATGAGTCAGAAAAGTCTATGGTTAGTCAGGAAAGTCTATCGTCAGGTCAGGAAAGTCTATCGTCAGGTCAGGAAAGTCTATCGTCAGGTCAGGAAAGTCTATCGTCAGGTCAGGAAAGTCTACCGTCAGGTCAGGAAAGTCTACCGTCAGGTCAGGAAAGTCTACCGTCAGGTCAGAAAAGTCTACCGTCAGGTCAAAAATGTCTATCGTCAACTTCAGTCAACTACAGTCAACTACAATTTTAAGCCCGATAATAATCTGCAATGAGAGGCTAGTCCCCAATGCCTGGCTGTGCCAAGCACACACAATTGTAAATAAAGTAATAAATGTGTATGTGATGAATGTAAATAAAGTGTTGCTTTATATGATTTCCAGTGTTTGTTACCATTTCCTTTCTAGTTAGTCATATTGAAATTGTTTTAGGTTTTCATTAGGGGTATACTACTAGCCTGTGACACCCCAGGAATTGCAGCTTCCCGGTGTGTCAGAAGGGATAATAGTACTATAAAACCTGAGAATTCCTATTTTTCATAACCCCTATAATTTGAATGAATGAAAAACCGTTACCCTAACAAAAAACGGTCAAGTTAAAGGGCCACTGAAAAAAAACTGGTCAAACCTTGGTTACCACCGAAAAAAACCCGGTCAAATATTGGTAAAAAAAACACCCTGCAAAAAACAGTCAGCATTGAGATGACGGGGATTTATCGGTCACTGACCGTTTTTCATTTTCCGGTCCCCAAATTTCTGACCGTTTTTTTTCATCGGTCACCAAAAGTGATGACTGTTTTTTTTTTCGGTCACCAAAATCTGACTGTTTTTTTTTCAGTCACTGAAAATCTGACCGTTTTTTTCTCGGCCAGTGCCTGGCAATTGGATGCCAGCGAATTCCTGAGAAAAAACGGTCACTCACTGAGGTTGGGTCTTTCAGTGTAGGTAAATTCGAGTATATTCGGCATTGCATTGATTCTATCAATCTGTTTGGTTATGTTGAACTGTATTTTGAACTTTATTTTCGTCTGAAATTTGCGTCATTTGAGAAGATTGGTGAAGGCGAATTGTACATTTTCTGAAAATCTGACCCACATATACGTTGTTTATGCATTGGCTTCTATTGAAATGGAAGTTCTCAATCGCCCGAACACGACATTCTTGCATAGATCTTGGGAAACATTACTACAATGTACAGGGGATAATTTGGTGGGCATCACACATAGGTGTTAGGCCCCCTCATTGCCGCAAGAGGGACCCACTACACAATCCTTCCGCCATTACCCATATATAAGCTCCTCTCACCCTCTCCTCTCCCTCACTTACTTCAAATCACTCTTACTTACAAGTTGACGGCTCAGTGTGCACACACACAGCCTACATACCTTTTGGCATTACCTCGCTTCGCTAACTACCTGAGCCTGCCGGCACTTGGGGATTAACGTGAAGCGGGACTTTTAATGCGCTGGCTAAAGTGAGTTCATTCTGGTGCTACAATATTGCAGCATTCATTTTACACAACAGCATTTTATATTTTATACCTCTGTGTTCACCGTCACAATGCCTCGGGGCAAACTGAAGATGACAGACTTGGATGGGAAAATTACCGCTGTTACGGGTGACGTGGCTGATATGAGGGCCCAGGTAACGGACTTGACGGAGCAAGTCAGGGCGTTGGTCAACGCAACGCTCGGGCGAGGCGACGGAGACACTACCGGTCACACACAGCCGGAGCCCCTGCAGGGCGGCCGAATCTCCACACCTAACCAGCGGGACACCCGCCCTCCACCTGAGCACCGGCGGGTTCGGGCTCAGGACCAAGAATTCGACTTCGCCCCTCCAGAGATACTGAGACGAGGTCTGGAGCGGGATGATTACTTTGAGAAGGAAATGGAGAATGAGAGACTGGCAAAAGGCTTCTATGGTAAGGCGAACATTATACATTCCATACATAATAACAGAATCCTAGCCAAACCATATATGTACGCTGATAAGGACGGGGACAAGTCCATAAGACAAAAGGTAGAGGCCCGAACCCAGTTGTCACAATCACAGTACATTAATGCCTGTCTAACTCTCCTGCAAGATAGAAGGGCCTACAAGCCACACCATTATGAATATATTTTGCAACATATTACTGATGTTAGTCAAGATGCACTTGAGCGCCCGTGGACTCAGGTGAGGAGGTGGTCGCAATTCGTGTGGGACCAAATAGAGTCCGGGTCACTCACATGGGAAGACCAGCAACGTATTTATCAGCATCGTATCAGAATTTCATTTACTAACGGGGGTGGCCTGGCGGGACCTAGTGCTCAGCATAATAACTCTCACTCCCGCAAAGAGCCACAGGCCACCAATGAGGTAATATGTCGTATGTATAACAATGTCAGTAGAAACCAATGCCACCATGCTGACACACATGAGGAAAATGGTATGAAAATTCTTCACATATGTTCTTATTGTGATGGCGTCGGTAAAACCTGTACTCACCCCTTTTCTAAGTGCATTCGTAGGCAAGGTATACAGGGCCAGACCGGAGGAAGCTCGCAGGGAGCGAGCCGCGCCAACAACAGCACCATGTCCGTGCCAAAAAACGGATAGAGGGCGGTCAGCCATTCCTGGGCTGCCCGCCACCGCCTCGAGGCAGCAAGGAGGAGCCCCGGGCTGGGCCCGCCGGCCACCCTCCTCCGTCTGAGACACTGGACTACGGCAACGCACATCATGACGCCCCATGGGCTATGGTGGGAAATCAAGTCGAGGGTACAGGTATGAACAATTACTTTGACAATGTATTGAACCTATGCCAACATGATAATAATTCGGTCGATCTTGATGTTTCCCCAAACGCCCTCAGGGACTATAGAAAAAGCTATTGGCCTAACTCTAACTTCTCAGATGTAAACGAACTCTCACTCATATACCAAGCAGTCCGCGACACGGGCCTGCCAAACTGCCTCAGTGCTCGGGTCCCCCTCCCAACTAACCTCAACGTTAAAGCTTGGAGAAAACACCTATCGGGCCTCACAGGGGGCGAGCAAATACTAGACTTTATTTCCTACGGCTTCCCCATTGGCTATATGGGGCCTGTTACCCCCCTAGACAGGGAAGATAACAACCACCCTAGTGCAGTATCTTTCCCTGAACACATCACAAAGTTTATTGATAAAGAAATAGAATGTGGGGACCTCCTTGGCCCGTTCGAGGACCCCCCTTTCACCCCATGGCTCCACTGTGCCCCCCTCATGTCCAGACCCAAGAAGGAAGAGGGAAAGAGGAGGGTCATCACTGATTTAACATTCCCTGATGAATTGTCGGTGAACAAATACGTTAGGAAAAATGCCATATGGGGCCTTGTGCAGGATCACCACCTCCCGACGACGGAGGACCTGGTTACTGACATTCAAAGCATGGGCACAGGGGCATTTATGGGTGTGGTCGACATCTCACGAGCTTACCATAACTTCCATAGTGATCCCCTTGATTGGTGCCTTCTTTGTATGAAATGGAACGGGAAATACTACTGTGACACATCCATGCCCTTTGGCAGCAGGGCATCGTCATTTTTTATGCAAACTGTGGCCAACTATATTGTGAAAATTCTCAGGGAGAAAGGGGTCCGTTGTCATATGTATATTGATGATATAGCGTATATATGTAACAGCAAGGAAGAAGCTAAACGTGCATATATGATTATATCGACTCTCTTGCAGGACCTAGGCCTCCCAGAAGCCACCGAGAAAACTATGGGCCCGGCAAAGCAGATTACCTGGCTGGGAATCAACTTTGATACGGACGACATGAGTATATCAATCCCCGAGGTAAAAATAAAGGAGGTACTTGATAATATTAACAATGTCCGCAATAAGTCTGTCATTTCAAAGCGAACCCTACAATCCCTCATTGGCTCCCTTGTGTACATAGGAAAGTGTGTGGCTCCGGCTCGACTATTTATTTCTAGGCTTCCCGACGGGCTGAGAAAGTGTGGTAACGGCAGCATAAAAGTGAGCGCAGAAATGCTACTTGATCTCGACTGGTTCATGCAATTCTGCTCTACTTGGAATGGCCGCTCTTTAATCCCCTCAGCCCCAGTAAACAAAACAATAGTAGTCGACGCATGTTTGAGTGGCATTTCTGAAATCGAAGCGATTAACCTGGCTATAGCTCTTGAAACGTTTCTCAGTGAAGACGACAGGGGCTCTCATGTGTTAGTGCTTTGTGACAACTGGGCGACTGTATGTACCTTGAACTCGGGGCGTGGCAAGAATAATATAATTCTGGCCGCCGCCCGCGTAGCTTGGCTAGTACAAGCCAGGTATGATGTCAAACTCAGTTTTAACCACATCGCGGGCTCTCATAATATCTTGGCTGACGCCCTCAGCAGAGCTCACTTGGGTCAGGAATACACCACCATCGTGAATGAGTTCATTGATAATTATAATATTCATATGGTAAAGGCAAACTTGAACCAATGGCATATAAATGAACATTTGATCAATTTCAGCACCAAGACTGGCGAAACTAGTGAAGGCAGCGGATGAAACACAGGACCGGGCCTGGGCCAAGGGCACGAGGGCCAACTACACCTCAGCCACGAAGACGTTTGTGGCGTTCATGCGAGAGGCTCAGGTCCCCATACCCGCATGTACACATGTCGAAATCTGTGCATATATTGAATATTTATCCAGCCATACTCCCTCGCCTAAGACCATACAGAATAATATCTCTCATATACGAACATTCCTCAATAAAAGAAATCTTCCCACCACGTTATTAGAACACCCCCGTGTAAAGTGGGCTCTCAAAGCCATTCTCAACAATAAAAACTATATCCCTAGAATCAAACTACCGCTGGAAGTACACCAGCTTAGAAATCTAGTCATGAACATTCCTAGAGATAACCTCGGCAAGATATTCAAGGCTGTGATCCTAGTACTATATTATGCTGCTCTAAGACAGTCGGAGGTAGTGGCGCCATCTATCGCTAAATATGACCCCACAATACATCTGACTAGAAGTGATATATCAATACGAAAAGGCAGCATCACCGTCCACATAAAGTCGGCCAAGAATATGGCCAGTACCTATGACAGACGCACCGTCACCCTAGAAGCAGCGACAGAGAGGCAACTCTGTGTTGTCCAAGCAGTCGACGACATGTTCAAGTCCAATCCCACAGTCAGAGTCGACCAGCCATTCGCCTCATTCCCCGGTACTACCAACCCCGTCCCGGTGGGTTACATCAACAGACGCTGGGCGGAGGCGCTCAAACAGATAGGACTTGACCCATCCACCCACTCACTGCATAGTATCCGGAAGACAGCCGCCACGGCCGCCCACCAGGCGGGCTGCACCGACTTGCAGATACAGACTTTCGCTGGCTGGAAGAGCGATGCATACAAAACATACGTGAAAACCAACCCAGCTGTCGTTAATCGACACCTCATCAAATCATTAAATCATCAATAAATTTGTCTTTCCCACCATCATCCCACCCTTTCCTAAATTTGGCTTCTTTTGGGTATATTATATTATCACCAAATTTATTTCATCACATTTTACCACTTTTACAAAATAAAAATCATTTTACAACAACTTTTATACTTCTACAAAAATAAAAAACCCAAAACTAGTCATTTTCTCCTTGTCTCTCGTATGCGGTAATGTGGTGGGCATCACACATAGGTGTTAGGCCCCCTCATTGCCGCAAGAGGGACCCACTACACAATCCTTCCGCCATTACCCATATATAAGCTCCTCTCACCCTCTCCTCTCCCTCACTTACTTCAAATCACTCTTACTTACAAGTTCCCACCCACCCACAACCTACCTTTCATCTACTTCACTCCTTCACTCTTTCATCCCTCAGGGGTATATTATATTATCACCAAATTTATTTCATCACATTTTACCACTTTTACAAAATAAAAATCATTTTACAACAACTTTTATACTTCTACAAAAATAAAAAACCCAAAACTAGTCATTTTCTCCTTGTCTCTCGTATGCGGTAATGTGGTGGGCATCACACATAGGTGTTAGGCCCCCTCATTGCCGCAAGAGGGACCCACTACACAATCCTTCCGCCATTACCCATATATAAGCTCCTCTCACCCTCTCCTCTCCCTCACTTACTTCAAATCACTCTTACTTACAAGTTCCCACCCACCCACAACCTACCTTTCATCTACTTCACTCCTTCACTCTTTCATCCCTCAGGGGTATATTATATTATCACCAAATTTATTTCATCACATTTTACCACTTTTACAAAATAAAAATCATTTTACAACAACTTTTATACTTCTACAAAAATAAAAAACCCAAAACTAGTCATTTTCTCCTTGTCTCTCGTATGCGGTAATGTCAGTATTTTTATCACCGTCTGAAAAGAAAATTCATTTAGGGGTTCTCCTTTGAGCATCCAATTGAATGCTCGATCGGAAGTGGAGGAGGGCGTGTTTTACAATAGGTCATTTGCATGTGCCACTGCGCATGTCTGTAACAGCGCATGCTGGGATAGGTTCTGTTGAAATCTGACATACAAATATTTGGCAACATTTTTATCGAAAAATTGCAAGAATGTTTCACCAATGTCATACCTTTTATAAGTGATCTACGAAAACCAAATGCATGATGGGAAAGATGGGGACGTGTGTTATGGAAACATGCATAACATAATTATGGATATTGACACTAGAATATTGATAAATATCCCATGCTGAACATGGCATGTTTTCTATAAATTTTAGACTGTACCATTAGTCCCATAATTCCGTGCGAATCAAGATTCAAGATGGCGGCTATGCAAATCCCCTATTGAAAATGCTTGATTGTATTAATGCATATATTAATCACAGATGTTTCTGAACCAGGCCAGTCGGTGAATTGCACGTTGACATGAACCATCGTTTCCTTCCATGCATTTCAGCATAATCATTTTCCCATCAACCCTCGCCAGGAGACTGCTTTTGAAGGTTTTGCCTGAACTATGTGATGTGTTAAGGAGAAATAGGTCACAAGTCGTCGCATAAATGATATTTTTCAAAATGATTTATTCACAAGATCTCCTTATTGGAATGTTCAGATTCTTGGAGGGTTTAGCGTTTCTAGTCACATGGATCTATGTATCAAATTTCAGGACATATATAAATATATATAATTTTCATCTCTACTCGTCATTGTCTTTAGTTCATTAGATATAAATGTATCCTTGCGTTTTGAAGGTCATCCATTAGAGTATATTCAGTTACTTTACTGGTAATTGTCCACCCAGAAATATTGCAAACTTATTTTTCAAACATAAATATATCAAACATAAAATATAAAAGATTTTGAGATGCCTTTCATGTTTACTGCCATCAGAATCCGCTTGATCTCATCTTTTGAAATAAGGTGGTATCTCAAAATCCTTTTTTTGCGATTTGTTTTTTTGCGACTTTTTCCTAAAACACATCACAAATATGTGATTAGGCATTAACCGTAGTCTGCGATGGTAGAGGTTTGTTTTTAAATGCATTATTCATCACGACATTATGTACAGTTTACATTTGATCTCAGTACATGATGATTTACATTATAAGGGTGAATATAATTCTCACGTTACTAAATTATAGAAATAGGTGAACTGACTAAAGAATACTTCGTATGGGAGTGGGCGTTGATAAGGTAATCGGAGGCTTCTTAAGGTCAGGTCCCCAGTTACGGGGTGTCCGCCTAGGGAACAGGGGCCCGTTGTATAACAAATCCTTACTTAATATTTCCCTGGCTTAGCTATTTTTTCTTGCTGAGCAGCTGGTAAGGAACCTTTAGGGAAGGAATAGCTATATACACAATGCAAATTCTTTTATTCCAGCCGTGGTGAATTTCTACTTAACCAAGCAGTAATGACTTAGTAAGAGAAAATGTCCCCAAACTCCCCCCCCCCCCCCCATAAATAAAGCCAACACAAAGACCCCAACTCAACAGTGAAGGCCTGCCCCCACCCTCCAGGACGAAATGCGTTGTGTTTAGCATAATTTCACTTTTTCGCCTACTTTAATAAACCAACGAGACTAGAGTCTAGTCTAGTCTCGTTGAATAAACTAAAGAAAAGGACATCGGACTTACTTGATCGGAAGTTTCGTACAACACTTTATTAGGGACTGTTCAGAATTAACCACTTGGTCGAGTTGAGAATTTGCGAAAGATTCTTGTGCAAAATTGTATGATCCCCCGGCCCCCTTAAAGTCTTGTGCAAAATTTCATGACCCATCCTACGTCATTGTAGTTCTGAGTCTGTGCATAAAAGGATGGCACCCCACTTTTAGAGTCTGCGCAAAAAAGTGACCCCCTTCAGAGTCGGCACAAAAAGGTGCCCCCCTGAAAATTCTCCTCTCCCCCAGGGTTAAAAATGGACACTCCCTTAGAAGCAAGGAACATCCTAAGTAAGTAGTTTCTACGAAAAAAGGTCCCAGGTGTCGGTCACTTCAATTTAATCGGCCGATGGCCGATTTAATTATATATTTAAGATGGAATCATGTGGTAGCAATTCCTTCCTTCAATTCTCAAATCTATTGACAAATCTTCTTAGTGGAACCTTAATTGTCCAATAAGAAGGTCAAGGATTGTCCAATAAGAAGTTCAGGGATTGAATCGCTGCCTAAGCAGCTTCTGACCAGCACTACGAAGGTTATTTGTATCGTGTTACAGAAAAATGAGTTACAAGTTGCAAAATTGATATTTTCCAAAGTGTTTTATTCACAAGATCTATTTGTGGGAATGTTTCCATTTTGGGGTGCTTAATCCTGCATGACGCATAAATACACGTACCAAATTTTAAGACAGTGTGAAAAATATCTCCGTGTATTCCTTTACTAGTAAATGTCCACCCAGAAATATTGCTTAAATAATAATATAAATTTTATATAATAATATAACACTTTTGTTCAAACATATATATCAAACTTAAAATATAGAAATACTTCATAGATGTCCTTAATATAATTTCCACTTGGTTTTCAAATATGATGATATTTCAAAATCAATTTTTTGCGACTTGTGACTTATGTGTCTGAAACAATTCACATTTCTGTTTAAATTATCGCCATGTATAGTAGGGTCAGATCGTCAGCAAACGTACAGTTCGCCTTCATCAATACTCTCAAATAACCCACATTTAAGCCAAAAAGGCTGTTAAAAATACAGTTCAACATAACCAAACCGATTCCATGAATCAACCCTATACCAAATATACATAACTAGTATTGACCATTTTTCAGCTTAATTTAGCAGAATTTACTAAATGTGTAGCGCTGCCGATTGTACATTTTCTTAAAGTCTGACCTATATATCAAACCAACACAAATCCAAATATACTCAGATATACCCGATATTCATCATTTTTCAGATCTATATAGATTTCTAATCTATTTACAAGGCGTTTCTAATAATAAAAAGTATATAACGTAACATAACATTTCAGACAAGTTTTCATATGACAATGTGAGTGCGTGACCCTTTGTACATAGGATACACTATATCAGAAACTGGTTTGTATCATGATCTGCTCACACAACCCTTCTGGCATATTATGAGCTCACAGCGGTGGGCGGAAGACCATGGTTATTCATGCAGTATCAAATTATCATCTGTAAGTCCAGATCGCAATGTTAATGTCCTCAATTGACTATTAGAACCCCGGTCTGATATTGCATCGTATCTTAAGTCCCATAACGATTGGTACAAATAATCTTTGGTTCTGTCTACCTGTGATTCAAGAATTGTCAATACAAATGAATATATCTTCTATGCGCCCCGTGTGTTTTATCAATCGAGTAGTGAAGTTGTTTCTGTTTGGGGAAGAAAATCAAAAAAAAATCGAAGTGTTTATTCTCTATATACTTCTACTATATGTAGTTCAAAGATGTAACTGAATCGACTAAAAATTGATCCTGTTCGATGATAAAAATGTGCTAAATCGACTTAAAATATGTTTAATATACTTGTATCATTAATCTTTTGCTTGGACTCCTATGAGATTATCATTGTATGAAAATAGATCCAATAAAATTTATTTAAAAAAACCCAGCTTCATTGTACAATGTACTTGTTTGTTGATAACTCAATTAACTGTCGTTATTACAGAAGATGAGCTGTATAAAAATACTAAATAAAAAAAGATGAAACAAATAATATCAGTCCATTTAATCAATATATAAAATCGCCTCAATTTACGCTGTACCCTTTTTTATACTGGTCTGACCAGATTAGACTAACTTGAATGATTTATGATAAGTCACACCACGTGATTTCCGTCTATAGGTTAAATATAAAACGATATGGGTGGATATTATGTCAGGTACATTTCGGTACATTGACAGAGGATTGCAGCATATATGTTACTGGGAGTCTTATTAGCTAAATGTCAATATGAAACATTATGCTGATGAAACCGTAATATACCTTCTTTATATGTGATGTGTTATAGAAAAATGCGTCACAAGTCTAAAAAGTTCTCTTTGTTCAAATGTTATCATATTTGGGGTATCTAACTCTTTCAGTCGAATTAATACGTGATGATTATATTTGGGGCTGACGCAGCTACTAATTATGACGTAAAACACCTGCATCATATGGACCAATCAGTGGCCCGCAACTATTACGTCACTCGTTCCACCTGGACAGTTGGACTATTATTCAGCCTGCATCTGAACTGCACAGAGGTACATGCTATTTGTAAATTTTTAATCTTACCATTGGTTGTTTATTATTCAACATGGTGAAGCCTAGGCATTGTAAGTCATGCTTGACAGTACATGAATCCCCGTTTGACGAGAAGTGCAACCAAAAGAAAGAAGATTTTGATTTTGATCCAGAGAATTTATCAGCTCGTATGGATGGGTTGGAGACGATTATACAGAAACTGGTATCATCGTTGGACAATAATAAGAAGTCCGCTGAATCTTCGTTGGACAATGATAAGAAGTCCGCTGAATTTAAATCGTCATCTAGCTTTGATAGCATGGACGGGATTGGTTTTTCGGGAGAAGCAAGAAACTCAAGGTGGAACGATTCTATTTACGATGTGTTAATGTATGATTAAAAATTTACAATCATCGATGGGTCGATTCCACTTATACTATGACTTTATGGGTTATTCACTTCGAGCGGAAGAATACACCCATTTAATAGTTTGTTCATTTCTGTACACGTGTAATACGTCATCAATTGGTCTGACGTCATCAATGATGGAGATATTGACCAATCACAGACGAGCATTCTTATTGCCGTGACACAGGATTCCACACATTCAGAACAAACATGGCCATTGTTAACTGCTTCTGCCAGCCTTATACAAGCATAAGAATGACGATTTTCTATGATTTCCTAGTGGTAGTATAAAGAAAGAACTGTACTCAAGGTTAGAACTACTTGTGTAATTCTATGCTCTTGTTTACACTTAATTGTGCATCCAATGCACGACCTGTGGCTGCTTGTTGGATACAAAATTAAGTGTAAACTCGAGCCATTGAATCACACTTGTAGTGCTAACCTCGCATACAGTTCTGTCTAATGATTGCTAGTAATTGTCCACCCAGAAATATTTCAAACTTTTTTTTCAAACATAAAAATATAAAACTTAAAATATACAAATATTTATTAGATGTCCTACTGTTTACTATCATTGGAATCCACTTGATCTCATCTTTTCAAATATGATGATATCTCAAAATCCATTCTTTGCAACTTGTGACTCATTTTGCTAAAAACACATCACATATAGATCTACGCTTCTTTATGTGTGATGTGTTATAGAAAAATGAGTTAAAAATTGATATTTTTCAAAGTGATTTATCCAAAAGTTTGTTCAAATGTTATCATATTTGGGGTATCTATGGCTCTTTCAACCCTATAAATACATGTCCCTAATTTCAAGACTGTTTATTAAAGATAGCCATGCATTTCAAGGTCATCCTATCGAGTATATTTAGTTACTTTACTAGTAATTGTCCACCCAGAAATATATTAAACTTTTTTTCAAAAATAAAAATATCAAGCTTAAAAAAATAGAAATGATATTTATTAGATGTCCTACAGTTTATTATCATTAAAATCGGCGTGATCTTATCTTTTCAAACATGATGATATCTCAAAATCCATTTTTTTAGACTTGTGACTCATTTTGCTGGAACACATCACAGTATATTATCAATGAGTGTGGCACTGGCACTACTGGAACCCTGCACTGTGCACTAATCACAATGTTAATTATAGTTCTACAGGGCAGATAAAGAGCAAAAGACTGCCGGGGGTAGTAGAGATAGAAAGGTGAATGGATTGGGTCACTAAATGTATTCCTTTTTAAGCTACTCGTCAGCACTCACACTGTTATCAGTGATGGTGATGAGAACAGATTTTTATCATATATCAAAAGCTTGAAATATGTATGTACTATAATATGAAATTGCCATTGAAAATTGTAATTAATTATCATGAAATTTATATAGCTAGAACAACTGACTGTCTGTTTGTATAAACTTATTACTGTACATTGTATTGACTTTAATTATTTTTGTAATATAAATTTTTCTGTAAAATACCCTTTTGGCAAGTCAGGCTGTCCTGAGAATATTTGTACTGTATGTATGAAAATGTTCAATGTCCTAAATAAAATAGTTTTAAATCTAAAAAAAAATCTAAAATAATCGGTGTAACTTCAGTCTTCATTCTCCCCGCTTCTTTCTTCCCGATATACATTTTCCCCGCCCACCAGTCTCCCCGCCGAATGATTCAAACGGAATGGGCCAGGGACATTGTCGCTGGGGGAATGTCATAGAAACACATAAATAAGAGAGAATAAAAGTACTTAAATATCGATGTAAATTTTAAGATATTATGATAAACTTAAAACTATACTCTATTACTATAAACATACAGTAGATGGGTCAGATTTTCAGAAAATGTACAATCGGCAGATCTACACATTTAGTAAATTCTGCTAAATTAGACTGTAAAATGGTCAATACTAGATATATCTGAAGATATTTGACATTGCCTTGATTCAAACAATCTGTTAGGTTATGTTGAACTGAATTTTGAACCTGATTTGTGTCTTGAATTTTGGTTATTTAAAAGGATTGGTGAAGATGAGTTGTACATTTTCTGGTGATTTCACCCATGAAGGAGTTTGATAACTCTGATGGCATATCTCCATAGGACTGCTGCTTCACATGAAGTGAAACCTATAGGCCTGTCCTTACCACGTGGGAATCCGGTGTCAAGCTCCTCTCAACGCATGCGTGATAGAACCTGTCAGAATGCGAAATAGTCTTTAACAGGGGTCACCACGAGGTCATGCAAATGTTGTGATTTCCGACAGGTTTTCATTTTTCCAGGGGAGATTGCCATAACTCCTTCCTGATATGTTATATTGATTTATAGTTCACTTGGGAATCGCGGAAATCAATAATAATAGAATTTCCCTCAGCATCTTCTGGGACCTTTCCCATCGGGCGGAGATTCTTGTCATTGCATTTTGATATCAGCTATGTACTCATATGGGATGTCGTATGGAGAAATGAGTCGCAACTCGCTTGAATGATATTTTTCAAAGTGATTTATTCACAAGATCTTTGTATTGAAATGTTCTGGTTTTTGTAGGGTTTAGTACTTTTAGTCATATCAATCTATGTATCAAATTTCAGGATATTGTATTAAATATATTCTTGCACTTCGTATGGAGTATATTTAGTTACTTTACTGGTGATTGTCCACCCATAAATATTGCATAACTTTTTTTTCAAAAATAAAATTATCAAACTTAAAATATAGAAATACTTCGTAGATCTCCTACTCTTTACTATCATTGGAATCGGCTTGACGAGATGTGACCAACCCGCCCTCTGTGGGCGGATAAGCCTACATTAACAATTTGTGACGTCACCCAACCCATCAGTGTCCACTCCCCATATATACACAACCCATACTTCTGGCCTTATTTTTAATGTTTTCCCCTGAAAGTGGCGACCTGTAATTCGCCTGAGAGAAACTTGACTTAGTTAGCTACCCTTTTGTCTGGAAAAACTACTGTGTTCATGGTCCAGAAATGCTGTTTTCAAAACATTCATGCATCCTCTATCTGTTGTCACTCACTCCTGCCATGTTTACATAGCTTCAACCACCCAACAGCTATACCCTTACTAGCCACTGCCACCCTTACATAACACCCACATAACACCCAGCTAGCTTGTTGACATGTAGGCTATTTATAGGGTGGGTGTTGTAGCCTACCCAACACGTTGGTGTTGTGTAGGCTACATTATTTGATACTAAATAAAATGGATATTGTAGGTAGGAGGGGTAGAGACAGGGTGGGTGGGGTGGGACGATCTTTTATTTTTAAATATAAAAACAATCTAAAAGCGTTCAGATCTGGTGAAATATAACCAATTTACTTCCCACAAATAAATGTCTTGCTGCGGTAATTTTCTGGATCTCATCTTTTCAAATATGATAGTATCTCAAAATCAATTTTTTGAGACTTGTGACTCATTTTCCTAAAACACATCACATATGGGATTGAACCTCAATTGTATGGTAATATGAATGGTAACAATTAAGTACTTAGATGGAATTGAACATGAGGGTAGAACTACTGCATGGATTCGATGGCTCTCTTCTCTCTCCTGACAGAGCCAGTGCAAGCAGCCCTGACTCTGTAGGCCTCAGTCTATAGATGCCTATGGAGACCTGAAAACGCTTGTCTAGGCCTATAGAACTAAGAAATTAACAAATTCCTCTTCTCCCTCTCCGATTTCCCCCACCCTCTCCCTCCGCTTCTTTTATTCTCTCCCTCCCTTCCCCTTTCCGCTCCCATCCTCTCCTCTCGTCTTTTTCTTTCCCCTCCCCTTTTCTCTCTATCCTCATCTCCCTATCTGATTCCTCCCACACTCCCCCATTGCTTCTTCACTCTCCCCCTCCCCTCAGCCTCTCTCTTTGTCCTCCCTCTCTACCTCCCCCTCTGATCTCTCCCCTCTCTCTCGCCATTGCTAGGGATCCTCGCAGGACACGTTGCTAGGGAATACAGCGTTGCCACAGATGGTGGGACACAGAGGCATGACGTCAATCTCTTCTAGTTCCCAACAGGGGCTTTCCCAGGCTATTAATAGAGTGTGGAATTCCTGATTAAAAAGGGCTTCAAAACCACATTTTCACCCCAGACACCTTCACAAACCACATATGATGTCCTCCGGACAGAGCTGACAGAACTGTACAGAGCAGTACAATTGCTGGTAACATCACAGATTCCAAGAACATGCATGACAAAAACCCACCGTTTCACGTTTATTATATAGATATTTTTGGTTTTTGCCTCTGCCATCAGGCTACACGAATGATAAAAACAACAGTGTGTGGTCATTTTTCTAGATACAATGCTACGATTTTCTAGACATTCAGGTTACATAATAGTTCAACCGTACCAGTCATTATGACTCTTTAGATATGATTTGATAGCAGGCCAGTCTTGCTGTCTGACATCTCCAGGTAATTTATTCTAGATTTTTGGACCTCTTACGTGGGTAGATTTGTTCACAATTTCTAGAGCAGGTCTAATGGCTCAGATTACTGGTCCTACATTTTGTCTAGTTACTCTCGGAACAATAATAATGTTATCAAACTCAAGTTTTTTTTTGTACATTACTCCCATGAGAGCTATATCATACCTTTTTTTAAAGGTTCAATGCCACAAATCTGACTCAGTGTTGCAGTATCTCTATGGTCGTTTATATGAATGAGCTTGATAGCTCTAAAAATCAGTCTTTGTAACTTTTTCTTCAAGTGAGCAGCTGAGAAGGATAGAAACAGGCCACCATATTCAAGAGTAGACAAGATATGTACCTTTACGATTGTTTTTGTCATCTCTGTACTTAAATACTTCCTCATTCTGTGAGACTTGTGACTCTATTAATATCGACATCCTCAAGAAGCTAGAAATGATAGGCATAAGAGGCCAGCTGTTAGATTTATTAAGAACGTACTCTACTAATAGAAAACAATTTGTAGTAAATGGTGAATTTAGATCTGATACCATGTCTCTGAAGGCTGGCGTGGCCCAAGGAAGCATCTTGGGACCACTACTTTTTATATTATATATAAATGACATCTGTAAATTGGAATTTAATGGTGATATTATTCTTTATGCTGACGATTGTGTTCTGTTACATAAATGGACAAATGATGAGGATATACGTAGAGTTCAAAATGATGTAAATCCATTTAATGAATGGGTGAATTTAAATGGTTTAAAAATTAATGCACAAAAGACCAAACTACAAGTGTTTACTGGTCGACGTGGCAGAAGAGATAACCTGAATATATATAACGATGGGACTGCTATTGACAGCGTTGATGAATTTAAATATTTAGGGTTTATATTAGACTATCATTTGAACATGAAACAACATATCAACTCTATTTGTGTTAAAGTAACAATCTTAAGGAACAGATTGAAAAGAATCAGGCATTTTATTTCCAAGGAGCTTGCATGCCTAATATACAAAACTTATGTACTGCCTATCTTAGAGATTGGAGGAATCACAGTCGACATTGCATGTTTTCTAGAATATCTAGAATATTCAGAATATATATGTTAGTACAAAATTTATCTCTGCTCGTGACAATACATTATTTGGAATGTTTAAATGTCTTAAACTAATTAGAAAATTCATTGATTGTCATGATATTGAACTATGCGCTGGTGTTTTGTTTTTAACAGCTATTGTATGTGCTTATGTTTTTACATTGTCTATGTCAATCATATATCAGATTATTATTATTATTTAAGTGAACAAGATCGTCACTAGAATTATGAGTAGTTATGAAACAATGAAATAATAGAAAATCAGCAAATTCTGAGATATAATGTACTTGTACACAATGCTTTTGTCTGAATAAAAATCTTTAAATACAAATATGATATTGCCATTGATTGCTGTTGAATTGTAAGACTGTTTATTGTATCTCATTGTTCATGTACTCACTATTATAATCAGATGCAGAATTATTTATTGTTAAGCTGGAAATGGTAGAGACACTGTGTTGTTAGTCTCATAATTTTCTAATAATTTTATAAAGTTGTAAATAAGAGAGAATTTCATTATTTTAAATTGCCTGATTATAACTAATTATTATGTTTATATTTCTGACATAAATTATGTATGCCTCTGTATTTAATTGAAGGGAAGCTCGGAAGACCAGTTTTCTGAGGGCTCTTTTCCTTTTCTGATGTACCTTATTTAATGTCTGAATAAACATATGATATATATTTTATATATTAATATGGGAGAGGAGAAAGCAAATAAACTGATGTTAGTTGAGTGATTTACTCGAAATCCACCCTGACTCTTACTGAACAGATTATTCAGTTCCATATGATCAACGAGTGCTGAACAGAGTAATTTTTCAAGTATCTTAGACATAAGCGGCACTATAGCTATAGGACGAAGATTATTAAAACTTCTTAAATCACCACTTTTTGGTATCGGTTTGATGATATATTCTTTCCACTCATTAGGCATAGAGCCTGATCTTACACATTTTTTCATTAGAAGGGTCAGTTGGGCAGATAATAACCCGAGAAACATTTTCAAGGTCTTACTATTCATCCACTCGAAACCAGTGTTCTTCGAGATGTCAATATGTGATGTTATGTTACTGGATATATTAATTCGGAATAAATATCTTAAAACTAGGCACGGCAAACGGAGCCATGTTCACTACCTTTTGTTATGGGACTGAAAATCCCGTTAATATAGAGAGATTTATTTCCGATCAAAAAAGGGATTAAATTCGACTATAAATGGCTATTTTTCTTTCAGGTACTGAGGCAAATTACTAAAGTCCAATAGCGTGCGCTGCGTTGATTATGAAGCGCCCGGCAGGTGTAGTATAAGGGTGAAATCGTCAGAAAATGTACAATTCACTTTCACCAATCCTCTCAAATAACCCAAATTTAAGACAAAAATCAGGTCCAAAATACACTTCAACATAACCAGACAGATTTATTGAATGAATATTATACGGAATACAATACAATACGAAATACACCTTGTATTACTCAGATAAACCTTGTATTTATTTATTTTTTTACTCTAATTTAGCAGAATATGATAGATGTGTAGAACTGTAGATTGTATATTTTCTGAAAATCTGACCCATAAGATCTATTCTTGATGCAGGAGATATTTTTTTTTTACGAAAACCAATTATTCCTTTTTCATTACTGATATTATACTGATTATTAAGATGAGGAATTCTGCGCATTTCTGTTCACCAATATCGAAATTCTCGTGGCCAAATCTCTAATATGGAGGAAATCTATACTTAATCATATTGGCACGATTCCTATATGGGTCAGATTTTCAGAAAATGTACAATTCACCTTCACCAGTCTTCTCGAAAAACCCAATTTTCAGTCGAGAATAAAGTTAAAAAAACCAGTTCAACCTAACCAAACAGATTGCTAGAATCAATACAATGCCGAATATACTCGAATTTACCTAGTATTGACTAAATTGCAGCCTAATTCAGCATATTAGCAGAATTTACTAAATGTGTACAACTGCCAATTGTACATTTTCTGCATATCTGACCCATATAATGATTCCTGATATTTGTGTCGATCGTGACCACTAGTTATGCTCGGATTTCACAAGTCATACTTTCCTTTCTTTGGAGGATAGCATTCATATAACATTTTTTTTTTTTTTTTTATTTAACATATTTATACAGCCATAAGTGATAAGGATATACAAGGCTCACGGGGGCTATTATTTAGCATTGTCCATGATTTTCC
Source organism: Sthenelais limicola (assembly GCA_942159475.1). Lineage (NCBI taxonomy): Eukaryota > Metazoa > Annelida > Polychaeta > Phyllodocida > Sigalionidae > Sthenelais > Sthenelais limicola. The sequence goes on along the minus strand of OW804097.1, from coordinate 37,980,035 downwards.
GCCAGGGGCTGTTAGGTGCAGTCCTACTACTATAGAAGGAAAGGAGTGGTGCATAAGTAAAGGTAATTAGTAATTAGTGTAGAAGGAAAGATGATAGTTGTTAATCTACATGATAGGATCAGTTATTCTGTCTGTCCGTAGCAGTGTGTTTTAATCGTCTGCCATATTGCTTTCAGTCCTGGGGAGTTCCTGTGGTCATGGGATGTTCATTTAATTCTGTGGGTTTCCCCCTTGGGTAAGGTTGTGTGTGATTTGATTTTGTGAGTGAAATGTTTGCGGTTGTCTATGTTTTTTATGTCTGGGGGTAGTTTATTCCATGCCTGGGCACCATAGTACTTAGGGGCTCTCTTAAGTGACTCGGTTTTTGGTCTGGGCAGAGGAAAGTTGCGTTGTGAGGAAGACCTTGTTTGTCGCCGGGATGGGTTAACAGGATTGTGTGAGAGTTGTTCTTGGGACCTGCTATGCATAATTCCCAGAATGAGGTGGTCTCTACGGTCTTGTAGGGGTAGTAGCCCCAGGGATGACCTTATTCCGGACACGCTGTCAAACTTCCCAGCATGCGAAATAATTCGAATAGCCCTGTTCTGAAGTCTTTCTAGCTTATCTCGGTTCAGTTGGGTAGCAAATTGATAAAAGGCTGAATTGTAGTCAAAATGTGGTATTATCATGGTTTTATAGATTTGGAGGCTGGTTTTCTTATTGAGGTAGGTTCTGATTTTTGAGAAGGTGTGGATTTTATAATTTACAGTTTTGATTACCTTGTTTACCTGGGCTTGGCAGTTTAATCTGGAATCGAGTACCGTCCCTAGGTAGGTGTAATTGGGTACTTCGTTTAGCATTTTGTTGTTGAATTTTAATTTTGGTTTAAATGACTTCACAAACAAATGTATATACGAAATCCATGCCCTATTTCTTTCTTCTCTTATTTCACAATAGAAAGTTACAGTAATAATACAAGCGAGAAAATACAATCATCATTAATTTGCGTCGATTCAAAATATCGAATTTGAGGATTTGAATGCTCTTTTTGGAGCATTGGGCATTCAATCAGCACGTTCTAGACGGGTCAGATTGTCAGAAAATGCACAATTGGCAGCTCTACATATTTAGTAAAATATGTTTAATTAGGCTGGAAAAGGATGAATACCAGATATATCTGAGTATATTTTGTATTACTTTGTTTTAAAATATCTATTCTGCTATATTAAACTGTATTTTTAAGTTCATTTCTGTCTTAAATTTGGGTTATTTGAGAGGATTGGTGAAGGTGAATTGTACATTTTCTGATGATCTGACCCAGATACTCTTGTAGTTGGAATGGAGATCTTAAACTTGATATCAACCACGTAGACCAGATAAAACATTATCATTATGGAACGAAGAACACTTTTCCACCAGATTATTAAATTTCCGAGATGTTTAACATGTGATATGTTTCAGGAAAATGAGTCACAAGTCGCAAAATTGATATTTTTTTCAAAGTGATTCATTCACAAGATCGATTTGTAGGAATGTTCTCACTTTGGTAAAAACATGTACCAAATTTGGTGACAGTGTATTAATTATACCACGATCGGGGGTTGTACACGCTGCAAATGAGTGGATACATGCCATTGTATTTTGTTGAGTGGATCCACACGCGAAAATATGACCTTTTTTTTAGCCTAAGTGTAAGAAGTATTCTTATTGGTTGACATTAGGCTCGCTCGTGATGTCACGCCTATTCCTGACGTCATATGCCATCCATGCCGTCGGATTAGCCAATCAATTATAAGCTTGTCTAGCAGTTTGGTATCAAAAAATCGATATGGCGGATCATTTGAGTGAAGCGAGGTAAATAAATAGTTTGTTTATTCATTTATTTTACAATATGAGATCGTGGTATAAAAATAGGATGTAACTTGGTTAGTTTCTGACTTACTGTACACTTACTGTTACTCATTTTTTTCGACCAGGGATATCACTCGAAGCCTGCGGCTTCTCGTGAAATCCCTGGTCAAAAAAAACTTGTGGGCAACGTGTACAGTAAGTCAGAAACCAACCTCGTTACATCCTATCATAATATTTCTATGCATTTCTAAAGTCATTCTATATAGGGTATATTTAGGTACTTTACTAGTAATTGTGCACCTAAAAATATTTTAAACTTGTTTTCCAAAAATAAAAATATCAAACAAAATAATAGAAATACTTATTAGATATCGTACTAATCTTATATTTGAAAGATGATACATCTATTTTAAAAAATGAAAGTTTGCAATATATCTGGGTGGGCAATTGCTAGTACAGTAACTAAATATATTCTATAGGATGACCGTAGAAATGCATGGATATGTTTAATACATAATCTTGAAATTCGGGACATGTATTCATAGGACTGACAGAGATACCCCAAATATGATAACATTTGAACAAAGAGATCTTGTGAATAAATCACTTTGAAAAATATCAATTTTGTGACTTGTGACTCAATTTGCTGAAACACATCACATATGGAATTTCCCTGAATTTACGCAGGACCTTAGATGGAACGGAGTACTGACTTGACTAAATGATATATGACATATATCACAAATGGCTTACATATCATTAGTCTCTTTATTATACGTGCATCCCTCTTGAGAGGTGCTATAAGTGGGCTGCAATAAAAATATTCTTATAGTATGCATACTATATGAACTACTTCATCACCAAGTCGGCTGAACTTTTTTCAGATTTTCAGATTTACACATGATACATTTATGATTACATATCAAGTTTTATGCCCATATAATACAAATAGAATGGAACTCGCCTGCAATATTTGAAAACCTTTTGGACTTGATTTGTCCACATCTCGTCCAATAAATTTCCGATTATTGCCGGCTCGTTCCATTTTCTCTATATATCTTGCCCGGTCCAGAAGCTATACACTGTACCAGTTTTGCAAGTAAAATTACAGCGCAGGACGGGCAGCACATGTTTCAAAAGCGTAATTCACCCCGCCATAAATTTACACCTGTCCTGTAACTCATGTGGCTGTAGCCGCGCGCACTGTAGCCGCACGCACCATAGCCAGGGGAGGTGTAATTCGCAGAACCGTAACTCAGGTAGTGCTACAGTTCACGAAGTATGACTACAGTCAAGTTATTTGAGAGGATTGGTGAAGGCGAATTGTACACTTTCTGAAAATCTGACCCATATGTTATGTTAAGCAGGTACACTGTCCTGTACAGGCGGGCATACAGGTGGCTTGCCCTGTACCTCCCTGGCCGGCTGTGTCAGCCTTGTTGTGGGGTATGTTGCCCGGGACCCATAAGGTGACATTGTGTTTGCAACTCAAACAGGAATAACCAAATAAATATGATATTGATATGAACACAAAGTTAAACATAAATAGTAAAACATAGAACAAGCAACTTGGTAAAACTCATGGATGTGTAATATTATGCGTTAATTAATAATTAATTACTCAAGCTGTATAAACTAGCAAATATCATCAAGGCTTCTAATGTATACCCAAGTGGTGTCTGGGTGAACTTCATAGCTTGGAGGTGGAGCATGCAGCACCACCTGGTGTAAAACCTGGTGTAGAACAGAAGGCTCCCGCTACCTACGATGCTGCACTGTAATTCTATACCCAAAGTGATGGGGGAACAAAGCCAAGGCAAATTACACTTATTTTGATGGTGCACCGCCATAGTTCATTTTTTTCAGGACAGTGTAATTAACCATGTGTAGATCTGCCAATTGTACCCTATGTGCATTGGAAAATCCGCCAGTGCATGCAAAAGTGCCACTGACCAGTCACATAAGTGCAATCCGCTCAAAAAAGCAGTTTTGCACCTGGTTTTACACCTGATGCAATGTGCATCATCAGATGCACTTAAAAATGCGTATCAATTATATGTATATAAATCGGGTATCAATGCACTAGCTACATGCAGATGAACTAATGAATGTCAGTCAAATTGTCACCCCAAATAACAGTATGGCCTATCTTCAATTTAATTCAACAAATTAAGATATAAATTTGACTGAAATCGTTTTTCAATGTAAATGTTAAATTGTTAAAGGCATATAAAGAATAAAATACTTATTAATTAAACCTCTACCTAAATATTCTGTTTATTTCTATGAATAATGTTTATGAAGGAATTGAATGAATAACTTTTATTAACTCCGTCCCTGGTCCTCACATAGCAATAGCAATAAAAGTGCCTCACTGAGTGCATCATAACTGTGTATTTTGCACCTGGTCAGTAGCACTTCATTGGGAGCATCAGAACCACATTTATAAACCGGGTCCATGGAGCATATTGTATTTATTTGAGAATCTCATATATTCACCTGTATAACCTAAATATTCTTGACATTTCCATGACTAATACTAGTTAAAACCAAATCCGTGCCCACAACTAACATAAAATCATACAAAACAATGAAGCTACAACAGGTTATAATACTTGCCACTGCTCACTCACCTGCATGGCATTCACACCTAATGTCGCACATATCTGACACTCTACTCTCTGTAAATCACACTCAGTCTCTGCCACCCATTCATAGAAACCCCTCTCCACTAAACTAAACAATGTAATGCTACCTCAATATTACCCAAATATTACTTCCCAAATTCTCCTGCGGATTCCTGCCACATCATTAATCTGATATTAAACAACTTTCAGAATTATACCAATACGCTTGCACCACTTCTACTTATCAATCATTCAAGCTTTTAAACTGATATTCATTATATTACTCGTGATAGAAAGTCTTTTGTTTGGTTACTATATAAAAAATATATATGTGATGTGTTTCAGATAAATGAGTCACAGGCCGTAAAAGAAAAATCCAAAGGGATTGATTCACACGGTTTCTTTATTCAATATATCAACAAAGCAAACTTCTTATGGGACTGATCACATCAAGAAATATCTAGCTAATATATTAAATATATTATCCTTGCGTTTTAAAGCTCTTTGTATGGAGTATATTTAGTTCCTTTACCGGTAATTGCCCTTCCATAAATTTTGGATTTTTCAAACATAGATATATCAAACATAAGATATAGAAACACTCCATAGATGTCCGTTATGTTTACCATCATTGGAATACCCTTCATGTCATCTTTTCAAACTGATATGTGTCCAAATGCATATCAGGATTAAGTGTTTAAATCAGGTATAGACACACTTGCTGCATGCATCGAATTTATTTTAACAACAATAAATATGCATAGATTCATTACACTGGACTTAATCATAATATGCTAAGTTGAGGTTGCACGTTTATCTCGTAATTAATGTTACAAAAATAACGAAAAATGCCTTTAAAAATTCATGTTAATCAAACGTATCGAAAGCCATACAAATATGAGCGCTGAAAAGTTGACTGGGAAGTGTTTTTTCTTTCCAATTTTGAGTTATGCAAAGACGACCCTAACAAAAGCAGATCGGTGTAGAGATTACATCTACGCGAGATATGCTGTTTGCCAGGTAGTTTATGAAAACTTAATGTATGTACCCCCTACCCCTGTGCGTGGTTTGGGCGAGGTTGGAATAAATCAACAGATCTTAGCAGTAAGGAACGACCTATGTATTTTTAGATGTATAATGCTCGTGGTGTGACAGACTGAATAAAACCAAGTTTTAAAAAACGTGTACAGCTGTCTTTTTGCACTGACCAGAGCCTTAAGTTTATAGCAGATTTATTAAAATGTATTTGTTTGTAGCGGCCTTATTACAAATACATTAAAATGATATCCTATTTGTTCTATTTATTAACAATTGCCATAATACCACCAATCATTGATGGTGTATCTTGGCTTACTATTATGCCACTTGTCTTCGCCAGGTGGCGGGACTGTTTTCACCAGGTGGCACAACTGGTAACTGGGGTGCAGTTACAATTTATTTTACAATGAAAGTGCCGCTTGTAATACTTATATGGAATTTATACCTGTATAGATATTCCACATCATGTACATAGGAATGTTATAAGTGATATACTTTTATAGTTTATTTGTGTTATTGAGTTGTATGATGTGGAAAACTGTTTTTGTCAAAACACCCCTGGTCATTGCATACTTCATTAGCTGATATAGACTGGGTCACCCTGATCTTAGGTACAACATGAATAACCCTTCTAGGATTGCTGCCCAACAGTGTGGCTGTCTAAGAGGATGAAAATATTGATGTATTAATCGATGTATTACCATGCAAAGGCATGATAACATACCTTTTTTTTTTTTTTTTTTTGAACAGAATTTATTGCAGGATAGACATCAGCGTCGTCGCAGTGACGATGTTCCCACTGCCTGCCTATTTAACAGTTACAATGATACCATATTCAAAATCCAAAGATATATAGAAAATTAGCAGTTCGTTGTTAGTAATTACATTAGTGTGGTCGGTCGAGGGGGAAGACCAGGTGAGCTATGGATAGAATGTCATATTAGAAAAGGGGCATATTTGGGTGGGAATCGTGGTTTCCGTGTTTATGGGAGTAAGAAGGGTTACTGGCTTACTAATCGGGTTCTCTCGGGATGAATTCTTTTTTCAGAAACGTCTTAATTGCAAGGGGTTCCATATTCCTGATATTCGGGGCCGTGTTGTTCCAGGTTTGGCATAATTGGTAGCTAATGGATTGTCTGTTTTTTTCTTTCTTAGGCTGGAATTGGGTCAGGGTTATAGCATCCCCACGTCTAGTATGGCGAGCTGGCTGGTTGATAAATCTCTCACATTGTGAGAGCTTCTTCGCTAGATTTATTTGCAAAAATTTTTTTCTATTGTTAATGTTCATTACTTTACCGGTTGTATGTAATTCAATAGTTGGGGTGTCAATAGGGCATTTTAGGGCTATTCTAAGAGCCTTATTCTGTAGACGTTGGATTTTGTTAGTCTTGCCAATACCAATTGGAGTTAAAAAGAGCAAAGAATAATCGAGGATGGATAAAATTAGGGATTTCACAAGGCAGATTGCTGCACTTGTGGTTAAGTATTGCCTCATAATGCCTAGCTGATAAATTCTAATATTTAAGTTTCGGATCATTTTATCATACTGTAAATTCATGGTCATCCTACTGTCTAGAGTAATACCTAGGTAGTCATAGCTGCCTACATATTCAATGTCTACGCCTTCGATTTGTATTAGAGGGGGGTTAGGAATTTTCTTTTTACTGAATATCATGCATTTCGTTTTATTCATATTCATAAGTATCTTATTGCGGATAGACCAGTCCTTGAACTTAACCAGGTCGTTTCCCATATCAATAGCAAGTTGGTTCATGTTAGGTCCAGACTGGTACAAAATGGTGTCGTCAGCATATTGGATAATGTGACTATTAATTTGGAGGTTTTTTAAATCATTTGCATATATTAAGTATAATAATACTACCTTGATATAAACTCTTGGAATTATATTGGGGAATATGTTTTTTGTGAAGAATTATCAGCTTTAATACTGTGGGTTGAAACTGCTCTCCCTGAGTGCATCAGAACTGATTTTTATAACCTGGTCAGTAGTGTATCTTTGAGAGCCTCAGAACTGAATCTTATAACCTGGTAAAAAGTGCATCATTGAGTGCATGAGAACCGCATTTATAAATCGGGTCCATAGAGCATTTTAAAATAAAGTTTGAGCCTCAAAACTGTTTACGATTTCCACTAGTAAAGCACCAGGTCAGAATCAGGTGTAAATGTCCTGGTAAAAATCATGTCAGAACTGATCTATTGCACATCGGGTACATTTCTGAGGATCTGTCCCATATACATAGTACTTATCCACATTTTCTAAAATTCGCTAAATGTGTACAACTGCCAATTGTACATTTTCTGACGACCTGACCCTAATATGTATGTAAAGGTTTTGACTGAAAGGATTATGCTTAATTATCGCCATGTCATTGTAGGCTGAGATGGTACAGCTGCGGCCGCTGTAAGCCTCCCAGTCCAGTGGGGAATACTACAGTGATGGGGCCATGCTGACAAGTAAATCCGTTAATAATCCTCACCTCAAATTTCAAGGTTTTCACAGCACACCCCAAGGACCCAGTTCATACGAATATATATCACTGTGCCGACACATACTTATGGGTCAGATTTTCAGAAAATGTACAATTCGCCTTAACCAGTCCCCTCAAATAACCCACATTTAAGACAAAAATAAAGTTCAAAACTCAGTTCGACCTAACCAAACAGGTTGCTAGAATCAATGCAATGCCGAATAGACTTGAATTTACCTAGTATATTGGCCAAATTGCAGCAGAATTCAGCAGAATTTACTAAATGTGTACAACTGCCGATTGTACATTTTCTGAAAATCTGACCCATATATCAATGTGCCGACACATACTTATACATGATGACGTAAAGTGGGATTCAGAGGTTTCAGTTCAGTTTTCTAGGTTTTAACACTCTTTTCATTCATATGGGTTGCTTATTTGAAACAAACAATGAAAATGAACACTACTATCATTGATAGTAAGAATTTTAATGGAAGAGGACAATGAAGGACGATGTATTACATACATATATAAGTGTAGATATAAAATATAATTATTGAATAGCCGGGAAGGGGGATTTGGGATTTTCAATGTTAACATGTATTTTGACAATGGTCCAGACAAAATTAAGTGTGCATCGCTTTCATTCTCTTATAAATGTAAAATGACTTGTAATTGAACTAATTGGGTTGCACCAGGTAGACCTGCCAAGGCAGAGGTAGCCATCCCAATTTTGGTTGATGTAACAGTATTGAATGGACCAGAATAAAAATAGAATATAAGGTTTTTGCGGAGGCATACAAGACAAAGGAATACTGTAATGACTTCAGGCTGTGTGGAAGTAAAGAGTATAGATATGCTTTTAATATTTTTTCGGAAAATGCCCGTAACATGTTTGTGTGGTGGTGGGTCCTATAGTCGTAATCCGTACGATATATGTATTATTACAGACTTTTACTCTTTTTTTTTGCACATTTTACCCAAAATACATTACTAAGACACCTTTTCCTATTACCAACCAGATATTCCTATTTCTGGAACAAATAGTTTCATGGCACCGACTATTTCTTCATTACTGAGATCTTTTCTCCCATTACCAACCACCACAAAGTGATTACAAGGAGTCTTTATATTTTACCACTCCCCTATTACCTATATTCTGTTTCATCGATTGTTATGACAGATCTCAGCTGCTTTTTTTCAACTATTACCTTTAGGATTGTCTACTTTTTCGCCTCTTTCCTGGTAATGGATAGACTTGCACACCTTGTTCATTTTTACGATATAAAAATTATCAATATATACAAAGAAATGCAATTCATCCACACTAAACCACTATTTCTTGGGCATTACCTACAAAACAATTGTTAAACTAATTATACATTAACAAAAAATAAATGTATCATATAATAGCCAACTGCTAATTCAATTGGGAGTAGGCTTATAACAGTCAGTACACACCCATGTGTTCGCTTTAAAATGTCACTCAAACTCTTGTGTCAACTATAATGAATCTTGCATCCAAATTGTAGAACAAATAGCAACTTGGATCATATGGCAAATAATGCATGTGTAGAGACATAGCAGTGACCACACGAAAACCTATCTCTCATTGCAATCAGAGGAGTAATAATAAGTACAGGTTAACTAACAAGTTGGTTGAAGGAGCGTAAATATTCTAAGCGACTGAAACCAACAAGTTTGTTAACATATTTAATATACATGATTTCAGTCATGAAAATAGAAACATATCGAGTCATGAATTTGAATTTGAGTAAAAAAACCAAATTGGTTGCCATGACAACCTCACGTAAATCACTAGTGAAATACGCACTATGCGTAAATCACTCTAGATACGTTGTTTTCAGAGCAATACGTGTATAGGCCTAATAACCACGCATAAATGTGATGTGTTACAGGAAAATGAGTCACAAGTTGCAAATGGAGTTTGAAATATCATCATATTTGTAAAGATGTGAACAAGCCGATTCTAATGATAGTAAACAATAGGACATCTAATAAATTTATATTTCAATATTTTAAAGTTGATATTTCTATTTTTGCAAAATTTGCAAAGTTTGCAATATTTCTGGGTGGGCAATTAGTAGGGAAATAAATCATTTGTGGTGCAGGTGGGAGTCAGGCTGGTACTGACTCTGTCTGGCACCATGGTTCCGGGTGTCCGGATGCTCTCCTTACGGGGACTAAGCCAGAGCCGAAGCGGTGTTGGTGTTTGTGTATTCCAACAGAGGTTGTATGTACTCATTTACCCTGCATTTTATATTATTTTTGTATTGACTCTTGTACTTCTTCATATTCTCTTGTAAACACCTTTTACTCTTATGTTGTTCTGCATTCTTATATCTTACTGCCACAAGTTGTAAGGGTTGGCAGAAGCTCTCCAAGCTCCAACCGCGGCAGGTGTTTTGAAGAGTAATAAAGGATTTGGCTGGCGAGGACCATAAGAACCTGGTTGTGTTGTTATTCCTATCTAGTCTCATAGCCACTACGATACGAGGGAAATAGCCAGACACTACACATTATTATTTATAGGACTAATAGAACTAGATACCCCAAATATGATAACATTTGAACAAAGACAACTTATGAATAAATCATTTTGAAAAATATTAGTTTTGCGACTTGTGACTGAAACACATCACAGATACTAAATAGATGATGAAACAGCCAATTCCACTTTTCACATCCCTTTGTAATACATCTCCATAACATAACGCGATAGGGATAGTCGGAGGCATTATACCTATAGATTTCTTTTGATCCTTTTGAAACTTTGCTAGACGCACAAATGGAAGGAATAAAGATCTTTCTTTGCAGAAGGTTTTTCCTCTTGTCGCTGAGGATTGATTTTGTGGTTGAGGCGTGCTGTGGACTCTCTGGTGAGGAAATCCTACTGTCTGCTCCCCCTGGTCTGTGATGGATAGATTCACCAATCTCAAGGGGTTCCATAGATTCTGTCGACAACTTGCTCTAATGTAAAGCGTATAGGGTAACCCCTTGAAATATAGTTTTCCAGACTTGGGGGTTTTCAACTTAAGGTTTTTTCTTTTCCTCCGGAGTTGTTCTTCACTGATGGATATTGGTACTTTGTGTGATAGATTTGTCATAGAAATAGAAGGCATGGATTTAAATGTTAGTGCTAGAGTTAATGATAGTTAAACTTGGGCTGTCTTCATGTATTGATGTTCTTCTAGGAAATAAGTATTTTGGGTATGGGATTGGCTCAACAGAGGATTAAAAATACTCTAGGAATTGAAATGAAGTGAGAATAGAAACCTATAAAACCGACGATGAAAGAACAATGAACACTACTATCTTCGATAGGAAGAACTTTACCGGAAGAGAACATTGAAGGACAATAAACTAAATACGTAAAGGTATAATAATATCAAAGAGCCGGGAAGGTGGGGGGGGGGGGGTAGGGATTTTACTGTTAATATATTGTACTATTGATAATGATCCGGATAACAAAACAAGTGCGCATCGCTTTCGTGTTCTTTTAAAGGTAAATAACTTGTAATGAACTAATTGGGTTGCACCAGGTAGACCTGCTAAGGCAGAGACAGCCATCCCATTTCTGGCGCATGTAATTGTAAATTGAACGTGAGCAGAATAAAAATACAATATATATAATATACATATATTTGTTAAACCTTAAGAACTTATATAACTATTTGTATTTGTATAACATGAGAATATCAGGTCTACCCATAAATTGTTATGCAATAAAAACCTTTGAAGAAAAAAGAAATAAAAGAGTGACTTTTGTTTATTTATCAATTGAAGTTATTTAAGGAGTCAGTTGATGTTGATATCGCGTAGTAATTAACCATTTTCAATTCTCTAGATTTGCCGATATCTATATCTATATCTTGGGCTTCTCTGGAAGATCTATCCGTAGATGTACTTGTCCAATTCTGTAAACGTTTTTATTTACTGAATAAAAATTCTCTCTCTCTCTCTCTCTCTCTATATATATATATATATATACGTACATATTGTGACAATTATTGTAAAATGCCTTGACGAAATAAAACAAAGCATTCTGAAAATACTACATAATTGGGTCAGATTTTCAGAAAATGTACAATTCAACTTCGCCAATTTTCTTAATTAACCCAAATTTCAGACGAAAATAAAGTTCAAAATACAGTTCAACCTAACCAAATAGATTGCTAGAATCAATGCAATGCTGAATATACTCGAATGTACCTAGTACTGACCAAATTGCAGCCTGATTTAGCAGAATGTACTAAATGTGTACAACTGCCAATTGTACATTTTCTGAAAATCTGACCCAATTATGGATGTGGTGTGGCCAGTTAGTGGTATGCCACATAATATAACGGATAAATTCCACACGGCGTTATTAAAAATCTAGAAGTTATGTTACTTATTCAACATGCTTCGGTAATAAACCATATCCGATAAAAACAAGTTGTACATACACATGTGCACACACCAAGCTATATTGATTACACTAAGGGTCAGATTTTCAGAAAATGTACAATCGGCAGATCTACACATATAGTAAATTCTGCTAAATTAGAGTGTAAAATGGACAATACTAGGTATATCTGAGGATATTCGACATTGCCTTGATTCGAACAATCTGTTTGGCTAGTTGAATTTAATTTTTAACTTCATTTGTGTCTTAAATTTGTGTTATTTGAAAAGATTGATGAAGGCCAATTGCAAATTTTCTGGCAATTTCCCCCTGATGTACATGTATTCAATGTCCTCAATCCACCCATAAGTTATTGCCTAGATCCTGTACATTCACATGTAATCGTAAATTATCCACCTTCATTTGCGAAAATTCCTCCGTTTTATTGCTTTCGTCCTCAGATAAGATTCATTATAGACAATCAGGATAGTAACTCACATTGCGTGTACACTTAGAAGTTCGTGTGCATCCAATAAGACAAATTGACAATTGAGATAGCGATCCCACTCGGAATTTCACCTTAACATAACACTTATTTAATACCGGTAAAAAAGTGCAAGATAATATTGATATTACCAGGGTTTGGTTCATTACAATATTGGTGGAGCCCCTTTATTAGAAGGTAAAAGAACTCATCAATAGTATCCATCATTTTCTTTTTTTTCATCATTTAGCAGTGGTAATAGCATTGGATCTTTTGTATTCTCTTGTATATAAACTGTATGCTAACTCGTCTGTCAAACTTGTACAAAACATGTTGATATGCATAACTTACTGACATTATATCACGTGTATACGATACCAATTGAAATATTATATATATGATACTACTATCAGAACCACTTCGCTCACTACGGAAATAGTCTATATAAGTAGAAATAGACAGTAACCACTACCATCACCTTCATCCATCTCATCTCATTATCTATCACATCCACATGAGTTGATATAAAATAATTTCAATATTGTTTCACGATATATATGTAAACTGGATGTATCAGCTGATGACTTCACCATATATTAATTGAAACTGTATGTAGAATAAACACCCTACCACATGTAAAATGCACGGACAAGTTCGCCGACGAAAATCACTGAATTGTGAGAGGTGGCTTGTCGCCAATTTGAATAAAAACGTTCCCCCCCCCCCCCCAAAAAAAAGACCACTGTCCAGATATCCCTATGGCTTTTAACTGCAGCACAGCATCATCGTCATCTTGGTGAAATCGCCAGGAAATGTACAATTCACCTTCACCAATCCTCTCAAATAACCCACATTTAAGACAAAAATGAGCTTCAAAATACAGTTCAACGTAGCAGAACTGATATTTAACAAGTTATAAGTTTATTAAGTTAATCAATGATTTAATCAACTATTTTTCTATTTAACTTTATAATCAGTTTAACTTAATGTATATATTCTGCGTTTCCAAAGGAAACGACTTCTCAGTATCAATTATTTGTGCGCGATTTAATCAACTATTTTTCTTTAACTTTATAATCAGTTTCACTTAATGTATATATATTCTGCGTTTCCAAAGGAAACAACTTCTCAGTATCAACTATTTGTGCACAATGTCAAGTCATAGTTACAGAAATTTAGTTTTTGTTCAACTGAAAATGCAGAATATTTAATTAAAAGTGCTTATATGTGTAAATGTGTAAATACACAATCCCTTAACCATGTACAATGGTTAACCTGTTGATGAAACAAGACAACATACTATTGATTTTGATTTTGCAAATATTTTATTCAGGTCTAATAAACATTTTTATACATCAAGTATAAATATTCTCAGAATAGCCTGATATTAAGGTTACAAAATGTTTCATTATTTCTAACATAGATTTAATTTTTGTCCTGAAATAACTACAAACCTAAGTTGAAGCAAGTTATTCGGTACATCGATAAAAGTGTGTACAGACCTATATAATTTATCCATATGTAGCATACAGTTTGTTTACATAAGCCTGCTGAGATAAAAGAAAGAACCCTTCACCTACACCGAGGTCGAGGTACCCCCTCGTAAAGTCGAGGTACCCCCTCGTAAAGTCGAGGTACCCCCTCATAAAGTCGAGGTACCCCCTCATAAAGTCGATTGTCCCATATATATATACAGGTATATGCAGGCAGGTGGAGTGTGAGGAAGAGTTCACCCCATCCAGTGACATTGTTTCTCTGAGAGAATTTCAGAAAGAGAGAGAGAAAGAGAGTCTAAATCCCTCCAAAGATTGATCATGTATAATAGGTTTTCCAACAAAAGAATAAAAACACTCCTATACATCTATCAATTTTCCTTCTCCCCCTTTCCTCCCCCTCTCCAACTAAAGGGAGGGAGGGACAGAGACAGAGGGGAGAGAGGGATGTACAGAGAGAGAGAGAGGGGGGGGGAAGGAGGGATAGAGATAGTGCACTAAAACAACACTCAGAGTGAGAGAGAAAGAGAGATGGGGGTAATGAGTGAAAGGCAAGGGAGGGAGGGAGGGAGGGAGCTGGAAGGCAAGGGCAGACCTTGTTTGTCTTATTATGTAATAACCAGAGAGGGGGCAGGGTGGAGGTTTGGAGGTGGGAAATGGGTGGAGTAGATAAGCCTTCTGCAAACATGCAAACTGATCAGACTGATGATTTCACACTGATTGTTACCCCACAACCATCTCACACATTCATGATGGATGAAGATGATTGACAGAATGGTACGCAATTCACTAAGCTTCTCGAATTTTCTGAGAAGCTAAAAACCACACAATACTAAATATACTCAGTTTACTTGGTATTCATCTTTTCTCAGCCTAATTAAGCAGAATTTCCTAAACGTGTAGAGCTGCCAATTGTACATTTTTTGACAATCTGACCATTTAGAAGGTAGAATTACATGTTAAGATGAACTTTGCCGATTAAAGTTGGCTTTGCACGCGGACACGGAGACTATGTGGGTCAGATCGTCAGAAAATGTACAATTGGCAGCACTACACATTTAAGAAATTCTGCTAAATTAGACTGAACAATGGTCAATACTAGATATATCTGAGTATATTTGGTATTGGGTTGATTCAAACAATCTGGTTAGTTGTGTTGAACTGTTTTTAGAACCTGATTTTTGTCTTAAATTTGAGTTATTTGAGAGGATAGGTGAAGATGAATTGTACAATTCCTGGCGATTTCACCCATGTATAAATACATAACAAAACTGCCTCCTGTTTGAATGACTATAGTCATTCAAACAGGAGGCAGTTTTGTTATGAGTTAAGAAGCTTGGTGGGAAAATTGTGGCAGTTTTGTTGCTGGTTACATCGAGATTCTCCCGAGAATATTGAAACTAGAAGAGCAGGACCCAGTTTCTTAGTCAGTTAATCCATAGCAAAAGCCAGGGTTTTAAGCTCGATTTGGGTTTAAGGTGAAACTTTCGCTTGTGACCGTTTCTTAGTCGTCAGAAGAATTGGCTTATTGTTAAACCACCTCCTGAGGTGGTTTAAGGGTGGTTTAAGACATCAAGAAGGATCTATGTTCTGCTAATTAATATATAATTATTTTTTTATGAATAAGAATCAAAGACACAAGTTTACCCTCATCGTCGTCACCTCCTCTCTCTCCTTCTCCTTCTCCTTCTCCTGCTCCTGCACCTACTCTCTCTTCCTCCCCTGTCGTCGTCGGAAATGTGATGAAAACATTGACAAGTAGGCTAGCACCACGGACTTGTACAAGTCCGTGCTAGCACACAAATCCTTTTCCACCTCCTCTTTTTCCCCTCTTCTTCTTGATAAAATACAGCGGAAAATTATATAATTGTTTAGTGTTAATATGTGTTATATATTTCATCAAGTCATTTGCTTACCTTTATTTGTGATAATATTCCTTATCATTCATGACTAAACTGACGTTGAGGCGGCCGTCACGGCGGAAATGGGTCAGATTTTCAGAATATGTACAATTGGGAGATGTACACATTTAGTAAATTGTGCTAAATTAGGCTGCAACTTGGTCAATGCTAGGTACATTCGAGTATAGTTGGCATTGCATTGATTCTAGCAATCTGGTTGGTTAGGTTGAACTGTATTTTGAACTTTATTTTCGTCTGAAATTTGGGTTATTTGAGAAGATTGGTGAAGGCGAATTGTACATTTTCTGAAAATCTGACCCACATGGCCCACAATGAGCTCGACCATACCCACCTCCTTATTTTGCCACCATGAAAGTGGCTATACCTATTTTTTCACCCTGACGTAGTGTTTTTTTTAAGCTTAATTTTGGCTTAAGCCTGGGTTAACTAAGCCAGCACTAAAAAGTGGCTTAGAAACAGGTTTAAGCAACATGCTTAACCAACCCAGGCCCGACTTGTTAAGCTGGGTTTTGGCTAATAAGCTTAAGCCAAGCGACCTGGTGCAGGTGTTATCTCCTTCTGTGTCATGAAGGAACATGTGGGTGAAATCTTCAGAAAATGTACAATTCATCTTCACCAATCCTCTCAAATAACCCAAATTTAAGACAGAATTCAGGTTCTAAATTCAGTTCAACATAACCAAAAGGATTATTTGAAACAAGGCAATGTCAAATATCCTCAGACATACCTAGTATTGACCATTTTGCAGTCTAATTTAGCAGATTTTACTAATTGTGTAGATCTGCGGATTGTATATTTTCTTAAAATCCGACCCATATATAGGTGCATATCTTCCCATGGCACTGGTGGTAGTGCACGTGTTATTCCAGAGCTTGCTCCTTCAATGACTCACAATCAAATACAATTATATAATTTCCACCTAATGGGTCAGATTTTAAGAAAATGTACAATTCGCCTTCCCCAATTCTCTCAAACAATTCAAATTGAAGACAAAAATCCGGTTCAAAACTCAGTTCAACATAACCAAACAGATTGTTTGAATCAAGGTAATGTCAAATATCCCCAGATATACCTAGTATTGACCATTTTACAGTCTAATTTAGCAGAACTTTCCAAATATATAGATCTGCCAATTGTATATTTTCTGAAAATCTGACCCTAATAATGAGTCTCCGAGACCTGGGGTGTGGAATTAGACTTGTGAATTGTTTGTAGCACGTTGGCTATAGTAAAAGAAAATGTACTGCCAGATGAAGAAAGGAAGGAGAAAACGAAAGGAAGGGAGAAAAGAGAGAGGAGAGAAGGGAGGGAGGGGAGAGAATGAGGAGGAGAAAAGGGGGAGAGGGAAAGAAAGATAAGAGGGAGCAAATGGAGGCAAGAGAGGAGAGAGTGGAGAGGGAGAGAGGAGAGGAACAGAGAAGAGGATAGGAAGAGAAGCGAGGGAGAGAAGGTAGAAAAGAGGGAGAGGAGAAAGAAGGAGAGGAAAAGAAGAGAGGGAGAAGAAGAGAGAAGAGAGAAGAGAGGAGACGAGAGAAGAAGAGAGGAGAAGAGAGGAGAGGGGGAGAGGAGGAGAGGGATAGAGGAGACGACAATATAAATCAACGAAATCGTGAGGTTGTCATTTGGCGCCCTATATGCCCAGATTGTAAACATGTTTTTACATCGACCACATTCCAACAAAGGGATCTTATGAATATATCACTTTAAAAAATAACATACATTTATTTATGTTGCTGAAGGTCCTACCCACATCTCAAGCCCTTGATGCACCGTCCAGAAATTCTACCCGCTAGTACTTTTGCTTGCTCTACTTATTTTATTGTCTGTTTTTGTTCTTATAGTTGTCATTTTTCTCACCTTGAATGACACTGCATGCCCACCAACCACCCATCCTTCACTCCTCCCATGTGTTAGTGTTTGATACCTGACTGCCTACCTGCCTAGTGTGTGTGTAGCCTTGAGGCAAGGCTACACACACACTAGTGGCAGGCAGTGGTAGGCAGTGGCAGGCAGCGGGAGGGGCAGTGGCTGGTGAGTGAGTGTAGTGTGTGAGTGAAGATGCAGTGTGTGTGAGAGCTCCGAGAGGGGTGGGATTCTAAACCAATCTTTATATTTAAAATTGCAACTTTCCTGTACCAGATTATACATAAGTCGTCCCCTAAAAAGGCATGAAGAGGAACACGACTTGCCGTACAGACAATCTAATGGTACCCATTTAGATGGGAAAACATAAAAAACAGGTCGATGGCTGTGAGTTCTGTCTAACTGAGAATACCAGGGGTAATGGAGCAACGAAAGGAGGTTTAAAGGTGGTCTAAATCCGCCCTATAGGGGGCGGGGTCGGTTGTGCTTGGTCGAGTAGAAACCCCGTCCTTGCCTTTATGTAGTGAACTTCACACTGTATACTTGCATAAAAACATAGATCCTTTGATTCAGCGTGGCCAGCCAAGATCAAATGATAATAGAGAGATTTAGCAACCACAACGCACCAACACAACACTAACGCATGGCATGATCCACTAACTTTTAGTACATTACTTCTGCTGTGGGCCTGCAATGCAGATGCCCTCGGTCTAGCGCCTCTCAAGATCCCCACAACGGTAGTAATGTACTAATAGTTAGCGGATGCGTTAGTGTTGTGTTGGTGCGTTGTGTGTGGTTGCTAAATCTCTCTATAACCTACTCCTTTACCCTAAGCGTCTGCCAATCCCTAGGCCAAGAATGTAAAGCTTACCCTCTTTTCATCTAATCCTACTTGGTCGTTTGCACAAGCCTTGTGTCATACTTATAGACTAGCTGATAAGGCCTCTTATACATGTAGGAAGATTCATTAGTTTAATTATTGTTCGCTATGACAAAACGATCTAGATGTATTCAGAAAAGTTGTATTATTATTTCAATTTATTATATTATATAAAACTTTCATGCTATGACATCTGCATATAATTAGTATAATTTTGGCTTTTGCGACTTGTGATTCATTTTCCTGAAACACAGCCCAAATGATTGCCCTTATTTGTGACGTGATTCAGGAAAATGAGTCACAAGTCGCAAAGTTGATATGTTTCAAAGTGATTTATTCACAAGATCTCTTTGGTGGAATGTTTTCATTTTTAAGGGTTTAGCGCTGTTAGTCGCACCAGTTTTAGTACCATAAAGGGGTGTCTCCACTGGCTGCGGTAAGCTCTGCGTTTGGTCTTCGAACGGTCTGCGTTTCAAACTCTGCGGTTCCATCAATATTACGTTGTAGCCGCAGGCCAAAGGCAGAGCTTACCGCAGTGTCATTGAAAGGTCTCATGAATGCGATAGAGACTGCGACTGGATATCCTTCCTGCGCTTGGTCAAGGTAAAGCAAGTGGCAGACGACATTTATCACAGCACCTCCCTGTGTTTACCACGTTATAGTTTATTACTTTCTCAGAGGGATTGGAAGCTAATTAGAATTTGGGAAACAACACCATAATGATGAGAAATGTAATTTGGGCTTGGCTAAAATAAAACGTGTTGATTAATTAATACATATTCTAACTGCTATAAAAAGTAAACTTTTCATATTTGGTCAACTCTTTTTTGTACTTAAATCAAGGTCATTGACTTAATATCCGGAAATGATTTCATGATCTGAACATAATTCATTGATATGTATTCATTAATATGTATCTAATGATTCTGGTAATCTGTATATTTCTTACATCGGCGGGACATGAAAACATGTCATCCATGTTAGGATACTGCGTTTGAATCTATATTAAATATGTTATTGGCCTTAAATGAATTTTAAAAAGATAATAATAACCATTCTTACCCTGATGTAGGCACACGCATCATTTAGCTCAATTTTAGAATTGAAAATATAATAGGTGATAAAGCCCTGATGAAATAAAGCATAAACTCGATGTATTATCTTGTCATAACATTGAGTAGTTATTACAGACATCCAATCGCAATTGAACAGCAGACATGTCTCCATTACGAATTTCAATCACAAACCCTTGTGGTAGACTCCTAATCACGTCGCAGAGGAGTTTCAATCGCAAAAAATATTCAACATGTTGAAAGATTCTCGTCACAGTCGCAGCACAAGAAATACACAATTTTAGCCGCAATTCAACCGCAACCCAACCGCAGATATAGCCGCAGAACAGATCTCCACTGCTACGGTTGGTCTGCACATGAACTGCGTTTGAATATAATTTCCTGTTTTTCAATCGCAAAGCTTACCGCAGAGCTTACCGCAGCCAGTGGAGACCCCACTTAAGTTTGTCTCCACTGGCTGCGGTAAGCTCTGCGGTAAGCCTTGCGATGGTTCTGTAGGTGGAGAGGAATGACGAAGTCCTGCCTACATGGTCAGTGAACGATGTAGGCAGGACCTCACCACTCCACAACAACACAGCACCATCGCAAGGCTTACCGCAGAGTTTACCGCAGAGCTTACCGCAGCCAGTGGAGACCACCCTATATTTCAAGTGTAGTGACAGTGTATTAAATATATGCTTGCGTTTCGAAGGGCATCCTATGGAGTATATTTAGTTACCCAGACATAGTGCAAACATTTTTCAAGCATAAATACATCAAACATAAAATATAAAAAAACTTATTAGATGTCTATGCTTAACATCATTGGAATCCGCTTAATATCTTATTTTCAGATATCTCACAATCCGTTTTTGCGAGACAGTGTATGAAATATATCCTAGCGTTTCGAAGGTCATCCCATGGAGTATATTTAGTAACCTAAGTGGGTCAGATTTTCAGAAAATGTACAACTCACCTTAACGAATCCTCTCAAATAACCACCATTTAAGACAAAAATGTGGTTCGAAATGCAGTTTAACATAACAGAACTGATACTTTCATTCAATGCAATATCAAATATACTCAGATATATCTAGTATCGACCATTTTTCAGTGTAATTTAGCAGGATTTACTAAATGTGTAGAGCTGCCAATTGTACATTTTCTGAAAATCTGACCCAAGTACTGGTTCTTCAGCCAGAGAAGTACATTGATAGCAGTAATATCCTAAAAGGGATGAACTAGGCTGCTGACATATACAGGTACTAAACCATGTGTTTAGCGGCCGATATCTTGCGCCTGGCATCAGAGATATTAAGCTTAGGGGAACGTGTATAACAGGGTAAAATCACCAGAAAATGTACAATTCGCCTTCACCAATTTTCTCAAATAACCCAAATTTAAGACAAAAATCTGGTTCAAAATTCAGTTCAACATAACCGAACAGATTGTTTGAACCAAGGCAATGTCAAATATCCCCATATGTGATGTGTTTCTGGAAAATGAGTCTTAAGTTGCAAAATTGATATTTTTCAAAATGTTTTTTCACAAGATCACATTATTGGAAAGTTCTGATTTTTAGGGGAATTCATCACTTATAGCAATATATCGTTTCGTTTCAAAGGTCCTCATATGGACTACATTTAGTTACTTTACTGTTTATTGAACCCAAGAAATATTGGAAACTTTTTTTTTCAAAAACAAAAATATCAAACTTAAAATCTAGAAATACTTATTAGATTATTAGTGTTGACGATTTTTCGGTCTAATTTAGCAGAATTTCCTAAATATGTAGATCTACCGATTGGACATTTTCTGAAGATCTCACCTATCAGTAAAATATTGGGAGGGGTCGTACAACGTGGGATACAATTCCTATCTTTATCCCTTGTTATCCTCTACTGCTGAGGGAACTAAGCCAAATCTATTGCAGTTTCAGATGGGTCATGCAGACTTTCAGAAAATGTACAATTGGCAGATCAACACATTTAGTAATTCGGCTAAATTAGACCGTAAAATCGTCAACACTAGGTATATCTGAGTATATTTAGTATTACCCTGATTAAAACAATCGGTTAGGTTATGTTGAACTGTATTTTGATCCCGATTTTTGTCTTAAATTTGGGTTATTTGAGAGGATTGGTAAAGATGAATTGTACATTTTCTGGCGATTTCACCCAGATGACGATGCTGCTGTGCTGCAATTAAAATCCATAGGGATTTCTGGACAGTGGTCTTACAAAAGAACCAATGCTATTACCACTGTTAAATGATAAATACTGGACAATTGTATGGGTCAGATTTTCAGAAAATGTACAATTCACCTTCACCAATCCTCTCAAATAACCCACATTTCAGACAAAAATAAAGTTCAAAATACAGTTCAACCTTACCAAACAGAATGCTAGATTCAACGCAATGCCAAATATACCCAAATTTACCTAGTATTGACCAAATTGTAGCAGAATTTAGCAGAATTTACTAAATGTGTACAGCTGCCAATTGTACATTCTCTGAAAATCTGACCCACATGTATTTTGAAATTAGAATGAATGTAATTCTAAGAAACGTGCACATGCATGCATCCATATTATATAAAAGAACCCTAATTCACAAGGGTGGGGCATAATTCTAATTTCTGATAATATTTCCATATATGTGATGTGTTTTAGTCAAATGAGTTACAAGTCGCAAACAAATGATTTTGAGATAATATCATATTTAAAAAGGTTAGATCAAGGCAATTCAAATGATAGTAAACAGTAGGACATAGATAAATTAATGTATATTTTTATGTTTTTAGTTTGATATTTTCATTTTTGAAAAAAACAAGTTTGGAATATTTCATGATCGATATTTAAGTAGAAAGTTAGTGACGTAGCTAAATACACTCTATACGATCACCTTAGAAATGCATGGATATATTTAATGCATTTTCCTGGAATTTGGTACGTATATATATATTTATATGACTGAAGGCGCTAAACCCTCCAAGAATCAGAACACATCAATAAAGAGATCTTGTAAAAGTAACACTTTGAAAAATATCATTTTTTGCGACTTGTAATTCATTTAACTGAGGCACATCACATATTAATTGATTTGATTTTTAAATTATGTTTATTCAGGACAACAGAAATACATTTCAGCGACAAGCGTTGGTATTCTCAGAAGTTGCCTGATAAGGCAAAGACGTTAAGTTATTCCATTTTTAGACATAAGAACGTAGACATGATAGATACATCAAAATCCTTTTCACTATATTCATAAGCGTTTTTGCTTCGATTCATATTCTAAAAGACATAAAAACAAATGAGTTAACTATCGATAATTCGCGTCGTGCTCTTACATATATGTCATTGAGTATTACACTTTGATTTATATATTATATAATCTAACATGAAACATATTACATGTGTGGAAAATACACGGTACGTACATCGAAACTATAGATATAATAATCAATATTATAGATATAATATCTATATGAACCATTTCCCGATGGTAGCCTTAAGGAAAAGAAGTGCTACTGAGCTGAGCTGATTATCAAACACCGAAGCCATTTCCCCCTCATTACTTCCGTCTCGTTCGTTCCATTTTTTCAAGAGATAATTAAAGTGACATTACCCTGAGGCTAAGGTGTTATTTCTGCATCTTCTCTAGTACCAGTAGGAGCTCTTGCTTGGCAGCAATATCTACAGATACAGATAGAGGAACTGTCGGGAACAAATACAGATGTGTTGGTTTACATAATCATACTGCTTCTGCTTCTAATTCAATGAATGAATGTTGGCGAATCTGAGAAAGTATTAATATTGACGAGCGGGGGGAAATGTGTGATTTGTTTCAGGAAAATGAGTCACAAGTTTCAAAATTGCTATTTTGCTAAGTTTAGGATGCTTAATGCTTCTCGTAACTTGAATACATGTACCAAATTTCAGGACAATGTAATAAATATATCCATGCATTTCACCTCACAATCTCGCTCCAACATATCCACTATAGAAGAGAGAGGGGGAGGGGAGGGAGTGAAGGAGGAGGAGTAGCGAGAGGAAGAGGAGGAGGAGGGGGAGGAAGAGGAGGGGGATGTGGAGAAGGTGGATGAGGATGAGGTGGAGGGAGAGAGGGTGAAGGAGGAGGAGGGGGAGGAGGGGGAGGGGGGTGGGGGAGGAGGGGGACAAGGGGAGGGGAGAGAGGAGGAGGGAGAGGGGATGATAGAGGATGATGAGAGGGAGGAGGTGGAGGGGGATGGAGAGGTGGAGAGGGATAGAGAAGGGGATGGGGATGGAAAGGGGGAGGGGGATGGAGAACGGGAGAGGGATAGAGAAGGGGATGGAGAAGGGGAGGGGGAGGGGAATGGAGAGGGAGGAGGGGGATAGAGAAGGGGATGGGGATGGAGAAGGAGAGAGGGATAGAGAAGGGGATGGGGATGGAAAGGGGGAGGGGGATGGAGAACGGGAGAGGGATAGAGAAGGGGATGGAGAAGGGGAGGGGGAGGGGAATGGAAAGGGAGGAGGGGGATAGAGAAGGGGATGGGGATGGAAAGGGGGAGGGGGATGGATAAGGGGAGGGGGATAGAGAAGGGGAGGGGGATGGAGAATGGGAGGGGGATGGAGAAGGGGAGGGAAGGGAGGGAAGGGAGGGGAATGGAGAAGGGGAGGGGGATGGAGAAGGGGAGGGGGGTAGAGAAGGGGAGGGGGATGGACAGGGGGAGGGGGATGGAGAAGGGGATGGGGGTAGAGGAGGGGAGGGGGATGGAGAAGGGGAGGGGGGTAGAGGAGGGGAGGGGGATGGAGAAGGGGAGGGGATACAGAAGGGAGGGGAATGGAGAAGGGGAGGGGGATGGAGAAGGGGAGGGGGGTGGAGAAGGGGAGGGGGGTAGAGAAGGGGAGGGGGATGGACAGGGGGAGGGGGTGGAGAATGGGAGGGGGGTAGAGAAGGGGAGGGGGATGGACAGGGGGAGGGGGATGGAACATGGCATGTTTTCTATAGATTTTATACTGTACCATTAGTCCCATAATTGCATGCGAATGAAGATTAAA
The DNA here is from genome assembly GCA_942159475.1 of Sthenelais limicola. NCBI lineage: Eukaryota > Metazoa > Annelida > Polychaeta > Phyllodocida > Sigalionidae > Sthenelais > Sthenelais limicola. The sequence goes on along the minus strand of OW804097.1, from coordinate 37,954,907 downwards.
AATGGCGGCTATGCAAGCCCCCTATTACAATGTAGTTTGCTTTCTCTATGAGGTGATATATAATCATGATATCATGATATCTCAACTATTGTTTTTCATTGTGCCCTGTTACAGACTAAGTTGACTACAAAATTATATTAGCCTCACTGGTGATATTCCTGGCTTTTATACAACAATAATTTAAGGTTAATTGATCCGAGTCAGTATGATTTGATGATAGTTAGCAAATGACATGAGATGGTTTGGTTAATGTTGAAGGCACCATTCTATAATAAAGTCAAGTCTTTTTAGGGAGAGGTTGAACCCAGAAAAGTTCATAAAATATAAAGTGTCATGATGAAACTAAACCAAAATGGGTCTTGAGATACACTTATATTTGAAAAGATCAGATCCAGCAGATTCCAACGATAGTTACTACAGATTTTACTAGATGTATCGAGCTGCGAATCGTACATTTCCTGATGAACTGACCCATATGTTTATTTTACTAAGCATGAAATCAATCTGTAAAGAGACAATAATGACACCATTATAGTTTACATTAACATGTTGGGAGTAAAAGCAAACGCCCAGGTCGATAGAAACCTGAGCGCTGATTACAACATTGCATGTGTTTTATACACATCCAAATCGCAAACACCATCAATGAAATAGACCAGCATCTTGTGATGTGCTTGCCTAGCAGGTACATTAAGGGATCATCGGTAATGTTTATAACCCAGAGCAGGTGCCAGGGACAGTTCTCCATGCATATAATGTGTTCCAGTTATGACTAGGACTCCGGGCATCGCCACGTATGTTACGATCAGGGTACAACATAAACACATATGGGTCAGATTATCAGAAACTGTACAATTGGCAGATATACACATTTAGTAAATTGTGCTAAAGTGGGCTGCAATTTGGTCAATGCTAGGTAAATCCGAGTATATCTGGCATTGCATTGATTCTAGCAATCTGTTTGGTTAGGTTGAATTGTATTTTGAACTTTATTTTCGTCTGAAATGTGGGTTATTTGAGAAGATTGGCGAAGATGAATTGTACATTTTCTGAAAATCTGACCCCTGAGCACCGTTGGCTCCAACACGAAGAAAACATTGCATGAAATAAGCTGCTTAGGCTTATCATGTGGTCGCTGGGATTAGTCCTGGTAGTGTTTTAAGCTCAACTAAGTTATGCTGTATCTATAGAATATGTGATGTGTTTTAGGAAAATGAGTCACAAGTCGCAAAAAACATATTTTGAGATATCATCATATTTGAAAAGATGAGATTAAGCGGATTCCAATGGGGGTAAACATGAAGGCCATCTAAAACAACTTATATATTTTATGTTTGATAAAATTATTTATGTTTGAAAATAAAAAAGTTTGCAATATTTCTGGGTAGATAATTACCAGTAAAGTAACTAAATATACTCGATTGGATGACCTTCAAAACGCAAGGATATATATATATAAATAGTGAGTGGAAAAATAACTAGAAGGGGAACTTTGCCTTGATGGCCGGCTGTCAAGTGACCGCCCTATTTATTAAACAAAGAATTTTTCACACGTGAAATAGGAGTAAGTGAAGGTGTGGTGAGGTTGGTAGCCAAGGAGTAAGTGACTGTCACCGGTGCGGGAACCTGGCAGGTAGAGAAGACCAACGCTAGGTGGCGACAGTCCGACCAACCTCATTTATATAAATATATAATGTGAACAACATATATTGAAACATAAATAGCGAGTGGAAAAATAACTAGAAGGGGAACTTTCAGGAAGGTAAGAACCTCTCTGTATAAGAGCAGTGCCCAGTTCTTACCGGAAGGCTTCATGAAGAGGGGGTCCTCCGGCTTGCCAGGCACAAGAGACATCATCCAACGCAACATGCTGACTACATCCAACGCACCCACTAGCGTACTCATGAGGGGAATATTCAGAGTCCGTTGCCTGGCCTGAATAGTTTTAGTGGAGCGCACAGTAATATACACCAAGTTGCCCTTGAAGGATATGTCACGCCTGAGGAGGATATGGCCGGCGAAGGTCGAATCACCCACAAGATTCGACTTGCGCAGAAGAGAGCGGAATGATAGGGCAATCACAGTCCAGCAGATCCTGTCATACACAGAAGAATCAATAAGACGATGCATAACCACAAGGTTATCAACCCCTAATGGCCACTTTTGAGTCACTTGGTCGCCCACCGTATTCCTGATGCCCGCCATGCACATCTTAACCATGAAGCTCTCACGGAATGTAGGCTCAAAACCGTACACTCTATGCAGTCCCATAATGGCAGATAAGTAGTTGTTAACCATGGAATATTTGCAGGATATGCTGATCATGACGAGGAAGCGAACCACAGTTTTCTCTGAAGCAGGGAGAGGGGTCAACTGGTGGCAGGCACAAAATGACAGGAAGCGCTTCCACTGCGAGCTCCGGGTGGCCAAAGTATTGGTCAAGTAGGCCGAAGCAATAATCTTGGAAACTTCCACATCCAGGGCTGCTAACGGGGCATGATCTGGAACATATAGAAAAGTTGCTCTGGAACGATGCTCGAAGAAGTAAAGCTCGGCATGCAGCTTCAGGACCTTATCATGTGGGAGACAAAGGAGCATATTAACCGAGTCCAACTCTATACCAATATATGTAGTGCGGCAAGATGGGGCAATCACTTTCTTCCATGAAATGTGAAATCCTAGTCCCAGTAGCAGGTGGAAGAGAACCGTCTGGTAGAAGACACATTCATCACGAGTCTCAGCTAATATGATGAAATCATCAATATAATTGAAGATACGGGAGCACCCCCTGCGCACCATGCACCTGGATATGAAGTTGGATAATTGTGTGAAGATAAAAGGCACACAGCGGAGCCCGAAGCAAAGACGTGTATCAACCAGAAACTTGCCTCCGTCCTTGAAGGGTCACCACAAGCCCTGGAATGTCCATTGTGAGGGATTAATGGCTACAGTCCTGTAGGCTGAAGAGATATCTATTGTACACATGTAACAATTACGGGTCATAACACTAGCCACCTCTTGGATTGTATGGTATTTGAAGGACTTGCAAGTATTTGACATGTAGCAATTAATAGAGGAGCCCAAGTGGCGCTTACAGTCAGTAATGGGCCTATAAGCCCCGCACCGCTTTGGTACTGCACCAATAGCATGTACACAGCGAGGGGGGGGTATCCACAACCTTGAATTTTCCTGCATCTAATTCATGTTGAATTAAGTAATTCACAAAGGCAAAGGCATCAGGCTGAAGAACTGAGGCGTAGTTCTCACAATTATATGACGGTATCGTAGAAGATTGGTCGACAATATCAAAACCATCAAAGATACCTTTGAGAAGATAACTACGAAGAAATAGGTCGGTTTCATGTCGTAGTTCATCAGACCAAGCAGTAGGGTTCAACTGTGACCTGAACCCGCCGATATAGTGGGGAGAAGCATAGTGGCGACTCAGATCAATGAAGGGTGACTGGCGCAAATCATCAACAACGGTACACATGGTATAATCAATGCTAGCAAAGGACAGATCATCAACGTTTGCAAACAAGACATCAGCATCATAAGGTACATTGTCAACATCAGAACATGATAAACTCTCATAAGGGTAACAGCAACCCAGTACATCATCAACATGGTCAATATCAATACAGTCGACATCAGTGACGACACAAACATCATTGCAACTACTACAAGCAAGACAAGTACATGTGATAGCGGGGAGAGTAGAGCATGCAATGGAGTCAACGGTAGTACAACCAGGGTGAAGGACATGATTACATACATCAGGGGAGGATAATGCGCGAACAGGATTATCAAGGCAAGTATCAGTACAAATAACAACACGACCCACGGGAAGTACATCCCCATAGCATGATGTAAACAAAGCACAAGTGTCCGAGTCACAAGAGGCGTCGATAAGTCCTGTGGGAGAAGATACGGCATTGCAATTGGTAGTTGACATGCGTAAAAGATGCTCAGCACCAGGAACATGATTGTTGTTAACATCGGAGAGGTGGCGGACTTGAAAAGGACGAGAGAATAAAGATTTTGCAATGTCTGAAGTGGGCAAAATACACGGGTCTGAGGAATGGCCGCCATGACAGATCTCGCTCTCGCATACTCTCCTGGGCGAATGACGTCACTGCCGGGAATCCCAGGGTTTTCTCTGGGGACACCCCACGGCACGATGATCCAGTTTGCACAACCGGCACTGATGCTTGCGAGTACAACTAGAAGCAGTATTAGCACAATTGCGATAGTTCCAATCGTAACACACATCGTCTGGGAAGTCCACAGGAATCCTAGACCTCCCTGATCTGCGTGTGCCAGTCCCAGTAGTAGACGAAGTAGACGAGGCATGCTGCTGCGCACTGGGTTGTTGTTGTTTACCCAGCTTACGCAACGACGGACTAAAGCCCACAGCCACACACAACGGGTCTCCTGCGCTGAACGCGTCCAATCTACCGTTAGAGACTTTGTCTACCATTCTATGATCATACAAGGCATATGCTTTGTCTTGGAAAGTGTCATTAATGCCCTCCTCTGTCAAGAAGCTTAGGTGATCAAGATAACTGGCAATATCACCGTCAGACTCCAACAAGTGCACAGCAACTCTGACCATCCCATGGACTAACTCACGATATGAAAGTTTGTTGTGATCCAAATTCTTAACAGGGGTCTAATACAGTAGATGCTGGACATAATACTCCGGGCAGAGAGGCATACCTTTGTCCTTTATTGCAACGGCAGGATCCAATGAGACAGCCACATCGCGGAGCGCGTTGGTCAAGCTAGGGTCCAACACACCGGACAAGCCACTACCCATAACATTGTCAAAATGGCCGCCGGTTGCACCTTCACCACCGCGTCCTGCATTACCCGTAGGTACCAACTTCAGAACTTTCTTGAATTGGTCTGACATCACGTCCATCTTATCCAACATATCAGAAATCTCAGCACTCTGACCAGCATTAAGACGGCGGAGCTCGGTAATGTCCAAGGCTGCATGAACTTCCTCTTGCTCAGTTAGCTTTTCCAAGGTAAGAACGTCCAGGTATTTGGACCAGTTAACCTCTAACTGACCAGCTTCTTTACATTTTGCAACAGCTTCAGTGCGATATTTGCACACAGACACCCCCGGTCTAGGGTGGGAATATCCGCACGCTCCACACTTACCCATGACTAAATACCAAACGTATACACACAGAAGAATTTTTTCACACGTGAAATAGGAGTAAGTGAAGGTGTGGTGAGGTTGGTAGCCAAGGAGTAAGTGACTGTCACCGGTGCGGGAACCTGGCAGGTAGAGATGACCAATGCTAGGTGGCGACAGTCCGACCAACCTCATTTATATAAATATATAATGTGAACAACATATATTGAAACATATTTGATATAATGTCCTGTCATACATAGATTCATGTGACTACAAACACTAGACCCTCTAAAGATCAAATATATATATATATATATATATATATATATATATAAATAACTTTATTTCATTTTTACATTTACATTCTAACTACAATGATATGAAACTGAATGGTCCTTTCAGCACCTGTAATAGATCCTGATCTTCCAAGGTACCCTTACTAGCTAACATCTATAATGTTAATTCTAACATTTATCTATTATACATATGTGCAGATTCTAATATAATGTAATATTCTTTTAATAAGATTGGCCTATATTGGTAGATATTACCTCATAAAATATATCATTTTGCGCCTTGTACTAGACACTTTAATTACAATATCATTTCTCCTTGCAATTTGAATCATTAAATTGTTCATGAAAGCTGTCCTGAACTGGTTACATCTATTTAGATAAAATACATGTTTTACAGCTCTAACATTTTGCATTTTGCATCATGACGTACCAATAAGGAGATCGTGTGAATAAACCACTTTGAAAAATGTCATTTGGGGCAGATTTTCAGAAAATGTATATTCACCGTCACCAATCCTCTCAAATAACCTAAATTTCAGACGAAAATAAAGTTCAAAATAAAGTTCAACCTAACCAAACAGATTGCTAGAATCAATGCAATACTGAATATTCTCGTACCTAGTATTGACCAAATTGCAGCCTAATTTAGCAGAATGTACTACGTACAGCTGCCAATTGTACATTTTCTGAAAATCTGACACATTTACGCGACTTGTGAATCATTTCTTGATAACACATCACATATTGAGTTCCATTTGCATGAGGCAACAGGAGCTGAATTTAAATGTCTTGAGTAGTAAGAAATTCCACATCTCACAATTGATTGATGTGAACAGATTGGGCCGAATGTTTTCTTTGAAACATAATGTCTCGAAGGTTCATAGTGATAGTATTTGTAAATTAAGATAGGAATTTTAAATAAATTTGATTCGATTTTGAAATCTTCCAATCTTGGCGTCTGCTTGTTCATGAATCCTGTTACTTCTCAAAATACCGTATTTCCCCGTTTATAAGCCCGGGCTTATATCAATTCCAAATGGTGATAGACCAGGCTTATATTCGGGGTAAGGATTATAGTGCTTATTTTGCCATAAGAATGTGTTTTCCCCCGGCTGATGGGTCAGATTTTCAGAAAATGTACAATTGGCAGATGTACACTTTTAGTAAATTCTGCTAAATTAGGCTGCAACTTGTTCAATACTAGGTAAATTCGAGTATATTCAGTATTGCATTGATTCTAGCAGTCTGTTTGGTTAGGTAGAAATGTATTTTGAACTTTATTTTCGTCTGAAATTTGGGTTATTTGAGAAGATTGGTGAAGGCAAATTGTACATTTTCTGAAAGTCTGACCCCTATACGGTACCTTATGAATAACTACACTGACAACCTGTGAAAGGGATTCAGTCATATTTATATTAATTAGGTCAAGGTTCCTCATGACTGTGAGACGTAGCATTACTATTATCAATATTGTTAGTTATACGGATTATACACTGTGTAGACTGGGTCCTGGGTAAGTGCCTTTCTGTCTCTTTTTTTTCTGTCTCGATCTCTCTCCCTTTTTCTCTATCTCTAATTTCTGGGTAAGATCCTAAACTGCCTCCCTCTCAGCTCTCCCGCCCTTGATATAACCATATTAAATGTGTTGATAAGGGCGTAAAGCAACCAATCTCTCTCACACACTCCCTTTCAGCTCTCCCGCCCTTGATATAACCATATTAAATGTGTTGATAAGGGCTTAAAGCAACCAATCTCACTCACTCACTCACTCACTCACTCACTGTATAGACATCTTCTATAGTGAGTGACGCTAAAGCTCTTAAACCCTATTTATCCATAAATATGATATGGTTAACTATAGCTATAGCTATGGACTCCTTGGACTGGGTACCTGCACACCCATATACATACACTATTGTGGACAATATTTTGTATTTTTACTTGACTTGTTCACCTTGTACTATTTACTACCATTCTTATACATATATTTATTTAACTCAGAGTATCACAGTTTAAATGCAACAAGTGGTAGAGCTTGATTTGAACAACAGAAGTATCTCGGTCCGTGAGCAGCATTCATGAGTCTGTAGTGTCAAGGAAGACCGGATCCCCTTGTTTTTTCCCCAAATAAGTTTTGCTCAACAGTGATGTGATGAGCAGACCCACTACAAATCTTACCCAAGGGGGAAACCCACAGAATTAAATGAACGGATCCCATGACCACAGGAACTCCCCAGGACTGAACGCAATATGACAGATGATTAAAACACACGGCTACGGATGGACAGAATAACTGATCCTATCATGTAGATTAACAACCATCATCTTTCTTTCTATACTAATTACTAATTACCTTTACTTATGCACCACTCTTTTCCTTCCATAGTAGTAGGACTGCACCTAACAGCCCCTGGCGGAAAATCATGGACAATGCTAAATAATAGCCCCCGTGAGCCTGGAATGTAGTACCTGTAAGTACAAGGAGGATAGATGATAAAACTGCCTTCTCCATTAGCATTAAGCAACTTTGTTCGGAGTCATTCAGAGCCACTGAAGGTATATGGGCTGTTCCTGATCCTATGGCCTTTTGAGGAATATATATATATATAGTTACATGAATGAGATGTTTGATTTCTGCTCGTGCGAATACATTTGTTGGATTATCAGAATTATATGTTGGAACGTGTAAAATATGAAGGAATGTCATGATGTTGAACAACGCGCTTGTGTTTGCTTTTATACATCTATGTATTTTATTGTATTTTATTCTCCATTCTTTTTGCTTATAGATAACATTTTTTGTGTGAATGACATCTTCACTAGTAATATTTATAAATATTGGTAAATAAGAAATCAGCAAATTCTGAGAAAAATGTACTCGATGCACAATGCTTTTGTCTGAATACAAATCTTTAATACAAATATAAATAAAGAAATAAAAAATCTATCATTATCCACGCTAACTAATTGCCATGTATGACATTTAATGATGTACAAAACCATTGAAAGGGTTTGTACTCACTGTATGTACAGGGATCGAAGTTTCAGGATGGCTTATATAGATTGTAAGTGAGGTTACCTGGGTATTGGCTTTTCTTAAATATTTTTTAAAAATAAGTTGAATTTAGTATTTCATCTGCTCCAACAAACCAATTTGCGGCAACCACAGTGCTGGAATGGTGTCCCAACCACTGCAGTCTCCGCACATAGGTGTAAAAGCATTTTCACTGCCTCCATGTACTGATTTCAAACTTTCAGCATGGCTTACTTCTGACCCAGGTGAGTTTACCTGGGTATTGTTTTTTCCCCAAATAAGTTTTGTCCCCAAAAATGTTTTGCTCAAACTCCTAAGGACCGATTTGCGGCAGGGAGAGGTTGGGAAACCCCCTCTTTCATCCCTTCAAGGAATCGCCTAATGACGTCATTGTTGCGTTGTACGTGGGTCAGATTTTCAGAAAATGTACAATTCAACTTTGCCAGTCCTCTCAAATAACCCAAATTTCAGCCAAAAATAAAGTTCAAAATACAGGTCAACCTAACCATACAGATTGCTAGAATCAAGGCAATGCCAAATATACTCGAATTTACCAAGTATTGACCAGATTGCAGCCCATTTTAGCATAATTTACTAAATGTGATCCGTTTTAGGAAAATGAGTCATAAGTCGCAAAATATGGATGTTGAGATATCATAATATTTGAAAAGAGGATATCAAGGCGATTCCAATGAATGTAAACACTAGGACACCTAATAGGTATCTCTATATTTTTAGTTCGATATTTCAATGTTTGAAAAATAAGTTTGCAATGTTTCTGGATTGGTAATTACCAGTAAATTAACTAAATATATTCCATACGAAGGCCTTCAAAACCAGGGATATATTCAATACAATGTCCTGAAATTTGTTACATGGGTTTATATGACTACAAGTGCTAAACCCTCTAAAAATCAGACCATTTCAATGAAGTAATCCTGCGAAAAAAAACACTATGAAAAATATCAATTTTGCGACTTGTGACTCATTTTCCTTAAACACATCACAAATGTGTACAGCTGCCAATTGTACATTTCCTGAAAATCTGACCCACGTAAGGGGCCCACAAATGGAGTGTTTTGGAGAGAGGGACCAGAGGCAGGGTTGGGGGCAGGGGTGGTGGTAGGGGACAGGGAGGAGACAGGGGTAGGGGCGGAGGGTTGAGGGTCGCACAAATAATACCAACAGTTTATCGAGGAAGTCATTTAATCAAGTTCTATGAAAGAAAGCCATTATATGTTCACAAAAGGTTCATCATTTCCTTGGATATTTAATCAGTAATGGCGATATATTTGAGATTCAGATGGCAGAAGTTGGGAGAGCACAACATATATTAAAGGTAAATGCCAGCGTCGTCAGCACTGCACCAGGCGGGAATTCATGGAACTAATGCATAAAACAATAGAAGTTACAATATTTTGCTCAAACTTTGTCTAAGAAAGAACATGGTTGGGGGAATACAAACGGAAAAAAGCCCCAGGATGTTATCATATTATTTTGTGTTTTAGGGATGAGTGAAGTTTACTTCCATTCACTATTGATTTCAATGGCAAAACTCATCTTGATACAAGTTCAGCTGAAAAACTTTCTTTCTAATTCAATGGCCCCTTATTTCTTTTATTGGGAGGGTGGCATAACATGTCAGCTATGTATATGCAGATTTTAAAGAAAATTGTATGATTCAATCGTCTGCTATTGGAAAAAATACACAAAATAATCGTTTTCCCATAGGCTTCTATAGTGAACAATAGTACATTTCAGCGGTCCCTGAAATAAAAACTAATCCAATGATAAATGTTTGTTTTCACTCTTTTAGTTCCCACAACCATGTTCTTTCTAAATCCAAAGTTTAAGCATTTACCTTTAAGCCCCATGGGACTGAATATGACTTGTTTTTATGCCTCTTCGTTCTGCTGCTTTGTCTGGTATTGTAAATGCCTCTGTTACTCTTTAATGATTTTTGTCCCAGTAACATAAGTAAACGCATTTGCCGGCTTTTGATCGACATAATTCTACAGTTCTTGTGAAAACTCCAACCTGTTTTCTGCGACGTTTGCTATCAAGTCACGATTCTGTATTCTTTGTAATCTAGCCATATTTCCCATCCGCTGTACTGTACTTGTAAAACAATACTTCGTGACTTGTTCTAAACAATTCCATATAGTCCAGAGCTATGCCAACATAGCATGGACTATATGACTACAGTCATCTCTAAAACACAGAATAAAAATCGTCAAAACCAAATTTATTTTATTTTAAACATTTTCATTAGGAAGATTTCCACAATGTGGTAGGTCTCATCTCCTACAATAGTATGTACAATTTAAAGTTAAACGACAAATAACATCCAATTTTAGAGGGACTTTCTCGTCATTTCTCAAGGAAAAATCAAGTTACATAAGTAATACTAAGTACAACATTTTTTTGTGATATAGGCCCTTCATTAAAAGAATAACATTCAATACACTCAATAATTTCGCTTAAGATAAAAAACATTCGTATAATTTATTAATATACACCGATTTTAGAGTCATAATACAATTATTTCATTACACCTTATTTTATCAACCAGAATAATCATACCTCTTGATGCACATCAGGAAAAATACAATATTATACCATCCAGTTGTCGTATGCCTTCAGATGGTTCTTTAACCCAGACCATGTCATACTTTTGGCCATTAGTGGAACATGATTCCACAACCTTGGGCCCTGGTAATGTGGCAAATAAAAAGGAAGGAACACATTTAATAATTCATCAAAGAACCTTTCCCATTTTTTCCAATCTTTCTTATAAGACAAGTTAAACCTTGAACTATTCATTAGAGTTCTCGGCTTGAGCTTCGACTCCGTGAAATATTCTTACCTGGCTTACATTTCTGTTTTAATGCAGTACTGAAAAGGAATAGGCCCTCTCAAAGTATTTCCTACTATGAGGTCTTCCTGCTATCCCTTTTAAATCATAATATAATGGGATAATGACAATGTATTTAATAAAGACTATCGTTACATTTAAAATGAGTCATAAGTCATAAAAAATGGATTTTGAGATATCATCATATTTAAAAAGATGAGATCAAGCCGATTCTAATGATAGTAAACATTGGGGCAGCTAATAAGTATTTCTATATTTTCAGTTTGATGTTTTTATTTTTGAGAAAAGCTCGCAATATCTCTGGGTGGACAATTACTAGTGAAGTAGCTAAATATATATACTCATTAGGATAAGCTTAAAAGTGTATGTATATTTAATACACAGTCTCGGAATTTGATACATGTATTCACACGACTAGGGATATCAGATACCTAAAAAATGAGAACATTCCTAAATGTTTGCAATATTTATGTGTGGACAATTACTAGTAAAGTATATAGCTAAATATACTCTATAGAATAACCTTAGAAATGCATGGATATATCTAAAGGGTGGTCTCCACTGGCTACGGTAAGCTCTGCGGTAAGCCTTGCGATGGTTTGTGCTGGTTCTGTAGGTGGTGAGGAAAGACAAGGTCCTTGCTCACATGGTCAGTGAATCATGTACTCAGGAACTCGCCACTTCTCACGAACACAGCACCATCGCTAGGCTAACCGCAGAGGTTACTGCAGGTTACCGCAGCCAGTGGAGACCACCCTTAATTCACGGTCCCAAAATTTCACACGACCAGGGGTACAAGATAAGCCAAAAATAAGAAAATTCCCACAGAGAGATCTAGTGAATAAATCACTTTGAAAAATATACATTTTGCGACTTGTGGCTCATTTCCCTGAAACACATCACATATGCCATACACCATCCCTGATTAAATAAACGATAAGAACTGCTACAGATTGTGTGATGTCACCACAAACATCTGGGTCAGATTTTCAAAAAATGTACAATTGACCTTCACCAATCCTCTCAAATAACCCGCATTTAAAACAACGATGAGCTTCAAAATGCAGTTTAACATAACCAAACTGATACTTTAAATCAATGCGATACCAAATATACTCAGATATACCCGGTATTCTTCATTTATCAGCCAAATTAAGGACAGTTTCCTAAATGTGTAGAGCTGCCAATTGTACATTTTCTGAAATTCTGACCCATCTATTGACTAATTGTTATAAGAATGTTTGACATACAGGAATCAGTAATCTGGTTAACCAGGGGACTGGCAAATATTCCCGGGTACTATGGAAACAGGTGTTCGCTCATAATCACAATAGACGTCACTCTTTATTGAAATCATTTGTGATGTGTTTCAGGAAAATGACTCATAAGTCGCAAAATGGATATTTTTTAAAGTGATTTATTCATAAGATATCTTTCTTGGAATATTCTAACTTTTGGAATGCTTAATGCCGTTAGTAATATTAATACGTGTAATATTAATACGATATTTCAAGGAGACGTATCAAACATATCCATGCATTTCTAAGGTCATCCTATGGAGTATGTTTAGGTATTTTATTACTAATCATCCACAAAAAAAAGATTAATCTTGTTATTCAAAAATAAAGATATCAAACTTAAAATATAGAAACACTATTTAGATGTCCTATTGTTTACTACCACTAGAATCGGCTTGAGCTCATCTTTTCAAATATAATGATATCTAAAATACAGTTTTTTGCGACTTGTGACTCATTTCCCTGTAACAGACACATCACATTTGACAAAGAAAGAGACGCCTACTGTCTAAAGAATTGGAGGATCTCTTATGCCATTAGCAGTTTTTCTTAATTTGGGACCAGCTGTTTGAGTTGATTTCAGTGATCTCAAATCATTTTCAAGTTCTTGCTGCGAAGAAATCCGGTTTAATCTCTTTGTGTGCTGATGCCGGATACTGAATTTGAAAATCACTTCTACCAAGAGAAGGGAAAATTTGAGATGAATTGATTTTAACTGGACATTAATGGTTTGTTTCGTTGTGTTGCCCTAAATGAAGCCCCATTGATATCGATTATGTGGGACATTTAATATTTAATAAAATATTGCAATCACTCTTCAACTTTTCTTTGTTATTTGTATCGCATGAGACTATCGGGACTTGTCGACGAAATTGTATGCAATAAAAACCTATTTTCATGAAAGAAACCTTCAATAGCTCACAGCCCTTCCGGCAAATTATTCCAGGTCTTTAGTTCTAGGTAAAAGCAAAGTGAAAACAAGAATGAAACCAGCAATACGAAACAGATGAACAAGGGAGGACAACATAAAAGTTGAATTAATCCATTTGTATATTCCTGAATTCTCTGTTGAATAGTGTTCGGAGCCCAAGGCTAAAATCTGGCATCCAATATTTGAACCCCGCAACTCGTTTCCGTCGGAATGACTAATTTCTACTTTTAAAATGTTCAAATAATTGATAATGAAAAAGAATACACATTTTATTTCAATTTAATTCAATTACAAGCGGAGTCAAAATAATAATTGCTATATTGGGGATTTTGGGGATAAGTGGGAATAAATAAGTGGGCCAGACTTCCAGAAAATGTACAATTGGCAGCTCTACAGATTGTTGACAATCTGCTAAATTAGGCTGAAAAGGGATGAATACTGGGTATATCTGCGCACATTTGGTGTCGCGTTGATTTATATTATCTATGTTAAACTGCGTTTTGAAGTTCATTCTTGTCTTAAATGTGGTTTATTTGAGAGGATTGGTGTAGGCGAATTGCACATTTTCTGACGATCTGACGCATGTACTAACACTTATGTAAGAATCTATAAAATGTTTAAAACGTATGTCAAGAAACATACAAAGAACTCATCGAACTCTGTATAATAATGAATACCTCTGGTAATTTATATCATATTATGTTATGAACAATTAATTAGTACATTAATGTCTAACGCTACTAAACATTGTATAAATAGTAATCTAAATTTTATGTAATACAAACTATTAATAGTTAAGATTCATACAGCATACGAACAAAAAACGATGGCAACATGGAGATGTACCTATCAGTATAATAAAAACGTTACAACAACAACAATATTTCCCTCACCATGGTCAACCGGTCATCGATAAAACTGCTAAAACAATGCTTATGGGTCAGATCGTCAGAAAATGTACAATTGGCAGCTCTACACATTTAGTAAAATCTGCTGAATAAGGCTGAAAAATGATAAATACCAGGTATATCTGAGTATATTTTGTACTATGTTGTTTTAAAATACCTGTTCTGTTATATTGCACTGTATTTTGAAGTTCATTTTTGTCTTAAATGTGGGTTATTTGAGAGGATTGTTGAAGTGGAACTGTACATTTTCTGGCGATCTGACCCTTAAGATAAAATGATTGCCTCAATGGTTGGTCATAAAGGCAACTACACGTATACTCCATTTGCTGGAAATTGTTATAAGAACATTTATTGTTATCCCATCAATCAATTATTGATAAATCCCATCAAAGGATACTAATTCCTTTGTCTTTCATTTCCCCCGGCAGCTCGGTAATGTTACTATTTAAATAGCCGTGCACAGTTCTCACTGGATGAAGCTATATGTGATGTGTTTCAGGAAAATGAGTCACAAGTCGCCAAAAATGGATTTTGAGATATCAACATATTTGAAAAGATGAGATCAAGACGATTCCAATGATAACAAACATTGGGACTAATAATAACTCTAATAAGTGTTTCTATATTTTATGTTTGAAAAATAGTTTGCTATATTTTCTGGGTGGACATTTACTAGTTAAGTAGCTTAGTATACTCCTTAGAATGACGTTGAAAACGCAAGGATATATTTGATCCACAGTCTTGACATTTGGTACATCTATTTATGCTACAAACATCACTCAACCCCCAAAGAATGAGAATATTTCAATAAAAAGATCCTATGAGTAAATCACTTTGAAAAATATCATTTTTGCGACTTGCGACTCATTTTCTAGGAACACATCACATATGTGATACAATATACGACTGTCTAATTGAGATTGAGTCGAGTGGAAATAAGATTAATGAGAGTTCTAGAATCGCGTGTTGTTTTACAAACCTCTTCCATTGACTAATTACAAGGCATCTGCTTCAATAATTGCTAGGAAAACAATTGGCCTTCTCTCTATGTATGTAAAATCAATAAGGTGCCGTCTGGTAGTGCTATATTAGGTTATCCAGCCCTTGTTCATCCTAATTAAACCGACGTAGGAGGCTCGTTAATGTGCAGATTATATATGTCCCTCCATCTGGGTCAGATCTTCAGAACATGTACAATTCACCTTCACCAATCCTCTCAAATAACCCACATTGAGGACAGAAATGAGGTTCAAAATACAGTTTAATATAGCAGAACAGGTATTTTAAAACAACATAATATAAAATATACTCAGATATACTGGTATTTATCATTTTCCAGCTTAATTTAGCAGGATTTCCCAAATGTGTAGGGCTGCCAATTGTACACTTTCTGACAATCTGACACATCTATCTTTGTTGGATCGTAAAGCCGATCTTACTTCTTGTTTTTGTGGAGTTGAAAGGCTTTGTGGCTCTTTCTGTCCTTATTAGACGACATCATATCTATTTTTGCGAAAGATCTCCTTTCTATGTAAAGTAAAAACCCACCATAAAATATATAGAGAGAACTGTATGATAGGAATGTATTCTACTATCATAATAATAATGATTATAATAATGATTTTTTTTATTTCATGACTAGCAGGTTATAAAATACAGGTAGTACACCTCAGGTCTGGACCTGGTCTTCCCGTGTATACCTAGCTACAGAGGGTTGACTAGCTAATTTGGGTGTTGACTAGGGGTTTGGTTGTTGAGCTAAGGGTTTACATCAAGGTAAATATAGTTATAAAGATTGATATAGAGGCAAGAAGTTTACTTTTTTAGATATGTCACTCTACATGACTCTCAAATTCCATTTGTAATGAAATATAAGATATATAATGACATGTATATATGACAATGTTTTAATGACTCTGTACTATCATAAGCATTTCCAAAATGAGAAAATACTTACTGATGCAAATAATTATTGAAAATTCAGCAGCATGCATTTTTAAATGTCAATTATGAAATGAGGAGAAGTCTATGTAATTTAATTATTACAATCCAAGAAGAATGAATAATATGGTCAGATTTTCAGAAAATGTACAATAGCAGCTGTACACATTTAGTAAATTCTGCTAAAGTAGACCGCAATTTGGTCAATACTAGGTAAATTCGAGTATATTCTGCATTGCATTGATTCGAGCAATCTTTTTGGTCCGGTTGAACTGTATTTTGAACTTTATTTTCGTCTGAAATTCGGGTTATTTGAGAGGATTTTTTAAATTGTACACTTTCTGGCGATTTCACCCTATAATGTATAAGAACATGGGTCTGCAAGAGGGAACATTTAAGATGTTAGAGTAGGAAACCTAAAGGTGGGATCCCACTGGATCGCTTGTATCTGCGCTTATTGCTCGCTCTTGCTGCGCTTGTTTATGGGGTGCTAGTCAGTCGCTCTTCATCCGCTAATATTTTTAGCGAAGTACAAGCGCAGAGCAATTCTACTGGGATTCTACTGCTGCGCTTGTTTCCTATATGAAATCAATAGCAAATGCTTTTGTGCGCTCTCACTGCGCTCTTGGTCCGCTACTTTATAACAGGTAGAAACTTAAGAGCCTTGTCTTGCTGCGCTCAAATCAAACACGGCAGATATGAGCGCAACGTCCTGCGCTCTTCTAAAGAAGCGCACATAGCCACTTTTTAGAGCGTATAGAAAGCGCAATAACCGATTCTCTTAGACCGCTCTGGTTTCGCTCAAACTTCGCTTGTTATGCGCTCAAGACAATAAAAAAGAGCGGGCCATGAGCGGGCCAAAAGAGCGAACCAGTGGAAACGCAGCCTAAGGCTGCGATTCCACTGGCTCGCTCTTTTGGTATGCTCATGGCCCACTCTTTTTATTTCCTCAAGTGCCTAACAAGCAAAGAGCGAACCCAGAGCGGAACGGAAGCCCATCGCTGCCATCTTGCCTCTCGCCTCTCACCTCTCGCCTCTCGCACCTCGCCTCTCGCATCTCACTTTTTAAATCTCGCCTCTCGCATCTCGCATCTCACTACATTTTCCTGCACAAATGCCATGTTTTCCATCTGCATAGTGGAGATTCCACCTTTTACCAAGGGAACTGGAACTAGGGGAATTTCCCACATGTGGCACTTCAATCACATGTGGCATGGTGGCATGGTAGGCCTACATTGTGCCCTTGCTTTTTTATCAGTAAATAAGTGATGTGTTTCAGGATAATGAGTCATGAGATATTTGTATACTAATAACATTTTAAACAATTATAGAAAAAAATATGATGTGTCACTGGAAAACTAGTTACATACAGGGCACAAAAATAGAATTTTGAAATACAATGGTATTTTAACCCTCTTCTTCACTCTCCCACTCCTCTGCATGGGGGGTCACCCTCTCTCCCCATATATACTTCCCCCTCTCCCTCTCTCCCTCCCCCTCTTCTCTGTCTTCCATACATATGTATGTTTTTTGGCCCAGGAGTGATATTGCTCACCTCTCGTCCCTCAACTCTTCCCTCTTGCCTTTCCCCTTTTGAGAGGAAATATTAGTCACACTGAAATGTTTCCAATTCAATAGTCTAATTCCTTGCATACCTTCGAATTTATATTGATGTGTTACAGGGAAATGAGTCACAATAATATAGTGTTTATTTCCCATATTCTTATTCATCAAACTTAAATTGAGACCAGGAGATATATATGGAAATATGAGGGAGGGTGGGAGTGGGGGGGGGAACGAGAGGGGGAGGCAGGAGAGGGGGAGGCAGTAGTAGGGGAGGGACAGCTGGAGGGGAGTGGGTGACTGGATTGGGGAGGCGGCGGTTTGTTAAATATTTTGGTATTGAATATTGATGTTGTTACGTCCCAAAGTAGACATATGTACCAATGATGACAATGACCCTCCCTCTCCTGCTCACCCTCCCTTTCCCTCTCACCCTCCCTCTCACCCTCCCTTTCCCTCTCACCCTCCCTCTCCCTCTCACCCTACCTCTCACCCTCCCTCTCCCTCTCACCCTCCCTCTCCCTCTCACCCGCCCTCTCCCTCTCACCCTCCCTTTCCCTCTCACCCTCCCTCTCACCCTCCCTCTCACCCTCCCTCTCACCCTACCTCTCCTTCTCACCCTCCCTTTCCCTCTCACCCTCCTTCTCCCTCTCATCCTACCTCTCACCCTTCCTCTCCCTCTCCCCCTCCCTCTCACCCTACCTCTCTTTCTCACCCTCATACCTAAAGTCAAGGAAGTCTGCCATTATAAGTTCAGTCTCATTGAAAAAATGGATCTACTATGTGGGAAATGGAAGCTAATGTTGCATGTTTGAAGGTGAGAGGCGAGAGGCAAGACACGAGAGGCAAGACACGAGAGGCGAGACACAAGAGGCGAGACACAAGAGGCGAGAGGCGATACTTTCAAAGGCAAGAGGTGAGAGGAGAGAGGCGAGAATTCCAAAGTGAGAGGCAAGAGGCGAGAGGTGAGAGGCGAGAATTCCAAAGTGAGAGGCGAGAGGCGAGAGGTGAGAGGCGAGATGGCAGCGATGGGCTTCCGTAGTACGGTCTAATAGAATCGGTTATTGCGCTTTCCATACGCTCTTAAAAACTGCTATTTGCACTTTTTTAGAAGAGTGCAGGACGTTGCGCTAATATCTGACGTGTTTGATTTGAGCGCAACTGAGCAGTCCAAGAGCGCAATTAGAGCGGACCAAGTGATTTACCATTGATTTCATAAGGAAACAAGCAAACCAGTAGAATCGCTCTGCGCTCGTATTGCGCTAAAAATATTAGTGGATGAAGAGCAAATGACAAGCACACTATGAACAAGCGCAGCAAGAGCGAGCCATGAGCGAGCCATGAGCACATATATAAGCAAACCAGTGGAATCGGACCTTAAGGCTGCGTTTCCACTGGCTTGCTCTTTTGGACCGCTCATGGCCCGCTCTTTTTATTTCCCAAAGCGCATAATAAGCGAAGACAGAGCGAACCCAGAGCCGTCTAATAGAATCGGTTACACCGCTTTCTATACGCTCTTAAAATCGGACGTTTGTGCTTCTTTTTGACGTTGCGCTAATATCTGCCGTGTTTGATTTGAGCGCAGCAACACAACGCTCTTTCTACCTGTTAAACGAGCGGACCAAGAACGCAGTAAGAGCGCACAAACGCATTTACCATTGATTTCATATAGGAAACAAGCGCAGCAGTAGAATCTCAGTAGAATCGCACTGCGCTTGTATTGCGCTAAAAATATTAGCGGATGAAGAGCGACTGACAAGCACCCCATAAACAAGCGCAGCAAGAGCGAGCCATGAGCACATATACAAGCGAGCCAGTGGAATCGTACCTTAAGACTGCGTTTCCACTGGCTCGCTCTTTAGGTCCGCTCATGGCCCGCTCTTTTTTATTATCTTGAGCGCATCACAAGCGAAGTCAGAGCGGTCTAATAGATTCGGTAACTACGCTCTCTATACGCTCTTGAAAACCGCAATGTGAGCTTCTTTGGGAGAGCGCAGGACGTTGCGCTAAAATTTGTTGTGTTTGATATGAGGGTAACTACATGACGCTCTTCTGCCTGTTAAACAAGCGGACCAAGAGCGCAATGAGAGCACACAAATGCATTTGCTATTGATTTCATATAGGAAACAAGCACACCAGTACGCTTGTATTGCGCTAAAAATATTAGCGGTTGAAGAGCGATTGACAAGCGCACTATAAACAAGCGCAGCAAGAGCGAGCCATGAGCACATATATATAAGCGAACCAGTGGAATTGGACCAGTGGAATTGGACAGTGGAAGTCAAGGTTTTGCCAATTCTCAATGAATATGGGCATCCTAAATCCCTTTGGGGTTGGGATGAGGAAAAATCCCAAATCACATTGTTTATAATCGTGATTATTAGATACACCACCATCAATAGGGGAGTTTCATGTGCCATTGCGCATGTCCGTTACAGTGCCTTCTTGGACAATTGCAAGAATGTTTTCACCAACATCACAGCTTGTATGAATGATCTATGTTAACTAAATCCATGATGGGAAAGATGGGGACTAATGTTATGGAAACATGTATAACATGGATATTGGCATTAGATCACCGATTAATATTCTATGCAGAACATGGCATGTGTTCTATAGATTTTAGACTGTACCATTAGTCCCGTAATTCTATGCGATTTTAGATTCAAAATGGCGGCTATGCAAATCCCCAATAGGAGAGAATATGCTCTGATGAAGAAGAGGAGTGCGACCCAGAATTCGCTTCTCTGCCGATCAGCTGCCAGAGAGAGCAACGCTTCAGTCACACATCGCCAGGGAAGTATCAAAGGATATTAGGGTAAGATTTTAAGAAAATGTATAATTCGCTTTCACCAATCCTCTCAAATAACCCAAATTTAAGACAAAAATCAGGTTCAAATTCCAGTTCAAAATAACCAAAAAGATTTATTGAATGAATACAATACAGCATACACTCAGATATACCTAGTATTTAACAATTTTCACTCTAATTTAGCAGAATTTGAGAGATGTGTAGAACTGTAGATTGTGCATTTTCTGAAAATCTGACCCATTAACGGACTGGAAGGCACTGGACAGCTGAGTGTGGGTACCTTGTGAGGTGAATCTGATGGGAGTCTCGAGTAAAGGAAATAGGGTTCCAGGAGCGGAGATTAAGGTTCTAATTAGAGGAAATTACAACCTGGCATATGGGTGAAATCTTCAGAAAATCTACAATTAGCAGCTCTACACATTTAGGAAATTCTCCTAAATTAGGCTGGAAAATGATGAATATCAGGTGTATCTGAGTATATTTGATATCGAGTTGATTTAAAGTATCAGTTCTGTTATGTTAAACTGCATTTTGAAGCTCATTTTTGTCTTAAATATGGGTTATTTGAGAGGATTGGTGAAGGTGAATTGTACCTTTTCTGGCAATCTGACCCATATACTTCAAGATAGCATGGGTCCTCCGATACATGCATTATTGTGCAGCTCCAGGGGGTGATTCATAAACCTACCGTACAACCGAATCTTAAATGTGATGTGTTCCAGGAATGTGAGTCACAAGTCACAACATTGCTATTTTTCAAAGTGTTTTTTCCACAAGATCACTTTATCAAAATGTTCTGACATTTAGAGGGTTTAGCACCTATAGTCATATGAATCCATGTAAACAATTTTGGGACATTGTATTAAAAATATCCTTGCGTTTTGAAGGCCGTCATATAGAATAGAATAGAGAGTCTTTTATTTGCCGATAATTAATTACAAAGAAAGTGACAAATGGGTCGACATGCCTATGTGTCGAAGTTCATCAACACATTTCTTCCTGCTGTTACCCTATTTGGAATATATTATGATTTGAGTACAAAGATAATTCATATCTAACGACTAGGGTGAGGTTTTTATAGTAAAGTACATTACTATACGCTGCGATGGGCGAATATAGAGTTATTCGCTTCGAATGAATGACATGTTTGTTATAGTAGTAGTATTAGGACAAATAGTATCCAACGACTAGGGTTTGGTTCATATAGTTAAATACATTACTATATGTTACAGTGAGCGATTACTTAATTATTCGCCTCAAGAAATGACATGTTTATCAAAGTAGTATACAACTGTTAAAAAGTCAAAATCTCCATATACTTTGGGATTTCAATAGTCAAGGTCGTGACCAGTGGTGCTAACATACAAGATTAGCATTGAACACAAGAAAGTGGTAAAAAATACATTTTACCAGAGACATTGTATGATCTTGGTCTTTCAAGCTTAGTACAAATCAAGTGTAATACCGGTAATATTCAGCAATAAACGTGGTAAAATACAATATAATATAATATAATAGCAATGATAGGGTAGTAAGAGAGATGTTTCCAGTAAGAGGAAGGTCCACAACGAATAGGATGCCTGTTGGGGGTTTTGGTTGGTATGACAATAGATTAAAGGAGTTTACTTCAGGCTATCTTCAGCATATATCCTGAGAGATTTCCTTGTGTCCACATATGGAGTATATTTAGTTGGTTTACTGGTAATTACCCATCCAGAAATTCTACCCGCTAGTACTTTTGCTTGCTCTACTTATTTTATTGTCTGTTTTTGTTCTTATAGTTGTCATTTTTCTCACCTTGAATGACACTGCATGCCCACCAACCACCCATCCTTCACTCCTCCCATGTGTTAGTGTTTGATACCTGACTGCCTACCTGCCTAGTGTGTGTGTAGCCTTGAGGCAATGCTACACACACACTAGTGGCAGGCAGTGGTAGGCAGTGGCAGGCAGCGGGAGGGGCAGTGGCTGGTGAGTGAGTGTAGTGTGTGAGTGAAGGTGTAGTGTGTGTGAGAGCTCCGACAGGGGTGGGAGACTAAACCAATCTTTATATTTAAAATTGCAACTTTCCTGTACCAGATTATACATAAGTCGTCCCCTAAAAAGGCATGAAGAGGAACAAAACTTGCCATTCAGATGATGTAATGGTACCCATTTAGATGGGAAAACATAAAAAACAGGTCGATGGGTGTGAGTTCTGTCTAACTGAGAATACCAGGGGTAATGGAGCAACGAAAGGAGGTTTAAAGGTGGTCTAAATCCGCCCTATAGGGGGCGGGGTCGGTTGCGCTTGGTCCAGAAACATTGCCACACTGTCACACTTTCAAAAATAGAATATAGAAATACATATATTAGGTGTCCTAGTGTTTACTATCATTGGAAGCGGCTTTATATCCGCTTTTCAAATTATGATGATATTCAAAAATCCATATTTTGCGACTTATGACAAATTTCCCCCCAAACGGATCACAAACGCCACACGCCAGGCATTTTTGTGCAGGACCAGGAGGTGTTTCATGGACATACAACCAAATCTTAAATGGGTCAGATGTTCAGAAAATGTCCAATTCACCTTCACCATGCAATCCTCTCAAATAACCCATATTTAAGACAAAAATGAGCTTCAAAATGCAGTTTAACATAACAGAACTGATACTTTAAATCAACTCGATATCAAATATACTCAGATATACCCGGTATTCATCATATCTCAGCTGAAGTTACTAAATTTGTACAGCACTGTACAGTACAGATTTTCATTCACAAAATAATATTGGTTGTTGTGGTATGGCACTTAATTAATGGGGAATATATCATACATGTGTGCAGGCAAGATATATGTGGGGGCAAGATACATCGTATTTCTTTTAAAAGATTTTATTGAGATTGAGACTGGTTTCTGTGATACATGATATTCTCACAGAGCTCAAGTGAAAAGACAGGATCATTATTTCATTTCAAGATTAAAAGGATACAATAAAGTTTTTAAATTGAAATAAATATTTAATATTTAAACTTTTAGCTTATCGATCGCAACAAGCAGTAACTTTAACGACACTAGATTTACTGGATTTACTAGACTTATTCCATTCGCCCATTCAGGGCCTTCACATACACATCAATCCTTTTGGGTTTTTTCCCACCATAAAGGGAGGTCTTCACTGGCTGCGGTAAGCTCTGCGGTAAGCCTTGCGATGGTCTGTGCTGGTTCTGTAGGTGGAGAGGAGTGATGAGCCACTCGCCACTTCTCATCATCACAGCACCATCGCAAGGCTTACCACAGAGCCTACCGCAGCCAGTGGAGACCACCCTTCACATCAAAAAGAATAAAATATAATACAAGTATGACTGATAACAGCAACAAGGCTGCAATGACAATTTTGTTTTCTTCAAATAGTCTTTCTTTTTTATTTCTTTACCATTTAGTTATCGAAACATTTAATCATGTCATCCAATCAGTATTCGATCCCAGAAAACATGTTATGGTCTTCCAGTCACTGTTTCTCAATCCATTATGTAATTTATTCCATATTAAAGGACCTAAATAACGAGGCGATTTCTTAACTTTTTCACAGGAGGGTTTCCATATTGTGATTTTCGTTGTGTCCTGAAAATCAAATCTATTATGCATTATTTTTAGCAGGGAATTATTATTAGACATTATATCGAAACCATTATCTACAAATATGACCTCTTACTCGTTATAAGAGAAGGCTAATATAACTTTCTAATGATTTATGGGTCAGATTTTCAGAAAATGCTCATTTCCACCAATCCTCTCAAATAACCCACATTTAAGACAGAAATGAGCTTCAAAATGCTGTTTAACATAATAGAACTGATACTTTAAATCAATGCGATACCAAATATACTCAGATATACCCAAAATCTATCATTTCTTTTTAGCAGAATTTAGCAGAAATTACTAAATATTTAGAGCTGCCAATTATACATTTTCTGAAAATCTGACCCATATATGGTGAGAGTTGATTGAATTTACGACGTGTTTCCTATTTATGAGACGAGATGAGACCAGGCTCCTGGCTATTGTTATATTTTCATTCCATTTTGGGGGAGTTTGGTTGGTTTTTTCACGACATTTACTATAATTATGTTTTAGGTACACTAAATTCGAGAAAATATTTCTTTATATTCTTTAATTGAATCTTCAACGCTATTATACTCATGATACAGGGAAGAAAAAACCGACAAAAATACTTTTGGGTCACTTTAGGCCAAAAGAAATAGGTGTGTTTCCGATTTACCCCCCCCCCCCCCCCCAGTACCTAGAAAAACCTTCCCCTACCTAAAATATTTTCGACCATACCCGATTTTTTTTGTTTTTTGTTTTACCATATCTTACTTTTTTTGGATCTTTTGACAAAAAAAACTTATCAAAGCAGGAAAACAGGTTTTCTGAACCCGGAACTGTCAAAAAGCACATTTCTTATGTTTAAAACAACTATTATTATGAAATAGACACTTTTTTCAGTTCCTGGGAGGTGGTTTACTGACAAAAAAAAAGAAGAAAGTTACTCCCCCTACCTAGTTTTCAGCCAGATAAATCGAAAAAACACCTATTATTTTTTGGGGCCTTAGCTGGGAATGCAGCTTAACCCAACATGTGATTAGTTTTATTCCTACAAACTCTTTACCACTACTGACAACGAGCAGGAGGGTCAGATTTTCAGAAAATGTACAATTCGCCTTCACCAATCCTCTCAAAGAATCCACATTTAAGACAGAAATAAGCTTCATAATACAGTTTAACATAACAGAACTGATACTTTAAATCAATGCTATGCCAAATGTACTCATAAATACTCTGTATTTATCATTTTTCAGCCTAATTTAGCAGAATTTCCTTAATGTGTAGAGCTGCCGATTGTGCATTTTCCGAAAATATGACCCAGGACTGTTTGCCTGTGTAGACAATAGCTCTGTGTTCCCAGTTTACAATAGGCAAAGGATATTCATGGGACCCATTGCACATGTTCTCCTACGGCTGAAGTGACTTGTCAAAGCAGTTATTGTAAATCCGACTCATCTTTTGTTATATAGTTTATATATATGTGTGCAAATATACACAACATAACAACACTTTCCCCATTTTCCCAAGCGGTGAGAAATAGTTTTTTGCATATGTTATAAGTAAAGGGGTCGCAATCATTTCCTTGCTTTTTAAATATATCATATGTTTATATCTATAGACCATGTGGTTGTGTATGTGGGACTTAATGTCAATGTCCATTGTTATGTTGGATTCAAGCTCAAATTTACTCTGTATATAATATATGGGTGAAATCTTCAGAAATTGTACAATTCGCCTTCACCAATCCTCTCAAATAACTCTAATTTAAGCCCAAAATGGGGTTCAAAATACAGTTCAACACAACTAAACAGATTGTTTAAAACAAGCCAATACCAAAAATGTTTCATTATATATATTTTCTGAACTATATATCTATATGGGTCAAATTTTCAGAAAATGTACAATTCGTTTTCACCAATCGTCTCCAATAGCCCAAATTTCAGACGAAAGTATTGACCAAATTGCAGTCTAATTTAGCACAATTTATCAATTGTATACAGCTGCTAATTGTACATTTTCTGAAACTCTGACCCATATAAATTAGAGGTTGGCCAGTTTGTCGCTACCTAGCGTCTGTTTGTTCCCCCAACTACGCAGCTCTCACCTGGGTACAGGTCACTTACCTGGCGACTAACCACTCCACACACTCCACACACTCCACACACTCCACACACTCCACCCACTCCACACACTCCACACACTCCACACACTCCACACACTCCACACACTCCACACACTCCACACACTCCACACACTCCACACACTCCACACACTCCACACACTCCACACACTCCACACACTCCACACACTCCACACACTCCACACACTCCACACACTCCACACACTCCACACACTCCACACACTCCACACACTCCACACACTCCACACACTCCACACACTCCACACACTCCACACACTCCACACACTCCACACCTCTCACAGCACCTTTATTGTGGAGAACAACTCTTTAATAAACATAGCTAGGGTGGTCACTTGACAGCCGGCAAATTCAGTTTTCCAGTTATTTCTCCACTCGCATATCTATAGATACTCAGATATACGTAGAATTTACCATTTTAGTCTAATTTAGCAGAATTTCCTAAATGTGTAGTGCGGCCGATTGTACATTTTCTGACGATCTGACCCATGTATAAATTTCTGACGCCAGTCTGATGCACAAACAAGACCACATTTGTGATGTTTGTCAGGAAAATCAGTCACATGCAAGTCGCAAAATTAATATTTAAAAAATATTGCAAGCTTTTTTTTTAAAACGATAAAAATATCACACTTGAAATAGAGAAATACTTATTAGATGTCCCACTGTGTACTATCATTAGGATCGACTTGGTCTCATCTTTTCAGATATTATGATATCTCAAAATTAATTTTTTGCGACTTGTGACTCATTTTCCTGTGACACATCACATCTTTCTCCTTTACAGCTGCATTCTCAAGTATTACAACAAAACAAATCTTACCAAATTTTCTCATAATATCATTATTACTTTTGCCCTATGGGACTGGATTCATTAATATTCTTCTGCTGTTATGTTTATTCTGGAATTTAAAGTCGAATCGGCCGAGAGAAAACTGCCACTGCTGAGCGTTAATATGTGAAGCCATCGCAGAAATGGTTTTTATGGGCTTCAGGAATATAAATCTGATGTGTTTCAGGAAAATGAGTCTTAATATTGGAAACTTTTTTTCAAAAACGAAAATATCAAACTTAAAATCTAGAAATACTTATTAGATTATTAGACTGTTTACTATCATTGGAATCGGCTTGATCTAATCTTTTCAAATATGATGATACCTCTAAATCTATTGTCTGCGACTTATGACTCATTTTCATAAAACACCTCACAAATGTGGACTTTTATAAAGCTTTGTAGCAAAAGCAAACGGACAAACTCCTCCTCGATATTGTTCTAATGAACTTGTAAAAGGGTCAGATCTTCAGAACATGTACAATCGGCAAGTCTACACATTCAGTAGAACCTGCTAAATTAAACTGTAAAATGGTCAATACTATAGATATATATGAGGATATTTGACATTGCCTTGATTCTAACAATCTGTTTGGTTAAGTTGAACTTAATTTTGAACCTGATTTTTGTCTTGAATTTGGGTTATTTGAGAGGATTGGTGAAGTCGCATTTTTGTACATGTTCACCCAGTAGATGAGTTGGATCAAAACAGTGCAAAAAGTAGAAAATCTGCAGGTTTTGACCAATGTTCACTGGCAGTGCAGCATACTCACCTTATTACAGCAGAATTAAGGTATTACAGCGATATTAAACCGACATGGTAGGTGAACTCAATCTGAGAAAAACTTAGTATTTAATTACACATTGGCCACAATATGTCCTATTTGGGTCAGATCTTTAGAAAATGTACAATTAGCCTTCACCAATCTTCTCAAATTACCCGAATTTCAGACGAAAATAAAGTTCAAAATACAGTTTAACCTAACCAAACAGATTACTAGAATCAATGCAATGCCGAATATTCTCGAATTTACCTAGTATTGGCCAATTGCAAATTGCAGTCTAATTTAGCATAATTTACTAAATGTGTACAACTGCCAATTGTACATTTTCTGAAAATCTGACCCATTTAGAGTAGGGATCGACCGAAAAGGAAACGTCAATATGTTCTTTAATAGGTTCAGATTCCCTGAAGTAGGTACACCCTCAGTACTGAAACGTTAGAACTTAACATAACAAAAAAAACAATGCTTGATAATAAAAATCGCTGACTCTCTGTTTTTGGTGTCCTATCAACTTATAAGATTTCTTTAATATCCAAAACACCGGAAACGAATATTGACTTGATTAACTTGAATTTCCCGATCTCCTGAAATAAATTACTAATAATTGTTAGGGCTTCTACAGCCTAAATTATTCCTGATTTTATCCATTATTATTAACTCATTAAACCTCAAAATTACATTTTCTCGACGCTCGAGACTCTACGCAAATAAAGCCTCATCTTTGCTGATGCTTTTTGGCAGAGAGATAGTCTTAATCAAGCTGAGCTTACAACGAAATTTAAATCTAATCAGCCGTAATTTCTCATTAGACTTGGTATTGCTTTTCAGTGAGGAAATGCCCATTAAGCTCGATGGCAAATCATCTTAGTGAGGAAAAACTCAGGATTCAGGTCTGGAATGTCCGATAGTGTACAAATAATTAATGAAGTCGATTTAATGACATGGTAATTAACCTGTAACATCGATTTAACCCTTCAACTGTGAGCCTTTATTCTGCGTAGGTGTTCGATGCTTAGTATTCAATTGTGACGTGTTTCAGGAAAAAGAGTCATTAGTCGCAAAATTGATATTTTTCAAACTGTTTTTTCCACAAGATTTCTTTATTGAAATGCTCTGAGTTTCAGAGGGTTTAGCAGTTATAATCATATAAATCCGTGTAACAAATTTCTGGACATTGTATTAAATGTATCATTGTCTTTTAAAGGCCTTCGTATCGAGTATATTTAGTTACTTATATTATATATATATATTGAAATTGTATTCATGTAGTAATAATAGTTACAAGCATGAAAAGGTCAGACAATTCTCCAAAATAGGTCTTCCACTTTACTGATTTACCCAGCCAGAAACATTGCAAACTTTTAAAAAAAATATATATATCAAACTTAAAATATAGAAATACATGTTAGGTACCCTAGTGTTTACTATCATTGGAATCCGCTTGATCTCCTCTTTTCAAATATTGTAAACATTTGACTTTTGCCCCCTGAGTCGCCGTTTGCGATCGACCATGGCCAAATATACAGCTGTATTGTATAGCGCTGTCCCTGTTCCATGTGCAACAGCTATTGTTTTGCTTAGAAGGAAGGAAGAGCTGGTTATATACTGGCCCTGTTTTGCCATGGTTGATTGCAAAGAGTGGCTCACTGGGCAAAGGGTTGACTGGTCCTTGTCATAAATAGAAGTAAAAAATCCCAACTTTTCCCTCTTCTTAAAGGGACAAAGGAATCCCTTGTCGACCACTTTTTGGATGGACCTATTGGTCACATTTCAAGAGGAATTCTGCAGTTAAGAAGACTAAACTCCAAGATATATAAATATTTTTCAGGTTTATTTTCCTGTTATCAATCTTTTCGCTATTTTGACACAATTTGAAAGCATATTATAATAAATGGGCCTCTTTTTTTTTTATGGAGTAATGGTATTTGCAGAATTTTCCACGTTTGTTCTTTTGTCTAGACCCTCCGATATCCTCAGAGCTGTGTTTTGGAAAACTTGTAGTTTATTTAAAATGTTCTTTGGAGCAACATTACACGGGTCAGATTTTCAGAAAAATATACAATTCGTCTTCGTCTAAAAATATTTTTCATTACTCCTTGGTCTTTTTTCCTCAAGGTTTTCAGGGAGATAACTTTGGTTTTCCCGACATTTAATTAGATCTACACCTGCTAAGTCTAGCTGTAGGTTCTCTTCTGCAATTCCCCTATCTCTGTATGATGTATATATTGGAATGTCATCCGCAAAATGTTGGATTCTACAGTTTTTAATAACCTTGTGAATATCATTGATATATATAATAAACAAAAGTGGTCCTAAAGTTGTCCCCTGTGGCACCCCATGTTCCATCCCAAAGTAGACATATGTACCAATGACGAAATCGGTACAGTCTTTTCCTCTTTGGTACAAGCTATTTCACATACTACAAATTCTTTTTCATCTACTCACTTCCTATTTCCGAGCAGATTTGACTATTTCCCTGAGATATCCACCTCACAAAAGTATATCCCTGCATTTCTCGTATGGGACTCTTATTTCACTTCTGGTACACTACTTTTATCTCTGTACCAAAGGAGACATCCTATCCCGCTCTACCTCCATCATCCTCTCACCCACTTCCTATGTTGGCATAGGAATACATCATGGTACATTTGGGTGAAACGAACGAGAATAGCCTAAGACTTTGTTATTGTAATTTGTATCTACAGCAGAAATACTTTCGGACATTGAAAGGTATCACACTTGTGAAATTTGTTTCGAAATAAAATCTGTTTCAAAAAAAAAAAATTCCCAAAAGAAAAAGGACATTCCAAAAAGTTAAAGTATATTCCAAAAAGGAAACGGATATTCCCAAGAAAAGTATTGGATATTTGGGATTTTTCCTATTTCACATAGATATGCTTTCCGATTGGGGACAAAACACCCCACACGTGACCATTGCTTCCCCTGAGACATATCCATTTGCCATCACCCTTTTTTTCTGCTGTTCAGATAGACTCCAAACCATTCAAGTGCTTTATCTTTTATACTATAAGGGTGAAGTCGTCAGAAAATGTGCAATTACTCTTCACCAATCCTCTCATATAACTCAAATTTCAGACGACAATAAAGCTCAAAATATAGTTCAACCTAACCAACAGATTGCTAGAATCAATGCAATGCCGAATACACTCAACTTTACCTAGTATTGTCAAAAGTGCAGCCTCATTTAGCAGGATTTACCGAATTTGTTGATCTGCCAACTGTACATTTTCTAAAAATCTGACCCATATAATGACTACATACCAAATTCCTTGTCCTTACAAATCCGATTACAGTTTGAGGATTCTCGGCTTAGGATTCTATGTTTGGTAGCTTCTGTCTTTATCCTTCCAGTCCGACTGGTTTTAATGTCACATATTACATGGGTCAGATTTTCAGAAAATGTACAATTTAACTTCTCCAATCTTTTGAAATGACCCAAATTTCAGACGAAAATAAAGTTCAAAATACAGTTCAACCTAGCCAAACATATTGCTAGAACCAATGCTATATGTCAAATATTTTCGAATTTGCCTACATTTTCCGAAAATCTGACCCACATGTATAAGGGTAAGATTTTCAGAAAATGCACAGTTTACAGCTCTACAGATCTATCACATTCTGCTGAATTAGGGTGATAAATGATAAATACTAGTTGTATCTGAGTATATTCTGTATTGTATTCATTCTATAAATCTGTCTGGTTATGTTGAACTGTATTTTGAACCAGATTTTCGTCTTAATTCGGATTATATGAGACGATTGGTGAAGGCGAATTGTACATTTTCTGAAAATCTGACCCATACGTTCTTGGAAACGAAATTTCCTTTCCAGATAGGATGTTTTAGATGGGTGCAAAGAGTAAGGTATTGGCGCGGATAGCAAGTTCTAAATATGGGATCATCCCCGAGATCCCCCATTAGTGCATTATTATCCCGCCAGGTGGGACCTCTGTAATGGACCGGTAGACGGCCGTGAATGACAAATTGCAGACATCAGTGTAGGGCGAGAATAGAAGGGCCCGATTGTGAGAATGTCCAGGTGGTGTGAAGAAGCTAAATATGTTCATTCTTGTGTCTGCTTTTATTTGATTTGTCTCTAAATATGACCTATGTTATCGGAGCATTGTGAAAATGTAGTCTTAATATGACTTAATTAGTAGTAGAAACTATTTAATTTTGTCTGATTGTACAAGAGTAGTAGTAGTTTTTGTTATAGTAGCAGAATAGAGACAAAGTCACATTAATAAATAAGACTGTAAAAAGGGCACCGTATGAAAACTTCCCTGAGGGGTAGTGCGTTTTTTTCTAAAAATTGTTTAAATATTATTTATTGGTCCGAAATGAAAAAAAAAGAAAGAAAATCTGATGTGTTTCAGGAAAATGAGTCACAAGTCGCAAATTTTGATATTTTTCACAGTGATTTATTCGCATGATATCTTATTAGGAATGTTCTCATATTTGAGGTATCTGACACCTTCAGTTGTATGAATACATTTATTTCACCCCTGATATGCTCAGTCTATAGAGATAGGCTCTGTATATTGTTTAGCTGGTCAGTAACTGATATGATATTGCCCGCGGGAAATACACGGCCGACCTAGTTTTTGGTCCACTGTGCGCATGCGTGCGTTCTGATCTTCGCCAGTTCCGGCCCTTCTTCAGAGCCATGTTTTCGAAGCGAATCAAGCTAAAGAACTAATTATTTAACAATTTATTCCTCAAAATCGCTGTAGATCATATTAAATTAACGTTTAATTTAGTGTGGTGGTGAAATAAACACAGAACAACCCCTTGGATGACGGTCGCGGGGCTACCGCCCCTTGACCGTCATTGGTGAATATTCATGACGCCGAGAATTCCGGGTAGTTTATGTATCAAATATCGAGACACTGTGGTAAATATATCCATGTATTTCTAAGGTCATCTTATAGAGTATATGTGGCTTCTTTAGTAGTAATTGTCCATCCAGAGATATTGCAAACAATCTTTTCAAAAACAAAAATAACAAACGTTAAATAAAATATAGAAATACATATTAGATATCCATCTGTTTACTATCATTGGAATCGGCTTAGTCCTATCTTTTTGAATATTAAAAATCCAGTTTTTGCGACTTGTGACTCATATTCCTGAAACAGATCACAAATGTACAATTGGCAGCTATACACATTTAGTAAAATATGCTAAATTAGGCTGAAAATGTTAAATACCAGGTATATATGAGTATATTGTGTAGTATGTTATTTTAAAATATTTGTTCTGCAATATTAAACTGTATTTTGAAACTCATTTCTGTCTTAAATTTGGTT
The DNA here is from genome assembly GCA_942159475.1 of Sthenelais limicola. Classification (NCBI taxonomy): domain Eukaryota; kingdom Metazoa; phylum Annelida; class Polychaeta; order Phyllodocida; family Sigalionidae; genus Sthenelais; species Sthenelais limicola. The sequence goes on along the minus strand of OW804097.1, from coordinate 37,921,404 downwards.
TATTTGAGAGGATTGGTGAAAGTGAATTGTATACATTTCCGGACGATCTGACCCAGAATGAAGAACTACGTATGGACCCAGTCCAATATACAACTCTGAAAAGCAAACAACATTTTTCGCTAATAAAGGCGCAGGCATTCTACTGTCTCCTCGATTTGGATCAGTTTTCAGAAAATGTACAATTGGCAGCTCTACACATTTAGGAACTTCTACTAAATTAGGCTGAAAAATTATGAATACCGGGTGTATCTGAGTATATTTGGTATCGCATTGGTTTAAAGTATCAGTTCTGTTATGTTACATCATCAACAGATAGGTCAGATCGTCAGTAAATGTATAATCGGCAGATCTACACAAATAGTAAATTCTGTTAAATTAGACTGTAAAATGGTTAATACTAGGTCTATCTGAGGATATTTGCCTTGATTCAAACAATCTGTTTGGTCATGTTGAACTGTATTTTGAACTGAAATTTGGGTTATTTGAGAAAATTGGTGAAGGTGAATTGTACATTTTCTGGCAATTTCACCCCTGTACTGAAGTTGTCGTGCCTTCAGCAGGCCGTTCACCTATACAATAACATGTCAATACTATAGGTATATCTGAGGATATTTGACATTGCCTTGATTCAAACAATCTGTTTGGTGAAGCTGAACTGAATTTTGAACCTGATTAGGGTGTATATTGTGGGTTATTTGAGAAGATTGGTAGAAATGAATTGTGCATTTTCTGGCGATTTCACAACTGGAACCTTATATGTGATCTGTTTTAAAGTCTTGGAATTTCGTTCATGTTTTCACGCTACTATCAGCACTAGGCACACCAAATGCGGGAACATTTCCACGAAGGAATCTTGTGAATAAATCACTTTGAGAATCAATTTCACAACTTGTGGCTTATTTTCCTGTAACACATCACAAATACACTTATAATGATTTTTTCACATAAATAATAACCTCCGTTTAGTGTCATTCCACCGGATATTATCTTTTCCTTTATCAACCTTTCCTTAAGTTCAGTTCTTCAGCATTATCTCAGCGATAATTCCAATTGCGATTCACAAAACCTCGCCTGCTATAAATTCCTGTTAAGCTGTTATTTTCCAGTTCCTTTACTCGGGTGACAATCATTGAATACAAACAGGGATTATCTCTTCTTTTATTTACTGAATATCTATTTTTCCATCCCATTCGTCATCAGCTGGTTGTCGCTTGACACTCGGGCGGGCGATAAAGAAAGAAATGATGAATGACAAGTCGCACAGGGAGACATTATGAAGCTTTACAGCACCTGATATGACAAATGATCGGCCGCCTGTTTTCTGTTCTATCCCAATTTCTGTCATCATTACTCTCAAACCTCGGTACATCAGAATCTCCTGTTTAATCAGGGAGAATGTTTAAACAGTATCCTGATCATATCCAGATGTTTTAAATACATACCTTTAAGTAATGTGTGTTGACCTTCGCACATAATATTATGTGATGTGTTTCAGGAAAGTCACAAGTCGCAAAATTGTTATTTTTCAAAGTGTTGTATTCACAAGATATATTTGTGAGAATGTTTTCATTTTGTGTATGCTTAACGCTTCTTATAACTTGAAAACATGTACCAAATTTCAGGACAATGTAATACATATATTTACGTATTTCTCAGGTCATCGTAATGTTTATATTTAGCTACTTAACTGGTAATTGACCACCAAGAAAATATTCCAATTTTGTTTTTCAAACATAAGAATATCAATCATAAGATATAGAAACACTTCTTAGATGTACTTAATGTTTATTATCATTAGAATCGCATTTGATCTCATCTTTTCAGATATGACGATATCTCAAAATCATTTGTTTGCGACTTGTGACTTGTTTCCTTAAACAGATCACAATTGTATAAGAATGTTCTATATATATACCGGCCGCCAAGACCCAAACCAAAACTGAACCGATTCTGGTTTAACTATGGCATTGCTGTGCACTGTTTATCTCGTACTGATACTGATGTTTACTCAGTATATCTATGGAAAATGAGCACAAGTCGCAAAATTGATATTTTTCTAAGTGTTTTTATCACAAGATCTCTTTATTGGAATGTTCTGATTCTTAGTGGGTTCAGCACTTATAGTCATATAAAGCTATGTAACAAATGCCAGGACATTGTATTAAATATATCCTTGCGTTTTGAAGGCCTTGATATGGAGTATATTTAGTTACTTTACTGGTAATTACCCATCCAGAAACATTGCAAACTTTTTTTTTCAAAAATTAAAACATCAAACTTAAAATATAGAAATTATTGTGTGTCCTAGTGTTTACTATCATTTGGAATCTGCTTGATCGCATCTTTTCAAATATGGTGATATTTCAAAATCCATATTTTGCGACTTATGACTCATTTTCCTAAAACGGATCAAATATTTCTTTGGCACCTCCAACAGCAACCAACAGCATACTCAAAACTGTTATTTCCTGTTACCTCATCAACTATATCATACTCCATAAATTATTGAATCTCTCATCCTGCCATCTCATAAAATTACAAATTCCTTTTGCTATAAAACTATAATTTATCATGTTATCATGATCACGTTATGTGAGACCCTGTAACATAATTAACAATCAAAGCAAGAATTAGGCACTCAATGGAAGACCTATCTAAACAATTGTTTATTTAGAATATTGGACCACTTTATTGTAAAAACGATCTACTGCAATAAAGAATTATTGAATTGAATTGGATATGCATACAACTGACGACACTTAGCACCCCAAAAATGAGATCATTCAAACAAAGAGATCTTGTGAATAAATCACTTTGAAAAATATCAATTGTGTGACTTGTGACTAATTTCCCCGGAACACATCACATATATGTGTGGCTGTCCATTACAAAGCGGAGTTCAGGGCCCTGTTTCAAAATCAGGGACATAGTAATTAAGTAGAAAAGCATCCCATTTGGAACATATTCCATTTCATAATCAAAGTTGAGAATCTTATCAGAGTTGGTTATTTATGAGTACATTCGCAGCAAATCCTGGCAGTTAATGTACACTCTCTATCCCTCTCAGTCCATGGCGCCTCCCTGTCTGTTTTTATGGTTATTACATAATAAGACAACACTCACGGCCAGTCCTGTCACCGAATGTTCCCGCGAATGTTCCCATGAATGCGAATGTTCCCGCGAATGTCCTTGATTATGAAACGCCAGATTGGGACATTCTATAGTAACATTTGAACACCATTCACAAATTTTCAAAATAAATCTTGCTATGTCTCATTCATTATGAAACAGTACCCTGGTCGTAGTTTGGCCTGAACCATGTGAATAGTTTATTCACCAAAATAAATAAACAGTCCTTATGGAAATGCTAGACACTTGCTGCTATTACACCGCGAACTGGATATAGTCAAAATAGCTACCCGAATCTATTTAAATTACAAGTATATAGGCTGGCGTAGGAGGGTCGTTTTTCCCCAGATACAATAAAGTATTGCAAATATGACACTGATAACAAACTTATCTGCCTCAGGCATATATGGTATCTGGTGTCCTATACCACATGATTTCAATTAACGGACTTAATTATTTGGTTATCCCAACTGATATCGGATAGAGGTTTTAGACTAGGCCCATTTTCAGAAAATCAAACTAGTTGAGGCGTTTTATAGTAGAAGCATTACAACACTTGTTCTTAAACAATTAATATGTGCTAAATCCAAATCCAAATGGCGGATGACAGAGTGTATCTTCAATATTTTCAAGATGGCGGCTGTTTTACAAAATGGCGGCTACTTTTAAGCTGTGTTACCTGTTTCTTCTTTATAGCTTAAACAATATTTAAGCTAGACCCTTTAAATTTTGTGTAGTGGTGGAGACAATATTTATTAATTATCTGGTTAAAAATTGGTGACCTTTCTCAAGGTCAAGGTCATTTGTACTGAGGTCAAATGTCAGATATCATCATTTCTACTGTATAATCAAACAAACAGAGAAAAAAAACTTGCAAGAGACCACTAAAAAGGCTATAGATGATTCTTTTCAAGGAAGTTGTCCAAATAATATTAACCAGACATCTTACAACATTTTTAGAATTCCAAGATGGCCGCCAATATGGCTGCCTTAATAGTAACTTCGTTACTAATCATCAGATTTTGAATTGCAGCATACCAAAATATAGGTTTTCAATGGTGAGGGATTCATTGAACATGTCTAAAACCACTTTAGATAGTATTTTAAAAAGATACAGTGTTGCCATAGCAACCAACTTTTTGATCAGTGCATCACAATAGGGGAGTTGCATGTGCCACAGTGCATGTGTGTACAATGCATCCTGGGATGGATTCTGATGAAATCTGACATACAAATAATTTGCAACATTTTTATCAAAATTTGCAAGAATGTTTTCACCAATAGCTTGTATCAATGATCTATGTTTTAACCAAATGCATGATGGGAAAGATGGGGACGTGTATTAGGGAGTTTCGACACTGCTCACCTATTTGCAACCGTATCCGTATCCTTATTACTTTAGGGATGCGTGAGCTGGGCGTACCGGAGCCTCCAATTTAGTTTTAGCAGACGCCCCTACGCACGCAAGGCCGTCGCCTAGCCCTACCGAGAAAAACTCAAGGAGAGCCGGTCAGGTCGGCACCCAAGGTGGCGGTCTCTGACCGGGTCTCTGACGCTATCGTAGTGTTTTTTTTAACCATGCTTTCTCCGCTAATAGTGTTAACTATCACCAAACTTGTTGGCAAGGACATCAACAACATGTTTAATATTGTTCCCAAACCTTTTTTTAAATGTAAAATGGCTAGATAGTTCGTCATATACTTAGGTAAAACCCCCGTAACAAGTTGCATCCTTACGGATTCTCCTCAGTGGAACTCGGTATCGTGCTCATTACCTATTCATTACCTGACATAGTGACCTAATTCCACACCGATACGTATGGGTTGCCTCCTCAGGAGGGTCTGTTGAAACTCCCTATTATGGAAACATGTATAATACATAGATATTGCCATTAGAGCATTGATAAATAGTCCATGCTGAACATGATTTTGTCAAATATCTGTCTGGGAACCTGTCTTTCATGGTGATATCAATCTTCAATGATTTGTGATTGTTGGAGAAGCCAACCCCGACTTACAGATTACAGCTGGTAAGGATAGAGTATACTATTTAGAGAAAGAAACTAAGGTGAATTCTCATCTATTACAACTATAGTCTGTCCGAAAGGTAGTTCCTTAGTCCCTTTAAGGGGAAGGAAAAGTGGGAGATTTTTTACTTCTATTTATAACAAGGACCTGTCAACCCTTTGCCCAGTGAGCTGCTCATTGCAATCAACCATGGAGAAACAGGGCCCGTTTAACCAGCTCTTCCTTCCTCCTTAGCAAAGCAACAGCTGCTGTACATGGAACAGAGGCAGCACAATACAATACTGCTGTATATTTGGCCATGGTTGGTCGCAAATGGCAATTTAGTGGGCAAAGATTTCACTTTTCCCTCCTCTTAAAGGGAATAAAGAATCACATGTCAACTACTTCTCGGACAGACTATAGTATGTAATCATTGGTCCCACATAAAGATGCCCTGTTGTCTGACAGATGTACACAAACTTACAAAATCTACTCATATTATGATGGGTAGGACTTAGTCCATCAATATCCTCCTGCTGTTATATATATATGTTTATACTTGAATCTACTGAGAGAAAATGGCCACTAGTGTTCAATGATAAGTGAATCTACTAGGGGAACCAATTTTGGCAGGTCACCAAACTCTAAATGGTCTGGCCATCTGTTGCTGTGTTTCTCAAATAACAAGCATCAACAAATTGTTGAGGAAACAAAATCTAAGTTTGCAATATAGTATATAAACCTAGGAATTATATCAATCCTTCTTCAATTCACATAATTATATGCCCAGAGATATGGCCTGTGGAATGCTCCCGTATTTCAATCAATACAGCCACCTGAAGTAAGCAAAGTTGGGAACAATATATGCGGCAGAGATAAAAATGCTACCACATGCTATACTGGTTGAATTTAGAGGGAAGTTTGTAATGAATTTGTCATGAAAGAACCAATTTGATCAAGTTCCCTCATGCGATGGGTCTCAAGTATAGGTCTGAGATATCCCCAGGTACCAGAGAGATATTTAGAGTAACCACTAATGAAGCTGTTGATGGGGAAGTTGATGGAGGAATTGGAATCAACCTTACCTGCCAAAGGACAACAAAGTAGAGAAAAAACCAAAGATAACAGACTCTCTTAGGAGCTTCAAAGTATGGACAAGAGACTTGAACAATTCTTACCTGAATTATATAGAGGCAACATTCTGCCACCTTAGATTCTGCCACCTTATATAGAGGCAACATTCTGCCACCTTGAAAATATATTTGAGATTAAGCAAAGCATCACTCACAAAACTACCCTCCCTGTGAACCATTCCATTCTTCAGAAATTAGAAATCTTATGTGAGGCAGGGAGATACATCAATCTCTATGATATTTTAAAGCATGAATTGCTTTTAATTCCTCCTTCTTTAGCAGCATCAGATGGCAGCCCTAGAAGAGGACAGTAAGCTATCCTGATGGATTTACTTATGATAGGGATTGTTTGTCCAAAGACCCTCAACATACCAGATGATTCAGCTCTTATTATTGATGGTCAAGGCCTTGTTACATTGTGTAAGACAGAAAACTAGACAGACATTTGGAGATTTGTCAGATAACTCTTCAGGTGCTGCCTTTGGATATGGAGTTGCTGGCGGAACCTTGGCTGACAAGGGAGTGACGAAGGCTGCCACTGCCACTGGTACATAGCTCTCCATATATTCCAATGCAAGGGTTGGGTCTACTCTCGGGTAGATGGACATGCTATTCTGTCTGTCCATTAATAAACAACAATGCTCAATGCACATGACAGAGCTATCAACAGAGAAGTCTACATGGAAGCTGGCATATATCAGAAACCTAAGTTTATCAATATAAACTGTGTCACATTCTGGTCCTTGGATTCTCAATAGCAGTGATACCCCATGTCTACTATCCCTGCATGTATGCCTGCATTACTTGATTGGATTCTGACCACAATACAGTGTATGTATAGCATTAGTCTGGAAGTGCCATGTCACTAATGTCTTTGCTTGTCAATGATTTTGTTTGAAAAATTTCTTTGATCTTTATAATGAATACAGCTATGGTGCATTGATCATTATATTATTTTTTTTGGAAACGTTTTTATTCAATAAAGGTGGCTAGACCCCTCTCACTCAGAAGGGGGATTTTCGTAGGGATCTAGGCCGTGCTGCTATACAAGCATAGGGTGCAAACACTTCTGGTCGATTCCGATTACTATACAATGGGTTACAAAAATATAAGTTTCCTAGATTTTTAAATCAGTGCAAGTACAGTGACTATGGTAATCAAGTCGAGCTAACACATTAACTCAAGTATGATTTAATGATAGGGTAATGAGATAGTATGGGGATGATGTGATGGTGATAAGGATTACTGACTAGTGAAATGTTGTGCTATAGCCGTAGTGGGAGAGAGATGGTTATGATAATAAATTGATCTTCTATAATACAATTAGTGAGATATGATACTAAACATAGTCGTAATAGTATCTGTGGTTGAAGTGGTTTACGCGGTGACTGTCCAAGTCGTGACATGTGAGTGACTGACATATGCCGAATGATCGGTAACCAAATATACTTAACAATCGTTCAATCAATTGACACATTGGATGCTATGGCAACACTATCGTTTTAATATTCTATCCAAAGTTGTTTCAGACATGTTTAATGAATTCCACACCCCTGAAGACCTATGTTTCAGTATGCTGCACTTCAAAATCCGATGATTATTAATGAAGCTACTATTTGGGCAGACATATTGGCAGCCATCTTGGAAATCTAAAAATGCTAAAACATGTCAGATTGACATTATTCAGACAACTTCCTGGACAAGAGCCACCCATAGTATAGGGAGAGGTCTCTTTGAAAGGTTCTCTCAAAGGTGCTCTCTATGGTGGTGGTGCTTTAATAACTTTTACAGCAGAATATAGTGCTTCTGACCTTTTTGCAGCGATAATGGAGGCCATCTTGGATTGCTTAAATTGGTCACTAATACTAGATTGATATCATTGAGACAGATTCCTTGGCCAGAATCAGTCCAAACCTATTTCAGCAAGTTAAGCCCCTCTGTCTGTTTGATTATACAGCAAAAATAATGATATCTGATATTTGACCTCATTACAAATGACCTTGACCTTGAGAAAGGTCATCAATATTTATTTGGATGATTCAACAATAATTTCTTCAACACTACACTAGATTTGAAGGATCTAGCTCAAATATTATTAAAGCTGTTATGAATAAACACTTAACACAGCTTAAAATTAGTGGCCATTTTGAAAATTGGCCGCCATTTTGAAAATATTGAAGATATGCTCTGTCATCTGCTAGATTTGGAATTAGCACATATTAATTGTCTAAGAACAAGTGTTGTAATGCATCTACTATAAAACGCCTCCACCACTTTAAATATCCATCTATTTCCATTTTGGGCCTAGTCTATTTGGACGGATTTGAGCTGCGGGGGATGAATTAAAATATAATTATGTAGACCGAGATAGTATGTTTTCAATCTATCCGATACACTTACATAATTTCACCCATCAATGAATAAAGGTTGTATTTATTATATGCGCATTACATTTGGGAGGTGCAATAAGTGGCGTGCAATACAAATAATTGTATCGTATATATTTCACTACTGTAAAAGGGAGATGGAGAGACCGACACAAGGAAAAAGCGAGAGGAATATTATTAAAATAGACATATATAGTGAAGGGAGACAACCCATAAGGTTTGGCTATTCAGTATAGTCCAGAAGGGACAAACCAGTCCCTGAAACTTAGGGCCTAGGTATTTCTTATTAAGTGGTGATCGCCCCTTCTGTACAGCAATCTGCCTCCAGTGAGGCTCTCTATGGATGGGTTGTGAAGGCAACATTAATGTTTTTAGCAATTTTCATTTCCAAAATGGTTTATAATTCCGACTTCTTGATACAGTAAAAAAGATATGATGCTTTTCTTTTCTCTGCACCCTGGTGGGGCAGTGAGCCCTACAAGGAAAAGGATGCACGAGAGACTTGTGGTTAAGCTTATTGGTGTGGGCGGTGAACTGAAACGCTGAGGAATATGTCCGTTCTGGACAAGACTGTATTGGGAGTTCCTACGTTTCAGCCACAATAACCTTTTTCAGGGATGATTTGGTGAATGAATAAAGTGTTCGATCTTTTAGACTTTAATATTCAGCCTGGGAGTAATTGCGGGATACATTGATAGAGACATATAATATTGGCTAATTATCACATTGGACGCTGACACCAAAACTAGCCCCCTCCCCCTTCTCGGAATAGCTTTCTTCGCACTAACTATAGCCCAACTAACTAAGATTAAAAAGTGACACAAACGCGACAATTTTAGCTGCGTTGATGAGACAAGCACAGGAAGCACCTGTCAAGATGGTTGGAAATGGTGACAGGTCTTAAATATGACTCCAGATGAGGCTATCCGATCATTCTCGCTTTTCTTTTTCGTCGAAATGTTTACCAGTATCATGGGAATAGACGGATAATATGTGATGTGTTACAGGAAAATGAGTCACACGTCACAAAAAAATGGATGTTGAGATATCATTATATTTGAAAAGATGAGATTAAGCTGATTCTAATGATAGTAAACAGTAGGCCATCTAAGAAGTGTTTCTATATTCTAAGTTTGATATTTTTAGTTTTGAGAAAAGAGCTTGCAATATCTCTGGGAGGACAATTACTAGTAAAGTAGCTAAATATACTCTATAATATATATATATGACCTTGGAAATGCATGGATATATCTAATACACTGCATGTCCTGACATGTGTTACAAGAACTCCAAACATTCTATGCAAGGGTCCTTGAGAATAAATTACATTGGGAAAAATAAGTTTTGCGACTTGTGACTCATTTCCCTGAAACACATGACAACGTCTAAGCTGGGCTGTTATTGTGGTCACTCCATGGATGAAATCGCCAGAAAATGTACAATTCTCCTTCACCTATCCTCTCACATAATCCCAATTTAGGACAGAAATGAGCTTCAAAATATAGTTTAACATAACCAAACTAATACTTTAAATCAATTTGATCCCAAATATACTCAGATATACACGGTATTCATCATTTTCCAGCCTTATTTAGCAGAATTTACTAAATGTGTTCAGATGCCAATTGTACATCTTCTGAAATTCTGACCCCCATCTGGATGGGACAGGGTCTGACCCCAATTATCGCCCAATGACTTAGTCCTCCTACCTCACCAGCTTAAACACTGGGAGCCGAGACCTCTCATGTGTTGTCCAATATGACTCAGTAAGACCCAAAGTCAACGCACCTTTCCATCCCTCTCACGTAATGTTCCTTGATACCCATCAAGCATTCGCAGAAGCCATAAGGTCCAGAAAGCCATTAAGCGCTGGTTTAAGACCAATGTTCTGTGCCTAGCCTGTAAAAACGGATTGGACAGACCGACCATTTCCACATTGGTCACATTGGCACAAGGGTGTTTATAGCCAGGGAAATGTGAAGAGGATTTTCATAAATATTTTTTATCGACCACACTTGCAATCAAAAAGATCAGATTTGGCAATAAGAATGAATAAGTTTGACTCGTGTACTTGACATGAGCCTTGTCCAGGGGATGGTTATTGCAACTTATGTGTGATGTGTTATCACATTATGGAGAAATGAGTCACAAGTTGCATAAATGATATTATTTATAGTGATCTATTCACAATATCTCCTTATTGGAATGTTCTAATTTTTTGTGGGTTTAGTTTCTCTAGTCACATGAATCTATGTATCAAATTTCAGGACTTTGTATGAGATATATCGTTGCGTTTTGAAGCTCATCCAATAGAGTATATTTAGTTACTTTACTGGTAATTGCCCACCCAGAAATATTGGAAACTTTTTTCCAGACAAAAATATATGAAACATAAACGATTTTTTAGATGCCCTTCATGTTTACCACCATTGGAATCCGCTTGATCTGATCTTTTATATTATATGATGGTAGTATCTCAAAATTCATTTTTTTGCGACTTGTGACTCATTTTCCTGTAACTCATCACATTTATCTCATACTGAAAAAGATGAGAACAAAACGCGGGGAGGTATCAACACATGTCCATAGAAAAGCACATCATATCGAAAAATGAAGATACTGTTGTCAAACCATTCTTCTAAACCTCCTTTTTAGCTTAAATGTGGGTTATTTGAGAGGATTGGTGAAGGCGAATTATACATTTTGTGAAGATTTCACCTATGGGCACAATGGTACCAGCTATAGTGACGCGAGGTGGGCGTGGTCGATGTAACCACTGAGGCTTCAGTTACACTAAGCCATCGCCATGTAATGTTTCCCCCACTTTACCTTCTAGCGTATTTGTGGATTTTTTTTTCTTTAGACAAATGTTATTGACAATTTCACATTCGTGATACGTTTCTGTCAAGCAAAGTTTACAAATCATCATATCTCTATATCTACCACCATTTATCGAGAATATTTAAGTTTTTAATTTCATATCACTATCCATACATACTATTGTGATTTCAACTAGATCTTTATACATTTACATAATATAATCTCCTCGTATCAGTACCATTTTCACTGTATTTCTTTCGCCCAAATTTTAAAATATACAGTAATTACATAATAAATCATCCGTCTCAGAAGTAAAATGGATTACATTATCCAACCAGGTTCAACTTTATCACACCAAGTACATTTGGATCTCTGTGTGTACACGTATGTGTGGCCATTTGGGATGTGTGCTATAGGCTGGGCATGGTGGGTACATATTCAAATTATAGAAACGTTATGGGATGTTATTAATCTAAAAATACGTTTGTATCGATTTTTTCTTTATTCAAAGGCATTGAAAGAGGGCATCTCTATTCGTATCTCACCGGTATCTTTCCTTGAGAAATTGCGATTATATATTGAGTTCCTTATCGCAATGATTCCCCCAATACTTCAGTGTATTATCTAAATGGTCGTCGACTTTGTTGACAGAACTGCAGTTGTTGGCTGATCTCAACAAATTACAGAAATCTTGATTCCCCAAGTTTCGGAATAATCCTTATTATCGACCGCACCTTGTTAGCCACATGTCCCCAAGTTTTTATCACAGATTAGATGGTCAAGTCTTTAGATGAAAATGTGTTTTTATTAAGAAAGTTCATAAGTGCACTTGATTATGATGTGCAATCAATTCAATCAGACATAGATATAAACAATATTAATCAATGCAATCAAATCAATCACATTAAATCAAGTGAAATATTTGTGTAATTTTTTGGGAGAACTATTTTATGTTTGATATATTTATTCGCATTGGATCATTGCTGGCAGGACTCACCACCCATACCACCCTTCACCACCTCACATGCGCCCTCTATTAACCCATATAAAACCCTTCAACACACGGCCATCGACCTCACTCCGCCTTCACACATACAAGCCCGCCCACACCTTGTCTCATCCTCATCTATTTATTTTCTGAACTTCAATTTACTATACAATGTATCAATTTTATACCTTTTATCAACAAATCAAATCCAAACAAGAATTGTATGAAAAAAGAAATTATACAATTTCCAATTGCCTTTTTGAGTTCCTTTGTCCAGTAATGTGTTTGAAAAAAACGTTTGCTATATTTATGGATGGGCAATTACCAGTAAAATAACTAAATATACTCTATCGGATGACCTTTAAAACACAAGGATATATTTAATACAATGTCCTGAAATTTGATACATAGATTCATGTGACTAGAAACGCTAAACCCTTCAAGAATTAGAACATTCCTATAACGAGATCTTGTGAATAAATCACTCTGAGAAATGTCAAATAGAATCTGACTGGTTATGTTGAATTGTATTTTAAACTGAATTGTTCTCTTAATTTTGGACTATTTGAAATGATTTGTGTAGGAAGATTGCACATTCTCGGTGTTTTGTGTGATTTCAGCCCATATGTTCCGAATGCTAGCACTGTGTGATTATGTCCGTAACTCAGTGCACCTGTTTGGAGCCAATATCTGTACCAAAAGTTTCATTTGCTGCGAGAAATAAGAACAGCAGGTTTGGGAGTAATCGATGAGAGTAAAGGAAACGAATCAACCTTAGTAAATCAGGTTCAATACTTACACTTGCATATCAAAGCCACCTCTCTTTCTTTTACTTTCTATCCAGGTGTAATAATTATTAGGGAGGTTCCGCAAGCAAACGTATCTCCATTACGTGACCGTATCCGTATCTTTTGTTGTGAATTACGTCGCATTTTTATGTATAAGAAATGAATTGTGAGATAAAACTTTTTGCTTGATATGTTACGTTACGTTTTACCCTGAAGATCTTTCTTTCTTTACACGTATGTTTGTATATCAGAGATCCGGATACGAATACGTTTACGTACAGGTTAGACTTGCTGAACCTCACTATTATGCCTTCCAGGACACCTGTTATTATATCAATTCGGAAGGAAATGGAAAGACCTGACGGCTCTATGCCTTATCTACTGCCGAGATGGGCAGAGTTTCAGAAAGTGAAGAAATGATCTTCACCAATCCTCTCCAATAACCCAAATTTATTAAGAAAATTAGGTGCAAAATACAGTTCACCATAACCAGACAGATGTATGGAATGAATACAATACAGAATATGCTCAGATAACCTAGTATTTATCATTTTTCACACTAATTTAGTAGAATTTGATAAATGTGTAGAACTGTAGATTGTGCATAAAAATCTGACCGAGAGGGAATAGCCTGCATGTTTTGGGTCAGAGTTTCAGAAAATGTACAATTGCCAGCTCTACACAAATCGGAAATTCTGCTAAATTAGGCTGAAAAATGATGAATACTGGGTATATCTGAGTATATTTGATATCACATTGATTTAAAGTTTCACTTCTGTTATGTTAAACTGCATTTTGAAACTCATTTTTGTCTTAAATGTGGGTTATTTGAGAGGATTGGTGAAGACGAATTGTACATTTTCTGAAAATCTGACCCTTTTACTGTATTTAGATTGAGGCAATGATTCCAGGAAAGAATAGTGGGCACAGCTGTTCCGCAACACAACTAAGTGTTAATGCTCCAGTGTTTGGATTAGTTGGGAGATGTCATAAATCCGCCATAGATATCATAGAATGAATCACGGCAGAACAACCAATCCCATCTGGGTCAAATTGTTAAAAAATGTACAATTCATCTTCACCAATCCTCTCAAATAACTCACATTTAAGACAGAAATGAGGTTCCAAATACACTTTAATATAGCAGAACAGATACTTTAAAAGAACACAACACCATTATACTCAGACATACCCGGTATTCATAATTTTTTCAGTGTAATATAGCAGGATTTTCTAAATGTGTAGAGCTGGCAATTGTACATTATCCAACGATTTGACCCATCTCTTCCATCTTGCATGTGAGAACAAAAAAAGAGACGGTATCCCATGGTGTATCATCTGCAGAAGGGAGTGGCAGCAGTGATAGTAGAAGATTAGCAATTGCAGAATAAGTTGATATTACACTAGACATATCATTGACTCATGTCACCACATGATTTATTCATCTGAGCGTTTGTCAATCGTTAAATTACCCCAATCATAATATTTGATCCGTTTTAGGAAAATGAGTCAGAAGTCGCAAAATATGGATTTTGAGATATCACCATATTTGAAAAGAGGGGATCAAGCCGATTCCAATGATAGTAAACACTAGGACATCTAATAATAACATATTTTAAATTTGATAATTTTATTTTGAAAACAAAACGTTTGCAATGTTCCTGGATTGGTAATTACTGGTAAAGTAACTAATTATACTCCATACGAAGACTTCAAAACGCAAGGATATATTTAGTAAAATGTCCTGAAATTTGTTACATGGATTCAGTTGACTATAAGTGCTACAGCCGAAAAAAACCATTTCAATAAAGAAATCTTGTGGAAAATTCACTTTGAAAAATATCAATTTTGCGACTTGTGACTCATTTTCCTAAAACACATCACATATTTGAGTCAACAGAAAAGAGTTGCTCACTTGCTCACCAATAGGGAGTGTAAGTTGTCCACGGCAGCAATTTATTTAGTCGCGCTACTGTAGCAGTTTCATGACGTTGTGTGGAAATGTTGCACAAAACTACCAGGTCCAGTATTGTAGACATAATTATTCGCAGTTTTTTTCATCCTTTTAAGAAAACTGAGGAATTCTGAAGATCAGATATTTATCAATAGGACTAATAGGTTCACATGTATCAACCATATTCATTAAACCTTTAATGTGGTGATGTTAAAAGAGTGATTATCTATCACTGCAATGGTGAGTCTATGGAGATTATTCATGTGGTCCACACATCGTTACAACTAATTTACATTAATTTGCTTGCAGTCGCGATGACATTTAAGGTCCATACCCATTACCACGACCAGCCGGCCAATACTTGCCGGCTGTAATATTTTGCCGTGCGGCAGCCGTACACCAATCGGCCATTGTAATGTGACATGCCCTATTCGTTGACATTTCAGGAATTGCACCTGTATCTGCACAAGTAGATAATATTAGAAATAATTCCTTTTTGTTGGCAATATTAATCAATTGAAATATAAGTTAAACTGAAATTAGAAAGAAGAGCAGAATCACTCACATTCCTACTTTTAAAGATGTAGCATAACAGAGCTTTTACAAGACCAAAATAATTACAATTCCCGTGAGGAGCGTATGGCTTCTAAAGTTAAATGAACAAAATAATTTGTTCCCTCAAGGATTACGGGAATTAACTGGTAGGTAAACACTAATGCGCTCTGACAGAGGAAATCAAAACTTTTGCTAGGCTTTCCTTCTAGCCCCTCCTCATCTGAAAGAAGGTGGCATTATGTCTCAGGGACTGTTCACTTTTACCCACTTGGGAGGAAGGGGGAGAGGAGAATTTTCAGGGGGCACCTTTTTTTGTGCAGACTCTTAGGGGGGGAGGTGGCATCTTTTGCACAGACTCTGAAATGAGGGGGGGGGGACCTTTTTTGCGCAGACTCTAAAAGTGTGGGGCCATCTTTTTTTGTGCAGAATCAGAGCTATAATGATGTAGGGGGTCATGAAATTTTGCACAAACTTTAAAGAGGGGGCAAGACATTTTGCATAAGACTGTAAGGGGGTCATACAATTTTGTCTCAGAATTTGTCGCAAATTCGACCCCCCCGCACTAGTGGTTAATTATGAACAGTCCCTAAGTGCATGAACAATACTGTTACAAATAAATCGGTCAATGCTGAGGAGGACTAACATCATCAAATGCTTTTTATATTTTTTGAAACCATGGGCCATTAGGTACAAATGTATTCCCATAATGCTGAACATCTTCATGCAACATCTTGCTTATATTTAAAGTTGACACCCATTGTCTAAATGGCTTCGTTGAAATCATATTTCTATATATATCTCAGCGAGGTTTGATGTGGATCTTTGTATTAAGGAGGATTACCTTTCAACGCCTTCTGAAGTGGACAAGGGACGTTAGGAATGTGCTGAATAATGGAGCATAAAGGTCGAACTACTTTTCCCCACGTAAGCATACATGAGTAGGCTTGGCTCTTTGCTTCCTTCAACAAACAGCA
Organism: Sthenelais limicola; assembly: GCA_942159475.1. Classification (NCBI taxonomy): domain Eukaryota; kingdom Metazoa; phylum Annelida; class Polychaeta; order Phyllodocida; family Sigalionidae; genus Sthenelais; species Sthenelais limicola. The sequence continues at coordinate 37,904,670 of OW804097.1, read as the reverse complement.
CATATATGGGTGAAATCGCCAGAAAAAGTACAACTCGCTTTCACCAACTCTCTTAAATAACCCAGAATTAAGACGAAAATAACGTTCAAAACTCAGTTCAACATAACCAAACAGATTTTTGATCAAGGCAATATCAAATATACTCAGATATATCTAGTATTTACCATTTTTTAGTCTGATTTAGCAGAATTTATTAAATGTGTAGATCTGCCGATTGTATATTTTCTGAAGATCTGACCCATGCACGCTAGTCCCATGCTGTATGTTTAATCCTACAGGTATCCGCTTAGAAAGGGAAGAGGTTCGTGATGGCTTGTAGCCAAAGCAAAATGATCTCCTCACTCACAGTTGGCATGGATATCACGATATGTAAAGCCTGACGGAGGCCATCTATTATTGTAACATTATCACGCCTGAAAAAGAAAATTAATATTAGGTTCAGATTTTCAGAAAATATACAATTCGCCTTCACCAATTCTCCCAAATGACCCATATTTAAAACAAAAATGAACGTCAAAATGCAGTTTTAACATAACAGAACTGATACTTTAAATCAATGTGATACCAAATATACTCAGATATACCCGGTATTTATCATTTTTCAGCTTTTTTTAGGAGAATTTTCTAAGTTTGTAGAGCTGTCAATTGTACATTTTCTGAAAACCCATTAGAGAATGTCAGATTGGGACGATGCTGGACAGTATTGCACGTTATTCTTTCTTCTATTTATTCATATTACAATATGACACATCAGGGATCTGCGCTATTATATATATCTTGTCAGCATGCATGGTTAGAACCATCTGACGTTAAAACGTTAAGTGTTTTATTACACACATGAGCAGTTAGATAGAGATGTTCAGGGGTTGATCCAAACTGCACACGCGATCAGTTTGGGCTTCCATGGTTACACGTGACAAAAAGACGCAATTTGGTTGGTTGGTGCAGCATAGGCCTGACCCACAAACATGTACAAATGACGTTGTCTCAAGCCGCGTAATTAGGCCTACAAATTGCATTGAATCGAGCCTCCTCAAGCTAAACTTCAGGCTAAACAAGTTAAATCTACTTTTTAACATTCAAATACAGGGTTAATAAATAGCAAATGGTACTCTGTTTGGGTTAAAACTGATCTCGACACGATCAGAAAACGGAACTCACCCCTTTGAGTTCGCCCCTTTTCTGATGTGTCTCGATCAGTTTGAACCCTCCATCATGCCATTTGCTATAAGAATGTGATACCCCATATGAAATCGGACAGTCTAAGCTCAGAGCCTCTCAGATCAGATCAGAATGGAATGTCAGTGATTGAACGCCTACATCACTAATTGGTTTCCTGGCCTAGGACTAGGCGTTATAATTGGAATATAATGGTATTAATGGAGTTATAATGGCACTTTGCGGTTTGAGGCGAGAGACTTTCCCTTCGTTTGAAGGGATTCTCTCAAATTTGGGCCTAGTCTGGAGAATAAATTCTATTTCACTATTTCAACGAGCTAAACTCGGTATTCAAGCGTCAGTTGTTATTTGCTTGTTTCTCAGTTCACTCAGCCCTCATTTCTATGATGTATCTTGTTTTCGTGAAAATGAATTTGTGACTTAAATTGTCTGTCATGCTTTAGGGCACAGTCTCGGGTTGAGGTTTTAGTTTCTGATTTAATATGTATTCCTGAAACATTTCTGAAACACATCACAAATGACTTTCAAGAGGGTGAGGAAAAGGAACAAAAAAGTCTTTAGATTTTAATCATGTTAGCTGGGTTTGAAGGTTTAAAATTAGTTGGGAGCTTAGAACATGTTCCGACATCGACATTGTGCGTTGCATTGAACGTATCGATCCGAAATCTCATTTCCTTAAAAAAAATTCCCAATGCAGCTCTCGGGTAAAAGCATTCTGTCTGAAACGCTGTAGCTTCCTCTATGAATATGAGAGTTTTGCAATCGTTCATATTCCGTCCATGTACATATAACCCCAGCCTTCAGAAGGCTAGAATTCCAATATTACCAACTGGTACCAATGCCTGTGCACACAGCATCTGACATAGCCCTCGTGAATGACATGTTTGATAAAGTTACATATTGGTGCTTAGAAACTAGAATGGTCTGCCTTCCATAGAGCTTGTCACACATAATTCTGTTCACAATCGACCTGTATAACACCTTCATGGAGGCTTTCTTACAAGGCCTGATGCCATTGCCATGTATGTAAATATTGGCTTCCCAACACACAATAGACCAATACAGAATGGAAGGAACGCCCACTAAATGGTCAATGATACCTTATTACACAACAAGGTGACCATTGACTATCAGGTATAACTATGCAAGTAAATATTTTGTAAGCAGGTGAGTGAGTGAGAATTGTTGCTTTACGCCCTTATCAACACATTTAATATGGTTATATCAAGGGCGGGAGAGCTGAGAGCGAGTCAGTTTATGATCATACCCAGGAAATAGAGATAGAGAAGAAGGAAGAGAGAGACAGAGAAAAGAGACAGAAAGGCACTTTATGGTCTTACCCAGGACCATTTGTAAGCAGGTGCATACATATCCTATTCTTTAAGACGGCAAGCAATTTCCGATAGCGGTAGCGGTGCAACAAGTACTGTTTTCATAGAATTAATTCTGGATTTTACAACCATTAATTTTATGCTGTCTTTCAGGACAAATTCTTTTACATATATCTTAATAAGACTATCTCTTTCTAGAGAACCTTTAATTTCAACATAGATTGTTCAAGAAAGATGAAATTTTAAACTTTGAATGAAGTGCATTGGAAAGGGTAACAGATACGGCAGGGATTGCATACTGACATCGGCACCCATAGGCTCCCATATTAAAATCCCAACGTTTATACTCCTATTTCTACATGATAACGATTAGAAATTGTTTCGATCTCTCAACATATGTGATACTTACAATATCAAACTTTGTGTCAATGAAAGTAATTAATTTTTGACGAATGTTTTCTATATTTTTAGGGGGGGGGCTTAAATCTCCAAATTTTCTTATGGAGCTCTATGGGACATGCACCCAATACCGCTCAAAAGTCAACCCCTGGTTCGCAGCGCCACCTGCAATCACGTGACTTTCCGTCTCAAAGAATGGTAATGCGTAATGGCTTAATAACTAATAGGGCGACTCCACTAATATCAATACAGAAACAACAGTTTCCAGAGGATGTGGCAACAAATCTGACACTCCCCTATTTGCGTTTTCATTGCAAACATGAAATGAACATGAATACCTATTGAGATTGACCCTAGCATTGATTGTGTTATGAACTACCTGTTGTAAACACCATTGTATTGTAGTGTAGAATGTAGTATAATTGACTGCTGTTAAACACCCTCTTCATTAATAATCAGGTTGTAGACAGTGTTTGTTTGTTTGTTTGTTTAGTTATATGAATATAAAAGGTTTTTGCGTATGTTAGTAAAGGTTAGATACATGTTACATTAATTACATTTGGCAACGCATGAAAGATATATCACATAAGTGGTTATGCGTATTTTATAAATTTATTAAATGATGTGGCCAATAAAAACATTTAAAACAAAAACAAAAAAACTGGTGTTAGTGGGTAACAAAAAAAATTGTCGCTGCCGTTTTTCCTCTAGTGGAGTTCTGCTATAATGCTTATTTATTGTGCTGTTTACATTTGGGGCAACAATTGATTCATCTTTATACTTGAATTGCTGTATGGTATGATAGGATGTAATGAGGTTGGTATATGACTTACCATATGAAATGCCAGCAAGTTTTTTTTTATTTTATCAGGGATGTCATGAGAAGTCTACTGATATCCCTGGTAAAAAAAATGAGCAGGCATCGTATACGTATATATATTATGGCCATAAAATGGCATATATGAGCAGGCATCGTATACCATAAGTCAAATACTAACCAAGTTGCATCCTATTTTTATATCACGATCTCATATTTTAAGATAAAACGCATGAACAAATTATTCATTTACCTTGCTTCTCTCCAACGACCCGCCATATTGCATGTTGATGCCAAAGTGCTAGACAAGCATATAGCTGGCTAATACACCCACCATTGGTCCAATGGCAGTTCATTGATTTGACACTGGAGGGGGTTGGTGAACTACTTGTGGTGAGTACAGTCCACTACTAACCTCACTACATGGCCGACCACCCAGCAGTTAACAAACTCCCCACCCTCCTCAACCCCTTGCCAAATGGTGTAAAATTAACAAATTTCTAATAAATGCCTCTAAAACGAAACTCATGTTGGTTAGCAAATCCTCTAAACATAACCTCCCTCCACCTGAAGCCATAACTCTAAATAACAAACCCCTCGAAACAGTCCACACCTACAAATACTTATTGATGATAAAATTACATTTCAGCCACATCTCAAAAATATTATCAAAATTATATCACACAAAATATTTCTCTTCTTACAAATCAGACACCTCCTCACTGACAAGTCGGCCCTCATGGTCTATAAAAGCAAATTGTTACTTTTATTCGACTATGGAGATATTTTATACCATGACACTCATAATGGCAACCTTATGAAACTCCAAAGACTTCAAAATAAAGCATTAGTCCATTTTGGGTCAGATTTTGGGGAGTTTTGCGTGCAATTGTGGTACTACAGACCGCGTTTGTTACCTTGGTCTAGTGGCGCCACCTGACGTGTTCCATCACAGACTAAAATCAATAAACAACTTGGATTGTAGCGTTTGAACGGTCTGTAGGCCCAAGTGACGTCCCTGGGCCTACAGACCGTTCAAACGCTACAATCCAAGATGTTTATTGCTATGATAGACGATAGCAAGCTACAGAATGTATCTACTCATTTGCCGCGTCCACAACCTCTGATTGTGATATACAGTGTAATAACTCAACTCAACTGAAACCACATACCAATATGATTAGGCATGACCCGAATAAAGTAATTTGGTTGGTTCATGACGTTGCGGTTCTTAGCGGCTGATGCGTAGCGCTGCCTTGGATGTTTGGAACGTTTTCAGACAGATTTGATCCTCCATTAATGAAGTTAATAGTTAGATTTGTAATGCCTTGACTGGAGATGACACATATCATATTGTGAAAATCTACCAAATAAAAATGTTTAAAAAAAAAATCTCGATCTATTACAAACCTGTGTCATGCAATTCAGTATAAATAATTCCACTGGATACTCTATTACTTTGTGACTGAATGGCCTGTTTTAGTATCGTTTTAGTATTTGATAGTGAAATTATTGCATGTCCTCCATTAGGGGTTGTAATTTATACCACGATCAGGGGTTGTGCCTTACATATAGGCAAAACAAGAACCCTAAACACGCACATATGATCTATGTCAATGTACAAGGCTGCTGCTTGTATTTACTGCTGTATAAATAGCTACACTGGCAGTTGGTATGGCGGATGGTAAAAGGTTAAATGGAGAACAAAAGGTCATATTCCTGTTAAGCCTATTTGTATGCACATGGAAACAACACAATTTGAATTGAATGTGGAATTGGTTGTGGTAACATTCATTTATCGTGTGCAACTATGGCCTTTGACATATTCTTTTAAGAGTCATACATACATAATGCTACCTCTGGCCTTTTCTAGTGGGGATGTTTCGTGGGGCTACCTATTTCGCTAAATACATCAATTGATTTTTATGTGAAAGAATTTTAAACAATAACAACAAAATGAGATTTTCCGAAGCCTCCGGAGAATGTCAAAATCAGGAGTAATGTGGCTTTTTCAGTCACTCAATGACTAAGAAGTAAAGGAAGGAGAACATTAGACACAGGCGAGAATTAAGTGAGAGGCGAGAGGCAAGAGGCGAGAGGCGAGAGGCGAGAGGTGACATGTGAGAGGTGAGAGGTGAGAGGTGAGAGGCGAGAGGCGAGACATGTGACACGAGACACAAGAGGCGAGACATGAGACACAAGAGGCGAGACACAAGACATGAGACGTGAGAGGCAAGAGGCGAAAGGCGAGACTTAGCTGGCGAGAGGTGAAAATTCAAAGGCAAGAGGCAAGAGGTGAGAGGTGAGAGGCGAGAATTCAAAAGTGAGAGGCGAGAGGCGAGATGGCAGCGATGGGCTTCTGTACTACGGGCTTCTGTACTTATAGTATGACTGGCACAATAGTTGTTTTTGCTGAATTGAAATTTCTATCCTTTGTACACTTCAGTGTTATATGTGATGTGTTATGGAGAAATTAGTCCCAAGTCACATAATCTATATTTTTCAAAGTGATTTATTCACAAGATCTCCTTATTGGAACGTTCTAATCTCTGGAGGGTTTAGCGTTTCTAGTCACAGGAATCTATGTAGCAAATTTCAGGGCATTGTATCAAATATATCCTTGCGTTCTGAAGGTCATCCGATAGTGTATATTTTGTTACTTTACTGGTGAATGGACAGATATTACAAACTTTTTTTCAAACATAAACATATCAAATACAATGTTGTTTCAGATGTTCTTCATCTTTACCACCATTGGAATCCGCTTGATCTCATCTTTTAAAATATGATGGTATCTCAAAATCATTTTTGTTGCAACTTGTGACTCATTTTCCTAAAACACATCACATATAACTTATGAATGAATGTGAATAGATTGTTGGAATAGTGAAGAGCTATTGCACTAAGAGAAATGAATGGAGACCGGAGGCTTTGAATCTTGAGATCCAACTGACAATTATTTTATTATAGCAAACATACATAAAAGAATAAAAAGGTTGTGGTTCACTGTGATTGGCTATACCTACTCTGATGTTACCTGATCCTCTTACTAGTGTTGCACAATACTGCAATTAATTCATTTAATGATAAGTAATTATAGTAACGGTCATGATTAATTTAGAATATTAATTATAATGTGTTTAATCATTTTTACGTCATGATTGCATAGTATGACATAACACTCAGTCCCCTTTCAAATGTTCAAGCCAAACCCAATGCAGTGTAGGGAGATTTAGCAACCAGAACGCACCAACACAACACTAACGCATTCATTAACTAATTGTGATCCGTTTTAGGAAAATGAGTCATAAGTCGCAAAAATGGATTTTGCGATATCACCATATTTGAAAAGAGGAGATCAAGGTGATTCCAATGATAGTAAACACTAGGACACCTAATAAGTATTTCTATGTTTTAAGTTTGATATTTTTATTTTTGAAACAAAAAGTTTGCAATGTTTCTAGATGGGTAATTACCAGTAAAGTAACTAAATATACTTCATACAAAGGCCTTCAAAACGCAGAGATGTATTTAATACAATGTTCCGAAATTTGTTACATGGATTTATGTGATTTATGTGAAAAATATCAATTTCATGACTTATGACTCATTTTCCTGAAACACGTCACAATTATGATGTGCACAGTGGTACATTATTAGAGAGGCCTAGCCTAGCCTAGAGATCCCCACAACGGTAATGTTGTACCACCACATCGCAAGTTGCTTGTGGATGTGTAAGGCTGTGATTCCACTGCATCGCTATTTTGGTCCGCTCTTTGGGTCCGCTCATTGTCCGCTCTTTTCTTTTTCCTGAGCCCCTAACAAGCGAAGATAGAGTGAAACCAGAGTGGTCTAATAGAATAGGTTACTGTGCTTTCTATACGCTCTTAAAATTTGATGTTGGCGCTTCTTTATTGACGTTGCGCTAATATCTGATGTGTTTGATTTGAGCGCAGCAACACAATGCTCTTCTGCCTGTTTAAGTAGCGGTCAAACAGTGTAATGCGAAGGAACCAATGTAATTACTATTGATTTCATAACGAAACAAGCGAACTAGTAGAATCGCTCTGCACTTGTACTGCGCTAAATATGAAAGCAGACAAAGAGCAAATGAAAACCACACTATAAAGAAGTGAAGCAAGAGCGTGTTATGAGCGCAGATACAAGCAATCCAGTGTAAATGCAGCTTTAATGTTGTGTTGTGCAATGGTTGCTAAATCTCCCTATTATTTTGCCCTTCTCTATACCTTCACCTCTTAGTAGTCACTCAAAAAGAAATGCTCTCTCTACTGAATATAATCTTGCTAAAACATGTTTAGACCTAGGGAGAAAGAGGGCCCATGAAGTATATATAGTGTTGTGCATCAATCACCTCAAGTAGTATTCTGTCCCAACCTCAGTGTTTGACAAATAGAAATAAATGAAAAAAATGAAGGAGGTATGAAGTGTCCACTATCGCGAATTAGATATCGTTCAAGTCATGAATAAAAACTGTAAGAGAAATGGTAATGCCCTTATTGCCGGCCCAGAAAGCCTGATTGGAGTGGCTGTGAACTGATTACATTACTAAGTCCACACTCAATATAAGCGCTAGTGGGCTGATTACCTGTCAATCAAACTTCCAACTACGCCAATCAAATCAATCATGTTGTGAAAGTACTGGGGGGGACCTCCTACAAAGAAGCACTTTTCACTCGTAGATATTGTCCAGATTTAGAACGATAGAGGTTGTTTTTATGTATACACAGCACTGGAGCAGCTGTACTTGCTAGTTACCGAATATACTCTGTCCAATAAGTAGTTGACACAGGCTAAACGCGCTTCTTTAAGATATATATATATATATTTTATTCCGGATACAATTACATTTGCAATATTATGATTCACAAGTGTTACAAAATCTAGAAAGTGGGTTAGGACATCTGCATTAATGCAGGTCTTCCAACGACCTCCCATTAAACAATATATAATAATTAAATTAACAATTCCATTCGTCTTTTCTTAATACTAACAACTTTGTATTAAGTTTGCCTTATATTCCGTTTCGCGGCTGGGATATTCAACATTCTTAATAGGAGTTAGCTCTTTTTGTTCACATTATTATAACAGAGCCCGTGTCTGTCCGTAATAGCGGTCAAGCTAAGGCAAAGATATGGGAAAGTAGTGGATTTTTTACTTCTATTTATGAGAAGTTCCTGTCAACGCTTTGCCCTGCGAGCTGCTCATTGCAATCAACCATGGTGAACTTGGGCCTGTATAACCAGCTCTTCCTTCTACGATATGCCTTCCGAAACTAGCATATATGTATAAGGCATATACCTGCATGTACCCAATAATCAACACCTAAATAAAAACAAATCGCCTTATATATAGAGAGAACAATTGTGACGTGCTTCAGGGAAATGAGTCGCAAAAGTGGTATTTTTCAAAATGTTTATTGTACAAGATCACTTTATTGGAATGTTCTGATTTTTGGAGAGTTTATCACTTATAGTTATATCAATCGATGTATCAAATTTTGGGATCATGCATGTTATATATCTGTTTGTTTTAAAGGTCCTCATTTGGTTACTTTACTCCTTATTGCCCCAAAGAAATATTGGAAACTTTTTTTTTTCAAAAATGAAAATATCAAACTTAAAATCTAGAAATACTTATTAGATTATTAGACTGTTTACTACCATTGGAATAAGCTTGATCTCATCTTTTCAAATATGATGATATCTCAAAATCTATTTTTTGCGACTTGTAACTAATTTTCCTGAAACACACCACATAATATAAAGATCGGCGGATAGTTCCAGTCTCGGGATGGATTGGGAATTTAATTTGAATTACAATATAAACACAATACTGCGCTGCAGAACAATGCTGCAGATTTGGTTAACTATAGTATACCCTTTCGTAGCTTTTTTAATCACACTTTCTGTGACTATCAATTTGAATTTCAATATAAGGGTACGATTTTCAGAAAGTGTACAATTCGCCTTCACCAATCCTCTCAAATAACCCAAATTTAAGACAAAAAACAGGTTCAAAATACAGTTCAACATAACCAAACCGATTATTTGAATCAAGGCAATACTAAATATACTCAGATATACCTAGTATTGACCATTTTTTGTTCTAATTTAGCAGAATTTACTAAATGTGTAGATCTGCCGATTGTACATTTTCTGAAAATATGATCCATGAACACAATACTGCCCAGGAGAACAAGGCTACAGATTTGCTACCATTGGATGATCCTTGTTGTCTTCTCATTGTGTTAATTCCTCCATCAATTCCATTTCATATTAGTTAATATAAAGATGTCGGTGCAGATTGCTCTCCAGCTCACTTTAAGTTGAGTCAGCCACAATTAGTGGCTAGTTTCCAGGTTTTTTTGTCTGTGCGTTTCTCTGACACTGCCACGAGCCATCTACGGGTCAGATTGTCAGAAACTGTACGATTCGCCTTCGCCAATTCCCTCACATTTAAGACAAAAAACCCACATTCAAGACAAAAATGAGCTTCAAAATACAGTTCAACATATCAGAACAGATATTTTAAAACCGCACAACACTAAATACATTCAAATATACATCGTATTCATCATTTGTATGCTTGATGTAGCAGAATTTACTAAATGTATAGAGCTGCTGCCTATTGCACATTTTCTGACAATCTGACCCTAAAGGAACTTGTTTTAAAATATTAATAAAAAAAGCTCGCCATTCACCAGACTGAGAGCCCATCCCTTTGTCACATTTTTAGCAGAGGGAAGCACTACAAACGATGAAAGCAGAAGCTGACCTTTTTCTGTACAAGAAACTGCAGAAGAAGGTGGGTCAGATCTTCAGAAAATGTACAGTTATTTGCAGATCTAGAGATTGAGTAAATTCTGCTAAATTAGGCGGAGAAATGGTCACTACTAGGTATATCTGAGTATATATTGTATTGCCTTGATTCAAACAATCTATTTGGATTTGTTAAACTGAATTTTCAACTTTAATTCTGTCTTAAATTAGGGTAATTTGATAAAATTGGTGAAGACGAATCGTACATTTTCTGGCAATTTCACCCAGGTTATGCTTTTATTCCATGGGCCTTAGCGGCAATCGAAACGAGAGCGTGAAATCCAAATTATACAATTGGTTGCCCTGGATCAGAGTAAAAAAAAGAAACTCATTTTTTTTTAGAAAGAATGTAATTGTAAAGGTTGTTGGAGTATAATCCGATCTGTTTCATCCTCTCATTAAGACAAGTGGTCAGATTTTCAGAAAATGTACAATTGGCAGCTGTACACATTTAGTAAATACTGCTAAATTAGGCTGCAATTTGGTCAATACTAGGTAAATTCGAATTGTAAATTCGAGTATATTCGGCATTGGATTGATTCTAGCAATCTGTTTGGTTATTTTCGTCTGGAATTTGGGTTATTTGAGAGGACTGATGAAGGTGAATTTGTACATTCTCTGGCGACTTTACCCATATATACAGATCTTAGATAAAAAACTTGTTGATACCGCCAATCTAGTCACTACTTATTTGCATTCAGAATACATTGTAGAATTCAGATTCTACTGATTAAAAAATTGGTGAAGGCGGATTGTACATTTTCTGGCGACTTCACCCTAGTACACTAGGGTCCGATTTTCAGAAAATGTACAATTCGCCTTCACCAATCCTCTCAAATAACCCACATTTAAGACAGAAATAAGCTTCAAAATACAATTTAATATAACAGAACTGATACTTTAAATCAATGCCATGCCAAATATACACATAAATATACTCCGTATTTATCATTTTTCTGCTTAATCTAGCAGAATTTCCTTAATATGTACAGCTGCCAATTGTACATTTTCTGAAAATATGACCCACTATCTGGCCACCCGGATGTATTGAATGAAGTACAGGTGCATTGCACTCACAGTAATAACAAATAGCCATGTATTGGTGAATGTACACTCACATTATCCGCTTACTTTAACACACCCCCCTCTCAACACTGTCACAGCTATCATAAATATTAACCGCCATTAAGTGCCATAAACCAGAATAAACCAGAGCTGCTTGGGTTCACATCGGCCCTTGACTGCTCTCTGATGTCAACAGGTAACATGGCAGATGACTAACTAGCAAATATGTATTTGGGTCAGATTTTCAGAAAATGTACAATTCAACTTCGCCAATCCTCTCAAATAACCCACATTTCAGACGAAAATAAAGTTCAATATAAAGTTCAACCTAAACCAAACAGATCGTTAGAATCAATGCAATGCCGAATATACTCGAATTTACCTAGTATTGACTAAATTGCAGCCTAAATTTGCAGAATTCTCTAAATGTGTACAGCTGCCAATTGTACATTTTCTGACGATCTGACCCATTTCTGACCTTGATTTGGTACGAGTGGATTTGTCTTTGTGGAAGTAATATGTCATGTGTTCCAGGAAAATAAGTCGCAAAATTCATATTTTTCAAAGTATTTAATTCACATGATCTCTTTATTGATTTATTTTTTATTTTTAGAGGGTTTAGCACTCATAGTCATATAAATCCGTGTAACAGATTTCAGGACATTGTATTACATATATCCTTGTGTTTGGAAGGCCTTCATATGGAGTATATTTAGTTACTTTACTGGTAATTATCCATCCAGAAAGTTCTTTTTTTTTCAAAAATAAAAATATCAAACTTGAAATATAGAAATACATAGTGTTTACTATCATTGGAATCAGCTTGATCTCCTCTTCTCAAATATGATGATATCTCAAAATCCATATTTTGTGACTTATGACATATTTTCCTAAAACGGAAATGGATATGGAATAGTAATATAGAACTAAGGACTCTGGAAATCGTGAGATCGTTATCCCTGGACACATTGTAAAAGCTTGTAAAGATGCATAAATGTAGATTGTAATTTTAGCACTTGCACTGGGAGGAGTTAATGGCTAAGTGCTGCAAGAGTGAGGAGTCATAGCATCAACCGATTAACATTAACAGTAAGGCCACAATGGGTGGGATCGGCCTACATCACTGTGCCTACACCTACTTATACATGATGAGGTAAAGTGGCATTAGGAGGTTTCAGTTCATACATGTTTGGTAGGTTTAACACGTTTTTCATTCATATGGGTTGCTTATTCATATGTTAGTTGATGCATACAGCCCCAAGGTATACTGTAATAATTTTAACTTTAGAGCTATCTGGAAGTAAAAAGTGTGGAAATGCTTTTATTATTTTTAAGGGAGATGCCCATAAGGTGTGTGTGTGGTACAAAAATCATTCAGTCCCTTTACACTCATCATCACCTTGGCTTTACCTCATCACTATCTGATTTGGAAACTTGTTCCAAAAAAGCACTGTCACGATGGCAATAATGATGAAATCCTTATGATCTAATATTGATTATGATCTCTGATGATTATTTTCATACACGTCACAGGTATATAAAAACAGAAACACACATGTAAACATTGTCCCCCTTGATGAGGTAAAGCGGTTTAAGATGAGGTAATATGATAGTACCGCACAAGTAGCTGGTCTGGCATAAAGCATCGCATGGACCCAAGTCCATGGTGGTAATAGATTAATTATAAATTACAACAAAAAGTCCTTTATTTACTTACAAAGTTTTGGCCATACTTCTCTCACTGATGTTGGCGACGACGCAATAGTGTACATCATAACATTGCAACGTTAGTAATGCTAGTAAGAGTCATTGACAACGCATTTTCCTGCCTGGACGGAAACCAATCAAATGAGGTTATTTTGTACACCAATAAGCCCCGCCCATGTGGTACAAAACAATGTACCACACGGTATGTACCACACAGTATGTACCACACGCCTCTATACATACAAATGTTATGTGATACACACTTCACGTGGAGTAAAGCGGTTTCTTGATTGGTGTGGTCACAGTGTACATGTGACATAAGGTTTGGCATAAATCCTGTGCTGTGCTGGCTTCACTTATTATCGCTCACCAGCGGCCGTTTTCTCTTGGTCGATTTGACTTCAAATTTCTGTATCAACATATATAACAGCATCAGAATATTATTAAATTGATAGTCCTATAAATATAGGTTAACTAATGAGTAGGTTGAAGGAGCGTGGATATTGCACGAGTTGCGTAGCAACGAGTGCAATAAACCCTTTGGAATACTAACAACAACCCTAAACCTAAGTACTAAACCTTCTTCGTACTTTTGATGATTTATGAACGTTTTATGTGCTTAAGATATGATTATGAATATCAGCAATCCATAACACCATCTATACCATCACTTCATGTATAAAATAATCGTTGTTATCACCAAATATGAGCATTTTCTGTAAAACATCACATTTATAATACTAAAAGATCTGCATATTTTCATGTGTCCATCCATGCAACAAAATAGTATAGCCTGTATCCATGCATAAGCAGCATATCAAAAAAACCCGATCGGGGTATAAGGAGTGAATATGGGTCTTCAGAAAATGTATAATTTACAAACTACATATTTAAATAATTCGGCTAAATTAGACTAAACAAATGTCAATACTAGATATATCTGCGTATATTTGGTATTGCCTTGATTTAAACAATCTATTTAGTTTCGTTGAACTGAATTTTGAACCTGACGTTTGTCTATAATTTGGGTTATTTGAGAGGATTGGTGAAGAAGGCGAATCGTACTTTTTCTGGCGATTTCACCCGTAAGTTGTAATTTACATTATTATATCATATCTTGAGAAGTCCACTGACATGATTGAAGAATCCCGTGGCAAACTTCATGGAATTGAATTGAACATTTAGCATTAAGTATAACACTGTTGACAAAGTGCTGCCAAGCTGGTAAAGGGTGTTGAACTCGTGACTGACTCGGCTCTAGTCATTGATTTCCTTGTTTTGCTCCTATCTCTCCCATCAAAATACAAATGTGATGGCATCGATTTTGGGGCAGCGACTAAATCGTTTGTTAAATGTGTTTACTCACCCACATCAGATTTCCATTAACAATTACAACAAATGGCTTTAACTCCTCGTACTCCTCCTTTGGAAGAGTTAAGGGTTGAAATCGCCTGAAAATGTACAATACATTTTCACCAATCCTCTGAAATAACTCGAATTAAAGACAGAAACGAGGATCAAAATTCAGTTCAACATAACCATACAGATTGGTCGAATCAATTCAATACCAAATATACTCTGATATAGCTAGAACTAACCATTTGTCAGCCTAATTTAGCAGAATTTACTAAATGTGTAGATCTGCCGATTGTACATTTTCTGAAGATTTGACCCTAAGTCCTTTTTCGGAGCTCCGTGGATAAGATCAATAGGGGATTTGCATGTGCCACTGCGGATGTCTGTTACAGTGCATCTTGTGATAGATTCTGATGAAATCTTACATACAAATATTTTTCTAATATTTTTGATCTCAGACCTCTTTAAGAGGTCTGAGATCAAATGAGTCACTACGAAATATGCCAATCATTCTTCATCTGATAACATTTGTAGCTGTATGTAAGGTGTTAGAGCTTAGATATGACATCAGGGGAGCATGCCATATCTAACTCACTGATCAGTGATACATTTCGCACTGTTATGCCAACACCTCAGCCTCTTCAACCCCCTCCCCCCCCCCCCCTCCCCCCCACCTTCCTGCCTCACCCTCAACACAGAAGGGGGAATTAATGTATCGCCAGTGTGGCCGTAGCCACGCCTCCACAGTCACGTGACCCACTTTCGGGCACCGGCCCACAAACAAGCCCTAGGGCGAGGGAGACTCAATGCTCCTGCCGACCTCTCCCCCCACTCCTGCCGACCTCTCCCCCCACTCCCGCCGACCTCTCCCCCACTCCCGCCCCCCCCCCCTCCCCGCACTCCCGCCGACCTCCCCCACCCCACCCACTCCCGCCGATCCCCAGTCGATCTGATGGCGGGAGACTTTGGTTGTGTGAGGGGTGCATATGGGTCAGATTTTCAGAAAATGTACAATTCGCCTTCACCAATCCTCTCAAATAACCCCCATTTAAGACAGAAATGAGCTTCAAAATGCAGTTTAACGTAACAGAACTGATACTTTAAACCAATCTGATACCAAATATACTCAGATATAACCATTCTTCATCATTTTCCAGCCTAATTTAGCAGAATTAAGTGAATGTGTAGATCTGCCAATTGTACATTTACTTACAGTGGAGAGTGTGTGTGGATGTAAACAAACCCCACTTGATGGCTTGCTCCACCACTGTCACTCACGCTCACGCTGACTGGTGTGTGTGTGTGTGCTTCCAAAAACTATTGGTTGTGTTTGGAACTGCATGTGAGTTCAGCAGATGCTGAGTTCTTAATTTTAAATATCGTTATTTTCCTGGCAACATCAATTTGTTTGATGTTGAATTCAATGTCAGACATGTTCCATTCTAGTTTCTATTGATAAAATGTTAAAATAAGGAGGGAAACAAATTATTGAATGTCCTTCAGCAAGTGCTGGTATACAAACACAACCAGAGACCAACAACCTTTACTACTTGACTCGGGGAGTGTGGAGCAGATGGGCTTACTAAGCCTTACTAACAGCCAATCAGCTAAGAGCCAATCAGCTCCCTTGGCATAGCTCCCTTGGCTATAGAAAAGCTGTCAATCAGTAGCTATCAGTGTAACAATAACGACGGAGTGTGAAATATCCCGACGGGCAAATGAGCGCGATTCTGCGCGATTTTTAATGCGCAATCATCTCGTCATAGTTCTGTGATGAGAGTGGACGCTTTTCACGCAATAATTATTGCGCAATGATTGCGTGATGGTCACGCTATGGGTATAACGCAATATGAGTGCAAAAATCAGCAAATTCTTATGGCATTTTAAGTGGGATATTAGAGCATGAATTATGCGCAATTTTCAACTTATTTTCCTACTTTTATTTGGTGAATAATATCATTCGGAATTAATTATAATTAATTCTCCATGCTCATACATCAATTATTTAATCATTATTTTTATCCTGTTAGGCTCTTATAATACATATAATATTTTAACATCATTTTCGTCATCTCTTTCCAATCCACCAAGAGAGCAGGTTTGGCTACCTGCAGGTGACGTTAGTGTGTGTATAGTTGTACAACAGCCACAGAGCACTCATAGCACCCATACCATTTCTGTATACAGTTATAAGGGGTGTTTTGATTCTTACCTGTTTTAAAATCAAAACAATAAATTGCACTAATGAACTATTTAAGATATTACTTGTAATGTTTCTAAACAAATAGTTAGGAACGTATATATAATGTATAAATGCCACATAAGTGTATTAGCGGCACATTCATTATGAAAGAAAATGAAAATGCACCCCAGTTACCAGTTGGACCACCTGGTGAAAACAGTATCGCCACCTGGTGAGAGAGAACAAGTGGCATACTGGTAAGAGATGCAACATGTATTAAAAATGACTGGAGGTAGTATTTTCTAATATTAAGAAGGAGTTGGATCTTGTGTTCTGTGATTGTCTCTAGTTCGGGACTCTATCCCACATATAGGGATACACTGTTTAAGTCATTATATGGCCGATTCTCATGAAACGGTTCCAAATGGGTATTTCTTGGAATGAAATGAAATTGCTAGTACAGGCAACCCATACCCTACTCTTATATACCCTGAAACTATGTTTCTCATGTATGGAAGTTGTTGGAAGTATACTCTAAAATATATTGCGTCATGGACGGTGATGGTCACAGAGATATTCGTCGTCATTTCATTCATTTATAGAAAAATAAAATGATTATCATTTTACATGATTTTAAAGAAGAACACAAGCCCTTTCGAATGGTATATGGGAAATGAACCTTTTGAGTATATTACACCCTATTATCAGCGTCACGGACGGTGACGGCCAGAATATGTTATAAGATAAGATAAGAAAAGAAAATCTTTTATTTGTCCAATAGGTCGTTAAAATACAATATGAAATAATATGACAAAAAGGTCTACATGTCTATATGAAAAGTAAATTCCATTTCTACCAACAGTTACCATTAATTTAGAAGGCCTTTTTACTGTATAAAACGACATAAGATATATGATATAAAATATAAAATACAAACGAGCTATAAGAGAAGATACGGATATCTGAAGGGACTACAGTTATTTGATGTTTAAATATACCAGTATTTTGCCAATAATATACTTTATTGAACGATATAGAACAACTTGTTTTTACAGCTGATTGGTGTTTAAATATACCAATATTTCATATATTATTGGTCGATTTAGGATATTTTAAATCTAATGGCAAGAGTTTGTGAGTAGTTGCATTCGATATACTTTCATAATGCTTACATGAAATCATAGGATAAGTAAGTTAGGTTAATCAACATCAAATAGAATATCTAATTCTAATTCTATATCTAATACAATACAATATAATACGAAATAAGGCGATATCACCTGGCTTACTGTTTAGTTAAATTATTAATTAATATTAAGTAACACTGTCCAACGTTTTGAGTTTTAATTTCTCAAATTGCGTCATGGATCTCTCTTTTTCCCCAAATCTTTGATTAAAGATTTTAGTGTAATTTATTTTCATGGATTATGCTTCATGAAACTCTTAGAGAGTGAGTATGAGTGTCAGAGAATGGCGTGTCAGATGCACGACAGTAAGTGTGAATGCTAGGTGAGTGAGCAGTGCCAGGTATTGTGGCCTCTTGTGGCTGCATTATGGACGCGATTGGACGCGATTTTGGACGCGATATTGGACGCGATTTTGAATGCGCATTGTATGCGCAATTGAGATCACACCCATATTATTGGCTTTTGAAGTAAACATGTAATTTGCAGATACAATTGGTTGAGTAACACATGTTTAATACAAACATAAATGAATATGAATGAGAACTTGATCCCATTGATTGTGAGACCACCAACAACATAGGAGGAAATAGACGCAATGGATATCACATAATTATGGCTAATGGCATGTTCATTTCAATGTGATTCACAGCTATAAGTATCACACTTCACTAATTTGCGGTCAATCACAAAATGATCACGGTGCTATCACACTCAATTGCACTCAGTGCCTGTCGGGATAGGACCTGATCGAAAGGATTAGATAAGGCATGCTTAAACACCTCACAGACAGCTAAAGAATATTATCAGATGTGATCCAGTATCAGTGATTGGCACATTTCATAGTAACTTACTTCAAATCTGCTATGAATGCACATTAATAATGTCTAACTAAATTCAAATGACCTCACGCTCTCCGCCTGGACAACAAGTTAATAAATTGACATCGGACACAAGTAATTCGGTCTGAGAATCGTTTCCATTGGAAACGCCAGGTATATAAATTAAGTTGACACTAATTGTAAAGTTAAATAGATAAACCAAACTTAACTTGATAATTTCTTAACTTAGTACTTGTTATCGAATGTTTTTACCAATATCATGCATTTAAATGATCTATGAAAACCAAATGCATGATGCGAAAGAAGGAGGCTTGTGTTTTGGAAACATGTATAACACATGGATATTGACATTAGAGCATTGTCCGTACTGAACATGGCATGTTTTCTATAGATTTTATGTAGACTGTACCATAAGTCCCATAATTCCATACGAATTTAGGTTCAAAATGAGGGCTGTGCAAATCCCCTATTTTTTTTAAAGGAAATTTTATTGTGACAGAATTTCAGAAGGCCTGATATTCTCATGTACACAAATCAAAAGCATAACTATAATACATACAGTAAAAGGTGCAATTTAAGTTTAATATAATTTTTAGTCTCATTTGTTTTGGCCGAGGTAGCGGTCGGGAGATCTGGATATTATCTAGAGGTCTGTTTACCTATTCTATCTATATTGCATGTATTAATATCACTATTATTTATGTGTACCCTTTGTACTCACTGAGTTTGGAAGAATAAAGTAGTTTCTTATCTTATCTTATCTTAAACAGTACATAAATCAATAATCTTTACATCACTCGCTAGCCACTTGCACCTGGGGCCCGTTGCTCCCTTTTCTCGCTAACTATTTCTTCACAGACTTCCAATAGAGAAATAGTTAGCGAGAGGACGGAGCAACAGGTTATATAGTGTTAATTGCGACAGCTCCTGAGTCACTAGCATAGTCAGGATGTTTAGACATGCATCAATGGTAGAAAATAACCAAATAAATGTCCAGAGAAGCGTGCAAACCTAGACAGTCCTGCAAACTATAGAAATAGATTGCAGATGCAATATCAAATTTTGTGATAATTTGAATCATTAAACGACCTGCGTTTAACACAGGGAACTTCATAGATGATTCATTTTCCCCCTTCTCCTCAATAACTCAATAAACATGAGGAGAATGGGGGATTAAAGTGCACCTTAAATGCGATGCGATGAATCAATGGGTATGGCTAGTGTTTATATGCATGTACTCTATAGCCAGTCTCAATGGTCAATTGGTTAGGCTGTCAGACTTCCAAACTGGACATTGTTAGGTTGAGTCCCAGAGCAGCCAGCCATTTTACATGTCTCATTTTCGAGTCATTTTATTTGTTGATTTCACTAATATCTTCACATCTGGGACTCGGATTTCTTTTAAACTCACACATGTAGATATTGATGCAATTCCCTTTCAATTGGTGAAACAATTAGAGAGTCTAAGATCAAATTAAGGCATGGGTGGCGGTTGTAAGCTTGTGTTTATTTGTGGCGAAAATGGTTTTCGCGTGCGCCACGATTCATCAAGAAAGATCATCACGATACTATAAGTACATCGTGCTGAGAGAAGTACAGATATATATATTCGGTCTTTTTTGCCTTCGATTCATTAAAATTTGATTCAATATTCATCCATTCAACTTCAATTTTACAGATTGTGCATTCATAGTTGTATGAACAACACTAACACATGATTATTTACATGAGACAACTGGTGATTATTCTATGCAGAACATAAGGGTCAGATTTTCAGAAAATGTACAATTCACCTTCACTAATCCTCTCAAATAACCCACATTTAAGACAAAAATGAGCTACAAAATGCAGTTTAACAAAACAGAACTGATACTTTAAATCAACGTGACACCAAATATACTCAGATATACCCGGTATTCTTCCTTTTTCAGCCTAATTTAGGAGAATTTCTTAAATGTGTAGAGCTGCCAATTGTACATTTTCTGAAAATCTGACCCATAACAAGGTTTCTATAGCTTTGATACTGACATAATACTCCCATGCGAATCAAAATTCAAGATGGCGGACATGCAAATCCCCTATAACGACCCCTGATCCTCTATTGTAGGCCCAGTGATCACTACCATAATGACATCCAGTAGAATTGTGCCCTGTTATGAGACATTACATAACATTGCATAACCCCATTATACTTATACTTATACTTGTAATCATGTCAATGCACTGGCGGGAATCACCTTAGTTACGACTACACAAAGCCTTGTTCAGTACGGTGGCCCAACCTTAGAGTATGGTGGCTAGATTCAACATTATACACATTTGTCAGATTTTCAAAAAATATACAATTGGCAGCTCTACACATTTAGTAAATCCTGCTAAAGTAGGCTGAAAACTCGTCAATTCTAGGTATATCTGGGTATATTTGATATTGCATTGAATTAAAGTATCAGTTCTGTTATGTTAAACTGCATTTTGAAGCTCATCTTTGTCTTAAATGTCGACTATTTGAGAGGATTGGTGAAGACGAATTGTACATTGTCTGAAAATCTGACCCACATATTCAACCGAATATCTTACATTAATTATCACCCATTCATTCTTATCATACTTCTAAGATCGTTAATTATGCTTAACTACCTAGTGTTGTGCAAGTCTACTTATTCAGGCTGGGATATGACGTAACAGGCAACGCCCCCTACTCTCCATCCCATCCTATGGAGTCTGTACTTCTTCATTGAGTTGATGGTATATTGCCAGGTATTTAACGCTTATTAAGTCATCAATTAATCACATCACTATCGCAAGGCCAAAACATGCCATTGTATCCTGCGATTAGTATTACGTAACCTGCTCGTCCTGTCAGTACTCTTACTGTACAGCCATGTACGTGTGTTCATTACCTATTAATTACACACTAAACACAGATTTCGTAATGTGACGAGTAAACAGTGGAAATAGCTCCTTCAAAAGGGCTTAATCAACTAGATTCCGTTATTACTAACATCGTAAATCATATCCTGAGAAAGCCAAAGGATTAGGAGAAATCTCTTATCCCTTAGAGTCCCCATGGCCGGCCAGTGCCAGACAAGCTGGCGTGACCATTAGTGCATGACGGCCACTACTGCAGAACCACTGATGCCAAACAGAGAAAAAAAACTTGCCCATGCTTGGGTTCGATCTAGCTACCTTAGGATTTACAAGCGAGCTTCTACACCACTACACCGCCGAAATTGAAGGGGACATCTGCTCAACTTATTAGTCTTAATGCTGAGCTCAAAAACCCAAAAATATTGCTTTCCACTAGATAGCTTGTAACTCCCTCAAAATACTTCCAATCTGAATATAAAAATTATCACAGAACCCCCTGAATGTCAGATAGACAGCCCTGCAGATTTATAATCAGACGATTAGTTTCTTCATAATAAATTATTTCCGTCGGCCGCTTCACGTTGTTCAAATCGATATAAATAATATAATAATAACTTCTATCTCATCCGATAGAAATGAAGGGACTCTTAGAGAGAAAACCCAATCGGATGTCAATACTTATATTGAGTGGTGCAAAAAGAACTTGCTCTGTGTGAATGAGAAAAAGACTAAATTGCAATTGTTTGGTTTTAATAACAACAGAAACAGAAGTATTTGCTTTCCTGTATATTGCAACAAAATCGCTATAGCTAGGGTCTTCACTTTTAAATATCTAGGCTGTATAATCGACGAGAAATTGACATTAAATCAACATGTATCCAGCATAATAAAATCGGTATATTTGGAGCTTGGGGAACTACAACAAAGGTGTAAATATATGACCCCTAAACTGTGTATTTTGATGTTTAAGACCTATATCCTCCCCATATGCGAATATGCTTGTTCATTTTTCGGTCCAACAAATATCGGGCTGGTACACAAGTTAGATCGTTCATGTAATATGCATTAAGAATAGCATATATATACCCACACTTGCACAGACATTCTCACTGTCAATATGTTTAGACATACATACAGTGTAACTGTAACATAATGTTTATTTGCTGAATAAAAATATTTAAATACAAAATACATAAATCTTCGAACTGTTCACAAAATTTGTCTAATGTAATCTAATGTGCAAGGAACTGTCTATATGTTATAATTCTGACTACATTCTTGAGTCCTTAATCCATCCATAGGATACTTACACCTGGCCTAATTGATTCACTCTAATCATGAAACATACTGTCCCTAATCCTAGGTGTATACAAGTGGGTGAAATCGCCAGAAAATGTACAATTCATCTTCACCAATCATCTCAAATAACCAAAATTTAAGATAAAAATCATGTCCAAAGTTCAGTTCAATGTAACCAAACATATTGTCTGTATCAATGCAATGTCAAATATACTCAGATATACCTAGAATTAACCATTTTACAGTCTAATTTAGCAGAATTTACTAAATGTGTAGATCTGCCGATTGAACATTTTCTGATCATCTGATCCATATACAGCAATAATAATCTACAATAAACTCCTCTACCAATTACCACATGCTACCTTTGCTCCGGTTACAACATGAACTAGCTACTCCAGTAACCGGTATATATGTGGAATATGTTTGTTCTTTGCTATTCCCCTATGAATGGATGTCATTCATGAACAAACAGGAAAGTTGGAGATCTGTCTCCCTAAAACTGCAATCACTTGTAGGATAAGATTTTCAGAAAATGCACAATCTACATTTCTACACATCTCTCAAATTCTGCTAAACTAGAGTGAAAAATGATAAATACTGAGTATATCTCAGTGTATATATTGTATTGTATTCATTGAATAATTCCGTTTGGCTATGTTGAACTGTATTTGAACCTGATTTTCGTCTGAAATTTGTGTTATTTGAGGGGATTGGTGAAGGCCAATTGTACATTTTCTGAATATCTGACCCTGTAGATCAACATAGCGTTTCTCAGATACGAATCTCACCCATCAAGTGAATTACGGGTATCGATGCCTCGGCAGAAGCCCAGGTGGCGCAATGATCGACACGGAAGTGTCTGATTCGCAAATTCCATTTGCCTGTCTAGGCGGAAGCAGTGCGCATGACAGTTGGCGAGATCACGCGAGATCTAGGCTTGATGTTTGGCCGCTAGGGGGAGGTCTCCTTGTGGAACTAAAGACTACTTGATTTGCTTTGCATTAAATTCATTTGGGGAATCGAGAAACTGTCGAATAGCTCCGATTACAACTTTTCAGTGATCGCTGTAGACAAGTCGTTTCATTTGTGCCTTAGGGGAAAATGGCGGTCATCATTTTCAATGTTTCTGAGTCTGATTGTTTAAAAGTGATGTGTAAGAACATGGGTCAGATTTTCAGAAAATGTACAATTGGCAGCTGTACACATTCATTACATTCTGCTGAATTAGGCTGCAATTTGGTCAATGCTAGGTAAATTCGAGTATATTCGGCATTGCATTGATTCTACCAGTCTGTTTGGTTAGGTTGAACTGTGTTTAGAACTTTGTTTTCGTCTGAAATTTGGGTTATCTGAGAAAATTGGCGAAGTTGAATTGTACATTTTCTGACCCTCATGAGTTTAAATATCACTCACAGGAAGGGAACTTTTTGTTTTATATCAAGTGGAAATTCTCTCATCAATTTCCTGTCAGCGTACCTAGCAAATTAGTTCGTGGCCGAAATTCGGCGAGCCAATATTCAAGGTCAAATGTGACAGTTAGGTAGATACTCCTAAACATGTACTCCTAAAACCGTTTGCTCATCCTTTATGTACAAATATATAATAAAATCATGGTCATATCAGCCTCAGAAATAGCAATTATACATATTCTTTTACTCAGTAACAATTCAGTGTAGATTCTCAGTAGTTATACAGTCTTTTTCCTTAAATTAAAATAAGGTGGCTACATGAAGCGTCCAATGGACAACCTAGATTGTCAAGTGACAAGAGATAACGGGGGTGTCCACAAGTGTGGACGCGCGGCTACCTGTAGCTGGAGCCTATAAATAGTTATCCACGCCAATGGAACATCTCTGGAACATTAGCCGCGATGTTTGCGCACATAGGGATGTGGGGTTATATTATAATAGGGAAGTTCCGTAAGCTTACTTATCTCAATTACGTAACCGCTTCTG
Source organism: Sthenelais limicola (assembly GCA_942159475.1). Lineage (NCBI taxonomy): Eukaryota > Metazoa > Annelida > Polychaeta > Phyllodocida > Sigalionidae > Sthenelais > Sthenelais limicola. The sequence goes on along the minus strand of OW804097.1, from coordinate 37,879,644 downwards.
TCGGTTTTTTGTGAAATACGTCGCATTTTCATGTATAAATAATAAATTGTGAATGAAACATTTTGCTTGATATGTTACGCTATGTTTTGCCGCCATGTTTTGCTGAACCTCTTTCTTCCTTTTAACGTATGCTTGTATATCAGAGATACGTTTACGTATAGGTTAGACTTGCTGAACCTCCCTAATCACGAAATATCGAATAAAAACACAATAAGCCTAGTCACCCCCCTTACGTCTAATATTACCATACGTTATCTTACCATCAAGCTGATAAGGTTATAACATTTACAAAGGTTATGCCTATTTCGCCTTACAGAAAAGTCTGTTCCAAAGCTAGTCCTCATTTCTCAGTCAGAACGGAATGGAATGATTTAAGTACCAGCCTATATTATAATGAATTAGCACCACGCTCTCGCAAATTTCCTCTCTAAAATTAAATCGAAATGTCGTCGCCCCTTTAATTGCTCCGGAATCCGTCCACAGCGAAAGAGTAATGTCACAACAGACAATCCTCCCATTCCGATTGACTTATTTGACTATAACTTAATTATGTAATTAATTTGACTAGTGAATGTATGATTTCATCAAGTAATTTGTATTATTATTATTATTTAAGTATGTTTATATAGGCTGGAAATGATGTACTTGATACATGAGCTTATGAATAAAACAAACAAACAAACAAACAAATTCTTTATGTTATTGTTTCAACAATCATGTGTGATGTGTTTCAGGAAAATGAGTCACAAGTCGCAAAAATTATATTTTTTAAAATGTTTTATTCACAAGTTCTCTTCGTAGGAATGTATGCATTTTCAGGGTATCTAATGCCCTTAGTCGTATAAATACATGTACCGTACCAAATTCCGAGACAGTGTATTAAATATATTCATGCGTTTCTAAATACCAGAATACACTTGGATATACTCAGTATTTATCATTTTCACACTAATTTAGCAGAAAATGAGAGATGTGTAGAACTGTATATGGTGCATGTTCTGTAAATCTGACCTATGTAGTTAACATTTTAAAATGTTGTTGCAACAATTACAGTTTACTGCCGTCTTGAGGGTTGACATCTAGCAAGTAAGTGAATAAAAACTTACCCCCCTTTTCAAATAAACCTCCTTAAAACTGTTTGAATGTCAAATCAAGCACAAACAGAGACAGTTTAAAAATAGTTTGCCGCGTTCTATTGAGCTTTGTTTGCAAGCAGCATTTTTTTTTAAGTGCATTTTTCATGGCGAACCATTATTGCAGGGATAGGAGTGGCATTTCTCTGGCTAAATAACAACAATGGAAGTGACAATCTGCCAGTTAGTAAGGGAAACAAAAGGGGATTCATGTAAAATAACTATTATCCGACGATAAATAACCAAGCATATTATTACCATTGCAGGAACATTTCGCAATTTGAAAAGAACAGCAACATGTTGCAAGCAACAGGCAAAATCTGAATCTGAGGATTCAGATTGCCATTGCATTTCTGATGAAAATCTGGTGGTATTCAAAACATCAGAACCCCGCCAACGAAGCCAAACTGCTACATGTATGGAACACGTTTTGGCAGTCTAGGCGAAGTTGAGAGAATCCCTTCATATGAAGGGAAAGCCCCTCGCCTCGAACCATTATTAAAGCCATTATAATTCCATTAAGACCGCAAAATGCCATTATATTCCAATTCAAATGCCGAGTCCCAGGCCAGAAAACCGATTAGTGAAGTAGGCGTCCAATCACTGACAAACTGAGTGTTGATTCTTTTCAAAGTTATATTTCCCAGTCGATAAGGTATGTCTTTTATGCACTTGCATCTAATTGATAAAATAATGTTAACTAGCAAATACCCGTGCTACGCATAGGAATTGCTAGTGGAACAGTGGGGCCCACATCCTCATCTCCCCTTGTTCCCTCTCCCACCATTTTTCTCATTCAAGTTGTCTCTACAACTTAGTATCTGTATTAAAATTCATACCACAAATGGAACCCTGTTTAGATGGTTTTTTCGGTCACTGTTCAGTCTTGTGCTGTTGTTGTATTGCCTGTTTCTGTCCCTCTCCCACTCCCTCTCCCACTCCCATTCCCTCTCCCGCTCCCTCTTTCATTGTCAGGTAATTAGTGGGCGGATAAATTTCTGTGGGGGCGGGTAAATCTCTGATTTCACCTGGCAATATAGCGGGCAAAGAAAAAAAGTTAATTTCCCACACTGTACACAGAGTGCTGAAGACTGAGGCCCCTTCTCCCCAAGGTTTTCAACATAAATTCTGAAGATGCAGGAGGAAAGAATCACTGAGTTTTGCTCCCTGTAACCCTTGACAAACTTTAGCTGTCACTGTCCTGTATCTAGGGGAAACAAACTTCGGCACCACTGTTGTCCTTGTCCCCCTCCCTCCCAAAGCCCCCCGCTTCCCTCTCCCTCCCAAAGCCCCCAGCCCCAGCCCCGCCTTCCCCCGCCCCACCACACAGAAAAGAAATGACTGTAGTGTAGACTGCAAATAACATAGGGGGCAATGCCAATGGTACAAGTGCAAGAATGGTGCAAGCAAAGAACAATTTATCAACTGATTCAACTCTGATTCACTCCTTTTGTTCCAAGATCGCATGAGAATCTTGGTACGATATATTTACAGATTATTAAAAGTTTTCCTACCCAAAACTAAAAAGAATCTGCAAAGATTAGAGGCAGGTTTATTTCCTTTGATGTGTCTCTCTGTGCTTGATCATTTTGTTTTAACAAATTTTATTGACAATTTCACATTCGTAATACATTTCATGTCAAGGGGGAAAAATCATATAACCGTTATTCCTTTTTATAAGGACTTCCTACTTCAAGAACTACAATGAAGACATCATCGAACCTTTACTACGTGGGTCAGGTTTTCAGAAAATGTACAATTGGCAGCTCTACACATTCGGGAAATTCTCCTAAACTAGGCTGAAAAATAAAGAATACTGTGTATATCTGAGTATATTTGGTATCGCATTGATTTAAAGTATCAGTTCTGTAGTGTTATACTATACTTTGAAGCTCATTTTCGTCTTAAATGTGGGTTATTTGAGAGGATTGGTGAAGGTGAATTGTACATTTTCTGAAAGTCTGACCCACATAATAGACACTAACCAAAGAGACTGAACCACCTGCATGAAGGTCTATAAAACATACAAAGGAAAGAATAGATTAACTGTATTTATTTAATTTAACTATTTAAGGGTCATCAGGAAGAACTGCTTGTAGAGGATACTTCACCCTGTTTTGATATGATATTTATATGTATGACAATGTAACACCGATATCAAATGTATGGAAATATTGATATAAAAATCTTATAATAGGGAGCGTAAGTAGTCCACGGCAGCGAGTTTTTGAGTCAAGCTACTGTATCAGTTTCATGATGTCCTGTGGACATGTTGCGCAAAACTCCCATAGCCCCACCATTGCGGAGATAAATAATCTGTTTGTTCATTGATCATATAGTTTTATGAATTCTAACTGACATGTATCCATCTTTAGAGGCAAACGATTTTAACTATAGCCTCCTTAAGCGTTAAACCTTTACAGGGGCGATGTATAGAGTGAATATTTATTGCCCCAATGCTAACCCTATAGAGATTGTTTACTTCCGGTCCACACATCGGTACAACTACGCGACTAATTTCCATTAATTCGCGCCCCGCCGCCATGACACTTACGGGCCCTATGATAATGATAACAATTCATCAAATCTATTTAGAAATCTGAAATTCAGGAACCTTGGGACAGTGTAGGGTTAAATTCAATCAGCATCTATCTATCTTGTTCCGATGGACTTTCTCCGGGGACGAACAAACCACGAATTGCCACCGTGGAGCAGAAAGGTGCAAGGGTTATCTACCCCTGACTCTATCCACATCAACCTTTGGCCCTTGGACTAATGTCAATAACCCCCTCCACAACCAAGCAGTCCTTGCAGGAAGGGAAGAAGCCCATGGGGAAGTCAGAGAGCACTAGTGAATAGTATCACTCACCAATGATAGAAGGGTCAGATTTTCAGAAAATGTACAATTGGTAGCTGTACACATTAAGTAAATCCTGCTAAATTAGGCTGTAATTTGGTCAATACTAGGTAAATTCGAGTATATTCGGCATTGTATTAATTTTAGCAATCTGTTTGGTTAGGTTGAGCTGTGTTTTGAACTTTATTCTCGACTGAAATTTGAGTTATTCGAGAAGATTGTCCAAGTTGAATTGTACATTTTCTGAAAATCTGAGCCACATGGTCGAGGACCTCCCTCTTACACCAGTGTCCATTGTGGTTGGAGATGAACACGCACCACGGTTGTCTGAAGAAAGCATAAATGATGAATAGCTCAGACAATAATAGTTCTTTTTCTTAACTTGAAGTAAATTAAGCCAAGGCCAGTTCCAGGAGACAAGAAGTAATCTTAAGTTTGTTTACTCATAATGCTTATGTTGGTTTGGATGTGGGGGAAATTGCCAGAAAATTTACAATTAGCCTTTACCAATCACCTCAATTTAACCTAATTTAAGACAAAAATGAGGTTAGAAATTCAGTTCAACATAACCAAACAGATTGTTCTATTTGAGCCGAATATCCACAAGATTGATGGAAAGTAAGGTAAATACTATTACAAATTTTTGTTGATTTAGTATGTAATAAATACCTAATAGCACTCTGTTCAGTTTATAATCGATCGAGACATTGGGTCAAATCGCATGACACCCCAAATTGCCATTAGGTATAAAAATAGAAATAATGAACCATCATGTTTTACATACTAAGTATGATTTCAGATCACACCTACTCCTTAAAAATGCATTATCACACATCAGAATGCATTCATCCGAAAAAAATTGATATATTTGCACAGGTATCAACTATTTAACATAACTGAACATACGCATACTGAGATGCCCGGGAGCTCTGCTGACCCATCTATAGGTCTGTGCACCATGATATAACAAAGGCAAGGAATTAGCTAAAGAACTGTTCTGGTGCGAACCAATATAAAGTCATGGTTTTTGTTTACATAGTTCCCATAATTATGTATACATAACTTACACATTACCTATGGGCAAGATCGTCAGAAAGTGTACAATTGACATCTCTAAAATATTAGTAAATTCTTCATATGTAGGCCCATAAATCATATATACAATATAAATCTGAATATATTTGGTATTGCAATGATTCAGAAAATATTTTTGGCTATGTGGAATTGTATTTTGAAGCTCTTTTTCGTTTTGAATTTGGCTTTTAGAGAGGATTGGTGAAGGCAAATTGTACATTTTAAGTTGACGTTACCTCCTACATTATGTAGGAGAGGTGATTTACAGGTACCCATATAGGTTATAGTTATATTTCATTCGCTATTCAATTTATTTGACAAAAGGTTGCATAGATAAAAAATGTTTAATCAATTTGAAACTTGATTTGAAGATTATAATGTAATTGTCAAGAACTCTCATGGTTTTACATTTTATGGAAGTGATTTCTGGTCTTTTAGTTTCTGTTTAATTTACAGTTTATAATTTTATAATAAAGAATAGTGGAGTAATTTACCATTTTAAACAGGATGTAGCCTCTCAAACAGGCTTCCCGGTTGAAAATAATTTTAAAACTGGATACTTTATTAGTTAAAAACATTTAAAAGGAGGTGTTTGGGCTCCGCTGAAACTCAAGTCAATAAAGAGATAGATGGGTAATAAAGCTTCATTTCAAATTGTTATGTAGGCTATGCCTCTCTCCTTGGGAATTATTCTTACATAAAGAGATACCAGCTTTGTGTTTTCAACCAGTGTCTCATATATAAAACAATGTGGAAGTTTCATGTATTCCTTGCTTAAGAACTGGTTAGTTAGTGGCTTTGAGTCAGGTTGAGGAGTCTTCTATAACATAAGTCAGCCTGCCACAGCATTTCCTAACAACTCTTTATGTTCTCGCATCCTTACACCTTCCTCAAGGCTACTTCTTATATGGGTCAGATTCTCAGAAAATGTACAATTGACAGCTGTACACATTTAGAAATTCTGAAAAATTAGGCTCCAATTTGGTCAATACTAGGTAAGTTCGAGAATATTCGCCATTGCATTGATTCTAGCAAACAGTTTGGTTAGGTTGAACTGTACTTTGGACTTTATTTATGTCTGAAATTTGGGTTATTTGAGAAGATTGGTGCAGGTGAAGTGTACACGTTCTGAAAATCTGACACATATACTCCTACTTCTGCACCCATCAGCTATTTTCTAAAGGCAATTTTAACTATTTATGAGTTATTTCAAATGGCGTTGGAAGGAATTCCAAAGCCTCCATCTCCACCTTTCTGCCCCAATAGATTCATACATTTGTGTAACTAGTGAATAACTTGGAGCAATCAGTCTGGGGGAAAATATTACAGCAGAAAGGAAGAGTCAAAGGATAGATGTCAACTTATCTATTAGTTGGTGGGCTTAGAGCTCATAATAGGCCTTTTACTTCAAGTCATGATGCAAAGGTCCCCTTGGTATGGCAGCACCTTATGGTTGGCATGGGGATTATCTGAAAGTAGTTTTAGACATGTTTCCCCACAGAAATTGGATGGAAATAACTGGAATTATACATCTATGTCAGACAGGTAGCGACATCACAAAGCAGGGTAATAGGAAGACTTTGTGTACTTTGACTTTCCCTATGTGCACAGATGGCGGCTAAGATGTTCCAGGGATGGTCCGTAGGTGTGGATAACTAGGCTCCAGCTACAGGTAGCCGCCCGTCCACACCTATGGACATCCCTGTAACCTCTTGACAATGGACAAGCTATGTTGTCCACTGGACGCTTCATGTAGCCACCATATGTTCAATTGAGGAAAAAACATACCATCATATTCATCATTTTTCAGCCTAATTTAGGAAATTTTCCTAAATGTGTAAAGCTGCCAATTGTACATTTCCTGACAATTTGACCCTTATAAATCTATCCCTGCTTTTGCCTTCTCAAGGGTATCACTTAAGATCATTACTGTAGGAATCTTTATTCTCTTGAACATTACCCTGACCTGGACAGACTATCTGAATATAGTTCCGCGCTAAAGCGACATAGCATTCCCCATGGCTCAGACATGTGTAATGGAAATCCATTTCCGGGATGACATAAAAATGGTTAAGTTGAATTGCAGGTCTCAAGCTTCCCATCCCATCGGACTCTCTACTTGGCTTGGATGAATCAATTTCATCTAGGGATGGCTCTAGCTGGATCTTTGATCCCTCTTAAGTGTTCGCGAGAAACTATTCCTCGGAAAGTTTCGTACATATCTTCCAAATTGAATTTACCTTCATTTTGTTCTACATTAAGATTGACACTTTTTATCACCTTGTTTGTGGCGCCATTTTTGCTCTGACTCTATTCAATTCTTGGAGAATATATGGAGACTCTCAACTCAAAAAGTGACTTTCAGTTGCAATATTTTCATATCAAAAAGTAATTTTCCCTTTTATTCAGACTTAATTCCCTCGTTCATCTTGCTTTCTAATGAACACATAATCTTTGCAGCTGGCTGCCGTTTCCCTGAACAGAATCATCGCTTATCAAAGTAGGAGATGGTTAGAAATATTTCAGGCCTGACATCTCTGACACTTCATTAATGGGAAAGCTGTCGCAGCATGCGATAGCCACTAGATGTTAAAATTAAAATGATTAAGACAAAATGAATGGATATTCCGTGCTACTTTTGAGCAAATTATTGGATTCAAGGACCATTTGACATGCTCACAAGGGAAGCATGGCTATTAATGGTCTAGGGGAGGAAATGTATCAGGTGCCCCATCCGTGAATGACGAATGGCCAGGGCTTAATTGAATATTGTATCCACTTCATTTCTTTGTAATGAAATACTGCCAGGAACATGAACACTGTCTGTTGTAGAGAGGAGAAGGGGATACATGAATGATGCAATGCCATGTAATATAAACAGAGAACAATGACTCAAGTTAAATACTGCATGTAATTCCCCCTATCAGTCTCTCTGTACATAAATCACTTTTTGAAGAGTTTTTTTTGTAAGATTAAATATCAATTGAGTAATCAGCTCAAAGATTGTTTTGGTTATATGTGGATCATTTAATTTCCAATTTGACTATGTGTATTGTAGTTTCCAACCCTTGACATGCTGGAGAACCTTATTGGTCTTGTCATGGTTCTCACATGGTCAAGGTCAAAACCCTCAGATCAGTTAAGATTGGTATGTCAGTGATTTCGCTGATCGGTTTCCTCGCCTAGGACTTGGCATCGTAATGGGAATATAATGACATTTTAAGGTCAAAATGGAAATATAATGGCACTTTGCGGTTTCAGGTGAGAGGCTTTCCCTCCATTTGAAGGGACTCTCTCAACTCTCTCTAGACTGTACAAACCTTCATTGTGCCATTCTGTGTAGAAATGTAGGGATGTATCATCAATAAATAATTGAAGAACACTGCAGAATATTAGGTGGGAGGCAGACTGGAGATTTTAGTAATTTTTAATTAATAAAATAATTGATTATATAATGATTGATTATAATTATAATGAGTAACCTTTATTAGTGATGATGAATTAAAGTTTTGATTATATGAAGTTTTGATTATATAAAGAGTATATATATTATGTGATTTTGTATACGATTAATTTGAAGAAATGTGACAGCAGGAAAGAATATATGTTCAAAGAATATTGTTGTACAGGTGTTGGGTGGGTGGGAGATATGGTGTTTGTTGCTCTGCAGCCTGGGCCGAGTGGTGTGTGATTAATCAGTGGGTCAGATTTTCAGAAAATATACTACTGGCAGCTCTACAGATTTTGGAAATTCTCCTAAATTAGACTGAAAAATGAAGAATACCGGGTATATCTGAGTATATTTGGTATCGCATTGATTTAAAGTATCAGTTCTGTTATGTTAAACTTTTGAAGCTCCGTTTTGTCTTTAATGTTTGTTATTTCAAAGGAGAACCGATTTTGAGTTTTTTTTCCATAACTGCACAATCAGTAGGCAGTTCTGCATTGTTTCGTGCAGTAGGAAACAAATAGGCTATGAACCTAGTACACTTCACCTGAGTTTAGATGAAACTAATATAACTGATATTTGCGTTTCTTCAGTATCTAAAGACTAGCACATCTTTAGAATGTCTATGACATAAGTTGCACAGGTTTGTGTTTGTGTTTTTGTGTATAGGGAGAGGCATAGATGTGTGTATAACGCAGATTTAAAACAAAAATGACGTTCAAAATGTAGTTCAACCTAACCAAACAGATTGCTAGATTGCAATGCAGAAGATACTTGAATTAACCTAGTATTGACCAAATTGCAGCCTAATTTAGCAGAATTTACTAAATGTGTACAGCTGCCAATTGTACATTTTCTGAAAATCTGACCAGTATATTCCTGTATGTGGCGACAATGATAGCTCTTATATCCAAGGCTTATAAGGATACAAAGTTACCTCTAAGGCTGCGTTTCCACTGGCTCGCTCTTTTGGACCGCTCATGGCCCGCTCTTTTTATTTCCCAGAGCGCTTAACAAGCGAACTTAGAGCGAAACCAGAGCGGTCTAATAGAATCGGTAACTGCGCTTTCTATACGCTCATAAAAAATGCCATGTGCGCTTCTTTAGAAGAGCGCAGGACGTTGCGCTTATATCTGACGTGTTTGATTTGAGCGCAACTACACAGCGCTCTTTCTACCTATTAAAGTAGCAGACCATGAGCGCAGTAAGAGCGCACAAACGCATTTACCATTGATTTCATATAGGAAACAAGCGCAACAGTAGAATCGCTCTGCACTTGTATTGCGCTCAAAATATTAGCGGATGAAGAGCGAATGACAAGCACACTATAAACAAGCACAGGAAGAGGGAGCCATGAGCACATATATAAGCGATCCAGTGGAAACGCACCTTAAGGCTGCGATTCCACTGGCTCGCTCTTTTGGCCCACTCTTCATCCGCTCTTTTATTTTCCAAGAGCGCCAAACAAGCGAAGTCAGAGCGAAACCAGAGCGGTCTAATAGATTCGGTAACTATGCTCTCTATATGCTCTTAAAAACTGCTATGTGTGCTTCTTTAGAAGAGCGCAGGACGTTGCGCTCATATCTGACCAGTTTGATATGAGCACAACTACATGGCGCTCTTTCTGCCTGTTTAATTAGCGGACCAAGAGCGCAACAAGGGATTTACCATTGATTTCATAAGGAAAGAAGTGGACCAGTAGAATCGCTTGTATTGCGCTAAAAATTAAAGCGGACCTAGAGCGAATGACAAGCGCACTAAAAATGAGCGCAGCAAGAGTGAGCCATGAGCACATATACAAGCGAGCCAGTGGAATCGTACCTTAACTGACTAGATAAGCTTGATAATTGATTAAATATTTCTATTTTGTTATGGATCCTATAAGGTAAGCAGCAATGGGCCAGAACATATGAATATTGGATTAAATTGAATTGAACGAACAATCTTTTATTCGTCTGAAATTACATATGGGTCAGATTTCCAGAAAATGTACAATTGGGAGTACACATTTAGTAAATTCTGCTAAATTCGAGTAAATTCGGTATTGTATTGATTCTAGCAATCAGTTTGGTTAGGTTGAACTGTATTTTGTCTTAAATTTGAGTTATTTGAGAGGATAGGCGAACGTCAATTGTACATTTTCTGAGAACTTGACCCATATAGGATGGCAAAAAGGTCAACGGACTTCTGGGATGCTCCCATGTCTTCCAGCCGTTTCCTTTATAGTAGAAAGTTAACTACACAAATACAGAAAAAATCAAAGTAAAGTAAAAATAATAGTGATGTTTATACATTAATAAGGATATGCAATCAGCATGCACATTCCATTTATGCTGTAAGAATCACACGGTACAGTGTAATTTTCAGTATGAATATTATATTATATTAGTTATATCGAAGGTGTGTTTATAGCTCAAAATGTATCTTTGAAAACACACTGAATCTCCCTGAAACTCTTCACATCTTATTATCATTAACATATGTATGGAAGTTAAAATTGTTTGAATGTATTTTATTCATATCCAAAGTCAGTCAAATGAAATGTATCACATATATATATTATGAATTTCGCGGAAACTTTATATTTTAGAAAAGATATTTTAAAAGAACAAATATACCTAGTATTTATCATTTTTCAGTCTAATTTAGAATATTTTACCAAATATATATATATATATATATTAGAGCTGCCAATTGTGCACTTTCTGACCCCTCCACAATGGCAATTGCTGGCACTGGCTATATGTGACCTTATATGTTTCCTAAAATATAATGTATATATATTGTTTGCTGCGGTACCTGAATCATGTTGTTGCCGTGGTTGCTAGGCACCACCAACCGCTTACCGGTCATTCTGAGCCCTAGTCTCAAAGCAAGTGGACGGAAAAATTTCTTCTCTTACCTGATCGTGAATCGTGAGTCTTCATTATGGTGAATTGTACGGCGTGTGGGTATGCCCATCCACATCCTGGAACGACGATTAGGTCCACTTGCAAGTATTACAGAAATGCTTGTGAGCAATCTAAAGACATTACTGGTTCTATTGACAATTGGAGATCCTACATGGACTTGACTTCGCTGTCGGCCTTCCCTAAGGAGAAGGCAGACGCCGATCCTTCAAATACTGGGGTTAAATCAGAATCCATAGCCTTAGCTGATTGGGAGCAAAAGTTTGACGATCAAAGTGCCCGCATGAATACAATGCTGGATCGTATGGAGAAGCTTTCCTTGTCTTTTCATTCCAAGATGGCCGCCTCCACTATGAGTTCTGCTTCCATTCAACAAGCGGGGCTTTCTTCCGGACATGTCTCTCCTCCTCCTCCTCCCCTACAGCTACCGGTGTCTCCCACGGTCGCTGTTGGTGCCCAGGCCGGGTCATCGCTACCTGCTCCTTCCCTCACCACTGCCTGGCTAGCTGATCCTGTGGCGTCAGCCCTTCACCAGATCAATTCTGCCGTCGACCCGGAAACCATAAAACGGAACGCGGGTATGGTATTTAGACCTGAGTTCTATTATCAACATGGTTTGCATTCTGTCGCCCTAAAGAGTTTGGATCACAAAAAACTCACCTATAGACAGCTTATGTACGGCATGACTATGGTGGCAAATCATTTGCTATCGACTGGGGGTGACGTCCAGTCGTATTTGTCCCATATGGAGTTTGTGACTAGGCATGCGACAGAAGGTGATTACATTGATAGTGCGTATGCAAACTATGATCATTATGTTGTAGACACTTTCTTGAAGAATCGCGCAGCGGGATTCCCGGATTGTGATAATCGTGGCTGCAACTACTGTTTTCACGGGGCGGCCTTGTCAAAACAAAGGGACCAGCGAGACCAAGGTCAAGGTCGGCGTGGGTTCTCCTCTGGTAACTCTTCGAACAGGCAACGAAACAAGGATAAAACCAAGACTGATACTGCCCCTGACGACTATCCGGCAGATAACTGTTTCCTCTGGAATTACAGAACCTGTACAGAACATAACTGCCCCAAAAGCCACACGTGTCGTATTTGCAAGCAGAAACATAAGGCTGTTGGGTGCCCTCGTGAGAAGCGGGGAGATTCCCATCCATGACATCATGGCTTTGGGGAAACCTCGCTGCTGTTTACCTGTCATGGCGGCGATCAACTTCCGCCTTCTTGTTCGGAGGTTGTGGACTCCCCTACTTCTCGTTCGACAGGCCTCCTGGGATCGACTATCTGCCTTCCAGATGTCTCTTCTTCTAGCTCTACGAACCCCTCTTCATGTGCGACCATTTTGGTGGATGGTTCGCTTACAGATGTCACTTTATCTGCTATTGACCACTCGAGACTTGGTGCTCTCGGGGAACCCCTTTCGCTTGTCGGAGCCCCGGAAGGCTCTCACGCAGGCACTGGTTCAGATCATCCTTCCTTGTCAGATGACTACACGGAGATTCTAGGCCCTGAAGCCTCATCTTTAGACGATGTTACTCCTGTTTTTGATGATTTTGATTGTGATTATGTATGTGATCATGCGGAGTTTGCAGATATTGATAGCTATGCATGTTATGATGTCACTGATTCGTGTATTGCGGAGTCACATGTTGATTTTGTACCTACAAGTTATTGTCCCGGCATACCAATGTTTAGAAATGTACTTGTAAATAATACCTGTATTGGTGGTCTTGCGAACCAAATGAATGCTGATATTTGGTTGGAAGAGCTAGAATATGAAAATGACATCTGTCTACGTGACTTCATTGCTAATGGTATTGTAAGAGGTTTCAATATTGTTGATGCTATAGAAGATCTAGAGGGTTATGACTGTCCAAATTACTATTCCGTTTTGCATGGCGATGCTTTTGCCTTTGTTGACAAATTGATTTCCCAAGAGGTTAGGGATGGTAAATACTTACGGGTAGATGAGCAACCCTTGTGTATACATGCACTTGGGGCTATACCGAAACCTGATGGTACTTATAGACCAATTACAGACTGTAAACGTCCTCTGTACATTTCTATTAATAATCATATGGTTACCACGGCTAGTCCGTTCAAGTTTACCACACTTGATTATGTGAGCTCTCTTTTGGAGCCGGGTTATTTTACTGCTAGTGTTGACATATCGGCTGCTTATAGAAGCATTTCTGTAAACCCTGAACACAGACGAGTACAAGGTATTAGATGGTATATGGATGGAGAATGTTGTTTTCTAGTAGACACGCGCCTTTGTTTCGGATTACGGTGCGCTCCTTACATCTTTAATACTATTACCAACTTTGTCGTACGTTGTATGCATCGACGTGGGTTCATGAGAGTAGTAAATTACCTAGATGATTTTCTTTGTGTAGAGGAATCGTTTGAGGAATGTCAAAGGTCACAATCAGTCCTTATAAATCTATTGAGGTCGCTGGGTTTTATCATAGCCTGGAAAAAGTGTTCATCCCCGTCGGTGTGTACTAGATATCTTGGTGTAGAATTAGACACAACTGATATGGTTTTGCGACTACCCACTGATAAATTGGTGCGTTTCCACAATGAGCTGAGGTTATTTGCTAACAAAACTAGAGCTACAAAGAAACAACTACAAAGGTTAGGTGGTATTTTGGCTCACTGCTCCAGAATTGTTCGAGGTGGACGTACCTTCTCACATAGAATATTAGCACACCTCAAAGGGTTACCGGATAGGTGTAGAGTTAAGCTCTCAGTGGGTTTCATGGAAGATATACAATGGTGGTTGCAATTCTCTTCTGTGTTCAATGGAGTTGCTTCTATTATCAGGTTCAATTTCGGTAATGGCCCTACATGCTACACTGATGCTAGTGGCACGGGTTATGGTTTTGTTATGGGTGATCAATGGCTGGGGGGTTTCTTTGATAGTGATATCCTTCCTAGTTATGTGAAATCTTGTGACTATCATGGCCATTGGGTTAATCAGAAGAAACCCCTGGTCTCAAATATGGATGATAACATTAACTTGTGGGAACTTGTTCCTATCTCGATTGGTCTCTCTGTATTTGCCTGCCAGTTAGTTGACAAACACATTGTAGTTTATACCGACAATACACAAGTCTTGTCTATGGTTAATACTGGTCGGAGTTCGAATGTATCTTGTATGAAGTTAATTCGCCAGATTTTCTGGACGTCAGTCTTACACAACATTTACATTACTGCCAGGCACATAAAAGGTGTGGATAATATTTGTGCTGACAAGATTTCTAGAGTTTCTATAGACGACGACTTTGACTTCTTACGTCGGTTCTCGTTATGTTGCAGCCCGGCAGTTGCCTCTGATCGATAAGCGAGTCACGGAAGTCATCTGCTCTGCTTGGGCCCAGAACACTATGTCTACGAGGGGCTCACAGTGGCGCCGCTATACTACCTTCTGCAACGAACTTGGCCTTGTGTCGTGTCCTGCTGACTCTACTACTATTGCAAGGTTCTTGGTTGACCTTAGTAATACGTGTGCTTTTACGACCATAAACAATTATTTGAGTAGCATTATCTCATTACATAATATGCTCGGACACCCTACTGCATTTAGAGACATCTACTTGATAAAGGTTGTGCTCTCTGGCCTCAAGAAGATTCTTGCGCCTGGACACGTACAGCGTCTGTTTCTCACGCCTTCACAGTTGTCTTTGATGTACAGTACCTCCCATGGGGACCCCTTAAGTGAGATTTACTGGTTGTGTTGCATTATATGCTTCAGAACACTGTTGCGTAAAAGTAACATTGTTGATAGTGGTACTTCAGATGGACACACACTCTTACGTTCGGATGTGAAGTTTTACTCTGACTATGTTTTGTTCACTGTACGTTCTTCGAAGACCCACGGCCAGGACAGTAACTCCTTGTATTTACCGGTACATCAATGTTCTAGTTATGTGTTTGATGTTTACACCAGACTTCAGAAATATCTGCTAACATATCCTGCGTCGGACAGTTCTCCCTTGATGCTGCGGCCTTCACCTACGGGGTTGGTTCCAGTTAAATATACTGAACTATTGAAGTTTTTCAAGTCGTTGTTGGCTAATGTGGGATTGTCTAACAAATATACTGGCCTTCATTCATTGAGGCGCAGTGGGGCGATGTATCTCCAGGAGTTAGGTGTCTCCCTTCAGGACATAAAATACATGGGACATTGGAAGTCGATGGCGGTCCTAGTTTATTTATCTTCACCATTAAATCGCCTTATGGACATTGACAGTCGTGTTGCGTCTGGACTTGCTTCATATTGATGTTGGGTGTTGGGCGGTACACAGGCCGTCACTTCTAGTGCCAATCCCGTGTTGTGTTTTCCTTTCCTCAAACTACTATATGTGACCTTATATGTTTCCTAAAATATAATGTATATATATTGTTTGCTGCGGTACCTGAATCATGTTGTTGCCGTGGTTGCTAGGCACCACCAACCGCTTACCGGTCATTCTGAGCCCCAGTCTCAAAGCAAGTGGACGGAAAAATTTCTTTTTGAGATTAAAATTATAATGGGCGGTACACAGGCCGTCACTTCTAGTGCACATCCCGTGTTGTGTTTTCCTTTCCTCAAACTACTATATATAGCCGATGCATGCTATACCCATTGTGGTGATTCTCATAGTTTGAAGGGACACAAGACCAAACACTAAGGAGTTTTAGCAACCACAACGCACCAACACAACAACACTAACGCATCATGCACTAACTATTTGTGGGGATATCTCGAGAGGCACTAGGCCGAGGGCATCTGCACTGCTGCAGGCCTCTCGAGATATGCCCACAGCCTCGAGATATGCCCACACGGCCACAGCGGTAAAAATGTGCTAATTGTTAGTGGATTTGTTAGTGTTGTGTTGGTGCGTTGTGGTTGCTAAATCTCCCTATTATTGTTAATTTACTGTTGCACCAGTAGACTATATACTGGCCATTATCAGCCAAATTCATGAAAAGTTGAATAAAATGAATTCTAAGGTATTTAAAATGAGTTATCTCCTCCATCTCGGAAAAACCTCGATGTAAATATTTTGGCTCTGTTTGTCACATTTTCTCCATTTTCTCCATTATTCTTCTCAATTCACGGCAATATCTCTACCTCGTGATTTATGGTAATGTCCATATTGTTTCTCATAATGGAGCGCTACTCTATCAATATATGGCCCGAGGCTGTATGAATAAGCATGCATATCGCCCGCCCCTGTGTCAAAGCAGTATGATAAATAACCAGCATTCAATCAGCCAGAGAATCACCCCAGTAATAGATGCATAAACACTATGTCGGACAGATTTTCAGAAAATGCACAATCTACGTTTGTACACTTTCCCCAAATTCTGGTGAAATAGAGTGAAAAATGATAAATACTGAGTATATCTGAGTGTATTCTGTATTGTATTCATTCAATAAATCTGTCTGGTTATTTTGAACTGTATTTTGAACCTAATTTTGAACCTAATTTTCGTCTTAAATTTGGGTTATTTGAGACGATTGGTAAAGGCCATTTGTACATTTTCTAAAAATCTAACCCATAAACACTGTGATGGAGAACATAGCGGTTGCTGTTACCTTTGGTACTTATTGCAAGGAACCTTATTGGGTCAGATTTTCAGAAAATGTACAATTGGCAGCTGTACACATTTAGTCAATTCTTCAAAATTAGGCTGAGATTTGGTCAATACTAGTTAAATTCGAGTAGATTTGGCATTGCATTGAATCTAGCAATCGGTTTGGGTAGGTTGAACTGTCTTTTGAACTTTATTTTCGTCTGAAATTTGGGTTATTTGAGAAGATTGGCGAAATTGAATTGTACATTTTCTGAAAATCTTACCCTATTCCACATAATTGAGGGATTACAATAGTAATGACACATCATTGTGGATACAGCATGCGGGGGAATATAGTGTTGGGCTATCAAGATGTTTATTTATATCCCTCTTCTTGTTCATCATCCATTATATTATGTGATGTGTTCCTGGAAAATGAGTCACAATGCGCAAACATGGTATTTTTCAAAGTGATTTATTCACAAGTTCTCTTTGTTGGAATGTTCTCAATCTAAATTTCAAGACACTGTAATCAATATATCCATGCATTTCTAAGCTCAAACTATACAGTATATTTAAATACTTTACTAGTAAATGTCCAGCCAAATATATTGTAAATTTTTTTTCCAAAAATATAAGTATTAAACTTAAAATATAGAAATACTTATTGAATATGCTACAGTTAACCCTCATTAGAATCGGCTTGATCTCATCTTTTCAAATATGATATCTCAAAAATCCATTTTTGCGACTTGTAACCCATTATCCTAAAACACATCACATATCTTCTTTGCTTTGTGCATGTAGTTACATGGTTATATATGGTTAGCACTAGTTCGAAAAAACTGCAGTTTAGGAGGAATCTTCAATAATATGAGGCATAAGATATTAGCAGCTAAAGGTTAGGTAACTAACAATACTAACCAAACTAACATATTGAATATATAATGAAAAATAATAGGGAAGAGAAAACGAATGATTAACTGCTTCTAAAGGTTATATAATCCATAACACCATTAGACATTGGGGAGGAGACTATGTTGAATGATCTGTATATAAATAATGACACACAAGTAGGAGATACGTTTGAGTTTAAACAAGTGACTCAGGGAGATGTTGTTAAACAAATACAAAAATCAAGTACCAATAAATCCTCTGGGCATGACAAGTGACCAGGAAAAGATCATTTTATAAGACAAGTTAACCAAATTCCCATACAGAAATGAAAAGTTAATAAACCTGTAATGACAGATCAATGACAGATGAATAGCCCAGTTTTTCTGGGTATTGATCCCAATCCCAATTTACATAAGCTGGTCCATTGCCATTCAATTGAACATTAACTTATTCCAAAATCTGCCATTGCCATTCCATTGAACATAGACTTGTTCCAAAGTCTGCCATTGCCGTTCCATTGAACATAAATTTATTCCACAAAGTCTGCCGTTGCCATTCCATTGAACATAGACTTTATTGAACAAACTTATTCCAAAGTCTGTCGTTGCCGATTTATTGAACATTACACAGAGACTGATGACATCACAGAAGTGTGTGCACACACATCTTTTGAGTTCAACTGTCATTTGAAGTTCAACTGTCATTCAGTAAGCAACTTGATGAACTTGGATTACATTGTGTTGTGCTGAAGATCTGAGACTGCTCAAGTTAGCAATGGTTTACATATGTACAGTTGACACATGTAAAGTTACATCCAGGTTGGCTGGTCCTTTGGATATCATATTGAAGCTGATTTGAATTCAGTACAACAGGGAACTAGCTACAGCTGTAGGTATTATGACTACTAGATACTACTAGATACTACTGTATAGACATATGTCTCTACAGTATACTGCATATATTTCATTAAGACCTGGAGTAGGTTTATGCCATATCACCAGCAAGGATTATCCATGAGTGTCTATGTTTATGACAAAAGGTAAGCAGAAACCCATTAAGCAGGATGATTAAATAGAATAGTAGTCTTTAAACTTTTTTCAATTTGGATCTCTGTTTACTCTGGTGTTAAGAATGAACACAGTGAGTAGCATTCAAGCAATAATAGATTTCATCATATCTGACATGAAGTGATAGTAGTTGTTTGGGATATTAGGAAGAGCTATGACTTATATAATAACTGCTACACCAATACTCAAAACAACTCAAATAGTAGCAGTCAGGATATGTAACTGGGTCATGTGCCCGATGGGCACTGAGTGCAATTGAATGTGATAGCACTGTGATCATTTTGTGATTGGCCGCAAACTAGTGAAGTGTGATACCTATAGCATTGAATCACAGTGAAATGGACATGCCATTAGCAACCATTATGTGAAATCCATTGCGTCTATTTCCTCCCATGTTGTTGGTGGTTTCACACTTGTGTTGGATCAAGTTCTCATTCATATTCATTTATGTTTGTATTAAACATGTGTTACTCAACCAATTTTATCTGTGAATACATATGTTTTCTTGAAAGGTCAATAATATGGGTGTGATCTCAATCACGCATATATGCGCATTCAAAATCGCGTATAAATACTCAGTAAATGCACATGCTGCATGTAGTTAAATTATTCTAAAACAGGGTAAACATCCTAATGATAGATGTCCACGTTTGTATTACTCTTTTTTTACTGTGAAGCCACAACAGGCCACAATACTTGGCTCTGCACACTCACCTG
Organism: Sthenelais limicola; assembly: GCA_942159475.1. NCBI lineage: Eukaryota > Metazoa > Annelida > Polychaeta > Phyllodocida > Sigalionidae > Sthenelais > Sthenelais limicola. The sequence continues at coordinate 37,859,968 of OW804097.1, read as the reverse complement.
GCATTCACAGCTCACTGTCGCACATCTGACACTATAGGCTCTGACACTGACACTCAGTCTCTAACACTGAATCACAGAAACCCCTACACACAACTAAACGATATAATGCTACCTCCATATTAGCCAAATAATTATTACTTCTCAACTTCTCCCACAGATTCAATTTACCCTTTAATAATTCCCACCATTCCCCATGTTTTACATCTGAAATGAAATGACTACTGCCCATATTGCGTCCCCACCAAAATATTGCGTCCTTTTTCACACCTTGTCATAGATACAAACAACCTTCCTCAGGCCTTCACTGGGGAACCAAGCATTTCCCCCTTGCAGTTATATTCGCACTGGTTATGTTCTGTGATATTCACACATATCCTTTTCATTTTTAGGCTTATATTAACAGTTACATTAAACGTTCAATGTTTTGATATTGCACAATAGGTATATTCAGTATTTGCACGGAAAGGTCGGCCTTATTTCGAATATGCACATACTATGGTGGACGATATTGGGGGGTACCGAAATTCGCCCGAATTCTGGTGCCAAAAATATTTTTTCGGCCGCAAAATTTTTTTTCCGGCCGCCGAAATTATTTATTCGGCCGCCAAAATTATAACTTTGCCAGCAACATATCTATTAGACTGTCCTAATAATCTTATGATTAGTGAGCCATTATTTATACCTCTATTTGCAATTGTTGGTACAGTAATTAAATGTACTCTATAGGTTGAGAAGTATTGAGATATATTTAATCTTGAGATTTGGTATATGTATTCGTACAAGAGCATTAGATATGAAATCAGATCCAGCAGGATTAATAGTAGGTCAAAAGTCGCCATATATAAATATACATGTATTATCTTATAACTGTGCCAAATATACATAGCAATTATATGCGCCGGTAACGCACGCCGGCTACTAGTGAGATCAGAATTATGTATATGGTTGAATTCCTTATTTCCTCAGCTTTCTGTAGCTATAAAGTGTGTGCACGTTAAAAAGTTAATATGATAGGGTAGTTACCTAAGATAACCAGACAACCAGAACAACTTCTCTGATGTAGACATTCACTGTCTTGTGTGATCTCAATCGCGCATATAATGCGCATTTGAAATCACGTCTAAATTATTGAAAGACAGGTGGCGCAACTGGTAACTGCGGTGCATTTTCAATTTGTTTTACAATGAAAGTGCTGCTAATACACTTGTGTGGCATTTATACCACTATAGATATTCCACTTCATGTACAAAGGAATGTTATAAGTGATGTACTTTCATAGTTGATGTGTTTTATATTATTATTATTATATCTGTTTGATATTGAAAAATGCTGAGATCTAAACACCCTAATTATTGTACATGTAGATTGCCCCTAGTCGCTTGGGAGAGGCAGACTTAACAAACCACTGGAACACATTTAATGAGGGCTGCTATGCTGTCAGGCTCACAATTAAGATGGTAGAATTGATGAAAATAAAACGATGCATTTAAAAAGAGAGCAACACATGCACCAAATTCTCCTCAAAATATTTAGGGAATAATGATACCCTTCAAACCTTACTGGTTTATTTCAGATGCTGCTGATATAAGGAATCTGTCATATACAAATATCCCGTTCAAAATGCCATAAGAATTTGCTGATTATTGCACCAATATTGCGTTATACCCTTAGCGTGACTATCTCGCAATCATAGCGCAATAGTTATTGCGCAAAAAGCGTCCACTCTCATCACAGAACTATGGCGAGATGATTGCGCATTAAAAATCGCGTAGAATCGCGCTCATTTGCCCGTCGGGTGGTGGTAACTGGATTCCATTGGATTCCCAGGCCGTTGCGGTTCCATTGGATTCCCGGGCTGTTGCTGTTCCATTGGATTCCCGGGCCGTTGTGGTTCCATTGGATTCCCGGGCCGTTGTGGTTCCATTGGATTCCCGGGCCATTGCCGTTCCATTGGATTCCCGGGCCGTTGTGGTTCCATTGGATTCCCGGGCCATTGCAGTTCCATTGGATTCCCCGCCCATTGCCGTTCCATTGGATTCCCGGCCCGTTGCCGTTTGTTGGTCTGCCATTAGACCGGGTTACTTGGCTGCTTTTACCGTATGGGTTAAGCTAAAAACTGAATTTATTACCTGTCACAATTAAAAAGAATAGCTACACCAAATACCATAAGAATGTTATATAAGGTCACTTTAAGCCCCATACTAGAATATGGAGACACTTTTGTATAATGCTGCTTCTAAGAAGATTTTAGACAAACTACAAGTACTCCGAAACACAGGTCTGAGGATATCTGAGGGTCTAGATAAAAGAACTAATGCCTGAGTCACTTTCCTTCCTCCTAGGTATGTTAATGTAATATTATTATGACAATAAGCGCTTATACTTACGTAAGCATGTAAGTCTTACTCCAATACCTATTTGCAAAGTACTGCAATTGAGCCCCATCATATTGATGAAAACCACTCAAATATATTTTACCCATTGTTTTATTTTGTTCTATTGTTTTCGAGTATTGCCCAAATTGCAGTCCGATTTAGCAGAATTTGCTAAATGTGTACAGCTGCCAATTTTACATTTTCTGAAAATCTGACCCATATATAGATAGTAAACAGTTTTGTGGTAAATTGTATTAAATTGTAAGATATGATACGCATACAAACGGGAAACGATGGAATCATCGAGCTGCACCAAAAAGATAAATAAACAAGTTATAAGTTTATTAAGTTAATCAATCATTTAATGAACTATTTTTCTGTTTAACTTTATAATCAGTTTAAGTTAATGTATATATTGTGCGTTTCCAAAGGAAACGGATTCTACGGTCAACTATTTGTGCACAATGGCTAGATTATGAATATCAGACGTACTGTAATCTGAAATGCCTCGAATGTCTGTATTAGAAAAACACAGGAGTGGAAGTAAAATTCAGTTTATTAACAACTAGGAAAGTTGCACGCTCCCTGTTTACAAAGGCAGTTGGATAAACATGAAAGTACAATGCAAGGGAATTAGACATAAGACATCAAACAACATATTGTAATCTAATAATACACAATTGTCTTTTAGTCTTTGCAATTCAGAGCTTGTCTGTCTCCAAGACTTGAAACCCAGAAATCCCAAAGGGTGTAGTAGGTGTAGATCACTCAGATTCAGTCATGGGTGGTCCTCTCTAAATGGGTTCCTCTCAAAACCTATACAGTGGCCTTAAGTGGCAACTTGTCAATCAAACCAAGATAGCCAATAGAATACAACAAATGTCAACCAATAGGATGTCACACTGGCCTTCAGGGATTTACTGCAGAGATGGTAGAAGGTTGTCAATCAAGCAGTCCTTGCATAAGTGCAAAGTTAGTAGTGTTGGTGTGAATTACATCACACAGAGATGGGCATCCAGACATCCTCCCAGATAAGTGTCCACACTCCTCACACCAATCCTCAACCAACACCTCAAAATGTATCACATGAACTTGCTACTCAGGATGATTGACAGAATGGTACCCAATTCACTAACATTCACGAATTTTTTTGAAAATAAATACCGTAGAATGTAAAAACGTTGCTGGCCATAGGCTCAATTTGGTAGACTGTCCACCAGGTCGAGGGTCACTTACTATACAAGTGCGAATTTGGGGGAGGCCCTGCCACTTAAGTCACATCCTCCACAGTTGTCTCGAGTTCCTAGGCCTGATAGTAATATCAGGATAGCACAGGCCAGGGGACGGGAGGGCCCGGTCCTGTGAGTGTGGTGATAGCGAGTATGGAATGCTGATAAGCTGCAAGATATGTCCCAAACAAGAAAATGGACCTACTACAGTCACATATGGGTCAGATTTTCAGAAAATGTACAATTAGCAGCTGTACACATTAATAATTTTTTACTAAATTAGGTTGCATTTTGGTCTGTTTGGTTAGGTTGAACTGTATTTTGAACTCATTTTCGTCTGAAATGTGGTGATTCGAAAAGATTGGCGGAGCTGAATTGTACATTTTCTGAAAATCTGACCCATATATGAAGAACAGAAGACCGACGGAGGAAGTGAAATACGAGAAGATAGAGGGAGATATGAGACATGATAACGAACATGGAGGGAAGACAGTGTGTGCAGAAAAGAAGACCTTAGAACAGACACGAAAAGGAAGAGAGAAAAGTAATGTGAGAGAAAAAGGAAGAACTTGGAGAAGAGAGAAAGAAGAAAGAGAGAAAATAAAGGAATATATGAAAAAAACAATAAAAAACGTTACAACAACAATGGTCCTATTGTACTGACACTGCAACTGTAACTGTCTTGCATTATATATCTTGATTTGTGAGGGAAATTATGTATATAAAAACTGCCTCAGGGTCCTTAAATTTAGATAGGATAAGGTACAGTATTTCGGCCTCACAGATCTCATCCCTTTTAAGGTAAAAAGGTGGGTGCTGTCACTTGAGATCAGTTTGTCCTCGGACATCATTGTTTTATGAAATAAAATGTGATGTGTTCAAGAGAAATGTGTCTTATATTTGAAAATATGAGTTCAAGCCGATTCCAATGATGGTAAACACAAGAACATCTAATAAGTATTTCTATATTTTAAGTTCGATATTTTTATTTTTGAGAACAAGTATAAGCACTAGTAGTTTTTTTTAATCAGATTTTATTTCGATACAAATTTCACATAGGGGATACCTTTCATTGTGGGAAACGCTTATGGAACAGTCTGTCTATTGGTCTAAGAACAGAAGACGACATTGACAATTTTGTAACAGCGCTGAAAAATGAGTGGCGCCAGCGGTATGAAAACTTTCAAAATTTGCGATGTAAATTTGCGAGATCAAATAGTATCCGCAGTTGGTATGATCTGATTACAGAATGTCTCTTTCAATTTTAACCAGTGGAAGTAAAGGAATGATAGTATAAAAATTTAGAATAAATGTAATACACCAAATATTGATAACTCAACAGAAATTGACAGATTTGTAATATGTCTATTATGAAACGAATTGTCCCATTACGATGTTTCTTATGATATAGTAATAACTTTGACTCTTGTATAGTGGTTTCGGAGAGTAATCGAGGGTATAATTTTTATTCTTTCTGTATAAATTTATGATCTCCCTAAGAGGTCCGTAGATCTAGATAATTAGTCAAGGCACCGTATGAAGTACGTCCATGGTGGACATTTACGTTTTTACATATGAACTACTGTTGTTAAAGGTCTTTGGCCTGTAAGTGAATAAAAAAAAAAAAAAAATTGTTCGAAAATATTAGTGATCAAAATACAGATATTACATAAAGATAGTAATCATACTCGTGTTAGGAGTTTAGGCTGACTCAACATATTACAACCAGGAAGACAACTCTACATCGTTATACAAAGCAACAAATGCATTAAATATATGTAGCTCGATGCAGAATATAGAATATAAATTCAAACTCCATAATTTTTATGCCGACTAAAATACAGAAAACAATATAAAAAATAACAATTCCGCAAGAGAATAAAATAGGTTCGTTAATCAGGGTTGACCACGGAGGTCGATAAAGTCCTCATACATTATAATCATATGGGTCAGATTTTCAGAAAATGTACAATTGGTAGTTCTAGACATTTAGGAAAATTCTCCTGAATTAGACTGAAATATGATAAATACCGGGTATATCTGAGTACATTGGGTATCACATTGATTCAAAGTATCTGTTTTGCTATAGATGTTAAACTTCAAAGCTCATTTCTGTTTTAAATGTGGGTTATTTGAGAGGATGGGTGAAGGTGAATTGTACATTTTCTGAAAATCTGACCAATATAGTCACCCAGATAAGTATCCAGGTACAAAAGTCATTTAACAAAGTAAACACTACTACAGGTTTTTGCAGTTTTTTTTTGTATTCTTATCGCTACAACACACATTTTTAACTTCCTACCAGGTCTTTAAAACAGCTTTAATTTAGTCCATGGTTTTTCTTTCTCCAAGGGGGGCAATTTGTTCCATGATATTGGGCCTTAGATGTGAGGAGATTTTAAAACTTTTTCTGAGGTAGGTTGAATTACCTTTAGGTTGGTCCCAGCAGCAAGCTGAGTTTGTCTTGGCATAATTTGAATCAGTTCTGTTTTTTTTACCCTAGAAGCCATTAGACTCGAAATCGTCATGTTGCCTCCCTTTTTTAAGTCATCAATATTCAAAAATGCGTTCAATTCACGGGTAGAGTAATTTTGGTTGATAAAAACTAATCGTATGGCCCTATTTGGGTCAGATTTTCAGAAAATGTACAATTGGCAGCTATACACATTTAGTAAATTCTGCTAAATGAGGCTGCAACTTGGTCAATACTAGGTAAATTGGAGTATATTCAGCATTGCATTGATTCTAGTAATCTGTTTGGCTAGGTTGAACTGTATTTTAAACTTAATTTTCGTCTGATATGTGGGTTATTTGAGAGGATTGGTGAAAGTGAATTGTACATTTTCTGAAAATCTGACCCATTTAGCGTTACTTGGACGTTGCTAATGATGTCGTGCATTAACAAGCCATATTCCGTGAGAGAGACAACATGAGACTTTACAGTAAGTCTGGCAATATTTTCATCAATATAGTAGCGAATACGTGCAAATTGGTAAACCTTGGCTTGGACCAGCCCTTTCATATGTGTAATGTGGTCATTAAAGCTCAGTGATGGATCAATGGTATAACCCAGGTATTTTACTAATTTAGTTATGGCTTCAACATTAATATAAATGTTACCTAAAGTATTAAAAAAAGAATATTTTCGATCGATGTTTTGATGCTAAAACCTGGGCAATGCTTTTTGTTCGAGTTTACACTAAGCTTATTATGGTTCATCCACTTGGAAATGTTAGTTGCTAGCATTTGTGTACCTAGCAGACAGATTTGCAGAGCCCCTCCTGTGATAGTGACAGCGGTGTCATCAGTATATAGATGGTCATGCTAATTTTACCCTTGTCCACAATATTCTTTATACAGTTTGGCAAATCATTAATATAAATCAAAAACAGTAGAGGCCCTATCACACTTCCTTGAGGCACACCATTAGTAATTGCAGTAGGTGAAGAAAGGACATTATTTGGGTCAGATTTTCAGACAATATACAATTCGCCATCACCAATCCTCTTGAATAACCCACATTTAAGACCAAAATGAGCTTCAAAATGCAGTTTAATATAACAGAACGGATACTTTAAATCAATGCGATACCAAATATTCTGCATTCTGTCTGCCAGGTGTTCAGAAATTAGTTAAATTAAAACAGGGTTTACATTGTTATACTGTAGCTTTTTCTCAAGTATTGAACACGCAACCATACAGCATTACGCTGACGATACCGTTCTTTCCTATCATAGCTTAGATGTTGATATGCTTTTTGATAATCTACAGCAAGACTTGAATAGTGTATACTCCTGGTGCGCTACTAACAAACTATCCCTTAATGTCTCTAAGTGCAAAACAATATCCTTCGGAATAAGCCATCAGTCCAAAGCAAAGATCAAAAACTCAGGTCGGCAGCTAACAATAGGCTCCACTACTCTAGATGAAGTTACGGAATACAAGTATCTAGGATTTATTCTAGATGACTTTCTTACCTTTAAGCCCCATGTATTAAATACCTTGAAAACGGTTTCCTCTAAAATTAAGCTTCTTTACAAAGCTAAGAAATCTCTCACTTATCAAGCGAAAAGAGATCTCTACAAAATGGCCATACTCCCCAACTTTGATTTTTGTGATTTTATTTACGACTCCGCACCCCAGTCTCTCTTGAAAAAGCTTCAGTCGCAGCAAAATCTGGCACTTCGCATAATATTTAATAAATGTAAATTTGATAACATGGATAACGAACACAAACTTTTAAATTTGTGGCCTCTGCAAGTCAGACGCGATAAACACCTTCTAGATATTGCTTATTATATGACACAGAATCCCCTCAACCTAGACATGCGCTTACTTCCAACACGTAGCCATGCCAAAGGGAGGAAGAATCTAACCACTATCAATACTAAATCCTCTAAAATTATGGATTCTCTTCTTTATAAATGCCAAACTCGCTGGAACGACCTCCCCCATGAAGCTCATTTGATTGAGGATGCGGTTGTCTTCAAGAAATATACAGAAAAGTTGCTGTCACCATATTAAGTTAAATCTGTTCCAATATATTATGTATTAGCGTCTACTCTGTATCGGTTGCCTCCTACCCCGCTAGGTAATACTACCTAGTAACATTGTATTCTATAACCCTTGTATCATATCCCTCATTACAAATGTGTCAGGGATATCAAATTTTATGTATGTATATACACAACTTTGTGAACTGCCCTACATCGTGTCCATCACTCTAACTGGTTATATAATAACATTTTTCTCATCTCATCTCATTTCTCATCTCATCAACGTTTTGGAAAATTGTTCGTTTAGGCTATGTATCACTATGTATAATTATAGTTGAACTCTGTTATTACTATACCTCGTGTCTAATACTGTAACTCATAAACATAAAATGTCAAGATGTCAATATGGAGTCAAGATTCACGGCTGCCCCTCGAAAAGACTTCTAACAATCTGATCGTAATCTCGTATGTAATCACAAATTTATTGACATTTAACATTTTTCGGGCCAGACCATCATTATGATAATAGTCTTTTAGTATGCTCAGGACTATACTTAGTCATTCGTTGTTACTGTTATTGTTACCCTACTATCAGGCTATACTTAGTCTCTTGGGTTATTGTTATCGCCAGCTTGTTACAAAAACTGGAACCATATTTTTCTTTCATTTATAGCCGTAGTTTTCGGCTCCTCTATGTTTATAACTGGAACTTTATGAACTTGTAACTTCACCAAATTAATTGAATTCGATAAAGGCACTCGTTGGAGGAAATGATACTGCTATCATGATAGACGCAGCTACCTGTATTTGTATGTAACACCTATGCAAAAATAAAAGAATTCTTGAATTGAATTGAATTGAAGTATTTGGTGCAATTGAAAGCTTTGGATATATGTCATATGATGCCAAAGCTAATTCCCCTTTATCAATCCCTCTGCCTTTTTAAACAAACGGATATATGTTATATTATATATATATATAATCAGGCGCTATTTACACAAATCTATCTGACCACTGTGCAGTATATCTGGACTATAAAAAGAATCAGCTGCCCAATCAACACATCTTCCACTTTTGATATCAATTGGCAGGAATTTGATAATTACATTTAAGCAGAGAATTTACTGTTAATATTTTTTCTTACAAGACAATAGTTCGTCTAAAAATTATCTGGGCACGAATGAATAGTTATTTACTGAATTATCTTGATCATGTATGTCTCATTGCCAAAATTGATACAGTCACAAGAGATAAAATGGTCCTTAATGGAAATACCCACGCATCCGATCCATAAAGGAATGTGACCGTTTGTTTAAAAAGGCAAAAAGATCTATCCAACTCACTCTATTGTTGACAACCGATCCATTGGATCCACATGAGTGCTATTATAGACGTCCCTCACTCATTGGTTAACCTTTTATCCTTACATGTCCTCTGCTGTTACCCGATCCTCTCCAGTAGATTTGCATGATACTGCAATTAATTATTTGTATAGGGGGTAATTACTATTATCATAGATCATAGCTAATTAGCTCATTAATTATACTGTGGTTAATCACTATTACGTCATTGTTACGTAATATGATATAACACATTCCTCGGTATACAGTTTGTCATTAAATCATATATTCTTGGCAAGCTTTTATAAGGAGCGTTAATACGCAGAATAGCATTCTCAGGAGTTTTCCTATAAAGCGGAATTTAAAATCTTTACTCAATCTTATACATGGGTCAGATTTTCAGAAAATGTACAATTAACCTTCACCAATCCTCTAAAAAAACCATATTTAAGACAAAAATGAGCTTCAAAATGCAGTTTAACATAACAGAACTGATACTTTAAATCAATGCGATACCAAATATGCTCAGATATACCAGGTATCTTCATTTTTCAGTCTAATTTAGGAGATTTTCCTAAATGTGTAGAGCTGCCAAATGTACATTTTCTGAAAATCTGACCGACATGCTTCCCATAGTGAAGAGCGAAGCTCTTGGGAGATTGGTATAAACTATAATCCCAGATTACCAACTAGCAGAATCAAGATTTGTTTGAGATTTCTCCGGCTGAATCCATATTGGATTTAGTCCCGCACTAAATCAGCGAGGCTTACCCACTGGTTTGGAGGAGGATTTTTAAATTTACATATATCGATAACACTCTTCCCAGTGAACACGAGAAGGATTTCGCATACTGGTATCAACTCACGATAATTATGATTCATTAGGGTTCATTTTGTTATAATTAGCATTACTGGTATTTTATTTCACCAGGAAGAATTATATGGGTCAGATCCTCAGAAATGTACAATCGGCAGCACTACACATTTAAGAAATTTTCTGAATTAGACTGAGAATGGTCAATACTAGATGTTTCTGAATATATTTGGTGTTGGGATAATTTGAACAATCTGTTTAGTTGTGTTGAACTGTATTTTGAACCTGATTTTTGTCTTAGATTTGAATTATTTGAGAGGATAGGTGAAGCAAAGGGAAAAGTGTGTGATATTTTACTTCAAAACTTTACCCCTGAGTGGCTGTTTGCGATTGACAATGGCGAAATATACAGCTGCATTGTACAGAGCTGTCTATGTTCCATGTGCAACAGCTGTCTTTCCCCTTCCAAGGAAGGAAGAGTTGGTTATACTGGCCCTTGCATGGTTGATTGCAATGAGCGACTCACTGGGCAAAGGGTTGACAGGACCTTGTCATAAATAGAAGTACAAAATCCCCTACTTTTCTCTCTTCTTAAAGGAGCCCTTGTGTCAACTTCTTATTGAACAGAGTATATATAGGCTACCAAGGGGAGGGGTGCCGTTATTCATAGAGCTTGGTAATGATGGAAGACCAGAGATATCGTCTAAACTCTCAGGGCTTTTGATCATAAATGTGATGTGCCAGCGAAATACGTCACAAGTCGCAAAATTGTTATTTTTCAAAGTGTTTTATTCACAGGATTTATTAATTAGAGTGTTTTCTTTTTTGGGGTGCTGAACGATGGTTGTACCATGAATACATGTACCTAATGTCACTACAGTGTATTAAATATATCCCCGCATATTTAAGGTCATATTTCGCTACTCTACTAGTTAATGTCCACCCAAAAAAACTAAAAATATCAAACTTTAAATATAGAACTACGTATAAAAAATCCTAATGTTTACTATCATTTGAATCGTCTTGATCTCATCTTTTCAAATATATTGATATCTCAAAATCAATTATTTGCGACTTGTGACTCATTTTGCCGAAACAGATCTCAAATTATTGGTTATCGAATACTGTCTACCATCTACTAATTGGGTCAGATTTTCAGAAAATGTACAATTCGCCTTCACCAATCCTCTCAAATAGCACACATTTAAGACAAAAATGAGCTTCAAAATGCAGTTTAACATAACAGAACTGATACGTCAAGTCAATGTGATACCAAATATACTCAAATATACCTGGTATTCTTCATTTTTCAGCCTAATTAAGATAATTTCCTAAATTTATAGAGCTACCAATTGTACATTTCCTGAAATCTTACCCAAGTAGAACTTCTTGAAATCCCCAGAGTGAGAGGTCTTCTACTAAATAATCCAGCAAAAAGAGAACATTTTATATTTAGTATACTTTACATTCTGATTAGTAATGTCCATAAAATGCACTTGCCAACAAACTGGGATTGTTTGCAGTGTGTAAAGTTAGAATTATTTTCAATAATTAACACTCTCGTGGGTCAGATTTTGCACTAAATGTACAATTGGCAGCAGTACACACTTAGTAAATTCTGCTAACTTTGGCTGCAATTTGACCAATAGTAAGTAAATTCGAGTAAATTCGGCATTGGATTGATTCAAGCAATCTGTTTGGTTAGGTTGAACTATATTTTGAACTTTATTTTTGTCTGAAATTTGGGTTATTTGAGAAAATTGGCGAAATTGAATTGTACATTTTCTGAAAATCTGACCATCTTGAGTTTAAATATCACTCCCTGGAAGGCAACTTTTTGTTTTATCTCAAGTGGAAATTCTCTCCTCAATTTCCTGTCAGCAAATTGGTGAAGGTAAATTGTACATTTTCTGGCGACTTCAACCTCATAATGGTACCAAACATTACGTGACTTTTTAAAACTCTAGGTCACTGAAAAAGTATAATTGAGAAATTTGCGTTTTCATGAGCTTCAGCTCCGGATACTCATGCGTTATCTCGTACGTACACGTGTACATGAAGGAAGTATATGCTAAGTCAGTCTAGGTACAATAGGGAGGTTCCGCAAGCAAATGTCATTTACGTAACCGTATCCGTATCTTTTTTGTGAATTACTACGCACTCTTACGTATAAAAAGTCAACTGTGAGATGAAACATTTTGCTTGATATGTTATCTCAAGTTTTTCCCGCCATGTTTTGCTGAAACTCTTTCTTCTTTTTAATGTATGTCAGAGATACGGATACGTTTACGTTTACGTTTACGTATAGGTTGGATTTGCTGAACCTCCCTATTAACTAGCAAGATACATTATATGCATAAACAACATATTCCACTGACAGGGAAATAGGGGGAAAACCTATTCTTGTGGCAAAATACAATTTCTGGTAGATTATGGAGGAATTCTGTATACATCTCATAAAATGTCGTATTTTTCCAGCTTGACTTATGCTGTCTGCATGCCAATAGTTAAAATCTTTTCCGCCGACCTCAAGGTCACGTACGGATGAAGCATGGCATTTTCCTTCTACTCTCTACATTTGCACGGGGAAAGTTTCTCTTGCATGGTTTGATATTCTAAGTAGCTCGTGGAAAGAATACAAAGTAACCGATCAATCATAGAAAAGAGGTGCTGGTGCCTTTTGGTGGCGAGGACGGAAAATTCGTGAAAGAAGTTTCACTTTTAGTGCTAGAGCTCACCAAAGTAAGCCATTTATAATCCATTAGACTGTCACACCACTCCTCTATGCCCCAAACCATTCATGAGAACAGGTATTCAGTGGAGCAAAGTAAAAGAATCTATTCAGCATCCTAACGTTTCCTTCCTATTGAGCAGGGTTTGTAAAGAGACACGCTAAAATGGTCATTATCTGAGAGAATTGTCTATTTCAGTTTATCTTCACTGTTACCCAGGGACATTTACTAGACATTTGCCAGGTAAAATGAATTTGACACCATACGTTAATGTTCAATAGGGGAGTTGCATGTGCCACTGCGCATGTCTGCTACAGCCCATCATGGGATGGATTCAGTTCAAATCTGACATACAAATATTTGGCAACATTGTTATTGAAAATTGCAAGAATGTTTTCACCAATATCATTACTTCTGTAAATAATCTATAAAGACCAAATGCATGATGGGAAAGATAGCGACTTGCGTCATGGACACATGTATAACACATGGATATTGACATTAGAGCACTGATAGATAGTCCATGCCGAACATAGCATGTTTTTTATAGATCGTATACTGTTCCATAAGTCCGATAATTCCGTGCGAATCAAGATTCAAAATGGCGGCTCTGCAAATCCTCTATTGTGACAAATAAATTTGACACTATATGTTAATGTTCAATTAATAAATTAAGCCATTGTCCGATGTCCATCCCATTCATTGAGCTCTTTCGTTGAACACAGTTTCCAGTCTTTTATAATTATTACTAGCACTAGTGACTAGCAAAGTATCCGTCCCCTGGATGGTCCCCCTCTCTCTCCACACTTCCCCCTTTCCCTCATTTCCCTCCGCCTCTTCTCTGTCTCTCCCGATCTCCGATACCCCCCTCTCCCTACCCTCTTCCTCATGCTCTCCCTCCTCGCTTTCTCTCTCTTCCCTCTGTCCCTTCCCATACATCCTCTCCCTTCCCTCCTCTTTTCCCTGCCCCTCTTCTTCCCCTCCCCCTGCCCCTCTTCTATTTCCCCATCCTCTCCCTTTGCCTCACTCTCCCCTCCTACAACCTTTCCCTCCCCTCCCCTCTCCAATACCCCCACCCCTCTTCTTCACTCTCTCACTCCTCTGCATGTAGTCAGGTCCCCCTTGAATTGTATTTTTGTATTTAAAATATTTTTATTCAGCACAAAACATTATGTTATGGATATACTTTATCTCAGTCATTGCTGACTACTATAACTCAAGTATATTATGTAGAAAAAATGAAAAAAAACATAAATTGATCATTTTAGTTAATAAACACAAAACACTATGATATTAAGAGCAATACCGATTGACGCAGTAGCTTGTGGCTGATGATGTAGTATCTCACAGGAGCTTTCTCAGACTATAAATAGAGTGTGGATATCCCAATTTAAAAAAGGCTTCAAAATCACATTTCTTTACCAGACACCTTCCCAAACCACATACGACGTCCTCTAGAGAGGGTGGGCAGAACTCTACAGACAAATAACAAGGTTTGTAAAACAACAAATTCCGAGAACATGTGAGGCAAAGAAACCCTTTTTTTCTACCTCCCTTTTCTACCTCTTTTTATAGAAATAGATCTTCCCGTGTATTATATGGATGTTGTTCAGGAAAATGAGCCACAAGTCACTAAAATTGGATTTTGTGATATCATCATATTATTTGAAACGAGGATATAAAGCCGATTCCAATGATAGTAAACAGTTGGACATATATTAAGTATTTCTAGATTTTAACTGGGATATTTTTATTTTTGAAAAGAAAGTGTGCAATTGTTATGTAACATTGTGTAACTCATTATATTTATATCAATTATTAATTATCACCCATTTATTATGTTATCTTATTACTAAAATCGCTAATTATGCTTAGCTACCCAGTACTGTGCATGTCTACTTATTCGTCCTAGGCTAGGGATATCACATAACGGCCTCCGCCCCTAGTCCATTCCCACATGCTGGTGGGAGATCTGTACATTGACCAGATCATTAAATCAGTTGGTGATCTCTTCTCACAAAGAACAAACGTGTTTCAGTGTTCCTTCCATCACACCTTAACACAATATATCTGTACACTTATTAATAAAGTAGCTGAATATATCCTATAACATGAGCTTAGAAATACATGTATATATTAAATATACAGTCTTGAAATTTGATACATGTATTCATATGACCCAAAGCGCTAGATACCCCAAACCTGGAACATATGTACAGAGAGATCCTGTGAAGACATTACTTTGAAAAATATCAATGTTGCGACTTGTGACACATTTTCTTGGAACACAGCACATATGTCAAACTCTTCATTTGCATGAGAAACAGACACTGTATACATGATGGTTCCATCTTCGATAAATAGGGGACTTGCATGTGCCACTGCGCATGTCTGTTACAGTGTATCATGGGATAGATTTCGTTGAAATCTGACATACAAGTATTAGCAACATTTTTATCGAAAATTGCAAGAACGTTTTCACCAATATCACAGCTCATATAAATGATCTATGAAAACCAAATGCATGATGGGAAATGATGGAGCCTTATGTCATGGAAACATGTCTATGTCCATGGATATTGACATTAGAGCATTGATAAACATTCCATGCTGAACATAGCATGATTTATGTAGATTTTAGACTGTACCACTAGTCCCATATTTCCATGCGAATCAAGATTCAAAATGGCGGCTATGCAAATCCCCTATTATCACCTACCAAGGGAGCTAAGCTAGCATGTTTTATATAGATTTCAGACTGTACCATTAGTCCCATTATTACATACGTACATGATTTCGAGTGCGTGATTCGGGGGTGCTATATGAAAAGTCAAATCACATACCAATGCTATACGGGTTGTCATGGAAACGCGTGACCCAAATAACGTAATTTGATTGGCTCACGACGTCACGCTCTCCGCGGCTGAAGAGTAGCGATGTCTTGCATGTTTCGAAAACAGAAAAACAGTACTAAGAAGGTAAATATGACAAATAGATATATATATGTGTATGTAATAAATATCTAATAGCCCTCTGTTCGATGTCAAATCGATCTCAACGTCGGGTCAAATCTCACTCCAGCCCTTCGGGGTGTTGTGCGATTTAACCTCCATCTCGATTCAATTCAATTCAATTCAAATATCCTTTATTGCAAGATCTTGATTTACAAATGGACGAACAAGTCTGACACTAGAGCGTGCCAGTTCTTCCGGAGTATGCCATATTTCGTATCTTAAGATTGTTACAGTTAGGATGAACATGATAATCCCTTGCTAGGGTTGAACAACAAGTCGCTACTGTCGTAGACGTTAAAGGCCCTTTATAGGGGTGAATACAGAAATTAATAACTTAATCGGAGTGAGACAACAATTCAGTAATATCAAAAACATGAGATCCGATATAGGGTTTTTGAGAGAAAATAATCTAAACAACAACATTTTATGATATGATTAATAATAGATGAGAGGTAGGCGATGTTACTAGCTTAAGAGACAGGGTTGAGAGATTATGGTTTATCCCTCGTAATTAACTACAAATTTGTGGTTATTAACAATATACATTTTGTTGGCCATTAGCCTGAGTGCAGTTTGAATTGATAAAGTACAAAGATAGATATTACACTAAATAAGCGATTAGCGTCAGCGTGACACAGAAGGTAGATTGGGCGTTTGATAGGTGTTTAATAGGTGAACACACAGTATTTTTGACAGTTTATGAATTGGTAAGGCAAGGCAGTAAGACTCTAAACCAGTGAGACTCTGACCTAGAAGATATAATAAAACACGATAATTTAGCCAATATTCTTGAAGATGTAAAAGCAGAGTGGTTCTAAAATGGGGTTAGGAGTTGTTGTGTATATTTCCTAAATGTAATGCTATCTTCAATCTTATGCGCTACCGGCTTCAACTCGTTCCACCATAGTCGAGATTTATATGTTATTGAATCTGTGATTTTACTGAGCTTGGAGGATAAGATGGTTATATTTCTTTTTCCTCTAGTATGGCTCCTAGTAGGTAAATCTCTACTATCAATATTATTCATGTTTTGGGCCAAGTAGAAGCTATGTCTAAAATGTGTTTGTCTCTTCTTATTTGAAGAGGCCACACATTTATAGCCTTATGTTCTCGGTCAACATTATCATATTTAGACTTGTTAAAAATAATTCTTAATGCTAGATTTTGTTGGGATTGTAATTTCTGTAATAAGGCTTTTGGAGCCGAATCGTAAATAAAGTCACAGTAATCCATATTTGGGAGGATGGCTAGCTTGTATATGTCGTGTTTTGCTTTACGTATCGGTTTTTGATTGATTTGACATCTCCATCGGGCTATTAGATATGATAATTCCATGCGAATCAAGAATCAAAGTAGCGGCTATGCAAATCCCCTATCATCACCTACCAAGGGAGCTAGGTCTATGAGTTATGGCAACTGCAAAATGCACATATTTGTCTCTGTCCACAACTCCAGACCTTCTTCTCATTAAAACTAAATACTCCCTCAGTGTGATTGAGCTACTACAAAAAAGCTAAGAATACTCCAGGGACTGTGACGGAGCGATATCAAACTCTGATGCTTCTTAACAACTTCAAATGTCACTTCATTAAAGCTTCGTTTACATAATTAGGAGAGAATTGCTTCGGCGTTAAGGTTTTTGTTAATGAGGTGGAGAGTAAACCCACAATAAGGAACAAAAATAATGATAATGATGAAGAAATTCAGCTTAGCTTTAAGTGCCAAGAGGTTCGACTTCCACAGATATGCCAATAACTAACCTAACCTTCTGTACGATGGCAAACCTACGTCCGAATATTCCACGGGTCGAAGGTGTATTGGTATTGATATGCTAAGAATAGAATCGCATTCACTATTTTAATTGCAGTTCTTGTGGTCCTCCTGTTCTGTGGTTCAGCTTTACTCTCACTCATAAAAAAGAGAAACTAGTTGTAAATAGTTAATTCCACTTAATGATAACAAGTAGTTTGTGATGTGTTAACGGAAAATGAGTCACAAGTTGCGGAAAATGAATTTTGAGATATCATCATATTTGAAAAGATGAGATTAAGCAGATTCCAATGATAGTAAACAGTAGGCCATCTAATACGTATTTCTATATTTTAAGTTTGATATTTTTATTTTTGGAAAATATCCTCAACAAGATGACCTTAGCAATCCATGGGTATATACAATACACAGTCTTGAAATTTGGTACATATATTTATGTTACGACAAGCGTTAAGCACCCCAAGAATGAAAACATTCCCACAGAGACATCTTGTGAAAACACTTTGAAAAATAACAATTTTGCGACTTGTGACTCATTTTCCTAAAACACAACACATTTGTATCAGGCATAGCAGAAGGCTTTCATTGAGTTATCTATGAAGTGAAAGAGATACACTGAAGGCTGGATTCCATTGGCCGGCTACTCCCACTACTCTTCCCGTTTCTTTGCTCCCGCTTCTTTAGAAGCGGGAGCAAATTTTAGGGAAGAAGCAGCTGAAGGTATACTGGAATGGGTGCTATTGCGTCGCTACTTCCACCACTACTTCTAATGCTACTCAGAAATGTAAGCAGACAACATTTTATTTTCACATAGAAATGGATGCATCAAGTAGCGTGAGAAGTAGCGTAGAGTGATGCCAGTGCCCCATTTCAGCCCCTGCTATTTCCCGCTACCTCCCGCTACAAAGTAGCGGCTGCTTCAAATCAAACATGTTTGATAGAAGTGGGAGCACTCTACGCTTCGACAATGCTCCAAAAGAAGCAGGAAGTAACATGGCTTTGTAGCGAGGCCCTATAGCACCAATCCCTGTTACTCTCCTGCTTCTGCTCCTGCTTCTTTCATCAAGAAGCGGGAGCAGTAGCGGGAGAAGTAGCCAGCCAGTGGAGAAGTGTATTTACTACCCTGAATAAACAATTTTGAACAAATAAAAACTTTGGTGGTGGTGTATAATATGTGATGTCTTCCAGGGAAATGTGTCACATGTAGCAAAATTAATATTTTTCAAAGTATTTTGTTCACAAGATCTCTTTTATTTGTAGGAATATCCACATTCTTCGAGGATCTAATGCTCCAAGTGGTATATATAGGTAGAACTATCTCAAAATCCATTTTTTGCGACTTGTGACTTATTTACCTGAAACACATCACATATTACGATGCAACTTTGCAAGTTTACAAACTATAACTATGTAGACTTTAATCAACTTGTAATTACAAAGAATAGGAGGGTCATTATTTGGTTGAAATATCATCAAATGGGTGTAGGAAGCGCTGGTGATGAAGCCCCTACTGATTAATTCCCCATATAATATGAATAAATATAACATAATATGAAAAAATATATTGCAATATTTGTGTATCAACAATTACAAGTAAAGTAGCTAAATATACTCTATAGGGTGACCTTTGAAATGCATGGATATATTTAATACGCAGTCTTGGAATTTGGTATATATATTCATGTGACCTCAAGAACTAGAAGACCTAAAGATGAAACCATTTCAACAAAGATATTCTACGGATGAATCACTTTGAAGAACACGTAATGTTGCGACTTGTGACTCATTTTTCTGAAGCCCATCACAGCTAACCAGTGAAGTTGAGTATGTATGTAGCTAAAGAATAATCCCACTTCTTTGTAATTCCCCTGACATACGTCTCTCAGCAAAGAACTAAAATATAATTTACCCACCGAATATATATATATTTCTCTAAAAACCACCTCATGGGAATAACTAGTTTCTAAAGTCTACAATTCCTATGTGGCTCTTGCGCCGCCAAAATCAATGAGAGTTTCTCTACTTTCCCCTTGGTTATGTTATATGGGTCAGACTTTCAGAAAATGTACAATTTAACCTCGCCAATCTTCTCAAATAACCCAGATTTCAGACGAAAATAAAGTTCAAAATACAGTTCAACCTAACCAAAAAGATTGCTAGGATCAATGCGATGCCAAATATACTCGAATTTACCTAGTGTTGACCAAATTGCAGCCTAATTTAGCAGAATTTACTTAATGTGTAGAGCTGCCAATTGTACATTTTTTGAAAATCTGACCCATATGCCTGCTGCAAGTGGTTAACGAAAATCCTAATCTGCGAAAAACATACGGCAACTTCTTTCTAAGTAATTGTACATAAAATGTACCATTTCTTTCAGGCTTTTCGTTTAATAGGTTTAGTACTCAGGACAAATCCACTGCTGGCGGAGGATACATACGTACGCAGACCCCAGTTTTGAGATTTGAAAACATTTTTATTCAGGACGAAAGACATTACATCGCCGATGATATTCTCAGAATTGCCTGATATTACAAAACATTTCTACGATTTTTATATTCTTAATGCATACTTCGCTGGTTGACATTAGAGAAGTAGCAAGTTATATGAAAATAGAGTCGAAAGGTCCACAGATTGTAAGATAAAAAAAAAGAGTTAGTTAACGAAAGCAATTAACATTGGACATGCTAATAACCGTCCGTCTGAGACAAACATATGGGTCAGATTTTCGGAAAATGTACAATTAGCATGTCTACACATTTAGGAAATTCTGCTAAATTTGGTTGAAAAATGATGAATACCGGGTATATCTGAGTATATTTGGGATCGCATTGATTTAAAGTATCAGTTCTGTTGTGTTAAACTGCATTTTTAAGCTCATTGGTTGTCTTAAATGTGGGTTATTCGAGAGGATTGGTGAAGGCGAATTGTACATTTTCTGAAAACCTGACCCATGTAATAAATGAAACACGTTTCTACACTGAAGGTGAGGCCTTAGCAGTGATAGTAATCAAGATTAAAAACATACCTTACCTTACCTCTGCTAATGCTAACATTCTCACAGCACTTTTCACCTATGGGTCATATTTTTAGAAAAATGTACAATTGGCAGCTGTACATATTTCTACAAATTCTGCTAAATTAGGCTGAAAAATGGCATTGATTCAAAGTATCAATTCTGTTATATTAAACTGTATTTTGAAGCTTATTTCTGTCTTAAATGTGGGTTATTTGAGAGGATTGGTGAAGGCGAATTGTACATTTTCTGAAAATCCATATATCAATAATCAAGATACTATCTTGAGAATTTCATTAAGTGTAATTGATGAAGGTGTTTTCTTCGCCAGGGGCTATAGAATAAGACGTGGGACGATGCTATACGCCTACACATACCATCTGTTGGTGATGTGTGTGGGGGGTATTACACCGTATCATAGATTAGATGTACGTGTCACATTAAATGGTTTGTTCCAGGAAAACGAGTCACAAGTCGCAAAACGTGATCTTTTTCAGTGTTTTATTCACAAGGTATCTTTATTGAAATGTTTTGATATTTGTAGGGTTTAGCACTTATATTCATATGAATTTTTGTACCAAATTTCAAGAGAGCGTATTAAATAAATACATGCATTTCTATGGTCATTATATATAGAGTATATTTAGCCACTTTACTAGTAATGGTCTACCCAGAAATGTTCTTTATTCCAAAACAAAAACATCACATTTTAACTATAGAAATACGTATTATTATTATAAGATTTTATTTCCATTTCACATATACAATCGTTGTCATACAAATTAAATAAAGAATGGAAAAGGAATATTGTCTGTGACTGTCACAGCTCTTCCGAACACCCCTGAAATTTTTGATTACATACTGATAATTAAACGTCCTAATGTTTACCATCATTGGAAATATAGTGCAGGTGAGCCATGTATCCATCAAACCCTTCTTCATTTTTTTTTTTAAATAAATTTTATTGCGTAAACATTTTCAGGCGAACCCAATAATCTCATGATACACAGTTCAACAATTTCATAGTTATACCTTTATATATTTTAGTTTTTTTTCAACTTTTTAACTTCATAGTAATTACATTGCAGGAGGACATACGCATGTTTATTTACTCCTGGCAGATCAATTTCATTCTAGATATACACAATTTCATGTTTTCATACGCTTAACTAACAATGTTATTGTAAGTTTTTTGATATTTTTGAGTTTTTTTGGGTTTTTTTCGACCATACAGAAATAGAATAAAAGTACACATTGGCATAAAAAAAACAGATCATACAGCAAGTTATATTTGTCTCCAAAATTAGCGATTTTCCTGTGTAATTACAGGAGGTTCCTTATAATAGAAGGACATTTATCATACAGTTTCACATGTACATTTCAATCAATTTGTGTCCGTTCAGGCCCCTCGCTGACCAGAACTAGGACAATTTCAATATTTCTGAAAATCACACTTATATCAATTCGAGACCTATATATTAGATCATTATTTGACCTTCAATGATGTTTTGAGGATTTTCCAATCTAATCAACCATGTCTTGTAGAACTTGTATACACCCAAGGATTATATAGTGATAAGTGAGATCCCTGTAGGATCTGCAATCAGTGACATATGACTCTGGTTGATAATTACCTGGACCGGCTACAGGAGAACAGCCCGATGACCGACTTTGGCTCCGCGATGCAAGGTGCTGAACTCTTGATGCCTGATCGCCACTGGCCTCAGTTAGTGACAAATCCTTTATCTTCTCCTCCTCCGACGCCACAATGTTAGCCAAAAGCTGGGATTTACGTAATGCATTCGATTTAGTTAGTAACTAGTCCTTCCACAAAGGTTAAGTATGCAGGTGTTTCCTGGTCAGGCACATATTTTTCCTCGATACCTGCCAAGGAGGCTAAAGTTGGCTTCTCCATGACAGTGTCAGATCGCTCAGTTACTCTTCTTTTTGAAGTTTCTTTCTTGAAAGATTTTTTCTTTGTACTTGCCAATGCAGACTTGTTTTTGCCCCATAAACAGCTGGGTTGATTATGGCGCTTGAAGCACCCCCTGCTAAATATATCCTGGGGCATCTAGCAACGTTATTTATACACTTATTTTTATCCTTGATAAAGGGCAAATGTACGCCGAAGTAGACCCCAACCAAGTAGACCAACAACTTATCAAACCACTCCTGTCCCCTCTGTTTTTGGGCTAAACCCCACCACTTAGGGCTATTTTTTGTAACTCTCAGAGAGAAAAAGTTTCAGTGCTCTACTCAACACCAGCTGGTACTGTTCGGTTTGGTGATGGTTGCCTGGCAGCTAGGCAATTTTTTTTAAAGAAATTTTATTGAGCTGATTTCAATGCTGATACATAGATAATCTCACAGTCTCAAGGGAAAACATTTCATATAATCAATGGAAATTCATAGTTCTTTCTTTTCGTACCTTATAATTTTAAAGTTTTAAACCATTTTTCATTTCGACACGAATCTGGTGTTATTTCCAGTACTCAAATCAAGTCCGGATCAGCGATATATGTACAAAATTACTTTTTTTTGTTTTCGTTATGGGCTTCCTCTCCTCTGTGCAAGATACAACTTGTTATTGGCATTGATTGTACGAGTAAATAAGAACAATATCATTTCTGAGATTTTGACAATCATTCAACGATTCTTTACATCATATAAATCCCACCTGGACATTTTCTTCACAAACTGTTTTTTTTTTTCTTTTCACATCCAGTCGTTTTTGTTTTTTAGATGGGACTTTAATGTAGACCATTTTCCGTTTCTAAGACGGTGATCTAGCTTATTCCATAGCTGAGGGCCTTGGTAGCATGGGCTTCATTTGAATTTTTCGTTGGTAGGTTTTTCTATTTTAAATACATAACCAGCATGTAGTCTGGTTTCTCTTATATTAACCCTTTTGTCTACCATTTGGTCTTTCATACAGTACATGATTCTCAGCAATGAAATATTACACCGTTTTTCGAGCTTCTCTATATTACATATTCTACTTCTTGAGGATACGTTGTAATTTCACCTTTAATTTTCCATGGGACATTCCCAGTAGAAAAAGACCATATTGGATTAGTGAGAGTATGGCAATGGTACACAAGTCCATACAGGTGTGCCCTTGGTCTATGCATTTATATACATTTATACATAAATATACACCATTAAATGCTAATGTTTACTATCATTGAAATCATCTTGATCTCATCTTTTCAAATATGATAATATCTCAAAATCAATTTTGTACGACCTGTGACTCATTTTCCTGTAACACCTCACATTTTAACTGATACCTGGGGGGATACATTCATCACTGTCTATAGTAAGGAAAGAGAGAGAAACAGATCCTACGTGTATTTAACACCTCTAGGTCAGCAGGCTTCAGTGGAGGAGAAACGCTGAGGCAGACATAAGGGCTAGATTTTCCTAAAATGTACAATTGACAGCTGTGCACATTTAGTAAATCCTGCTAAATTAGGCTGCAATTTGGTCAGTACGAGGTAAATTCGAGTATATTCGGCATTGCATTTGATTCTATCAATCTGTTTGGTTAGGTTGAACCTTATCTAGAAATTTATTTTCGTCTGAAAACTGGGTTATTTGAGTGGATTGGTGAAGGTGAATTGTACATTTTGTGACAATCGGACCCATAAAGACCTTAACGCCTGATGTTGTCCTGTCCTTGTCCAATATTGATCATACCCATTGTAGAGTGCCATACCCAAATATTCATGTGTGTCAAAACGGCACGTTATAATGCAGCAGAATCGTATCGACTGGCTGCGATCGTTATTGCTCTTGTCAAAGCCTGCAACAGAAAAATCACACAGGAGGAAAGGCATGACATCCACTTAAATGGAACCAATGTTCTCCCCCATAGAGATCAATAATTGGCGCACAACGGTGTGATAGGCGATTGTACCTATACGTCATGTGGGTCAAGACGCCTTGAAATGTACGATTTGTCTCTATAAATCCGCTCAAATAACTCAAATCTCAGACAAAAATAAGGTTAAAAATCAATCCAACATCACCGACTAGATTGTCCGAATCATTCTTATTACAAATATACTCAGATATACCTGGTATTTATCATCTTTTAGCTGCATTTAGCAAAATCCGCTAAATGTGTAGAGCTGCTAAAATGTACATTTTCTGACGAAGTGACCCATGTATGCATCTCCTAAGGGTTTCTCAACATTTTCTATTGGCATATTTAGCAGCGATCTAAAATAAAAAGTCTGACAGAATCCCGATAGAATCCCCCATGGTGTGAGAATGAATTCCTAAATAAAAATAATTTATTATTTGTTATTATTAAATACTGGAGATTCATATCAGAGAGATATGTACTTTTATTATATTTTTTGATGGGCGAAGCCACATTTTATCTGATGAAAATATTACAAATTGTCGATGTTTTTTTTATAATAATGCATATATGGTGTATTTACAAAAACACATGTATGAGTAAGATAACAATTAAACAAAAAGTAGTTGCAGTTGATATCTTATTATTCTATTACTGTTGTGCTGTTTTAAAGTACTCACAACTTAATTCAATTAATTTCCATTCCCCTTGTTTGCAGATTTCAGTTACTTGTAGCCCATGGTTAAGTGACAATTATTGCCATGTAATAAAGAATAAAATATCCTGGCTATTATAGATGTAGCACTTTTATTGGAGGTTATATGGTAATCAGACAGACAGTTATGGGCAGAGGTGGGCAGAGGTGGGCAGAGGTGTTACATAACACAGCCATGAAGAGTTGGTGATGTATTACTAGAGAAGCAAGACCAGATACTTACTGGGCTATTCAGAGATTTCATCTAAGAGCAAAGCTCTCTATCTATATAAATATTTTTATCTCCATTTTAAATACAGTTACATAATCAGAAATAGGCTTTGACTTTCTGGGACACACAGTTCTTCCAAGAAGGCCTCCAATATAAAAAACCAATATGATTTACATTTTTACAATCATCATCACTAATCTTCAAATAAATACATTTTATTTAAATAATCTGATATAATGTGCCTACTAATAATAATATAATGTGCCTACTGTCCAGCCTATGTATCCTGCAGATTTATCTGAGATTAACACCAACTGTAATCATATCAGATGTCATATGGACAGGTTCAGGGATCCGATTCTAATCAATGATTGACGTTTTTCTACCAAATCCACATATGGGTCAGATCTTCAGAAAATGTACAATTGGCAGCTCTAGACATTTAGCAAATACTGCTAAATTAGCCTAAAAAATTATGAATACCGGGTATATCTAAGTATATTTGGTATCACGTTGATTTAAAGTATCTGTTTTGCTATATTAAACTACATTTTGAAGCTCATTTCTGTCTTAAATGTGGGCTATTTGAGAGAATTGGAGTAGGTTAATTGTACATTTTCTGAAAATCTGACCCATATTTGCAGCCACCGTAAATCTGCAAATGAGTCCCTTCAAATGAAGGGAAAGCTGCTTGCCTCAAACCACAATTTGCCATTATAATGGCATTAAGACCGTTAAAATATAATCCTATTAGAATTAGTTCTAGGTCAGGTAAACAGATTAGCAAAGTAGGTGTCCAATCACAGACATAAATTACTACCACTCGGATTATTTGACATAGACACAATGCTGGGATTAGATTTTAAAGTTTCTTTATTCTTTTTCATTATTCTTATTGTTTAAAATGCCTAAGTACCAGGCTCTTATGAAGTTTATTGTTATTCTATTACTTGTATCAAAATATTGAACGCATGTACAATGTTTTGTCATCAGATTAATAAACTTATCAAACTCTTTTTTTAAGTAAACCAGTACGTCCTAGAATAGTGTAACTGTTACATAATGTTCTATTGCTGAATAACAATCTTTAGATACAATATAATTCTCATCTGATGTGAGGGTTTGGGCCTAGAGTGGACGTTAGTTGTAGAACCATAGTCTACTGCTGCTCACCAGCACTGAGGAGAGTTATTTTATTTGAATTTTCTTAGATCAAAGACTTGGGTTAGTCTAGAAGCTTGGTTGTGCCTAATATAACTGACATTGTGGCATATAAAATGCACAAAAATATTTTACTGGTGGTAACAATCGATCTTCTGTACATAGAAATAATCTATGCGTATGAATGAAATTTTAAGTAACGTCCACACTCATATTATTTTGCTTAATTGAGTTTAAAGAGAGCACTTGATAGTGTTCATTATTCTTTAAAAGCCTAAATGATCAAGGTTAAAACTTACATGTTCTAGTATCATGATGCAAAACATTCAGTTTCTGTTTAACAATATCAATGCTTTTTTCGAATATCTAATTGTATCACATGAGAATGAAGAATTCAGGGTCATTCTATGATGAATATTTAGGGTCAGCAGTTGAGCAAGAAATGAATCAACGCAACACACAAAGATGTATGTTTCAAAGCCAAAACCGAACCAAGTAGAATGAGAGCAGCTATAATCAGTTTTTATTTTTATATACTAGACAGATTACAGTGATTACACAGGGCCTGGGCTGATTGGCTTATCCTGACTGGACCAATTAATTACCTTGATAGATAAAGGATCCAATCAACCGCAGGTTAACAATAGACTAAAAGAGATGAATACGAGGCCAGAGTGACCAGTGTCACACCTGACCAATACCTTTCCGCCATGTCCGGGTCAGTTAGTTATCTTCCCTCCCCTCTCCCTCCCACTCTTAATCAGTGCCCCCTCCCTTTGCTGACCTGCTGGTCATCTCCCTCCCTCCCCTTCCCACATGATCAAACTCTAAGATAACAGTGACATGGACATTGGTGCATACATTCGAGAAATAGAAAGATGTTCATGAGTGTGTGGCAGAAAGAAAGGTGTTTAGGCCTCTGAGTCAGTAGGGGGCGTGGCTGATGTATTTCGGAATAAGACTTTCAATAAACATTCAAACACTAAGTATTTGTCTGAATTCTACAAGAATATTAGGACTTGTCCACAAAATTGTATGCAATAAAAACCTATAAAAATAACAAACACTGATGGGTCGGATTAATGCGTTGATCCCAGATTTAAAGGAGTGAAAATATATACAATAAATAGCTATTTTTCATATTTTCATGATTTTGCAATGTAACACAGTGTCATATGATCCTCCCAAATACTGTTCTATGTCTTTTTCTAACAGACTTAAATTATCATCAAAACAAACTCCGGAATAACGAGTTTATGGTAACATGAACAACTCATGAGATGTATTTATAAGATGAACAATATCTGAATTCATATTATGAGTATCATATGACGTCAGGTATAATTAACTCTGGGTATATAAGCGGATGTAGAAGTTCTACTATAAGCCTCTAGGTACAATCCATAAAGGGTTGGTACTCTTATATTCCTACAGAGGGATCTACGCTTGATCCTCTGCATTTATACCTTCTATGTCACTAAATGCCTCATTTACCCATATATTCTTATATCAACTGTTATCTTATTACTCTCATAGAGTATCCGTTCTGTTTATCTATTCTATAACATTCCTAACTTATGTATTTCTCTATTGTATGTCTTGCCATACTCTTATTGTGTTTATACACCTTGATGTGTTCTGTAAGTAAACACACTACCCTGTCCGGGGAATACAGACTAGGGGCCGCTTGAGAGAACTGCAATAAACAGACGGACTAGGAGTTGCCTTGTTGACTTGTTTATTACTGTCGAGAGTCTGCAGATATAATTTCGTGTTATTCCTTGTGGGTCAGATTGTCAGAAAATGTACAATTGGCAGCTCTACACATTTAGTAAATTCTGCTAAATTAGGCTGAAAAACGATGAATACCGGATATATCTGAGTATATTTTGTATTATGTTTTTTTTAAAAATATCTGTTCTGCTATATTAAACTGTATTTTGAAGCTCATTTCTGTATCAAATTTGAGTTATTTGAGCGGGTTGGTGAAGGTGAATTATACATTTTCTGACGATCTGACCCTTATCAAGGCAAAGATGGGAATGGTCTGAAACCTTGATCCACGAAAGGTAATGTGCGTATTTTAACTCGAAGCAAACATTTTCTCCTGAGCCACTTATGTGGGGTAAGATATTGAGTAAAACACATCTTTCTTGTGTAGAATGATAATGTCCATCACTTCTACATTCACATTTTGTAATATAGCATACGGATCAGATCAGCAAAAAATGGACCATCGGCCGCCCTTCTTGGATTATTTGTTGAAATTGGATCTATATATAAAAAAACGGATTGTCGTGATTTGAACTATGCGTCGCTATTGGTTTTAAATTATATGTGCTCTTCTTACCTTGTAGGGCATGTACAGTTATAATCACAACTATTATATTGATTTTCTATTTTTTCTATGAGATAAAATTTGATTTGTAAGAGCCGATGCTATTCGTTACATAATGTTTTTTGCTGAATAGAAATATTTAAGTACAATTACACATTCAGTAGAACCTACTCAATTATACTTAAAAATGGTAAATACGTACTAGATATATCTGAGTATATTTTGTATTGCCTTGATTCAAACAATCTTTTTGGTTTTGTTGAATTGAATTTTGAGCCGGATTTTTGTCTTAAATAAGGGTAATTTGAGAAGATTGGTGAAGGCGAATTGTACATTTTTCGGCAATTTCACCCATACAGTCATCAACATTACTTAGCCTCTACTGTCCGCGCTAAGTGATGGAAAGACTGCATACATATTGAAGGAATCCACAATCTTCAGGCCGCCCTTCCCCCCTCTGGCACCCTTATATGGGCCAGATCGTCAGAAATTGTACAATTGGCAGCTGTACACACTTAATAAATTCTGCTGAATTAGCCTGCAATTTGTTTCAATACCAGGTAAATTCGTCTATACTTGGCATTGCATTGTTCCTAGCAATCTGTTTGTTTAGGTTGAACTGTATTTTGAACTTTATTTCCATCTGAAATGTTGGTTTTTTGAGAGGATTAATGAAGGTGAATTGTACATTTTATGAAAATCTGACCCGTATAGCTGGGATCCACGGCCGGAGTTCTTCTGATGCCCGAAGCCATTTGTATTCAGTTCACCTTTCTTTATTCCTCCAGATAATGGGCCCGAGCTTCATGGGATTTATATTTGTGAATATATAAATAAACCATCTTGCGGTCCATAAACCTATGGGTCAGATCGTCAGAAGATCTACAAATCCCCCTCAACAATCCTCTCAAAAAACAAAAATTTAAGCCGAAAGTCAGGTTCAAAATGCAGCTCAACACAAGTAAACAGATTGTTTCAATCAACCCAACACCAAATATACTCAGATATACCGAGTATTGCCCATTTTTCAGTCAATTTAGCAGAATTTACCAAATGCGGAGAGCTGCCGATTGTACATTTTCTGACGATCTGACCCATATATATATGCACGGGACTAAATCTCCTCGTGAGTATTCATGAAAGAAAATGTCTCGGTAATTATCTCCGGTGAGCACAGATCAGACATTTGGGTCAGATATTCAGGAAATGTACAATTCGCCTTCACCAATCCTCTCAAATAACCCACATTGAAGACAAAAATCCGGTTCAAAACTCAGTTCAACATAACCCAACAGATTGTTTGAATCAAGGCAATGTCAAATATCCTCAGATAGTGTTGATGATTCTTTAGTCCAATTTAGCAGAATTTACAAAATATGTTGATCTGCCAATTGTACATTTTCTGAAAATCTGACCCATATAGTGAAGGGTTCTGCGTGACCCATGACATATTTACATCCAGTATATGTACAATAAGGTATGCTTCTGTTACTGTAGTGAAAGAAGCATACTATATTGTGCCAACAGGATCTAATAAAAGTACTGTGTTGTCATTACCATTGTTCCTCCATGCACTAGTTCATAGGGGCCGAACTTCAGCAAGGAAAAGGAATATATAATATATAATGCACAATAGGTGGGTACATACACGAAGCGTACTTCATTGTGTAAAAACTTTCTAAATGGGTCAGGTCTTCAGAAAATGTACATTTAGCCTTCACCAATCCTCTCAAATAACCTATATTTAAGACGGAAATCAGGTTCAAAATACAGTTCAACATAACCAGACAGATGTATTGAATGCGTACAATGCAGAATACATTCAGATATAGCATTTATCATTTTTTCATCTAAGTTAGTAGAATTTGAGAGATGTGTAGAACTGTAGATTGTACATTTTCTGAATATATCATCTATATGCACAATCTATAAATTAATCATATTAATGACTGCAAACTAATGGCGGACAACACTTAGATGTTGGTGTCGGTGGTTCTCACTGGCTCCCCTTTATTTAGATACAATAAACAATTTTTAGAACAACTAAATTTATGGGTGGGAAGTAAAGATATAGTTTACAATTTTTAGAACAACTGAAATTATTGGTGGGAAGCAAAGATATAATTTACAATTTTTAGAACAACTGAAATCATGGGTCGGAAGTAAAGATATAATTTACCAATTTGGCCAAATTGCAGCCCAATTTTGCAAAATTTACTCAATGTGTAACGTTACAGCTACCAATTGTACAATTGCTGAAAATCTGACCCATACTAAACTGAGCGAAAGTTATGCCATATACTGACCTAATTATCTGACCTGTGCCTCCTGTCGGCCCTGTTTAGCTCTGTTTGGGAGGGGCTACAATTGTGTGAGTGTTTTGGGGTTACTGCAAATTAGTGACTGCATCGGAGGGCATCTAATTGGCAGCATTCTTGAGAAAATGATTCTGATGGAATATACACACACCTATAACTCATCTTATACACTTACACACCACTCGTTTCCACATTTCACAAACTCCCACCCACCCAACACCTGTAGAGCAATATCCTTCAAACATGTTCTTTCATGCTGTTACATGTCTTTAAATTTATCTTATTCAAAATTACTATATACTCAGTACCAAAACTAAAACCAAAAACCAAAACTTTAATTCATTCTTCCTAATTATGTTTACTCATCATAATTATATCATTATATATAATCAATCCTTTTATTAATTACAAACTAATAAAATTCTCATACCTCCACCCTGCCTCCCACTTATTCTGTGTTGTTCGTCAATGATTTACTGACAATACATCGTCGATCCCTACATTTCTATATGAAAAGTTACAATGGAGTTTTGTACAGTCTAGGCCCAAAGTTGAGAGAGTCCCTTCAAATGGAGGATCAGCCTATCGCCTGAAACTGCAAAGTGCCATTATGATTCCATTAAGACTGTAAAATGTCATTATATTCCCATTGCAATGCCGAGTCCAAGGCCAAGAAACCATTTAGCAAAGTCACTGTCATACCATTCTTATCTGATCAGAGGGTTTGGACCTGGACTGGGTAAGAGCTGTGATGAGACCTAAGGTCGAGGCTGGGTTCTCCAGTGTGTTGAGCGTAGTCAAAGTCAAAATTTATTGATCCACACATGACCAAAACAATCTTTGAGGTGATAACTCTATTGATATCTAATCTCATAATAAGTGAATTATGTACAGAGATATTGATAGGGAATTATGCACTGTATTTAAGTGATGCACAGTATTCAACTTGAGTCATTGTTCTCTGTTTATATTACATGGCATTGCATCATTCATGTATCCCCTTCTCCTCTCTACAACAGACAGTGTCCATGTTCCTGGCAGTATTTCATTACAAAGAAATGAAGTGGATACAATATTCAATTAAGCCCTGGCCATTCGTCATTCACGGATGGGGCACCTGATACATTTCCTCCCCTAGACTATTAATAGCCACGCTTCCCTTGTGAGCATGTCAAATGGTCCTTGAATCTAATAATTTGCTCAAAAGTAGCACAGAATATCCATTCATTTTGTCTTAATCATTTTAATTTTAACACTAGTGGCTATCGCATGCTGCGACAGCTTTCCCAATAATGGAGTGTCAGAGATGTCAGGCCTGAAATATTTCTACCCATCTCCTACTTTGATAAGGGATGATTCTGTTCAGGGAAACGGCTGCCAGCTGCAAAGATTATGTGTTCATTAGAAAGCAAGATGAACGAGGGAATTAAGTCTGAATAAAAGGGAAAATTACTTTTTGATATGAAAATATTGTAACTGAAAGTCACTTTTTGAGTTGAGAGTCTCCATCTATATTCTCCAACTATCAAATAGAGTCAGAGCAAAAAGGGTACCAAAAAAACCAAACAAACAACAAACACCATATCTCCCACCCACCCAACACCTGTACAACAATATTCTTTGAACATATATATTCTTTCCAGCTGTCACATTTCTTCAAATTAATCTTATACAAAATCACATATATATACTCATTATATAATCAAAACTTCATATAATCAAAACTTTAATTCATCATCACTAATAAAAGTTACTCGTTATAATTATAATCAATCATTAATTTATTAATTAAAATTACTAAAATTCTCATAACTCCAGTCTGCCTCCCACCTAATATTCTGGACCTAGTGTTCTTTAATGATTTATTGATGATACATCCCTACATTTCTACACAAAATGGCACAATGAAGGTTTGTACAGTCTAGGCCCAAAGTTGAGGGAGTCCCTTCAAATGGAGGGAAAGCCTCTCGCCTGAAACCGCAAAGTGCCATTATATTACCATTTAGAACTTAAAATGTCATTATATTCCCATTACAATGCCAAGTCCTAGCCCAGGAAACTGATGAGCGAAGTCACTGACATACCATTCTTAAATGATCTGAGGGTTTTGACCTTGACCTTGTGAGAACCGTGACAGGACCAATAAGGTTCTCCAGCATGTCAAGGGTTGGAAACTACAATACACATAGTCAAATTGGAAATTGAATGATCCACACATAACCAAAACAATCTTTGAGCTGATTACTTAATTGATATTTAATCTTATAATAATCCCTCTTCAGCAAGTGATTTATGTACAGAGAGACTGATAGGGGGAATTATGCCCAGTATTTAACTTGAGTCATTGTTCTTACATGGCATTGCATCATTCATGTATCCCCTTCTCCTCTCTACAACAGACAGTGTTCATGTTTCTGGCAGTATTTCATTACAAAGAAATGAAGTGGATACAATATTCAATTAAGCCCTGGCCATTCGTCATTCACGGATGGGGCACCTGATACATTTCCTCCCCTAGACTATTAATAGCCACGCTTCCCTTGTGAGCATGTCAAATGGTCCTTGAATCCAATAATTTGCTCAAAAGTAGCCCAGAATATCCATTCATTTTGTCTTTATCATTTTAATTTTAACATCTAGTGGCTATCGCATGCTGCGACAGCTTTCTCATTAATGACGTGTCAGAGATGTCGGGCCTGAAATATTTCTAACCATCTCCTACTTTGATAAGCGATGATTCTGTTCAGGGAAACAGCCGCCAGCTGCAAAGATAATGTGTTCATTAGAAAGCAAGATGAATGAGGGAATTAAGTCTGAATAAAAGGGAAAATTACTTTTTGATGTGAAAATATTGCAACTGAAAGTCACTTTTTGAGTTGAGAGTCTCCATATATTTTCCAACTTTTGAATAGAGTCAGAGTAAAAAGGGTGCCACAAACAAGGTGATAAAAAGTGTCAATCTTCATGTAGAACAAAATGAAGGTAAATTCAATTTGGAAGATATATATGAAATTTCCAAGGAATAGTTTCTTGTGAACACTTAAGAGTGATCGACGATCCGTCTAGAGTCATCCCTAGATGAAACTGATTAGTCTAGGCCAAGAAGAGAGTCCAATGAGATGGGAAGCTTGAGACCTGCAATTCAACTTAACCATTTTTATGTCATCCCGGAAATGGATTTCCATTACACATGTCTGAGCCATGGGGAATGGTATGCTCCTACAACGTGGAAATAGATTTAAGATAGTCTGTCCAGCTCAGGGTAATTCTTCCTTGGAAAGTTTTGTGTACATCATCTAAATTGAATCTACCTTCATTTTGTTGTACATTAAGAGTACATACATACTTCTAGAATATGTCATTAGTTGGCGGTCA
The DNA here is from genome assembly GCA_942159475.1 of Sthenelais limicola. Taxonomy (NCBI): domain Eukaryota; kingdom Metazoa; phylum Annelida; class Polychaeta; order Phyllodocida; family Sigalionidae; genus Sthenelais; species Sthenelais limicola. The sequence goes on along the minus strand of OW804097.1, from coordinate 37,825,196 downwards.
TTTCTCAATCTCTAATACTCTGCCTTTTGATGTTGCTACCTATCTGACATAGATGTATAATTCCAGTTATTTCCATCCAATTTTTGCGGGGAAGCATGTCTAAAACTACTTTCCAATACTTCCCATGCCAACCAAGGTGCTGCCATACCAAGGGGACCTTTGCATCATGACTTGAAGTAAATGGCCTATTATGAGGTCTAAGCCCACCAACTAATAGATAATTTGACATCTATCCTTTGACTCTTCCTTTCTGCTGTAATATTCTCCCCCAAACTGATTGCTCCCAGTTGTTGACTAGTGACACAAATGTATGAATCTATCAGTGTAGAAAGGTGGAGACGTAGGCTTTGGAATTCCTTCCAAGGCCATTTAAAATAACTTATAAACAGTTAAAATGGCCTTCAGAAAATTGCTAATGTTTGTAGAAGTAGGAGTATATAAGAAGTAGCCTTGAGGAAGGCATAAGGATGCAAGAACATAAAGAGTTGTTAGGAAAATGCTGTGGCAGGCTGACTTATGTTATAGATGACTCCTAAACCAGACTCAAAGCCACTAACTAACCCGTTCTTAAGCAAGGAATACATGAAACTGCCTAGACACTTTGTTTTATATATGAGACACTGGTTGAAAACTCAATCTGGCTCAAAGCGCTCGAGCAACAAGACAATGCTCGTATCTTTCTATCTAAGAATAGTTCCGGAGAGGAGAGGCATGGCCTACAAAACAATTTGTGTTGTAAAGTTATTACCCATCTATCTCCTTATTGAACCAAGTTTCAGCGGAGCCCCAACAACTCTTTTTATTTAATTTTCCTATCTACTACAGTATCCAGTTTCAAAATTATTATGTGGGAAGCCTGTTTAAAAGGCTTAGTCATCACTGTTCAAAATTGCAAATTACTCCACTATTTATTACTATAAAAAGTATAAACAGTAAACTAGATAGGAACTAAAAGAACAGGAATCACTAGCATGAAATGAGAGTCCTTAAAGATTACATTATAATCTTCAAATCAAGTTACAAACTGATTAAACATTTTCATTTATGCAAGTAATATTGGGATGTAAAAGGTAAAAGTTGTATTTTGGTCTCTTACAAAATATTAAGAAACAAACGTTTCTTTATTACTTGTTAAATGCATTATCATTATGTTGCATGTCATGAATGCTGATGTTAAAGTTATACAGTCTAGGTCCAAAGTTGAGAGAGTCCCTTCAAACGAAGGGAGAGCCTCTCGCCTCAAACTGCAAAGTGCCATTATAATTTCATCAAGACCGCAAAATGTCCTTATATTCCCATTAGAACGCCAAGTCCTAGGTTAGGGAAACCGATTAGCGAAGTAAGGGTCTAATCAGTGACATACCATTCTTATCTGATCTGGGGGTTTGGACCTAGAGTGTTTAGGATATTGGGATCTATTTGAACAATTTTCACTTGCTAATCCTTTAAAATCTTATATTCATTAAATCAAAATTGCCCACTCAATTTCATGAAGTCATTTTCGCATGCAGGGTATCTGCATATTGCGTGTCAGTCAGAACATTCCTGGACAGGGTTAATGGTTATCGATGTCACAAAGAGATCTGTCATTCTGACAATTAAGCAAGTAAACCTACCTGTCTATGAATTTATTGATTTGTTTAAAGAAAAAAAATTGAAATTCGTCCTCCGTTCATATATTATGTAATGTGTCACAGGCAAATGAGTCACAAGTCGCAAAATTGATATTCTTCAAAATTATTTATTTACAAGTTCTCTTTGTTCAAATGTTGTCATATTTGGTGTATCTAGCTCTTTCAGTCCTATAGATACATGTCTTGAATTTCAAGACTGTGTATCAAAAATATCCATGCATTTCTACAGTCATCCTATCGAGTACAATTAGGTACTATACGGAACATATAGTACTAGTAAATGACCACCCAGAAATATTGCAAACTTTGATTTTCAAAAATAGAAAATATCAAACTTAAAAATTAATATAGAAATACTTATTAGATATCCTACTTAAAATATAGAAATACTTATTAGATATCCTACTATTTACTATCATTAGAATCGGCTTGATCTCATCATTTCAAATATAATATCTCAAAATCCATGTTTTGCGACTTGTGACTCATCTTCCTAAAAACACATCACATGTAGGGTCTAGATCTACCCTTCTTTATATGTGATGTGTAATAGAAAAATAAGTCATGAGTCGAAAAGTTGATATTTTTCAAAGTGATTTATTCACAAATTCTCTTTGTTCAAATGTTATCATGTTTGGGGTATCTACCTCTTTCTGTCCTATAAATACATGCCTTGAATTTCAAGACTGATTATCAAAGATATCCATGTATTTCAAAGGTCATCCTATCGAGTACAATTAGTTACCTAAATCTAGTAATTGTCCACCCAGAAATATCGCACACTTTGCAATTTATACGATAACTTGGATGTCCCATTAATAGTGAACATTAGAGCTATATCGATGTGCTAATGTGATAAACATATATTGAGCAATATATCAAAGCCACTGTGTACATATAGCCACAAGTATTCATCGATAATTACACTCGCTCCAGCCACATTGTAGATAACATTCTGATAACGCAATGTTAAATTGTGTTTAGGTATGCGATAAGATCGTGATCATGGTGGATTTTAAATATTATGACATGGACTGTGACTGTATAAAGTGCAGTCTAGCAAGATACACATGAAACGTAATGGATTTCTTTTGTAGTTTGACGGTTCTGAATATTGCGCTACTATTCAAAAGGTCCATAACAGCCTATTCATATTCAACAAATCCCATAATCAGCCATTGGCAAATTTCCCCTCGGCATGCGTGCATTTCTAAGCATACAGCCATAGCATGAAATCATGCTATCAAAGCACCTTGCATGGTCATGCATATTTAAGAGCTGCAGTTGCCCCTCAAAACATACGATTATTATTTCAAACTGCAATAAATAGAGGCTACAGGTCTAATCTGTAGGGACTGAATTGAAATTATCCAATGCTCACATACCGGTGTGCCAAGCATCTAAATTGCATGATATATAAGTGTATTATTCAAGATTGCATTATCCTCACAAACATCCTTTTTGTTAAAAAGTCTAGTTCCTAAACAGCGTCCCTCCCATGTATGTTTTCGTTTCTTATATCGGTTCCATTTCTTTTATTCTAAATTTGTGTGGTTTTTGCTACAAGGCTTAATAAAAGTCCATATTTATATTTCGGGGACCCGCTGGACCGCTTTCCTAAGATTTCTTCATTGATTATCATGGCTGTTTTGCTCGGCCGTAACATAAGAGTATAACAGTATTGTGCATTTAAACTTAATACAAATTGAATATATTATATATACCACTGAAGAAGGAGACAACCCATCTCTGAAACATGCATGGTCGTGAATGAATAAGCAACAACAAAAAAACTTTATCTCTCAGTGTCTTATTGGGTATTGTGTCAATCTTATACCATCCTATATTATTTAGTACTTAAACCACGGTCAGTCTAATGACATCGTGTTGCTGCCTGAAATATAGCACGAGGTACGAGTGCTATATTTCAAAGGCAGCAACACGATGTCATTAGACTGACCGTGGTGTAAGTACTTTATAGCACGTAAGGTCGTCAGATTTCTGATTGAACGGTCATCAATCGGCAAACACACCATCCCTCTCTCTACTTGGATATTCTTCCCTCATTCCCTCAAAGACAGTTGGGGGCTTTGTGTGACATCATCTTTGAGAAGGCCCCCATCATGCCCAGGCTCTGGAGGAGGGCTTATATCATCCTTTATCAGTGATATGATATGATATGATAAATCTTTTATTTGTCGTGAATAGGTAACAGTTACATTGAAAACGACAAATTGGTCCACAGACTTCTGGGATGGTCCCAGTTCTTCCAGTCGTTCCCTTGTTTTTAGAAGATAAACTAAGGTACTAAAGAGGCTAGTGTTTTTAAACCATCAATTCGGGACTAAACAATATAAGCCCTATGTTAATTAATTAATTACATAATTAACTGCTAGTGGATAAGCATTTCCTATTAGTATGACTACAACGTTTGCTATGCAGTACAGTACAGTACGATTAAATACATAGTATGGCAAGGTTAAAGGTAATAATAATTACATTAACAAAATATAATATAGTAAAACATATAGATATAGATATGTTGGTTTACATGGTTTCGTTTTTCTCTTTTTCCTTTTTATCTTTCTGTACAGAGACACTTTTAAGTCGGTTTTTGGTCATGGCTCGTCAGATATACTTCTGTTAAGCCTTACATTATAGGTGCATGTATTCTTTCTACTGAATACAAACGTCAGTTGTTAAAAACATAGTAGCTTAATTAGATTTACTTCTAATCAAACTTTACATTATGGGTATCAATTATCAGATACAGATTTAAGTCATTTGTAAAATGTAACATGAATGTGAAATTCTAACTGACTTGGTATCTTGACTGAGAAGGTTTTGAAGTTCCCACTAGTTTGTCCACGTTCTGGGTTATATCATTGCATTGGCCGATACCATCGCATCATTTACCCTACTATTGCATTCCTTTCCCTCCATCTCCCTGACTCTCTTTCACCTCTCTCTCTCCCGTGTGCTCTCTTTTAGTTTCAAGAGTGGTATATTTTCCTCCCAATCATGCTCTATCATTTTTGGCGTGCAGGTAATAAATGATTGTTGTGGGTTTCTGCCGTCTTAAATGACAGTTGCTTTGATGACAGCAGAGGCCCTCCATGGGGTGTATGAAGTGCCGACTTAATATACCCAAGAAAGGGTGCATATATCCGATCTAAGGCATTGCCGTTTATGACTGTTTAATTAGAATCGGACGACCTGAGTGCTATAAATGTAAACATATAACAGGACCAGACTATTGATGACTTCAGCCCTATAAGACATAATACGAGATATATAAGACAATATATAAGACAATATATAAGACAATATATAAGACAATATATAAGACATATAAGACATGATATGAGACTTGTAAGACATAAGACATAGTATGAGATATATAAGACATAATATGAGGCATATAAGGCAAAATATGAGACATAAAAGACATAATATGAGATATATAAGACAAAATATGAGACATATATAACATAACATGAGATACATAAGACATAAAATGAGACATATAAGACATGCTATGAGACATATAAGACATAGTATGAGACATAAAATACATAATATGAGACATATGAGACGTATAAGACATGATATGAGATATATATATAACATAACATGAGATACATAGACATAATATGAGATATATAAGACATTATATGAAACATACAAGACAAAAAATGAAACATAAAATACATGATATGAGACATGAAAAAGACATACTATGAAACATATGAGACATGATATGAGACATAATATGAGACATAAAAGACATGATATAATGAGTAAATCTGGTAATATTTTGTTTGCGATAATATTGGAAAATACAGCTTTAAATTTATGCAATATTAAGCAGGAAGAAAACTTCTCAGATCGCTTACCACGAATAGGCCACAATGATTAGAGCGATGTGAAATATTTTATTCTGAGTCAGGCAATAGAGCAATCAGCCTTTCATCATTGTGTCCTGGTGTAGAGTCCAGAGACACGAAGTTCACGTAAAAATGGACCGCTCCATCATCTTCCACAGCTTTCTGACGTAACAAAGCAACTAGCCCAACATGCTAAGTCTCTCTCACAGTCATGCTATATATGGGTCAGATTTTTCAGAAAATGTACAATTCACTTTCACCAATCATCTCAAATAACCCAAATCTCAGACGAGAATAAAGTTTAAAATACAATTCAACCTAACCAAACAGATTGCTAGAATCAATGTAATGCAGAATATACTCGAATTTACCTAGTATTGAACAAATTGCAGCCTAATTTAGCAGAATTTACTAAATGTGTCCAGCTGCCAATTGTACATTTTCTGAAAATCTGACCCATATGTTTGATTGAAGGGGTGCCATAGAATAACACACCGTTCATCTCTGTAGGCTGAAGTTGGGTTATCATTTGCACTTAACTCTTAAGTACATCAATTTACAGCACTGAAGGGAATAGGCGGTGCGAGGCAATAGTTGTTCCTTGTGTAAGTGATATTCCTGGTGGAATTGTTTGTACTAATGGCTATGTGGGTCAGACTTTCAGAAAATGTACAATTGTCTGCTGTATACATTAAGTAAATTCTGCTACATTAAGCTGAAACATGGTCGATACTAGGTAAATTCGAAAATATTTGGCATTTCCTTGATTTGGTTAATTGGTTGATTTGGTCTGTTTGGTTAGGTTGAACTGTATTTTGAACTGTATTTTTACCTGAAATTTCTGACCCATATATGTGATGTGTTCCCGAGAAATGAGTCACAAGTCACAAAAAAGTCACAAGTCACAAGTCACAAAAAAAATGATTTTGAGACATCAACATATTTGAAAAGATGAGATCAAGCCGATTCCAATGAGAGTGAACAGTTGACATCAAATAAGTATTTCTATATTTTAAGTTTGATGTTTTTATTTTTGAAAACAAATGTTTGCAATATTCGTGTGGAGTAAAGTAAAGTAACTAAATCTACTCCATATGAAGGCCTTCAAAACGCAAGGATATATTTAATACAATGTCCTTTAATTTGGTGCATGGATTCATATGACTCCCAAAACCCCACAGAATAAAGAACATTCCAATAAAGAATCGTGGAGATAGACCACTTTGAACATTATCAGGAAGTATATAATGGGCCAGGTTATCAGAAAATGTATAACTCACCTTTACCAATCCTCTCAACCAATCCAAATTTAAGACAGCAATGAGCTTCAAAATACAGGTTAACATAGCGAAACCGATATCTTAAAACAACGCAACGCTAAATATACTCAGATATGCCTGGTATTCATCATTTTACAGTCTACTTTAGCAGGATTTCCTATATGTGTAGAGATGCTAATTGTACATTTTCTGACAATCTGACCCATATATGTGATATTGTGAAGGCTATGCTACCACTACCATGTAGAGCGCCTCATTATCTCGTATGCCTCGACCCAATTGTAAAGCTATGACTGTTAGGCGAAAAGGGGGTTTAGATCTTTCCTTGACGCAATTTACTTCTTTAAAGGTAAATACCAGTGTTTAATAAAAAAAAAATGAATGAATCATGGAATTTTCTTTAAACTTTGTCTAAGAAAGAACATGGTTGGAGGGACCCAAAACGCCCAACAAAACCATATGTCACACAAAATAATATGGTAACATCCAGTTTTTTTTGCATTTTGTATTCCCCCAACCATGTTCTTTCTTAAGACAAAATTTGAACAACATATATTGACTTCTATTGCTTCATGCATTAGTTCCTTGAATTCCCGCCTGCTGCAGTGCTGACAACGCTGGTATTTACCTTTGAATGGGTATGGGCAACTATTCTATGTAAAACACCATAACGTTTTGTATAACAGATCAAACTTGCATGCAAAACTGAAATTGCAGACAACTGGTAGAAAAAAACTAAAATCTCTCATACTAACAAGTGTTGAACATTAAGGTTTTTTCAAGAAGATGTGATGTGTTATAGGAAAATGAGTTATAAGTCGCAAAAAAATGATTTTGAGATATCATCATATTTGAAAAGAGGAGATCAAGCCGATTCCAATGGTGGTAAACATGAAGGGCATCTAAAACAACTTTTATATTTTATGTTTGATATGTTTATGTTTGAAAAAAAAGGTTTGCAATATTTGCAATTACAGTGGAACCTCTCTATTAAGACCACCCTTGGGACTGAATGATTATTGGTCTCATGGCGAGGTGGACTCTTTAGAGGGTTATAAATCTAATATGAAGGAATAATTCGGGACTGGCAAAACTGGTCTTAATAGAGGGGTGGTCTCTAATATGAAGTGGTTTTTATGTGAGGTTCCACTGTATCAGTAAAGTAACTAAATATACTCTATTGGATGACCTTCAAAATGCAAGGATATATTTAATACAATGTCCTGAAATTGGATACATAGATTCATGTGACTAGAAACACTAAACCCTACAAAATTTAAAACGTTTCAATAAGAGACTTTGTGAATAAATCACTACTATCATTTATTCGACTTGTGACTCATTTCACCATGACACATCACACATATGAAATGCATATGGAAAGTCATGTCCCACATGAAAGTGGAGGAAATGCAATGTCAATGGTATATACTTAAAACAGATATATATGAAAAGAAAAGAAAAGAAAAGAAAAGAAAAGGACAATGAAAATGAGTAATGAAAAAGAGTATGTTAAATTAAATATATTGCAAATGCTATATTAAAACTTGTACTTATCACAAGCCTTTTCAAATTCAATTTCAAATTCAAGCGAATAAGATAATTCAAGCGAATAAAAAATGACAAATAATAAGACAATAATGAGACGAATTGTTAGTTAACATGTATTACTTAATTATGTAGCATCCACAATCTTTCTATAATTATCTAAATTGTAAACACCTGCCTGCTTGTTGGTTCAATTTACATTTACAGAATTACCGGAACAAAGCCTCACTAACATAGTAGACCTACAATGTGAACCCGTTTCAAACATCTGTTTAAAGGGAATGAGTATAAACTTGGCTTGTGAATGCTTGCAATTGGGATAAATGGAGCAGTAATTGGTGTTTTCATTTGCAAGGCCTTTAGATCAATCCGTATCAGTTTACGGGTCAGATCGTCAGAAAATCTACAAGTCACCTTCACCAATCCTCTCAAATAACCCACATTCAAGACAGAAATAAATTTCGGAATACAGTTTAACATAGCAGGACAGATATATTAAACCAACACAAAACCAATTGTACTCGGATAAAACCGGTATTCATCCTTTTTCATCCTAATTTAGGAGGATTTACTAGATGTATAGAGCTGCCGATTGTACACTTTCTCACGATCTGACCCTTACATCCTACCAAACCCCTCTTTCCTCGAGGCCAGTGAAGTGCCTTCTGAAATCGATACCTCGCCTGAGTCTTGACATTCAGTCCACGAATGGTGTATTTTCAACCATCAACACGGGGTCCATGAGAAATTGTGACCATTCTCTCCTCCTTTATTGCCCAAATGCACTTACCTCAAGGCGATGTGGGAATATTGGACTCAGAGCAAGCTAGACTCTACAGGAAAGGGTTTGTGAACAACATTTGTATCCTATTTCAAGGCCTTTATATGGAATTTACATCTATATTATTCATGGATGGTTCTTCTGAAAAGTCAGGAAATGACCAGTCACACTGCTTTTACTTGACAATTTGTTCCTATCAAAGATGTTCTTACTTTTATAAATGTTTCCATGAAGGCGCTTCAGGCAATGGGGGCTTGTTTCTTGTTGCTTAACTTCTATAGTCCGTCCGAAAAATAGTTGGCACAAGATTCCTTTGTTCCTTTAAGAAGAGAGAACGGTGTGCAACTTCAAACCTTTTCCTCCTGAATCGCCGATTGTGTTCGACCATGGCGAAATATGCAGCTGAATTGTAGAGCGTTGTCTATGTTCCATGTGCAGCAGCTGTCTTTCCCCTTCCAAGGAAGGAAGAGCTGGTTATACTGACCCTGTTTTGCCATGGTTGATTGCAAAGAGCGGCTGGCAGGGCAAAGGGTTGACAGGAACTTGTCATAAATAGAAGTAAAAAATCTCCCACTTTTCCCTCTTCTTAAAGGACCTAAGGAATGCTGTGTTAACTATTTATTGGACAGAGTATATCTCAAGACTTTCTCCAGGATGCAGACAGACCTTATTGATTATTCCTTGCTATAAGAATGCCATTAAGGTGGTTTTTGTGTAAACCAAGGACGATCTTGAATTAACAAGACAAAAACACATCCACGAGTTTGATGCATCAGAATCATGGAATAATAATAAAAGCTTGTCGAAAAAAATACGGATAAAATATATGCGTGCTTGCATCACTGTGTCCTAAACATTGGTTTTCATTGTGGGTGAAAGTACCATAAAATGTACAATTCGATATATCTAGCATTTACCATTTTTCAGTCTAATTTAGCAGGTTCTACTGAATATGTAGGGCGGCCTTTTGAATGTTTTACGAAGATATGACCCTAGTAGGCTAGAGTCTAATTTTTATTTTTTTTAATCATTATTATTCAGGTTAACGAGCAGTAACATCAACTGTAAAGCGATTATGTGTTAAATCATGGCTCCCCATTTCACTCTAAGGTGGTATACCATTGGGCCCTGAGCCGGAGAGAAAAAAGGAACTAGGATTTCTAAGTTATACATTACAATTCAATTTGTTTTTGGTCCCTTAACTTGGACAAACGAAACAGATAGATACCATTACCCCTTCCTTAGATTCGACATCCATCCTATAGTACTGCGGATATGGGTCAGATCTTCAGAAAATGTACAATCGGCAGATCTACGCGTTTATTCTGCTAAATTAGACTGTAAAATTGGCAATACTAGGTATATCTGGGTATATTTGACATTGCCTTGATTAAAAGAATATGTTTGGTTATGTTGGACTGAATTTTGAACCTGATTTTTGTCTTAAATTTGGGTTAGTTGAGATGAATGGTGAAGATGAATTGTACATTCTCTGGCGATTTCATCCTTATAATGAAAAAAAGACATGTCATTTAAGGCTATAGAATAACCTTGAACTGCACTCCCCGCGGTCAGACAGTTCATTAAAAAGTCTTTGTAAGCTGCAATGGATTTAGGCAATGAGAACCAAGGCAGTTTGTCAGTATTGTCCTCACACGCTGACATTTCCCTGACAAAGGTTACATGAATCTGTCATTTAGACGATATGGGTCATATTTTCAGAAAATGTACAATTGGCAGCTCTACATTCTGCTAATTCTGCTAAATTAGGCTGAAAAATGATAAATACGGAGTATTTATGTGTATATTTGGCATTGCATTGATTTAAAGTATCAGTTCTGTTAAACTGTATTTTGAAGCTTATTTCTGTCTTAAATGTGGGTTATTTGAGAGGATTGGTGAAGGCGAATTGTACATTTTCTGAAAATCTGACCCCGATACTCCAACGAGAATAACCCATATGGAACCAGGTCTTGGTGCGTATATTATTCAACATGCCACAACTAATACACAAACATAAGTAACCGCCCCCCCCCCCTCTCCCCCCCCCCCTCACCACCACCCCATGACAGCAGCTTGGCAGAAAATGGATAACACCGCAGCCGAACATGAACAGAAAAATGGTCACAAATGATCACAGAACTTCTAGACAGATGTCCATTTATTCAGGGGTTTATCTTTAATGCAGATGCTATTAATCCAAGGGTGATTCTGATGTATGCTTATTTTCCCCCATCTCCTGGATATAATGGGTTCTAGCGAGTCGCTCGCGAGTAGCTCTAATAATGTGTATTGTGGCCATCAGCACATCCATCAGTGTTACTTCCGACAGCGTCGTCCCACTAATGTACGAGTTGTGCTAAAGGTTTTTTTTCCCTGTCCCATACTGTTGCTCAACGATACAGAGTCTTTTTGTGTAGCTCTACAGGTGGGAAAGTGATTGAGGAGACAGGAAAAGGCAGAGAGGTGTTAGGGAGACGGGAAACCGCCGGACTTGAAGGCAAGAGTCACAAACTTTAATCCTATATGAGTCAGATTTTCAGAAAATGTACAATTGGCAGCTCTACAGATTTAGGAAATCCTGCTAAATTAGGCTGAAAAATGGTCAATAATATGTATATTGGAGTATATTTGATATTGCCTTCATTCAAACTATCAGTTTGGTTATGTTGAACTGAATTTTGAACGTAATTTTTGTCTTAAATTTGGGTTATTTGAGAAATTTGGTGGAGGCCAATTGTACAATTTCTGAAAATCTGACCCATATATTCGGCGAGGAATCGTGCCAACTATTCTGAGCCAATCTGCTGTTAGGCCGTCCTCGTGAATAAGAATAGAAAAGAGATCATCTTCATTCTTCTTTTTTGAGCACCAAACTAACCTGGTGTTTTATCAGAAGAAAATAAGTTACTAATCGCATTAATTAAGTTCTTCATATTAACTCACGTATACTGACTTCCTCATATCCTACAACACATTCCAAATAAGGAACGTACATACTAACAGTCCTGTAGCAAAGAAAATGGACGAAATCCTCCAAAATGTTGGTCAAATGACCTTTAGATGGGTTGGAAACAAATGAAACAAAGAATAGAAAATATTCAAATTTTGACCGACGTTATTTTTTTTTTCGATTTCTGTTCATACATACAATATTACATGACATCATACATATTGAATAACAATAATCTGGAATCGGGCTTTTATAATCATCTGCAATCAAATCTTCCAGACCGCCCAAACAAATAAAATGAGGTATAACAGTTTGTAATGCTTATTACAATAATTAATGATCTTATCATTAAAGTTCGTGTTTTTTATTCTTGCCATACTTGTTGTTTGTTGCCTTGTGTTTTGAAGTCTTGACTTGTGTTGATGGTTTTCATTCATTTCAATATGATTGTTTTTTCAATGTCAGTCTTTATTACTGAGGCTTTAATCTACTTTGTGAGTTCCATTTCAAGGATTATTATCACTATCATTAACGCAGATTTTAAATTTATCTTCATAAAAGACATAAATATGTTATTCTTGCTGGATAAGCTATAATGCAACCATTTGTGGTTCGATTAATGACAGGGATTTTCATCAATACTCTAAGAACAATTGTATTCGTTGAAACATTAATTGGGTTAGCTAAATATGTCAAAAGGTGTTGATATTAATTATGATGATATTAATCAGGCAACATGCGTTAAAGTTTTGATGTAGACACTGCATAACTTCTCAGGCAAGAGAGGAAGGCTGCTGAATTATTATTTGTAGGTCTTCCAGTCAGCCCTTGAACTGAAAAGAAAATAAACTTTGACATAAAGTGTTTCAGCCCTTCTGATGATGATGATTTCTTGGTTAATAAAGTTACTAGTGTTCAGAAGTTCATAGCATTCTTTTTTGGTTGATGACACATTGGCACAATAGGGGAGGTACATAGCCGCCATTTTGAATCTTGATTCGTATGGAATTGTGGGACTAATGGTACAGTCTACAACCTATAGAAAACATGCCATGTTCAGCATGGTGTATTTATTAATGTTCTAATGTCAATATCTATGTGTTATACATGTTTCCATAGAACAAACCTTCATTGTTCCCATCATGCATTTGGTTTTCATACATCATTTATACAAGCTCTGATATTGGTGAAAATATTCTTGCAATTTTCAATAAAATATTGCCAAATATTTGTATGTCAGATTTCATCAGAATCCATCCCAACATGCACTGCAGTAGACATGCGCAGTGGCACATGCAACTCCCCTATTAGGTATTAAATATTACACATTCCGGCTGTAATCCTTTTTAGGTTCACAAATTGCAATTAAGGTTTCAACAATCATCGATGTAGAGTTGCCTTTTCTGTACTGGTGGATATGTGTTATATCATATTACGCAATATTACACAATGATTGCATAACAATGATTAACCACATTATTATTAATATTCCGAATCATCATTGACACTAATGATTATTACTTATTAAATTAATTAGTCGCAGTACTATGCAAGTCCAGCAAGAGGATCAGGTAACATCAGAGTTTTTATAGAAATGTATCAGCCTATCACCAACAACCACGACCATTCTACAATTCGTGTGTATCATTTGGATAATAGAATAAGTCAGTCGTATCTCGAGATTCAAAGCCTCCGGTCTCTATTTATTTCTCCTTCTACAATAGTTCGACAATACTCTAATATATATATATTCAAGTTATATACCAAGTTATAACATATGACATTATGTGTGTGCCTCTTCCTGTACTGGTAGAGTGACTGCGAATATTGCATAGCTTTTCATAACATCGAAAATAAAACAACAGATATCATTCCTCTGCAAATTCCTTAATTAACTAACAACTAAATGGCCCCCGTCTAAAACGGGTAGTACTTCTCAGCATGTAGTTTCTATTCAATCCCTCCATCGCTATTCAATTCATCCATCTTTTTCACTCCCACCTTTATAATTCTCCTCCCCACTCTACTCGTCTCCCCTTCCCCCTCCCTTCCGCTTCATCCCCCTCATTGACATCAGCCCGGTAAAGCCCAGCTGCCGTAAGTGGGGCGAAGCATGTGCAAACTTCCAAATGGAATAGCATTGAAATAGCTTCAAAATAATTTCCTTGATTTTTTTGGAGGGGGAAATCAATAGGTAGCCTCACTTGAGATCTGTGTAAACCATCTCGAATGTTAGTTGGTACATTTAGCCAGTAAAAAGCTTTTTATATCTTTGTGACGAGCCTTAATGTCGTAAATCCACAATAATAGTGTGGCTGTATATGTCGTGGTAGTAACAGTGACATCAAAGTTGTACATATCCCTTCCCCTTCCCCAGAGTTATACTGTTGTATCGGCCTTAGCAATCATAGGTCTTACCGGCCTATTTTCGTACCCCCTCCCCCCAATTCCCTTCAAACGATTTGTCTAAGGACTATTGAAAGCGAATTGTACTTTTCTGGCGATTTCACCCAATTGCTGGAAGCAAGCATATTACCTTAACATATTCTAAAATCAGAGCATTAGAACTTCGGCTGTGGTTAGCAGTTCAGTCATAGGAAAGGTGATCAGGATTTGCTTCCTAGTCATAAACTTCGATGAGTAACAAGGAAATGAGTCACAAGTCATAAAAGTAGGATTTTGAAGTATCATTATATTTGGAAAGATGAGATCAAGCTGATCCCAATGGTAGTAAAAATTAAGGACATCTGGGAAGTGTTTCTATATTTTATGTTTGATATTTATATGTTTGTAAAAAAGTTTGCAATATTTCTGGGTGTGCAATTACCAGTAAAGGAACTAAATATGCTCCACATTGACCTTTTAAACATAAGGATATATTCAATCCACAGTCTTTAATTTTGAGTCATTTGTGATGTGTTTCAGGAAAATGAGTCACAAGTCGCAAAATTGATATTTTTCATAGTGTTTTTTTCGCAGGATCACTTCATTGAAATGGTCTGATTTTTAGAGGGTTAAGCAATTGTAGTCATATAAACCCATGTAACAAATTTCAGGACATTGTATTGAATAATATATCTCTAGTTTTGAAGGCCTTCGTATGGAATATATTTAGTTAATTTACTGGTAATTACCAATCCAGAAACATTGCAAACTTATTTTTCAAACATTGAAATATCGAACTAAAAATATAGAGATACCTATTAGGTGTCCTAGTGTTTACATTCATTGGAATCGCCTTGATATCCTCTTTTCAAATATGGTGATATCTCAACATCCATATTTTGTGACTTATGACTCATTTTCCTAAAACGGATCACATTTATCCTACTAGCAGCACTATAAACCCTCCAAGAAGAAAAGGTTTCTAACAAAGAAAACGTATGAATAAATCACTTTGAAAAAACAAACGTTTTATTCAGGTTTAAACAGACAGTTGCACTCTCACAAAAATATAGTTATAATTGTGATTTTTGTTATGCCCTGACTTAGTGGAACAATTCTTGATAAGCTGAGAAGATACTATTTCGTATTCAGTCAGATTATATTAAAGGTATTTAAATTATTAAAATATATAGAGAAATGATGAAAGAAAATTATTAAAAAATGATGAAGATGATGTGTGAAGGTACCTGTCTAGTGATTATACATATATGTCTATTACCGATGTATATCACGTTGAGTGTTACCTGCTGCTAGACATATTCTGCTTGGCAAGCAATGTCAGCGATTATATTGGTCCGTAAGATTAAACAACAATACCAGCTTACTACCTTTGATAAGTGATAGCTACCTGGAGCCGCAAGATGCATTTGCATGCAAATCTCCATTCCAGTAACTTTTGATCAAATGTGCTTCGGGGAGATGAAAATTCGCAGAAAGGAATTTGTGTGAAAGGCGAATGTTGTTCGGCGCGACATTGCTTGGTTGACATTTCATCATCATAAATTATTGATAGCAAAGTCGAATTTGTCCATATTGACATTAAGATAGTGTGGAATATTATTAAAGAGACAGGGGAAATGGAAAAGGCCTACACTATTCTTATGGCATCCCACGTTTTATGACTTTTGTTCTGGATTATTGTATGACCGAAAGAATAAAATGCATTTGTAATGTGTTTCAGGAAAATGTGTCTATAGTCGCAAAATTGAAATTGTTCATATTCACAGGATCTCTTTGTTGAAATATTTCTATTGTTGGGGTATTTAGTCCTTGAGGTCCTATAAATCCAGGTACTATATTTCAAGATGTCACATATCTATGCGTTTCTAAGGTCATCCAATAAATTATATTTGGCTACACTACTAGTAATTGTCCACCCAAAAAATAAAAATATCAAACTTAAAATATAGAAATACTTATTAAATGTCTTGCTGTTTACAATCATTGGGATCCGCTTGATCTCATCTTTTCAAATATGACGATATCTAAAAAAATATTTTTTGTGACTTGTGACTCGTTTTCCTAAAACACATCACATTTGAAGTTTTCTGACACTTCTTTCACACTTTTTGTTGCTATTGTGACGAGGAATAATAGGGGAGTTGCATGTGTCACTGCGCATGTCTGGTACAGTGCATCATGGGATGGATTTTGATGAAATCTGACATACGAATATTTGGCAACATTTTTATTAAAAAATTGCAAGAATGTTTTCACGAATATCACAAATTTTATAAATTTTCTATGAAAACCAAATGCATGATGGGAAGATGGAGACTTGTGTTACGGAAGCATCTATAACACATGGCTATTGACATTAGATCATTAATAGGTATTACATGCTGAATATGGCATGTTTTCTGTAGATTGTATACTGTACCATTAGTCCCATAATCCCATGCGAATTAGGATTCAAAATGGCGGCTATGGAACTCCCCTATTCCAGAGCAACAGAGAATAAGTAGCAGATGTACACTTAAAAACGTTTCCTCCCTCAAAGAATATTTGTTCATGTAGTAGAAATTCAAGCACCCCATACTAAGCCATGGCGGGAGGAAGGATATATTTTTTTTACTGTAGTGTAGTGGATATGAGGTTCAACACAAGTCTAGTATGGCTTGTTGTTTTAACTGTTATATAACCGGGTTGGCCTTCAAAGTCGAGGTTGTAGCTGTGCTTGCTCAACCTTTCAAGCTTTTTGGATGTGTTCTGATTTTACCATGAAGGAAATGTCAGCTTTACCCTATTTACAGGTTACCTATCAACTAATTGTCTTTACCAGAATATGTACTTAGGCCGTGGGCCGTGCCCCTCTATCATGCACTTTTGTGACCCGCTACCATAAGTTTACATGAAAATGATTGATTCTAGACCGCATTGACCTGGAGAATCCGAATCTGCTTGTTGTCAGTTTCAAATATTGTCTAATTTCGCATTTATTAGTAAAAATTGGGAAAAAAATGAAAAAAAATGAAAAAAGCTGTATGTTTTAATTTGAGGTGTTTAATCAACATTTGAACATTGGAATTTGGTCTCTAGGGGGTTTCAGGGATGAGGAATCTATTTAAGCCATTACTTTTCTGATCCAAGGTCAAGGTCACCAGCTATGACCTAGTTCAATGTTAAAATTGGGCTAAAATATCAATAATGCTCTATTATGTTTTTCATAACTTCAATTGTATGGCAATAATTGATGATCTGACAATGGATTTACTTGCCTACATGTGTTGACTCACTCTGTGAGAAATTATGGAGCTCTGTGATAAGTATTTGATATGACAGAGCCATTAGAATGACCTAGTAGCATAAAAATGATGCTGAGAAAAAAACACCATGAATATATTTTTTAACACCATAAACCCATCTAATGTCATTCAAATTTGGTTTCTAGGGGGTTTCAGAGATGAGGAATCCATTTAAGCCATTGTTTTTCTGATCCAAGGTCAAGGTCACCTGCTGTGACCTAGGTCAATGCTAAAATGGGGCTAAAATATAAAAAATGCTATATTATGTTTTACATAACTTTAATTCTATGATAACTATCGATGATCTGACAATGGATTTACTGACCTGCATGTGTTGACTCACTCTATGAAAGATTATGGAGCTCTGTGATAAGTATTTAATATGTCAGAGCAATTAGAAAGTAGAAAAGTGGTTGATGAATAAAACGTGCGAGGAAACACAGATTGATATTCAAAGCATCCAATATCATTTCTTTGTAGTTAACTATAGTTAGATGATATTTTCTAAAGTTAATTATTCATTAAAGGCAGAAAAAGGATTTTTTAGGTCAAGGTCAAATAAGAGGATGTAGGTCAACCATGTAAATTTGGTCACATTTCACAAATCACTGTACATGTCCATGAATACTGAAGCATGATAAATCAACTGTTGTTACTACACATTAGCCTACATTCACATTAAGTTACATTTTAAAATTTAGGTAACTGAACAGTCAAAAATTAGAACAATGAAACCACATTTGAATAGAGAGAAAGGAAACACACTAACATCAAATTGTGACAAGTTCTCAGTCCCATTCAGGATCATCTGTTACATCATCCTCTTGGTCATTAGCACCACCATCATCTGTCATCTGGTTTTGGCAACCTACAAACTGTAGTGCACTTAAGTCTGTTTACGATGCATGGGCAGTCTGTTGGTTTACATTCTCTTTTACATCAGCAGGATAACAAGTGTAGAACAGCCTCTGAAGCAGGTGGTCCCTCAGTCCAGTCTATGGACAGGTATTCCAAACCAATTTTGTTTCAGTGCACCAAACATTGCCCTTTGGTGATGGAATATCTGGACATGGTTCAAGACAGCGTTTCCAGATAGCTGCTTGATAATTGGCTTGTAAGCAATGCTTTTGCAAGGAAGCAGGACAAGGAGGCAACTGCCAGGACTCAATGTCTTCCTTCTTAATAGTGAACAGTCGGTACCTTAGATCATTGATGTCGGCTGGGCATTATACATTTTGCATGCGAATCCTTGGAGTTTATGAACAAATCAGTTGACACAGTCCCATTGTTTACCAACTCCCTTGAGTATCTCTTGCTAGAATGGGTTTGGCTTTACCAGGTTCAAGGCAGATACCTTTCCACAGCCTGCAAAAGAACTCACAAGGGTCTGTGTGACACCCCTCCCCATACTCTGTCCTATTATGTCAACATCAATGAATTTGATATGGGATTTGGTCCCAGATTTCTGGTACATTTGAGCAGATATTTGATTGCAGAAGCTGACACACACAGAGATGCCACTTTTCCTCTTTTCAGCGGAAATCCGAATTTATTTTTTGTAGAAGATATTTCCGCCAATAAGCTTTATTTCATTTAAAACTGCCTTTAAATAGCCCCTGTGACAATGAGTAATCAGAGATCCCCTTGCCATGTATGCATGCGGTTGTACACATAGCCGCTATAACGTTGCCAGGCAACCAAAATCAAGGGCCTTTGACCGCACTGGGATGAGTGGTGGACTGCACCCTCTGCCCCACTGCCTTGGTGAATGGTCCTTGCTACTCCAGTCCCACAGATATAGTGTAACACTAGGGAGAATAGGCACCTTCCCCACACAAACTTATAGGGAGACCGGCCCAGGCCTCATCGCTACTGCCACCCTTGGCCCTTACTCCAGGGATGCCTCTGACATGTTCTCTTGGTCCCCCTGGTCCCCCGACGGTGGAGACGGACTCGGGAGTCCTGTGCATTACCAACTTTTAACTGCCAACTATACCACAAATATAGACCTTATATAAAGCCATAGAAGAGATTAGTAAGATCGATATTTCTCTTTTGAAACTCTTATATCTATTTGTTTTCCATGCATGTTTGTATGAGGATATATACACTTGTACTACTATTGCATGAAAATGTATAATTTATTAAGTCAAGAACAGAGAATAATACGTCCCTTTGGGTGGGAGCAGTCCCCGTGGGTGGGTACATATGTATATATCATTAGCATAATGGGAAATGAAACTATTATGATCAAAAAGTTCTTCTGGAGGCCCGGAAGACCAGTTTTCTGAGGGTTCTTTTCCTTTTCTGATGTACCTTATTTAATGTCTGAATAAAAATATGATATATATATAAAATTTGGCAGAGAAATGCCCTCAGAATGCCCCATTTTACTAAAGTAAAAGTAAAATGGGGAAAGCCCCCCCCCCCCTGTAGTGGGGCATCGCGCCATCGGTGCTCACATCAGTGGCTTTGCCACTGACACATTGAGAGGGGGAGGCACAGTCATGTCCATTGCCGATTTTTTTTAGGTTTGTGAATGGCATCTCTGCATACAGGACTAATACATCTGTATCTTCACAAACCATGATGGAGATTGATGCGTGGACAGAATGGAGTAGAATTTGAGTGTCTGCTTCTTCATGGGTGCATCAAAGCTCATCAACAACACTACTACCTTCAGCAGTCAAGTTTTAGCAGGAATCTTTACCTGCTTCCCAATGAATTTGTTCCTCTTTTTTGCAATGCTCCATTCATTGACGAGAAATATGATAAGGCTCTTGTTTGTTTGAAGAGTTGGCTAGGAATCTCCTCAACTGATGTATGCTGTGGCAGGTACAATGATATGGAATACAGTGCCTTCATCTCCACCACATTTTATCCTTTCAGGATTCTTTATCACCCTTCAGTTTCTGCACAATACCGATTCCATCAATAATACAAGCTTTACCAATGCTTGGTATGACACTTGCTGGCTGCACATTCTTCTGCAATTCATTAGTCTTTCTTAAGGCTCCTTCAGCAGTTGCTAGTGCTCATGGTAAGGGCCCAAGTGGATGTGTCAAAACTTCCTTCATCTTGAGATCATGACTCTGTGCTATGATAATCATCCTTCCAAACAAGTTATGATCCGCCTTTATCATAACATCATGTCCATTTGCCTTGCAAATCTTCTTCAAAGAGCTAAAGGTCTTCAAACGCTGTTTAAGGAGAGTGTCATGAAACTTTAACTTTGGTGGATTGCTTTCAAGCCTTCCTTCCTAAATGTTGTATACGCTTCCTCCCTAATTTTATGTGCATTTGATAAATCAGATTTCATTTCCTTCTCAGAAACTGCCCAGTAGTCACACTTACCAGATCCTGTTTTGCACCTTGGAATGGATTTATCCAGTTGAATTCAGGCATTTGCATGAGATTTTGTCCATCTTATTCATCTCAAAGCATTCTTGTCTTTTGTAAATCTTTATGCTGCCCATTCAACTCATCAATATTTAGCATGTCCTTCAACAGCTGAAAAAAGCTCCTATATTCTGCAATACGGTAATAGTTGATGGCACCATGCTTTAGGCTGGAACCCTTAGTTTCCCCAGTTGTGTCCTTATTAACTCTATGGGTTGATCCACAGGAATCTTTCCAAATGGATTAGAGGGACCCATCTGTATTGAAAAGCCACCTGACCATACTCATGGATCCCATGATTAGTGTCTGGCAGATTGGTCATCTCACCATAGTATGCAGCAATAAGCAGAGCACCATGGCAGCATTGCTCAGACTGCAGCCAAATGTAGTGTTCAATCTCCTTCTTGAGATGCTCTTAAAAAGGTGAGCATTATTTCAGGACAAGGATTGTCAATATATGACGTTCAGAAAGAAGCACGTTCTCCATTTTCATTGATAATCAAGATATTTCATGAAAATCTTGGTTATGTGGTTGCATGATGTATTTCCAAGAACTTGGGAAAACATATCCTGGCAAGTGTCTTGACACAGGTCTTTTATTTGATCTATGACAATATCAAGACGATAGAATTCTTGATGATGCTCCTTAAGCAATGATGGGAAATCGCTCCATGCTAATTGTAGCAAAGCTTTATATAGAATTTAGCAGAATCTGATAGCCATAAATCCATTGTCAGATCATCCATATTCACCATAGAATTAAAGGTATGAAAAACATAAGATAGAATTTTTCATATTTTATCCCCATTTTAGCATTGACCTAGGTCATAGCAGGTGACCTTGACCTTGGATCAGAAAAACAATGGCTTAAATGGATTCCTCATCTCTGAAACCCCCTAGAAACCAAATTTGAATGACATTGGATGGGTTTATGGTGTTAAAAAATATATTCATGGTGTTTTTTTTCTCAGCATCATTTTTATGCTACTAGGTCATTCTAATGGCTCTGTCATATCAAATACTTATCACAGAGCTCCATAATTTCTCACAGAGCGAGTCAACACATGTAAGCCAGTAAATCCATTGTCAGATCATCAAGTATTGCCATACAATTGAAGTTATGAAAAACATAATAGAGCATTATTGATATTTTAGCCCAATTTTAACATTGAACTAGGTCATAGCTGGTGACCTTGACCTTGGATCAGAAAAGTAATGGCATAAATGGATTCCTCATCCCTGAAACCCCCTAGAGACCAAATTCCAATGTTCAAATGTTGATTAAACACCTCAAATTAAAACATACAGCTTTTTTCATTTTTTTTCATTTTTTTCCCAATTTTTACTAATAAATGCGAAATTAGACAATATTTGAACAATATTTGAAACTGAAAACAAGCAGATTCGGATTCTCCAGGTCAATGTGGTCTAGAATCAATCATTTTCATGTAAACTTATGGTAGTGGGTCACGAAACTGCATTTCTAGCAGCATTTAGTAGGTACGGCCCACGGCCTAACTGTATTGCCTATTGTTGATGTGTTTCATATCTCCTGTATCACTTATTTCTGTACAAAGTGTATCTTGATCATCTACACGTACAGACCTTATTTATGTACTGCCTGAGTTCATGACTACTCCGGAAAACCTTTCCGTCATTGTCTTGATTAGCCTGGCTGACCTTGTACCTTGTGTAAGCACTGTGGGGGAAATAAAGCTACGGAAACAGAGATCGTTGTCCAGTTTTACTTTCCCTTAGTTGAGAGGAATATTAAACCTGGGTTGTCTAAGTAATAGCACGAAGGTTATCATGGGCTGGATAACTAGTGTCACCATTTACCTACAGCCCCGGATTGGCGCAAGAAACCTCCGGGGTTCACTACAGTAGGATATTTATCTAAGACGACCCTTTCATTATATAGATGACAATGGTTTCCTCCATCTGTTTCCCTTCAATATACATGTAATAATTTTATTCCCAGATACACAATCATATTTTACGTTGTATTCACGAAAAAGGAATAAAAAAGGAAGTGTTATTGACATTCATAACCATCTCTGATATCACAGGTCTTCAATATGTGATGTGTTACAGGAAAATGAGTCACAAGTAGCAAAATTGATATTTTTCAAAGTGATTCATTCACAATATATCTTACTAGGAAGGTTCTCATATTTGGGGTATCTAACGCCTTTAGTTGTATGAATACATGAACCAAATCTTATAAAGTATATTTGCCTTCTTTATTGGTAAAACTTCACCCAAAAATATTGCAAACATTTTTTTTTAAAAATACAAATATTAAACCTAAAATATAGAAAACCTATATCCTATGGCCGACTGTTTACTATCATTGGAATCGGCTTGATCTCATCTTTTCAAATATGATGATATCTCAAAATCCATTTTTTAGCGACTTTTCGTCACTCATTTCCCTAAAAACACATCACATATGAAGTTCAAAGTTCATGGTTTGAAAAGAAAAAACCTTGAGATGTCAAATCTCGCCGATACATTTACTGGTTCTAAATCACTGAAAGGACGGAGGGTTTTTGACTATCATTTTATTATGCTAATGGACACCTTTGGAATCTTTTTTATTTTCGAAAAATAAATACTCAAATATGACCGACTCTGACCCGTCTGAACATGCAGGTTACACAGGGGAGTCACGTTTAGGTCGAACTTCAGGAAATAACCCTCAGACAATTTAGCCACGGCTCTCAGTCACAATTAGGTACGAGTTATGACGCACCTTCTAGCCTTGTAATAGGGGATTTGCATAGCCGACATTTCTGTGCCAACAAGTTTTGCATAGAATGAATTTTAGGGTGAAAGCCATACACAAGAGGACAATTTCAGTGTTCAGAGGCAATTATGTGCAATTTGCAGCTGCCATAACTCATAGACCTAGATCCCTGGGGCATTTGCATAGCCGCCATTTTGAATCTTGATTTGCATGGAATTATTGGACTAATGGTACAGTATAACATCTATAGAAAACATGTCATATTCAGCATGAGATATTTATCAGTGCTCTATTGTCAATATCCATGTGTTATACCTGTTTCAATCACACAGTACCCATCTTTCCCATAATGCATTTGGTTTTCATGGATCATTTATAAAATCTCTGATATTGGTGAAAACATTCTTGCAATTTTCGATAAAAATGTAGTCAAATATCTTCTGTCGGATTTCATCAGAATCCTTCCCATGATGCACTGTAACAGACATGCGCAGTGGCACATGCAAATGCCCTATTATTGTATTATTTATGTAGAGACCCTAGACATAGATGAATTACGCAGTTTGACACTATTTGTTATCTAATATTCAGAACTACATAAATACTCACCATTGTAGCTGCATAAAATTGGTTCTGCACAGATAAGATATAGATGTCGGGTTGATGGATACCCCACTGTGTAGTGGGCTTTGTATCACGGCTGGCTGCGAGAAGTATTTGCTACAGATTTAAATTTACTTCATAAAGTAATTAAAGTTTCTTATCAGTAACATTGAGTATAACTATAATGGAGATGTTATAAAATGCAGGGCCCACACATTCACAAACTCAGAGCCGAATTGGGACTCAAGACAAGTTGTACGAATTCAAAATCATTCTTCACAAACTTATTTGAGTTTGGTAATTTGTACGACAAATCGTGGGTCCTTAAGTCAATTCGTAGGCAAAATATTCGCTCACACTGTACCAACTTCAGAGCCGAATTGCTGCTACGAAAATGCACTTTCCAATTCACAAAAATTAGTAGATTCTTATGTTATATTACGACAAAATCAATATTTTTTTGTAGAGCACTCTAAGACAATTCTTAAGGTCTTTAAAACAATTGAATACATCCAAAAGTTTTAAGAGGTTCTACGATTTGACGAAAAATGTTAGTAATTTGAGAGGCAGGTAACTTTGGAAGTCTGTAACATTTTGGAGTATCAACAAATTTTTGTTCATTTTTATAATGCTGATTTCCCCTTCTGTACATCTACGACATTTTTTTTTTACATGTGATGTGTCACAGGAAAATGAGTCCACGAAATCGTAATTCCTTAAGAAAAGTGCTAAGACAATTCGGGAATAAATTGGTACGAATTGGCCAATTTTGTTAAGAATTCGTCCAATTTTGTTAAGAATTTGTCCATACGAATTGTGAGCTTTTGAATGTGTGGGCCCGGCAAAACAAATAATTTAAGTCGGTATAGCTATCAGATATCGAAAATAAAAATTTGTCCATACGAATTGTGAGCTTTTGAATGTGTGGGCCCGGCAAAACAAATAATTTAAGTCGGTATAGTTATCAGATATCGAAAATAGAAATTGAAAATTTATATTTACTTATGGGTTAAAAGCGATGTTTTAAACCCATTACCTTTGCCACATGTCCCCATGGCGAAATGCTTGGTAAACAGATGGTTTGTAGAATGACGATCAGTCTCAATACGTCACTTGTGTACGAATACACAGTGATAGAGTGTGCAATGTATCATGCCACCCTTCACCCCTTGTTGTGGCCTCGGAAAGGGTGTGTTTTATCAATACAGTAGTCAATGAAGCTGCCATGGAATTGTTCATGTCACTGGTGATGGTTATCACAGCTATGTCACAAGGCTCAGATCGTCGGATCGTGTACAATTGGCAGCTCTATACATTTAGTAAATTCTGCTAAATTAGGCTGAGAAATGATGAATACCAAGCATATCCGAATGTATGTAATATTGTGTGGTTTTAAAATATCTGTTTGATTATGTTGAATTGTTTTTTGAAGCTCATTTTTGTCTTAAATGTAGTTTATTTGAGAGAATTGTGAAGGTTAATTGTACATTTTCTGACAATCTGACCGACAAACCCCCGGAGCCAGGAGAGCTCAAAGCAATACAATTGGTGGTTATATTGACCGAGAATCAAAGTCATCTCAGGACAATATACTCTGTCCAATACGTAGTTGACACGGGCTAAACGGGCTTCTTTAAGGAGAGAGAAAAGTGGGAGATCTTTTACTTCTATTTATGACAAGGGCCTGTCAATGCTTTGCCCAGCGAGCTGCTCTTTGCAATCAACCATGGTAGACCATGGAACACCTTTAGTGTAGAAACTAGAAACTGGAAAGCTTTGTGAGTGCAGCAAACCAAAGAGGTTCAATACTAATCTAACCTCTTTGAGCAAACTAAAATAAGCCTTTACTATTGGACTATTAAATACTCGCTATATAGTTATGGCCCCCGTTGCATAACAATCTGCGACCTCATGGATTGATTCTACGACGTCGTAGACAGCCATCTGCAATGACTGTATTGCGTAACTTTCTGTGACATCTTCTACGACATTCTACATGTCTTGGCATCCACGATCGATTTTCTATGCTGCGTCAATACTGACATGTGAAATGTTTTCAATTATCTCTTCCTGAAATAATGGCCGGAATGAGATCAAAAATCAAACATGAATACTTATGGTTATGGTTATTTATTTCATGGAAAGAATATTGACATCCATCATTTTGGTTTAAAAATAATCGATGCTATGTTCATTGTATGAATATTCTGCCTTGCATAACAAACATGCTCTGCGATGCACTGATATCACATTAACCATCTTAAAATATATCAATAGTGAGAAGATGTCAAATTTAGCTATCCAAATATGCCAATATTCAATGTTAAATGATATTTTATGAATTTGATACATTGCACATTTGTTTATTTTTTGTACTTCAAAATAGGTTTCGTAATTTTCTACCATATTTTTACTTAATTTTAGATGAAAGTAATAAAAGGCAGATTTTCAAAATTATGCAATGCACCTGTTGTATATTTTTACGATTCGCAAATAGACATCGTAGTCATAGAAAAAAATGTCTACGATATCGTAGATGGACACTTGTTATGCAATGACCCAATTATTTGTCTCTACTACTGATGAATTTATTGAACTGCTTTAGATAGTTTGTATTAACTGTTAGCTAGATGAAGTTTATTGTCTCTGCTTCTGTTACTATGAACTGCTTCTCACTTTAACTTTAACTAAATACTCCTAGATTAGATATTAGAAAATAGCCCTAAAGTTTATTTTTGACATAGTAATGTAAATTCAAAGTTTTTGCTGGTAGCAACTATAGTCAGGAACACGCTGGAAGACCAGATGCGGGTCTCCTTTTTGTATACCTTTCTCGTATAAATAAAAAATGATTTAAGTTGAATTGAATTAAATGAATGCTCCTGGGTATTGATTATTAGCATGATAGCTAGTTCATGGTCCATAGTTTAGAAACTTCTCTACATAAAGAACTTGGTGAAGTGGTTAGAAGTAATTCAAGCAAATGTCACCGAGTGAATTACATCACAATAAAATCTCCTAAAGTTCCGTGACAACTAGCCACTGACCTCCAAATTGTCAGTCCAGACAGACAATGTTCCTGACCAGAATAACTAACTTACTTTGAAAGTGGCTCTAGAATAGTTACTGCCAGTTCTAAAAGTTGGAAAATCACTCACGTTGATAGACTTCTATTGAGGGTAAAACATCATAATTTGGAGGCCTGTAAATGGACCCGACAGAGACAAGAACACCTGGAACACTCGTAAAGAGAAAACTGATATTACTGATATGGAGTTAAGAAATTAAGCCCATGATTTGAATGTTTAACAGGAAAGTTTCCTTTATATTTTTACTTTGGCGGTGGGATTTCCGGCAACAATTGAAATCGGGACTGGTGTAGAATTCCATTCTCCCCATGCCTGCTCTGAATACGCTCATCTTTTATAGTCCTTTTACATTCAAATATATTATAGTTGTTGATTATATGGGCCAGATTTTCAGAAAATGTTCAATTGACCAATCTCCTCAAATAACCCAAATTTCAGACGATAATAAAGTTCAAAATACAGTTCGGCCTAGCCAAATAGATTGCTAGAATCAATGCAATGCCAAATATACTCTAATTTACCTAGTATTGACCCAGTTGCAGCCTAATTTAGCAGATATTACTAAATGTATAGAGCTGCCAATTGTACATTTTCTGAAAATCTGACCCATATTATAATGTGTTTGTAACCAGGCAAACGATGACCCACATTAATCCAGTCTAGGGATCAGATTTTCAGAAAATGGACAATAGGGAGCTTTACAAACTTGGTAATTTCTGTTAAATCAGGCAGGAAAAATATAAATAATGGATATATCAGAGTATCTTTGGCATTGTGTTGATTAGAAATATCTCTTTCATTGTGTTAAACTGCATTTTAAACGTCAATTTTCACTTAAATTTGGGTTATTTGAAAGGATTGGTGAAGGTGAATTGTACTTTTTCTGAAGATTTCACCCCTAGCTCTAAACACTCAGATCAGATATAAATAGTATGCCCGTGATTGGACGCCTCCGTCGCTATTCAGTTTACCTGACCTAGAACTAATGGGAACATAATGATATTTTGCAGACTTAATGGAATTATAATGTTTGAGGTTTGAGGCGAGAGGCTTTTCCTCCGTTTGAAGGGACTCTCTCCTGTTTGGACCTAGACAAATTGTGGCCCGTGCAAAAACCATTTTTGCTGATAATAAACACAAGCTTATGACTGGCACCCATACCTCTATAACAGAACCTATATCTGACCAAACCCCATCTAACAAACTTTTCTCACTTAATTCGATCTTAGCCCCTCTAATTCTTTGACAAATCGAAAGGGAATTGCATATGAAACTACATGTGTGAGTTTAAAAGAAAACTGAGCTCCAGATGTGAAGATATAAGTGAAATTGAAAAATAAAATGACTTGAAAATGAGACAAATGTAAAAAGGCTGTCTGCTCTGGGACGCAAACTCACAATCCAGCTTGGAAGTCCAAAGCTTTAACCACTAGGCTTTAGGGAAATATAGAAGGGTACATGCATATAAACAATTACATTGGTTCATCACAATTTGGCAGATTGGCAAATGAGAATTATTGCATATGATGTAAAACTTTGACCAATTAAATTGATTAAAACTCAAACAATTAAGGTTAACTTAAGTCCTCCATTGTCCTCATGAGGATTGAGGAGAATGGGGGAAATACACATTGGGGTCATTGCATAACAAATGTCTATCTACGATGTCGTAGAAATTTTTTTCTACGACTACGACGTCTGTTTGCGACTTGTAAAAATAAATGACAGGTGCATTGCATAATAGTGAATCGTGAATTGGAGGATTCCTCGTGGCTTCAAAAATGACATTAAATGAAAATTTAAAGGTAGAGAGACATTAAAACGCTGAAATGCTGTATGGGAGAACATCATCCATAATTGTAATTTATTATAATTTAAAAAATCTGGCTTTTATTACTTTCACCAAAAAATATGCTAGAAAATTACGAAACCTATTTTGAAGTTCAAAAAATGAATACATGAGCAATGTATCAAATTAATAAAATAACATTTAATATTGAATATTGGTATATTTGGAAAGATGAATTTGAACGTTTTTCACTATTAGGATATTTTTAGATGGGTAAATGTGGTATAAATGCATCGCAGAGTATCTTTGTTATGCAAGGCAGAATATTAACCCAGTGAATATGGCATCGTTTATTTTCTCACCAAAGGGATGTATTTCGATATTTTCCCCATGAAATAGATAAGCATAACCATGAGTATTCAGGTTTGATTTTTGGTCTCATTACGGGCATTGTTAGTGTAAGAAATATTCGAAAACATTTCACATGTCAGTATTGACGCAGCGTAGAATATTGATCGTGGATGCCAAGAGATGTACGATGTCGTAGAAGATGTCATAGAAAGTTATGAAATACAGTCATAGCAGATGGCTGTCTACGACATCGTAGAATCAATCCACGAGCTCGCAGATTGTTATGCAACGGGGGCTATCTTTGAAAGTCACTCTGTTTGACTTAATAACTCAAACAAATCATGAAAATATATCTTGCAACTGCATTATATTTCTATAATAAGTGAATGCAGGACTAGTTCTGCATGCTTTCTGGACTGCAAAGTTAATTACGATAGTCTAAAATGTGGAAGTTCTAATGGCCATGAAGGCATGATGGAGTATATTAGGGTTAAAGTAATACAATGGGGTCATTGCATAACAAATGTCTATCTACGATGTCGTAGAAATTTTTTTCTACGACTACGACGTCTGTTTGCGACTTGTAAAAATAAACAACAGGTGCATTGCATAATAGTGAATCGTGAATTGGAGGATTCCTCGTGGCTTAAAAAATTACATTAAATCACAATTTAAAGGTAGAGAGACATTAAAACGCCGAAATGGAGTATGGGAGAACATCATCCATAATTGTAATTTATTATAATTTAAAAAATCTGGCTTTTAATTACTTTCACCTAAAAATATGCTAGAAAATTACGAAAGCTATTTTGAAGTTCAAAAAATAAATAAATGTGCAATGTATCAAATTCATAAAATATCATTTAACATTGAATAATGGCATATTTGGATAGCTAAATTTGACATATTTTCACTATTAATATATTTTAAGATGGGTAAATGTGATATCTGTGCATCGCAGAGCATGTTTGTTATGCAAAGCAGAATATTCATGCAGTGAACATAGCATTGTTTATTTTTTCACCAAAATGATGTATGTCGATATTTTTTCCATGAAATAAATAACCATAACCATAAGTATTCAGGCTTGATTTTTAGTCTAATTATGGCCATTCTTAGAGTAAGAAATAATCCAAAACATTTATCATGTCAGTATTGACGCAGCGTAGAAATTCGATCGTGGATGCCAAGAGATTACGATGTCGTAGAGGATGTCGTAGAAAGTTATGCAATACACTCATTGCAGATGGCTGTCTACGATGTCGTAGAATCAATCCACGACCTCGCAGATTGTTATGCAACGGGGGCAATAAATCATTTGTGGACAGAACTGGATACAGATTGCGAGAGGATCATTCCACTTGGCCTTGTCATGGAGTTTATAATTATGGTCCAGGCAATACTTGGATGATACACTGGAAAAAATATTCTGTTTTTATTTTGTAAATCCTAGTCCAATCCTAACTAAATTGTCATACTTAGCAAATACGGAAGAATCCATACACTGGCAGTGCATCCTCGGTAAATCCTGCATACATGTGTGTATTTAGGAATAAATCCTCTTCCCTTTGTTATTTGATACCCCACCCGACCAGGGTTATAAGTCATGCATTGTCTTAATCCTATAATAGCCTCCCAAATTGCATTAGATGTACGGAATGTTATGACAGTTAACTTGGTGTTCTCTAGGAGTAACAGGACGCTGCCTTTAGTGGACTTATTGCTAGGGGACGCTTGGTAATACATTAAAAATAATATTAGAAGTTAGGCTTTATCAGTTACAATGATTTATTGAATAGTTTGCACCACAAATGTCAATGTCAAACACCAGGAATGCAGGATATCAGACATAAGATATATATTACATCTTTCAAATATGGGGATGACAAGAGATATTCAACATAAAAAACATTAGGAATTAATGAGATCAATAAAAGGCAAAGACCGTGTATTCTTCACTAGGTAATACAAAGGCAAATTTACTTGAAGTCTGTTGAATAGGAATAAAATTGCACCCCTACCAGACCGGCCCAGCCCCTACCCCCACGCACACACACAAATCCCAATTCAATTCATAATACAATCAGATATTTAAGTAGGAAAGTCATTTGAAGCTCAATGTGCCGCCAATGGAAGTTAAACATAAAAGCAATTGTGAAATATTTAAAACCTACAACTACAAGAGTATCATTTCTATGAGAGTAATGTATCAAAGGTTTCATCATGCAGAAACATGTCGATATTTAATGAAAGAGAATGAAATATGACTGGCAAACATGTTGTATCATCATTCCTTGCCGTTTGTTTCTTGCTTCTAGTTAATGTTGGCATGGAGAACCCAATTATTCTCACAGATATACACCATGTATATTTAGTATATGTTCCACCAAGACAAACCTGCTTCTATACTAAAACCCATGATGGGTCAGTTTGTGTTTATTCAGTAATTGACTGAGCTCTTGAAACAGTCCAGCCCTCTGTGTTACCACACCCGCCATTCTTAAATCCAATCCATTTGTAATCATATATTTGTCTGCTCCCCTGTTACGCATCTACTTATAAATGCTTTGAGCTCAAACACCATTCAGTTAGACAATGATGTGTCAAATGTTTGTGATGTGTCAACGAAATGTGAGTTATAAGTGGTAAAATGGATTTTAAGTGGATTCCAACGATGTTAATATTAGGAAATCTAAAAAGTGTCTATATCTTATGTTTAATTTAATTATGTTTAACCATACCCTGATAAATATTATTGTGGATGTGAAATATTCTTTCTCACATAAAGCTATCCAAATATTCATTTTTAAACAGTACTCTTCCGCTCCCCGCCCCCCTCTGCTCTCCCACTCCCTGCGTTTTCTCTCTCTCCCTTCTCGCTTACTTTGTCAATTCTCTCTTACACTCATTCTGTCAGACTCATCTCCATACCATTGTCTTGGTATGTACCAAATACTATTCCGCTCCCATTATATCTTTACTTTTCTTAGGTGTTTATAATTCTACACCGCATAGCAAATCCCTATTAACAGCTAATGATCTACATGTAACTAAGAGCGGAGAGAGGGAGACAGAAACGGAGAGGGGGAGAGAGAGAGAAAGGGCAAGGGAGAGAGAAGTTCATCCAAGCATGGCAGAGAGTGAGAGAGGATATGGACCACAAATTTAAATACTTGAAAAACTATAAAATAATTATGGCTGTGCAAACATCTGGATTTGTACCCCATCTCAATCAGGACTGCTGTACAGAGGCACTTAATTATAATATGTTTCATATCCACGCAATGAGCCCCATATTGTTTAAGGAATGAAATGAGCATTAGAGCATATACGCATACAGTCCTCTGTGTGATGTGTTATAGAGAAATGAGTCTTATTAAAGTCGCAAAGAATGGATTTTGAGATACCATCATCTTTGAAAATATGATGTGATCAAGCTGAACACCGGATACGACGTGTTTCTATATTTTAAGTTTGATATTTTTATTTTTTTTAAAAAAAGTTTGCAATATCTCTGGGCGGCCAATCAATCACTAGTAAAGCAGCTGAATATAGCCTATAGGGTGAGCTTATAAATGCATGGATAATAAATTTAATTCACAACTTCAAATTTGGTACATGTATTTATACGACTCATAGCATTAGTTGACCCAAAATGAGAAAATTTGGACAAAGAGATCCTGTGAATAAAACATTTTGAAAAATACCAATTTTGCGATTTGTGACTAATTTTCCTGAAACACATTACATATATTTCAAAGAAAATGAACATTAACTTATATTTTATATTTTTTGTTTTTTGGGGGTTGGGGTTAGGTAGGGGGTGGGGTGGAGGGGATGCCATTTGTAGTATTATGCACGTCGAGAAGACCCACTTCACTACTCCTGCTCACATCTGCAAGGTATTACATAACACCACCGCTTTGAGCCTTCTGTTTTATGAAGTCAGTCATGCGGAACCCAGCGGCCGCTGGTCGCTGGACCTTAGTCTAATACTGGTTTGAAGAATGGGTAGACAAACCATCCCATGTATAAGCCCACCTCGGCCATTCTGTGTTTATCCAGTAATTGGGTTACAGCTACTGCTGCATCTTATCCCATGCTCTGCACCTTGCAACCTTAGTCATGGTTCGCTAAACACCCAAAACAAAATATGTTCCTAGCATCGTCTGTAGTTTTCAATGCCAGTAAGATAATTATGTTTAAGGGATTGTTGATGCGGACATTTACAACCATTGACTTATGACTCACTTTTCTGTGATGCATCACAAATGGAAAACATTGTCTAAATGAATGGCATTTGAGCTAGTTACACAGATCCGAACTTCTATTAATATTTCATATTTTCAATTATTTTGATTTTATTTTAAACAATAGTCGACTAGCAATACAGTCAACTAAGGGCAGAACAGCTTTCTCTTACTCCAAAAGAACACAAAGTTAAGTGTCACAACTTTCCCTGCATGTATTGCAATCTTGGGTGAGGCTATTATAGGATTAAGACAATGCACGGCCTGTAACCCTGGTCGGGTAGGGTATCAAATAACAAAAGGGATGGAAGAGGATTTATTCCTAAATACACACATACAGGATTTACAGAGGATGCACGGCCAGTGTCTGGATTCTTCCCTGTTTGCTAAGTCTGCCGATTTAGTTAGGATTGGACTAGGATTTACAAAATAAAAACAGAATATTTTTTCCAGTGATACAGCTATCACTTATGGAACAGTTCAGAATCATTGCCTTCTGTATGATATATATATGGGTCAGATCTTGAGAAAATGTACAATCGGCAGATCTACACATTTAGTAAATTCTGCTAGATTAAACTGTAAAATGGTCAAAACTCTGTAAATCTGAGGATATTTAACTTATTGCCTTGATTCAAACAATATGTTTGGTTAGGATGAACTGAATTTTTAACCTGACTTTTGTCTTAAATTTGGGTTATTTGAGAGGATTGATGAAGATGTAGTGTACATTTTCTGGCGATTTCACCCATATATATGCATCCATAACAAGATGACAGACTGAGGTACCAAATATGTTTGTTTCCCATTAGCGTGCAATAGAAATTAATTAATTTCTTTTAGACATAATTATGTCTTACATATGTTGTCTATATGCGAGCGCGGGAGCATATATATATAATATGGAATTGACACTAGGCGGCACCACCTCTCCTACCTAGCTGAGGGAGCCCCGGGTCTCCGCAGTGCTGCTTCGGAATCCATTCGGACAACATCATTTGACTGACATTGAATTTTCTTTTGTTGTCGGATTCTACTTCTTGTGATTTCAAAATGCCGACCTGTGCTGGTTGTAATAGGAAACATAAGAGGCCATGTGGGAAGGCTGTGTGTATATATGCTAAAAAAGCTCTTACTCATTGCAAGGACAATGGTATCGACCCTGAGGACTATCTGGATTATCTAGTTGATATTCCCCCTGAGGATATTGATTTGCCTGAAGAAGAGCCTTCTGTTAAAGAGCTATTACGGCTACAGGATCAAAGGTTTTTACAGCAGTCTTCTCAAATGGATAAAGTGGTTAACTCATTGGGGGCATTGGTGAAAAGACTCCCTGATAGTTTTCGTCAAAATCCTGATCCGTCCGGATCTGGGTTTGGCGGGAAGCCTTTGTCTGGATTCGCGGGCTACAGCAACCCGTATAGTCAGTCACGGGTGGCTGCTTCTGACTTGTTGACGGCGGAGTACACAGACGCCCTTAGCCTGCTTTCGACGGCCCTGGATCCAGCTCAAAAGGCTAAACAGATAGGTAATTATTTGAGACCAGAATTCTTCGTTCAGAACATTGATAAGGGCACTAGTGTTAAACTTATGGATCACACCAAGCTTGACAAGTGCGATCTCTGGTAGGGTCAAACTAGGGTTTTGAAAGAAATGATGAAGCGTGGAGAAGAGATATCTGGCTATATCAACCATATGGTGTATGTTGCGAAGCATGCACACCTTAAAACATACAGAGCCTCTGCTCTTGTGGCTTATGATAGGGAGGTCGTGAACAGAGTTATCGACGGTGAGTTAGAGGGTTTCATCGCCGCTGATCATGAGGCACAAAGCTTGGCTTTGCACCCCGGGGCTATGGCCACGCACACTTCGTCTGCATCGGCCTCCGATGATGAGAAGAAGAAGGGGAAAAAGTCCAAAACTAAGAAGTCAGGGGTTGTCATCCCCCCCGATTTCCCGGAAGACATCTGTTATTACTATAATTACAAGGAATGTAATGGGAAATGTTCCCGTTCTCACGTATGCAAGAATTGTAGTGGTAAACATAAGGTCTCAGCTTGTAACACGCGCCCAAACAAATCAGATTGACTGTGCGTGCCTGGGGATGACCCGGAAGTGACCCCTGGCAGGAAGTTAGATTTTCAAAATGGCGGCCTTAGTGTTGTTTTGCTGCATCGTGACATAGTGGATTCTAACGAAATGGTGTTTCCTGCCAGTGATTATGACTTTTCTTCATCAGAGATGGTACAAAGAGTTCCATACACTATTTCTTCTCAACCCTTAACGGACCATGTGAATCTACAGGTCTCCGATCATGCGACTGTGGTCAGTAACGCACCGTACAAAGAGTCGATGTTTACTACAGCTGACTTGATGTCTCCCGGGCATGATATATATGGTTGTGATTTATTCTCCGGTGTTGAATACCCTGTTAACCACCATTTTGATAATGTGATTGACTATGTTCCCGTTCTCAGTCATCAGCTAGAGTTACCTAGTCGACGTGTGTGTGATACCCATATGATCGGGGGATATAGATCGCAAATGAAGCTTGACAAGTGGCTTTTGGAATTATCGTATGAGACTGACTCTAAACTGTGCAAGTTTTTGACGGAAGGCATTACTCATGGATTTATGGTAGTCGACGATATCGATTCCGTGCCTCCGTATGAATGCAAGAATTATAGTTCGGCTCTACTTCCTGATGCTTACAGTTTTATTACGAACCTTCTACAAGAGGAACTTAGTGACGGAAAATATATTGTGGCGCCACGTGAATCAAAATGCACCCATGCTATCGGTGCAGTTCCTAAAGGGGACTCGGCGTACAGACCTATAACAGATTGTAGACGTCCACTTGGTATATCAGTTAACAATTATCAACGTGACACTTGCGAGAAATTCTCGTTTACAGGAATGGATTCTGTTGTGGAGATGATACAACCAGGAGATTTCTTAGCCTCAATTGATATTACAGCCGCATACAGATCTGTTTCAGTGCATCCTTCATGTTGGCCATTGATGGGGATAAAGTGGAAGTTCCCTGATGATCAGTCTGAACAATCCTACTGGGACACGAGGTTATGTTTCGGGGTGAAATGTGCCCCATTTATATTTACCGAGATTAGCAGATTCGTTGTCCGTGCTATGCATCGTCGAGGTTTTCCTCGAGTCAACGCATACCTTGATGATTATTTAGTCTTGGGTAGCTCCTTTGAGTCGTGCCAGCACACACAAGTTGTGTTGGTTGATTTGCTGGGTGCCTTGGGCTTCTATATCTCATGGAAGAAATGCCATTCTCCTTCTACTCGGCTAAAATACTTGGGAATAGTCATTGACACTTTGGAAATGAGTCTCTCCCTTCCTGATGAGAAATTGGAAAAGTTATTCTACAACATATCTTTCTTTAATGGCAAGCGATCAGCTACTTTACACCAAATACAATGATTGTGCGGTCTGTTGTGCCATTGTGCGACCATAGTCCGTGGAGGTAGGACTTTTTCACAAAGAGTGATTGCCCTACTTAAAGGACACAAAGGTGTGAATTCTCGTATCATTCTTCCAGATGAGTTCAAAGAGGACCTGGTGTGGTGGACGAAGTTTTCTAAACGCTTCAATGGTTCAGCTTTGATTGTGAAACATGACTTGGACAACGCCGTCGTCGTCTTTTCAGATGCTTGCGCAAATGGCTATGGTGCGACATGTGGTTCTGACTGGTGTGCGGGCTATTTCAGTTCTGAATTGAAGCCTACTGGTCTGGATTCACTAGTACGTGCCCATGATCATTGGAAGAACGTTGACATATCCTGTGTGTTAACTCGTGACGACAATGTAAATTTTTGGGAATTGCTGGCCTTATGGCAGGCTCTGCAACGTTTTCTCCCAATCTATTGCAATCATCATGTGTTATGCTACACTGACAACAGTCAAGTCATGTATATGGTGAATAAAGGGAAGAGCTCGAACTCTTCTTGTATGACCATCCTCAGGGATATATTCTGGCTGTGTGTTTGCTGCAATGTGTATTTATCGGCTAGACACATTCCTGGCTCCCTGAATATTGTGCCTGATATGCTCTCTCGTGTAAGTTCTACAAATTCGGTCGCTGCTGTAGCTGATTACTCATTTCTATGTTGCAGTGAATGTCTCCGACCTGGACTGCGAGGTGACTACTACATTGAGTCACGCTTGGGCCACCAACACCATGAAAACTAGGAACATTCAATGGAGGAAATTTATATCTTTCTGCGCTACGATCAATGCTCTGGCAGTACCAGCTGACCCTAGAACCGTCATTAGGTTTTTGGTCTGGCTGGCCAGGACAATGAAGTTTAACTCCATTAATAATTACCTGTCGGCTGTATCTAATTTACAACGCTTTTATGGATACGAGCCAAATTATCGTGATCTCTTCATAGTGAAACTCATCTTGTCGGGTCTTCAACACCAGCTTGGATCTCCTGAGCCAGTAAAAATGATAGTAACCCCGGCTGATCTTAGAGCTATGTTCAGCAGATTGGAGAAAAACGACTTCAACATCACATGCTGGGCAGCTATTATTCTCAGCTTTAGATCTCTCCTGAGGAAATCGAACCTCGTACCAGACCCACATTCTTCTCATACTCTTCGTCGGGCGGACGTTGCATGGACCAAGTCTGGTATGATTCTTCATGTATCTTCTACAAAGACTATCCAATCCAGGGAACGCAGTATTCAGATACCCATTTCAAGAGTTGCGGACCCTTGTATGTGCGTGGTCTCAATGTTAGAGGTGCACTTTCTATGTTCCCGTTCTCAGTCATCAGCTAGAGTTACCTAGTCGACGTGTGTGTGATACCCATATGATCGGGGGATATAGATCGCAAATGAAGCTTGACAAGTGGCTTTTGGAATTATCGTATGAGACTGACTCTAAACTGTGCAAGTTTTTGACGGAAGGCATTACTCATGGATTTATGGTAGTCGACGATATCGATTCCGTGCCTCCGTATGAATGCAAGAATTATAGTTCGGCTCTACTTCCTGATGCTTACAGTTTTATTACGAACCTTCTACAAGAGGAACTTAGTGACGGAAAATATATTGTGGCGCCACGTGAATCAAAATGCACCCATGCTATCGGTGCAGTTCCTAAAGGGGACTCGGCGTACAGACCTATAACAGATTGTAGACGTCCACTTGGTATATCAGTTAACAATTATCAACGTGACACTTGCGAGAAATTCTCGTTTACAGGAATGGATTCTGTTGTGGAGATGATACAACCAGGAGATTTCTTAGCCTCAATTGATATTACAGCCGCATACAGATCTGTTTCAGTGCATCCTTCATGTTGGCCATTGATGGGGATAAAGTGGAAGTTCCCTGATGATCAGTCTGAACAATCCTACTGGGACACGAGGTTATGTTTCGGGGTGAAATGTGCCCCATTTATATTTACCGAGATTAGCAGATTCGTTGTCCGTGCTATGCATCGTCGAGGTTTTCCTCGAGTCAACGCATACCTTGATGATTATTTAGTCTTGGGTAGCTCCTTTGAGTCGTGCCAGCACACACAAGTTGTGTTGGTTGATTTGCTGGGTGCCTTGGGCTTCTATATCTCATGGAAGAAATGCCATTCTCCTTCTACTCGGCTAAAATACTTGGGAATAGTCATTGACACTTTGGAAATGAGTCTCTCCCTTCCTGATGAGAAATTGGAAAAGTTATTCTACAACATATCTTTCTTTAATGGCAAGCGATCAGCTACTTTACACCAAATACAATGATTGTGCGGTCTGTTGTGCCATTGTGCGACCATAGTCCGTGGAGGTAGGACTTTTTCACAAAGAGTGATTGCCCTACTTAAAGGACACAAAGGTGTGAATTCTCGTATCATTCTTCCAGATGAGTTCAAAGAGGACCTGGTGTGGTGGACGAAGTTTTCTAAACGCTTCAATGGTTCAGCTTTGATTGTGAAACATGACTTGGACAACGCCGTCGTCGTCTTTTCAGATGCTTGCGCAAATGGCTATGGTGCGACATGTGGTTCTGACTGGTGTGCGGGCTATTTCAGTTCTGAATTGAAGCCTACTGGTCTGGATTCACTAGTACGTGCCCATGATCATTGGAAGAACGTTGACATATCCTGTGTGTTAACTCGTGACGACAATGTAAATTTTTGGGAATTGCTGGCCTTATGGCAGGGTCTGCAACGTTTTCTCCCAATCTATTGCAATCATCATGTGTTATGCTACACTGACAACAGTCAAGTCATGTATATGGTGAATAAAGGGAAGAGCTCGAACTCTTCTTGTATGACCATCCTCAGGGATATATTCTGGCTGTGTGTTTGCTGCAATGTGTATTTATCGGCTAGACACATTCCTGGCTCCCTGAATATTGTGCCTGATATGCTCTCTTGTGTAAGTTCTACAAATTCGGTCGCTGCTGTAGCT
The DNA here is from genome assembly GCA_942159475.1 of Sthenelais limicola. NCBI lineage: Eukaryota > Metazoa > Annelida > Polychaeta > Phyllodocida > Sigalionidae > Sthenelais > Sthenelais limicola. The sequence goes on along the minus strand of OW804097.1, from coordinate 37,784,756 downwards.
GATTACTCATTTCTATGTTGCAGTGAATGTCTCCGACCTGGACTGCGAGGTGACTACTACATTGAGTCACGCTTGGGCCACCAACACCATGAAAACTAGGAACATTCAATGGAGGAAATTCATATTTTTCTGCGCTACGATCAATGCTCTGGCAGTACCAGCTGACCCTAGAACCGTCATTAGGTTTTTGGTCTGGCTGGCCAGGACAATGAAGTTTAACTCCATTAATAATTACCTGTCGGCTGTATCTAATTTACTACGCTTTTATGGATACGAGCCAAATTATCGTGATCTCTTCATAGTGAAACTCATCTTGTCGGGTCTTCAACACCAGCTTGGATCTCCTGAGCCAGTAAAAATGATAGTAACCCCGGCTGATCTTAGAGCTATGTTCAGCAGATTGGAGAAAAACGACTTCAACATCACATGCTGGGCAGCTATTATTCTCAGCTTTAGATCTCTCCTGAGGAAATCGAACCTCGTACCAGACCCACATTCTTCTCATACTCTTCGTCGGGCGGACGTTGCATGGACCAAGTCTGGTATGATTCTTCATGTATCTTCTACAAAGACTATCCAATCCAGGGAACGCAGTATTCAGATACCCATTTCAAGAGTTGCGGACCCTTGTATGTGCGTGGTCTCAATGTTAGAGGTGCACTTTCTGCAATTTCCTGCTGATCCATCGGCTCCTCTATTCATGAACCCAGAGTCGCCGTCTACCCCTATATCTTATAAGCAGATTCTCAAGTTTTTCAAGTCTTGTGTGGAATCGGTTGGCCTGAACCCAGGCTTGGCTTGAATACATTCGCTGCGTCGCAGTGGCGCTCGTATTTACATTCTCTGGGCATCCCATTGGAAGATATTCGTCTCATGGGAGATTGGCAGAGTTTGTCAGTCCTCACTTACCTCGTCTCAACCTTTGATCGTAAATGTGCTGTGGAGGCTAAAGTTGTAGCGGATTTGGAGAATGATGTGGCATAGCTTATGAACTGGCTATTCATCTAGGAATATTCTCTCCTGTGTCTAGTTTATTCCCTCCAGGTTGGAGTAGAGACCAGGGCCTGTCTGGCTGAGATATTCTAAGTATTCAAAGTTAAAATATAAGATAGATGAAAATATATTGGAGTCTGGGCGTCTGCAAGGTCGCCGGCTCCATTGCCGCAACTTCATCCATTGTCTCCTCATCTATGGGTCTGGGTAATATGTTGTCTATATGCGAGCGCGGGAGCATATATATATATATGGAATTGACACTAGGCGGCACCACCTCTCCTACCTAGCTGAGGGAGCCCCGGGTCTCCGCAGTGCTGCTTCGGAATCCATTCGGACAACATCATTTGACTGACATTGAATTTTCTTTCTTTTTTTTTTTTTTATTTTGTTATTTGTTAAATAAAGGCGTCTGCAAGGTCGCCGGCTCCATTGCCGCAACTTCATCCATTGTCTCCTCATCTATGGGTCTGGGTAATATACGTACTTATTGGCCAGCAGAAAAACAACGTTGCAGGGCTATCAATTAGCATCAATTATTCAAATGTAAGTTGCTGACAGATGCTGAAACACTGCGCTCGCTCGGCAGGTTTATAATCCATTATGCCCATGTGCCCTATGTTTTATTTCAGTCAGTGTCATTAGTAGTGTAGGGCGTACGTTTATGTTCCCCTATAAATGGTGAATTTTTTTAAATTCCCTTTGATGTTTCTATGTTGGCACGGGTTTTGACCGTTTTGCGTACCTGCGAGCTATTTCCCTTCAAGTGGGGAATATTTTTTTCTTTTGTTTGGCGGTCGTGGTGATTGACAGGTGTTAGTGGACAAGGGGTTTAGTGTAATGAGTTGGAAACATGATGATAATATATCACTGTAGATAATGGTTATTATATGGATTGTTGGCGATGAGTGTTATATGTTTGGTTTAGAGAATTTTGAGGTAATGTGTTACATTAGCCAATGAGTTTGACTAGCTTTTTTTGTCAGCAAATGGGATTGGGATTGTTGTGATTGAGTGTGTATGGCCGAGGGTACATTGTATAATCCTCGAGATAATAGGTCATTGGAGTAATTAAGAACAATCAATACATGGGTCAGATTTTTAGAACATGTACAATTCACCTTCACTAATCCTCTCCAATAACCCACATTTAAGACAAAAATGAGCTTCAAAATGCAGTTTAACATAACAGAACTGATATTTTAAATCATTGTGATACCAAATATAGTCAGATATACCCGATATTCATCATTTTTCAGCCTAATTTAGGAGAATTTCCTAAATGTGTAGAGCTGCTAATTGTACATTTTCCGAAAATCTGACCAAGATATATCTGAGTATATTTGACATCGCCTTGATTCAAACAATCTATTTGGTTACGTTGAACTGAATTTTTAACCTCATTTTTGTCTTAAATTAGGGTAATTTGAGAAGATTGGTGAAGGCGAATTGTACATTTTCCGACAGTTTCTCCCCATTATGAGCATGAGCGTTCGGACTGGCCAGTCGCACGCAAAACGCTCCGTGGTTTTCCTCAATTAGAGCCTGCAACGCTGAACGGATATTACCTCAAATCGTACCACTCTTTGAGTTTTGGAAGCGTGAGACTACTGATGTCTTCAAAGTCACGTTAAGTAACTTTATTGAGGAGTTTTCTCCACATTTCTTGAAAATTTTGCTACGAATTTTGAACTATGGCAAGTAACGACGGAGCTTTCGCACCCACGGGTCGGCAGACCCGTCGGATAATCCGACAGATTAAGCTCCCTGCTAGTGCGAGTCAAATCAAAAAGATTGACTTACGTAATCTGCCAACAATACCTAGGAGTGACACTGACAAACCCACCCTCGAGGGAACTATTGCCTCATTGAATATGGCGCACTCAGCCATCGAGTTATTGACAACGCAGATGAATGCACAAACCGAACTTACAGCCGCCTCTAACAAAAGGATTAACCAACTTGAAAGTACCTTGGAAAAGGAACACACTTCGCTTGAAAATCTGGAGGATTATGTGGTAAAACTTGAAACAATTCTCTACGAAAAGAGAATTACTATTGACTGGCTACCTGAGGCGGAAAACGAGTCGAAGGAGGAGCTAATGGTTCAAGCTTACGATAAACTGAGTCAAGCTGTCCCTGAACTTTGTCTCAATGATATAGGCAATATCTATCGTTTGGGGGTTCAAAGAGGCCCTAGGCCTAGATCAGTGAGGGTAATACTAACCAAAGAATGGATGAAAGATGCGCTATTACAAAATAGACAGGTCCTAGCAGATAAAGAAAGAGGTGATGAGCGGATATATGTAAATAACGACATGCCCGAAATCTCACGTAGACGCCAATCTGACATGGTTGCTATCATGAAAACGGCCAAGGAGCAAAACAGAGATGACGTCAGAATTAAGGGCGAGAAACTAGTGGTGGATGGAGTTGGATATGCCCACCGTGAGCTGGATCTGCTTGACAACGACCTTCTGTTACAGAATGTTAAAACGAAAGTTTATCAGAATAAAGTACTGTTCCAAAGTGAGTACTCTCCATTGTCAAATTTTAAAGAGTGCAATATTAATTTACATGATCAAGACTTCCGATCGGCAGAACATGCGTTCCAATACGCAAAGGCAACATATTGCAAGCCAAAACTCTGCGACCTCATCTTCCGCGCACCAACCGCAAGAGATGCCCGACTCATTTCTAAGTCAATCACCAAGATTACCCCAGAATGGGAGAGGGACAAAATCGAGAAGATGCGTCTAATCTCATATGCTAAATTCCAGCAGAACAAGTCACTGAGAGAGTTCTTAATCAACACCGGCGACAAGCGACTTATTGAAGCTACCAGAGACCCATTTTGGGGTGCCAACGCGACCCTAGACTCCAAATATCTCCAAAGTGGATATTACAATGGACAAAACCACCTGGGCCAAATTCTTGAAAATGTGCGCACTGCTCTCAACTCTGGCCAAAACTGGCAGAATGTGCTATATACACCTATAAAACCCCCAGGTATCCCACCACGCGATGTCATGCGGCCGACTGCCACGCCCATATGGGCTGGCCAGCAACAACAACAACAAGGCTATGATTTCAACCATGCTGCCAGCCAGTCGTCCCAAAACATGGTGTCACGCCCCCTGCATGCTCCAATGGATTACCAGAATATGAGGCCCCAGTACGCACCCAATTATCCGCCTCAAGTCCGATTCCCAGTGACCACTGTCCCCCAACACCCATTTCAATACCAGCCAAACACACCAGTGCGTCCTGCCTACAACTACACACAACCCCCACCTAGTAGTTCTGGTGGTTCATAGATCGTAGCCTGATATTTCAATACATCTTAGATCTTAGTCTGATCTCAATATATCATCATGCAGACCCTCGTCGTCATGGATTCTAGGGGAGATGGATTGGGTAAATATATAAGTAACCCAAATATTTCAGTTAGCTTCCGCAAGGGAGCGCGATTAGAAGCTGTTTTTAGGGAGATAGATTGTATTCTTTCATCCCATCACCAATACAAATCAGTGATCATATCAGCGGGTATTAATGACTGTACCAACCTGAATCGGAAATCGTGGACTGTCACGCCTGCATCTCACACAGTGGAATCGCTCAGTAACTTGGTTATTGAGCGAATTGATTCTGGTTTTAGATATTTGACGTCAAAACACTCCGGAACGTACATCACGATGGAGGGCATAATCCCGATGGTACTCGCCCAATATAACCGGAGCCCTACCCAGAATGAACAACAACAGCAGATTATTTACGACTCAATATCTGCTATTAATCAACATATATATTCCATGAACAATGATCGTCTAACTACTAGTCCCCGCATAGTTTCCTCAGCATGGAAGAAAGTGCGGTCCAACTTGATATTGAAGACCCACCTACTGACGGATGGCCTACGTTATAGTGATGAACTCAAACTCAAAATTGCGAGAAAAATCGAAAGATTCCATATATTGCGTAACCGACCGCTTGCTAGACCATTACCATGTACCCTGGTGAGAGGAACTTATCCTCCTCCAGTCCATACTGCATCATATTCACGTGCTAGTTCAGAGCGGCTGTGTGGAACTGATCCACCTGCCAACGATTCCCGTCATGTTCATTATCCTGATCACTCCTATTATGCATAATGTGGTATCTAATACAGGTGTCAAAGATAGGCACTATCTCCTTCTACAATGTCAGTTCTTTATAATCTGCCATATGATGGACATATACAATGTGTATTGAGGTGAATCAATTAATTGAGCTGAAAGGTTTCAGAATCGTTCATCTAAATGTCCGATCACTGTTTAATAAGATAGATGAGATCAAAAGTTTATTATACGATACAAATGTCGATATCTTATGTATTTCTGAAACATGGCTGAAGCCATCTTTGCCAGACCATATGTTTGAAATGAAGGGTTATAATATGATAAGACTTGATCGTAAGTTAACTGGAAATGGAGGTGGGATCATGATTTATACATTGAAAAATATAGTTGTAGAGGAAATGCTCAATTTGTATATATCAGATGAAAATATTGAGATAATGAGTGTTGAAGTAAGGCCCCTGGGCCCAGCCAAATTTGGTCTAACTCTTGTTTATCGTCCCCCCACTGGGAGTCAACAACTATTCACTGATCATTTAATTGCTGCCTTTAATGATATTCGTGATAAGGGATTTGTTGAACAATTGTTTCTTGGTGATTTTAATGTTAACATGCTTACTCGCAATCCAAACTCTGATCGTATGAATGCTTTTATAAGAAACCAAGGTCTCACTTCACACATTAATGAACCGACTAGGTATACTCCAACCCACTCATCATGTATAGATTTGATGTTATCCAACCTAAGATTTGCTGCATTTTCCTCAGCAATAAATATCAACTTAAGCGATCATATGGGCACTGTCCTGGTTTTAAAGAAGGAAAGAGCCAATACACGTAGAAAGAAATCAATGGGCCGTAATTACAGTAACCTAGATGAAAACCTGATGATGAATCGCATTAGAAACATTAACTGGGATCAAGTTTTTAATGGAAATAATGAAAATAATACATGTGCTATATGGAATAATATGCTCAATATATTTGAGACTATTGTGAATGATATGTGTCCGATTAAACAGTTCCGTGTAAGAGAAAACAATGAGCCGTGGATGTCACCTGATTTGGTACGAATGATGAAATTCCGGGACTATCTGTTTAAATTAGCAAAAAATAGACGAGATAACCAAACCTACCAGCGTGCTAAATTGATACGAAATGAAGTTAACCGAGCTGTAATCCGTGCCAAATCAAACTATTACCAGAATGAACTAACCCACAATAATCATAACCCCAAGAAGTATTGGAGATGTCTTAAAAAACTTGTCAAGGGTTCCAAAGATGGGATCGAATTTGTTCGTAATCATGACGGTATCGCATTGAACGAAAAAGATAGTGCGAATTATATAAACAACTACTTTTGTAATATTAACTTTGAAACTATAAATAGACCTGTAGATACTATGAGACAAATGAATGGCGAGAGTCTCAGAATTGTTAACGATATTGGTACTGGTGAGGTGGCTGACTTAATCCAAGGGATTGATGTATCAAAATCCTCTGGCTGCTTGAAAATTCCAACTAAACTCTATAAGATTCTATTGTCTGCGATTCCTAATGAAGTGACCCGATTGTTCAATCTATGTATTGATACCTGCACATTCCCTATCGGCTGGAAGACCAGTATAGTGACACCAATCCCCAAGAAGGGTGATATCAGCTTATGCAAAAATATACGCCCCATTGGTCAGAGTCATATTTGCGGTAAGATCCTAGAACAACTAATTTACAACCAACTATATTACTTTTTTGAAGGCAACCATTATCTATCTAAACACCAACATGGTTTTAGAGAAAATTGTTCAACCTCCCAAGCAGTAAGTGACCTCGTATGGGATGTCAATATAGCCAACAACAATAATGAATACACAGTGTGCTGTTTTATAGATTTTACAACCGCATTCCCATCCATAAATCATTCTCTGCTACTGAGTAAGTTGAAGTATTACAATGTGGAAGAGAGCACTATTGATCTACTAAGAAACTACCTGAGTGACAGAAGCCAGTGTGTTAGGGTGGGGGGCTCTATATCGGATAACCTTTCAATTAAATCCGGGATAATTCAGGGATCAATTTTGGGACCATTACTTTTTAATATTTACATCAATGACCTGCCAAATATCAACCGAAACTGTAAGATAATAATGTATGCTGATGATGTGGTCTTATACAAGTCAGGTAAAGATATGATGGAGGTTATCAACTCTGTTGCCGAAGATGTAAATAAGTTACACGCATGGTCAATTAGCAATAAGATGAAAATCAACGAGAAGAAATCTGAGGTTATGGTATGTGGGAATAAAGCTATGTTAAAGCGCCAAGTACCACCTAAGGAATTGAAGGCTGATAATTTGTCATTGAAAATTGTATCACAATTTGTATACCTGGGTATATTAATCGACAGCGAAACTTCTTTCGAACCGAACGCAAACATGATTATCAAAAGTCTTAATGGGAAGCTATACTTTTTAAGCAAAATCCGCAGATATTTAAATGACCAAGCTGCTCTACAAACCTATAAGACCATGATTTTACCTACTGTAGATTTCCAACTTATGTTTTTAACAGCCTGTACTGACAAAACAATTACCACCATACAGCGACTCCAAAACCGTGCGTTACGTATATGCCTCAGGTCAGAACCTGGGACACCCACGCTTAATTTTCATAGAAATTCGAATTGTTTATTAATTAGTCGCCGAATTGAACTTAACATTGCGAAATGTGCATTTTATAAGGTTATTGAAAAACAGGAATTCCTAAGGCCGAATGTCCGCACACGCCGTGATGGCGCACCAGTATTTTTGCCACCCAGACCCCGGTCGGGAAAATTTAAAAAATCATTGTTATATAGCTTATGTACCATCTGGAATGATTTGCCTCGAGACCTTAGATTAACTGATGACTTTATGGATTTTAAGAATATTGTAAAACAGCATTTTTCAATGAATTATTAAACATAAGCGAGATAAGCGTGTATTTATTTATGTGTATAACTCTCAATGGATATGACCATATAATGATTATACCTTAGCTTTGTTCTAAGAATAACTTGTATGTTGCTGTGTTTATTTCCTATTGTTTATTGTTTGTCTAAAGCTTTGTAAGTGCTATGTTTATTTCCTATTTGTTTATTGTTTGTCTCTGGCCAGCCGAACTCAGGCAACGGCGGTATATCACCATATGGTGAGTCGTGGTTATATTAACATCAATCCTATATTCGCTTTAAATGATCTATGTAAATCTTGTAACCGTGCCTGAATAAAGACCAGTACCAAAAAAAAAAAAATAGTATATGAAGAAACAGTTTTGGGGATGTATATTTCTCTACTGAGGACCGGATTCTTTTACTTTCAAACATACACATGCGAATCTAAGATGATTCATAACAACAACAAGAACACCATATGATAACGTTCTCTTTAAACGGACAGGGCATATATAGCGACCGTGTGATATAAAACAATTATCTTAACCTGAGTTCCAGACATCCCCACGGATACCACTACAGGAGGCCATTATGATCAACAAGACTAAACGTGTGCACTTCTACCCATCCATCCAGCCTCCACCTGGCTCAGACTTTCAGAAAATGTACAATTCAACTTCGCCACCCTTCTCAAATAACCCAAATTTCAGACAAAAGTAAAGTTCAAAATACAGTTCAACCTAACCAAACAGATTGCTAGAATCAATGCAATTCCGAGTATACTCAAATTTATAGTATTGACCAAATTACAGCCTAATTTAGCAGAATTTACTAAATGTGTAGAGCTGCCAATTGTACATTTTCTGAAAATCTGACCCACCTGCAACCATACTCCATGGGAGGAGGAGGTGTTAAGTCACGTTGCTGTGCTAAGATCAGTGAAATAAAAGTGCTATGAAAGTTTATATCCTATAAGCCCGTTGTGAAAAGATTCGCTCCGGCTGTAGCCTGCCTACGCTTGGTTGTAATCCACTTAGCCAAGGTGGTTTTGCCTCCCTTGTCGTTAATAAGGAGAGCGATGCGAATTTGTTTCAATCCTTTTTTAGCATTTTATTTCACGTCGTGTGGCGCTTAGCTGCTCCTAGCTCCGATTTAAAATCCCCGAGTGAACGGGACTGGAAATGAGACGATGGCAGAGAGAGAGAGACAGACAGACAGGGGGAGGGAGGGAATGAAGGAGGGAAGGGAGAGAGAGAGAGACACTCACAGACAGACAGGGACAGGGAGGGTAGGAAAGAGGGAAGGGAGAGACAGGCAGGGGGAGGGAGGGTAGGAAAGAGGGAAGGGAGAGACAGACAGACAGGGACAGGGAGGGGGGAAATGAAAGAGGGAAGGGAGAGACAGACAGACAGGGGGAGGGAGGGAGGAAATGAAAGAGGGAAGGGAGAGGCAGACAGACAGGGGGGGGGGAAGGAAAGAGGGAAGAGAGAGAGAGACAGACAGGGGGACAGGGGGAGGGAGGGAGGAAAGGTGTCATTCTATACATATACGGGACTTGATTTAAAACTAATGACATCTGGAATAAGCTTGTCTTGATGTAGGACTGAATTCAAAAGGATATTTACTTGCATTGACCAAGCGCCATGCATGCTAAACATCACTATGTGTGATGCGTTTCAGGAAAATGAGTCACAAGTGGCAAAAATGCAATTTTCCAAAGTAATTCATTCACAAGATGCCTTTGTTAGGATGTTGTCACATTTGAGGAGTTTGGCGCATGAAGTCATATGAATTTATGTACTAAATTTCAGGACTATTCATTAAATATAATTTTGAACTATTCATTAAATATATTATGTGAATGAGCACGGCGTCGGTGGTGGTACATGTTTTTAACCTGCTCCCTAGCTCTCACACTGTTATTTGTGACCCGCGATGAGACCAGACTATTTTTACTAATTATGATAATTAGAAGTAATTATGTATTCACTGTATGAAAATTACCATCATATTTGTCCTATCACTCACTACGACATTATATCGCTAGAAGTATTGACTGTTTGATTTCTATAAATCTAATTATGATTATTTTACTGATATCGAATATTATTGTAATCTAGCTTCTTTGGTAAAATCCCTTTTTGGCAAGTCAGGCTGTCCTGAGAATATTTGTACTGTATGTATGAAAATGTTCAATGTCCTGAATAAAATATTTTTAAATCTAAATTCAAAATCTTTCAAAGGTCATCCTATGAAGCGTATTTAGTTCCTTGACTGGTTATTCACCTCCCAGAAATATTACAAACCTTCCTTTTTTTCAAAGATAAGAATATCGAACTCAAAATATGGAAATATTTAATAGATATCCTAATGTTCACCATCATTAAAATCGGCTTGATCTCATCTTTTCAGATATGATGATATCTCAAAACTCATATTTTTGCGAGTTGTGACTCACTTTCCTGGAAAACACCACATATATTAATAAAAGCTATATTCTTCAATACAACTACGATTATTGTGTTGCGGTTATGATAAAGATTGACACTTATTTATCTATAATAGGGTCAGATTTTCGGAAAATGTACAATTCACTTTCACCAATTCTCTGAAACAACCCAAATTCCAGACGAAAAGAAGTTCAAAATACAGTTCAACCAAACCAAACAAGTTGCTAGAATTAATGCAATGCCGAATATACTCGAATTTACCTAGTATTGACCAAATTGCAGCCAGATTTAGCAGAATTTCCTAAATGTGTAGTGCTGCCAATTGTAGATTTTCTGCAAATCTGACCCATATGCAGCTTCCTTGCAGAAACAGTTTCAACCTAATAAATCTTGATTTAATACTAGCCTACCTACTGATATTGATTCTGAAAGTAGACTACAAATGTGATGTGTTTAGGAAAATGAGTCATAAGTCGCAAAAAATAGATTTTGGGATTCCATTATATTTGAAAAGATGAGATCAAGCCGATTCCAATGAAAGTAAACAGTCTAATTATCTAATAAGTATTTCTAGATTTTAAGTTTGATATTTGTATTTTGCAATATTTCTGGGGGTAGTAAACAGTAAAGTAACTTAATATAGCACATATGAGGACCTTTAAAACGAAAGGATATATTACATACATTGTCCTGAAATTTGGTACCTCGATCAATATATATATAAGCGATAGGCTCTCCAAGGATCAGAACATTCCATTAAAGTGATCTTGTAAAATAAACACTTTAAAAAATGTCAATTTTGCGACTTGTGACTCATTTTCCTAAAACACATCACAAATGAGATTTTATTCTAAAAGTCTTGTAACGTATGCTTGCAATAACATGACTAAACAATCTACTGCAGTGCTTATTGCCACTTTGGTCTCCCTGACAACATACCATGGCTACCAATACAACGCACGGAGACGATGATGAAAAATTCCCTCTAACATGGTAGCCAAGGTATACGGATCTTTTGTGAAGTTGTTAAGTGGAAACAATTTCTTGACTATTCTGCAGGGACTGCCTGGTATTTTCTAAAAAGGCAAGTTGATAGTGGTGTCTTATCCTTACAAAGGTGTAGAAGACATTGGAGCCGATACAGGGTATTAAAGGCATGCTATTGCGATGTTGTTCATGTCCTTGCCAGGTGTAAAGTCTGTGGGCAGACAAGGGACTGAAGCACTATAGAGGATAAGATCGTGTCTTAAAGGACTTTTACTTAGCACCATCGTAAAAGTCTATACGTCTACGAGGGGTTTATGACACGAGGGTTGGTGCATAAACTAATGCATTTGAGGAAGGTCTAAGATCGCTCAGACTAGTCTGAGAAGAACGCCCATATGGGCCAGATTTTCAGAATGTACAATTCGCCTTCACCAATCCTCTCAAATAATCCACATTTAAGACACAAATGAGCTTCAAAATGCAGTTTGACATAACAGAACTGATACTTTAAATCAATGCGATACCAAATGTACTCAGACATACCCGGTATTCATCATTTTTCAGTCTAATTTAGGAGAATTTCCTAAATGTGTACAGCTGCCAATTGTACACAATTTCTCAGAAAATCTGACCCATAACAGTGTATGCAGTGCGGGTGAAGGTCCATTCACATTATCTCGACCAGCTGGCCGATCCTTGCCGGCTCTAATACCTTAACGAGCTACAACTAGCTACAACTAGCTAGCTGGCAATGCCTTTGTCATTATATAATGAAATTGAAAGTCAAATTGCTTTCACTTGAGTTGCCCCCAATACTGATCATCTATAATATTAATTCTGTAAGAGAAAAGTGTAGTTTTCTGCATCTCCTCAGAAACTGCTGGAGGGATTGCCGCGTTCCACCATGTTTTCTGAGTGATTTCCTAGAAAATCAGAAGTTCAACAGTGTCATTAGTAAAAACATGTTATCATAGCAATAAAGTTCAATGCGGCATCATAAGAATGAACATACGTCAGTAACATAATCATCCTTCTCCTCCTCCTCCTCCTCCTCCTTCCTCCTCCCACCACCTCCCTCAATCCGGAGTGTTGTAACTATTATTATAATGATGAAATTTTTCTTTTCAACGGATTATCATGATAAGAGTATGTAGACGCCCGTAAGTCTATTCCGATGTAGTCTGATGATGTTCCTCATCCTGCACTAGCTTGATCTTAATTGGCCTCTTTTAACTTTTTAAAGAAACAATTGATTTGATGCTTAATGTTTAACTTTGATATCTTAGTAATACATCTTTGTCGATCTTTACTCGATTGTAAAATTGTATTAATATTATAACTTGTATTCTCATTAGCTTTGACTGAGAAGATTGTGTATCACATAACGCTTGGCTAAATAAAATTATTTAAATAAAATACAATCCTCACAGAGGGCGCGGGGGGGGGGGGGGGAGGTATATATATATAAGTGTTTTTATTTCTCAATCATCAATACAGTTACATTAATAATGTGAAAATGGTCCGTCTCTCTCTTTGCTGTACATAGCTCTTCCGAGAGTGCCTTAGGTTGTTATTATTCTTTTTTCCTCTTTCCAATAAGATACTTATTAAATTAAGTACTTATGACTTGTTGTTAATTTTCTTTTTCGATGTATCTATTCTCTACACTTATTTATACAACTATTGAACTATTCTTAATTCTTAATAACATATTATACGTTTAACACAGTTTAAACGTTTTTATACAACTCCTCTTTTTTAACCTGTAACTAAAGAGTTACTACTTTACATATATCTGTTTAATGCATCTCAGTAACTTATAAGTTACTTTTACAATATGTTTCGTATCACTTTACCTATCCATACAAGTCTTACATGCCTGATTAAGTTCAATTTGTTATTATTAATGATTTAATATAAAATCATTAATAATTTACAGGATTTTAATTTACAAATATTTTTATATCATTTTAACCATATAAATATGATCAAATAACATGTTATACATTTCTTTATTTTATTCCTGTTTTAAATAATCCTTTTTCAAGTGTAACCTGAAATTTATCAAATCATCCACTCTATGAGTGTCATAAAATACATTCTTATCTGAGTTCCATAACATTGGAGCTCTATATAAACAGGATCTTTTAATCCTCTCAGTGTGAGGGGTTAAAATCTTTAAAATACTCTTTCTTTTATCTTTGTTTGATCTTAAATTAGGTTTTGCAGTTTCAATGTTCTCTACTGACAATGAGAGTTTGTATGCCATCTCTAATAGATGTATCTCTCTTCTTTTTTCCAGAGGTGGAATACCCAATTTCTTTGATATTTCAAGTACATTAGTCTTTTTACTCAAATATTTAGCTCTTCTTATATAATTATTCTGTATCACCTGTAGCTTTTTTAATAAAGCAGTATTACTTGTACCATTATAAATGGTATCTCCAAAATCCATGTGTGGAAGAATCATCACTTTGTACAAATTTAAAAACATTTTTTCAGTAAATATATGTCTGGATTTAGAAATAATTCTAATTTGATTTAGAGTGTGAGTGGATAGAGACAGAGGGAGGGGGAGGGAGTGTGAAAGGAGAGAGAAAGAGACAGGAATGGTGGTGGTGACACCTTATTTTGGAATGGTCTTTAGCGCATTTTAGAATATATTTCTCCATATTCATTTCAGACTTTAGGTTCATCGCAGCAGGGGCCCGTTGCTCCGTTTCTCACTAACTATTTCCCCATTGAAAGTGTATGGGAAAATACTTAGCGAGAAACGGAGAAACGGGCCCCAGCCAATTTAATGAATAATCTTTCTCAAGTTTCCCAGTTCTTACACATCATAATATTGCACAGTGCCATTCACACCCGTTCATTGCATAGCCCCACTATCTGATTCCCGGATCTTTGCCTCTGTCTCAATCACTCTGAATCTATCTCACGGTGCCTCTGAACCTGTCTCCATTTCTCTGTTAACTCTTTCAAGCCCAGCTTACCCAGGAAATTTTGGGTGAATTTTTAATTATTCCTATGTCTTTAGCTTAATCAAAACAACAATTTGACACTGATTTTAGACATAAAAGCTATATATCATCTAAAAGCATTTTGGCTGGAGGTTCCAATTTTGAAACGGTGATGTATGAATTGTTGGTTACCATGGCAACACACTGTGTTTTTTAAAAATTAGTTTAATTTTTTGTTTTCAAACAAATATGAAGATTAACATTTGATAAATCATCTAAATAGGTATTGATCAAGATTGGTCTTGTCATTTGGAACATTTTGATACCAAACACTACAAGTGTTCCATACATGTTACCTTGGAAACGCCATATGCTCCTAGCTAGCTCTGAGCACCTCTATTGGATTTATTTAGATACCAATATGCAAACATATGGGAACAAATACTATAGTATAGTATTGAATACTAGAATTTGAATATTTAAATTTGATCCTTACTTTTTTCTTATGTGGAAGTCAGCCTAAATGATTCAACGGTTTAATTAGATGAGTCTTACACGATTTCATGAGGTTTTTACCATAGTAACCAAATGGAAAAGCATAACTACTGAAATTAGTGAAATTGATGTTATTTTAGATTTTTGGTTGCCATGGTAACCATTCTGGCTCAATTTCAAAACAGTTCATATTTCTGAGTTCTCCTCATTTTCAGCTTTCACCTGATACTACACATGACTATATCAGATTATTTTTAAAAAATCATTTTTTTGCTAGGATCCTCAATAAATGTTATATACCCTAACCTGTTGCCATGGAAACCCCTCTGGGATACAGGGAAAAAAATGACTCATACTACTAATTTCGGTGTGTTGGGTGAGAATTGAAAGTATAATCATATGAGGGTGAATGGTTCAGCAGAAAATCTTGTGATTCATTTCAGTGCAAAAATGACGTAATTGATTAAAAATTGGTTACCATGGAAACAATTATTGGAGTAAAACAGAATTTGTTATTGAAAAATATTAAGGTATCCAAGTACTTGAAATCTAGTGGTTTTGTAAGGAAGAATTAGTCAGATTTCCTAAATACAAAGAGGAAAACTGACAAAAAAAAGCCCTATATTGTTACCTTGTTTCCATGGTTACCATTCTATTCCTTATCTGTTACCATGGAAATAAATACTAAAATATTAATTGTCATGTTGTATGCTTTTAGATGATACCACATACACTATGTTGTGTTATAACACAAAATTTCCATAGATATCCAAAATGTGCCATACACTGTCCCGCGCACCGTACCCGCGAGATACGAAATTGGATACGAAATTCTTGTCCCCACTTTTGATACGAAATTTTTCGTCTCAGCGTATTCGCGCAGCGTTTTTCGTACCTGCGACGGGTACCTGGGAAAGCTAAAGGATTAGGATTAGGCCGGCCGGCCAATGCCAGACAAGCTGGCATGACCATTAGTGCATGACGGCCACTAGTGTAGAACCACTGATGCCAGACAGAGAAAAAAACTTGCCCATGCTTGGGTTCGATCTAGCAACCTTCTGATTAACAATCAAGTGCTCTAACCATTACACCACTGAATCAGCTATCAACATGGCCTCAACTAATCAATCTGAATGTTAATAGTGTGTTTAACCACATCTGTATGTACTAAATATGCGTAACAGGTTCGCGCGGCGCTAACGCATGCCTACTACTAATGAGACCAAAATGATGCATATGGTTAAATTCCTTATTTGCCCAGCTTTCTGTAGCTATAAAGTTTGTGCATGTTAAATAATATTTGATATCATAGAGCAGTTACCAAAGATAATCATTTATTTCTTTCGCTGTAGAATAATAAGAACTCAGAGTTCGAAATTAACTTTTTTCCTGCCATGAATTTACCCGCCCACAAATTACACGTCTTTAATGACAGAAGTCAGAGGTGATTTCAATGACACAAGTAAATAGTATTTGTATATGCCCTGTTAGACGTGTATACAGATTTGATTGCAGTAGCATATAAGCATGTATGGTTTTAATTGGTCTCCTGTTTTCATTCCGCGACGAAATCAACCAACCCTACAATTATAGACTAGAGTAGACCAGTGTTTTGAACAGCTGGGCAGTGTTTAGGTGAAATGTACTCTTCGCAAATGAAAATTGATATGTTAGCTAAGGCAATGACAAGGTATTGTAGTAAGGAACCGATCATATTTGTAGTTCATGGAAAGTGGATATAATAGTGGCGTACAGAACAGCCAATTCGAATATAATTATGTAATTGCTGAGCTTTATAATGTTAATGATCTTTGTAATTATACACATGAAGACAGATAAGGTACCATTGTATAATACATTTTTAGGGCAACGCATGAAATATAACAGCTCAGTTTGTTATGCGTATTTTGTAGTGAAGATTGAAATATATAAAGATATTGTAATGTAATGTGGCCAATAAAAATATCTAAAAAAAATATAAGACATGTAGAATACCTTCCATGTTTTTTTTAAAAAATATTTTCATGTAATGTTGCCCTTCTTAATAATTGTTTAGGCCTGCCTGGATTTCGTAAAATATATAAATATTAATTATAAAATAAAGTTATAATGATTTAGCTAATATGGAGGTAGCATTACATTGTTTAGTTATGTGTAGGGGTTTCTATGACTCAGTGTCAGAGACTGAGTGTGAGTGCCAGAGAATGTCTTCGTTGGTGTCATAGAGTGAGTATGAGTGTCCAAGAATGGAGATGTGCGACAGTAAGTGTGAATGCTAGGTGAGTAAGCAGTGCCAGGTATTGGGTCCTATTGTAGCTGCATTGTAATGAGTATTTAGGCGCGATTTTGAATGCGCATTGTATGCGTGATTGAGATCACACCCATAGGCCTATTATTGACTTTTGAAGAAAACATTATTTGCAGAATCGTCACTAAAACCAGTCATGAAATTGCTTGAAACATTTCCAGCTTAGTCACCCCAAAATAGATTGAGTGACCTGGGGCTACACAGATGCCCGCCAACTGCCACTATTGGGGCCAGATTTTCAGAAAATGCATCTACAGTTCTAGAGATCTATCAAATTTTGCTAAATTAGGGTGACAAATGATAAATACTAGGTATATCTGAATATATTGCGTATTGTTTTCGTTCAATAAATCTGTCTGGTGATGTTGAACTATATTTTGAACCTAATTTTCTTCTTAAATTTGGATTATTTGAGAGGATCGGTGAAGGTGAATTGTACATTTTCTAACGATCTGACCCATTGGACCATGATTTTTTGTGCCAGTGTATTTTCTACTCCCATCTAGACGTAAAATGGCCACTTTAAGTAAAAATGCTCCCTGGAACTATTAGCTTTCCAACCCAGGACTAGTTCCACTTATTATTGTGGTCTTCCCCTATCGGTGGAATCGTCCGAAAATGTACAATTGCCCTACTCAAATCATATCAAATAAGCCAGGTTTAATAGAGAAATGAGATCCAAAACATAGTTCAACCGAACCAAACAGATCCCTTGAAACAAGGCAACATGGAATATGATCTATCTAGTATTGACCATTTGTCAGTCGTAGTTATCAGAATTTATTAAATGTTTAGATCTGCCGAATCTGTGATGATCTGACCCCTTAAGTACTTGGTAGGGGGAGGGAAACTGTGGCCATCCCCGGGTTCGTACCCGTTCCACTCAGGTCAGTGAGCCGACCCAACACATGATCTGAGTCGTCAGAAAATGTACAACTGGTAGCTCTACACATTTAGGAAATTCTTCTAAATAAGGCTGAAAATCAACGCATACATGAACTAACGCATTGATAAATATTCTATGCTGAACATGGCATGTTTTCCTAGATTTTAAACTATACCATTAGTCCCATAATTCCATACGAATCAAGATTCAAAATGGCGGCTATGCGAATCCCCTCTTTGGGGCCGAGGGATGTGTTCTTGATTCATGCTACGCACTATGTCATCAGTTAGTCTCTTAGGATCGCGCAATGTAACGTTAGTATATCTGAAGGTATTTAGTATTCACCTCCTCTGCTATGTTAAACTTTATTTTGAACCTAATTTTCCCCTTAAATCGGGCTCTTTCTCTTCAAAGGATTGGTGACGGCCAATTATACATTTTCTAACAATCTGGCCCTAGAGCAATGTTATATGAAGATTTCGACAGAAGAAAGTAAGTACACGCGTCTGTAAAACCAACATGATTTCTGACCACAATTATATGAAGCAGGAACAGGTGTGGGTCGGTTATAACGGCCTGATGACTAACATTATTGCTGCAGCGCGTGCCATTCACCCAGGGACCCGCCTCCCATGTGGGATAACATCGTGTTATTGCAGTTCAAATTCCACACGAATTGAGGGAGAGATCGAGTTCCTGATTCATGCGACGCACTATGTCATCAATTAGTCGCCTAGGATCGCGCAATGTAACGTTAGTTCATTCGCAGTCGCCACTAGCGCCTTTTGCAACGTGGAGATATGGGTCAGATTTTCTGAAAATGCACAATAGGGAGCTCTACAAATTTGGCAATTTCTGTTAAATTAGTCAGGAAAAATATAAATAATTGGTATATAAGAGTATCTTTGGCATTGTGTTGATTAGAAATATCTCTTTCATTGTGTTAAACTGCATTTTGAACGTCAATTTTCACTTAACTTGAAAGGATTGGTGAAGGCGAATTGTGCATTTTCTGAAGATTTCACCCATATGTGATGTGTTTCAGGAAAATGAGTCACAAGTCGCAACAAACGATATATTTACAAGTTCTCTTTGTTGGAAATCTCTTAATTTTTAGGGTTGATGAGTGATGTTTAGTGGTATGAATACATGTCCCAAATTGTGTCAAGACTGTGTATTAGATATATTCTTCCATTTCTAAGGTCATTCTATAGAGTATAGGCCTATCCAGTTACTTTAGTAGTAATTTTCCATCCAGATATATTGCAAACATTTTTGTTTATTTTTCAAAAAATAAAAATATCATACTTAAAATATAGAAGTACTTATTAGATGTCCTAATGTTTACCATTGACCCCATCTTTCTAATTATGATGGTATTTAAAAATCCATTTTTTTGCGACTTGTGACTCATTTTCCTTTGACACATCACATATATAGGAATTTCCTCTTGACATGTAAGAGAATGGGAGCCTTCTGGACTCACTGGGGTCATTGACTTCTGCCAATATGGATATACTCCATCATTGCCAAAAATGAACCTGTGACATACCTACTTTGCTTCAAAGGTGCCTCGGAAGAATCAGAATATTGAAATTTAGAGGAAAAATTTATCTAACTAATGATAATGTCATTAGAATAAAAATTAAATATGTATATAATTATCTGCTCATGATATCCCGAAATCTGTGTATCAAAATAATATAAAAGAAGTAACGGGTGGACTATTTATGATGGATACTGTGTCTTGTGTATGGATTGTTAATTATCAACTGTTAATTATTAGATTGGCCTTTAATGAATAATAACAAAAAAGGGGAAAAACCATCATATCGTTCCCCCCAAAATAAGACATCTAAAGGTGCGATTCCACTAGATCGCTTGTATCTGTGCTTGTGATTCGCTATTAGCTTGCTTGCGTATAGTGTGCATTTCATTTGCTCTTCATCCGCTTTCATTTTTAGCGCAATACAAGCGCAGAGCGATTCTACTGATTTCCTTGTTTCCTTATGAAATGAATGGCAAATCTCTTGGTCTGCCCTCATTGCACTATTGGACTGCTACTTAAACAGGCAGGAAGAGTGTCATGTAGTTGTGCTTATATCAAACACAACAGGTATTAGCGCAACATCTAAACAAAATTTGTGAGATGAAACATGTTGCTTGATATGTTACATTACGTTTTTCCCGCCATGTTTTACTGAACCTTTTCCTTACTTTTAACGGACCTTTGTATATCAGACGTACGGATCCGTTTACATTTATGTATACGTTAAACTTGCTGAACCTCCCTATTTTTTCGAAAACTGCCTTGTTTGTCTGGAGAACGATGATGATTGTTGTCTAGAAATGAGCCTCCATGACATCTCCATGACATGTAAATGCTTAGCACGTGGAGGGAAATGTTATGACTGCCACTACCAATAAAGGCATTCCTGATCTTTACCACTTTGGCTGCCTCAAATAAGTATTGGAAGACATCACACCCACACAAAGTTTCTTGGTTGGAGATCTTCCCCGAACATATGTGGTCTGTTGTAGTAAAATGGGTCACAAAACATCTTTTTTGAGATATCATCACATTTGAAAAGATAAGACCAAGCCGATTCTAATGGTGGTAAACAGTAGGACATCTAATACGTATTTCTATATTTTAAGTTTGATATTTTTATTTTTGAAAATAAAAGTTTGCAATATCTATGGGTGGTCATTTACTAGTAAAGTAACTAAATGTACTCTATAAGATGACCTTAGAAATACATGGAAAACATGGTCCTGAAATTTGGTACATGTATTCATAAGACTATTAAAGACCTGGATAACCCAACAATGAGAACATTCTAACAAAGTGATCTTGTGAATAAATCACATTGAAACATATCGCGACTTCGCAACTTGCGACTTATTTTCCGGAAACACATCACATATTCCAGTCATACTTGGAAAAAATCTGATCGATGTATGTTGTACTTTTTCTGATGTGATATATTGCAGCATCACGAAACAATAGAATTTACTGACTTTTCATCCAACTGAAGCTCGACTGCTGACGTAGAAAATAAAGAATTACAATCTATTTTTTATCAACCCGTCCGGTAATTAGGCCTTATTTGCATGCATGGGACATTTCAATCTGAAATTTAAATTATGATCACTCCACTGAGCAGGTTAACCAGAGTAAAAACCGTGAGGATATTTGATTAAAAAGTAGATAACAGATGTGGCCAGTCATAAAATTCATTTCGAACTCAGTGGCCACAAAATGAGATTTTAACATGGAAAGATATGGTTGCCTTTAACGTGATCGCCTTTCTGATAGCCAACATTTTATCCATTCGTTTGATGGAAATACAAAAAGGTTCCCTCCCTGTATGTGAGGTATCGGGACAAAAACAACATAATTTGTTTGTTATTGATGAAATGTCTTTGTAAAAACCCGTTTCATCAATGGTAGTTATTACCTTGGTAATGCGTCAGTTAATAAGGGAATCCTAAAAATAAAACGCAATCAACGGGAGACCGTTCCCCAGGCAAGACAATCATGTCGTGGTATAAAATACATCATAAACATAAATAATTTACTCATGCCGTTGATACATCGAGTGGAAGAAAAGTTGGGTCTGTGTGTACATTGTTTGACCATAGATTCAGGAGTTTAATTTTAAAATGTTGCAAATGTGTTTAAATATCTAAATATTTAAATATGTTTAAATGTGGATATCTTGGTGTATCTCCTACATAATATAGACTATATTCTGTCCAATAAGAAGTTGACACGGGCTACACGGACGTCATTAAGAAAAGGGACAAAACAGGAGATATTTTACTTCTATTTATGACAAGTCCCTGTCAACACTTTGCCCTGTGAGCTGCTCTTTGCAATCAACCATGGTGAAACATGGCAAGTATAACCAGCTCTCCCTTCCATGGAAGGGGAAGACAGCTGCTGCACATGGAACAGAGACCGCGCTATATATAGGCCTATTCCACTATATCTTTCGCCATGGTCGATCGCAAACGACGGTTCAGGCCCAATGTTTCAAGTCAAAAGTCCCCCAATTTTCTCTCTTCTTAAAGAAGTATGTTTAGCCTGTGTCCACTACTTATTGGACAGAATAGTCTATAGTCATAACCTTTCAAACATAGCAAGTGTGTCTTGGGACGCCATATCAGGCACACTCCACCGATTCTCAATGTACTGCCCTCCATAGCAAACGGAAAAGGGATTGGAATGAATGAACATTTCATGATACAGATTGGGAATTCATTTTCGCCGTCTTCTTCTTTAACCTTTCTTTATAAGCTCATTCTGTATTTTCATCTATTGCAAAATTCTGACACAAAAATGTTTAAAATTTGTTGGGTGTTTCTAACTTGCTCTGGAATGTAGCAAAAACCGTAATGAAACGTGAGAGATATGTAATGTGATCTTGCGTCACAAGTCGCAAAATCGATATTTTTAAAGCATTTTTGTCACAAGATCTCTTTATTGGAATGTACTGATTTTTTGTGGGTGTAGCACTTAGAGTCATATAAATCCATAACAAATTTCGGGACATTGTATTATATCTATTCTTGCGTTTTAAAGGCCTTTGTATGGAGTGTATTTAATTAATTTACTGGTTATTACCCAGCCAGAATCATTGCAAACTTTCTTTTTGAAAAAATGAAGATATCAAACTTAAAATATAGAAATACATATTAGGTTTCCTAGTGTTTACTATCATTGGAATCTGTTTGATCTCCTCTTTTCAATTATGATTATATCTCAAAATCCATATTTTGCGACTTATGACCTATTTTTCTAAAACTGATCACATATTACAAACTGTCCCGCGACATTTTGAGGCATAGTGACTGTTACTTTATTACGGAAGCTAGGGGCTCGGCCCCATTAGAGTCAATTAAGGATGTCTTGATAATATTTTAACTAGGGATCCTATTTCAAATACTTACTATAGAAGCAAGGAAGAAATGAAATACTCAGCAAAGGCTATTTTAAGTGAGGAATTCTTATACAACAGGGCCCTGGTGCCCTGGTGCCCTGGTGCCCGTCATTTCACCCCCATGCGTAATTAGAGACGTTCCACGAGCAAACGTATCACATAAGCAAAACCGTATCTTTTTTGTGACTTGCATCGTACTTTTATGTAGAAAAAATGATTTGTGACATTTTGCTTGATATGTTATGTTACGTTTTCCCGCAATGTTTTGCTGAACCTCTTTCTTTCTTTTCACGTATGTTTGTATAGCAGAGATGCCAGCATTCTGATGGAAGGTACTGCATGTCAATGTATCAACAGAAATAATTCCACAAAATGTAAGGAAATCAAAGGCGATCATTTCCTATTATATATAGAATATTGAATTTAAATAAATTGAATTAAAAAGTACTTTATTTGTCTGGGGTTATACAAGTGGATCCGACAAATAGGTGACCTGGTAAGCTACAGGTCGTCCAGCCGTCACCTCAAATAGAAAAGATGTCTACACTCCATACGCATCCTGTAGGCAGTAAATATCAAAGCCCGCTATGGTTAACCCAATGGAAAGCCGCTGCCTACAAGACGCGTATAGAGTGTATACTGACTGCATTTTGAAAATATTCATCTTGTGGGCCCTTTTCAAGCTCTCTGCTCTTTCACTGAAGAAGAAGAAGAAGAAGAAGAAGAAGAAGAAGTAGAAGAAGAACAAGAGCTAGGGGGAAAAACAATTTGGTGGAAATTTATGCTGCAATTTTCTTTAAAAACCCATCCTAGGTTCACACAGATTTGTCATGATTTGGGTCGTTTACATAATTTATGATATTATTGACTCAATTTAATTTTCCAACTTCAAAAGGTTTAATTGTTTTCAATTAACATGGGACAAGAAGAAAATGCCAAGTACTAGCACTAAATCAATTGACGGCGGGTATTTGTGAAGAAACAATTTTGTTGAGGATATTCTACTATATGAAATATGAGATTGTTTTGCCTTGACATCAGTGTATACATGTATATATAAAGCATGAGATCTTGAACTGTATTCATGGTGGCCCTTTGTTTCATCAGCCTAACCTCCTTGGTGTTGAGGCTGTTGTCATTTCTCTTAAACCAGAAACTGCATAGCTTGGCGGAAGAAGTTATGTACTGAATGAAAAATGTTTTTTTTACATTGCTAATTAAATATCTTTATATAATTTAATATAGTAGGTAGACGTGGCAGTATTCACCTAAACCTGTATGACGGTTGAATGCCAATGGGTGGGATCTGTGGCTTATGTATATATATGTGTCCAGATTCCCACCAAAGTTGAAAGTCCTTTGTCCAGTGGTTGATCCATGTATGGTCACGGTTGCTATTTCCGTTTTGCCCTGGGAGTGTTTTTTAACCTCTGTTGGGTTGGGCTAGACTTGTAGAAGGCTCTCTCCTATTTTGGATAGAGTCTTTGGGGTTAGGGTTGGGGTAGTGGGGGGTATAGTTACAAAAGAATTTCCACCAAAATGGGTAACACCATCTAGGGTTGGAGATTTTGAAATCTATCTGTATATAGTAGTTTTTTTATAAGCATGTTAAATCCCTTTTTCAAGTGTTATACTACTAATAACGTAAGACCACACGTTATATAACCAAAAGAAGTAAGAGAGAATTAATACTTAACACATGCACATATTTCCACAGATCTGTGGAATTGCTTCGTGGCAATTTCAAGCACAAACAAGTTACTCAGAGAGCTACCCATACAGAAATAAAAAGTTAATAAACCGGTAATGACAGATCAATGACAGACCAATAGCCCAGTTTTTCTGGGCTATTGATCCCAATCCCAATTTACATAAGTCTGCCATTGCCGTTCCATTGAACATTAACTTATTCCAAAGTCTGCCATTGCTGTTCCATTGAACATAGATTTATTCCAAAGTCTGCCATTGCCGTTCCGTTGAACATAGACTTTATTGAACAAACTTATTCCAAAGTCTGCCATTGCCGGTTTATTGAACATTACACAGAGACGGATGACATCACAGAAGTGTGTGCACACACATCTTTTGAGTTCAACTGTCATTTGAAGTTCAACTGTCATTCAGTAAGCAGCTTGATGAACTTGGATTACATTGTATTGTGCTGAAGATCCGAGACTGCTCAAGTTAGCAATAGTTTACATAAGTACAGTGACACATGTAAAGTTACATCCAGGTTGGCTGGTCCTTTGGATATCATATTGAAGCTGATTTGAATTCAGTACAACAGGGAACTAGCAACAGCTGCAGGTATATATATGGCTACTAGATGGGCTAGACATATATCTCTACGGTATACTGCATATATTTCATTAAGACGTGGAGTAGGTTTAAGCCATATCACCAGCAAGGATAATCCAAGACTGTCTATGTTTATGACAAAAGGTAAGAGGAAACCTGTTAAGCAGGATGATTAAATAGAATAGTAGTCTTTGAACTTTTTTCAATTTGGATCTCTGTTGTTTACTCTGGTCTTAAGAATGAACACCGTGAGTAGCATTCAAGCATTAATGGATTTCATCATATCTGACATGAAGTGATAGTAGTTGTTTGGGATATAAGAAAGAGCTATGACCTAAGTAATAACTGCCACACCAATACTCAAAACAACTCAAATAGTAGCAGTCAGGATATGTAACTGGGTCATGTGCATGTGGTAACTGGATTCCATTGGATTCCCGGGCCGTAGCCGTTCCATTGGATTCCCGGGCCGTAGCCGTTTCATTGGATTCCCGGGCCGTAGCCGTTCCATCGGATTCCCGGGCCCTTGCCGGCTTATTGAAAACCAGTCTATTAGCTCATTTGCATGTGAATTTGCCCCACTACCGTTACCGGTTTATTAAGGCCACATACCGGTTTGTTGGTCTGCCAGTAGACCGGGTTACTGGGCTGCTTTTTCCGTATGGGTACTCAAAACGAATATGATGGGATAATCAATGACTAGCAACTACCCTTAAAAATGTTTTTAAGTTTTTAAACTGCCAGTGGTAGGAAGGTATTTGGCAGAAATAAAAGAACTTGTATCTGAAAATTAGCTGAGGGGATCAATGAACTGTTGCAACCTACCTTTTTTTCTTAATAAATACACAAATATGTCTTCCCAGTCACGATTGGTATCCCTTTGAAATACATATACCCTAACTTAAATTAGGATTCATATTGATCATCGTTGGATGGCGATATATACCCCGTTAAGTCATGAAAGGAAGATTCCTTTCGTTTGATTAAGCCTCAAAGACATTACATATTATAAGCTTAGAAACAGGTACAACCCTACTTTCCGGTCATTCACTCCTGAGGCTAATGGACATATTTTTTATTTTTTCTATTTCATTTATTTTTTGCTAATGGACATATTGAATTTCTGGCTTTTAGATGACATACATTTAGTTAAAAGCCATAAGTGATTGTTAATGCCACCATCTACTTCCACTCGCTGTCAGCGCACTCTGTTGGAGGTAACGAAATGAGAGAAAGAGGAGAAGCCTATTTTATATTGCCTTACTCCGGTGCCAAGATCAACAGGGTTAAATTTCTTCCAGAAAAGGCACAATTCTCATTTAGAATCCCTCCCAAATAACAAGAATTTAATACAAAATTTAACTCAAAACATATTTCAACATAACAAAAGACATCCTTTTAATCAACTCAATACCGAATATACCCAGATATGGCTAGTAATTATCATTTTTCGGTCAAATTTAGCAGAAATAACTGAATGTGTAGAGCTGGCGACTGTACATTTTTAGGTGACCTGACCCACCATGTTGTTAATGTGTGTGGTGGAACATGTGTAGGGACCATGTCATGGCCATAGTTCATCATCGGTCAAGGTTTGAGAAAATGTACAATTCACCTTCACCAATCCTCTCAAATAACTCAAATTCAAGACGAAAATCAGGTTCAAAATACCGTTCAACATAACCAGACAGATTTGTTGAATGAATGCAATACAGAATACACTCAGATATACTCAGTATTTATCCATTTCTCTCTAAAACATTCCTGAGGGATATGCGATTTTTAAGAATAATTAATATCTTTTTAGTCAAGTCAATCTAAGGAAATATATTGGTTTGACCCAAAACAAATTGCAAAAGGATTTCTTTTTGCAGGAATCCTGTGTTGGCGCCAAAGAAAGTTACCACTGCAGCCGCGGGGGTAATTACTGGAATCGCCGCTAATTTGGCCCAATTTTCATGTTTTTTTCATATAACTATAGGAATATTCCTTATACAGGTGTGCTTATAAAACTATAGACAGAATATCTGAGTTTTTGAAGCAATTAAAATTCATTTTTAATTGGAAGGCCTACACATTTAAGTACTAATTTTAGACACTAGGAACCACCCTTCCTCGGACGCTAGGTCCCAAGAGGATATGTGAAAGTGGGCCCTAGCATCATTGGGCCCTTGTGTCGTTGGGCCCTAACATCTGTAGACCCTCTTTTGAATGCAGTAATGTGACACCGGGGAGAGTGACGTCATACTACTATTACTAGTGAATGTCAGTAATGCCGCCTGCCGAATCACTGCATGAAAAGGGTACTTTAATGCCACATGATTGTGCAAAGAATGATCAGTCTAAAATCACTGCATGAAAAGTGTGTTTAACTGCCTCATGATTGTGCAAAGAATGATCAGTCTAAAGTATTTTGATAAATAATTTCATGCTTTTCCTCAACTCAAAAACAGAATTCATAATAGATATATGGCCACCAGACTCTCTCCTTATACACAATGTACTAAGTATTCTTAGGAAGAGACTTTGACAAGACCAATTGTGATGGGTTTTCAAGTCAAAAGTCGCAAAAAATGAATTTGGAGATACCGTCATATTTGAAAAGAAGACATGAAGTTGATTCTAATGGTAGTAAACATTAAGGGCATCTGTGAGGTATTTCTATATTTTACGTCTGATATATTTATGTTTGAAATAAAGTTTGCAGTATTTTAGGTGGACAATTACCAGTAAAGAAATTAAATGTACTTCATATTACGACCTTCAAAGTGGAAGTATCTCTTTAAAACACTGTCTTGAGATTTGGCACATGCATTTATATAACTGAAGGCACTAGATCCCTAAAAAATGAAAACGTTCCTACAAAGATATCTTGTGAATAAACCACTTTGGACAATATCCTTTTTGTGACTTGTGACTTATTTTCCTGTAACACATCACAATTGATTACGCTATTAATAAACGTTACTTTACCGAGAGAACATTTCAAAGATATTGAGTCACAGCTGAATGTTGATGTCAGGTACACTCTATTGTACCCACTCTGCACATCATACAGCGGCCATGCTCACACGGGTATGGATCACATATTGACATGACTCCTTTAGCTCAATAATCACTGTGGCTACACCAATCAACAAAACCACTCAGCTACATCTGAGAAAAGTGTGTAATCACATAAAGTTTGGCTGAATAAGAATATTTAAATACAATAATTTACCTCATCACATATGGCGAATGTAACTAAAGGGGGACATTGTTTATTTTTTTTGGACATGGTTTTTATTCAGGCTCCTTATTTACAATATTGCACTCTCGTCCCAGGGGTGATTTTCGTAGTGCCCTGTTGTGAGTCTACATCGAGGTAGTTCGGATATTTTTAGAAAAAGAAGTTATTTACCAGTCTTTAATATAACAGTGGTGAGATTTAATATATTGAGTAGTGTGGATAATGAGATGGAATGGGTTTGTGATATATGATGTGATAGATCAACAGTCTAAAGTTATATCGACTTTTACATCGGGTGGTGAGATGTTTATTATAATCGTTTCATTCTATACAATGAGAGTAAGTTATCAGGAGTCAGTCCGTCAACAATTTTTTTCATCTGCAAACATTGCAGTAAAGACAAGTTATATGTGTGTTTCCGTATTTATATACCTCTGACATGTATGCAAATAATCTCAGCAATCATAGGATCATAAGATTTTCATCATTATTGTCATGATCACAGTGTTTTTTTGATAAAACAAGTTTCCAAATCTGATAGTGATGAGGTAAAGCGAAGGTGATGATGAGTGTAAAGCGACTGAATGATTTCTGTACCACACAATCACGTTCCAGGCATCTTCCCTAAAAATAATAAAAGCATGTCCACCCTCTTTACTTGCCACAAAGCCTGAAGTTAAAATTATAACAGTATTCCTTGGTCGTATATGCCTTCACAAACACATAAATAAGCAATTTAACACATATGAATGAAAAAGGTCTAACCTAGAAAACGTTTTTGCACTGAAACCTCAGAATCCCACTTTACCTCATCATGTATAAGTAGGTGTAAGCACAGTGATAATAGCGCCGAAGAGTTGACTTATCTCCGCGCAAATATTCTCCCCACTTCTTCGTCTTCATGCACTGAGCTCTTTATCCAATAGAATCGGCCGGCAGGCAACCATTTCTTCCTCTCGGTGGCAATAAAACACTTCAGTCCGACCAACTTACCGTGTTTTAGAGCCAACTAAGGGCAGTCATGTGCAAAGTCAAGGAACACTGCGCGAATTCAGCGACTATTTCCGTCCCTTCATCCCTTCGCCTTTAAATAGACTTGTAGGATTACTCATATCTTTGCATCATGACTGTTTTTACAGGGGGAATCAGTGTTCGGAGATTTAAGGGGAAGAGGAAAATGGCCATAGCCCGTTGGTGTTAGTAGTTTGCCTACAAACATTCAACAATTATAAAATATGCGAGGTTTTAAGAGATATTGCTTTAGGTGTACGGACATAATCCCGCGAGTGATCACCCCGCCCAGCCATAACCCCGCCGTCAGAACCCCCCAAGCTAAAACCCCCAATTGCCAATATCCCCCCATGCCAATACTCCGCCCGCCTGATCCCCGCCATGCCAGAACCCCGCCAGAGTACTTTATGTAACGAAAAAACACGGAGTGGCAGCATAGTAAGTTATTTTAGACAAAAACATTGCGAGATTCCTCTGCTCGAAAGATATAATGAGTCCCGGGATTTTTCTTCTTGGTTTAAGTGATAGTGAGGTATGATTCCCCAAATAAGATGTTGTGGGTATTTTGCATTATTCACTAGCTTTCGAGCGGATGTTTGCTCTTTGTCACATCTTTATATTTTGTAATATACACATCTCTCTGTTGTGTTACGTAATATTATAATTAATATAATATGAGAAATGAACGTATTTGTAATATTATGATATGACCATGATTATGAACCGCATAGCTATTGTATTTAAAGTTGATCAGCCATATAAGAGTGAGGAGGTTTAATATGTGGAAAAGTGTAGAGATAACAGTCGATTTTTTTATGGTGTAGCTTTCGTTTGATTTATATAGTAGTTAGTGATAACGGTGAATGATGGAAATTTTCTTTTTGAAAGGCAACGCTACAACATATTCACATTGTGACCAAACGTTTTTAGTATTCAATCATTGTAAATGTCTTGGCCTGAAATCGCAATAAAAACGTAAATTCATAAGACATGATTATAAACTCATTTCAAAGGGCCATTAAACCCATTCTTCTTGTGGAAATCTCCTGCCAAACAGAAAATTGTTTTCTTGGCCATTGATCCCCAGGGGTATAATTAGGATACCGTTTAAATACCTTGATTGAAATTACCAGTGGACTAAATCTTGGTATTGTGTTCTGCTGTTCCGAATCCGGTGTGAAATCAGATTTTGAAGGCACCTTTTAACCACTGAAAGTCGTCCAACCTTTCTGAACTATGTTGTAACCTTCTCATTGACTGTGTCGGGCTTCCTTTGTACATAATGGGTAAGATTTTCAGAAAATGTACAATTGGCAGCTGTACACTTTTTTTTTAGTAAATTCTGCTAAATTAAGCTGCAATTTGGCCAATACTAGGTGAATTCGAGTATATGTGGCATTGCATTGATTCTAGCAATGTGTTTGGTTAGGTTGAACTGTATTTTGAACCTGATTTTGGTCTGAAATTTGGGTTATTTGAGGGGATTGGCAAAGTTCAATTGTACATTTTCAGAAAATCTGACCCACATGTGTGTGTTTGCGTACATGTATGCACAGGTGTCTCGGGTTTCATAAGAAGTGCAGTCTGTCAGTATGTGTTTTAATAATGCCATAATTGCGCCATAATTGCCTACGTAAAATAAAGCAACTCCAGTCAGGTAGATTTCCTCAATAAATATTAGGGTCAAACTGCCGGAAAATGTACAACTCGCCTTCGCCAATCTTATCAGACTACCCCAATTTAAGACAGAAATCAGGTTAAAACAAATTGTAACAAAACCGCACAGATTGTTTGTATCAAAGCAATACAAACTATACTCAGATATATCTAGTATTTACCATTTTTCAGTCTAATTTAGCAGGTTCTACTGAATGTGTAAGGCGGCCGATTGTACATTAATGTTTTGAAGATTAGACCCATTAACATGCTCTAAACTACTATAAAGACTGGATACTTTGTTCTAGTAAGCTTGTCTCCACATTTCTAAGGTTTCATTTAACCTTTTCAATACTAGATTAACGCAGGTAAAATGTGGGTCCATATTACACTCATTTCTGTTCTAGTAGCAGCACTTTCCCATACGGGAATTTGCGGTATCAATTTGCAATGAGTTCATTACTCTCTTTCATATCTTCTCATTTTTCCAAATCTGTTTCTTTAATCTAAAAATCATCATAGTTTTGAATGATATAAATCGAATAAAGACACGTTTCCTCCATTATACATTGATCTGTAAGTATTTTTATTTCTCTTCTTACAAATTACAAATTGAGAGGAAATGGTCCTTAAGTCAACACCGTTGTTCTTCCCAGAAAGCCGTGGAATATTTAATACCAGAGTTCTGGATTATGAAAGTGATTAAAACATTACATGCTACTGTTATTTATGAATAACAAAACTTATGACATGAATTAAAGGTATAGGAATGTTACCTCTACTCAACAATAACTATAGTATGTTATGCAAGTTACAACTATTCTTGTATTACATTCTTTTTAACACATTCAGCATTAATTATCAATTCTGTTAATATATCCTGTGGTTCACACAGTTCAATAGGCATGCTTCAGCATATCACTGCCTTGTAATAGGCTTGCTATGCATGATGAGAACTATTGTATGCACTACAAAATCGGTGTTAATATGTAACCAATTATTTTTTATCTAAGCGAGATTGATGTATTAGTTTTTAATTATGGGCCAAAAACAAAAAAAGTGAGTTATGTTGATATATAAGCTGTAATAGGTGTAATCAAGTGGATTTGATGCGGACATCCACATTAATTATATAATATAGTATACCTGAGTCGATTTAGAATGTTTTTGTTGTAAATTATGTAGGTTATAACAAGGATTGATTCGTCACGATATTTGTGTTAAATTAAACTATGTAAATACCTTTGTAGGAGATGAGACCTACCACTTTGTTGGAAATCTTCCTAATAAAATTGTTTAAAAAAAAAAATAGGCGTATTTTCTAGCAATTTATTACTATTGCCCATTTATTATACACGCATTGCTCTGAAAACAACGTATCTAGAGTGATTTACGCATGGTGCGTATTTCACTAGTGATTGACATGGGGTTGTTATGGCAACCAACTGGTTTTTTTTAACTAAGATTACCGGTAAAATTCAAATTTATGGCTCGATTTTTTTCTATTTTCATGATTGAAAGCATGTATAATAAATCTGTTACCTAGCTCATTGGTTTCAGTCGATCAGAATATTGCACTCCTTGCTACGCAACTCGTGCAATATTCACACTCCTTCAACCAACTCGTTAGTTAACCTGTATATATATACAACCCACATGTAGTATGTCAGACCCCATGGTTACTATGTGGTATTATTCATTGGATTACATAAGTTGCAATAAATGGGTTGTCACAGAATCCTCAGTTGGGATGCATATCTCATTATTATATGTAATGATGGTCCTTCAGGCGAAAACATTAATATGAATATATGTGGTTCCCCTCAACGGTTGAGGGTATAATTACAAATGATACCTAGCTACCTCTGAATGTCAGTATCAGCGGGTGATGCTATAATTGGGAAGTTGCATGTGGGTCAGATTTTCAGAAAATGTACAATTCAACTTCGCCAATCCTCTCAAATAACCCACATTTCAGACGAAAATAAAGTTCAAAATAATGTTCAACATATCCAAACAGATTGCTAGAATCAATGCAATGCCGAATACGCTCGAATTTACCTGTAGTATTGACCAAATTGCAGTCTAATTTAGCAGAATTTACTAAATATGTACAGCTGCCAATAGTACATTTTCTGAAAATCTGACCCATATGCTATTGCGCATGTCTTGTACAGTGGGATAGCTATGTATCATTTGTAATAGGGGATTTGCATAGCCGCCATCTTGAATCTTGATTCTCAAAGAATTATTATATCTAATGGCCTGATGGAGGTTTCAAATCGATCGAGACTGAAGGTCAAATCGCACAATACACTGTACCCGTTGCGCAAGTAGAACTACAGCACTGGACGGGCAGCACATATTTCAAATGTGTAATTCACCCCGCCATAAACCTACACTTGTCCCGTAGCCTGCCGCGCCGCAGGCAGGGGGGTGTAATTGCAGGATGCGAAGCTCAGATCACACTACATGACAAGTACTGTATGAAAAAAAAATGTGAGACCAGCCGAGCTTCGAGCTCCCAACTCCCACTCTGAGGGCCAGCATGCTAACCACTACACCACAAATACATATGATACATATACCCACTTTATTATCAGATTTTATATTACTATTTTGAAAGGTAACTTTGCAGTGAGGTGCAATTTTCCGATATTTCCAATCATCTTGTAATGGCATGGGTAATCATTTTAAATGTGCTTTGGCAACATACAATTGAGATACCTTGTTTATTACCTTGAATAAGGGCCCCACCTATGTATACATGTTTATAGTTAAATATGTTTATTTGGTGAGATATGGCTACATATATTGCATATAGTTATGGTCTATGTATGTCGTTTACCAGACACTGCTATTTCGCTCATAAATGCTACAATGAAATGTGTATTCGTTTCCACATCTTCATGCTTTGTTTTAGCTGGTGATATATATAGCCATAGGTTATGACAAAGCTACACAAGCTTTCCCACATGGGCACCAAGCTATGCCGCTGCACCATATTTCTACCCAACGTAAGGGTGACCAAAACAAAAGCCAATTACACTTATTCTGAAGGTGCACCGCCATAGTTCTACGCATTTTTAGGACAGTGTAGGGGAGTTGCATGGGCCACTACGCATGTCTTTTACAGTGCATCCTGTGATTGATTCAGTTGAAATTTGATTTACAAATATTTGGCATTATTTTCGTCGAAAATTGCAAGAACGTTTTCACCAATATCATTTGACCACATGAGACATTTGAAACATGACCTATGAAAACCAAGTACATGATGGGAAAGGTGGGAACTTGTGCTATGGAAACTTGTATAACATTCTGACATTCTGACATT
The DNA here is from genome assembly GCA_942159475.1 of Sthenelais limicola. Classification (NCBI taxonomy): domain Eukaryota; kingdom Metazoa; phylum Annelida; class Polychaeta; order Phyllodocida; family Sigalionidae; genus Sthenelais; species Sthenelais limicola. The sequence continues at coordinate 37,750,156 of OW804097.1, read as the reverse complement.
CTGACATTAGAGCATTGATAAATATTCCATGCTGAACATACCATGTTTTCTATAGATGTTATCCTGTACAATTAGTCCCATATTATAAGTCCATGCTAATCAAGATTCAAAATGATGGCTATGCAAATCCCCTATTGCAAATAATATATAGCTATCTCAGAATGCCTGTATTCAGGCAACCTATCATAGATATGCACACTTTTATAGGAAAAGGCGATGAATAAATGTATGTACATTCATCTTAGACAATGATAAATCTAAAACTAGAAATGTGATAAAATGATTAAATGGGTCAGATTTTCAGCAAATGTACAATTGGCAGATCTACACATTTAGTAAATTTGGTCAAATTCAGCTGGAAAATGATAAATAATAGGTATTTCTGAGTACATTTGGTATTCCAATGATCCAAGCAATGTATTGGTTATGTTGAACTGTATTTTGAACCTAATTTTTGTCTTAAATTTGGATTATTTGAGAGAATTGGTGAAGAAGAATTGTACATTTTCTGGAAATCTGACCCAAATGAGATGAATTGCAGTATGAATAGTTGACATGACTCTACAGTTTAGGCCCAAAGTTTGGAGAGTCGCTTCAAACGAAGGCAAAGCCCTCGCCTCAAACCGCACAGTGTCATTATAATTCCATTAAGACCGCAAAATGTCATTATAAAGCCAGGAAGCCGTAGGCGGATATAGCATTCTTATCTGATCTGAGGGTTGGGACCTAGAGTGTCTGGAATTTATTTTTTAAAGATTTATTTATAAGCAGAGTTTACATTCATCCTCGGTTGAACATCAATTTCTGGCGTTTCAGCATTTTCTGGAGAGTATATTGATGATCAATTGATGCCAGAGTATACCTATCTGCCTCATCTGGCCTACCGAGACCCACTTGCTATATCTGAAGGATTAACCTACCATAAATCCTTACTTCCAGACACCACTCTTATGAAGTGTCTTTATTTGTAGACATCTTATTGATGGGGTCTAGTCGAGACCATCATATTTCACTCTAGACCACCCGAGGATCAACGCCATCAGGTGAGAAATGATAAATAGGTCAGACTTTCAGAAAATGTACAATTGGCAGCTCTACACATTTAGTAAGTTCTGCAAAATTAGGCTGCAATTTGGTCGATACTAGATAAATTCGAGAATATTCGGCATTGCATTGATTCTAGCAATCTTTTTGGTTAAGCATTAGGACCACTGTTGTTTATTATATATATCAATGATATTCACAAGGTTATTAAAAACTGTAGAATCCAACATTTTGCAGATGATACAGTAATATATACATCAGACAGAGATAGAGGAATTGCAGAAGAGAACTTGCAGACAGACTTTGCGGGTGTAGATTTATGGTGTAAGCAAAATAAGATTTCTTTAAATGTAGGGAAAAGCAAAATGAGGTATGTCCTTGACAACCTCAAGGAAAAAAGACCAGAAAGTAATAAAACCAATATTTATAGGGAAAAATGAGATCAAACGAACAGAAAATTACGCTTATTTAGGCATGAACATTGACCAGGAACTGGTCTGAGGATATCTGAGGGTCTAGATAAAAGAACTAATGTACAAAAATTACATAAAGATCCGCAAATACCATTTCTTCATAAGAAAAGAGAAGCACATTTATTAGAATACGCTTTCAAATTAAGTCAAAATGAAGATAATATTGATAAACGGAAAATTTCCCTAAGAAATCTTGCATCAGGAAAATCACTTCTAGTACCAAACCCTAAACTGAAAAAATAAAAAGATTCCTCGTATACCAAGGACTAGTTCTTTGGAACAGCATCCCAAACCATCCTAAGAATTATGACCTTAGACAGTTTAGAACATTCCTTAGAGACTATATGCTAAGGGAATAGACAGGACAACTTCCTTGAGTCACTTCCCTTCCTCCTAGGTATGTTAATGTAACAATTGTATTATGATAAGCATTTATACTTATGTAAGCATGTAAGTCTTACTCCAATACTTATTTACAAGGTACTGCAAGGCTTACTAGCCCACATGTTGGCGAAAACAACTCAAGTATATTTTACTCATTGTTTTATTTTGTTCTGTTTTGCTATGTGTTTTATTTTGCTATGTGTATTTACGAGTTAGATGTAGAAGGTCCGGGCAGAAGAACTGTCTCTGATGAGAGACAGAGCCGAGAGCCCTATTTTCATGTAGACCTTATGTGCAGCAAAATGAAAATAAAGTTTCAATATATATATATAGGTTGAACTGTATTTTGAACTTTATTTTTGTCTGAAATTTGGGGGTTTTTTGAGAGGATTGCTGTAGGTGAATTGTACATTTTCTGAAAATCTGATCCAAATAGCGTTAAGCCAGCTTTGGTAAATAAAAACCTGATTTCCACTTTTATTTAAAGAATGCACATGTTTGTATAATAGCCTACATATGGGTAAAATCTGGAAATGTACAATTCATCTTCACCAATCCTCTTAAAGAATCCAATTTTAGACAAAAATCAGGTTTGAAATTCAGTACTACATAACCAAAAATATTGTTTGAATCAAGGCAATGTTAGATATCCTCAGATATACCTGGTATATCATTTTACAGTCTAATTTAGCAGAATTTACTAAATGTGTAGATCCTCCGAGTGTATTTTTTCGAAGGATCTGACCCTTATAGCATCATTAATATAGTTAGAGCCATTTAATTCATAGTCCTTTGCACTGAGCATACCTAGTGCTGAACACACATACTATATCTATTTTCCTGACAGGTTTCTTCATCCAATAGTGCCTGCTGCTGTTCAGTTCTCAGTTTACATCCAGTGGAGGCCCAAAGCTGAGAGAGTCCCTTCAAACGAAGGGAAAGCCTCTCGCCTCAAATCGCAAAGTGTCATTATATTTCCATTACAACCGCAAAATGTCATTATATTCTCAATAAAACACCGAGTCCTAGGCCAGGAAACAGATTAGCGAAGTAGGCGTCCAATCACTGACATACCATTCTTATCTTACCTGAGGGTTTGGACTTTGGATGTACCTCTTGTTCTGTTCTTTTCCTACCTATCTAAAAGTAGTTTGACCATGATTTTGGAGGATTTTGGTCCGCTTGATTTTGTGACAGGGCTTCATAGAAGTCCATATTTATATTTCGGGGACCCACCAAACTTCTTTCCTGCGATGACTTCACTTATTATCGCTCACTGTTATATGGGTCAGATTTTCAGAAAATGTACAATTGGCAGCCCTACAAATCTAGGAAATTCTGCTAAATTAGCCTGAAAAATGATAAATACCGGGTATATTTGAGTATATTTGGTATCACATTGATTTAAAGTATCAGTTCCGTTATGTTAAACTGCATTTTGAAGCTCATTTTTGTCTTAAATGTGGGTTATTTGGGAGGGTTGGTGAAGGTGAATTGTACATTTTCTGAAAATCTGACCCATATATGGTCCCAACAGACTGGATTCGCCCCTTCACCTGTGAACTGTAAGACTTGATTTACGTGACAGTCAAACATGAAGCCTAAAAGTTATACCAATTGTGATGTGTTACGGAGAAATCATGGAGAAATGTGTCACAAGTCGCATAAATTATATTTTTCAGAGTGATTTATTCCTCTTAGAGTGATCTCCTTTTTGGAATGTTTTGGATTTTAGAGAGTTTAGCGTCTCTAGTTACATGAATATATGTGTGAAATTTCAAGACATTTTAATAAATATGTCCATGCGTTTTGAAGGTCATTCAATACAGTATATTTAGTTACTTTACTGATAATTGCCCACCAAGAAAGATTGCAAACCTTTTTTTTTCAAACATAAACATATCAAACATAAAATATAAAAGTTGTTTTAGATGCCCTTCATGTTTACCACCATTGGAATCCGCTTGATCTCATCTTTTCAAATATGATGGTATCTCAAAATCATTTTTTGCGGATTGTGACTCATTTTCTTAAACACATCACAATTGACCACTTTTCATTGCCTCTCATACATATTTGTATTGTGTTGCATGCTACACCCATTGCATATATGGGTCAGATTGTCAGAAAATGTACAATCGGCAGATCTACACATTTAGTCAATACTACTAAATTAGACTGAAAAATGGTCAATTTGAGGTATATCTAAGTATATTTGGTATTGGGTCGATTCAAACAATCTGTTTAGCTGTGTTGAACTGTATTTTGAGCCTGATTTCTGGCTTAAATTTGGATTATTTGAGAGGATTGGTGAAGGCGAATTGTACATTCTCTGAAGATTTCACCCACATGTACATTGCGATAACGAATGTCACTGAGGCACACCAGGGCCCTGTTGTATAAGCTAAGGAAGGAGTCTTTTTGTGGGAATTCCTACGTTGTTTTTTTACTTTACTTCGGTAGGAAATTCCTACGGTAAAATGCATTGTGTGTATAGGCTATTCCTTCCCTGAAACACTACCAACTATCACCTAGGAAATTCCTACAGCGAATGGGTCAGTTTCTAGGTCACACCTGTGAATCTAAATTCTAATCCATTCCAAGTATTCTATGTTGTATTGGAATGTATAAGAACAAGTTGTCCATTATTATACCGACATTGACACTTCAAATTGTTATGTGTTATATTAGTATTTAAACCCAATAATTGAATCCTATGCATCCTATTTACCTTCTACCTTGACCCACACCTGTAGAGCAAGGAGTATTCGTACAAGCTGGGAAATGTCATGTAGGAATGAATTCTTTTTGGAAAGAATTTTACTTGTGTTCAGTCTTAGGTAAACCTAATATTCTCGTGATACACAATCAAAAAATACGATTACAGATTTACATTTGATCAATTTAATAGGGAGGGAAATATTCCCACAGCTTCCCACTGCTTAGCTGGGTCAAGTTCTCAGAAAATATACAATTGGCCGTCACCAATTCTCTCAAATAATCTAAATTTAAGACGATAATCAGGTTCAAAATACAGTCCAACACAACCAGACACATTTATTCAATGAATACAATACAACATACACTTAGATACACTCAGTATTTATCATTTTTCACTCTAATTCAGCAGAATTTGAGAGATGTGTAGAAAAGTAGATTGAGCATTTTCTGACAAATCTGACCCAGCTTATACAACAGGGCCGGCAACCAGAAACTGTAAGTCTAACAAATGTTCTTGCCCTTTTGCTGCTGCTGTGTGGCTAACCATATTTTTATACCTGTCCAAATTATGTCTGTGAATTCAGATGGGACCAGCTATATTGTGTCTGATCGATTTTGGCCAGCATGGACGATGAATCGGTAAAGTAATGATCCCCCTCGGGGCCATAGCTTATGCCAGACTCATGCTTAAAATGTCCATAATGTATGACTTTTAAAAAGTTATTCACGTCCAAATACGACTGGTTTGGGATACAGCAAAGTTTGAATGATTATCGAGCTTTCCTATGAGGGGTCGTCTAGAATTTCCTATTATATTGCTATATTCTTTTAGGAGCGGGTGCAGGTTTTCTATGGGTAAGGTCGCCTAGTAATGTACAGTTGCTTCTGATTTCTATTAATTACGACTCTAAGGTTAAATTACAGAAACAATATTAATATGTGAGAAATTCTTTACTTTCAGTTATGTTGTAGTGGTATGGAAGTACCTATAGCCGCACTTCCATGCATGTTGGGCTCGATTTTAGGCATTCGCCGGAAGAACTGGCTAAATAGTTAATATTTAACCAGACGTCGAACCACCTGTAATTGAAATAACATCATCAATAAAAGAATCTATGAATTGAATTGAATCTAGCTTCCTTGTAGGGCATATATACATATGTTTGACCTCTTATTTTGAGCCTTTGAATAAGAGATATTCTTATATTTTGGGTCGGAAAGAACATTCTTAGAATCATATTAAAGTATAAGTAAAAGCGTTTAGGTCTAGCCTAAATAATTCTAAAAAAACAGGAGATCTGCGCGAATTTAATTTAAAACTTCTAATTAATTTAGAGAACATTGCATTTGCTTCATTTCCCCACCACAAATTTATGTTGTGCACGAAAAATTCAGGTAGTTTTCAGGCGAAGCTTATTATGTGGGTCAGATGGTCAGAACATGTATAATTGGCAGCTCTACACATTTAGTAAGATGTGCTAAATCAGGCTGACAAATGATGAATACCAGGTATATTTCAGTATATTTGGTATTGTTTTGTTTTAGGATATCCGTTTTGCTATATTAAACTATATTTTGAAGCTCATTTCCGTCTTAAAATTAGGATATTTGAGAGGATTGGTGAAGGTGAATTGTACATTTTCTGATGATCTGAAACATGATAGTGTGGTATTCTGTGCAGTGAGGGAAACTAACAGGATTGACTGCTGGGCGGGGAAGACATGTCCTGCCGAAAACTTGTTTTGTAAGGATTCTTTCCATTAGTTTAAACCTTCTACACATTCTCTGCTGGCGAGACGTGGTGATCTAAAAAAGTAGATAGAGGCCAATAAAGGTCGAAATGTTATTTTGTTTTATTTTATTCCATTTACAGGCCAAGTCATTAATTACATAAATGATAATTACAAAAAAACGCGATTGTCGTTTGATGATGTATTTCGAACATTGCTTAGTATAATAATACTAATCACAGTGACCACAACCTTTTATTCTTTTATGTATGTTTGCTATAATAAAATACTTGTCAGTCGGATTCAAAGCCTACGGTCCCCATTCATTTCTCTTAATGCAATAGCTCTCCACTATTCAAACAATCCCATAAGTAATATCAACGATATAACACTGGTGGGAACCCGAGTCTCTTTCCTGGGTTTCTTTAACAACAACAATATGATATATTTAAAAGAGAGAATTTACGTGCAGTGAGTTACAGCGGAGAAACCTTTCTTTGAGAAATTGCTGCAGAGACTAACAAGGAAAGGAAGGCAACCTGAGTCAAGTCTTCAGAAAATGTACAATTGGCTTTCACCAATCCCTTCAACTAACGCAAATTTAATACAAAAATCAGGTACAAATTTAATACAAAAATCAGGTACAAAATACAGTTCAACATAACCAGACAGATTTATTGAATGAATACAATACAGAATACACTCAGATGTACTCAGTATTTATCATTTTTCACACTAATTTAGCAGAATTTGAGAAATGTGTAGAAATGTGAATTGTCCATTTTCTGAAAATCTGACCCACCTATTGAAAAGAGGGGTAGGATTGCAGATGCACCTATTCACAAAGTCCTAATACGAAATCTCACAGCTTTGAAAATATGCAATACAACCCTTTCCATTTCCACTTTATACTTATGTTATAGTGGTTATGACATATAACATATGATGCTACACATGTGTAAAAATACTTGGCTAGAGACATGATGCTCTCAGAAATCTCGATCAATAGGACGGGTTTTTAATGTGATGCCTTCAGCAGTGACCTATTTGGGTCAGATTGTCAGAAAATGTACAATTGGCAGCTCTACACATTTAGTAAAATATGCTAAATTGGGCAAAAAATGATAACATAATTCCATGCATATCTGAGTATATTTTGGATTATGTTACTTTAAAATATCGGTTCTGCTATGTTAAACGGTATTTTGAAGCTCATTTCTCTCTTAAATTTGGGTTATTTGAGTGGATTGGTAAAGGCAAATTGTATATTTTCTAACGACCTGACCCATATACGCTTTTGGACTCGAATCAGAAAACAATTATCCATCCATTTACATGAAGGCAAATAGGTGTTATATGAAGACTTGGTCTATCTTGTATATGGAATAGTTGTAGAATTATTGTATAGAAATAAGAAGTATAAAGAAGAAGTCTAAAGGCTTTGATCCTAAGATCTAGAATGAATGTTTATTGTAGTCTAAAATACAGGTAGGTGCTTGGTTCATGTGGCTATTGATGATTGGAGGAATATTAAGTAGGTGAGGGTCCTACCTGAGCTCTTACATGCTACCGTAAATATTGCAATAAATTCCTGGGTATTGTTAAGGTATGAATGGAAGAATAGCAAACGAACGTGTGGTCTTCGTGAGAAGAACTAAGCAACTGATTTTATGAACTAGAATCTGTACACATGTTCCTTCAGGATGTGGGTAAGAGTAGGGGGCGGAGCCCTTATGTAACCTATGGCTTAGCATGAATAAGTAGACTTGCACAGTATTGGATAGCTAAGTATAATTAGCGATTTTAATAATGAGATATTATAATTAATAGGTGATAATTAGATAGATAATGAGGTTACACAATGTTACGTAATGTTACATAACACTATTGGTACTTTAATGAGTTATGGACATGTTACTTAATTGGGATATTAAATATGATAACAATACTTAATGATAATTATAGTCATAAAGTGGTTACCCATTGTTACGTCATTATTTCGTAACATGATGTAACATAGCCATGTAAGCCAGACAAGGTGCTGTGTATTTAGATGCCAACCTACCTGGGAATCATCGATTTCCATATATGAATTTCAGGTGTGCGGGTTCACTTCTGACTTATGATCGGATATATTGGTCAGATTTTCTTAAAATGTACAATAGGCAGATGTACACATTTAGTAAATTCTGCCAAATTAGGCTGCAATTTGGTCAAAATTAGGTAAATTCGAGTATATTCAGCATTGCATTGATTCTAGCAACCTGTTTGGTTAGGTTGAACTGTATTTTGAACCATCTTTGTGTCGGAAATCTGGGTTATTTAAGAAGATTGGCGAAGTTGAATTGTACATTTTCTGAAGATCTGACCCATATGATAGCAGGGCTACTACTTGGATTATGAACACATAAGGGACTTGCATAACCGCCATTTTGAATCTTGATTTGCATGGAATTATGGGACTAATGAAGTCTAAAATCTATGCCATGTTCAGGATTGTTGATAACGAATTGTACATTTTCTAACGATCTGATCCACTTGCCTTATATATACTGACTCTCGTATTACTTTTGCTTCCCTCATTGTACGTAAATCCTGAATATATAGGAAGGAAAACACATCTTATCTAGAATAGGAACATTAGCAATGTGAGAGCCTAGGCATTCTCTTATTCCTTTGCCAATTAATTATAACCTGTCGGTGTCTGTGGAGATTTTGCTATGTAGGGGCCTACACTATATAGTGCAGAATAAGAGGCGAGTAATGAAATTATTTAAATTGGCTAAAACCGAACTTTCATTGATTTGATCGGACTCATGTGTTACAGGAAAATGAGTCACAAGTAGCAAAGTATATATCTTTTAAAGTATTTTATTCACAAGATGTCTTTGTACAAATGTTTTCATTCTTGGGCTATCTGATGCCCCAAGTCGTATTAATACGTGCACCAAATTCCAAGCACGTACATTTCTAAGCTCATTCTATACGAGTATATTCAGCTACTTTACTTGTAATTGTCCATACAAATATATTACAAATGTTTTCTTTTTTCAAAAAATTAAGATATCAAACTTAAAAAATAAAATGACTTATTGGATGTTCTAGTGTTTACTATCATTGGAATCGGATTGATCTCATCTTTTCAAATATGATAATATGTTAGAACGCAATCTTGAAAAACTGTCGGTGATTTCTATGATCTAATCTAAAAGGTTTAAGGTATAGATGAGATTGGAAATATAGAAAAAAAGCTTGACTTTGTGCAACTCACCCGCCCCCTACAGGGCGGATTTAGACCACCTTTAAACTTCCTTACGTTGCTCTAATACCCCTGGTCTTCTCACTTATACAGAACACGCAGCCATGGCCCTGTTTTTTATGTATTCCCATGTAAATGGGTACCATTACATTGTCTGTAAGGCAAGTCGTGTTCCTCCTGATGCCTTTTTAGGGGAAGACTTATGTATAATGTGGTACAGGAAAGTTGCATTTTTAAATATAAAAATTGGTTTAGACTCCTCACCCTGTTGGACCTTTCACACACACTGCACCTTCACTCACTCACATAGCTTCACACAACCCAGTACCACACACTGCCCCTCCCGCTGCCTGCCACTGCCTGCCACTAGTGTGTGTGTAGCCTTGCCTCAAGGCTACACACACACTAGGCAGGTAGGCAGTCAGGTATCAAACACTACAACATGGATTCTAATGTGATGGGAGGAGTGAAGGATGGGTGGTTGGTGGGCTTGCAGTGTCATTCAAGGTGAGAAAAACGACAACTATAAGAACAAAAACAGACAATAAAATAAGTACAGCAAGCAAAAGTACTAGCAGGTAAATTTTCTGGACGAATAATGATATCTACTTGTAAGATTGTATGATCTGGAAATTCTGATAATGTATTTGAACGATATAGCACATTCAATAATGATAAATTTCTGTAGAAATCTATTTACTTTTGCATGGCAGTGCACGAAATATAACATCATCTTGTCAGTCTTTCCTTATATCAACAACAATTGTTAAACTGTTTCAGGCCAGCATGCTGATCCTAGTGGCTGTGTGATGAGCATGTTTGAAGAGGCAATCCTTTATTATTCTTGATTCTTTTGATTTCCCAATCGTCCAATCAGACATGGGCACACTATAGATTCTGATTTCATCGCTAGTTGCCATGGAAACTGTGAACTTCACCACCGATTCTTCTTTTCCCCTCTGACAGCACATTGACAGTTCTGACGTTTATAAGCTTATCGTGCTAAACGACCAATGATCAGATTTAATAGTCCATCCAACTGTTGTCCACATCAATAACGTAATTATGACAGATCATTTAGACATTGCTAAAAATAAATGCATTGTGATTTCACCCAGAATGGAAGATGTTATATAAGATTAATTGATATTTTTGTGCATCAATAGTACTTAAACCTTACATCCATTGAGAATATGGATGTCAGTTTAAATTGAGCTTCTTTAGAAGTGGGAGCAAGCAACTGAAGGTATACCGGAATAGTTGTTATTGCCCCGCTACTTCCACCGCTACTTCTAATGCTACTCATAAACATAAGCAGACAACATTTTACTTTCACATGGAAATGAACGCATCAAGTACTGTGAGAAGTAGCGTAGAGTGGTGCCAGTGCACTGCTTCCTGCTACTTCCGGCTACCTCCTGCTACAAAGTAGCCACTGCTTCAAATCAAACATGTTTGATAGAAGCGGGAGCACTCTACGCTTCGAAAACGCTCCAAAAGAAGTGAGAAGTAACATGGCTTTGTAGCGGGGCCCATCCCCATTACTCTTCTGCTTCTGCTTGCTCTTTTTTCATCAAGAAGCGGGAACAGTAGCAGGAGAAGGAACCGGACAGTGGAACCCAGCTTTTATGGAGAAATGAGTCACAAGTCGCATAAATGATATTTTCCAAAGTGATTTATTCACAAAATCTCCTGATTTGAATAGTTTAATACTTTGATGGTTTAGTGTTTCTCGTCACATAAATCTATGTATCAAATTTCAGGACATTGCTTTAAATATATCCTTGCGTTCTGAAGGTCATCCAATAGAGTATATTTAGTTACTTTACTGGTAATTGCACACCCAGAAATATTGCAAAAGTTTTTCTCAAAAATAAAATATCAAACTTAAAATACTAGTTGATTCTAGTACAGATCAACTAGTTAGCTGACCTCCTGTTTACTATCATTGGAATCCACTTGATCTCATCTTTTTAAATATGATGATATCTCAAAATCCCTTTTATTGCGACTTAATTGTGATTCATTTTCCTGAAGCACATGTATCGCATATTGTCCTCTTTTGTTTTTCAAAATCAAAATAATAGACAGGAGAGGCGAGGTTTAAAAATGAATAAATCAGGTCTCTATAGTTTATCCCAGGATAAGTTTGAAGGGAGGGGGAGGAAAGGCCAGTTGTTTTGGTTACTGTAAACATATTTTTTTTCGCGCTGATAAATTTTCTCGCACTAAGCGCTTTGACGCCTTTTCACATGGATTTAAATTCACGCAGCAAGGTAGTCTTACACCTTGTTGTTGCATTAGTTATTCCTTTTGCGCAGGATTTTTTTCGTGCAGAAAGATGGCTGCGTGAAAATAGCGAAAATAAATACTGCGCGAACATTAATACGTTTACAGTAGTAAAGAATTGGGAGGGGCAGGCTTACATCACCTTGGTAATGATAAGACAGGAGGAGCTAACCCCCAAATCAAATCTCTCAAAAGTCATAAACCAGCTGTTATTTTAATCAGGAGGTGAGTGATTATAGCAATTAATGACATTCCTTCTTCAACCCATCGCCATCAAAGGAATATCCCCGCCACATAATTATCCTGGGATGAACTATATCGAGTCGTGTCTGGCAGCTTGGTATCTATTTGTCTAGATATATCTAGAGGATTCCAGACAAAGGAGTCAGACTATGTACACAGTCAAGGTCAAGACAAGGAAACAAGCTAGGACATAGATGTCCTTAAGTCTCCTCGTCCTGACCGTAACCTTCTAATGTCCCCCTTTATCGCCCGGAGGACGGGACTCCCTGGTTAGGGTCAACAGTGTAACATGCATTGTAATCACCCAGCATATGTGACGTGTTTCAGGAGAACGAGTCATAAGTCGCAAAAAATATATTTTTCAAAGTATTTTTTTTACAAGATTGCTTCATTGGAATGTTCTGACTTTTGGAGAGGTTATGGCTTATGGTTGTATCAATCGATGTCTCAAATTTCAGGACATTATATATAATACATCTTTTCTTTTTGAAGGTCCACATATTGAGTATATTCAGTTACTTCACTGGTTATTGCCTCCCAGAAATATTACAAACTATTTTTTTTCAAAATTAAAAATATCAAACTTAAAATCTACAAATACTTATTAGATTATTAGACTGTTTACTATCATTGGAATCGGCTTGATCTCATCTTTCCAAATAATATATAATGATATCTCAAAATCCAGTTTTTGCGGGTTATGACTCATTTTCCTGAAACACATCACATATGAGTCCGTCTCGGCAATACAATCCTCCATTTGTGATGTGTTTCAGGAAAATGAGTCACAAGTCACAAAATGGACATTTTTCAAATTGATTTATGTATAGTATATCTTTGTTGAAATGTTCTCACTCTTGGGGTGTTTAGCGCTGCTACTAGCAAGCATGAATATGTGTACCCAATTTCAAGTTAGTGTATTAAATATATCTATGCAGGTCATCCTATGGAGTATATTTAGCTACTTTACTAGTAATTGTCCACCCAAAATTACGGCAAGTTTTCTTTTTCAAAAATAAAAATATCAAACTTAACATATAGAAATATGGCATCGGCTTGATCTCATCTTTTCATATAGGATGATATCTCAAAATCCACTTCTTGCGACTTGCGACTCATTCCCCTGTAACACATCACATTTTATTTTTGCCAAAGTGGCAATATTCAGGTTTTCCCTCCGGTCGTTTAGGCCACAGTTACCAACCAGGAGGTGTCAACTTGGACCTATTGGGCAAATATGAGACGGCCCCAGGCATTTTGTTGAAGCCCACCTTCAGCCACCTCTAAGTATGTAAGTCGATTATTAAGGTGTTGCTGCTACAAGAACGAAAGTTTTAGCCTCTAAACTTGTATATCTTCTCTGTATCATCGCATTTTGGCTCAAATTAATGTGTGTGTTTACTGTGTAAAGTAATTTAGAGTAACACTACTATCCGGAAAAGATAGCCAAAAAAACTTATTTAGATTCAGAGTTTTATATTCTAAATATCTCTGATTTCAATGTTTTATATACACCGGTAATAACAATATTTAATTTAAGAGCTTCCAGACATTAGACCTCCGTGCTGTTATCTTCCCATTTTATGAGCAAGGTCTAAAGCATCATTCATGCCTTTCATCCTAGGCCTATTATTATTTGATTTATTTATTTTTATTAGGCTGAAGAGATTTAACACTAATAGTTGAATAAAAACGTCCGATAAGTTTAGTTTTTTTAATCAGAAGGAATAACTAAAATTGATGGATACAGTCTAGGCCCAAAGTTGAGAGAGTCCCTTCAACCAGAGAGAAAGCCTATCGCCCCAAACCGCAAAGTGCCATTATAATTCCATTAAGACCGCAACATGCCATTGTATTCCCATTAGAACGCCGAGTCCTAGGCAAGGATACCGATTAGCGTAGTAGGCGTCCAATCACTGACATACCATCCTTATCTGATCTGAGGGTTTGGACCTAGACTGAGACAGGGAAAAGGGGAGACTGAAATAGACTGAAATAGAAGTATAAAACGTTTAATATATATATATATATATATATATATGTGCACTTAATAGAGGAATTGCAAAGCTACCAATTTGAATCATGATTCGCATGGAATTATGGGATTAATGATACAGTGTAAAATCTATATAAAATATGTCATGTTCAGTATGGACTATATTTATCAATGCTCTTGAAATATCAATATACGTTATACATGTTTCCATGACAAAAGTCACCATGTTTCCCATCATGCATTTGGTTTTCATAGATCAACTACTATAAAAGCTATAATAATGGTGAAATCATTCTTGCATTTTTCAATAAAAATGTTGCCAAATATATGTATGTCAGATTTCAACCGAATCCATCCCAGGATGCACTGTCACAGACATGCGCAGTGAGACATGCAAATCCCCTATTGCTAACTTGATAGTATTTGTGAGTGAGTGAGTGAGATTGGTTGCTTTATGCCTTTATCAACACATTTATTATGGTTATATCAAGGGCGGGAGAGCTGAGAGGGAGGCAGTTTATGATCATACTGCGAAAATAGAGATAGATGGGAAGAAAGTGAGAGAGAGAGACAGAGAAAAAGAGAGAGAAAAACACTTTATGGTCATACCCAGGGAATAGAGATAGAGAAGAAGAGAGAGAGAGAGACAGAGAAAAAGAGAGAGAAAGGCACTTCATGGTCATACCCAGGAAATAGAGATAGAGAAGAAGGGAGAGAGAGACTGAGTAAAAGAGACAAAAAGGCACCCTATTGTCATACCCAGGACCGATGATAGTATTGGTGAGTCAGAGATTCCGCTCTCCTATTACTATCCCGTCTAGGGAGTGTAGGGTTCACTTTGATTACATGCCATTCTCTCCAGGGAGAAACAGGTTCACCACCATCACAAAAGGCTATGCTAAAAAGCTACCTTAAATCAATGATGGGCAGTTTTCACTTTTTGACTGACTGCAAGCAGAGAGATCTAACCTTGACTTCTGTCTGGTCTGCTCACGATAGATCCATTAATACTATTTTCCTTTAGCAAAATTAACCAAGATTCATTAATGTATAATCATAGGTTTAACAGTACTTAGTATAACTAAAACTCCATCAACAACAATATGTGTTGTGTTTCAGACAAATGAGTCACAATCGCACAATTGATATTTTCCAAAGTATTAGTTACATAATGTATTTGTGGGAATGTTTTCAGTTTGGGGTTGTTTAACGCTTCTTGTAGCATGAATACATGTATCAAATTTCATAGACACTGTATGTGTGTTCAGCTACTTAACTAGTAAATGTCCACCCAGAAATATTGCAACCTTTATTTTCAAACTAAAAATATCAAATTTAAATATAGAAATACTTATTAAATATCCAAATGTTTACTTTAATTGGAATCCGCTTGATCTCATCTTTTCAAATGGGATGATATCTCAAAAGCCATATTTTGCATCTTGTAACTCATTTCCCTATATCACATCATATATGGCTATGGGTTTCAAATGCTGTGCAAGGGCATAGATCTATCCATATGACTAAAGGTACTACACCCTGCAAAAACCAGAACATTTCAATAAAGAGATCATGTAAAAGAAACACTTTGAACAAATATCAAATTTGCGACTTGTGACTGGTTTTCCTGAAACACACCACATTTGTCAGTTATCAATGAAAGGACCCATGGGAGAGCCAATCAGCTTTCCTTCGTAAGGAATCGGTTCAATGAACTCAATTACCAAATTATTGTTATTGAAACAATATTTATGTCACTTATATGTACATCGATCCATTTATTGAGATGCGATTCAAATCTGACACCACTAATATCACCAACTTCATCATAGCAATGAGGAAACCCAAAGAATGGAGATCGATTTAGGCTTTCATCAGCGACAAAGCCCTTCCCCAGATTTTCTGCCATATATGGGTCAAGTTTTCAGAAAATGTACAATTGGCTTTCACCAATCCCCTCAAATAACCCAAATTTCAGACAAAAATCAGGTTCAAAATACAGTTCAACATAACCAGACAGATTCATTGAATGAATACAATACAGAGTACACTCAGATGTACTCAGTATTTACCATTTTTCACACTAATTTAACAGAATTTGAGAGATGTGTAGAAATGTAAATTGTACATTTTCTGAAAATCTGACCCATATAGCTTCCATGCCCGCACTAGACAAGTCTTTGTTTGGGATTTCTATAGTGTCTCTGGTGTCTTAAACAATGAAGGCATTACATTCTATAGTGTCATCTGTGCTGCCATTGAATAAAGCTTCATTCAATAATGACCGGATAGGACTGGTGAATATGATAGTTATTAATGGCATCAAATAAAAACGTCTTTAATGAATTATGGACATTTTTCAAATTGATTTATGTATAGTATATCTTTGTTGAAATGTTCTCACTCTTGGGGTGTTTAGCGCTGCTACTAGCAAGCATGAATATGTGTACCCAATTTCAAGTTAGTGTATTAAATATATCTATGCAGGTCATCCTATGGAGTATATTTAGCTACTTTACTAATAATTGTCCACCCAAAATTACGGCAAGTTTTCTTTTTCAAAAATAAAAATATCAAACTTAACATATAGAAATATGGCATCGGCTTGATCTCATCTTTTCATATAGGATGATATCTCAAAATCCACTTCTTGCGACTTGCGACTCATTCCCCTGTAACACATCACATTTTATTTTTGCCAAAGTGGCAATATTCAGGTTTTCCCTCCGGTCGTTTAGGCCACAGTTACCAACCAGGAGGTGTCAACTTGGACCTATTGGGCAAATATGAGACGGCCACAGGCATTTTGTTGAAGCCCACCTTCAGCTACCTCTAAGTATGCAAGTCGATTATTAAGGTGTTGCTGCTACAAGAACGAAAGTTTTAGCTTCTAAACTTGTATATCTTCTCTGTATCATCGCATTTTGGCTCAAATTAATGTGTGTGTTTACTGTGTAAAGTAATTTAGAGTAACACTACTATCCGGAAAAGATAGCCAAAAAAACTTATTTAGATTCAGAGTTTTATATTCTAAATATCTCTGATTTCAATGTTTTATATACACCGGTAATAACAATATTTAATTTAAGAGCTTCCAGACATTAGACCTCCGTGCTGTTATCTTCCCATTTTATGAGCAAGGTCTAAAGCATCATTCATGCCTTTCATCCTAGGCCTATTATTATTTGATTTATTTATTTTTATTAGGCTGAAGAGATTTAACACTAATAGTTGAATAAAAACGTCCGATAAGTTTAGTTTTTTTAATCAGAAGGAATAACTAAAATTGATGGATACAGTCTAGGCCCAAAGTTGAGAGAGTCCCTTCAACCAGAGAGAAAGCCTATCGCCCCAAACCGCAAAGTGCCATTATAATTCCATTAAGACCGCAACATGCCATTGTATTCCCATTAGAACGCCGAGTCCTAGGCAAGGATACCGATTAGCGTAGTAGGCGTCCAATCACTGACATACCATCCTTATCTGATCTGAGGGTTTGGACCTAGACTGAGACAGGGAAAAGGGGAGACTGAAATAGACTGAAATAGAAGTATAAAACGTTTAATATATATATATATATATATATATGTGCACTTAATAGAGGAATTGCAAAGCTACCAATTTGAATCATGATTCGCATGGAATTATGGGATTAATGATACAGTGTAAAATCTATATAAAACATGTCATGTTCAGTATGGACTATATTTATCAATGCTCTTGAAATATCAATATACGTTATACATGTTTCCATGACAAAAGTCACCATGTTTCCCATCATGCATTTGGTTTTCATAGATCAACTACTATAAAAGCTATAATAATGGTGAAATCATTCTTGCATTTTTCAATAAAAATGTTGCCAAATATATGTATGTCAGATTTCAACCGAATCCATCCCAGGATGCACTGTCACAGACATGCGCAGTGAGACATGCAAATCCCCTATTGCTAACTTGATAGTATTTGTGAGTGAGTGAGTGAGATTGGTTGCTTTATGCCTTTATCAACACATTTATTATGGTTATATCAAGGGCGGGAGAGCTGAGAGGGAGGCAGTTTATGATCATACTGCGAAAATAGAGATAGATGGGAAGAAAGTGAGAGAGAGAGACAGAGAAAAAGAGAGAGAAAAACACTTCATGGTCATACCCAGGGAATAGAGATAGAGAAGAAGAGAGAGAGAGAGACAGAGAAAAAGAGAGAGAAAGGCACTTCATGGTCATACCCAGGAAATAGAGATAGAGAAGAAGGGAGAGAGAGACTGAGAAAAAGAGACAAAAAGGCACCCTATTGTCATACCCAGGACCGATGATAGTATTGGTGAGTCAGAGATTCCGCTCTCCTATTACTATCCCGTCTAGGGAGTGTAGGGTTCACTTTGATTACATGCCATTCTCTCCAGGGAGAAACAGGTTCACCACCATCACAAAAGGCTACGCTAAAAAGCTACCTTAAATCAATGATGGGCAGTATTCACTTTTTGACTGACTGCAAGCAGAGAGATCTAACCTTGACTTCTGTCTGGTCTGCTCACGATAGATCCACTAATACTATTTTCCTTTAGCAAAATTAACCAAGATTCATTAATGTATAATCATAGGTTTAACAGTACTTAGTATAACTAAAACTCCATCAACAACAATATGTGTTGTGTTTCAGACAAATGAGTCACAATCGCACAATTGATATTTTCCAAAGTATTAGTTACATAATGTATTTGTGGGAATGTTTTCAGTTTGGGGTTGTTTAACGCTTCTTGTAGCATGAATACATGTATCAAATTTCATAGACACTGTATGTGTGTTCAGCTACTTAACTAGTAAATGTCCACCCAGAAATATTGCAACCTTTATTTTCAAACTAAAAATATCAAATTTAAATATAGAAATACTTATTAAATATCCAAATGTTTACTTTAATTGGAATCCGCTTGATCTCATCTTTTCAAATGGGATGATATCTCAAAAGCCATATTTTGCATCTTGTAACTCATTTCCCTATATCACATCATATATGGCTATGGGTTTCAAATGCTGTGCAAGGGCATAGATCTATCCATATGACTAAAGGTACTACACCCTGCAAAAACCAGAACATTTCAATAAAGAGATCATGTAAAAGAAACACTTTGAACAAATATCAAATTTGCGACTTGTGACTGGTTTTCCTGAAACACACCACATTTGTCAGTTATCAATGAAAGGACCCATTGGAGAGCCAATCAGCTTTCCTTCGTAAGGAATCGGTTCAATGAACTCAATTACCAAATTATTGTTATTGAAACAATATTTATGTCACTTATATGTACATCGATCCATTTATTGAGATGCGATTCAAATCTGACACCACTAATATCACCAACTTCATCATAGCAATGAGGAAACCCAAAGAATGGAGATCGATTTAGGCTTTCATCAGCGACAAAGCCCTTCCCCAGATTTTCTGCCATATATGGGTCAAGTTTTCAGAAAATGTACAATTGGCTTTCACCAATCCCCTCAAATAACCCAAATTTCAGACAAAAATCAGGTTCAAAATACAGTTCAACATAACCAGACAGATTCATTGAATGAATACAATACAGAGTACACTCAGATGTACTCAGTATTTACCATTTTTCACACTAATTTAACAGAATTTGAGAGATGTGTAGAAATGTAAATTGTACATTTTCTGAAAATCTGACCCATATAGCTTCCATGCCCGCACTAGACAAGTCTTTGTTTGGGATTTCTATAGTGTCTCTGGTGTCTTAAACAATGAAGGCATTACATTCTATAGTGTCATCTGTGCTGCCATTGAATAAAGCTTCATTCAATAATGACCGGATAGGACTGGTGAATATGATAGTTATTAATGGCATCAAATAAAAACGTCTTTAATGAATTAAAGGATAGGCAGCGGTGTTGTCAAACAAAATTATTCATTGTCCGGTGGAAATCAATGAGTCTTAATGCATAGACGCCACTGTGGGAATTGGTTTGGGCAACGAGTTGGAAGTTTCTGTATCTTTGATTTTGAAGTCCTTTTATTGAGTCTAAACGCATTTGTGATGTGTTTCAGGTAAATGAGACAGATCGTCAGAAAATGTACAATCGGCAGCACCACATATTAGGAAATTCTGCTAAATTACACTGGAAAATGGTCAATTCTAGATATATATGAGTATATTTGGTATTGTGTTGATTCAAACAATCTGTTTAGTTGTGTTGACCTGTATTTTGAACCTCATTTTTGGCTTAAATTTGGGTTTATTTGAGAGGATTGGTGAAGGCAAATTGTATTCCCTGAGGATTTCACCCATTTATTGCGATCGCTGAAAGGGAAGAATGTGTCACAGTCGCAAATTTGATATTTTTCAAAGTGTTTCTTTTACACAGGGGTTTTGCAGTGTTTAGTGCCTTTAGTCATATGAATCTACGTACCAAATGTTAGGACAGTGTATTAAATGTATCCATGCATTTCTTAGGTGATCGTATAGAGTTTATTTAGCTACATTACTAGTAAATATCCACCCACAAATATTGCAAGCTTTTTGTATAGCTGTACATACAAACCTTTCAAGTGACCTATTCACACGTACACGGTAGCATGGTATAGGGTTGATGGTTCGGCTAGCTTTTTGTACAAAAAATAAAAATACCAAACTTAAGAAATAGAAATACACAGTTGTATATTATCTATTTCCAACTGTTTACTATCATTAGAATCGGCTCGATCTCATCTTTCCATATATGATGGCATCTCAAAATCCAATTTTCGCGACTTGTGACCTATTATCCTGAAACACATCACATTTATTTAAGCAAAATGGTCATGACGGATCCTCAATGCAAAACAAACCCCAACCCACAGCATGTCTCAGATTTAAAATAAATGCCTAGTGTTAAATCATAATTGACAAATACATAGAAACTTAAATCTATAAACAAGTACGTCTATACGTAAAGACTTAGAGGGTCAGATTTTCAGAAAATGTACAATTTACCTTCACCAATCTTCTCAAATAACCCAAATTTCAGTCGAAAATAAAGTTCAAAATACAGTTTAACCTAAGCAAACAAATTGCTAGAATCAGTGCAATGCCGAATATACTCGAATTTACCTAGTATTGACCAAATTGCAGCTTCATTTAGCAGAATTTACTGTATATGTACAGCTGCCAATTGTAGATTTTCTGAAAATCCGACCCTAGATGAAGTTATTCTTAATAATAAGTCATTTTTAATTAGTGTACTCAATCAAGGTACTTTGATCTATATTTTTACAACTACTATTGTCATTTCTGTTTTTGATGATTTCTGTTTCATTGTATCTGGCATCCATTGAAAGACCTGTGTTATCAGAAATGGACAACTGATTTTGGAAACAAAATAAAGAATACAATCAATCAGTCAATATCATGAACCGCCTTCCCATGTCACCCTACCTAACCTAACTGCTTTTCATTTTACACCTAAAATACCCAAAATTCAAAGGACCTTCTTTGTTTGTTTTAGTTTTCATTGTAAGCTCTCATACAAGTATGATATTTTCAGCCTATGTCTATGTTTACAATAACGTTACCTTGATATACACGTTAATTACAACATCAATTAGAAGCAGATCATACAAAATTAAGAGTCTATGGCCTTGATGAAATGGATCCAATCAGATGAGCGTGGTTAGCCTAGATGACCTCTTGTTACATGAGGGTCATATTTTCAGAAAATGTACAATTCAACTTCGCCAATCCTCTCAAATAACCCACATTTCAGACGAAAATAAAGTTCAAAATACAGTTCAATCTAGCCAAAGAGATTGCTAGAATCAATGCAATGCTGAATATACTCGAATTTACCTAGTATTGTCCAAATTGCAGTCTAATTTAGCAGAATTCCCTAAATATGTACAGCTGCCAATTGTACATTTTCTGAAAATATGACCCATCTGTTGATGATTAATTTGGGTGAAATACCAAAGAAAAATAGTAGCTAGTAATACAATGGTAACTAGATGACTAGAAGACGATGACTTGATGTATAGGGTATTTTTGTTTTTACAAACTTCTTTATTTACTGAAACCTGCCATCTGTGTGTATAGAATATTCGAGTGATGAGTGAGATTGGTTGCTTTACG
Source organism: Sthenelais limicola (assembly GCA_942159475.1). Lineage (NCBI taxonomy): Eukaryota > Metazoa > Annelida > Polychaeta > Phyllodocida > Sigalionidae > Sthenelais > Sthenelais limicola. The sequence continues at coordinate 37,727,895 of OW804097.1, read as the reverse complement.
CCCTTATCAACACATTTAATATGGTTATATCAAGGGCGGGAGAGCTGAGAGGGAGGCAGTTTATGATCATACCCAGGGAATAGAGATAGAGAAGAAGGGAGACAGAGACAGAGAAAAAGAGACGGAAAGGCACTTAAGGTCTTACCCAGGGCCATCATTGGAATCTGATATCTATCAGACTGATGTTGATTGTCCCGTCATCAGTTCTTGACATGAAGGTGATATTGGCTTTCTACGTGGGAGGTCACCAATTTGTCATCATGTTCTTATCTTATTACATGTAAAATCCCCAAAACATGCTGTATATTAATATGGTCCTTACGTAAAATTAAGGGTGTACCAGTGATTATTCTAAAGGTAAATAAGGATTATTGGTAGATGTTCATTATGAACATATGGGTCAGATTTTCAAAGAGTGTACAATTGGCAGCTGTACACATTTAGTATTTTCTGCTAAATGAGGCAGCATCTGCTCAATACTATAGGTAAATACGAGTATATTCGGCATTGTATTGATTCTAGCAATCTGTTTAGTTAGGTTGAACTGTATTTTGAACTTTATTTGCGTCTGAAAATTTAATGTGGGTTATTTCAGAAGATTGGCGAAGTTGAATTGTACATTTTCTGAAAATATGACCCTCATGTAACAAGAGGTCATTTAACATGACAGTTGCCCTAGGCTAACCACGCTCATCTGATTGGATCCATTTCATCAAGGCCGCAAACATCATTGCCTCTTGCTCAGAGGTTTTAAAACCATTTTCTTTTTGCCACGGTTAATTAGTAAACCTATCCCTCCTTTCCCTTCAGTGCATGTGAAGAAAATAGAAAATAACCATGTTTAGGACAGCCTATACATGCCAAGATGATTTCTTCTAAAATAATCTAAATATAACAATGTCAACCAGCATGCAATAATGTGAAGTGCTAGAGCAAAATGAGTTCAGGTCATAAAATTGATACTTTTCAATGTGTTTTATACACAAGATCTTTCGGGTATGTACTGTTTATATAAGGTTGTATGAATGATTTTACAAAATTTCAAGATTGTGCATAAAATATATGGGTCAGATCGTTAGAAAATGTACAATTGGCAGCTCTGCACATTTAGTAAATTATGCTAAGTTATGTTGAAAAATGATAAATACCAGGTATATCTGAGTATATTTTGTATTATGTTGTTTTAAAATATCTGTTCTTTTATTTTGCACTGTATTTTGAAGCTCATTTTTGTTTTACATTTGGGTTATTTTAGAGGATTGGTGAAGGTGAATTGTACATTTTCTGGCGATCTGACCCATATCCATGCATTTTTAAAGTCACCCTATGGAGTATATTCAGCTACTTTACTAGTATTGGTCCACTAGGAAGTATTACAAACTTTTTTCTCAAAAGTAAAAATATGAATTTTTAAATATAGAAATACTTATTGCATGTCCTAATGTTTACTATCATTGGAATTCGTTCGATCTCATCTTTTCAAATATAATGATATCTCAAAATCCAGTTTTTGCGACTAGTGAATTATTTTCTTAAACCACGTCACATATAAAATGTGGGTCAGATTATCAGAAAATGTACAATTGGCAGCTCTACACATTTTGTACAATATGCTAGATTAGGCTGAAAAATGATTATTTATTCTAAAGCATTATTTTGTGTTATTTAGCTTTAAAATATCTATTCTGCTATATCAAACTGTATTTTGAAGCTTGTTTCTGTCTTAAATTTGGGTCATTTGAGATGATTGGTGAAGGATACCAAACTAACGCTACGTTCGCATCACATATGGGTCAGATTTTCGGAAATTGTACAGTTCACCTACCCCAATCCTCTCAAATAGTCCAAATAAAATCTAAGAGAAAAATTACATTCAAAATGCAGTTTAAAGGTAAGAAAGAGATACTGATAATCAACACAATGCCAAAGATACTTGGATATGCATAGCATTTGAAATATTACCAGAAGTTACCAGATGTGTAGGGCTGATGATTGTACATTTTCTGAAAATCTGACCCATATAGTTTGTTCTGTCTACGTGTTCAACCACAGCATCTTCCCCAGAAATATTGTTTACCTAACCGGTCAAAGGGACGGAATTAGAGCTCTATTTCATGACCGACAGATCTTAGTGTCATTACAAACATGATAAATGGCTGGTATGAAGAAAGTCCCAGGAAATGAACTCAGTTTACAACCCCATTAATTTACCAGTTGTTCGTGGAAGAACTATTTACTAGGCTTGGGTGTGCGACCCCACTCAATCATTTACCTTACGCTAGACTGGTCCCTCATACAGTGATGTGAGGAAAGCTGTTATAGCCCTTTATTGCATCGGTTTGTCATGTCGCTGTCTCCTCTTGTTAGACTGATTGAGGATATTGTTCTCCGTAATTAATGGTTGCATCTTATGACGAGTCCTGCTAGAAGTAATCTATAGGAACAAAGAGTGGACATGTATGGGGTGTCATCTGTTATATTGTCCAATACTATATCAAATGTGATGTGTTTCAGGAAAATGAGTCATAAGTCGCAAAAAACAGATTTTAAGATACCATCATATTTGAAAAGATGAGATCAAGCCGATTCCAATGATAGTAAACAGTCTAATAATCTAATAAGTATTTCTAGATTTTAGGTTTGATATTTTCATTTTTGAAAAAAACAAGTTTCTAATATTTCTGGGGGGCAATATTTAAACGGTAAAGATACTAAATGTAGTCCATATGAGAACTTTCAAACGAAAGGATTTATTACAAACATTGTACTGAAATTTGATACATCGATCGATATGACTATAAATGATAAAGTCCCAAAAAATCAGAACATTCCAATAAAATGATCTTGTAAAATAAACACTATGAAAAACACCATTTTTGCGACTTGTGACTCATTTCCCTGAAACACGTCACAAATGTGATATTGTAACGCCATTGACATGGTGAAACTATTCTGTGTACATATATGGTTTATGTACCAAATGTTTGGATGCGAAATAAAGATTACAACAAAGCATCTTTTACATTTCATACACCAACGTACTTGGCAGTACTACATGCTGTATGCATTTTTCAGAAAATGTACAATTGACAGATGTATTTATTTAGAAAATTCTGCTAGATTAGACTGTAAAATTGTCAACACTATAGGTATATCTGAGGATACTTGACATTGCCTTGATTCAAACAATCTGTTTGGTTATGTTGAAGTGAGTTTTGAACCGGATGTCTGTCTTTAATTTGAGTTATTTGAGAGAATTGAGAAGGCGAATTGTACATTTTCTGAAAATCTGACCCGTATATAAAAAGCTCACTGACTTGTCTGCCAGTTAAAGTGACCTTGTGACCTCTTCCATTTGTTTCCAGTGGAGCTTAGCTTCTTCCACTATACATAATACAACATTTAGTTACTTTACTGGTAATAGGCAAGATTTGAATTACCCAGATTGGCTTGAGATAGGTGCAGCTGGCACTATTTTCATAGAGCAACGGAGGCCAGTCTGAGGGTGGGTGGGGCTCTGACCATAACTGTAGGTATGTGCCTCCACAGACACCCTCACACACAGTGCACAGGCGCATGCATCATGCACTCAACCTGCACCTACATACAGCGCATCCAATGATCTGTTGACATTTGTTTTAATAATTGTTTTCCATAATTATCTAAGGAAAGTAAATTAATATGCAGATAGGGCATGGTGTTGTCTCATATATCCTCAAGTTTGGTGGCAATATTAGATGTTTTTCTGCCTCTAAAATGACTTTTATTGAGTTCTCTGCGTCCATTGGAACCTGCACCCACATAATATAATGTAAACACAGGTGGCTTGGCCCCAGTTCCGGTCCAATTTACCCATGACCTGCTACTCGGGCCTCAGTTTCACAGTCATAAATTCTATTTCAGATCTTCCCTATTGCCCACCAACAAATATTGCAAACTCTTTTTTCAGACATAATTATTTCAAACATAGAATAATGAAATTAACTCAAAATCTATTTGTTGCGACTTGTGACTCATTTTCCTAAAACACATCTTAAATAAACAATTACTACCACCGAAAATTGAAAGAAAAAACATTTGCTATTCATTATTTGTCCACATAAACTATCTAAAGATTTATGAAAAACAAAATTAGAACAGGTCCTTGGTACCATGGTGGGTGAAGCATTAGAAAGGTTAAGAACAAGACCCAATCTGACCCAAGAACAAGAATTGATACTTCAGAAAAACAGCAAGTAACTGGGAGGTATATGGGTCAGGCCATTTTAGAATAGAAAAACCTTATTTAAGTAGGAATTCGATACTGAGGAGCATAGAAAACATGTATTAGTTTAACATGAAAGTATCATTTGCGGGATGAATATGACAGCATTATAGGTATACCTATGCATAATGTAACATAGTGACCTCTTTAGATGCTTTAACGTTAGCAGTGTACTTGATACGTTGCTTGCATTATCTCACTATTGGCTTACATGGGAGTGAGGGGGTAACTGTTGTACCGAACCACTCCCCAGTTATCTCAACCTGCCTGTAGCATACCGTTTCTGAAAACTCTGCTGTATGTATATGCCAATACTGTAATCTCCTGAGGAGTGCCTGAAGTATACCACTCCATACACCATGAACTAGTCAGATGTACCCCTTGATGGTTATTGTATTACATTGTACGACACCCAATATACTATGTAACAATCATATGTACGCCTCAATCACCATCGCATCACCATCTAATCAATCGCTAGTCTTAGAAAGCCTTACTAAAATTGTAACATAAGCAAAGTTCAAGCAAGAATCGGGCACCCAAAGAAAGACCTATCTAGACAACTGTTTATTTAGAATGTTGGACCACCTTATTGTAAAACATCTTCAGCAATAAAAGAATTCTGGAATTGAATTGAATAAATGTGACGTATGGGCCAGTGGCAGAAACTTGCAATACTTCTCTGGCTTATACAACAAGTATGGTTTGTAAACAAGTCTCATATATCATGTGTTCCAGGAAAATCATTCATGGGCCCCAGCTGCAAGAGTAAGACCAAAAGCAACATAACAACACATGCATGCATACCACCACACCATTTGATCAATATGGATAGCATATGTTTCCATACCCCTGGGAATATTATGTATAAAGAGTATTTGTGAGGTGTGAATAAAAGTTGACTTACCCTCTACTGTCTTATTGTACTTTGTTAGTATTAGGGTCAGATTTTCAGAAAATGTACAATTCGCCTTCACCAATCCTCTCAAATAGCCCACATTTAAGACACAATTGAGCTTCAAAATCCACTTTAACATAACATAACTGATACTTTAAATTAATGCGATACAAAATATACTCAGATATACCCGGTATTCTTCTTTTTTTTTAGCTTAATTTAGGAGAATTTCTTAAATGTGTAGAGCTGCCAATTGTACATTTTCTGAAAACCTGACCCATTACTTCCTTTATTTATCAGGTACAGAGCATTAGGTAGAAAACCATAACGAGGGAAAAATATATAATATCCTCATATATGGATCAAATCAAATCATCATCAAATGATTTGTTTTACAAATGGTCGACCACCTAGAAGTTTTTCAGTGAATTTTTAAAAGATTTTCTGTCTACAATCTTATGAGAGACCGTTTCCAACCTGTTTCATCTGGTTTGACATTTATAGATTACACAGTCAGTATCTTCCTTTAACCCTAGTACTGAAAGGTTTCTGACTCTGCGTTTCTAGTTCCCTATTGTCAATATTAGATTTATACGCTGATAAAAAACTAATTTATCTACTGAATAGAAATAGGAAAATGATGTATTCCAAATTACCCGTTATAGATTATGATGACTGCTCCTACCAATATGACCAAACTCAGAAAATTACAAATCCCCCAAAATGAACCCGTACACAGTAATTCTAACCTTGATAGAAGAACCAACACATAGGAATATGAAAACTTATTGAACTCCAACCTTAACAAAACAGACCAGAACACCACCTTCTGCAACTAATCAAATCTATATATATGTAATGTGTTTCAGGAAAATGAGCCATAAGTCGCAAAATTAATATTTTTCAAAGTGTTTTTTTCACAAGATCTCTTTATCTAAATGTTCTGAATTTTAGAGGGTTTAGCACTTATAGTCATATGAATCCATGTAATGCGATGTAATTTCGGGACATTGTATTAAATATATCCTTGCATTTTGAAGGCCTTTGTACCCATACGGAAAAAGCAGCCCAGTAACCCGGTCTAATGGCTGACCAATGAACCGGTATGTGGCCTTAATAAACCAGTAACAATAGTGGGGTAAATTCACATGCAAATGAGCTAATAGACCGGTCTTCAATAAGCCGGCAATGGGACGGGAATCCAATGGAACGGCAATGGGCCAGGAATCCAATGGAATGGCAACAGACCAGGAATCCAATGGAACGGCAACGGGATGGGAATCCAATGGAAAGGCAACGGCCCAGGAACCCAATGGAATGGCAACAGCCCGGGAATCCAATGGAATCCAGTTACCACCACATGACCCAGTTACATATCCTGACTGCTACTATTTGAGTTGTTTTGAGTATTGGTGTAGCAGTTATTATATAGGTCATATCTCTTCCTAATATCCCAAACAACTACTATCACTTCATGTCAGATATGATGAAATCCATTAATGCTTGAATGCTACTCACTGTGTTTATTCTTAACACCAGAGTAAACAGAGATCCAAATTGAAAAAAGTTTAAAGACTACTATTCTATTTAATCATCCTGCTTAATGGGTTTCCTCTTACCTTTTGTCATAAACATAGACACTCTTGGATAATCCTTGCTGCTGATATGGCATAAACCTACTCCAGGTCTTAATGAAATATATGCAGTATACTGTAGAGAGATATGTCTAAGCCATCTAGTAGTCATAATACCTACAGCTGTAGCTAGTTCCCTGTTGTACTGAATTCAAATCAGCTTCAATATGATATCCAAAGGACCAGCCAACCTGGATGTAACTTTACATGTGTCACTGTACTTATGTAAACTATTGCTAACTTGAGCAGTCTCAGATCTTCAGCACAATACAATGTAATCCAAGTTCATCAAGTTGCTTACTGAATGACAGTTGAATTTCAAATGACAGTTGAACTCAAAAGATGTGTGTGCACATACTTCTGTGACGTCATCAGTCTCTGTGTAATGTTCAATAAACCAGTAACGGCTGACTTTGGAATAAGTTTGTTCAATAAAGTCCAATAATGTCCAACGGAACGGCAATGGCAGACTTTGGAATAAGTCTATGTTCAACGGAACGGCAATGGCCCAGCTTATGCAAATTAGGATTGGGACCAATAGCACAGGAAAACTGGGCTATTGGTCTGTCGTTGGTTTGTCATTACCGGTTTATTAACTTTTCATTTCTGTAAGGGTATGGAGTATATTTAGATAATTTACTGGTAATTACCCAGCCAGAAACATTGCTAACTTTTATTTTCAATACTAAAAATATCAAACTTAAAATTTAGAAATAGATATTAGTTTTTCTAGTGTTTACTATCATTGGAATCGGCTTGATGTCCTCTTTTCAAATATGGTGAAATCTCAAAATCCATATTTTGCGACTTATGACTAATTTACCTAAAACAAATCACATATGGTGTGCACCAAATGAGACCTGTTTTGCTATTCACATGGTTCTACTAGCATGAGAATGTCTAGAAACAAATGGACATGTTTGAGTATGTTATGAAGTTGATGTTTGTGCAAATATATCAAGTTTGTTTGATTTTCGCATGCATAGCTGAGAACGCATTTTTAATGTCCATGTTTCAACAACCTCCGAATATGATACAAACCATATGACACTGTCATTAGTGTGTATCGACTCAATAGCGAGCAAGTTAAAAGGTCAGCTATTTTTACAGGACCAGAACTTACCTGTTAGACTAAATGCGTTGGAATGACCTTGTAGAGAGACCTGAAATCCGATGCTGCTAAGGCTGAGACTATGAAATAAATAGTCACTGTATGAATGAAATCTTGAATCTTTTCAGCTGGACAAATTAAAAAATGAATAACCAAAGAATAGCACTAGAAATATGTTCAATGAAATTTCATTTTAAAGAATACTTGGGTGAAATCGCCCGAAAATGTACAATTCATCTTCAACAATCCTCTCAAATAACCCAAATTTAAGACAAAAACTAGGTTCAAAATACAGTTTAACATAACTAAACAGATTGCTAGAATCAGCCTAATACCAAATATAATCAGATATACCTAGACTTGACCATTTTTAAGGCTTATTTAGCAGAATTTCCTAAATGCTGGTTATACATTTTCTGACGATCTGACCCACATCTTCTCAGCTGGACAAATTCGAAAGTGCACAACCAAGAAAAAACACACAAAATATCTGAAGGTTTGTTCAATAAAATTTCTTTTTAAAGAATACTTTGGAAAATTGGGAAACAAGTAAGAGTGCTTTCTCGACTCTTGCAATATATAGTGATATACTGTGATTTGCAATGCCATATGGGTCAGAACTTCAGAAAATGTACAATCGGCAGATCTACACATTTAGTGAACTCTGCTAAATTAGATTGTAAAATGGTCAATATAGGGGGTATCTGAGGATATTTGGCATTGCCTTGATTCAAACAATCTGATTGTCTAGAACCGTATTTTGAACCTCACTTTTGCGTTAAATTTTGATTATTGGAAGGTGAATTGTTCATTTTCTCGCGATTTCACCCATATGCTCTAAAGAATTATTCACAACCAATGTACAGGTATACGCTAACTGATAAACATATTGGACACATTGCATGAGGGTAAAAGGTACCCATAAGGTTTGTATGAGTGTGTGCTCAGAAATGCAGTGTTTGGTTTCATTTTCTAGCCTTCATGTCATGACTATTAGTGATGATTTCTTTCAGAAGTAGGCTGCCTACCATAATGGTAGATATGACAGGAAGAACCGCTAGTATTTTCCTTGAATCGTATAGTTAGAGCTTACTAGAGAACATTTGTGATGTGTTTCAGGAAAATGAGTCATAAGTCGCAAAAAATAGATTGTGAGATACCATTATATTTGAAAAAAGAGATTAAGCCGATTCTAATAATAGTAAACACACTAATAATCTAGTATTTCGAGATTTTAAGTTTGATATTTCCGTTTTTGAAAAAAAAAATTTCCAATATTTCTGGGGGTCAATAAATAGTAAAGTAACTAAATGTAGTCCATATGGGGACCTTTAAAACTAAAGGATATATATTACATAGATTGTCCTGAAATTTTATACATCAATTGATATAGCTATATGTGATAAACTCCCTCAAAATCAAAACATTCCAATAATAATTATGACCTTGTGAAAAAAACTTTGTAAAATATCAATTTGTTACTTATGACTCATTTCCTGAAACACATCACATTTATGATGAATGTGATTAGTTAATTACATTTTTATGGATTGCTCAGATACTACAACTGACAATTATTCTACTGCATACAATTGTTCATACCCTCTACACATGAAGAAACAATGATAACATCTGATGCTTTCCCAAATAAGTATTACTCTGTTCCCTGGTTAAAAGGAACGACAATAAACCAAAAAATCAGGACGAAGAGGTCAGAAGGTATTCCTCTTGATGTGGAATATATATTATATCATAAGCACTGTAATATATTTGTGATGTGTTTCAGGAAAAGGAGTCACAAGTCGCCAAACTGATGTTTTTCACAGTTATTTATTCACAAGATATTTTGCTGGGAATGTTCTCATATTTGGGGTATCCAGTGCCTTCAGGTGTAGGAATACATGTAATAAATTTCAAGACAGTGTGTTAAATATATTAATGGATTTCTAAGGTCAATTTATCGAGTATATGTGGCTTCTTTACTAGTAAATGTCACCTAGAGATATTGCAAACATTTTTTTCAAAAGAAAAATATCAAAGTTAAAATATTAGATATATATTAGATATCCAACCGTTAACCATCAATTGAATCCGCTTGATCTCATGTCTTCAAATATATATCTGAAAATCCATTTTTTTTACGACTGGTGACTCATTTTCCTGAAACACATCGCAATTATAGTGTTGATCTCTATTAACGGTATTGAATAGCGTTTGGGTCAGATTTTCAGAAAATGTACAATTCGCCTTCACCAATCCTCTCAAATAACCCACATTTAAGACAAAAACTAGCTTCAAAATGCAGTTTAACATTACAATTGAAACGTTAAATCAATGCGATACTGAATATACCCAGTTCTCGCCATTTTTCAGCCTAATTTAGCAGAATTTCCGATTTGTGTAGAGCTGCTAATTGTACATTTTCTGAAAATCTGACCCATTTGTTATAACATCCTCGATTTGCTTTCCTTCAATTCAAGTAGCTCTTGAACAGGCGATGACAAAGCCGTTAATGCATCCTGGCCCTTCATTTGTATCGGAAATTCTAAAACATTCTTTACACTAGACCCGCCCTATAAATTCCACTGACAGTGGGAATAAGAAGCCCTCGCAGATTCGAATTACCCGCTGTAATGAGATTTTGATGACACCCACGAGGCAATATTCTGTACAGAGCACTACAATCCAAAATCCCTACCAATAAAATAATGCATTGCTGTTCGTTTCAATTAATGGACTTAGCTATTTTTAATAGGCGGAGCTTTTATAGGCATTTAATGGCTGATATCCTATCTTTAGGACGGGCTCTAAAAGGTTAACTACCCCATTCGCTTAATAATTCAGATATTTCCCTGCTCTTAAAGTTATTACAATGTCACAATCGGAAACTAATACCTTCCTTTAAAAAGGCAATTAAATTTCCAGTGACCCGTTTGCAAGACAAGGCAAAAAAGACAAGCTTGACTTGGTGGCTGCAAGAGGGTCAGATCTTCAGAAAATATACAATTGGCAGATCTTTATATTTGGAAAGTTCCGCTAAATTAGACTGTAACATGGTCAATACTAGGTATATCTGAGGATTCAAACAATCTGTTCAGTTTTATTAAACTGTATTTTTAACCTGATTTATGTCTTCAATTTGGGTTATTTGAGAGAATTGGTGAAGGCCAATTGTACATTTTCTGAAAATCTGACCCAAGACATGAGACTACCACCGGTTACAGACCGACTGCCTGTCCTCACCCTGGAGACCGATTCGAATTTTTCCTCATATTTATGGTTTATTTACCAGAGAGAGTTTTGGGCAAACAAGAGGAATGATTGAGTGGAGTGGCGGGGGCCATGTTTCAGTGCTAATCGCCGTTGTTCATTCTCTCCCCGTCTTGGAGCTCACATGCTGTGGACGAGGAGGTTGTTTGTCCGTTACTTAATTGGGGACGACTACACTATGTGACACTTGTTGCACTTAATAACACGGCCTCACATTTGGGTCAGCTTTTCAGAAAATGTACAATTCAACTTCGCCAATCTTCTCAAATAACCCAAATTTCAGACGAAAATAAAGTTCAAAATACAATTCCACCTAACCGAACAGATATCTAGAATCAATGCAATGTCGAATATACTCGAATTTACCTAGTATTGACCTAATTGCAGCCTAATTTAGCAGAATTTACTAAATGTGTACAGCTGCCAATTGTACATTTTCTGAAAATCTGACCCATGTATCGTTTGTAATAGGGGATTTGCATAGCCGCCATATTGAATCTTGATTCTCAAGGAATGATTATATCTAATGGCCTGATGGAGGTTTCAAATTGATCGAGACGAAGGTCAAATCGCACAATAGGGGAGTTGCATGTGCCACTGCGCATCTCTTTTACAGTGCATCCTGTGATGGATTCAGTTGAAATTTGACATACAATCATTTGACATTTTTATCGAAAATTGCATGAACGTTTTCTAAGCAATGGTTGATGGGTGAGATGATTTCAGACCCTTTTTTTGTTGGTGATTCATCCGCTTCAGTCTAGGCTCAAAGATAAGAGAGTCCCTTCAAACAGAGGAAAAGCCTCTCACCTCAAACAGCACAGTGCCTTTATAATTCCATTGCGATCGCAAAATGTCATTATATGCCCATTAGAACGCCTAGTCCTAGGTTAGGAAACTGATTAGCCAAGCAGGCGTCTAATCATTGACATACCATTCTTATCTGATGTGATGGTTGACCTAAACTGACTGGCAGCTGTGATCTACAGGTGTCCAATAGGTTTTCTCATATATTTATATAAGCTATATAAAAAAAAACGTCGTTTTTTTCAAATGAACTCGTATTACTGGATGAAATACATGACACCACTAAGTCAGCATATCAAACATAGGGCCTTTTTCAGTTTTAGTGCCGTGTAGATAAGGTTCTCGAAACTTTCTGTTAATATAAATGAAAGACTTGCATGAGTCATTCTGCTTGTTTGTAAAATATCACACCTTATACTAAGGTATTAAACAAAGTAAATACCAATGAAACTGGCATTAGTCCCCGGACCCCCACTCAGGGGTAAAAAGTGTACGCTTTTCTGTTCCAGCCTTTGGAAAGTACCCCCTTTCTACATTAAGGATACAATTATATATTAAGTCTTATGGGCAACGAAAAATATGTTTGATAGCATAAGATATACAGAAAGAAGCAAACGTTTTACCTTGGAGAAAGGTATGAGATTAGTTGAGGCAGTAAGATAACTAAGGTCAGTAAGATAACTAAGATCAGCCATGACTGGCTTATTGAAAATTGAAATTAACATCCATTGTGGAGATAGAGTGAGTCAGTATTCAAGCATATTGTATTATTATTTTGCATAAAATGGTATGATTAATGTTAAATATTTTCGGATTAAAACATAGGCTACATCTATACCGATTTACTAGAAGATTGATATCAAGGCAACACATAAAGAACAACTGTTTAACTTAATGTAACAATGTTATTTGTTTGAATGTTTGGCCTTAATCGAAATAAGATAATACTCAATGATGAATAATACCATATTTACCAGCAGATATAAGAGGGATGAGGGAGATGGAAAGAGATTATTTTTAATGTAAAATATAAGTTAGATCTTAGTTATCTACATTTGTCTCCTGAATAAAGAGATTTATTTAGAAGGGATCCATCTTTTTCCACAAGTTTGATTTGTTATTTTGATTGTTTTCTTTAGCCTATAGATGTTTGTTAAAATCAAACACCCTGGTGAGTGTAAAGGTCATTGGTGGGTCCATACCACCCACAAGAATAATCCTAAACACTTCAAATCCAATAGAAAAACCTATATTTGGGGCATAAGATGGTAATTTCTATGTTAAAGTATACGCAGTGTTTACGTTGATGTCTGAGGTTCCAAAATATCAACATGCAGTGCGCACTAAACACCCCATGTGGGGCACATCTGTTTATGGTTTCAAGCACGGTGACTGGCTATCAGTTAATGAAGGGGGTGGACTTCCGATGCTCGTGGAGAGGTTAATTTAAATACATTCGTTTCTACCATTTGTTCTGTCATAATTAGGCCTATATGCTTTTCTGTGCCACAAAGAGATTGAAAAGATACCCCTTTTCCAGCATTCTGCGGAATTCATTTGCAAAAAATACCCCCTTTTTTAGCATCTCGCTGAGTTCAGCTGCAAATTGGTACCCTTATTTCTGATTTTGCGCTCCGCGTTTGTAGGTGAAAAATGACCCCTTTCTTCCGCGAAATTGGGAACAAAAGAGCATACACTTTTTACCCCTGAGTGGGTGTGTGTCTGTGCAGGGGGGGGGGGGGGCGGACATTAGTCACACCTTTTTAAAGCAGTTTTTTTTTAAATATTTATTTTTGTAATATATATAGAGAATGGGACGGGCCGGCAATAATCGAAAATTTATAGGATGAGATTCGTCCACATAAGCATGATGCCGTAGGCAGAGTGCTTATGTGGACGAATCAAGTCCTATAAATTTTTCAATTATTGCTGGCGAGTTCCATTCTATATTTATTATATGTGCATAAAATTTGATCATATTTCATCAGATATCACTGAAAAAATACTAAAGAAGTCTCAGAGAACCCCGCTGACCGCCCCGTTAGTAGGCCTACAATGTTCGGTGCCCACTGTGCGATCATGCAGTTTTTAGGCCTACTTATATTGCTGATTTAAAACGTTCATATCGCAGCCATTTCATGGCCTACATTAATAAATCTTATACCTTTCAATAGAGAATTTAATGCTCTATCTAATGGTATCTAATGGCGGGTTTTATTATGTATTTCTATAATTAAAGTACCAGAATCACGGGTGGATTACCGATCGCAGGGGTTTGTTTACATTTACATATAAACAGAGCTATTTTTAGACAACTACATTCATATAGGACGGGGTCCTATATGAATATTTTTATAGCACCCACTTATAGCACCCTTCATATATCATGCGCATATAATAAATGTTAATATAGTGTCTTGAGTGTGAAATCATCGTTAAAGAGATAAACCACAGTTCAACTGGGGAAAAAACTGAAAATAACATTTTGTTTAAACTTTGCCTCGTGAAAGAACAAGGTTATGTGAATTCAAAAAGCCAATAAAAACAATATGTCACCGGGTTAGTTTTCATTTTAGGGGGCCTCAAAATTTATGGTTGTTCACTATAGAAGTCTATGAGAAAAGGACAATTTTTTCGTTTTTTCAGTATTAAAAAAAAATTGAAAATAACTTTCTCCTAAAAATCTCTATAAACATAGCTAACATATTGCTTTACCCTTTCAAGCAATAAAAAATGGGGGTCACCGACCTTTTAAAAAATTTATTCAACTGAATCTGCATCCCGGTGAGTTAAAAACAGGAATATTGAAGATTTTCAATGCTAAATAATATATTTCAAAATATGTTGATACCCTGTTCTTTCATACATGAGGGTAAATATCTATAGTGGTTATGTTTAGAAGACATTTCAATTGAAAAATGTTATTTGTCTGTCTGAAATCTTGGAAAAACTGAGAAAATATCCATTTTTCCCACATACTTCAATACTAAACTTTGCTGGTCTCTAGAAAGAAAAAAAATATGCTGAGATCCATTTTTTTTTGCTTTTTGTTATCCTCCAACCATGTACTTTCTCAAGACAAAGTTTGAAAAAATTACTGTCAATCCTTATTTTTCATGCATTAGTTCCTTTAACTCCCGCCTGCAGCAGTGCGTATAACAGTGGTTTATCTCTTAAGATAACTCAAGCTTTTTTTTATTAAGGAATTAGTAAGGACGTATTCCATCTTTTAAGATGTAACATCCTATTTTTTGACAAACAGATTAGGGGATGTTCGATTTACAATATTAGGGAGATCTAGCAACCACAACGCACCAACACAACACTAACGCATCCTCTAACTATTTGTACATTATTACCATTGTGGGGATATATCAAGAGGCCTGCCCTAGCTTAGGGCCTCTCGAGATATCTCCGCAACAGCAATAATGCGTAAATAGTTAGTAGATGCGTTAGTGTTGTGTTGGTGTGTTGTGGTTGCTAAATCTCCCTATTGAGATATTTAGCATTCATCAATTATTTTGGCATACATACCCCAACACTATTTTGGTTTACATACCAAAATAGTTGGTGTATCTCTAGATATGTGATTTGTTTCAGGAAAATGAGTCATAATTCGCAAAATTGATATTTTTCAAAGTGTTTTTTTACAAGATCACATTATTGGAATGTTCTGATTTTTGGGGAGTTTGTCACTCATACCCATATCAATCGATGTATCAAACGTCAGGACAATCTACGGCAAATCGTTATAAAGGTCCCCATATGAAGTACATTTAGTTACTTTACTGTTTAGTGACCTCCATAAATATTGGAAACTTTTTTTTTCAAAAACGAAAATATCAAACTTAAAATTTAGAAATACTTATATTTTATTAGACTGTTTACTATCATTGGAATCGGCTTGATCTCATCTTTTCAAATATAATGGTATCTCAAAATCTATTTTTTGCGACTTATGACTCATTTTCCTGAAACACGTCACCTATGTTACATGGTTTAGACCATGACTGTAAGGTTAACATGATAAGAATACTTTTTAAAACCTATCATACAGGTTGGACGTATAATAGCATCACCATGTCTTACTGCATACGATTTATTTTTAGATGCGATCAGGTTATTGCAGCAACTTGTGTTTGGGGCAAAAGGTAGGTCAGCAAAATTTTCCCACAGTGATGAGAGCATTTTGACATGGGTTTCTCCCCGCCAAGCTTTCCATCAGATCACTCTAAGATATCCTTGCGTTGCCCCACTGGTAATCTGACCCTGGTAACGACTGTGCTGTGATAATCACCCAAGTTCCACATCAAGGTGTTGGCACGGACGCCACCACAAATGGAGGATTGATTTGTTGGAGGCTAGTGCCGAACTCCTATGTGGGTCAGATTTTCAGAAAATGTACAATTCACTTTCACCAATCCTCTCAAAAATCCCAAATTTCAGACGAAAATAAAGTTCACAATTCAGTTCAACCTAACCAAACTGATTGCTAGAATCAATGCAATGCCAAATATATATCCTCGAATTTACCAAGTATTGACCAACTTGCAGTCTAATTTAGCAGAATTTACTAAATGAGTAGAGCTGCCAATTGTACATTTTCTGAAATCCTGACCCATGTGCGCTGAACCATCGCTCATTAATATATTATTGTGCTTATGATATAATATCTGTGATCTGGTTCAGGGAAATAAGTCACAAGTCGCAAACATGACATTTTTCAAAGTGTTTTATTCACAAGATTTCTTTGTTGAAATGTTCTGATTTTGTTAGAGCTTAGCAATTGTAGTTCTATGAATGCATGTAGCACATTTCAAGACGTTGTATCAAACATATCCTTGCGTCTTGAAGGCCTTTGTATGGAATAGATTTAGTTACTTTACCGATAAGTTCACACCTGGAAATATCGAAAACCTTTTTTTGAAATAGAAATATCAAAATTAAATTATAAAAATACCTATTAGTTGTCCTACTGTTTTCTATCATTGGAATCTGCTTGATCTCATATTTTTAAACATGATCTCAAAATCCATTTTGGAGGTTTGTGACTCATTTTCCTCTAACACATCACATATATTCCACATCAAGAGGAATACATTCTGACCTCTTCGTCCTGATTTATTGTAATACTTATTTGGGAAAGCATCAGATCATTGTTACTTCATGTGTAGAGGGTATGAACAATCGTATGCAGTAGAATAATTATCAGTTGTAGTATCTGAATCATCCAGAAATATGTAATTAACTGATCACATTCATAAAATGTTCTCTAGTAACCTCTAACTATAAGATTCAAGGAAAATACTAGCGGTTCCTGTCATATATATCTACCATTATGATAGGCAGCATACTTCTGAGAGAAATCATCACTAATAGTCATGACATGACTAGCACCACTATCATATATCTCGACTGACGATGATAATCATGGCTGTTTCACCAGGTAATATGATCATGTGGCCCTATTTCTTTGTTTGTTTATTTATCTGATCACTCTCCCCGATTCTGTACAATACATATTCACCATTCTGATCTTCCAATTATTGAGCTAATCGTCGATTAGATTATTTATACCTCCATCTAATGGGGTACCCTTTACTTATTGATATCTTCTTTGCCTAGAAAGAGACTGGTAAGTCTGATTACGATAATCATCACAGACAGACTCAATCCCTTGTTATACTTTGCCTAAATTGGATATTTAATATATCAGTCTAAATGTACAATTGATTATCATCGATTAGATCGAACATCAAACATATATGAGGGCCTACCATGAATTAACTACATTTGACTTATTTAACACAGTTAAATCCATTGCACAACATTATTAGCTTTATTTATGTAAACAGAGCCTTACATAAATGGGTCAGATTTTCAGAAAATGCACACTTACCAGCAGTCCACATTTAGTAAATTCTGCTAAATTAGGTTGCAATTTGGCCACTACTAGGTAAATTCGAGTATATCTGGCATTGCATTGATTCTAGCAATCTGTTTAGTTAGGTTGAACTGTGTTTTGAACTTTATTTTCGTCTGAAATGTGGGTTATTTGAGAGAGGTTTGGTAAAGGTCAATTGTAAATTTTCTGGCGATTTCACCCAAATAAAGAATGCGTTCTCTCTTGTTCGCAAACTTCCATTGGTTTTATTGTACCGGATGTCCCCTGGGAAACTTTCGGCAATCATCTAGATTAAAGATAACGCTGAAATAATAACAAAGTGTGACTAAAACCTTGCTCAAAGGATTGCGTGCAAAACAAGGCAGCCATAAGATCGTGACCTGAGATAAATGACCTTCGTGATTCAACAACAGGTCTGTGATTACGTAGTGATAAGACACCACTCCTGTCTGAGACTCCTCTTCTTGCTGTCTAGAATAAAATGGTCAGGAAAATGAGCCACAATTCGCTAGATTTATATTTTTTCAAAGTGATTTGTTGACAAAATTTCTTTCCTGGAGTGCTTTCATATTTAGGGTGCTTAACCCTAGTTGGGTCAGATTTTCAGAAAATGTACATGTCAACTTCGCCAATTGTTTTTAAATATCCCAAAATTCAGACGAAAATAAAGTTCAAAATACAGTTTAACCGTACCAAACTGATTGCTAGAATTGATGCAATGCCGAATATACTTGAATTTACCTAGTATTGACCAAATTGCAGCCTAATTTTGCACAATATACTCAATGTGTACAGCTGTCAATTGTATATTTTCTGAAGATCTGACCCACTTGAATACATGCAACCAAATTTCAATAGAGTGTACTAAATATATCCATGCATTTCCTAGGCCATCTTATCGAATAGATTTAGCTACTTTATTAGTAATTATCCACCCAACCATATTGCAAATCTTCTTTTTCAAAATTAAAGATATCAACCTTAAAATATAGAAATATCCATAAGTTGTCCCAATGTTTACTATCATTGGAATCGGCTTGTTCTCATGGTTTCAAAATCAAATATGATAATATCTCAAAATCCATTTGTTGTGACTTGTAACTCATTTCCCTGAAGCACATCACAAATCGTTATTTATCCAGAAAGCTGCGCCGATAACACGGTGCCCCAAGTTCACAAACATTGAATTATTACCAAATTATTTCCAAAAAGTATTACTCACGAAACACAAACATTTGATAATTACCAGATTATTTACAAAGAAATACTACTCGCGTGTTATTGACGCAACTTTCCCGGTTTATACAATGGTTAATGTTAGATTAATTTATCCATAATAACGTGAAATCTAAGACAATGGGATCTACCATCAATACACAAAGTATTTTTGTGGAATTGCTGTTTGTTGTACGCCCTAAACCGCCTTAAATGATAAACCTCTATTACACATGTGATACAATTTTGGAAGAAACGATAAAATAGAATGAATGCATCCCACAAGTTGAAGGGACATTTATCACGAATACAAAGAAACCATCAGTTATGTGAAGCTATATTCGATTCAATATCTTCAAAGCATTAAAATGTCCCTACTCCATATATATATACTACGTATAAGGCAGGCAGATGTCATACATACAGTCAATGATCCTCTCTACACAGACACAAAAGACTCTCTAGGTCTAACAGGGCCTGGAACCTGGTTTATCACACTGGGTTCAGTTATCATCTTGGAGGGCAATAAATGGAATTACTCCTCCAGTCTTTGAACATAATTGAGTCAAATATTATATCGTTATTTTTCAAAGCGTTTTATTCACAAGATGTATTTGTGGGATTGTTTCAATTTTTAGGCTGCTTAACGCTTGTCGCACCATAAAGACATGTACCAAATAGGGGATTTGCATGTCTCACTGTGCATGTCTATTGCAGTGCATGCTGGGATAGATTCTATTCAGATCTGACATACAAATATTTGGCAACATTTTTATAGAAAATTGCAAGAAAGTTTTCACCAACATCAGAGCTTGTATAGATGATCTATGAAAATCACATGTATGATGGGAAAGATGGAGGCTTGTGTTACAGAAACATGTAAAACACATGGATATTGACATTAGAGCACTGATAAATATTCCATGCTGAACATAACATATTTTCTATAGATTTTACACTGTACTATTAGTCCCATAATTCCATGCAAATCAAGATTCAAAATGGCGGCTATACAAATCCCCTATTTGAAGACAGTGTATTAATTATATCCATGTATTTCTAAGGTCATCTTTTACAGTGTAGTACTAGTATATTTAGCTACTTTACTTGTAAAATGTCCACCTAGCAATATTGCAAACTTCTTTTTTCAAAACTAAAAATATCAAACTTAGAATAAAGAAATATTCATTAGATGTCCCAATGTTTACTATCATTGGAATCGGCTTGATCTCATCTTTTCAAACGTGATGATATCTCAAAATCCATTTTTTGTGACCTGTGACTCATTTTCCTGGAATGCATCACTAATGTAATCGACTGGTTCTTGTGAACAGCCTCAAACCAACATATAATGGGTTAGATCGACAGAAAATGTACAATTGGCAGCACTACACATTTAGTAAATTCTACTAAATTAGGCTGAAAAACGATGGATACGAGATATATCTGAATATATTTAGTATTGTGTGGTTTTAAAATATTTCTTCTGCTATTTTAAACTGTATTTTGAAGCCCAAATCTAAAATTTTTGTTATTGGAGAGACATAGTGAAGACAAATTGTACATTTTCTGACCATCTGGCCCATGTATGGACAATTGTGATATGGCTGGACCATGTCTTCTTGTCCCGTGATGTGCTAGTAACTACATGCTAGAGCCTGAGGGACAGCGGTTAGCTCCTCTTACACTGATACATCGGGCTGAGGTTATGTACAATTAAGTGACTTATGTGACTTCATTCCCACATATCTCATACTTATTGTACACTTACAACTGCAGCAACATGGATGCAATTATTACAGCTTTTTGGGGAAAGTTTACTTTGTTCCATCACAAGCACCTCCATCTTTTTCTCGATCAGATCTTCAAAACATATACAATTCATCTTCACCAATCCTCAGAAAAACCCACATTTAAGACAGAAATAAGCTTCAAAACGCAGTTCAACATAGCAGATCTGATATATTAGATCAAAGTGATACAAAATATACTCAGATATAGCTAGTATTCATCATGTTTTAGCCTAATTTAGAAGAAATTACTAGATGTGTAGATCGGCAAATTGTACATTTTCTGACGATCTGACCCTCTTATTGAAGAATGGATAACCCGTCTGTCACTTCCACTTGCTTCCCCTTGCCTGCCTTGTATCGCACGGGTTGTTTCCCCTATGATGGCTTCGTGCTACAGAATGACACTTCTGATGGATATATGTGATATGTTTCAGAAAATGTACAATTCGCCTTCACCAATCCTCTCAAATAACCCACATTTAAGACTAAAATGAGCTTCAAAATACAGTTCAACATAACAGAACTGATACTTTAAATCAATGCGGTACCAAATATACTCAGACATACCCAAAATTTAAAATCTTTTTAGTAGAACTTAGCAGAAATTTCTAAATGTGTAGAACTGCCAATAGTACATTTTCTGAAAATCTGACCCATATATGTGATGTGTTTCAGGAGAACGTGTCACAAGTCCCTAAATTGATATTTTTCAAAGTGTTTCTTTTACAAGATCTATTTGCTGGAATGTTCTGATTCTTGCAGGGTTTAGCGCCTTTACTCATCATATAAATATACATACCAAATTTTATGCATTAAATATCCATGCATTCCTAAGGTGATCGTATACATAAAGTTTATTTAGCTACTTCACTTGTAGGTCATTTTTTTACAAGATCGCTTTGTTATAATGTTCTCATCTTTAGGGTATCTAATCCTTGAGGTCGCATACAAAACATGTGGGTCAGATTTTCAGAAAATGTACAATTGGCAGCTGTACACATTCAGTAAATTAGGTTGAACTGTATTTTGAACTTTATTTTCGTCTGAAATTTCGTCTGGGTTATTTGAGAAGATTGGCGAAGTTGAATTGTAGATTTTCTGAAAATCTGACCCATGTATTAAGGCATTTCTAAGGTCATCTTATAGAGTATATTTAGCTACGTTACTGGTAATTGCCCACCCAGAAATAACGCAAACCGTTTGTATCAAACCTAACAATATCAAACTTAAAATATAGAAATACTTATTACTAGATATCCTATTGCTAACTATTGTTATAATCTCCTTGAACGCATTTTTCCAATGTTGATATCTCAAAATACATTTTCTACGATTTTTGACTTATTTCCCTAAAACAAATCACATATGATAGAGTGAGTAGGGGATATGATCACCACTTTCCATTAAAAGGCATGGTTATATACAAACAGAGAAGGGTCTGGTAGACAGTAGATAGCATAGTCATGATATTTATCATTAGACATATATTTTCCCCAGTTATATATCACATCATGTGAGAAATAGACTTGTTTGACGAAAAATGTTAATCATGCTGCTAGGCCACTTTGAATGGCTTATGTGTTGTGTATTTGAAGAATAGGGTGAAACCGCCAGAAAATGCACAATTCATCTTCACTAGTCCTCTCAAATAACCCAAATTTAAGACTAAAATCACGTTCAAAATACAGTTCAACATAGCCAGACAGATTTATTGAACAAATACAATACAGAATATACTCAGATGTACTCAGTATTTATCATGTTTCACTCTAATTTAGCCGAATTTGAGAGATGTGTAGAACAGCGGTTGCACGTTTTCGGAAGATCTGACCCATAAATAGATACTAATGCCCTAATAATACCAATTCCAACTTAATAACCCAGGAAACATGACCTGATTAATGCAATCATCAGAGATTTCCTCCTCGCTACATCGATTACAGATGTGTTCCCAATTAACCTTAAGGGTTAATCGTCAGAAAATGTACAATTGGCAGCTCTACACATTTAGGAAATTCTTCTAAATAAGGCTGAAAAATGGTGTATACAGCGTATATATATGAAAATATTTGGTATAAATTTGTTGTTTTAAAATATCTGTTGTGCTGTGTTAAATTATTTCAAACCCCAATTTTGCCTTAAATGTTGGTTACTTGAAAGGATTGGTGAAGGCCAACTGATGATCCGACCCAAACAAACAACCCTAGGCAAAAAACACTAATTCGTCAGTCTTGGGAAAACTGTGAAACCGGAAGTTAAAATTTCAGCCCTATGGGAAAGAATTAAAAATAGTGACCTGCCATATTGACCTGACTAAACAGATAGGAACTCTCTAGCGGAAGTGGCGTTAGAACTAATAGTATCACGTGAGAGGAGTGAGACTAAGTGTCTGAAGGGTAAGGTCTTCAGAAAATGTACAATTCGTCGTCATCAATCCTCTGAAATAACCCACATTTAAGACGAAAACCAGGTTCAAAATAAAGTTCAACATAACCAGACAGATTTATTGAATGGTACAATACAGAATACACTCAGATATGCCAAGTATTTATCATTTTTCACACTAATTTAGCAGAATTTGAGAGATTTGAGAGTCTAGAACTGTAGATTGCGCATTTGCTGAAGATCTGAGCCTGATGGTGAAGAAGGCGATGTCTGGGTCGATATTCTATATGGGGCCTTCTGATGAGAACCTGAGGCGACCCCAGGTTAAGTAGACAGACCAACACCTGCAGAGGATTTTTCATAACTTCAAAGTACTTGGCTTAATAGGGCAGATCCAAGTCTAGGCCCAGAGATGAGAGAGTCCCTTTAAACGGAGGGAAAGCCTCTCGCCTCAAACCGCAAAGTGCCATAATATTTCCATTAAGACCGCAAAATGCCATTATAATCCCATTAACGCCTAGTAGTAAGCCAGAAAACCGATTAGCGAAGTAGGCGTCCAATCCCTGACGTTCTTATCTGATATCTGAGGGTTCGCGCCTAGACTGGATTCATTGCACTTTTGTAATTTTGGTCGTGGACAAGTACTATACCCATGACAAACTAATGACATCTGATATGATAATATTATATTGCTTACATCGGGGATTGTGTTATCTTCGTACCTCCTGTTGGGATAAGGCCAAGAATGAGTGGGGGCAGATCGGGCCATTCCGAGGAGTGGAATGAATGATAATGCAATAATAATGTAATTGATTGACGAGAGCGATTTTAGTAAGGATCAGGTTCACAACATGGGAGTAGTTCATAACATATAATAGCTCTTACATAATCCATCCACCCAACGTTCTATCTTGCCTGGCCGGAATATGTAAAACAAAATACTTGTGATTTTATTTTGGCTTCTAGCTTCACTCTCAGATTTTGCACTTTTTGTTCAGTTAATTTCCAATCCATATGAAAGTCATTTGATCAGAAGTCTGGATAATTTCGTCGGTTAATTCATGAAGCCCTGGATATAGCAAAAGCAATAAATACTTTACTGCTGTGGCTTCATTTATTATCGCCCAGCTGCAACAGTTTTCTCTCGGCCGATTCTACTTCAAATGTTTGTATAAACATAAAAACAGCAGAATTTGATAAATTCAGTTTTATGAGCCATAATACGAGAAAATTCGGTAAGGTCTTTCAGTCACATCAGCTGAGAATTGAGCTTTAAGAAACAACAAGTGTTAATTTAAATTCTTGAAAAACAAGCCATGAATAACAGGACAGACGCTCGTGAATGTGAGTGACGTAAGAGGCGCATGCGTCAAAGGTGACCTCGGGAAATCTTAGGAAAGGATTGCAGGAACGGAAGTAACAGCGACAATAGCAAAGCTTTTAGACAGATAGACCGCACAAATAAACATGGCGAAATTAGAATACTGGGCACGGATAGTGTAACTCTCCAAGCGCTCATTGTGCAATTTGAGCCAGAAAATAAAGAGAGTATTGCTTTCATATCAACTCATTCCTGTTGGGACAGCTATTGGAATGCATTGTTGAACGAGGAGGTAAATCCGGATTTGCCTCAAGATCTTCCAACGACATAATGCCTCTTGTGACACTCACATTTATTCAAAGGTCGGCTGTCTCATTATTCATGGCTTCTTCTATTCATATTTACGTCATGATTTAGGATAGAAACCTTGGGCAACTATGCACTGTTCATTGTCCATTAGATTCGTTTAGCATCATGTTTATAGCATTCTGTGAGTAAATATTAGAGGCCTTCGACCCTGACACATAAAGTCACTTTGCTCCATTATAGTAACCTTGCAGGCATAATCAAAAGGACTAAAGCCCGGTGTCCACTGATCCGATTTTCCATGGGGAAGTTGGGTGACTGGTGGGAACAGGTATAATCTGTCCGAGAAGTAGTTGACACAGGATTCCGTTGTTCCTTTAAGAGAGAGGAAAGTGGGGGGCGGGGGGTTTGCACTTCTATTTATGACAAGGACCTGTCAACCCTTTGCCCAGTGATTCGCTCTTTGCAATCAAACATGGCGAAACAGGGCCAGTATAACCAACTCTTCCTTCCTTATAAGCAAAACAACAGCTGTAACAAAAGGTTAGAGTTGCAAATTATGTACAGTAACACAGATTTCAGTACAGTACAGTACCAAGGGTGACAGTGCTGTCAATAGAGGCGAAGTTCTGCCTCAGTAAAAGAATAGTTAACAATTCAAGGTCCAAAAATCTGGAATAGAATGAATCCCAATGATAAACTAAAAACATGGGACGGTCTTAAAAAAGCCCTCAAAGGTACCAACAACTGGAGGGATAATGTCTAGTACAAATATGATTGTAATATGCCTGGCAATGTTGAATATGTGGGCATAGCTGATTGAAATCAATCACATATATATATGTTTGAGAATTGATATAATTTCTGACTATGAAAGGTGCATCCGTAAATTGTGTTTTATCCGCGAACTCAATATGTATTGTTTTTAATAGGCCACAAAAAAATTACATAAATCTAACTGAATCTAGATTGTACTTATGTCTGTTTGTATCTGTATAAGTAAGAAATTTAAATTAATTAGCCGTTTGTTTTGAACTGAAACGACTCGGCGAAATTTAAATACAGTAGAAGATCGACTAAAACTGCACTATATGTAACAACCAAGCGGTTTATATGATGATCAAATGATGATTAATGGTAAATTGTAACAATTAAAACGCGAGCTTTTGTTTTGTACTTGGCAACTGAGAATTATCATGATATGAAACTTTGTCCAATACAATTTTTTTTTAAAAATTACATAAGGTACATAGCGAAGTGAAGTACTACATGATCTTGACAATGCTATTGCTTTTGCACTTTACGTGTCTATAGTACTTGATATTTCGTGTTGTCGGAAATATCCCTTCAGATCTCGTGGATTGCCACATGCTTTCATAATGGCTCAGTCAAATATTGGGTTTGTTGTTGGCCATTTCCCAGGCCACTGCTAATTATATCCCTAATAAAAGAATGTACCAAAAGCTGTCAGATGCCAGTGTGTCTGATTGGACACGAGAACAATCTAAATTAATCTAACATCTAAATATACATGAAAAATGATTCTGCACACGTATATTACACAAATACCAAATGAGTCCAAACCATGCCCTTACATACTTTAAATGGTATCATTCTAGATCCAAATATATGGGTCAGATTTTCAGAAAAATGAACAATTCATCTTCACCAATCCTCTCAAACAACCCACATTTACGACAGAAATAAGGTTCAAAATACAGTTCTACCTAACCAAACGGATAGCTAGAATCAATCCAATGCCAAATACACCCGAATTCACCTAGTATTGACCAGATTGCAGCCTAATTTAGTAGAATTTACTAAATGTGTACAGCTGCCAATTGTACAATTTCTGAAAATCTAACCCATATAATCTAACACTCATTTTTGAGAATGTGACATTTGTGATTGGTGAAGAGAGATGCGTAGTACTGATTATCATTATCATTATCTTTTTGCCATAACTATTCATAACTTATCTTCATCATTGTTAACAAACTGTGCGTATACTTGAAGTGATTTCAAATCCATTAGAGTAACATAATTTTAGACCAAGCATGGCAAGAAAGAACTTATCAATATCTGATTCATCACTAATGTATAAATCTGTTTAAATGTATACAAGAACCAAACGAAAGGGAAAGAAACTAGATAACATATTATGATGTTTCATTAACAAACAAAATCTACAAAATAGGTATAGTGTCATGTCATGTCGATGAAATAATGGAGAAATCCAGGAGATGTACCTGAATGAAAAAATAAAAGTTTATTCAAATCAAATCAAAATCAAATGAATTCGCTCTTGAAATTTAGTTTCTTAGAGAAGCATTGGCATATTAGTATTATTATAGTTTTATTTCAAAGCACATGTACATTGAAATCGGAATACAATTTCTGGAAACTGCAGGTCTTGCAATTGGCCTTATAGCGTAGTCGGACTTTTAAAATACGGTATCTAACTACAATATAAGGGTCAGATTTTTAGAAAATGTACAATTGGCAGCTGTACACATTTAGTAAATTCTGCAAAATTAGGCTGCAATTTTGTCAAACTAGGTAAATTCGAGTGTATTCGGCATTACATTGATTCTAGCAATCTGTTTGGCTAGGTTGAATTGTATTTGGAACTTTATTTTCGAAATTCGGGTTATTTCAGAAGATTGGCGAAATTAATTATTGTACATTTTCTGAAAATCTGACCCATAAATATCTTTGCATATGAAGAAGTACACTGTGAGAATTCCCTCTATTCCCAATCAGTTCCGTTCTGCAGGGTTGGGTTAAGATTTGTACACGAATGGTCGTGGCAGCTCCGCTTTACGTCCGGTGTGGTTTAAAGTAATAAAGTAAAAGAATATGTGAGCCATAATCTAATACAAGACTCATGGTTTTCTACTTATTAGAGAGATTTAGCTAAATATTTGTACATTATTACCGTCGTTGGGATATCTTGAGAGGCCTGCAATGCAGATTCCCTCGGCCTAGCACCTCTCGAGATATCCCCACAGTGGTAGTAATTAGATGGAATGCAACGATAAGTGATCTACGAGTTGGGATCACATGCAGTTGAAACGGTTGTATCATCGCGAGCGGCGTAGCCACGAGCGATGATACAACCGTTTCAACTACGAGTGCATGTGATCCCAACTCGTGGATCACTTATCGTTGCATTCCATATTTATATCACAACTTGGCTCGTTATCAACCTCGCAACTCACTGACAAAATGATTTATTTACCTCGCATGGCTTTCCGCCGAAACTTGTTTTTCTTATGCATCCCAAACACTTTATGAAAGACTCAATCTCATTGGATAATACACTTTTCCTGAGCGCGCACCAAACCAATCAGAGCCAAGATAACAAGCGCCTTCGTTACTAGGCGGAACACACATGTACTTTTCCGAAACATTATTCATAGGCCGGATCAGTGAGTTGCAAGGGTGATAATGAGCCAAGTTGTGGTATAATGTACTAAAATTTACTGGATGCGTTAGTGTTGCGTTGGTGCGTTGTGGTTGCTAAATCTCCCTATTTTATCGCTCCCCACCCCTCCCACTCAGCCCAGCTCTGGGTTACATTTGGCTTAGGAGGGAGGAAGTGAGAATGAGGATGAAAGGGACAAAATCCTTCATTATGGTGACATTTCCGGAACAACTTTTTTTCAAATGACAGGCCTTATAAATTATTAATTAAAAGGCAATAGACCAAATAGTGGTATTCATACAGGTTAACTATAATGCATTGCATATTCTGTGATATTCTAAGTGATTTAAACCAAGAGATTTATTATATATGCTTTTAATCATGAAGCCATCAATTTGAATATCAGCGGTATTAGTAAAAAAGAGATTGGTTGCCATGACAATCCCACATAACTCACTAGCTAAATACGCACTATGCGTAACTCACTCCGGATACGTTTTTTTTAACAATACGTGTATAATAAATACTGGAGAACAGGAAGACACACTAGATAACAAGGAGAGAGAGGATGATGAACCCTAGATGATAAAAGAACATATGTGATCCGGTTTAGGAAAAGAGTGATGTATTTCAAACTGATTCATTCACAAGATCTCCTTAGTGGAATGTTCTAGTTTTTGGAGCGTTTAGTGTTTCTAGTCACATGAATTTATGTATCAAATCTCAGGACATCTCTATATTGTGTTGAAAATTGTTTATACCATCATAACACTGCTTACCTCTCTACCTTACTAAAACTAGACCTCCTCACACATAATCCTTCAACATTATGTGATTCGAAGCTATTATTTTTCACATCTTCTCAGTTTAACACTGAATCTCCCAATGGTACAGTCCAAACAAGTGTTAACTCATCTTACAAATTAATATTTTGACACCATAAAGTAATATTAAGCCTTTGCTATTATGCTATATCCCTGTAACATAGAAATCGTCAATAGTACGGTACAAACAACTAAGAAGTCTCTCTCACAGTAAGAGGTTATCTTCTACCTTGTCTTTTACCTTTTTGCTTACTTGTTATCATATGTATATAGTTATCCTTTAACCCAAGCTGGGTTCCACCGGAATATCCTACTCCTCTTGGAGGTGATGTACCCAGTGAAAATAAAATCTTTAAAAAAAAAAAAAAAAAAAAAAAAAATATTAATAAAATAAGGGTTTGGAGCCTTAAACTGCTATCTTCTCTGAAACCGCTCGCCAGATCTCCATTATATTTCACATGCACATTGCCAAAAATGGTGCCGAACCATTCCACTATGTTTCATAAACAAATTAGGGTTGGAAAGGGTTAGAAATGGGTTTACATCAAGCACCCCCATCCAGGGCCCCCAGCACTGCCTGAAAACAAACCTATCAGTGCCCCTACACCAGGTTTCTGGGTCACCCAAAGCATGACGTCATGGACAGGTACCATGGCAAGTCGTTGCTTCACTACGGGATGGGAGTTGATATATTTCACCATATTTCCACCAAAAGGAACTCAGAAATGTCCATTGTGGGGGCAGGGTGAGAGGCAATGGGAGGCAAAAAAACATCTTAACAGAGTTCCATTTGAGGTATATGGGGCGGCTGGAGGGGGAGGGGGGTAGGGTAGGGTAGGGGGGAGGGGGTAGGGTAGGGGAGGGGGGAGGTGGTAGGGGAGGGGGGAGAGGGGCGGGGGGCAGGGGGAAGAGGGGCGGGGGGAGAGGGGCAGGGGGAGAGGGGCAGGGGGAGAGGGGGAAGTGGGGCAGGGGAGGGGAAGGGGAGCAGGGGAGGGGAAGGAGGGAGAGGGATGGGGGGAGAGGGGCAGGGGGAGAGGGGCAGGGGGGGGGAGGGAATGGGAGGCAACAACAATACAACAGTGACAAAAAACATTTTAACAGGGTTCCATTAGAGGTATGAATGTTAATACAGATACTAACTTACAGAGACAACTTGAAAGAGAAAGATGGTTGGAGAGGGACCAAGGAGAGTGGGAAGATGTTGGCCCCACTGTTCCACTAGCAAATCCTGTGCGAAGCACGGGTATTTGCTAGTTGTATTAAATATAGTATGTTTTGAAGGTCATCCAATCAAGTATATTTAGTTAATTTGCTGGTAATTGCTCACCCAGAAATAGTGCAAACTTTTTTCAAACACAAATATATCAAACATAAGATATACAAAATCTTCTAGATGCTCTTCATGTTTACCACCATTGGAATCGGCTTGATCTCATCTGTTCAAATATGATGGTATCTCAAATTCATTTTTTTGCGGCTTGTGACTCATTTCAATTCAATTTAAAAATCCTTTTATTATAAATGGTATGGTACAATGCGGTTGCTCCAAATCTAGAAACTAGTTCTCCCAGCGGGTGCATGCTGTGTTCGGGATTAAATCATATAGTTAACATGAACTGTTACAAAATCAACTGACATAATTTATTAAAAAGTAGTTTAAGACATTTAAATGAGATGAAATGACATACAGATGAGACATTCGAAGAAGTGGTAGCAGCTGATACAACACTAGTTAATGGTTTACTAACTGTTCAAATTGGTTCAAGGTCAAGATATAAATGTTAAGCAAGTTGTTGGTTAGCAACAGTTTGCCGACTGTCACTGCGTGGCTTGAAGATTGTCACTGTAATAAAAATAAAAATATGCCCCTAAGTGAGTTCAGAAGACTGGAGCACTAAAACAAGTTGCCCCAGTTTCTGAACCCAGTCAGCGGAATATAACTCATTTTTTCATAACACATCACATTTGCCTTTACACGTGCCCAAATCGTGGCAGTTTTACTTGCGCCTTCTTCACTTATCAACTTGTTTTGCCAATAAGAGGGACTCTCTGTGGTATTCCTTTTTGAATCTGAGCAAGATGTCCTCATTAATTCCATCCTATTCATCATCTTGTCGAAAGATTCAAAACCGATTGAGAAGTCCTTTGACTCAATATTTACCAATTAACGAATGATTGCGATTTTTTTTCTTTCTTTTTTATCATAAAACAGGGAACAATGCCTGATGAGTGCACTTATTGCAGCCATCAACTGTGCTTTTAATCAACTTCAAATCCTTTTATTTGAAGTGGTAGGTGCAGGGGCGCTGATAGGCATGGTTTTAGCCATGTCCCGACCTCCGAATTTTGCTTTTTCAAGCATGATCAGTTGCCAGAATTATTAATTAAGCACAATTATTGGTTTGTCCAACCCATGAATGATTCATCACAAAAAGACTTTGGGTTTTTTTGTGCGGGGGAAATGGAAAATGGGCATGGGAAAGGTCTTTGGGTCAAATTGACAAACCCAAGCTTCTACGAAGAAGACATGTTTTAATTTTTAATTACGTCACAGGCGCCCAGGCTAGATTCGTTGAAAGGGGTTATCATGAGGGTCAGATTTTCAGAAAATGTACAATTGCCAGCTCTACACATTTAGGAAATTCTGCTAAATTTGGCTGAAAAATGATGAATACCGTGTATAACTGAGTATATTTAGGATCGCATTAAAGTTTCAGTTTTGTCATGTTAAACTGTATTTTGAAGATAATTTTTGTCTTAAATCTAGGTTATTTGAGAGGATTGTTATAGGCGAGTTGTACATTTTCTGAAAAACTGACCCATGTGTGGTGTGTTTGACGTACGCAGTATAGGTTCCTTGTTAACAGTTCACAAACTGGTGCTATGTCCATAGCCAACTATATCCATGGTGGATGTAATAGTTTCCAACCATCTGTGATGTGTTTCAGGAAAATGAGTCACAAGTCGCAAAAAATGGATTCCATGGATACCATCATATTAGTACATTTTAGGCAGCTAATAAATACAGCTATATTTTTGTGGGCCTCGGAAAAAATGGACCGTGCAATAGTGTCTCGAGTACCACATTCTCATTAGGTTCTATAGATGTCTTTGATGGCACACAATACCTCCAGCCCTCTGTGCACCGGTCATAAGATGATGTTTAGGGAAGTGGGTGGGCGGACAAACTGCCATCCTCCCTGTCCCTCAGACTGTAGACCAAGTGACGGAAGTAGGTCAGTGGTGGAAGGAAGTGTCCTGCCTCCCCTGGTGGTGTATGGGCAACTTGTCACAATGTCTCTGCAGGGGCGGATCCAGGGGGGGGGGGTTCGGGGGGTTCGACCCCCCCCCCCATGGGCCCCATGATGCCCTTTTTGCCCTCCCAAAAGTGCCCTTTTTCCGCCCAAAAGTGCCTTTTTTTATCCGCCCCGAAGTGCCCTTTTTATCCGCCCCAAAGTCCCCTTTTTAGCTGCCCCAATGTCCCTTTTTCCCGCCCCAAAGTGCAGTTTTTTTCTGCCCGAAAATCCCCTTTTTCCTGCCCCAAAGTGCCATTTTTTCCGCCCCAAAGTGCCCTTTTTACCATTCCAAAGTCTATGGCACTCTATCAGGAAATGGCCCATTTTTTCACGTTGTATTATTATTTCATAGAATAAAACCAACAACTAATGGCTACTCCTACTGTCCCAAAACTTACTTCACATATAGTGCACTGCCATCCAAGGGCTTGGTGACATCCTGCCCCCCCCCTCCACCCCCTCAAAATTTTCATAAGACTTAGTACCCTTTTGAATAGCCCAAAGTTCCCTTTTTTACAACCCAAAGTGCCCCTTTCCTGTTGTAAGTGTAACAACCAAAAAGTGTCTTTTCTTACAACCAAAAGTGCCCTTTTGAACAGCTAAAAATCTTTTTTAAGAATCAAAGGTGTCTTAATTTCTTTTACAACCAAAAGTGCCTTGCGGTAACAGCTGTAAACGGCTGTTAAAAGAACTTATAAAATGCTGTTTCCATGACTCCCTAATTTGGGTGTATGGGGCTCACACATGTTTGTTCTAACATTAGTTCCCCCTCTCATGTTTGCTTTACATGTATACATCATAATGGACAATCACTTGGGGGCAGTTGTGAGAAAATTAAAGTATGATGCCTTACATGTGTCCTATTGTTTGTAGGCCTGCCTGCAGGAAGTACAGACAAACCCCCATTGATCTGGTACTCCAAGATTTTCCCCTAATTATTTTTTTGTATCTTTAAAAACAAACGAAACTGGCTAATTATGATCCAAAAATGCTCCCAGAATACACCATTTTACTCCTTCACAGGTTTTACATTTTTTGGGGGGCAACATGCCCCCAGACCTTACTTCACCCCTACATCACTTGCAACAGTAGCCATAACTGATTTTTAGAAATAATTCCACATCTTACAATTTGCATACATTGTCAACTGCAAGTGTGTGTTGTATGTTTTGTGTTTCTTAGGTCCTTGCAAACTGGATCCCTAATTTTTGAAAGTCAAAATAAATAATAGAAATAAAATGAAGACTTTTCATGTGTAATTAAATACTGTATTTTGTGCTTCAAAAAGTGCCAAATGCCTCCAAATGGCACCTTAAATTTCTAAAATTCAGAAAATGCATATTAGGCAGGTCTACAAATTTGTACAATTACCAATCATGCAATGTGTTGTCCTTTAACTACTGCTAAATTAGACTGAACAAATATGAATAATCGGTATATCAAAGTAATATTTTCTGATGATCTGTCCCTTGTATAAGTTTGTGCCGCGCTGGCTAATTTTTGGGGGATGGAATGATATGCCCTTTTTATTTTGCCCCCCCACCTCATTTTAGACACCTAGATCCGCCCCTGGTGCAGGTTACATACTTAAAAAATATAAAAATATATGTCATTGCGTTTTAGCTGTAGATGTAGCTGTTTGAAATAGATAAGTTTGTGAAACAGAGCTAGATGTGGGTACTCTCAGTTGTACCCATTTAGTAGGCAAGTCTATTGGGAAATGCTGCATATTTGGGAAAAATAAAATTGTTTTTACAAAAATACCGAAAAAATAGTGGCGTTTTTCAAGATTCTAATTAAAAATGCATCTGCTAAATATGTCTAGGACTACATCACTGGAAAAAGATAAACTTCAACTCATATGAATTTTCGAAATTCTATTGATTCCATTATTTTCTGCATAATAAAATTTGTCATTTGTCATACCTCATTAGAATTTATCAACCCCACTTTTAAAATCAGTTTGGTATTTATTACTAAAATCTATTCAGTTCTGTCTATTAGGCCTAGATTTAGTTTGTGAACATGGTTGTCAAAATAAGTACCTGAACCCCCCCTTTCAGGAAATCCTGGATCCGCCCCTGCTCTGGATGATCATACTCTGTGAGATCACTTCAAAAATACCTTGTTAAATGCGCTTGGACTGCCATGTGCAGAAACAGATTATGAGTCACTTGCTTGTAAAGGCACAGAATGACAGAATTAAGAACAAATAATTATAGGCCCCTACATTTCACAGTGGCGATTTATTCATGGGTATTAGGTAACGTGGAAATTATTTTAGGTCCAGGCCATCTAAAGGCCCTTGTCTACAAAGCAGATTCCCATGGAAGTTAGTGCAAAAGGGTCCTCTGGGGCGCAGAATTGCATGGACTAGGCCCTTAAGAGCACAATGGACCTGTCACTGAAACAGCGTGAATCCGGACAAGCTCAGCTGAGTGCGTCCATGTCCGGAGATGAGTTGGCAGAAGAAGCTGTCAATCCCCTATTCTGCCTCTCTTATCATATATATATGTGTCAGATTTTCAGAAGATGTACAATTCAATTTCGCCAGTCTTCTCGAATGACCCAGATTTCAGAGGAAAATAAAGTTCAAAATACAGTTCAACCTAACCAAACAGATTGCTAGAATCAATGCAATGCCAAATATACTCGAATTTACCTAGTATTGACCAAATTGCAACCTAATTTAGCAGAATTTACTGAATGTGTACAGCTGCCAATTGTACATTTTCTGAAAATCTGACCCTTTTACAAGGGAATCAAAGCGGTCATTGACCTCTCTAGCACTAAAATCAAATAATATATTACGCCTGATATGAAACCCTCCCCAATTAATTATTCCCACTGCATGTTGCTATCAGACCGTAAGTGAAAGGCCTGGGGAAACAGCTATAAACACGTGGGCAGATCTGTCCACCTATCCATACGGTAACGAGGGACTATCACAGACTTTTATGGCTTTCCCTGAGAGCTTCATGAAACAACCCTGGATTTTATACCATCTATGGAGAGCACCTTAATACGGTTTCCCTTCTGACCCCCTGCTTTCAAAACAAGCATTAAAACTGCCCAAGAGCCACACACCACGACCTGCAATGAACGAAGTATGGAAATCTGAATATGTGATGTGTTCCAGGAGTCACAAGTCGCAAAATTGATATTTTTCAAAGTGTTTTTTTCACAAGATCTCTTTATTGAAATGTTCTGAATTTTAGAGGGTTTAGCATATAGTCATATGAGTTCATGTAACAAATTTTGGGACATTGTGCTAAATATATCATTGCATTTTGGAGGCCTTGTATGGAGTACATTTCGTTACCTTACTGATAATTAGCCATCCACAAACATTGCAAACATTTCTTTTTCTAAAATTAAAATATCAAACTTAAAATGCTTATGAAATGCTTATTAGGTTCCTAGTGTTTACTATCATTACAATCGGCTTGATCTCCTCTTTTCAAATATGGTGATATCTCACAATCCATATTTTGCGACTTATGACTCATTTTCCTAAAACGGATCACATATATCAGTAATAGAACGGTGGTCTAGGCTTTCAATCAAGTTATTTTTAAACATGAAGTCGCATACTAATGAAACGTTCAATTGCTAATGTAATATCACTACAGTCTAGGCCCAAAGTTGGGAGAGTCCCTTCAAAAGAAGGAAAAGCCTCTCGTATCAAACCACAAAGTGCCATTATAATTCCATTAAGACCGCAGATCGTCATTATAATCCCATTAAAACGCCGAGTCCTAGGCCAGGAAATTGATTAGCGAAGTAGGCTGACTTACCATTCTTATCTGATCTGAGGGTTTGGACCTAGAGTGACTGTTAAACTTGTCCTCATAATTGATTAGATATAAATGTTTGTGTAATAACGCCAACCGAATTTTCCCCATATAGCTTGCCATAACTGAGATATCAGATGTAGTTTATATGATAGGCACCCTAACAGATGGGCTTAATGACTTATGATGTTGTAATAACGCCTTGTAATAAAAGGGAATAACGCCGACCGAATTTTCTCCATATAGCTTGCCATAACTGAGATATTAGAAGTTGTTTATGGGTCAGGTGTTCAGAAAATGGACAATCTACATTTCTACACATCTCTCAGATTCTGCTAAATTAGGATTGGGATCGATAGCCCAGGAAAACTGGGCTATTGGTCTGTCGTTGGTCTGTCATTACCGGTTTATTAACTTTTCATTTCTATATGGGATTCCAACAAAAATGATCCTTTCATAAATGTCTTTTGAAAACACCAATTTTACACCAATATTACACCAATATTACTCTTTACCAAATGTATCATACTCCCACTATAATTAGATATTCCACCATTCACATGTATGGAAACTAGTTGTTAATTAGTCCATTACTTTAATCGCTATTCAACTCTAAGTTCTATAAAATGGCACTCGTCGGAAGAGCTGACATCTGCAATAAAAATGTTTTAATTGAATTGAATGCATGTACCTACATGTATCTTACTTGCGTGATTTCTCTCTGACAGTTGATCTTGGCTACTGCTTACAAATTATAAGGAAAGATTCCTGCACGCATTAAAAGAACTTAATATAGGGAGCTTTCCTTGTTGATGACAGGTGTCTGCCAGGGAGCATATATACGTCTATAGCAGACATATATTTGACTGCACTGGAGTAAGGATGAATACAAAGGCCAGGTGTCAAGGAAGGAAGGTACTTTAGCCTGCTATATTAATGCTGAAGTCTGGTGCTATACTTTCAGCACTTAACTAAAGATACTGCCATATGTGGTTTCAGGAAAATGAGTCACAAGTCGCAAACCTGATATTTTCCAAAGCGATTTATTGACAGGATCTCTTTGTTGGAGTCTTCTCATCTTTGAGGTGCTTAATACTTTTGGACATATTAATCCATGTACCAAGTATCAAGACAGTGCTTAAAATATATCCTTGAATTTCAAAATCCTCTTTTCGCGACTTGGCAGTATTAGTTGTCAATCTGCGTTAATTATTACCAGAATACATGAGAAACGATTGGCCATTCTGCAGTGATATATCTATTGATACTTATCAGTCAGACTGTCCAAAAATCGTTGGTGTGCCAGACTTTGTACGCTTGACCTGACAGGAAAAGCAATGAAATGAAGGTTTTACAAATACTTCATCTACAGCAATTTAAAAACTCTGCAATCTTATATTGAAACTATCTTGTTCTGTAGTAGTTTTGGTTGCCACCTACCATAGAATTTAGGACCAACGATTGGTGATTTTAGTGACAGAAGTTACGGTTTAGTCTATGGGGCATCTTGCATCAGCGGGTGGGCCCTTACTCAGCATCATTATGCCAATCGTAGGATATATTTGTTCATGGCGGGTCTACATCGATATACTTTAGCAAAATCAAATTTGTGATATCATTATTTATTAGAACTTTTCATTTTGAAGCAAAAACTTTAATATTTCCAGGGAAATTAGGGTCATACTGGAAGAACAATTGACGTTCCATCGACATAAGTGGCGGCCCATGAATACATAGTTTGACTTCCAGTGATCAGGCTCTGCCGGACCTACTTGTTGTAACTTGGTGTAATAAAACAGCAAATACTGAAGTTTGAGGTTGTGGTGTTATTATTCAAATAGTATATTATTACTGTTAATTGTAGACAAGCAAATTGACACAAAGCCACCATTTATTGATTCTCACAGAACATATGTATTCCTCTAAGCTACTGTTTAACTTGCAGTAAATATTAATCTGGAGATTTGTTGTTACCTCTCCTGTATTTCTGCACATATTACTGTTATCATCCTGCTGTGATGTAACAATACTCAATTCGCCGCTGCCTAGAATATCTTGGTGTTGATGTTGGAGTATGTTTCTTTATATAGCATGGAGACGCTTCGCATTGATCATTAATTACTTTTATCCATCCTCGGAGGCTAATTGTTTACCTCCTTTAAAACTTGGGGACGCAGCTCGTTTGCTATTTGCATGTTGTTCGGATTTGAATCTAAACCTGGGTCTAAATTGAAAATTTGGAGTTAGATTTGGATTTAAATTTATTGTTTCTTAATGTCAACTAATACCTGCTACTCGCACCTATTAGCTTCGTAACTGTTGTAACCTGCGGGTTACCCACAAAACCACTGTTAAAACTTGTTAATGGAATTCATATGTAGGCATTCATCGGAGGAAATGATATTATTTATCATCATTGATCGAACGACCTAATTTGTAATTTCAACATACTTGCAAATAAAGAATTCTTGAATTGAATTGAATTGAATGCATATATAGGCCTAGCTGACCGGTGGGTCAGAAAGGCTCAAATCCCTGTGCTGTAGTTGCCTATACCTTTAGCATTGTATGCCACACTTGGTCAAGGTGGTGCATAACATGTAAATTATGCCACCCTTGGCACATAACATGTGAATTATGCCACCCTTGGCGCATACAACAAGTAGGTATGGCAGCCAAGCCTGATCACTCGAAGCCAAATTGTGTATTAATGCGCCCTAATTTCTTTTGAAATAATAAATGTAAAGCTTCAAAATGAAAAGTTTATTATTTCGGTTTATTTATTCATTTTATTTATTTTTGGGGTGTAATAAATATAGAATGTACCACGGGTTCAGTCTGTCAAAGGGTGTTATGCATCTCGGTTGCGGGGGAGACCTTGGGGCTACACTGCGCTCCGCCCCTTGGTCTACCGCCACAACCTTGATGCATAACCCTTTGACAGACTGAACCCTAGGTACATTCCATATATTTATTAAGGCATTTGCTGGTACATAGATTACACAACGTTTTGACCTGGTATGGTGGTCTGCTTCAGGTGATGTCTACGTGTTAAAACTTGATCAGGGATATGAATATATGAGTACTTATGAGTAGTGAATGAGCACAATTGTCTAATGGAGTGTTGTCGTGGTTCTCTTAGATACGCGTTATTGATAGGCCTTTTGGTGCTGCCCTCCTTTCTAGGAGGTTAAGTATATGGCGTGGCGCTTTGCTTTGTTGTGGTTGAGGGTAAGTTTCCTTAATATTCTGAAATATGGGACGGCATTATCTGGGATGCAGGGTGTTTGGGTTAGTGTCTGTTACTACAATTACATTACCAACCAATTGGTTACCATGAGAAGACAACATCCATTACTTATCCACTCATCACATGATCACAGCCTGACCGTGTTCGTTTCGTCATAGCGCTTTTCCAAGGTTATCCAAGGTTATATTTCACTGACGCATCTATTGATTTGTTGCCCGACCCCAGGCACCTTTCATTGCCCTACATTATGATTATAAGTAGAAAATTTCACATCAAAACACGCTGTGCCAGGTTTAGGCTTTCTTTATTTACAAGAGGCAGCCGTTTTGTGCATATATTTTATCACAAATTCCAAGAACCACCAAGAACTTGGACATTGTCATTAGCGTTTCCTTCAATGAATATGTCACCACTGTGTTGTTATTGTGCTCGCTTTCTACCGTTGAAATCTAATAAGTGGGTCAGATTTTAAGAAAATATACAATTCGCCTTCACCAATCCTCTCAAATAAGCCACATTTAAGACAAAAATGAGCTTTAAAAGGCAGTTTAACATAACAAAACAGATATTTTAAATCAGTGCGATCCTAAATATACTCAGATATACCCGGTATTCATCATTTCTCAGCCTGATTTAGCAGAATTTCCGATTTGTGTAGAGCTGGCAATTGTAGGGCCTATACATACATTTTCTGATGATCTGACCCATGTGATGTGTTTCAGGAAATGATAACGAGTACTAGAGGTGATACAGGCGATAATAATAAGTATGTACAGTGGTGATAGTAATACAGACATTTGGGCAAGTTAATTCCGTGCAAGGCGAATATTATAAAGTGCATGCATCTAAATGCAAACAGATGTGTCTTAATATTGTTTGCCAGCCTCATTGACACAGTGTACACAGGTTTTTGTTTTTCTAAAATGTGATGTGTTAATGAGTCACAAGTCGCACAAAAATGTATTCTCAGATATCATCATATTTGAAAAGATTAGATCAAGCCGATTCTAATTATGGCAAACACTAGAACATGTAATAAGTTATTTTATGTTATGTTTGATATTTTTATTTCTGAAAAAAAATGTTTGAGATTTCTCAGGGTGGTCTAGTGTAGTAGCGAGATATACTCTATAGGATGAGCTTAGAAATGCATAGATATATTTAATACACTGTCTGGAAATTTGGTACATATATTCACACGACTAGGGGCATCAGATACTCCAAAAATGATAACATTCCTACAAAGAGATCTTGTAGAAAAAATACTTTGAAAAATATTAATTTTGCGACTTGTGACCCATTTCCACCTATGCGCCAGGACCTGTTATATGCAATTATAATGAATATTTATTCAGTGCCTATTGTTTTACTTGCATTTAAAGTGCCTTTTCTCCATCAACAAACATGCCCCTGGAACCAATACCCTCCCAAACACGGGGTCAGGTTTTCAATGTACAATTTGCCTTCACCAATCCTCTCAAATAAACCATATTTAAGACGGAAATCAGGTTAAAAATACACTTCAACATCGCCAGACATATTTATTGAATGAATACAATACAGAATACACTCAGATATACTCGGTATTTATCATTTTCCCCTCTAATTTAGCAGAATTTGAGAGATGAGTAGAAGTGTAGATTGTGCATT
The DNA here is from genome assembly GCA_942159475.1 of Sthenelais limicola. Lineage (NCBI taxonomy): Eukaryota > Metazoa > Annelida > Polychaeta > Phyllodocida > Sigalionidae > Sthenelais > Sthenelais limicola. The sequence continues at coordinate 37,686,745 of OW804097.1, read as the reverse complement.
TTCTGAAGATCTGACCGAATGGTGGATTTCTCCCGGGAGTTAGGTACACAAGGAACAGTTGGTGGGGTTAATTCCATACGTCCCTCTTACTATGTTGGTTCATTTCTCAACCCAGAGAATGGGATAAATTATTCACAGGCCAATTGACTTATAATCGCCATATAATACTGTGTACATAAAAAGGATGCACGAAAGCCATAAGAAACAGGATTATTGAACAGAGATTATTCAGGTACAGAAGTAAAGAAGACAATAGGCGAGTTGCATGTCTCACTGCGCATGTCTTTTACAGTGCATGCTGGTGGGATAGATTCTGATGAAATCTGACATACAAATATTCGGCAAGAATGCAAGAATGTTTTCACCAATATCATAACTTGTGTAAATTATCTATCAAAACCAAATGCATGATGGGAAAGATTGGGACCTGTGCCATGAAACATGTATAGGGTCATCTTTTCAGAAAATGTACAATTGGCAGATCTATTTAAATTTAGAAAATTCTACTAAATTAGACTGTAAAATGGTCAATACTAGGTACATCTGAGGATATTTGACATTGCCTTGATTCAAACAATCATGGGTTATGTTGAACTGAGTTTTGAACAGGATTTTTGTCTTCAATGTGGGTTATTTGAGAGGATTGGTGAAGGCGAATTGTACATTTTCTGAAAATCTGACCCTATAACATATGGATATTGACAATAGAGCACTGGTAAATATTCCATGCTGGGGATAAGATGTGTTTTATAGGTTATATGAGGTACCATTTGTCCCGTAACTCCTTGCAAACCATGATTCGAAATGGCGGCTATGCAAGGCCCATATTCGCTGTTCATCTCATTGTTATGCACAACTAAACCTTTATTGAGGAAGTGTTTGTTCTGTTCTCCTAAATATCACAATGCGGGAAAGAAAACCTTGACATTTGCATGCCTAACGGCAGTCCTCACAATTATTTGTTAGCTCGTAAAAGCTGAGTTTATTAAGCATTGTGCTTTGCTGGAAAATAACTAATTAGCGAAGGGCCAGCAAAGTTAGAAGTGACATAATTGTTCTTTTTCTGCAACATACATCGTTCATCTTCTGAGAGATAATTCATACAAAAGCACCATTATGAATTGTATATGTTGGGGAGGAAGGTGTTTGGGGCATTAGATTATGATAATAGTACTCTAACTCTGTTTTCTGTCTGCCACAGCCATTTTGAAGACAATAAGACGCGGGTCCATTAATCTGTTTTTTCTATTCTTAAGTGACCCGCCACCGAATACCTTGGGGACTTGCTGTGCCACTGCGCATGTCTGTACAATGCATCCTAGCTGGAATGGATTCTGATGAAATCTGACATACAAATATTTTGCAACATTTTTATCGAAAATTGCAAGAATGTTGTCACCAATATATTACTTAGCTTGTATAAATGATTTATGTTACCAAATGCATGATGGGAAAGATGGGGACTTGTGTTATGGAAACATGTATAACACATGGATATTGACATTAGAGCACAGACAAATATTCTGTGCTGAGCATGGCATGTTTTCTATAGATTTTATACTGTATCATTACTCCCATAATTCCATGTGAATCAAGATTCAAAATGGCGTCTATGCAACTTCCCTATTGGCAGCTGTACACATTTAGAAAATTCTGCAAATTCAGGCTGCAATTTGGTCAATACTAGGTAAATTCCAGAATATTCAGCATTGCATTGGTTCTAGCAATCTGTTTGGTTAGGTTGAACTGTATTATGAACTTTATTTTCGTCTGAAATTTGGGTTATTTAAGAAGATTGGCGAAGTTAAATTGACTTAAACTGACCCATTTAGTGGTTGTATCTGTTGTGTCCCAGAGTCGTCATCCGTACGCTATATGTAATATTACAGACTATTCCTCTTTTTTTGCACATATTATGCACAGCCAAAATACATCACTATAATAAGTAAATTCTGCTAAATTTGTCTGCAATTTGGTTAATACTAGGTAAATTCGAGTATATTTGACATTGCATTGATCCTAGCAATCTGTTTGGTTAGGTTGAACTGTACGTATTTTGAACTTTATTTTCGTCAGAAATTTGGTTTATTTAAAAAGATTGGCGAAGTTGAATTGTACATTTTCTGAAAATCTGACCCATATAATATACCATCAACAGATGCAATGTCGTGACACTAGGTAATGTATACTATAATCCAGACCTTAGCAATAGTTTGGTTACCTTTGATGTCTACGCAATTCAATGGCTGTCTATCGACACTTGGGACTGCCTGCAGTGACCAAGCTCTAGACATTCCACGACCCATGGGTAGATCAAGGACTTTCCCACATATAAAAATGGATTTTCAGAAAATGTACAATTGGCAGTTGTACACATCTAGTGAATTCAGCTAAATTAGGTTGAAATTTGATAAAAAATTGGTAAATTCGAGTATATTTGGCATTGCATTGATTCTATCAATTTGTTTGGTTGGGTTGAATCTTGATCTTTATTTTTGTCGGAAATTTAGGTTTTTTGAGAGGATTGATGAAGGTGAATTGTATATTTTCTAGCGACTTCACCCCAATATAGTTGGACAGGTACTTGGGAAGGATATTCCCAACGTAAACTGTCACTTTGGCATGTGTGTGACTCTGGTAACCTGTAGCTCCGGTGGGGGGGGGGGGGAGGGCCGGAGAAATGGCGAAAAATTATTGTGGAAAAGACCACCCTTAAAGTCTTGTGCAACATTTATTGCCCCCACCGCTACGTCATTGTAGTTCAGAGTCTGTACAAAAATGAGTCTGCACATAAAAGGTGACCACCTGCAAAATCCTCTCCTCCTCCCCCCAGTGGTTAAAAATGAACAGTTCCTCTGAATACAATTAATCATACTATTGTTGCCTATAAGTGCATGTACTGCATGCATGTTGAGTAAGAGTTATTACGAGTATCCTATAGTACAATGGTAATGAGCGGCACTTAGGAAGCCTCCAAAGGATCTCCCTAGATGTCCCTGGATATCCCTGAATATCCCGGGATCTCCGTGGATATCCGGGTGACCTCCTGGGAAGCCTTGTGGGATGCTTTGTGGGATGCCTTCTGAGATGTGGGGTGCCTTGTGGGGTGCCTTGTGGGATGCCTTGTGGGGTGCCTTGTGGGGTGCCTTGTTGGGTGCCTTTTTGGGTGCCTTCTGAGATGCCTTGTGTGGTGCCTTATGGCATGCCTTGTGGGATTCCTTGTGGGATGCCTTGTGGGGTGCCTTGTAGGGTGCCTTGTAGGGTGCCTTGTGGGGTGCCTTGTAGGGTGCCTTGTAGGGTGCCTTGTGTGGTGCCTTGTGTGGTGCCTTATGGCATGCCTTGTGGGATTCCTTGTGGGATGCCTTGTGGGGTGCCTTGTGGGGTGCCTTGTTGGGTGCCTTTTTGGGTGCCTTCTGAGATGCCTTGTGTGGTGCCTTATGGCATGCCTTGTGGGATTCCTTGTGGGATGCCTTGTGGGGTGCCTTGTAGGGTGCCTTGTAGGGTGCCTTGTGGGGTGCCTTGTAGGGTGCCTTGTAGGGTGCCTTGTGTGGTGCCTTGTGTGGTGCCTTATGGCATGCCTTGTGGGATTCCTTGTGGGATGCCTTGTGGGGTGCCTTGTAGGGTGCCTTGTGGGGTGCCTCCTGAGATGCCTTGTGGGATGCCTTGTGGGGTGCCTTGTGGGGGGGCCTCTTGGGGTGCCTTGTGGGATGCCTTGTGGGGTGCCTTGTGGGATGCTTTGTGGGATGTATTGTGGGGTGCCTTGTAGGGTGCCTTGTGGGGTGCCTCTTGGGGTGCCTTGTGGGATGCCTTGTGGGGTGCCTTGTGGGGAGCCTCTTGGGGTGCCTTGTGGGATGCCTTGTGGGGTGCCTCCTGAGATGCTTTGTGGGATGTCTTGTGGGGTGCATTGTAGGGTGCCTTGTGGGGTGCCTCCTGAGATGCCTTGTGGGGTGCCTTGTGGGATGCCTTGTGGGATGCCTTGTAGGGTGCCTTGTGGGGTGCCCCCTGAAATGCCTTGTGGGATGCCTTGTGGGGTGCCTTGTGGGGTGCCTTGTGTGATGCCTTATGGGGTGCCTTGTGGGGTGCCTCCTTGGATGCCTCCTGAGGTGCCTTGTAGGGTGCCTTGTGGAGTGCCTTGTCGGGTGCCTTCTGGGATAACCCCTGGGATACCTCCTGGGATACCTCCTGGGATACCTCCTGGGATACCTCCTGGGATGACGCCTTGGATACCGCCTTGGATTTTTTTTTTTTTTAAAGATTTTATTTATCCAGCATCTCAAGACATGATTAACAGTAAAACAGTCGAGAACAGGTAACACAAGAACATTTGTGGCCTTCTACTTGCTGCTGCATTCTACATTTTTTTAACAGGTTAAAAAAAATTAACTAGCATACTAACTAACACATTCAATAGGACATATGATAATATACGTTAATAGCAAGGTGAATCTAATATAATAATATGATATAATACAATCAGCTTTTTAGATTCAGTTAGTTTAGTTTAGTTCGCCCAGTTGTACTACTGGGTAAGTAATTATGCGGATGTAATATAAATAGGTTTTTATTATCGTTCCATGTGACATTGTACTATGTCAGGATAATGGCAGAGGATATCACAGGTGGTGATTTACTGGCCAAGTGTACTGTTGGCATAGATAAACATGACAAGTGTACATAAGATAGAGAGGTAAGCAAAGGGTTGTAACATTGTAACATTGGCGAGGTATGGTGTATCTCGGCCTGTCTAGTACAAGGTGGTAGAAGGATTTGGGTAGATTAGAAGGATAGTACAGGATAGGGGATAGGGAGAAAGATGGACGCAAAGGATCCGGGTCATGTAGTTGGGGTTGGGGTTAGGGGGATAGGTGTGCAAGGGCTTTGGTTTTAAATCTGATAATGTCCGGTTCTTCCTTTATTTCTTTCGGTAGAGCATTTCATCTGGAGCCACATGAGTAGGCAGGGGCTCTTTTGCATACTTCTAGCCAGGGGCGTTAGACCAGGAGGTTGAGGACAGAGGAGGAGCGGGTTGAGCGACCCTGTGGCTGGACAGGAGAGGTCATGGAATGGGCTCTTCTGTGCATGAAGAGTAGGATCTGGATGGTTCGACGGATTTGGAGGGGGAGAAAGTTGTGGGTCTCCATAAGATTGGAGATGCTGACATATCTGCCAGATAGGGTGGGAATGCGGAGACCTCGTTTCTGGACTCTCTCCAATTTATCCTTTAAAGTTACATTGGCCATATCCAGGAAGCAGGAGTTGAACTCCAGATAAGGGAGAACCATTGTTTTTAGAATGCAGATAGTGATAATTTTTTATCGAAAGGGTCGGATACGAGCAAAAGTGGTAACGGCAGCATTAGCATTCCTTACCGTGAGTTTTACTTGATGATGGGCACTCAAGTGGGTGTCCAGCAGTGAACCTAAGTATTAAAATTCGGTCACCACTTTCAGTGGAGTGTTGTTAACGGATAAGTTAGGGATGGCAATAGATTTTGAGGATGGAGGGAAGAAGACCATTACCTTAGTTTTTTTTCGTTAATGGTTAGTTTGTACATCGCACACCAGGCCTCTAAGTGTGGAATGGCAGACTTGAGGGAGGTAATTGAGTCATTGAGGGATTTGGAGGGAGTGTAAATTACAGTATCGTCTGCATATAGTTGGCATGAGACTGGGAGACAGATGACTGAGTTGAGATAGTTTGATGATAGAATTGATGTAGAGATTGAAGAGTAGAGGGCCGAGAATGGATCCCTGCTTAGGCAGGCATTGAGGGATAAGGAGTCAGCTATTCTTGTCTTTTGCGACCTTCCTTGGAGATAGCTTGAGAACCAGGCAATTGTGTGTGGGTGGAAGTTGATGGCCGCTAATTTCTTAATAAGGATAGGGTGATCTATGGTGTCAAAGGCTTTTTTCAAGTCAATAAAGAGGGCCAGGGTGGATTGCTTGCTATTGTGGTTAAGGATGGTGTTGTCTAAGAATTCTGAGAGGGCTATTTGGGTTGATTTATTTCTTCGGAAGCCAAGGTTGTGGGATTCTATATGTTCATATGTTTGGGAATGAATTATTCTCTCTAGGAATGTGTTAGTACCATGGATACCTTCTAGGATACCTCCTGGGATACCGCCTGGGATACCTCCTGGGATACCTCCTAGGATACCTCCTGGGATAACCCCTGGGATACCTCCTGGGATACCTCCTGGGATACCTCCTGGGATAACCCCTGGGATACCTCCTGGGAATCTTCAGGGATACCTCCTGGGATAACCCCTGGGATAACCCCTGGGATACCTCCTGGGATACCTCCTCGGATACCTCCTGGGATACCTCCTCGGATACCTCAGGGATCGGAAGCGACCAGATACTAGGCGCCAGGATACTAACACATCTATGTTACCATTATGTACTTGTTTTTTTCAAGTGTTCTGTGAGGTCAAATAGAGGGCATGAATAATACAATTGATTCCAATACTAACTTTAACCCTAACCCTAACCTTAAATTGGTGGTCCTAAGTCAGTGCAAGTAGTAGATACCTATGAGGCGACGGAGTGTAGTTCCTCTGATCCCCGTTGGGGTATTCGCATCCAGGGCAGATGATATTCCACAGATTAATGACAACATAATTTATATTTAATTCTTGAGTAATGTTATGGCAAAATGACTTCGAATATTGTTTATTATCAACATTGTACCAGTTCCTGCTGTCGCTTTAATATATTTCATGATTATTATTATTCATATATACACTCTGTCCAGCCTCTGAAGAGCTGGGACTTCAAAGAGACTTCAAGGAGGGACACATACCCCAGTACGCGGGTGCCGCGCTCTACAGAGGCTGGACAGAGTGTACTTGCTGCGTAATTGACTCGCACAGGTTGGGAACACCGGTCTCCACCTTTCAAGGAGTTCAGGAATAAAAACAGGATTTGCAAAGTATTTTCTCTATATTCTTCTTTACTTCGGAAGAGCGTTAAAACATAGGCTTTTGATTTGGAGATTAGTTCTTTCTCCCACTATCCTTATCCATACAATATACGGGTAGAGCAATTTCTACGAAAAGAGGTAGAAATGAGAAGGTAGAAAAGAGTGTTTCTTTGTCCCACATGATCTCGGAATTTGTTGCTTTACAAACTGCTTTACTCATCTGTAGAGGTCTGTCCACCCTCTCTGGAGGTCGTCGTATGTGGTTTGTGAAGGTATTTGGGGTAGAGATGTTATTTTGAAGCCTTTTTTTAATTGGAATATCCACACTTTATTTATAGCATAGGAAAGCCCCTGTGAGATACTACGTCATCAGCCACAAGCTACTCCGTCAATCTGTATTGCTCTTAATATCATAGTGTTATGTGTATATACAAAATGATCAATTTATGGTTTTACATTTTTTCTACATAATATACTTGAGTTATAATAGTCATCAATAACTGAGATATAGTGTATTTGTTACAAAATGTTTTGTGCTGAATAGAATTATTTTAAATACAAAAATACAATTCAAGGGGGACCCGACTATATGCAGAGGAGTGGGAGAGTGAAAAAGAGGATGGGGGTATTGGAAAGGGGGAGGGGAGGAAGAGGGTGTAGGAGGGGAGAGTGAGGCAAAGGGAGAGGGGGGAAATAGAAGAGGGGAGAGGAAGGGAAAGAAGAGGGGCAGGGAAAAGAGGAGGGGAGAGAGAGGATGTATGGGAAGGGACAGAGGGAAGGGAGAGAAAGCAGGGAGGGAGAGCATTAGGAACAGGGGGGAGATGGGGGTATCAGAGATGGGGTCGGGAGAGAAAAACAGGTATGAGAGACAGAGAAGAGGCAGAGGGAAAAGAGGGAGAGGGGGAAGTGTAGGGAGAGAGGGGGACCATCCGGAGGACGGGTACTTTGCTAGTAATTTTATATACATGGGTCAGATTTTCAGAAAATGTAAAATTCTCCTTTACCAATCCTCTCAAATAACCAACGTTGAATACAGAAATGAGCTTCAAAGTGCAGTTTAACAAAACAGAACTGATACTTTAAATCAATACGATACCAAAATTCTCCTGATGAAGGTACACTGTACCGAAACGTTGAGATACATGAAATAAAACAAGAAAGCAACTCACCGCGAGCTGATCGTTTTGTCGGTTTTTCACCATCAATTTCAACGATACCAAAATATATACTGAGTGCCCAGAATTGCCCAGAATTTATCATTTTTTAGCAGAATTTAGTAGAAGTTACTAAATGTGTAGAGCTGCCAATTGTACATTTTCTGAAATTCTAACCCACATAATATATTCTCGCAGAAGGAAACCTATACGATCACAAGTATACCATTACTAATTATCGCTAGTGTTTAAGCCTGGAGAGACCCGGAGTTGGATACACAGAACGTGTAATGTTGGCTTCCTGCTCAATCGGAAGAACATAGGTAATATTCACAATTAAATATTCGGCAATTTAAAAGAAAAAGCAATGCACTGTTTTTTATACATAGTTCCGACCCTCTGTGAATGAGGTAAGACAGTTAATGGGTCAGATTTACAGAAAATGTACAATTGGCCCTCACCAATCCTCTCAAATAACCCAAATTTAAGAAGGAAATTACGTTCAAAATACAGTTCAACATAACCAGACAGATTTATTGAATGAATATTATACGGAATACAATACAATACGAAATACACCTTGTATCTATCATTATTCACACTAATTTATCAGAATTTGATAGATCTGTGTAGAACTGTGAATTGTGCATTTTCTGAAAATCTGTCTCATTAAAGAACTTGCAGCTATGTGGTGATCCAGAGGCTGTAGATAGGAATACAAGATAAAAAGTGATATTAGTGTTCCTTTTTGTTATAGCTAGACATCTGTGGTCTCCCCAGCTGCCACTCCATGGGTGAAATCTTCCAAAGATGTACAATGGGCCGCCCTACACATACCCTAGAACCTGCTAAATCCGACTGAAAAATGTTAAATACTAGATATATCTGAGTATATTTTGTATTGCCTTGATTCAAACAATCTATTTGGCTTTGTTGAACTGAATTTCTATAATTTCCGTCTTAAATTAGGGTAATTTCAGAAGATGGGTGAAGGCGAATTGTACATTTTCTGGCAATTTCACCCACATCCCTTCAGCCCCACGCCCGAACCCAAGACACGTGCAGGAGACACATCCGGGGAAAGTCGATGAATGGTTATAATGAATTTTAGACAAGGCTGGCGGCGACGAGATCTGACAGGCAAGGGTGTTTTCCAATGGGAATATAATGAGCCTGCATTCGCACAAGTTTGATGTTAATTGTGAGGGCCTTCTATTTTACCACACATAAGAAGGGCCCTTCAGAATCTGAAATTACACTACCGACCGAAGCGCATTCTTCATATGGGTCGGATTGTCAGAAAATGTAAAATCGGCTGCTCCACACATCTGGGAAATTCTGCTAAATTAGGCTGAAAAATGGTCACTACTAGATATATAGGCATATATTTGGTATTGGGTTGACTCAAACATTCTGTTTAGTTGTGTTGAACTGTATTTGGAATCTGACTTTTGGCTTAAATCTGTGTTATTTGAGAGGATTGGTGAAGGTGGATTGTACATTTTCTGACGATCTGACCCATATATAAGTCACTTTCCGAGAAGGCTCCTGGTTTGCTGCTAGATATGTTGGGAAGATGTCTGTGTATTCAATTCATACATCAAATGATTAGTGGCAGCAGAAAATCAGAAAATGTACCATTCGCCTTCACCAATCCTCTCAAATAACCCACATTTAAGACAAAAATGAGCTTCAAAATGCAGTTTAACATAACAGAACTGATACTTTCAATTAATACGATACAAAATATACTCAGATATACCCGGTATTCTTCCTTTTTCAGCCTAATTTAGCAGAATTTCCTAAATGTGAAGAGCTGCCAATTGTACATTTTCGGAAATTTGACCCGTATAGACCGTTGTCCCTAGATTTGTGAGGTATGTAAGACTCAGTAGATCTGTATATACATGAGAAGTGATGTTGTCTATAAACCACTTTGGAAAATATCATTTTTGCGACTTGTGAATCATTTCCCTGGAACACATCACATAGACGGGTCAGATCGTCAGAAAATGTACAATTCATCCTCACCAAATCTCGCAAAGAAACAAAATTTCAGACAAATATGAGATTCAAAATACGGTTTGACGTAGCAGAACAGATATCTAAAGTTGTACTACCACACAATACTAAATATATTCCGATTCACATGCTATTCATGTTTTCTCAGCCTAATTTAGCAGAATTTCCTAAATATGTAGAGCTGCCAATTGTACATTTTCTGATGATCTGGCCCATATATGTGCAAGTTAGACATTTGCACATATTACACGTTGACAAATTGTAGAACTAATGATGACTTGTTCAATCCGAAGCTCTAGCACAGACAATGAACTCTTCTTAAGCATTAGTTTGTGAAAATATGCAGCTTGTGTAAGGTAATGAAAGTATTAGTAAAAAAAGTAATGATAATTCCTTGGGCTGCATAATTTCATCCCATGAATATTCCTGCTATGAAATTAAGCGGCCATGAAATGTCACAGCATGTGCTGCATAATGTCAGAAGTTTACTTACTTTTATGCTTAGAGCTTGCACCATAAGTCCATTCAATTTTATGGGTCAGATTTTCAGAAAATGTACAATTGGCAGCTGTACACATTTAGATAACTATTCCAAATTAGGCTATAAGTTGGTCAATGCTAGGTAAATTCGAGTTTATTCGGCATTGCATTGATTCTAACAATCTGTTTGGTTAGGTTGAACTGGATTTTAAACTTTATTTTCGTCTTAAATTTGGGTTATTTAATTTTAAGAAGATTAGTGAAGTTGAATTGTATATTTTCTGACAATCTGACCCAGATGCTTAATTCCATAGAAAATCCGCACACCCTTAAGGCTGGGTTCCACTGGCCGGCTATTTCATCCATTTCTATGTGAAAATAATATGTCGTCTGCTTACATTTCTGAGTAGCATTAGATGGAGCACCCATACTGGTATACCTTCAGTTGCTTTCGCCCGCTTCTAAAGAAGTGGGAGCAAAGAAACGGGAAGAGTAGCAGGAGTAGTAGCCGGCCAGTGGAACCCAGCCTTAAGACATGAGTTTCGACTTAAACGATTAATAAATCATTGATTCAGAATTTGTAAAATGTGTAAAAACACATCTCCCACACTCTTTTACATGCGTTACCCGGTTTAGGAATTGAAGGGGACAACATGGGTCAGATTTTCAGAAAATGAACAATTGGCAGCTGTACACATTTAGTAAATTCTGCTAAATTAGACTGCAATTTGGTCAATACTAGGTAAATTCGAGTATATTTGGATTGCATTGATTCTAGCAATCTGTTTGGCTAGGTTGAACTGTATTTTGAACTTCATTTTTGTCTGAAATGTGGGTTATTTGAGAAGAGTGGCGAAGTGAATTGTACATTTTCTGAAAATCTGACCCACATATGATTATGAGTACCAGGTTCGATGAAACAAGATATAAATTTATTGTTCTATGCAAAAAAGAGAACATTTCCAATGACCTTCTCTGTGTTTTATTGCATAAGTTCGCCAACAGTTTAATTTCTAGGTCACAACAGGGGATTTGCATAGCTGCCGTTTTGAATCTTGATTCACATGGAATTATGGGACTTATGGTACAGTCTAAAATCTATAGATAACATGCCATGTTCAGCATGGACTATTTTATCAATGCTCTAATGTCAATCTCAATAAGTGTTATACATGTTTCCATAACTTAAGCCCCCATCTTTCCCATCATGCATTTGGTTTTACTAGATCATTTATACAAACTCTGATATTGGAGAAAACTTTCTTGCAATTTCCAATAAAAATTTTGCCAAATATTGGTATGTCAGATTTGAACTAAATCTATCCCAGCATGCATTGCAATAGACATGCGCTGTGACACATGCAACTCCCCTATTATATATTATGATGTAACGACGTTGGTTTCTGACTTACTGTACACGGTACTGATTACAAAAACGAGTGGGCATTGTGTACAGTAAGTCAGAAACTAACAGAGTTACATCCTAATTTTATACCAAAATCTCATATTATAAAAAAAAATGATTAAACAAACTATTTATTTACCTTGCTTTGCATAATGTGAACCAATAAGGATGCTTCTTAGACGTAGGCTAAAAAAGGGTCATATTTTCGCACATGGATCCATCCAACAAAACACAATAGCATGTATTCACCCATTTGCAGCGTGTACAACCCCCTATCGTTGAATAGATATCAGTGTTACATGTGTTGATGGGTGGGAATAATACAAACATCATTGGCTCTGTGGAACAGCCTAGCCAGGGAATTCAATGGTAATTATTCATACATGCCTTTCAGACATCATACATATGTATGCCGAGATAAGAACTAACAATTGGTTGGATTTTGTGTCTACTGAATTTGGTTCGCTGATGTACACTAAACTCTGAATCAATGATTTATGTGTGACATCTATGTCAACGTTATCTCATCAAATGAATAAATCAGACCACTGAAGGTTTCTTCTAATCTAGCTTAATGCGGGGATTAGATGATATTAAGTGAACTTCATGAGATATTTGATTTGAAGAATTACTATTCATTCATGCATCCTTCATTATAAAACCAAGGTTTTAGCGATTGTATGCATGAATTATAACGCACCTGCCCCACCCCCATCGTTTGGTTCATTGCCCTGGTTTACATTTTCTATTATTATTTCAATCCACAATGTCCCGCACCTCTGGCAGCTGGTTATGCTACGGATGCCACTATTTACTACTTGTTATTCACACATATTGATGTATGGGTCAGATTTTCAGAAAATCTACAATTGCAAGCTCTGCATATTTAGAAAATTTTGCTAAATTCGGCTGAAAAATGATGAGTACCGGGTATATCTGTGTATATTTGGTGTTTTGTTGATTTAAAGTATCTGTTTTGCTATGTTAAACTATGTTTTGAAGCTCATTTTTGTCTTAAATGTGGGTTAGTTGAGAGGATTGGTAAAGGTGAATTGTACATTTTCTAAGAATCTGACCCGTATAATAAATGGAAATGTTGAAACCCTATATCCCTATATGGGTCAGATCGTCAGAAAATGTATAATTCGCCTTCACCAATGCTCTCAAATAAGCCACATTTAAGACAAAAATTAGCTTCAAAATGCAGTTTAACATAACAAAATTGATCCTTTGAATCAATTCGATACCAAATATACTCAGATATACCTGGTATTCATCATTTCTCAGCCTAATTTAACAGAATTTACTAAATGCGCAGCGATGCCAATAATATTGGACTTTTCGGACGATCTGACCCATATATGATTGGTTTTATTGATATCCCATCCATGCAAAATAATCCAGCCACACCAAAGACAATCTTGAAACGGTAATGAAGGTTGTCTCTCCCCTCAGCCCGTATTCTAGAGATATCGATCTTATGGCAAACGTATACCAACAAATGAAGAGCCATTTTGAATTGGCAATCATAATTGGGTTGGGAGAATACGACCTCCAACTATATAGCTTCCATAGATTCCCTCGCTCATATATATATGTGTGTGATGTATTTCAGGAAAATTAGTCACAAGTCGCAAAAAAATGATTTTGAGATTCCATATTTTAAAAGATGAGATCAAGCAGATTCCAATGGTGGTAAACATGAAAGGGCATTTAAAACATCTTTTATATTTTATGTTTGATGTATTTATTTTTAAAGAAAGAGTTTTCAATAGTTCTGTGTGTATAAAGTAACTAAATATACATTATTGGATGACCATCAAAACGCAAGGATATACTTAATACAATGTCCTGAAATCTGATACATAGTTTCATGTGTCTAAAAACGCTGAACATTAGTGATTAGAACATTCCATTAAGGAGATCTTGTGAATAAATCACTTAGAAATCATTTATGTGACTTGTGACTCATTTCTCCATAAGACATCACATATATGTGATGTGATCTAGGAAAATGAGTCACACGTCGCAAAATTGGTATTTCTGAAAGTTTTTAATTCACAAGATGTCTTTGTGGGAATATTCTTTTTTTGGATGCTAGTTTAATAATTGTAGCATGAATAGAATTATCAAATTTCGAGACAGTGTATTAAATATATCCATGCATTTCTAAGCTCATCCTATAGAGTAAATTTAGCTACTTTACTAATAAGTGTCCACCCAGAAATACTGCAAACATCTTTTTCAAAAATAAAAGTATCAAGCATGAAATATAGAAGTATTTATTTCTCATAATGTTTACCATGAACTTTTGACTCATTTTCTCCATAACACATCACATATGTGATCCGTTTTAGGAAAATGAGTCATAAGTCGCAAAATATTGATTTTGAGATACCATCATATTTGAAAAGAGGAGATCAAGCTGATTCCAATGATAGTAAACACTAGGACACCTAATAAGTATTTCTATATTTTAAGTTTGAAATTTTTTTTGAAAAAAGAGTTTGCAATATGCTTCTGGATGGGTTATTACCAGTAAAGTAACTAAATATACTTCATACAAAGGCCTTCAAAACGCAAGGATGTATTTAATATAATTTACCGAAGTTTGTTACATGGATTCATATGACTATAAGTGCTAAACCCTGAAAGAATCAGAACATTTCAATAACGAGATCTTGCGAAAAAGTACTTTGAAAAATATCAATGTTGCGACTTGTGACTCATATAACACCACATATAACTATGGTGAAAGTTTTACAGGTAGCATGGGGAGATGTATAAAATAGTAATTGTATGGGTGCCTGCATTATTCATAGTATAGTGGGCGCTGTGCTGGAAGCCACCACGTGTTCTCAATTGTAGTAAACAAGGCCAAGTTCACCACAGATCAACACATCAACACTCGTCGGTGCGATAAATATTGCTGGAGGCATTTGAAGCACCTGATATTCCCCTTGCTATACCCCTATATGGATCAGATCTTCAGAAAATGTACAATTGGCAGCTCTAAGTATTTAGGAAATTCTGCTAATATAGACTGACCAATGATGAATACCGGCTATATTTGGTATCGCATTGATTTAAAGTATCAATTCTGTTATGTTAAACTGCATTCTGAAGCTGATTTTCGTCTTAAATGTAGCTTATTTGAGAGGATTGGTGAAGGCGAATTGTACATTTTCTGAAAATCTGACCCAAATATTGCTGGAGACATTTGAAGCACCTGATATTCCCTTGGCTATCACTGGCAAGGCTTCTCGTGATGGGATTGTACTTTATCAAATTGTATTCTCTGCCGGGTTTCTGTGCTGCCTCGTATTCCACTATGCACTGTGACAAACATGTTTGTGTTTGTTTGAAGGGTCAGATTTTCAGAAAATGTACAATTGGCAGCTGTACACATTTAGTACATTCTGCTAAATTAGGCTGCAATTTGGCCAATACTAGGTAGATTCGAGTATATTCGGCAATGCATTGATTCTTGCAATATGTTCGGTTAGGTTGAACTGTATTTTGAACTTTAATTCCGTCTAGAATTTGGGTTATTTGAGAGAATTGGTGAAGGCGAATTGTACATTTTCTGGCGACTTCACCCTTAAATGTGTTTATTCAGCCAAGAGACATTATGTTGTTATACACTTTTCTCAGTATTAGCTGATGGGAAAAAGCAGTATGGGAAAAAGCAGTACATTGTTGTTTGACAAATACATGTTTTAGAGGTAGAATAAATATTTTCAAGATATCATAGATTATACAGAAAATTTGGCTTGAAAAATAAAACTATTATTTCCATACAAAAGGACGATAAAATCTAAGCAAAACAAATTAAGAACAACCACCCGGGTATAATCTTGTTTTGCTACTATCCAAGGAGAGGCTAATTAGTCCAAAAATAAACAACATACAAAAGCATATTCCTGAGTCATTCAAATCAGAATCAATGCAAATAATTCAACAACCGAAAGGCCTATAACAGATTTTTAGGGTCTGGACGATTCAAGATAATTATTGTTCAATTGTACATGTTATACAGGCATCTTCCTTAAAAAACCTCCGAATCCCACTTTCCCTCATCATGTATTTATAATAATAAGTAGTTGTGGGCACAGTGATTATATTGTAATGTTCTCGTTTGTGGTTGCACTTCTTTTCCCCCTTTTTAGACTTTCCCAGCTAGTTTTATAGTTTCATTCAGGTTGTCAGAAAATGTATCAGCTGCTCTACACATCTAGGAAATTCTGCTAAATTAGGCTGGAAAATGGTAAGTTCTAGGTATATGTGAGTATATATGTTGTATTGGGTTGATTCAAACAATATGTTTGGTTGTGTTGAGCTCTATTTTGAACCTCATTTTTGTCTCAAATTTGGGTTATTTGAGAGGACGATGTGACCCATGTACGTATAGAAGCACAGTGTATTGAATGTGCACGCATGAGTATAAAAACATTATGCGTTTATGAATTATATATGCATGAACGTCTCTATTTGATGCATTTGGTTTTATCCCATAAAGATTTATGGTCCTAGATAGATAAAAGAAATGAATAACTACAAGGGCCCTGTAATAAAGTCGTAGACAAAACGATTAAGCGTTTCCACTATATTAACTGACAATTCAAGTCTCTCATTGTATCCATGGGTTAAATTGTCAGACAATGTACAATTGGCAACTTTAACAATTCTTCGAAATTAGGCTGAAAAATAATGAATACCAGATATAGCATATTTAGTATTGTGTGGTTTTAGAATATCCATTTGGTTATGTTGAACTGTATCTTGAAGCTCATCTTTGTCTTAAAATTTGGTTATTGGAGAGAGTCCTGAGTATATTAAGGTATTTTGTTTAGCAAGTCATAAAATATTTAGTTCTCTCATCGGTAATGTTTGATATCAATATATGTGATGTGCTACAGGAAAATGAGTCTAAAGTGTTTGAAAAGATAAGATCAAGCCTATTACAATCATAGTAAACAGTAGGACATCTAATACGTATTTCTATATTTTAACTTTAATATTTCTATGTTTGGGAAAAAAAGTTTTCAATATCTTAGGGTGAAAGTAGCTAAATTTATTTCACCTCTGAAAGGGTGGAGAATGGAATACCCATTGGATTAACATAGGCAGTTCATTCCCCACGCCCAGGCGAGTCTGGTTATCAGTTCTCACATCCTCAATGCTGCATTTTGATTGGATAAGACGTCGTGGATTGATAGTTACGTAAACGACGCACACCTTGACACAAAACAATGTAGTTCCTATTCAGGGCATTGAAACTTTACATTTTGATAACTTTTCAACCATATAAATGGTAGAGGAAACATTAAAAATTTAATACATCTAGTGGGCAGAAGTGAAATAAATCTCGAACCAAGGCTTGTTCCACGTTTCTCCTGTTTTGCTTGTTCTCCACTTGTGTTCAGGTTACACAATCCACTCGGCTCCGCCTCGTGGATTACTACGCCTTCCGATGCGTGGAGAACAAGCAAAACGGGGGAAACTGGGTTAGTTCTACCTATATCCCTTCAAGATGACCTCAGAAACCCATGAATATATTGAATACACAGTCTTGAAATTTGGTACATGTATTTATGCTACGACAAGCATTAAGCACCCCGAAAATGAAAACATTCCCACAAAGACATCTTGTGAATAAAACACTTTGAAAAATAACAATTTTGCGACTTGTGACTCATTTTCCTAAAAGACAACACATATACATTCCCATGATTACAGGGTTCATTGACAAATTGAATTTAATTCAATTGAAAAATACTTTATTTGTCTGAGGTTATAAAGGTACAAGTATGAAAGTTAGACAAATAGATGACCAGGCTTCTGGATAAAACCCAGGTCTTCCAGACGTCGACCTCAATTTAGTTTCTTCTATCGATTTGTACAAGAATAGTACCACTTTAGCGTTGCTTTATAAATAATCTAAAGATATGGCGGCATTGAACTACTGAGGTGAAAAAATTAACAGAAATTCAGGAAAATGTAAAGGGAGTCAACGTCCTCTTGGACTACATGGGTGAAATTACCAGAAAATATACAACTCACCTTCACCAATCTTCTCAAATAACCCAAATTTCAGACAAAAATTAAATTCAAAATACAGTTAAACCTAACCAAACAGATTGCTAGTATCAAAGCATTGCCGAATATACTCGAATTTACCTAGTATCGACCAAATTGCAGCCTAATTTAGCAGAATTTACTAAATGTGTAGAGCTGCCAATTGTACATTTTCAGAAAATCTGACCCACATGTATTTGAGTTGATTAAATCTCAGAGAGTGAAGTGTATTTCCATTGAGACTTCCTATGCAGATTTTATCGAGGGGAAATGGGTCAGATCGGAGTGCCGTTGGATGTTATCCTTATTCAAATGGAAACTTAGTCAAGAAAAAGGTAAAAAGGCTTCTGATGTGTTTTAAAATTCAATGATTCACTCGTAAGAACGTAAAAATATATTTAATTTGAGGAATCTAATCAAAGAAAGTTGTTCCTGATTTGCGGATGGGTGCAAAAACCCATAGCATTGCTAAAGGGAATTTTTAATCCCCGTGACAGTCTCCTTGCAACGAATAGAGGATTTGCACAGCCGCCATTTTGAATCCTGATTCGTATGGAATTATGGAACTAATGGTAGGCCACAGTCTAAAGCCTCATAACATAGTAAAATGGAAGCAGGTCTGGAAAGCACACAGCGCGAGGAGATTAACCTGTACGCGGGCAGCTTGAAATGTGATGTGTTCCAGGAAAATGAGTCACAGGATTGATATTTTTCAAACTGTTTCTTTTTACAAGATCTCTTTATTGGAATGTTCGGTTTCTTGGGGAGTTTAGCACCCATGGTCCCATGAATCTATGTACCAAATTTCAGGACACTGAACTAAATATATTCTAGAGTTTTAAAGGCCTTTGTATGGAGTATATTTACTGGTAATTACCCACCCAGAAACATTGCAAACTTTCTTTTTCAAAAATAAAAATATCAAACTTAAAATAGAGAAGTATTTATCAGATGTCCTAATCTTTACTATCATTGGAATCTGCTTGATCTCCTTTAAAATATAATGATATCCCAGAATCTTATGACTTATGACTCATTTTCCTAAAATGGATCACACATATTCTCATTTTTCTGATGTGTTTTTCGTCAGAAAGAATAGATAGAAAACTAAGCAGTCACAATGTTTGAAACAAGATTCTTTGAGGAATAAAATATAATTGGTGAAATATGAAGTGGGTGAAATGCTCAATAAAGGAAGGTAGGGCAGAACGGCAAAATGCAAACATTAATCAGAATGAAAAGAAGGAGATGGAAAAGACATGCCATAGATGAACACCAATAGTGGGTCAGAGACGATAAAAGGACTCAAGGTGCGATTCCACTGGATTGCTATATTGGTCTGCTCATTGTCCCCTCTTTTCTTTTCACTGAGCACTAAACGAGCGGAAGTCGAGTGAAACCTGAGCGGTCTAATGGAACCGGTTCATGCACTTTCTATACACTCTTAAAATGTGATGGTGGCGCTTCTTTTGGATGTTGCTCTAATATCTGTTGTGTTTGATTTGAGCCCAACTACACAACGCTCTTTCTGCCTGTTGAAGAAGTGCAATAAGAGCGGACCAACGCACTTGCTATTGATTTCATAAGGAAACCAGCGCACCAGTAGAATCGCTCTGCTCTTGTATTGTGCTAAATGTAAAATCGGGTGAAGAGCGAAATAAAAGCACACTATGAATTAGGGAAGCAAGAGCAAGCCATGAGCACATATACAAGCGATGGAATCACACCTTACCTATGGTGTACTCTTTGTAAAGTGAAGAAAACAATTAAAATTCTTACAGAATTCAGGGACAAATACAAATCATGCAGAATAATAGGGCATACAGAAATTGTTTAACATCAAAGAGTGCAACCCATATTGGGTAAACCATCATATGGGTCAGATTGTCAGAAAATGTACAATCGGCCTTTACCAATCCTCTCAAATAACTCACATTTAAGACAAGAATGAGGTTCAAAATACAGTTCCAGATGACAGAACTGATACTTTAGATAAGCACAATACTAAATATACTCAGACATACCCGGTATTCATTATTTGTCAGCCTAATTTAGCAGGATTTCCTCTGCTATGTGTACAGCTGCCACTTGTAAATTTTCTAACGATTTCATCCATATAACCTACATCAACATGATATCCTAGCAACGGAATTACAGCTTTATATAAAAAAAACCTCGTTCCAAGTGGGCAGGCTTTTAAGGTATAAAGCTTCAACATTCTAAAGTACAATTCGATTACAGCATCAATACACCAATGATCAATCATAATCTTAGCAAGTAAAAATCGCCAATTTGTCAACCATATTCACATTTAAATGCGATGTTATTGACGCGGTTCAGAAATAGAATCAGACTAGGTCATTCCCTTTTGATCTGCTCATTCATCACCATTGCATGTTACCCATCCGCCATTTTGGTACATTATGGACTTACATAATTGTATCAGGGTGAAATCGCCAGAAAATGTACAATTCATCTTGACCAAGCCTTTTATCTATCTCTATCTCTATCTCAAACAACCCGAATTTAAAACAAAAATCAGGTTCAAAATAGTTCAACGTAACCATACAGATTGTTTGAATCAAGGCAATATTAAATATATTCAGATATACCTAGTATTGACCATTTGACAGTCTAATTTAGCAGAATTTATTAAATGTGTAGATCTGCAGATTGTACATTTTCTGAAAATCTGACCCATTGATGCATTGAATATAGGACATTGGGCGTACCTAATTCCTTCTACCTGGTTCCCATCGATCTGCACATTGGCCAACTATTGAAAGGTATTAATAACCTATACAAGTTTGGTGGTCACAATGAAGTGTCAGGGGCTGTTATTTGTTGAATATTAGGGACTTGTGAATTGTCGATTATGATTTCCATGACACCACCATTTCGATTAATCATAATGAGAACAATGATAATAGATGAAATGCGATTACCTGCCAGGGGCTGTTGCATAAGATATCCCTATTTGGGTCAGATTTTCAGAAAATGTATAATTGGCAGCTGTACACATTGAGTAAATTCTGCTAAACTAGGCTGCAATTTGGTCAATACTAGGTAAATTCGTGTATATTCGGCATTGCATTGATTCTAGCAATCCGTTTGGTTAGGTTGAACTGTATTTTGAAGTTTATTTTTGACTGAAATTTGGGTTATTTGAGAGCAGTGGTGAAGGTGAATTGTACATTTTCTGAAAATCTGACCCATTTATCTCTGCTTAAGGCTGCGATTCCACTTGATCGTTCTTTTGGTCCACTCATAGTCCACTCTTTTTATTTTCCCGAGTGTCTAACAAGCGAAGCTTTCTTTACACTGTTAAACTATTATGTTGGCACTTCATTTGGACATTGTTGTGTTTGACTTGAGTGCAACTACGCGATGCTCCTTCTGCCTGTACAAGTAGCAGTACAATCAAAGGTTTAAGGTGCAATTCCACTGGATCGCTTGTCTATATGCTCATAACATGTTCTTGCTTCCCTTATTCATAGGCTCGCGGGGAAATAAAAGAGCGAACCATGAGCGACCGAAAAAGCGATCCAGTGGAATCACAGCCTAAGATACCTTTCCTGGCTTAGGTATGATATTCCTCCTGTGGCAATGGAATTGACTGGCAAATTCCTTGCCTTAATGATCCTTACCAGCTGTTTAGCAAGGAAAAGAAGCTAAGGAGGGAAACATGAAGTAAGGTTTTGTTATGCAACGAGCCCACCCCTCACCAGTAGTGTACCAAACCCATACCGTTGATAGTGCGTCAGAAAATGTACAATCAGCAGTTCTACACACTTAGTAAATTCTGCTAAACTACACTGAGAAATGGTCAATATTAGGTATATTCGTGCATACTTGATATTGCCTTGTTTCAACGAATCTGTTTGGTTATGTTGTACTGTATTTTAAACCGAATTTTCTCTTTAAATTGGGTTATTTGAGAGGATCTGTGAAGGAGAATTGTACATTTTCTGAAGATGTCACCCTAGTATGAATGGGGCCAGCTAAATTCCAGGAATGGACTTGTAAATTATCTACAGCGTACAATTGTCTGGTTGAAGCACGGTCTTAAAATGTGGAACTTTCCCTAACATCGTTTCGACAATTTATTAAGTACCTCCTTAAAATATTTAGCTCACTGTCGGTAACAGTCGCAATAGCAAGTAATCTTCAATTCGTCATTATAAAAGATGAATCATTTCAATCTTTCCCATAGTGAAGCGTCTTTCTATTGGCCATGAAAGTCATACCAGTACAATTCTTTTGGCCTTAAATTAAGCATCACTGATCTTTAAGAGTTAGAAAATACGCATGACTAACAAATGTAGTTTTCTTTTGTGCGTTGCCAAAAAATCCAAATCACGATTTTAATCACTTTTTCAACCAAACTGTTTTTTAACCTATCAGACCTCGGTCTAGCCAAGTATACTCCACTGCTGCCACATATAATAAACAATAACCAAGCGATTGAACAGTTTCAATCTACAAGTTCATGTCGTTTACAATAGATCTTGAATTGACTCTACTACAAAAACATACACATGACATAATGGGAAATCCCCCATCAAGACATTTGTTTCACAAATTAATGTATTCATGCATAATTCTTTTGTGTTGGGTTTCAGGGAAATGAGTCACAAGCCGCAACATTGATATTATTCAAATTGTTTACAAGATCTCTTTATTCGAATATTTTCATTTTTGGAGTGTCCAGTCCTTGTGGTTGTATGAATACATATGTACTAAATTTCAAAACAGTTTATTCAGTATATCAGTGCATTTCTAAGATCATCCTATGGAGTTTATTCACGACTTTACTATAATAAAGTAAATGTCCACCCAGTAATATTGCAAACGTTTTGTTTTTCAAAAATAAAGATATAAAAGTGAAAAGATAGCAAAACTTATTAAATATCCTTAATGTTTACATTCATTAGAATCGGCTTGATCTCATTTTTCATTTATAATGATATCTCAAAATCCATTTTAGCGACTTGTGACTCAGTTGCCTGTAACACATCACACATCCTCCTTCTGAATCAGAATGTTTCCTTTCATCCTTCCATCATTTCATGCAGTAATGTAATACTAAAACTTCTGGTCAAGTGAAGTCGGTTCATGAAATATGTTCAATTGAACTCAAATCAATTTACACCTGCTTAAGACATCTCGAGAGCTAATTTTCTGCCAATGAATGGTTTAACTTTTTCCGCAGAATGCTTAGAACTGACTATAGCGTGTGTATTTGGGGCAATATTTTCAAGGGGAAAATGCAACGGTCGCTTGTGAAAGCCATTAAAACCCACTTCTTCCTATGCAATGGCGGTTACATTGGCTGATTCGAGAAAAATGATGCAATAGAATCAGCATTTGGCTATTTAATGAGAGGGAACCTACAAGATGACCTGTTCATCTACCGGTGTATTATGCTTGGGAGATGCTAATAAAGTTCGTTCACCTTTAGGCAATTAATTCTTTCTCACCCAAGTATTATATCAACATATTCATTATAAATGTATTAAACTAAATCTTGGTCAGATCGTCAGGAAATGTACAATTGGTAGCTCTACACATTAAGGAAGTTCAGCTAAATTATGCTCGAAAATGATGGATACCAGATATGTCTGAGTATATTTGGTATCGCGTTGATTTATAGTATCTCTTTTGCTAGGTTAAACTGCTTTTTGAAGCTCATTTCTGTCTTATGTAATTATCATGTAATTATTAATTTATGTAATGGTGATATGAATCGGATCTTAAGCTTTCTCTGACTGGCTTTTATTAAGGGAATTTATCACTGTCCGTCATGTACAGGGGAGGTATAAAGGTAAACGGAAGGATACAGAACAATGACAATATACATATGAATTTTGTCTGAGAACCACAAAGCGTTGACAGAGGAGGCATTGTAGCAACCCTTAACATTGAAACATTAAAGAAAACAGTCACAGCTGGTATAAGGCTATCATGAATGCTGTAATGTTTTTTAATTTTTGTTTATTTAGGATGTTTATACAGCAAGTCAAACAATACAGTGACATATAATTGTGACGTAAACTCATGGATTTAATTCATATACAAATTGCCATGGTTATTCTGCCCACTGCTGTGTCTAGCTATTCACTAATGCTACCGCTATAGTGCATTAAGTGCACGTTATAGTGCATAGTATTTTTAATACTTATGCTTATGCTAATGAGTATAAGAGTATACATAAATGCGATATATACATTTTTGTGGGGTAGGGATGTGGAAAAGGGGTGAGATGAAGGGTTGATGAAGGTCATGTTGGCTCAGGAAGAGCTTACTGCATGGCTGGTGCATTTTGTGGTTGTTTGTTGTTTTAGCGTGCATTTTAGTAGTGCAATTTAAGCATTCACTGTCCAGCGGGAAGTTTCTGCATGGGCTGTGTTTGCACTGTGTGACTGTTGGTTGTTGTGAGTGCAACTTTAGCAACCATGGGTCAACAGGAAGTTTCTGCATGGCCCACAATTATTCAATATGTCTCTTGTTTTTGAGTGCAATTTTGAA
Organism: Sthenelais limicola; assembly: GCA_942159475.1. NCBI lineage: Eukaryota > Metazoa > Annelida > Polychaeta > Phyllodocida > Sigalionidae > Sthenelais > Sthenelais limicola. The sequence continues at coordinate 37,662,157 of OW804097.1, read as the reverse complement.
GGTTTCAAATGTTGGTATGTCTTTTGGGGACTGAGCAAGATTGTTCCAGTTTTTGGCTCCTAGGTTAGCATGGGGCATTCTGTCCCAGATGCCGGCAGAAGCTTATCAGATCAGGAGGATTGTATTTGTTTGTTCCCAAGAATAGAGGGGGAAAAAAGTAAGATTATATGTTTGTTTTATTTTGAATAAAGATGAAAGGACATTAACACATGCAGGGGCAGGGGCACTGATGTGTGAAAGATGTGAAGATGTGTAGAATGTGTTATGAGACATTACGCAATATTGTGTGACTTATGTTTATAATAATAATTAAATATCTCCCATTTATTACTATTATTATCATATTACTAAAATCGTTAATTATGCTTAACTACCTAGTACTGTGCAAGTTTATTTTAGTCAGGCTGGGATATGACGTAACAGGCAACGCCCCCTACCTTCCCTCACACATACTGGTGAGGGTCTGTACGTTGCTATGATCATTACTCGAGGATATTTTGAATAAAACCTTTTTTTTTTAAAAAAAGATATCTTGTTCTAATTAATCAATCGAAAAAATCCCTTGAACAACCCTGGGGCACACATAGACACCTACAGGTATAAGGGTGAAACAGTCGGAAAATGTACAATTCGCCTTCACCAATCCTCTCCAATAACCCATATTTAACGAAAATCAGGTTCAAAATGCAGTCCAACATAACCAGACAGATTTATTGAATAAATACAATACAGAATACACTCATAGATATACATAGCATTTATCATTTTTCACCCTAATTTAGCAGAATTTGAGAGATGTAGTGTAGAACTATAGATTGTGCATTTTCTGAAAATCTGACCAATAATATAGTATTTTAAAAAGGATGGACAAAAGGCACATTGAATATACCGAACTGTAAGTTTGATTTTTTTACTACTTTTGTGAGGGATTGGCATGTATTCAGACAGGATTTCACGGGCTTTTTATTTTGCAAGTGTACATTTTCAGGAAACTTTACCCATATACCTATAGATGCGAATTCCCGTCTGATTCATGAATGTTTAATAGCATAAGATACAAATGTTTTTCTCCCTCCATCCTTACGCCCACTAGACTATATTGAATAGGACCTTTGTGCTAGGAAAATATCTTTTAGAAATGATGCATTGGCAATGCAGTATGGACTATATGTCTATATGAAAACATGGACATTTAAATCTGCGCACTGGCCAGCATAGGCAAATGGGTCAAATTTCCAGAAAATGCACAATTCACATTTAGAAACCCTCCAAAACAACCCGAATTTATTACAAAAATTTAACTCAAAACACAATTCAACATAAAAAAAAGGACATCCTTTAAATCAACTCAATATCGAATATACCCAGATATAGCTAGTAGGCTAATACTCATTTTTCGGACAAATTTAGCAGAAATAACTAAATGTGTAAAGCTGATGATTGTACATTTTCTGAAAATCTGACCCAAATATTCCTGACCCAGCCCCTTTATAGGAAAGTTATAGACTAATGTAGTGGCAAATGACCAGGGCCTGCCATGGTTTGATAGAAGCCTGGCCCTAGCGGCCAAGGGGGAGCTGTTGGCGGGCGGCCCCAGATGGTTGGTCAGCACGAACACCTCTTATTAAGCTTTGAATGGAAGGCATTTGGGTGCTTTATGCTTGAGCGTACGTTGAACATTCTTTTTCCGAGGAGGAATATTTAGCGCTTGTTCACTCACAAAAATAGTCGCCTTCCCGAAGAAGAAGCATTCGTCGGCAGAGATTTATCGTTTTTATTTGTATTTTATATTTGTATTCAGTCAAAATCATTAATAGTCCGGCAGTGGGAGAGCCTAACCCGGAAATCCCGGATAAAGTTTTTTTCTCTCTTGATTTGTCATCTATGGGATCCCTATATCAGATTTGACATGTTTGGTGGCAGCCATCTTAAATATCTCAAATTGCTCAAGGTCAGGAACTTCACATCACACAGGAATGTGAAATAGGGACCCCATAGATAATAAATCAAGAGAGAAAAAAACCTTTTTCCGGGATTTCCGGGTTAGGCCAAAATTTGCCTTTCCACTGCCGGACTATAAGTACAATATTCTCAGTGATTGCTGATCCTTGTCATTTCAATTGATACATAAACAAAAGAGAAAATGTAATCTATATAATTAAGTAAGAATAAGAAATATGGTTCATTAAAAACCGTCACCCACACATGGTCCAAAATCAGGACAATCCAGTTAAGGTTATATCATGCCATGAACTAATAATTTTCCACATTGTGTAGGCTACCCACGTCAGCTTCAGTTTAGGGTCATTGTTCTCAGTGGGCTTCCTTGGAAATTACGAAAGCACAACATCTTAAGGGCCTAGTACACTAAGCCGATTCTCATGCGATTTTTATACCGAATAGCCCGATGTCGATGTCAAATCGATCGAGACGGAGGGTCAAAGCGCACGACACCCTGAAGGGGTGGAGTGTGCTTTGACCTGATGTCGAGATCGATTTGACATCGACAGAGGGCTATTTGGTATTTATTTCATACTGATTTATTGATCTATTTGTTATATTTACCTTATATGACTATTTTTCTTGACGAATTACGAAACATGCAAGGCAGTAATAATGCTCCGAAGAGGACCCTTTTCCACTAAATTCTGTGAGGATCGCAATAGAATCGGCTTAGTGGAAAAGGCACTTTACACTTCTTTTAAATCACTTAAAGGATTATTAAGTAAATCACATTTAAAGACAGGGTCAGTTAACCGACTAAAAGCACGCACACTATTTGTACTTGATTTTCAGAAAATGTATAATTGGCAGCTGTACACTTTTAGTAAATTCCGCTAAATTAGACAGCAATTTGGTGAATACTAGGTAAATTCGAGTATATTCGGCATTGCATTGATTCTAGCAATCCTTTGGTTAGGTAGAACGGTGTTTTGAACTTAAATTTTGTCTGCAATTCGGGTTATTTGAGAAGATTGGCGAAGGTGAATTGTACATTTTCTGAAAATCTGGCCCACTTATAGCGAACGATGTGTTGCGGGAAAATAAGTCAGAAGTCGCCAAAAATGGATTTCGAGATACCATCATATTTGTAAAGATGAGATTAAGCCGATTTCAATTATAGTAAACATCTAATAGGTATTTCTATATATTAAGTTAGATATTTCTCTTTTGAAAATCAAAGTCTACAATATTTCTGGGTGGACAATTACTAGTAAATTAACTAATTATACTCGATAGAATTAGCTTTGCCATGCATATATGTTTAATACAGTCTTGACATTCAAGATATCTTTTCATAGGACTAAAAGAGAATGATACCCTAATATGATACCCTAATATGATAACATTTGAACAAAGAAAACTTGTAAATAAATATATAATAAATATCAATTTCGCGACTTTTCTGTTGTCGTCCCAGGTGCTCAGAAACTCCTATACACAGTCCATACAAATAGCCTTGTTTTGTCAAATGTAGACCATATAAGGACATGTTTTCGAAAGTATTTTGCAAACTGATTTACTTCCACCTCCTTCCTTCCAATTCTGTTCACACCCGTTCTATCTAAGAAGAATCCAATTCATCAAAATGGCGCCGCAAAAGCAAGGCGATACTTTGAAATTCTAGTCAATGTGTGAGATGCGATTCCTTTGACAGCTACTGAATACATTCATGACATACGTAAAACTAATGGGAATTTCATTGATGATGGATTTGCTACCAAGAATTGAAGCTCTAGATATTAATCAGTGGATAAATATGTTTCAATGCCCCTATATTTATATGAAATATATATGGGTCAGATTTTCAGAAAACGTACAATTCGCCTTCACTAATCCCCTCAAATAACCTACATTTAAGACAAAAATGAGCTTCAAAATGCAGTTCAACACAACAGAACTGATACTCCAAACCAATGCGATACCAAATATACTCAGATATACCCGGTATTCTTCATTTTTCAACCTAATTTAGGAGACTTTCCTAAATGTGTAGCGCTGCCAATTGTACATTTTCTAAAGATCTGACCCTTATACATAAAAGTAATGGGTATTTTCATTGATGAAAAGCTACCCAGAATTGAAGCTCTAGATATTATTGAATGGATTAATATGTTCCAATGCTCCTATATATAAGAAATAAATATACTCTGTCCAATAAGTAGTTGCCACAGTTTCTTTAAGAAGAGGGAAAAGATATTTTTTACTTCTATTTATGACAAGTTTCTGTCAACCCTTTGCCTTGGTTTACACAAAAACCACCTTAATGACATTCTTATAGCAATGAATAATCAATAATCTGCATCCTGGAGAAAGTCTTGAGATATACTCTGTCCAATAGATAGTTGACACAGCATTCCTTAGGTCCTTTAAGAAGAAAGTCCCTTTAAGAAGAGGGAAAAGTGGGAGATTTTTTACTTCTATTTATGACAAGGAACTGTCAACCCTTTGCCCTGCCAGCCACTCTTTGCAATCAACCATAGAGAAACAGGGCCAGTATAACCGGCTCTTCCTTCCATGGAAGGGGACCGACAGCTGCTGCACATGGAACATAGACAGCGCTGTACAATGCAGCTGTATACTTCACCGGTCGATCGCAAAAGTCCCCCACTTTTCTCTCTTCTTAAAGAAGCACGTTTAGCCCATGTCAACTACTTTTTGAACTAAATATAGAAATAGGGGCTTGCACTGATATGTGGGTCAGATTTTCAGAAAATGTACAATTTAACTTCGCCAATCTTCAGAGACAACCCAAATTTCAGACGAAAAAAAGTTCAAAATACATTTCAATCTAACCAAAGAGATTACTAGAATCAATGCAATGCTGAATATTCTCGAATTTACCTAATTTAGCAGAATTTACTAAATGTGTACAGCTGCCAATTGTACATTTTCTGAAAATCTGACTCATATACATCTGCAGGATAAATGGCTGAAGGACCAACTAAGTGTGCATCCTTGGGTAGAATGGTCATCCGTCACCCCTGCTCTGCAGGAAAGTGCTTCCGTGTCATCATATATAAGTCAAGTCTGCAGAAAATGTACAATTCACCTTCACCAATTCTCTCAAAATCCAAATTTAAAACGAAAGTGAGGTTCAAAATACAGTTCAACATAACCAGACAGATTTATTGAATGAATGCAATGCATATAATACACTCAGATATACTCAGTATTTATCATGTTTTCCTCTAATTTAGCAAAATTTGAGAGATGTGTAGAACTGTAGATTGTGCATTTTCTGAAAATCTGGCCCACATGGAGACATACCATTGCATGAAATAGCCCCTTTGTTTAGGTGTTCGTGCTCGTGCTCGTGTTCCTTGTTGCTTGTGCGATTATTACCGTTCGACTTGATGATATGGGTTAGATTTTCAGAAAATGTACAATCATCAGCCCTACAAATCTGGTAACTTCTGACAAATTAGAGGGGAATATTTCAAATGCTATGCATATCCAAGTATCTTTGGCATTGTGTTGATTATCAGTATCTCTTTCTTAGTTTTAAACTGCATTTTGAACGTAACTTTTCTCTTAGATTTGGATTATTTGAGACGATTGGGGAAGGTGAATTGTACAATTTCCGAAAATCTGACCCATATGCTCTATTGCAAGATACGGTATAAACTAGTGTAAATTTGTTTAGATAGTTTGTCTATATGATTCCATGCGCTTTTCCCATCACTTGTTCACATTGTGTAAAGCTTGGTTTGCTGGTTATAGGATGGATGTATTCACCTTCGTACATCGATCATTGTGCACAATAATGTACATCACTGCATGAAATAGGCATTAGATGAAGTAGATTGTGATAACAGTTTTAACTTTGGCGATGGTTTTAAATTGTGGACATATTCAATTGAAGATATGGTGTGCAACTATTACATCGATATATGTTGGCCAGACTTGTAGAAAATGGACAATTGTCAGCTGTACACATTTAGTAATTACTGTTAAATTAGGCTGCAATCTGCTCAATACTAGGTAAATTCGAGTATATTCAACATTGCATTGATTCTAGCAATCTGTTTGGTTAGGTTGAACTGTATTTTGAACTTTATTTTTGTCTGAAATTTTAGTTATTTGAGAAGATTGGCGAAGTTGAATTATACATTTTCTGAAAATCTGACCCATACGTGGGCCAGATTTTTAGAAAATGTACAATCGTCAGCTCTACAAATTGTGTAACTTCTTGCAAATTAGAGTGGAATATTTCAAATGCTATGCATATCCAAGTATCTTTGGCATTCTGTTGATTAGAATGTTATCTTTCTTAGTTTTAAACTTCATTTGAACGTAATTTTTCTCTTTGATTAGGATTATTTTAGACGATTTGGGAAGGTGAATTGTACATTTTTAGAATATTTGACCCATATATGTGTGTGTTGTTCTGTCATATAATCTGATGATTAGAAGAACTATTACCTTTTGGCGTTGATCCATGATGGATAGTTTCACCCGATTAATGCTTTATCTAATTGTATGCTTGTGGGTCAGATTTTCAGAAAATGTACAATTGGCAGCTGTACACATTTATTAAATTCTCCTAAACTATGCTGCAATTTGGCCAATACTAGGTAAATTGGAGTATATTTGGCATTGCACTGATTCTAGCAATCTGTTTGGTTATGACGAACTTTATTTTTGTCTGAAATTTGGGTTATTTTTGAGAATTGGTGAGAAGTGAATTGTACATTTTCTGAGGACTTCATCCTTTTACTCCTCCCCCCAATTCGTTACATGCAGTTAAGACTGCCCCACAAATATCCAACTTGCAAGTGAATGTGCCAAAATGGACAAATCACTGAAAGCAAACTATGAAATTAATGCATCACTATGTGGGTCAGATCGTCAGAAAATCTACAATTGACAGCTCTACATATTTAGTAAATTCTGCTAAATTAGGCTGAAAAATGATGAATACCAGATATATCAGAGTATATTTGGTATTGTGTGGTTTTAAGATATTTGTTCAGCTCTGTTAAACTGTATTTTGAAGCTCATTTTTTCTTAAATTTTGGTTATTTGAGAGAATTGGTGAAGGAGAATTGTACATTTTCTGAAAGTCTGACCCATGTGGAATTGAAGAGGGAATATTCAACATTGGTCTGTTTGCTGAATGTTAGCTGATGGGCCTGAGGATCGAGCATAGCATTGTGTACTTAATAAGTTATGCCAACATGACAGGTACAGCATGCCCAGTCCAATAATAGACCTCATAATGCGGCCAATAAATCACCGGAAACTAAATTATACACCAAGAACAACATATATTATGGGTCAGATTTTCAGACAATGTACAATTGGCAGCTGTACACATTAAGTAAATTCTGCTAAATTGGGCTGCAATTTGGTCACTTCTAGGTAAATTCGAGTATACTCTGCATTTTATTGATTGTAGCAATCTGTTTGGTTAGGTTGAACTATAATTTTAACTTTATTTGTGTCTTAAATGTGGGTTATTTGAGAGGATTGGCGAAGGTGAATTGTACATTTCCTGAAAATCTGACCCACAACATAGGCGTTCGAGTCAGGCCTATATATGGGATGTGTTTCTGGAAAATTAGTCACAAGTCACAAAAAATGGATGTTGAAATACCATCATATTTGAAAAGATGAGATCAAACGGATTCTAATGATAATGAATAACATGACGTTAGAAATGCATAGATATGTATTACACTGTCTTAAAATTGGGTATGTGTATTTACTCCACGTTAATGTATGCATCACATGCTATTTGTATAGGCGGGAGTTGTGTGGTAATTTGCACCAGTTCCACGTGTGTGGTATGACTTTCTGTCCCTAGTAAACATAGCCATATAAAGTAAGCATAGCAACGTGGGAGTAAAAATAGAACCTAAATTTGAATGTGGTACTCGGGACTCTATTACACTGTCCTTCATGGCCTTCACTCGCCTATCGGCTTGTGGGCCATGAAAAACCAAACATCTTGGACAGTGCAATAGTGTCCCTTGTACCACATTCTCATCAGGTTCTATCTATTTATGTTACTATCAGTGCTAGGCACCACAACAATGAGAATATTCCAACAAAGAGATCTTGTGAATACAACACTTTGAAGAATAGCACATTTGCGACTTGTGACTCATTTTCCTGGAACATATGACATATGTTTTCCTTCTGCTACTTTTTCTCATAAAGCTTAATATGAAACTAAAGCATACTCTGCTGAAACCTGAGACTTGCACCTCAGCAGTCAAGGACAGAACATGACAGAAGAGTGCCGTTTTTATGAAGGTTCCCTATAGGTGTAAAAAAAGCTATATTTCACATCAGGAAGGTATCAAATGTTGTGGCAGTGGTGTTCCTCACGTCTTATAAATCCTTCTTTATGATTATTAGCGAGGTTTAGCAAGTCTAACGTATACGTATCCGTATATCTGACATAACAACATATGTGAAAAGAAAGAAAGATGTCCACAAAACATGGCGAGAAAAACGCAACATAACATATCAAAATAAAATTTTCACAATTTATTTTCATACATAAAAATACGACCTATTTCACAAAAAAGATACGGATACGGTTACGTTATTGAGATAGGTTGGCCTACGGTACCTCCCTATTATTGGAGAAGTTGGAGAAGTAGAGAAGTAGTACGGTAGATGTTTGTAGGAGATTGACAGCGTTACAAAAGGATCATTCATATATTTTAAGGGAAATAATTTATTCAGACTTTCTACTTCTCCACCCAATAAGGTCGACCCTGTACGGATCCTAAATACGTTGCTAACATCACCCACAATCGCATATTTGGCATTGCATTGATTCTAGCAATGTGTCTGGTTATGCTTAACTGTATTTTGAACTTGTCAGCTCCACACATTACCAAACTCAAGAATGTTCCCTAAAGAATGATTTTGAATTCGTACGACTTGTCTTAAGGCCCAATTCGGCTCTGAGTTCTTGAATGTGTGGGCCCGGCTTTAGGATCAACATGAGTGTAGGAAGTTCCCATAGTTATCTTTAATTATGACATCGGAAATGAAGTCGGAAATGAACTCGGAAATTAAACTAATCTTTGGCATTGAAAGATTTCCAAAATAGCTTAATTTGAAATCAATTATATTATAAATGCACGACCCTGTTCCTCAGAATTGGCTGATGGAATTAGTAATACATGTATAGTGCTTTATTTCACCTCTGACTGATGCGAGATTCTGGCCAAGGTGAATAATTGGAACGCCTCTAATTATAGTTATAATTAATTAATGAATTAACACTATTGCGTCACATTTTCAGAAAATGTACAATATTCCTCTTCGCCAATCTTCTCAAATAACCCAAATTTCAGACGAAAATAAAGTTCAAAATACAGTCCAACCTAACCAAACAAATTGCTTGAATCAATACGATGCCGAATATTCTCGAATTTACCTAGTATTGACCGAATTTTAAATTGCAGCCTAATTAAGCAGAATTTACTAAATGTGTACAGCTGCCAATTGTACATTTTCTGAAAATCTGACCCTATTAACACAGTGCTATTACTGTCTGATGATAGGCCGATGCATCGCCTGATTAGTATATGTGATGTGTTCTAGGAAAATGAGTCGCAAGTCGGAAAATTGATATTTTTCAAAGAGTTTTATTCGCAAGATCTCTTTACTGGAATGTTCTAATTTTTGGGGGAGTTGGTCACTTTTTGTCATATCAATCTATGTAGTAAATTGCAGGATATTGTATAAAATAAATCCTTGTGTTTTGAAGGTCTTTGTATGGAGTATATTAACTTACTTTACTAGTTATCGAAAATCAAAGACCTGTATTTATATAGGACTGAAAGAGCTAGATACCCCAAACGTTATAACATTTGAACAAAGAGAACTTGTGAATAAATCACTATGAAAAATATTAATTTCGCAACTTGTGGCCCATTTCCCTGGAACACATCACATAAGGGTCATCTCTCAGAAAATGTACAATTCACCTTCATGAATCATCTCAAATAACCCAAATTTCAGACGTAAATAATGTTCAAAATACAGTTCAACGTAATCAAACAGATCGCTAGAATAAAACCAATGCCAAATATACTCGAAATTACCTAGAATTTGCAAAATTGCAGCCTAATTTAGCAGAATCGACTAAAAGTCCAGAGCTGCCATTTGTACATTTTCTGAAAATCTGACCCACATGATAAAACAATGTGTTTTACAATACAGTGATGAGGGATAAGATGCATTTTGGGTGGACAGACGCCGTGCCTCAATCCACAGAAGCCAACAATTCTAGAATTGTATTACATTAAAGAAGCCAGATGGTAGTCAGACAGACGGCTGTGATAATTAGCATCACATCGTGTCTCATTTGAACTGCTTAAATAAATGGCACATTGATGAAATTGAAGCGGACTAAGTGCCGTGGATTAACGGCTGTACACAGCTCTGTTTGGTAAACATGGTATATGTGGGTGAAATCGCCAGAAAATGTACAATTCGCTTTCACCAATCTTCCCAAACAGACCCTAATTTAAGACCAAAATGAGGTTAAAAATTCAGTTCAACATTCTTTTGGCTTACGTTGCTATCTTATTTCAGAAGATAACTGGAGCAGCATTGAGTTACATATACCGTCCTGGCTTCATCCCCACAGCAGTGATACCTGTCTCCATTCTCCCTGTATATAAATTAATCGATCAACTTGGTCATGGGCTACTGCAATCTGCCGAAATCGGCAGCGAAATTAACTTCAGAGCCAGGACTGCATATATTTTAGCTTTATTTAATCATTATATTCCTTCAGTTAATGTCTCGCAACACTCCGACTCCGCGAAAGCAAGCGCCTACAACATTGCATCATGAAATGACCATCATAAAATGAGCGTCATTGATTGGGCAACAAAATTGACGCAACCAATCAAAATAGGGGAGTCAATAGGTTGCATACAGAAGGCAGCCCTCACTAGTGAAATGTATGTATGCATATGCAATGGGCTAATCTGGCCATGTTTTTGTGGATACGCACACCTATCATGGCATAACAATGCTTTTTACAGTGATCTCAACACAACTCTGCTACACTCAGTATTAGGGATTAACACTGCACTTCTGTTATGCTAAAGCTGTTTGATTACTATATGGGTCAGATCGTCAGAAAATGTACACATGGCAGCTCTACACATTTAGGAAACTCTTCTAAATAAGGCTGAGAAACGGTCTATATATCTGCGGTATATCTAGTTACATGTATTCATGCGATCCTAAGGACTAGACACCCACAAAATAAAAACATTCCTACGAAGAGATCTTGTGAATAAATGACTTTGAGAAATAGCAATTTTGCGACTTGTGACTCAAATTAAATCACATATCATTTATAGGCAGAGCTTAATGGTGCTTGAGCACTTATATATACACACTTGATCTGACGTTACGTATACATACATATATATGTGATATGCCATGGGGAAGGTGAGATAGCATTGCAGCAATTACTGTAACTATGACTGGTAGCAGCTCGTTCTAGCCTACTTATACAACTTATTACAGGTGAGATTACATCACTAGTAGACCATTAGCATGTTTCCAGCATATTCTATTCTAGATGCCTTGATGATAAGCTTTAAAAAGGTGAATAAGAGACAGAAATATGTGATGTGTTTCAGGAAAATAAGTCGCAAGTCGCTAAATTGCTATTTTTGTCTTAAATGTGAGTTATTTGAGAGGATTGGTGTATGTGAACAGTACATTTTCTAACAATTTGACCCATAATAATTATAATATATTATATGAGGCTAAATTTAAAATGATGTTCTAAAGTTAACCTATCTTTTATACAACACTAATTATTCAAATATAAATAATAAGAATAAAAGATCCAATCAAAGCATATAAGCCTCTATCTCTTATGCGTGCTTTAGATAAAAGATACAAACCTTGTATCAATGTAAACCCTCCCCATTTGGGTGACTAAAGAGATGGTTGAAGAAGCCTGAGAATTCCCCCAAACCAACGAGTTAGTTAATAGATTGATCATTATATATGCTTTTAATCATGAAAATAGAAAAGAATTGAGTCATGAATTGGAATTACAGTGGTCATATCAGTAAAAGAATAACCCCAGATTGGTTGCTATGAGAACCTCACATAACTCACTAATATTGCACTCGTTGCTACACCATATAAATCACTAGTGAAATACGTACTATGTGTAAGTTACCCTATAGATATTTGTTTTCAGAGCAATGCGTCTATAATAAATTCCTGTCTGTTCACTCTAGTTTAGCCCATCATATATACGGCTCAGATTTTCAGAAAATGTACAATTGGCCGCACTAAACATTTAGAAAATTAGGCTAAATTAGGCTGAAAAATGGTCGATTGTACGTATATATATCTTATTATATTGGACATTGCCTTGATTCAAACAATCTGTTTGGTTATGTTGAACTGAATTTTGAACCTGATTTCTGTCTTAAATTTTGGTTATTTGAGAGGATTGGTGAAGACGAATTGTAAATTTTCTGACGATTTCACCCCCCCATACATATATACCCAAGTCCTACTTGAAGCGTACTGTGGTTAAACTTGGCAGAAAATGGCCTTAAAGTCGTGTTATTTCCGCCTGACTGCCAGGTGCTTGGGGATTGGTGGAGAGGTTATATGTTAAGATGTTAATGTTGACATGTTGACATTGGACTCACAGCTGTTCACGGCCGCAGCTGGCTGCTCGCTGCTTCTAACTACCCATGGACAAAGTTTACTAAATGGGTCAGATTTTCAGAAAATGTACAATTGGCAGCTCTACACAAATAGGAAATTCTGTTTAATTAGCCTGAAAAATGATAAATACTGGGTATATCTGAGTATATTTGGTATCGCATCGATTTAAAGTGTCAGTTCTGTTATGTTAAACTGCATTTTGAAGCTCAATTTGTCTTAAATGTGGGTTATTTGATAGGATTGGTGAAGGCGAATAATTATTATTATTCAATTTCTGAATTTCTGACCCAAACGTTAAAAGTAATTCCAGTCATCTGGCTGCTGGCTTCTTCTAACTACCGGTGGACAAAGTATGGTAAACAGGTGAAATCGTCAGAAAATGTACAATTCATCTTTACCAATCCTCTCAAATAACCCTGATTTAAGAAAACAAAATCAGGTTCAAAATACAGATCAACATAATCAAACAGATTGTTTGAATCAAGGCAATGTCAAATATACTCACATATATATAACTAGTATTTACCATAATACAGTCTAATATAACAGAATTGACTAAATGTGTTGATCTGCCAATTGTACATTTGGCATATTACAGTCTAATTTAACAGAATTGACTAAATGTGTTGATCTGCCAATTGTACATTTTCTGAAAATTTGCCCCAAATGTTAAAAGCGCTTCCAGTCGTTTGCACCGTTGCCGCGGCCTTCTTCTGCATCCTTGACCTTTCTCATGTCCTTGACCCCTTCTCCAGGGTCTGGAACAATGGGTTCTCCATAACACACAACAAACGGAATGACCTGAAGTTTTAACGAGGAAAACATCAGCGAGGGCACGACAGAAAGCCTGCTAAGAAGTGACTAGAGTGAAAGGAGTCGTAGCCATTGAAGCTGCCTTCCCTAGATATACATGTGGGTCAGATTTTCAGAAAATGTACAATTGGCAGCTTGACACATTTAGTATATTCTGCTAAATTAGGCTGAAAAACGATGAATACCGGGTATATCTTAGTATATTTGGTATCGCATTGACTTAAAGTATCAGCTCTGTTATGTTAAACTGCATTTTGAAGCTCATTTTTGTCTTATATGTGGGTTATTTGAGAGGATTGGTGACGGCGAATTGTACATTTTCTGAAAATTTGACCTTTGTGGTCTTTCGCAGAGCTTTTGCCAAAGTGCCATTATAATTCCATTAGAATGCCTAATCCTAGACCAGGAAACCGATTAGCGAAGTAGGCGTCCAATAACTGACACACAATTCTTATCTGTCTGAGGTTTTGGACCTAGAGTGATTTCCAATTTCACCGAGGAGTTCCTATTAAAGTGTAAAAAGATGAAAGTTAACAAAACAATATTGTTTTGCCATAACTGGTTTATTTAACTCAATGTAAATATCTCGATGTTAAATGTCACCTGCCTACTTTTCTTGTGCACATGAGATTATCAGCTCGCTGAAACTGTCGCGCATTAAAATTTCTTTAAAACAAAACAAAAAGTGGTGATTTGGGTGAAATCGGCAGAAAATAAAAGGTTCTTGGAATCAACACAACACAAAATATATTTAGATACACCCAGTGTTTATCATTTTTCAGTCTAATTTAGCAGAATTTACTAGATCTTTAGTTCTGCCAGTTGTACATTTTCTGAAAATCTGACCCATTTGGCTTTACACCAGGAGAAACAGGCCACGACCCCTGATCCGGAATGGTTTCGGAATAAAACAGATTCTTCAGTAATTAGCTGGTAATAGGGGATTTACATAGCCGCCATTTTGAATTTTGATTCGCATGGAATTATGGGACTAATGGTACATTCTAAAATCTATAGAAAACATGTCATGTTCTGCATGAAATATTTATCAATGCTCTAATGTCAATATCCATGTGTTATACTTGTTTCCATGACCCATGTCGCCATCTTTCCCATCATGCATTTGGTTTTCATAGATCATATATACAGGCTCTGATATTGATAAAAACATTCTTGCAATCTTTTATAAAAATGTTGCCAAATATTTCAATGTCAGATTTCAACAGAATCCATCCCAGCATGCACTGCAGTAGACATGCACAGTGAAACATGCAAATCCCTTATTAACTGAAAATTCTACATGAATCTATTTTTATAATCGAATGCTAATTCTGTTGCCAAGGTTTTCTACTTGTACTGTTTTCCCTGCTGATGTATGATTGTGTAAGGATTATGTGCTCGGAGAACATTATCCTCTGGTACCGCCTCCCATGAGGTCAGTTGGGAAGTTGGCCCAAGTGGATTTCGCACATGGGTGAAGTTACCAGAAAATGCATAATCCTCTCAAATAACCCAGATTTCAGACGAAAATAAAGTTAAAAAACAGTTCAACCTAACCAAACAGATCCTTGAATCAATGCAATGCCAAATGCATGTACTCGAATTTACCTAGTATTGACCAGACTGCAGCAGAATTTAGCAGAATTTACTCAAATGTATGTGTATAGCTGACAATCGTGCATTTTCTGAAAATCTGACCCATATATTATACAACCTACAAACTAACAACCGACGCTATCTAGTTGAGCATCTGGGTCAGATTTTCAGAAAATGTACAATTAGCAGCTCTACACATTTGGGAAATTAGCCTGAATTAGGCCGAAAAATTAAGAATACTCGGTATATCTGAAATATATTTGGTATGACATTGATTTAAAGTATCAGTTCTGTCATGTTAAACTGCATTTAGAAGCTCATTTTTGTCTTAAATGTTGGCTATTTGAGAGGATTGGTGAAGGCGAATTGTACATTTTCTGAAAATCTGACCCATTTATAAGAGCCAATACAAATTTGGTAGAAGTGTTACTATGCACTAATCAGTAATGAACTTCTTAGTAATAGGGGATTTGCTTGTCTCACTGCGCATGTCTCTCACAGTGTATGCTGGGATAGATTCAGTTAAAATCTGACCTACAAACATTTAGTAATATTTTTATTCGAAATTTCAAGAATGTTTTCACCAATATCATAGCTTCTATAAATGTTCTATGAAAACCAAATGCATGATGGGAAAGATGGGGACTAGTGTTATGGAAGCATGTATAACACATGGATATTGACATTGGAGCATTTATAAATATTCCATGCTGAATATGGCATGTTTTCTATAGATTTTTAGAATGTAGGCCTACCATTAGTCCCATAATTCCATGCTAATCAAGATTCAAAATGGCGGCTATGCAAATCCTCTATTGGGAGAGTAGTTAGTAAGAACACTAAACCACAACATTGGGTGTACCTCACCAATTGAAGAATACTACCAGTCTTCCTTTCTTAAATTTCATTTTTAATGATAACATTTTTTAACGATTTTTGCTACAACCTGAAAGTGAAATCGTAGCTGCGTCAGAATTCAAACACCATCGCATCAACCTGATCCTAGATTCACGTTCATCTTTATTCCAGATTACCTGTATCAAAAGAAACACAAATGATTCATCTCTGGAAACCGATTTCTCTTACATCATGGGTTTAAACAAACCTTAAATTCAAACATAAACAAGGGGATTTCTTCAATACAATTCAATGGTTTTTTTTATCATTTATACCAAAAGGGTTGTTTAAAAAGGAGACGCGCATCTGAAAGTTAATTACAGGCCTTCCAGCGTGTTCCTGACTAGTTGGGACTGATTTTGATTTACATTATTATGCCAACAATGGATTTGAGGGTTAGTTTTATAGATGTCTACACTATTGGTGTTTGTTTGTTTTAAATGTGTTTATTCAACCAAGAGACATTATGTTGTTATACATTTTTCTCAGTAATAGCTGATGAAAAAAAAACTAAGCATAGAAATTCATTACAGCAAATTGTAGTTTAACAATAGAAGTTATAATCATAGAAGGAAGGTTTAAAATAATATACAATATCCAGAAAATTCTGATCAAACAAAATATGTGTTAATATATCTTTAACAATGGTGATCATTTCTTGTTACTTTTCTAAATTAGGATAATGTTAATTCTACCATATTGTCCCTAAAACGAAAGGACGTCGTGTGGCATCCATAGGAAGATCTGGCACGCCAGAATAGGACAACCAATTGTTTTCTATCAGTTTGACATTAAAGAATATTTGAATTGAATTGAATTGAACAAAGGGAATAAAATCGAAGCGAAATAGGTTAAGAACCAACACCCGGGTATAATCATCGTCATACTACTAGAAAACGGTTAACATCAACTTTTCATCTATCTAGCTAACAGGTACGTTTACCTATCTAATATATTTGATACTTTCATTGGTAGTGGAGAAAAGAATTCTTGGCATATATGCCAAGAATTATACTTCGGCTTTGAAGCAGGGCCCGTAACCATAGAACTACATAAATAGTTTGCTTTCAGTTCCTGGTTATTCAAGGACAGCACAACCATAGTAGTTCTCCTGTACGAACCAAATGTGATATGGGTCAGATTTCAGAAAATGTACAATTGGCAGCTCTACACATTTAGGAAATTCTGCTAAATTTGGTTGAAAAATGATGAATACCGGGTATATCTGAGTATATTTGGGATCGCATTGATTTAAAGTATCAGTTCTGTTATGTTAAATTGCATTTGAAGCTCATTTTTGTCTTAAATGTGATTTATTCGAGAGGATTGGTGAAGGCGAATTGTACATTTTCTGAAAATCTGACCCATGTGTTTCAGGAAAGCAAGTCACAAGTCTCACAAGATCTTGAGATATCATCATATTTGTTACGATAAGATCAAGCGTATTCCAATGGTGGTAAACATGAAGGACATCCAAACAATCTTGTATATTTTGTGTTTGATGATTGCAATATTTCTGGGTAAGTAGATATACTCAATTGGATGACCTTCAAAACGCAGGGATATATTTAATGCAATGTCCTGAAATTTGACTCATAGATTCATGTGACTAGAAACACTAAACCCTCTAAAACGTAGAGCATTCGAATAGGGAATAAAAACACATCACAAATGACTAGGAAGGGTTAAGGAGAGCCCCAGCAGGGGATCTTGGGGTGGAAGATGTGGAATACTTCAAGAGGATTGCAATCTGAGATCACAAAGGAGCTATTCTTAAGAGGATTGTGTGTATAATGTGTATGGGTCACACGTAAATGGGTCAGATTTTCAGAAAATGCACAATCTACAGTTCTACACATCTCTCAAACTCTGCTAAATTAGAGTGAAAATGATACATACTGAGTATATCTGAATGTATTATGTATTGTATTCATTCAATAAATATGTCGGGTTATGTTGAACTATATTTTGAACCTGATTTTCATCTTAAATTTGGATCATTTGAGACGATTGGTGACGGCCACGTGTACTTTTCTGGAGATTTGACCCAAATGATCATCTGAATGTTCTAAGGGATTGTTATGGCAGGACACGAAAGTGGGTAAAATTCATAACACGGAACCCAGATTCATATCATAAATTCAAAATTGATCTTATAAATATGATGTGTTAAAGAAAAATGAGACACAAGTCGCAAAAAATGGATTTTGAGATATTATCATATTTGAATAGATGAGATCAAGCCGATTCCAATGATGCTAAACAGTTTGATATCTAATAAGTATTTTTATAATTTAAGTTTGATATTTTCGTTTGAAAAAAAAAAGGTTTGCAATATCTCTGTAGTAATTGTCCACCAGACATATTGCAAAACTTATTATTTTTACTTGTTACTTATTATTTTGAAAATATATTACTAGTAAAATAGTTAAACTCGTGCAATATTCACGTTATATTAACCAACCCGTTATATACGTTGACCTTAGAAATGCATGAATATATTTATCGCACTGGCTCGAAATTTGAGAACTGTATGACCAGGGTACGTTAAGCACCCATAAAATGAAAACATTCCCCCAAAGACATCTTGAGAATAAAACACGTTGAAAAATATCAATTTTGCGACTTTTTCCATAACACATCACAATTGTTCGTCTCAAAACCGGTGCTGTGCACATTTTGACTATATATGGGACAGATCGTTAGAAAATGTACAATTCACTTTCACCAATCTTCTCAAATAACACAAATTTAGGACAAAAATGAACTTTAAAATACAGTTTAATATAGCACGACGGATTTTTGAAATACAGTTTAATATAGCACGACAGATTTTTAAAAAAGAACATAACATAATACAAACTATACTCAGATATACACGGTATTTATCATTTTTCAGCCTAATTTAGCAGAATTTACTAAATGTGTAGAGCTGCCAATTGTACATCTTTTGACAATCGGACCCATATAGATGTGTTCTAATGCAAGTATTTTTAGTCGCATTATATCCTTTTTATGTTTAACCTAAAGCCTTTAAGCTGTATAAAACAAAAGTTATTTCCATTTAATGTTGAGGTATTAAATTCCATCCGTCACAGCGCCCGTGTTAACGCAAAAGACTGAAGCCTAACACCCTCTGACAAATTGAATTTCTGAAATAAAATTCGATATTGGAATCTGCCTTGGACAATCGTCATTCATTCTCAAACGGAATTATATCTCATTTGATCACAAATAGTGCCTTGAAACTTTCCATCAAAATGGTCGTAATTTCAAAAAGGTAATTCATGGGAAATCATAGAAGGGAAACTAAAAATAGAATAAAATTACAGAACGCTGGTGTAAAATCACTTCTAATTTAGGAGGAAATATTTGCATTCTGACGGTTCTCTATGGTTTTCTGTGAGAGTGGGTCAAAATTTGGAGCAAGGCTTTTTAAAGGAAAGGTAAACACAGAGTCGAATGGCCATCGACTTGATGTCGATCCATCGCATTTTAGGGCGAAGTCTTCTAAAAATGTACAATTCACATTCAGAAACCCTCTCAAATAACCCCAATTTAACCCCAAAATGAGGTTCCAAATACAGTTCAACATAACCAAACAGATTATTTACATCAACCCAATACCAAATATACTCAGATATACGTAGAATTGACCATTTTCCAGCCTAATTTAGCAGAAGTTCCTAAATGTGTAGAGCTGCCGATTGTCCATTTTCTGATGATCTGAGCCTCTATGACAAGCGTGACGTTTGGTATCGATCCCCGTCCGTGACATCTCTCCCATTCACCTCACCGCTGCTCCCTCACCTTTTTATCTCCGGATGGCGCGCCATATTATTGTAAAACTGATCGCTCCGCCATGCCTGTTTTCTCACAGATCTTTATTTTGCCTGTCAGCTTTTTATCAGAGCCTCCAATTTAAGGCCTTTCAAAGCCCGTGGCAGCTGGCCTGCACTCTTCTAACGCTGTTGTTGCTCCAAGATGTTGATCGCAATTTTTCTGGGTTTTGGTTTTGATATTAGCGGAATCGATTACCCACCAATGTGGGTTAAATAAACTTGATCTGAATGAAACCCGCTGCTAAGAGAGATACTAAACGTAGATATTGAAGTAATTTGAGATGTAGCGAGTTCAAATACGATTACCTAGAGTCAATGGATAACGTATCTGGCTACGCCCCTTACATTCCAGCCCAGATTGAATGTGTGGCTATCTAGTTACCAGTTAATTGTTTTTTTAAACTGTTAAAAACCCTTATTCGTAGTAGTAGGGTATGGTAAGAACATGTGTGATGTGCTTTAGTGAAATAAGTCACAAGTCGCAAAATTGATATTTTTCAAAGTCATTTATTCACAAGATCTCTTTGTAGGAATTGTCTCATTCTTGATGTATGTACTGTTTGAAGTGGTATCGATGCATTTACCAAATTTCAAGAGCGTGTATTGAATATATATGCTTTCATTTCTCAGGACATCATATAGCGCATATTTAACTATTTTACGAGTATTTGTACTCTAGTTTCAACTTATGTTGTGGAAAGATAGTTTAATCGACTTTCACACATCTATTTGAACTAATTATCAAGATGCGATATTATGAATCCGAATAACTCTATGACTCTATGACGAAATACCTCTGGCAAATACATGAAACCACAAACAATAGGACACTGCCATGACCGTCATTCGCATCCTACCATCTAAAAGCGGGTCGATTCTAAATTCTTAGTATTTTAAACAATGTAATTGCATATAATTGTGTATTCTATATTTGCCTTTTATATAATTTCTGGAGGGAACCCGGGAAGAACTCAGAGTTGTATAACACTGAGAAGGCCTTTTCCGCTTCAGTACAACATAGCAGAAATGTACATGTTTTATTGAATAAAAGTTTTATAATAATAATAATTTATGCTACCAAAAATATTGCAAACGTTTATTTTCAAAAATAAAAGTATTACATTTTAAATATAGAAATATAGAATATAGAAATCGTTTCAAATGATGATATCTCAAAATCCATTTTTTGCGACTTGCGTCACTCTTTTTCCTATAACACATCACATCAAATTATCAAATTATCTCCCACTCAAGAACGACCCACATGCAATAACTTGATAAACAAGAGTAAATGTAATTTTGAATTCATATTTGTAATGCATTATTGAAAAGTCCCTCATGATTATAAAAGCAGGAGTATTCTCATTAGATAAAAGGGGAACATCTGTGCTTCAAGGTAAGGCCGTTTTCTCTCTTAGTGCAAATTGGATTTCATCCAATTAGTAGTATCTGCACCTTTCTAAATAAAGGCCTTTCTTATAAAACCTACAGCTGGCACGCGTGTTGCTTAAAAACATCTGTATGGATAATCTTATTAATCATCTTCTTTAGATCATTGTAAAGACGTTCCATCGATAGTATCGCGCAGAAATAAAAGTTCGAACAACAACGACGTCGAACCTTGACAGAACCTGTTCAAAATCAGGCAGATTTTCTAATTTTCATTGAGGCGTCAACAAGTGAACAAGTGAAAAGCCAGTAGGGTGAAATCGCCAGAAAATGTACAACTCGTCTTCACCAATCCTCTCAAATATCTCAAATTAAATCAAAAGTGAGGTTTAAAATATAGTTTAACACAACTAAACAGATTGTTTGAATCAACCCAACACCAAATATCCTCTGATACAAGGTCTAGTGCGTATTGACCATTTGTTAGCAGAATTTCCTAAATGTGTAGAGCTGCCGATTGTACATTTTCTGACGATCTGGACCAGTGAGTGAAAGAATAGGTTAATGAAGAAGATACTGCGTCGTCGGAATACATGTGCAAGTATTTGAAGTTTGAGCAAGGCCATGCGAATGTCAATTTTAGAAGATAAGAACATGGCGAAATTTCCCAGTGACATCTTGGGCCATAAAATACTTCTATTAGATGTTGAATTCATTCATTATTTTATATCAGGGTCAGATTGGCAGAAAATGTACAGTAGGGGATTTGCACAGCCGCTATTTTGAATCTTGATTTGCATGGAATTATGGGACTAATGGTACAGTCTAACATCTATAGGAAACATGCCATGTTCAGCATCGAATATTTTTCAAAGTTCTTATGTCAATATCCATGTGTTATACCTGTTACTATGACCCATGTCGCCATCTTTCCCATCATGCGTTTGTTTTTTCATAGATCATTTATACAAGCTCTGATATTGGTAAAAACATTCTTGCAATCTTCGATAAAAATGTTGCCAAATATTTGTATGTCAGGTTTCAACAGAATCCATCGCAGCATGCACTGCAGTAGACATGCACAGTAAGATATGCAACTCCCCTATTGGCAGTTCTATACATTTAGGAAACCCTCCAAAGTTAGGATGAAGATTGGTGAGTACTAGGTTTGTCTGACTATACTTTTGGTATTGTGTTCTTTTAACATGTCTGTTCTTATATGTGAAACTTTACTTCGAACCTTAATTTTGTCTTAAATTTCGATCATTTGAGAGGATTGGTGAAGGCGAATTGTACATTTTCTGACGATCCGACCCATCAAGTTTGAGCACCTCCCAAATATAATAATTAAAGAGCAACTTTTTTTCACAGTTGTTGGACAAAGTAGACTCAGATGCAAGTGGTTCGTTCAACTACACTTCACTTCAAAACATCTTGAACTTCCTCCATCTGGCAGAGATGGTTTAGGATATACAACCATCGGTCAACAATCCCAACAAAATCGTGAGGCAAAAGGGTGCCAGCCTAGGCCCAAAGATGAGAGTCCCTTCAAACGGAGGGAAAGCCTCTCGGCCTCAAACCCCAAAGTGCCATTATAATTCCATTAAGACCGCAACATGTCATTATAATCCCATTAAAACGCCTGGTCCTAGGCCAGGAAGCCGATTAGCGAAGTAGGCGTCCAATCACTGACATACAATTCTTATCTGTACTGAGGCTTTGGGCCTAGACGGGGTGCTTTGAGGATTTTGTTTGAGTGGAGGATTGGTACATACATCCCATAGTCTTTTGCTCTCTGACGAATAATGATCCAATAATATTGTTAAAATGTCATATTGGCTTTCATATTGGTAAAATATACAATTCTTATGTAAGTAAGAATGTAGCAGGCACTCTTATGGGCCTAGTCCACTAAGCCGATTCCAATGCGATTTTGCGCCGCAGAGAACTCTTTTGCATTAAATTTAGTAAGAATCGCATGGGAATGGGCCTAGTCCACTAAGCCGATTCTCATGCGATTCTCACACAATTTGGTGCAAAAGAGTCCTCTGTGGTGCAAAATCGCATGAGAATCGGCTTGGTGGACTACGCCCTTAACCCCCACATGCAGATCTTTGGATCTACATTCGATGCTTCTCCCTCTGCTAAGCTGCTAAGCACTCACTACTCTATTATTCACCGCATCCTCTTGCTGTGTTAACCCTATTTAATATCATATTTGTATTTGCTTTGGCGTGCGTATTATGCACAGTATTTGACTCATGATCACAAGTAAACAATGCCACGTGTATTGCGGTCGAATACATTCCGGTTTGCTACATATCTACATAAGAGTCAGGTTTTTAGAAAATGTACAATTGGCCTTCACCAATCCTCTCATATAACAGTTCAACATAACCAGACAGATTTATTGAATGAATACAATACAGAATACATTCAGATATACTGAGGATTTATCATTTTACACTCTAATTTAGCAGAATTTGAGAGATGCGTAGAAATGTAGATTGTGTATTTTCTGAAGATCTGACCCATAAGTCTGGGATAATTGCATATTGTAATTCCAGGATCGCATAGAAATGACCATACAGTCTAGGCCCAAAGTTGAAAGAGTCCCTCTAAATGAAGGGAAAGCCTCTCGCCTCAAACCGCAATGTGCCATTATAATTCCATTAAGACTGCAAAATGTCATTATATTCCTATTAAAACTCCGAGTCATAGGCCAGGAAACTGATTAGCGAAGTTACATACCATTGGTATCTGATCTGAGGGTTCCGACCTAGAGTGCATACTCGACCTTAGTGCACTGCGTGTGGTAAAATGTGATGTGTTTCAGGAAACTTAGTCATAAGTCGCAAAAGTGATATTTTTCAAAGTGTTTTTTTCTCAAAATCTCTTTATTGAATTGTTCTGAATTTTGGAGGGTGTGACACTTATAGTCATATAGATCTAGGTAACAAATTTCGGGACCTTGTATTACATACATCTTTGCGTTTTGAAGGCCTTCGTATGGATCCATACTTTGCGACTTATGACTCTTTTTCCTAAAACGGATCTCAAATGCTTGTGCATATAATAAAGGAAAACAAATCAATAACAAGATATTTGTCATATAACTGTGTTTATTTCGTTCAATACTTCCAGCTTTGCAATATCACTTTACATACACACATATATATTACACAGTGCTAAATTGATGCAATTTCTGAGTATTTGAGGCCCGTTGTTTCAATAAATAGTCACAGATATGGAACAACAAAGTTATTATAATAATGCACAAATTATAGCATTTTTATACTTAGTCATATAACATTCATAACACGCAACCTTGCCATTTTTATCTCAATTAAATACACAAATTCATTTAAATACCCAAATTCAAATAATCAAAGAGCCATTCATCATTATAGTAATATAATATATCTACAATATCTGAACATCTTCTTAATTAGATCAGTTATCGACATGCAAAAACTGAACCTTTCTTCACATTCTGCATGAGTTTATTAATTTCTGTTTACAGTATAGTCCAGAAAGCCATATTCCTCCAGCGTTGCAGTTCACCGCATACAGCGATAAGCTTAACCACAAGGCTAAGACTAAGGCTAAACGTGTTAATGGACACCTGACCCCTAAAAGTTAGGCTGCATTAGGGCTTTCTACTACTGACTGTTTAATAGTTGTCTTATAGGGCGACTCCACTAGAGAGAAAAACGGTGCCGACAAATTTAGTTGTTGCCCACTAATTTGTTGCAACAAATATCAATACGGAAACAACAGTTCCCAGAGAATGTGGCAACACATCTGACACTCCTCCATTTGCGTTTTCATTGCAAACATGAAATGAACTGATGTTTGTGGGCAACAACAAAATTTGTCGCTGACATTTTTTCTCTAGTGGAGTCGCCCTATTAAAGATCCATACATAATAGTCTAGCTGTATCTACACCATTGTGACCAACGATGCCAATAGATCGTCTGTTGCTTATACCTCTGTATTGTAATATTTTATTTTCACCAGAAAAAAAATCGTTTTATTTTTTAGGGGGATTTGTTATCTTTGACAAGTAAAAAGCCAATTATTCTCACAGCCACAGTGATGCCGTATTTTAATACTGTATTGTGTTATAGCCATAAGGGTTGGATATAAATATCAAAATACTATATCATTTACACATACATGGGTCAGATTTTCAGAAACTGTACAATTCGCCTTCACCAATCCTCTCAAATAACCCACATTTAAGACAGAAATAAGCTTCAAAATGCAGTTTAACATAACAGAGCTGATACTTTAAATCAATGCGATACCAAATATACACATAAATACTCCGTATTTATCATTTTTCAGCCTAATTTAGCAGAATTTCCTTAATGCCAATTGTATATTTTCTGAAAATATGACCCTAATAGGGAGGTTCAGCAAGTCTAACTAAACGTTAACGCATCCGTATCTCTGATATATAGAAACATACATAAAGAGGAAGAAAGAGGTTCAGCGTTACGTAATATACCAAGAAGAATGTATCATCTCACAATTTATTTTTCATACAAACAAATGCGACGTAATTCACATAAAAAAGTTACGGATACGGTTACATAATTGAGATACGTTTGCCTGCGGAACATCCCTAATAGCATTTCATATGTAATGAAATGGTGAGGACAGCAAAACGCATTATATATCCATTTAAATATTAATAATGCATAACTCCGCTACTGAGTAAAGGAGAGGAGGTAAGGGGAAGAACAGCTATGTGGGTCAGATTTTCAGAAAATGTACAATTGGCAGCTCTACACATTTAGGAAATTCTGCTAGATTTTCTTGAAAAAGGATGAATACCAGGTATATCTGAGTATAGTTGGGATCGCATTGATTTAAAGTATCAGTTATGTTATGTTAAACTGCATTTTGTAGTTCATTTTTGTCTCAGATGTGGGTTTTTTGAGAAGATTGGTGAAGGCGAATTGTAAATTTTTCTGAAAATCTGACCCATGTGACTCTGAGGTATGAAAAAGAAGTGATTTGCCAAAAGCATCACGCGACAACACGCGATATAGCCAATGGCCAAGAGCGATTTCCCCCTAGGTATTGGGCGGCCCTCACCAAACTAATTGCGGAAGTAAAAGAGGGATGTATTTAATTCCCTTGGGGCAATTTAAGCACAAAGTAAAGATGACTTCAGTATCGACATGGTTTTTTTTCAGCGCTACGCCAGGGAGCGATCCCCAAAATTGTTCTTTTTTCCAGGGGCGTCTTTATCCTATTAATGACATCAGAACCTAATTTAATCAGGGAAATAGAGAAAAAAGCGGGAGAAGAAAGCCGCCAAGGCAAAGCTAAGCAGCATGGTTCTACCTGAATAACCCTTTGTTGCTCGAATGTATTATTCATCTCCCAACGGGTATTTATAACTTAAAGAAATACATCTGGGTGTGTCAGCATGTACATTTACACATTGGGTTTTGGATTGCTTCCAAACTCAAACGATACTAGGGTCAGATTGTCAGAAAATGTACAATTCGCCTCCACTAATTCTCTCAAATATACCAAATTTAAGACAGAAATCAGCTTCAAAATACAGTTTAACATAGCAGAACAGATGTTTTAAAACAGCATAATACTAAGTTTGCTCAGATTTACTGAGTATGTATCATTACACAGCCTAATTTAGCAGCATTACTAAATGTGAAGAAGAGCCAATTGTACATTTTCTCACTAACCTTTCCGATCATAATAAAGGCGATATCTATAGAGCAAAGTTCCTGATTCAACAATTTCCGGGAACATAATTATCTCGCAAAGTACCGCGGTTGCACACGTGACACCGTCACATGGTAAATAAGACGAGACTGTTTGCTCAGTAATGGAGGATGGAGGATTAGAGACGCTGCATTCCTATTGGTCAGTATTTAGATAGGGTTCTGTCAAGTGGCCTGGAGTGGAAGTATACAACTAAATAAGCCAAATGACCGGATGACATAACGTAAAGCTCTGTGGTACACATCCTGATATCTGTATATACGTTAGGCTAATCAGGTTGAGTCAATGATATACATTCAAACCCGCATGGGTGATATCGCCAGAAAATGTACAATTTGTCTCCGCCAATCTTCTCAAATTACCCTTATTTAAGACAGAAATTCAGTTTAACATAACCAAATAGATTGTTTAAATCAAGGCAATACAAAAAATACTCAGATATATGTAGTATTTACCAGTTTTCAGTCTAATTTAGCAGAATTTCCTAAATGTGTAGAGCAGCGAATTGTACATTTCCCAACGATCTGACCCTCATAGTAGTAATAGTAGCCTATAATGAACATAGGCGAGGCAACATAGTTATAAAAGCCCCTAGTTCTGGTGTATTTATATTTAGCGTTACGATGTGGTATTCTACACTGATGGAGGCATCTTATTCAGTAACCCAACCTTAATCCTCAACCAAACAGAACATGACCAGGTAATGCCTCCCAGGGTTGTGTATGTGTACTGTTAAGACGTGGGAAGGGTGGCATTCTAGATGGTTCAGAGTGTCAGATAATGTACAACTGGCGGCACTACACATTTAATTTAGGAAATTCTGCTAAATCAGGCTGGGAAATGATGAATACCAGGCATATCTGAGTATATTATGTATTATGTTGTTTTAAAATATAGATCTGTTCTGTCATGTTAAATTGTATTTTGAAGCTAATTTATGTGTGAAAGTTGCGTTATTTGAGAGGTTTGGTGAAGGTCAATTGTACAATTTCTGGCGACTTCACCCATATGGAGTTTATGGACAACAGAAATTGCCTGGGCCTGATGCCGGATGAACCTAACTGACCCGGGTGCTACCGGAACCGAGCTGTTTTCATTTACTGGATCTGAGCAATGGGGCTCACCTTTTCTGGGGGTCAGGGTGAAGAAATAACAGCACTTGAATCAAGGGTTTTCAGCAGCTGGATATTGACTTTAGAGTTTCCAGACATTTGAACCATACCCCTGTGCTCTTATTTTCCCATTTTATGAGCAAGGTCTAAAGCATCATTCATGCCTTTAATGATAGGGCTATTATTATTTGATTTAATTATTTCTATATATATATATATTAGGCTGAAGAGATTTAACACTAATAGTTGAATAAATATGTTCAATAAGTTTAGTTTTTTTTTAATCAGAAGGAATAACTAAATTTGCTGGATACAGTCTAGGCCCAAAGTTAATAGAGTCCGTTTAAACGAAGGGAAAGTCTCTCGCCCCAAACCGCAGAGTGCCATTATAATTCCATTAATACTGCATAATGTCATTATATTCCTATTAAAAAGCCGAGTCATAGGCCAGGAAACTGATAAGCGAAGTAGGCTAACGTACCATTCATATCTGATCTGAGGGTTTGGACCTAGACTGTTTCATTGTTTCAAACGGATAGTATAATTTTTCGGGGGAAAGAAGTATTTAACTTCATTTAAGGAGGCATGAAAGGCAATTAAAACCTTAAATGAGATGGAATTCGCTGAGGAAATTCCATACCCATCAAGCTAACATTAGGCAAATATAAAGAATCCGCCTTGGCTTAAATAGATCTATGCAAGCTCATCTGGATCAACATGCTAGTAATTGATGGTGGTTTTAGTTTTCAGGCGAGCCACGGACTGTAACCTTCCTGCCGCGCAGAATAAATAGATACTTACAGAATAGCTTTTTTGTGAAATACGTCACATCTTTATGTATAAAAACAACTTATGATGTGAAGCATTGTTACGTTGCGTTTCTCCCCGTCACATTTTGCTGAATTACTTTCTTCCTTTTAACATATGAAACAATTGAAATAGATAAAATAGATACTTTGAGAATCGCTGAGTATGATATTGTTCTCTATAATAGGGAGGTACCGCATCTCTATTACGTAACCATATCCGTATCTTTCCTGTGAATTAAATAGCATTTTTAAGGGTCAAAATTGTTAGATGAAACATTTTCCTTGACATGTTACGTTGCGTTTTTCCCGTCATGATTAACTGAAGCTTTTTCTTCCTTTTAACGTAGGTGTGTATATCAGAGATACGGTTACGTTTACGTATAGGTTAGACTTGCTGAACCTGCCTAATGATCAATTCATTCTACGCATTCGATTCGAAATAACAAATCATTGAGAATAGTTTGCCGACTGATTCTTAGTTCATTGCTTTTAGGAAAAATACCTGCAAAGACCCGGGACGGTATCTTTCAGAGAGAACTAGGGTGAAATCGCCATAAATTGTACAATTTATCTTCACCAATCCTCTCAAATGACCCAAATTTAAGACTCAAATCAGGTTCAAATATCAGTTCAACATAACCAAACATTATTTAAATCAAGGCAATGTCAAATATCCTCGGATATACCTAATATTGACCATTTTACAGCCTAATTTTGCAGAATTTACTAAATGTGTAGATCTGACGATTGTACATTTTCTGACGATCTGACCTATGATATGGAACCCAAAGTTTGACAATGGTACAATAGTTCCAAGCACATAGAACACAGCGGATGAAGATGTATATCATAAACAAGAAAATGGAATATATTATATATTGTATTTTACCTTAACCTCCAAAGGGTTATCATATACTCCTCTCCATAAAATATACCATGTCCAGTGTCTCGCTCATCACCAAACACTAAATTAATACAGTTTTGACACAGTAGCGATGACTTAAGCTATGCACAACATATACAGCATCGATTCGCATACATCAATACATACATTCTGATCAATTCCAGGGACCCATTCATAAATATACAAGTAAAATATACCCATGGCATCGAACATGTGTGCCCGTCTACGCCCCAGTTTGAGCAACGGGCAAATCGTAAAGAAATGAATATGAAATCAGACGCGAGAGATTATGACTTCAATAACTATATTTCAGACAAAAACTGACATTACATAATTGTCAATATTCAATACATCAATCTTGTATATGCCACAATTATCTTATTAATTAGGTATTATAGTAGTGAGCTCCAATTTCACCCACAAATGGGTCAGATATTTAGAAAATGTACAATTGGCCTTCACCAATCGTTTCAAATAACCCAGATTTAAGATGAAAATCAGGTTCAAAATACAGTTCAACACAACCAGACAGATTTATTGAATGAATACAATACAGAATACACTCAGACATACCTAATTTTTATATATTTTTACTCTATTTTAGCAGAATTGGGAGAAGTGTAAAAATGTAGATTGTGCATTTTCAGAAAATCAGACCCAAATAATCTCCCAGATTGACGTTGTCCGTCAAGTCCCCACATACTTTCACTTTCTCTATTTGTGATGTGTTTCAGGGAAATGAGTCATAGGTCACTAAATTGCTATATTTCAAAGTACACATTCACAAGATCTGTCTGGTATTTGTAGCATGAAGACATCTACCAAATCTCAAGATAGTGTACTTAATTTATCCATGCATTTCCAAGGTCATTTTAAAGAGTATATTTAGCTACTTTAGTAGTAAATGACCACCCAAAAATATTGCAAACTTTTTACTCAAAACTAAGAGTATCTAACTTGAAATATAGAAATAGTTATTAAATGTCCTACTGTTTACTATCTTTAGAATCGGCTTGATCTCCTCTTTTTAGATATGATGATATCTTAACATCCATTATTTGCAACTTGTGACTCATTTCCTGTAACACATCATACATAAAAGCCACACCAGAGGTGACAACGGTGTACTGTAAACGTATTAATGTTCGCGCAGTATTTATTTTCGCACCCCCCTTTGTGTGCGAAAATAAATCCTGCGCGAAAGGTATAACTATTGCATAAATAATGTGTGAAACTTCCTTGCTGCGCGAATTTAAATCCCCGCGAAAAGGTGTCAAAGTACTTCGTGCGAAAAGTTATCTGCGCGAACATAAATACGTTTACAGTATATCAGATTAAGCCTACACTGAGATGAATATCATTCGAGGATAATTGAGTCATTTAAAGAACCTTCTTCTGGCTGGCGTTGCTATCTTATTTCAGAAGACAACTAGAGAAGCATAGACTTACATAAGGGTGAAATCGCCGGAAAATGTACAATTTCGCTTTCACCAATCTGTTCAAATTACCCTAATTTAAGACAAAAAATGAGGTTAAAGATTCAGTTCAACAAAACCAAGCGGTTTGTTTTAATCAAGGCAATACCAAATATACTCAGATATACCTAGTATTTACCATTTGTCAGTCTAATTTAACAGGTTCTACTGAATGTGTAGGACGGCGATAAAAAGATCTGACCCATGATGGCAAACTGGTTTAAATGGTTTGACCAAGGTGGATAGAGAGAGAGAGCATTAAATGTGCCGGATTGGATATCAATACCTAAGTGAGAGAGACAGGGACCTCGCATGATGACCAGAGGAAAAGCTGGCCGGGCTGAGACGAGTTTCCATCTGATACTCCATTTTACTTTTGAAGGGATTGAATTCGATTTTCTGTTAGCGGCCTTTTCAGTTAGGATGGACATTTCCTGCCCGAGGGGGCGGAGGAAGAGAGGGACGGGAAGACAGGACGAGAGGACTAGAGCGATCAGAGCCATGGGTGAGCTAGATGGGTTAGATTTTCAGAAAATGTACAACTGCCAGCTCTACACAAATCGGAAGTTCTTCTAAATAAAGCTGAAAAATTATGAATACCAGGTATATCTGAGTATATTTGGTTTCGCATTGATTTAAAGTATCAATTCTGTTATGTTAAACTGCATTTTAAAGCTCATTTTTGTCTTAAATGTAGGTTATTTGAGAGAATTGTTGAAGGCGAATTGTACATTTTCTGAAACTCTGACCCAGATGTGGACTGGGGGATGCTGCTTACAACTTTTACTGTCTGATGCACATTCCACTCAGAGAAGCCGAGGTGTTTGGATACATTTTCTGAAGCATCTAATGTAGACAGTATCATTGAGGGAAGAAGGTGGTGATATATACATCCATGGGTGAAATCGCCAGAAAATGTACAATTCACCTTCCCCAATCCTCCCAAATAACCCATGTCTAAGACAAAATACAAGGTTCAAGTTTCAGTCTCAACATAAACAAAGAAATTATTTGAATCAAGGCAATGTCAGATATTTTCAGATATACCTAGTATTGGCCATTTTACAGCCTAATTTAGCAGAATTCACCAAATGTGTAGATCTGCCGATTGTACATTTTCTGCAATCTGACCCATTATAACCGAATGGCGTCTTCTACAGAAGTTGAGTTCAGTTCAGGAAGTGGAGGATGTAGGATGCTAAATGTAGGTTGTGTTAGGGAAGGATTTTCAGAACAAATAAGTAGGAATATTTCAGGTTCGCAACTATTCGCGGTATTTACAAATACAGGTATGTATAATTTTGGCAAAAGCACTTAGTCCTCAAGTACTTCTCACCCATGTGTGTGCCCTTCACATACACACACTCACACACAGTTTATTCACTTCTAGTTTATGGGTCAGATTTTCATAAAATGTACAATTGGCAGCTGTACACATTCAGTAAATTTTGCTAGATTACCCTTCAATTTGGTCAATACTAGGTAAATTCGACTATATTCAGCATTGCATTGATTCTAGCAATCTGTTTGGTTAGGTTGGACTGTACTTCGAACTTTATTTTCGTCTGAAATTTGGGTTATTTGAGAGGATTGGTGAAGCTGAATTGTACATTTTCTGGAAATCCGACCCATTAACTCCGGAAAGTGGAGACCTGTCGGTCGACTGAGCAGGATAACCAGCTCTCTAACTCTATTCCCGTGTGTATGAAATACTAATGGTCTCAAAAATAACAACGGGCAATATGAGAGGATCATGCTGTTGTCATAGATTTATGTAAAATCGGACTAGGAACTCAATACCTTTCGAATTGTCATTAAATTCAATAGTCACGACAATCATATGGGTCAGATCTTCAGAGAATGTACAATTCGCCTTCACCAATCCTTTCAAACAACCCACATTTAAAACAGAAAAGAGCTTCAAAATGCAGTTTAACATAGCAAAACAGATACTTTAAATCAAAGCGATACCAAATATACTCAGATACACCCGGTATTCATCATCATTTCTCAGTCTAATTTAGCAGAATTTCCTAAATAAGTAGACCAGCCAATTGTACATTTTCTGAAAATCTGACCCATATTCGTAGAAACTTAGTTATATCAGTTATGTGATAGGGTATCCGGAGATAACACTGGATGAAATAAAGATGAGGAGAAATATATATTTAATAAATAAACAATAGTATAACTATTTCATCGGTTGATAAGCTGTGTCGAGTTTTGAAATACAGACACCGGTTTCCCTTTCCGTCTAATTCTTTTGTCTCGTGCAGACGATGTACCTTTGATAGCCTTGTTGGATGTTACACTCATCTTAATTTCATTTCCCAGTTTCATGGGTCAGATCTTCATAAAATGTACAATCAGCAGATCTACACATCTAGTAAATTCTGCTAAATTAGGCTGTAAAATGGTCAATACTAGGTATATCGGAGGGTATTTGACATTGCATTGATTCTAGCAATCTGTTTGATTATGTTGAACTGAATTTTGAACCTGATTTTTGTCTTAACTTTGGGTTATTCGAGAGGATTGGGGAAGGTGAATTGTACCTTTTCTGGCGATTCCACCCTCATAGACTATAATATAATCGCTAATTGTTATTCTCAATCGTGCCATCAACATTCCTTTAAGAACTCTTCCCTTGAATCAATGTGCATTTTAAAACCAGTCACTTTTTGCTTCTAATACGTTCCCATGTTTATCAATTTAGTTTTTATGGAAAATATCCTTATTTCAGGCCTAAATTCCGGGCAGTTTTGGCGTGTATATAGTATGTATACATGTACATGCGTTTTACAAATAGTTCTGGACAATCATTTAACATTATTCTCTTGATTGCTCATCGAAAAGTCAATTGTCAATCTAGCATATATATATATTATGTACAAGCGAGTATGAACATTTTGCCAGCGTCTAGATTTAGATGCTTGAATTGTGATAATACATTTATTATAAAATAGTAATGAATCAACTACATAGGTCAACATTGCTAGTAAGCGTTAACTTTCTCCCTAACTTACATCATAACTGCTACGTAAATGTGATATCGATATAGAAAACATGTTGTTACAGTCTAGGCCCAAAGTTGAGAGAGTCCCTTCAAACGAAGTGAAAGCCGCTCGCCTCAAACCGCAAAGTGCCATTACCAAACCGCAATTCCATTAAGACCGCAAAATGTCATTGTATTCACATTCGAGCGCCTAGTCCTAGGCCAGGAAACCGATTAGCGAAGTAGGGGTCCAATCACTGACATACAATTCGTATCTTATCTGAGGGTTTGGACCTAGACAGGTTCCATCGATCAGAAACCCGTTAATAACACCATTGCACCGGTTCTATACTCATCTAAGTTATACTTTACTCGCAGTCTCTGCTTTAAAACTATTCCAAATACATCGCTGGTTTACAATCCAAGAACAGACATAGATTAATTTTAGACTCTTAATAATTACACAGCAGAGAAGTATTATAATAGCGGACTGGGAGAAATTGATCATCGTACAAAGTGGACTGTTATGCAAGATCTACAACGAAGTCTACACCCATTTGAGAAGTTCGATCCAGTCTAAGCCCAAAGTTGAGAGAGTCCCTTCAAACGAGGGGAAAGCCTCTCGCCTCAAACCGCAAAGTGCCATTATAATTCCATTAAGACCGCCAAATGTCATTATATTCCCATTAAAACGCCGAGTTCTAGACAAGGGGACTGATTAGCAAAGCAGGCTGACATACCATTCTTATCTGATCTGAGGGTTTGGACCTAGAGCGGATCTATATTAATTAAAGACAATTTCTTGATCGATAATAATGCATCGTTCAGGACGGGGGAGCAGTTTTCCCAAACCTGCATGTATACATGTGAGCATAATACTAATCGTCGTCGAACAATGTTACGACGGAATAAACGTACACAGAGCTAGTCCACCTCATTTATAAATAGATCGTAAAGCAACCAGTCCCTTTCTCCTACCTTGTTCCTTTTTTATCCAACCTCTTTGACCCTGAAAAGCGGCTTTCCTTCTTTTTTCCCATCGCGCGACCAAACACTGATGTGTTGGTTCGCACTGCAAAGGAGGCCGGTGAGGATTCCACTTCCAACCATGCAAGTAACCTGGGCTTTGATAACAATGGCTCCAGGACCGTATCGATCAATTATGCCGCGAGATTCGTCGCCCATAAAGATGAAACCAACCCAACGTTTAAATACCTGCAGAGCATCTTTTCCTCCTTTCAATCTCGACTTCTTGTCGCGCGATGCTATAAGCTTAGTCGCCTTGCCTTCTCTTCCGATGCGTTTCCTATTCCTCCACTTGCCATCATCAATATCTTGCAGTTCCTTTGTTCAATTTCAATTCTTTCTCGCCCATGTGGTGAGCTCGCCATTTTATGTGAGCAAGAATGTGGCTTTTCTTCAGAGAACAGTCAGTCAGAGATTGCATTTCTAGAAGCTTGATGGCGGCAAAGCGATTACTTTGCAAACACTATCCACTACTCTGTTTCTTGGAATACAAGATACCATCTTTGATGTTCCGGAGTCACATTCGAGGGGGGATGATTGTTGTACAATTGTTACGACTGAATGGGATATCATATCAATTGAATATGAATACAAGCTATAGGCAGATTGACGGATCCAATATCATCTTCCATATTATCTTACAAATTAATCTTCATATTCATCATTTTAGACGCCCATTGTCCAGTAAATATATTTGTATACTTATTTTCATTGTCAAAATTTGTTTTTATAAACGCTCCATCATTTGGTAAGATGAAACCAAACCAAAGATACTAGTTTTCTCTCTATACATGTGTCCCTCGGAACTTGGTCACTATTATTATCATCGATGCTGGTCTTCAATCGGATTCCTCGCCAGCCAAATTCCTTCAGCAATGTGCCAATTGCGGCACCCACCAGGATGGAGGATATAGGATGGAACAAACGGGATTGAGCATTCCCTTAAGCACCCAGCTAGCTATCATCAATGACACAACCTCAGGTGCGACCGAAGCTGCTGAGAACTTGTGGGTCAGATCTTCCGAAAACGTACAATTGGCAGATCAACACATTTAGTAAATTCTGATAAATCAGAGTAAAAAATGGTCAATACTAGGTATATCTGAGTATATTTGACATTGCCTCGATTCAAACAATGTGTTTGGTTGCAGTGAAATGTATTTTGAACCTAGTTTTTGGCTTAAATTTGTGTTATTTGAGTAGATTGGTGAAGGCAAATTGTACATTTTCTGGCGATTTCACCCTTATATGTAGAAGAAGCTACTAGATGATCCTAACCCGAGGGTCCAGGGTAGGGACAAGGCAGAATATTTAATATAAATACTAGCTCCCATCCTCACGTAAGTACTCCTTCTGCCTATATGGTATTCGTCAGGGGCTTTGTATATATATACCATCCAACGGAGAATACATTATCCCTCTGGGCTCTGTTTCATTGATCCTTTTCCTGCTTGACCAGGATTAAGTGAAGCATACGTATTACATGTGCAAATATATGTAGGATATATTTATATATATTTATATACATATCATGAGATAATAAGTTGCAGGTTAAGAGAAGCAGTTAACATCTAGGAATTTCACAATGTTCCTACAAATTGATATGATTTCAAATGAAGGAGTATATATATGTATATATGTATGTACACTGGCTATATTTGATTGAATCTTTCTAATCGTGGAACATTCTCCTTAGTCCTGCTGATAAAATAGTCAACAATGTTGTGTATATATCATCTTAAGCCGTTAGTAACCAACCACGCAAATGCTGGTCCACCAAACTCCATCCAGTCAATCCTTAGAGCATGAGGATTATGAATAATAAGTTCGGCTACGGACAGTCCATGTTCATCGTTGGAGGTTACCGCACTGTATACAGTGCTTCATTAACTAAGCAGATACTAGAAAATGGATGCCTCGTATTGGGGGACGCTTGGCAATTACGTCCCTTTCATGCACTGAATCTGATTGATTGATTGATTGATTGATTGAAAACTTTTTCTCATCCTCCCACCACCGTGTCACACCATGGAGTCTTTTGCCCCCCTGCCACATTTAGTAGTCCGTACCTTGGTTACTCTCGTATCGTAGCTCTGCTCTGGGCTGTCAAGGCCTTTTTTACACAGCAAGTTCACAAGGATCTGTCTGAATTTCGTGCTACAAAAACAATAGATTATGAAGTTCATGGAAGCGTTAGCGACCACCATTAAATCGCTGATACGTTCGTAGAAGAAAAAGGCATTCGGACACACTCGTATACTCATGTCTAAGAAGCTGAAGAGACTTTGGGTGATGAGGGCTGGCGTTTGGGTGATAATAAAAACAATCACAACCACTATCAGTACTAAGGTGATATCATCTTCTGAACGGCTCTGTGAATCGACACTACTACTAAGAAGTTGAGCTCTCTTCTTCTTGGTTTTTCTCAAAGCCTTGATCAGCTTGTAATTCAATATGATTAGTGTCACCAGAGGTATGAGGAACATCACCAGGAAGTACAAGGCATTGGCGTATACTATCTTATATATTTTGTTATCTGCAAAAGGTGTCAGAACTGCTCGGGTGATTGTTGCATTGCCAGGGCCTCGAGCGGGCACCTGGACAACTCTGTATTCAAAAAACCTGGGAAGGTTGAAAAGTATAGAGAAGGCTGCCACAAAGACGACGTGTCTCCGAGCGTGATAAATTGAGCATAAGTCTGAAGCCTCGTAAGGGCGGCACACGGATATGTATCGATTGACAGTGACCAGGACTGTCAAATATATGGAGCCTGTCTCTGCGATTAACGCAAAGGCAAAGAGGTAGGAACCTATGTAAGGGAACAGAGGTTCGAGTATCCCAAACCATCGTGTGAACATGTGAATGGATGTCACTACTCGCAGCACGAAGACCGTGAAGAGAAACAAAGTATCTGCAAGTTCTAAAGACACCAGGAGAAACGGCGTGGCTGTTTTGGACCGGTCCCTCCAGAGGCAAATCATTGACAGTGTGTTCCCTGTGAAGCCAAAGATACAGAAACAACCCATGAAGATTGCCTCGATTATGAAATCATATAGCATACATGTTTTATCGAAGGGTCTTTGTCTGTTGGGATTGTTGGTCATGTTATGGAACAACGAGTCATTTATTCCTGAATCGGCCGGACTCAGACGATACTGAGCTCCAGCATTTCCATCCTGAGTTATAATATCTGATCCGTTCATGTTCATCTCCATGGTCGGGCTGTAGTTTGCTGCTATTGTTGTGGTAGTAGTAAAACCCGGCCCTGTGTAGTTATAAGTACCAAAGGTTACATCGCCATCTCCCCCTCCTAATCCAGTTGTTCCTCCTCCACCACCGGTAATTCCTCCGAAGACAGAATTAAACAGTAGATCATTTGTGATATTTAGAACATCACTCAGTAAGATACTTGCGGTAGCGTTAGATAAGACGGATGTCGAAGAAGAAGTCGTGTTAATAAAGTTTGTGGTCGGAGTTGTTACATGGTCATCTGTAGTAGGAGTGGTAGCTCCGTGATGATGTGATTCAGTTGAAGAAGACACAACATGAGAAACTAAAGTCGCGGCAGCAGTTTCAGCAAGTGTGGAGAGTTTGGAAAGTACGACAGATATGAGACTAGGAAGGACTGTTGTAGCATTGATATAGTCATCGCCTAACGGTCCTGCACCTCCACTACTACCTCCTCCCCCACTGCCTACTGTAGTAGTTCTTAGCAAGGCCTCTGTACTACTACTACCAACACTTCCCACTACCCATGATGCACTGCTCTCTTCCGCAGACGACAAATTCACCGCTCCTTGGCTAGTTCCTATCGCCTCCGTTACGCTCTCCCAAGTCGCTGTCGCCGCTGCCGCAACTGCTGCGGCTGTAGTGGACGCTGGCAGCGATTGCAGCGCCATTGTGGCCTGGTGAGGAACAATAGTCTCTTCTGCCATGGTTATATTTGTGTAAGATTTCCCATATGGCACGACGAGGGGTTGGAGATGTTCTCTGATCTCTACAGGAGGAGACCACCGATGATTCAACGTCGTCCTATTGTAGACCTCCCCTGGGGTGATACTACCTGAAATGTACAAGTTGATGGGACAAGGTTATATGGGTTAGATACTCAGAAAATGCACAATCTACATTTCTACACATCTGTCAAATTCTGCTAAATTAGTGTGAAAATGATAAATACTGAGTATATGTGTGTATTCAGTATTGTATTCATTAAATAAATATTTCTGGTTATGTTGAACTCCATTGTGCACCTGATTCTCGTCTGAAATTGGGATAGATGAAAGCCAATTGTACATTGTCTGAAGACTTGAACCATATATCATTCAGTCACTTTTATTTTCCGATTAATATATATGGTTTACTTTTAACGAGTTTCAGCAAGTTCATAAGTGATTATATATAAGGGATATAATTGGTCCGTCTATTTTTATATGTTATCACTTACTAGATTGAATATATGATAATGATATTTCCGAGGTATGGAGGAGTGTAAAGGGTGAGAGAAGTGTCTGATGTTACCTCATCCTCTTACTAGTGTTGCACAATACTACAATTAATTTATTTATTTATATATCTCTGATGAAGCCACACTCCATCGACGAAACGCGTAAGTGGCGCCAAACAATAAATATTCTACAATGAATACTCTGTGAGGTATTTTTAATTCCTATGATCTTTAATTCATTTGATGATGAATATTTAAAGTAATTAGTGTTCATAATTAATTAAGACTACCGTATTAGTAATAATGTTGTTGATTATGGTTACGTCTACACACACATACACACTTGGGGACCTGGAGAAACCACATTATATTATATATATTCTATTTATTTCCATCAAACAGTTAACAGAAATAAGGCAATCAACTTCTGGAAACCAGATCTTCCGAGTGAGCCCGAAACAAATTATGGTACATTAAGAAGTCATTGGATGAATTCACATTACACAGTCGATGGAACAGTTGACATTAAGGTTACACAATTCAGTTCAAAATTACTGTAGCAAGTTTAACATGATAAATCATGGCTTTGGCTTTATGTGCCTGAAGATGAAGATTCTGTGACAATGTCAGTTGTACCAGTGGTACAGAAATACATAATATAAGTACATTCAATAAGTTCACTATAAGGTAGAAATACTAATGCTTCTGGCATCCACGGCCCAATTAGTGGATCCCAGAAACAACAATAGGGGAGTTGCATAGCCGCCATTTTGAATCTTGATTCGCATGGAATTATGGGAGTATTGATACAGTGTAAAATCTATAGAAAACATGTCATGTTCTGCATGGAATATTTATCAATGCTCCAATGTCAATATCCATGTGTTATACATGTTTCCATAAAACAAGCCTCCATCTTTCCCATCATGCATTTGGTTTCCATAGCTCATCTATACAAGCTCTGATATTGGTGAAAACATTCTTGGAATTTTCGATGCAAATGTTGCCAAATGTAAATTTGTATGTCAGATTTGAACAGAATCTATCCCAGCATGCACTGCAATGAACATGCCCTACACTGCAAGTGAAACCGTCTTCGTACTAAACGTTTTTGAAGACGGTTTTTTTGTCCCCTTTTAGAAGACGGTTTTTTTCCGTTACCATGTTCAAGAACGTTTAGCTTCTATATTACCGTCTAGGCATTAAAAACCGTCTTCAATAGCGTATCAGAAAACGTTTAGATAATCGGGAAAAAAATCAAATAAAAATTGATTGAAAAAAATTGCTTAAAAATGTATTGAAATTGAAAAATATTTATATATATTTTTTTTATATATATAGGGAATGTTTGATTGAAAGATAGATAGGGGACAATGAAATTAATATGATCAAGTTTATGTGATCAGTATGGCAAGACTATTTACAAATGAGGAGGGAACACAAATTATGTAATTTTTAACCGATTCTTTATTATATAAACATATGTACATATGTAGTACAGTTTACTGCTTTAACAGTAGCTAGAGAAGGCTTGAAAACCTCCCATCAAAATGTCCCTGACAAAATATGAGTTTTAAAGTACAATGGAAAATGAATCCATTTATAGGATCATTTCGTCCTGGAGATAGGTTTAGGGGATCAATAGGGGAGAGATGAAAGTAACATCAAACAGTAACATGTATTTCACTATCGAACTTATGTGATGAGCAGAGCGAGAATAATTATGACTTCATTTAAAGGGTTTACTCATTAAACATAGATCATACACTCACAAGTGTGGGAATAAATAGACCACAATTTATAACCAAATAATACATCTCAACTGATTTCACTAACCCTCACTGGCATGAATATGACTCCACTTGGATGCTGTCATGGCATTAAGCAACCATCACTCACTCACTCACCAAATATTACATACACAAGTTTCAAACACATTTAATAGTCAGGTGCCTTAAGGTCAAAAAAACATGAAACCGTTATTTTTTGGATAAAAGTGCCAAATTTGGTACACATGTAGACAAGGGTATGCCTTTCAATATTTTCCCTTGCAACAAGAAAAAAACCCACTGGAACACCCTCATTCGGCCATTTTTCAAGATGGCCGACCAAATGCAGAATATGACCATATAAGTAAGGTGCATGGAGGGACAGTCACTTCAGATTTGTCCAAAAGTGTTGTTTTTGGTATCAAATGAAAGGTTAGGGTCTAAATAACAATTTTGGTCCAAGTGTCTACCCTTCATCTGACTGGGGGGTCTCTGAGGGGCTATTATTATAGGGGGCTAACCCCACTTTCAATAATTAAAGGAAAATGTTATAACTTTTTAAATACTAGTCTGATCTGAACATAATTGATGTCATTAATTTTGGAATGAAGAGATACAACCATATAGTAAGTATTCTTTAGCTAGGGGGGCTGGACCCCTTAATTTGGGGGGGGGGAGGGAGCTCATGCACCTCATCAGGTAAGGTGTAAATATTTTAAGTACTATAGAACATTGATAATAATAATCTACTTGAACAATTCTTGTGTGAGTATATTTTCAATGAAGCCACCATATAATATATTTGCATGTAACACTTTGGTAAGCGGGGGGGGGGGGCGTCTGGACCCCCTATTTCCTGGGGATGGGGGACTGATCCATTATCACATATAGACCAGAAATGTTTAAACTGTTTTAACTTTTGGAATATCTGATCTGAGCATAACTGGTGTCATCACTTTTGAAATAAAGAGACAGAACCACAATGTCATTAGTAAGTATTGTTTAGCTAGGTGGGTTCTTAGGTACCCTCAGTTTTGGGGAGGGGGCTCAACCCACCTCAACAAGTAAAGTCTAAATGGTCAAACTATTAGAACATTGGTAATAATTAATTTGAACTTATATTGTGTTATTGTAATTGTAATGATGCCACATTATAATATATTTGCTAGTTATATTATGGTGGTGGGGGTGGGCGGGGTGGGGGGGCTCTGGACCCCCTATTTCCTGGGAATGGGGGACTGATCCATTATTACAGATAAGGCGGAAATGTTTAAACTGTTATAACTTTGGGAATACATGTTTAATCTGGTGTCATTAAGTTTGGGATCAAGGGATGAAATAATATTGATACTTATTGTCTAGCCCCTAAGCTGTCATTTGATACCATAAAACTAAACTTTTGCTTAAACTTGAAGTGAAAATCGAATTTTGCATTAGTCAGGAACTCCACTAATGCATGTTGAGTGGAATACATTATTATAGCAACAAGTTTGAGATAGATAAAATTGTGTGCCCTTTTAGTCTGGAGAATGATATACTTTGTAGCTGGAGCATTGGATAGCATAGACCATAATTATTCCTCAACCACAGCACAAGTGTCCTTCCATGGAACTGGTATAAGGCTTATTTAGTTTCTACAAATTTGAATAGTAAAACAGCAGATACATATTTATTACACCAGGAAGCAATAAAACTTCCATTCCTACTCTACCATCCTCTTATACCGCAGTGCCTGATGTCTACCTAAAGCTGTCATCATCAGCAGTCCACAAGGCAATAACCTATCCTCTTGTTGGAAACCTGACTACTGAGATAATGAAAGAAAATTGCTGGGTTGAACAGGAGACGGCACTGCTATCAGTGACAGAACTTGAGAATGGTCAGGCCATATTGTGGGCAGCTTACCAGGCATCAACCCAGCCTCAAACTTCTGATTCACCTTCTATGATAGTAATGTTACCACTTTATTTTGAGAAGGCAAACTCACCAGCTATGATCAAGCATGGATTAGTTACTCATTTTTTTGTTGCAGATATTCTTGAATTAGATATTCTT
Source organism: Sthenelais limicola (assembly GCA_942159475.1). Lineage (NCBI taxonomy): Eukaryota > Metazoa > Annelida > Polychaeta > Phyllodocida > Sigalionidae > Sthenelais > Sthenelais limicola. Next base: position 37,618,574 of record OW804097.1, on the reverse strand, counting down.
AAAGAAACCACAAACTATCTAAACCTGGAACAGATTCCTCTTCTTGATTGTGATTGTGCCCAACTTTGCTATCAGCAAATACATTCAATGGAACTGACTGGATCTGTATGGCAAAGACAAACTTGTTATCACTTTTGGGGGCTACACCTGGAGAAACATTTGTGGAATTGTCTTGGTGACCTACTTGAACAATCCGGCTGGACAGCTGCTATTATAGATGCAAATCTAGCCACATTTGGTACTGCTGACTCCTGTCTGAAAGCAACCAATATTACAAAGACCTGCCATATCCATCAAGTCACTGACCTGACATTGTCAAAATTGCAGATGGTTGTCTTCACATCTAGAAATAATCAAGCTGATGACTTTGTAAGTTGCAGACAACAGAGCCACATTCCAATTCTGAGATCTCATCCAGCAGAACTGGTGTTCATCAAAGAACATAAGGACAGAAACCTACAACTGTCAGTAGAATCCTTGCAGGCACTTATGCTTTTCCTCTTTGCCCTTGACCACTGTAACTGTCACTGTCCCAGGTCTGCACTCAGCTGATGAAATGCAGCTACAATTCAGATTGTGGATATGTATCCTGCATTTGTGAGAAGACCTACAGCCTACGATGTAAAGAACTCTGTCGCTGCAGATGTGAAAAGTAACTTAAAACCCATGCAGGACTTGACTGTCTCAAGGTTGAATTGGTTTAGATACTTTGAAAACCCCACAAGGCATTTCAGGAGAAGGCCATGATACCTTTATGTAAAAACTGGGGTTTTGTCTCAGGCTTATACTTGCACTTACCACAATGATCAAAATGCTTCTGTAATTGTAGTTTTGGCAGCCATATAAGATAAATACTATAAAAATTAAGCACCACAAATTAATGTGTTAAAGGAATTAAATATGGTAGATGCATTTATATAATCTGTGATGAGTATCCATATGTGCTCATAATAAGAACAATAACAATTGTTGAAATCATTACACATTTTTCCCACAATATTTTTATCTCAGGTTCAAATTTAATAATTTCTAGTATGGATACAGGTAATCTTGGCACATTAATGACTTTCTACACCCTGAAAACATAGGTGTAGACACCAAGATCAAGTTTCTAGCACCAATAATAAGGAAGTTATGGGTTATCTATAATTGGCGACATATTTAATCAGCAGCCATTTTGTTTTGGGCCCATAAAAGCTTATCCCCAAGAGTTCCAAAGTGGCACCTGGCTTATTCTTGCTCAGGACATGTTATACTACCAGAATCCACCATAAAACATCATACATACCATAAAACATGCTCGGCCCCAAAATCCCAGATTGACAACTGGACTATTTTGGTAGCCATTTTGAAAAAAATGTCAAAAATTGGTGTTCCAGTGATTTTAATTCTTGTTGCAAGGAAAAATATTCAAAGGTATATGCTTGCCTACATGTGTACCAAATTTGATACTTTTATCCAAAAAATAACGGTTTTTCCCTTAAGGCACCTGACTATAAGAAGGCTGACAACAATTACATTTATAATAGAGTAAAAAGTTGGCATTACAATGTACATCACATGGACAATGTCTAAACCTGAAAGCACCTGAACCCTGAGAAAATATACCATAAAGAGAGTGACCTGAAGTGGCCTTAATAGAAAGGTATTCAGATTATTTACTTTACTTCATGTGTATGAGTGAGGCAAGTAAAAATAAAGTAAAAGTGGCTAGCGATTATCTACTACCTGTACCTATTTTATACAAATCCAAAGACAAAATAAATTTTCAATATGTTCAAGTCCTGGCATTCATCACGCTTCAGAACCTCTAAGTGTGTCACACTAAACCTTTATAACCAGATATATTACAGAACATAATTATTGGAATAGAGATAGTACTATAGATGGTAAGAATGTCAGTTCTTTTAATACATTTCTGAACACATGTATTGGGATCGGGTTTCCACAATATAAACGTAAATTTGAGTGTTCTTATAGCTGATCATTACATATTATCCACTGTTTTTACTTCTTTGCAATACAAATCTTGAATCATCCGTTTTTGTTGGGAAATCTTCAGGTAGTTCCGCAAAACCAATGAGATAGCAGTGTAGACGTGTAGTCTTATGTCAGTTCATGGTTTCCTAAAAGAAGAATGCATAATATCAGACAAGAAATAGAACAGAAAGATACATATTGTTTGCTCATAAACATAATTTCCCCATAATATTAGGCATGGTGTCCTTGAATATGTGGGTTCAAGCATATTTTTTTTGTGCAAAATGTAATTCCTGGAAATCATTACAATTTAACACAAAAATAGAGACTAACACCATTGTGGTACATGCATTAATATTGAAGGTATAGATATGCCATGTGTGTGGGGCGGAGGGGGCTGCTACTATAAGTGAATGAGTGAACAAGAAAACGAAACTGATTTTAAAAGGTGTGTGTGGATAAGGGCAGGGGGGCAGGGGTGCACTGAGGGCAGGGCAGGGGTGCACCCATACCCACGCCTGTACTGTATCTGAGTGAGGGTCTGTTTTATGAGAGAGGGGTGGGGTCTATGAACGAAGGGTGGGGTGTGTGAGTGACAGATGAGGTGTATAAGTGAGGAGTGAGGTGTATAAGCGGGAGGTGGGTCTATGCTTGAGGGGTGGGGTGTATGATTAAGGGTGGGGTCTATGATTGAAGGGTGGGTGTATGAGTGAGGGTGGGGTGAGTGAAGGGTGGGGGTATGAGTGAAGGGTGGGTGTATGAGTGAGGGTGGGGTGTGTGAGTGAAGGGTGGGGGTATGAGTGAAGGGTGGGGGTATGAGTGAAGGGTGGGGTGTGTGAGTGAGGCGTGGGGTTTATGATTGACAGGTGGGTGTATGAGTGAGGGTTGGGGTTGTATGAGTGGGGGTGGGGTGTGTGAGTGATGGGGGTATGAGTGAGGGGTGGGGTGTATGAGTGTGGGGTGGGTGAGGGGCGGGGTGTATAAGTGAGGGGTATAGGGTGTATGAGTGAAGGGTGGGGTGTGTGATTAAGGGTGGGACGTAGGGGTGAGGGGTGGGGTGTGTGATTAAGGGTGGGGCATAGGGGTGAGGGGTGGGGTGTGTGAGTGAGGGATGGGGTGTAGGGGTGGGGGGTGGGGTGTGTGATTAAGGGTGGGACCCCACCAAGAAACCCGATATCACCTTGATATCGGCCCGATATCAGACACTCCATCGGCCCGATATCAGATCTGATATCGATCGATATCAGACTGCACCCTCAAATTCGGTCGGCCCGATATCAGATCTGATATCAGATCTGATATCGGGCCGATATCAGACCAATACTATTTCTGATATCAGTTTCTGATATTGAGCCGATATCATACCGATACTATTTCTGATATCAGTTTCTGATATTGAGCCGATATCGTACCGATATTATTTCTGATATCAGTTCTGATATTGAGCCGATATCAGACCGATACCATTTCTGATATCAGTTCTGATATTGAGCCAATGTCACACCAATACTATTTCTGATATCAGGAACTGAAATCAAACTGATGTCATAGGAGTATTGTTCCTGATATCAAGAACAACAGAATCTGGTAGATCTCTAATATCCGGGGATCTCTGATATCCAGCTGCTGTCCGGGGATCTCTGATATCCATCTGATGTCAACCAATATAACACTTCTGATTTTATCAACCAATATAAGACAACTAAATAATGGAGATATTAGACTGATAATCTTGCAGTTATTACACAATAGCTTCATCCTTACTAGGAAATGCACATGAACGTCTTTCATTTGGTTATTAGGTTCTTTATTTCCTGTGATAAACATGAAAGTCTACAAGAGACAAGGGAATAATGGTTGCAAATAATGACACATTACGGTTACAAATAATGACACATTATTAGCTAATGGTCCACTGCTAGAAGTTAACCAGAAATATTTGAAAGAACTTTGTATTGAACCTGACTGCCGTTACCTAGAAGATAGAAATATGCTGTCTTGTGTCATCAAAACGCTATAATAACCTATATTGGTCACCCATATACATGAAATCTGATCCCAAAATCTCTTAAAACTTCAAACTCAAAAATGTCATTTCCTAGACTGCCTGGACCTCCCTTAGAATACCAATTTTGAGTGTAAAAATACTTGGCATAATACCCGATTGGACACACCCAAAATTTGTTCTATAATCCTAAAACCTGCGTGGTGTTAACCTATTTTTAACCCAAATATGATGTATAAATTTTGTCTGACCAGTCTCAGAAAGCATAAATTTTGTCTGACCAGTCTCAGAAAACATGTTTAATCATGTGCGTAAAAACACCAAAAATTAATTATAAAAATCTCCGCTGTTTTCTGGTGTTAAAAGTGTGTCACAAAAACGCCCTGAATTGATGCCCATAATGACATAAAATGTCCATATATACCTGCCGTTGAATACCGTATGAATATCCTGAATATGAGGTAAACTGTTTCACCTTAACCCTCTTATATAGGTGTTTACAAACCCGACGCCAAAAACGCTTAAAATACTGACTGTAAAATTATATATCATTACAGCGTTATATAGAATCCCTCACCTGTCCATATATGATTGAACAAAAATATAATGCAATTTCGTTCATCTATGACTAAACGGAAAATTGAGGTTAACCTATGGATAACATAATTTTTAAAGCTTGTACCAGATACATACAGTAATATCATTTAAAACCAAAATCCCTCTTAGGATCGTCAATTTCTCATACAAAAACCTGTCGAGATGCCACCATAAGGAAACAATAGTATTATTATAATGCATGGTTCAAGAGTTAATTTCTTGAATTGCCAGTCTATAGCAAGATTTTCCTATTCAAGGTGTATTATCTGGGAACATTGTAGTTGTCTGGGATTCGTATATCCAATTTCTCCAGGAAATTGTCATGTTTTAGTACTCTTGCTTAAGTGTCACATATTTAGGTGTTGGTCATCTTAGGTTGAGGCCTTGATTAGGTGAGCATCTGCTCATGGATGAGACAACCACTGTACGCTCCCTGGTGTATTGGTGCTGTCTGATCCTGAGCTGGTGAAGTTGGGATCCTGTGCCATTGGGCAGTGGTATTACGTAACAGGTCTTTCTGATGAAATAGTTGTCATACGTCCTCAGGATTTAAGGTTGGTAAGTCCTGAGTGTCCAGTTTCTCTACTCAAATGGCCATGCCAACTAGGTTCATGAGTATATTCCTGAGTATATTGCCATCGCTGATCAAACTCTGACCAAGTCCAAAAGGTGTTGGTAAGATGCCTGCAGCTCCTCCATGATTAGTTGATTTGTTTCCAGCAGCTCTGGAAAGCATCCTATAAATAAGGCCAGGTCATGAATTAAACACCATTACCAAGGGACATAGTTATCACTTGAATACTTGACATTATCTACCCAGCGCTTGTAATAAAATCAGAAACCATTGTATGAGGTATACAACATTTGTACATCTCAGGTTGGTTTGTTAAGTTTATATGCCTAATATTACAGATGGAAACTATTTGCAAATCATGGAATAGAAAAAAGAAAATAACTCTGTTCCATTTGAGAAGGAGAGTAAATTTCTGTGCAGGCTGGTAAATGTCTGTATTCAGCAGCCGAATTGGTGGGAAAATTAATTTCTCACACTGCATGTCTAATCAAAAGTACATGTCATATCATATCATTGGGATGTTGATTTACAGTACTTAATTTTCTTCATGCTGGATTTGCAAATATCTTGGCAATGAGAGTTGGAATAGAGTTAGTTGCGAGAATTACAAAAATTAGTTTTTTGGTATATTTGAATCAGTATACACACCCTCATATTTGATGATTACAATTAATTACTGAGTTGCAGGTAATTATGCACCCACCCAATGCCACTTACAGTTTAAATGGTATCAAACTCCTGTAGATAATTTAATTTATAACATACCTTTGGAACAAATCCATGGTAGCAGGGCCTGTGGGCAGTACTTGGGAGTTCACTACACAGTATCCACCTGTCCGCAGCTAGCAAGAAACGGTTGGGCATACTGTCTACTAATATCTGAAAGAAAACAATGTATTTATTTATCAGTCAAACAGATCACTATATTTTCCAATTCATAAAAGTAGATATTTCTAGATTACTAGATAGATATTTCTAGTAGATATATAAAAAAAAAAATTTCCTACGGGACTATACTTATTATTCCTCTACAATAAATCAAACGAACTTTGACGAAAACCCCAAGATCTAGTATGTATTGGACTAATAAAGACAGCAACAACTTTAATTACAGCTCATCATTTTTCATCAATTCCCTCTTGCCCCCCTAAAGACCCCCCATCCTAGCTTCATCAATAAACAATGATGACAGCAAATAAATAACGAGATCCCCCATTCCCCACTAAGAAATGACCCACCACCTTTCACCGAGAGTCCCCCCCCCCCCCCGCAATAAATGGAGCACGTTCAGAACGAGAATAGTCAAGGAGACAAGCAGTATACTTCCGGTTTTGCACATTTTTTGATATAACCCCCTAATCACTGTAATATTCTCCACTTTTCCCTGACGAAGGGCACCCTATAGCCCGAAACGTTGGAGTCAATAAAAAGTCACCGAACAATACCTAATTTTCACAGTTGTTTGTCGAAGTTTGAAGCGATATTCCACCTTTTCAACCAAAGTAGATATTTTTTCAGCAAGAAGGGAATACACATATTTATTTCTTGATATGCTCAGCCCATAGAGATAACATAGGCTGCATATATTGTTTAGCTGGTCAGTAACTGAAGCAATATTGCTCATGGGCAATACATGGCCGACCTAGTTTTTGGTACACTGTGTGTATGCTTTCTGATCTTCCATAGTTCCAGCACTGCATTAATATTATAATGTTTTCGGAGCTAATCAACATGATTATTTACCTATTTATTCCTCTAAATTGCTGTAGATCATGTTAATCTAACATAAGTTATGTGGGAGAGGTCAAATAAACACAGAACAACCCTTGGATTATCTGCGTCGTCAGTCGCAGGCCTACTGGCCCTGGACCGACATCGGTAAATATCCACTCCTGCCTAATCCCAGATAGTTCTGTCTATGTATACACCATAATGTTGCAACTCTATTAATCAGACATGTAAGCCAGATCTATGTTGGGGAAGATTTTGTCTAAAAGTCAAACAATCGTCAATATTTTACAAGTTATGATTTTTGTATAATTAATATGGTAATCATATTTGTCAATCTTAGGTTATAATTAAAATAAGCATGTTCATGTGACATATTTATATGGTCATTCACTATCACCCGGAACTTCAATGAAATTTTAATTTTCTGCAGGTGGCATTAGTAAAGATGATCATCAGCACATGTATAGATGCATCATACTCTACAATTACAGTAAAAATGATTGGGTGGAGTCAAATTGTAAATTTATGTTACACAACAGCAGGCTCTATGTGATCTGTTAATAATATGGTGTATACAAATGAATATGGGCGACATTCTATTCATATGAATATCATTTCTTCTTACTTTAATATGAAAATCATTATTGTTCACGCCACCCCTGATGAAGGTGCAAAGAGCACCGAAACATTGGGTTGATCAATAAAAACAAGAAATTCCAAATCCACGAATCGATTGTTCTTCAACAAAAGCAACACCAGTCAACAACGGTTTTCTAAATACAGTTAGTAGTGCCAAATCCATCCATTTAATATGAAAAGTAACCAATAAACATACCAGTCAATTGCTCTTCATGGGTAAGGGCTCCAGGCGGTGAAACCATGGTTATATTGGCCAGTCTCTAGCTAGCCCTGTGCATTTGAACCTGCAAACAGTTAGAATTTGTAATTCTCTTCCATCAGAGTGAAGTAATGTACGTCATATAGAATGTACGTCATCAGAATCTATGCGGGGGGGGGGGGGGCCTCCCCGTGAATTATTTTGATATTTTACATCTTATATTTCATGTGTCCCGCGTCCTGCCCACAGTTAGCTTTGTCACGGAAAAGCATAATTCTGACCAACAAGGTTTTTCTTAATCATATCTTGTTGTTTTGACGTTAACACATCTGTCTATCAGCATGTACATACAGTAGGCTACTCATAATACTCAGAGACTGTCAGACTAGCAGCGTTAGGTAGACTGATCCTCAGCATGATAAGCTTTCTTGATATACTTGTAACCCCATCTTATATTTAGCATTCACTCAGAACTTGAAGGCTTGGTCAAAATTGAATTCGTCCACAGGCTTTGACAGCAAAAAGGATACATCTGCTTCTAGGCTCAGAGTTGAGAGCAGGGGCAGATTTAGGGGAAGCTTCTTTTCAAAATCAAGCTAGGGCATTTGTGGTACAAAAGAAAAATATTCATATAACACTAAAATAGGATACGGTATACTTTTATTTACACTTGATCAACTATATTCCAATAATAGGAAAAGCCTAGAATTTGGGCAAATAAATTCAAGGGCTGGAAAATTAACATATAGGTCGAAGGGCCTGAAATATCATCACATGACCTTGAATTCTGTTGGAATCTTTTAAATAACCTTGGAATGTTTGGGAATTCTCAGTTTCTTGGAGTGTGTGTGTGTGTGGGCGGGGGGGGGGGCGGGAAAGAGTGAGAGGGGGCGTAAATAGGTTATGAAATAGTTCGATTATAGTTGATGACATAATTGCACCTTCAACTATAGGCCAATATAAATACAGGTTAACTAACAAGTTGGTTGAAGGAGCGTGAATATTGCACGAGTTGCGTAGCAACAAGTGCAATATTCTAAGTGACTGAAACCAATGAGTTAGTTAACAGATTTATTATACATGCTTTCAATGATGAAAATAGAAACAAATTGAGTCATGAATTAGGATTTTACTGGTAATCTTAGTAAAGAAAAAAAGATTGCTTGCCATGACAACCCCGAGTAAATCACTAGTGAAATACGCACTATGCGTAAATCACTCTAGATACGTTGTTTTCAGAGCAAGGTGTGTATAATAATATTCAATATATACGCCTACCTAGTGTTATGTCCGTTTAACTTGCTCAGCTAGTGAGCATCAAGAGAACATAACAGTAATTCTACCAATTGGTTGACATATGGCTATAAAATAGATTTTTGCATTTTTAATGAGAAATCTTTGTCTGGAGTTATTTTAATCAATTCTGTCAGTTTCCCCGACAGGAAATACATCAGAAAGACCCCCCTTTTACATATCTTGCATTAATATTTTAAATTCTAGAGGAATGAAACCACTAATTATTGCCTATACATTAAAGAAAATCTTACTAATTATGAGAAAAAGTGTGTAAAGGTAAAATGACCTGACATAACTGGCCTCCACATTATTCTCAAGAGCTTCATCGATATAATCCTTATTAAGGGTACAGATTTTAGAGCTAATTTTGACTTGCGTTTTCAGTATTTTGCATGGGAAAAAACCCTTCGTTTTCATGCATTTTAAGGGTAGACGATGCATTATGTTTTGTTGCATTTTATATATTATATATGTTTTACTCAGCTACCACAGATGATTGATAACAAATACTGTGTGTATTCTGTGTCTGTCAAGATAAGATAAAATGTTTCTCATTTGTCTTTTCGGTGAGTACAAACGAGTACTATGTAAACAGACAAAAGGGTTGACATCCCTTTATGACCTAACTTAGAGTACATTTCTTCCGGCTGTTACCATAATTTTGAATATATAAGAGTAAAACTAGACTAGATAACTTAGAGATATAATACAAATATAATGTATAGGTATGAAAATGACTAAAGAGTAGTTAGTCGAGCAGTACAGCATGACTATACATCTAGGGGTATCTCAGGTTATAATAGAATAATAACAATGGCAAGAGTTTTAAATCTTTCATATGCACAGTACAGTACGATACGATGAGATACTGCAAATCATTTATATGTAGTATTTAAAAGGGCAGTCAGATATTCCCTACAAATATATAAAACCAACAGATGAGACCGTAATAATATACATTATTAATTGATACATTGATTTTAACATTGCGTTTCTCTGTAATCGCTATACTAGGGTGTCCAGCATGACCAGAATAGATTTTTAAATACATATTTTGTAATACATATATGCGGTCGTAATAAAATACATTATTACTGAATATGTTAATTACAATCTAGCGTTTCTCTGATACCATTATACTAGGGTGTCAGAACATAATAAGATAGGCCTCATAGTTAAAAAATTATTTAACAGCAATTTATGTCCAATAAACGACTCTGTTCCTACTTGAATTTCACCATTGAGTAATAATTCAATATATATATATGCACCAGACAAGATCCAAATTATCAACCTGCCCCCGGGCAAGTTCATTTATAACATTGATCGTCATTTCTTTGAATCCCCCCCCCCCCTGTATAGTGGCCGTTTTCAAGGTTATTCCAGGCCTTGTATTGATTTAATTTCAGAACTTCAAGGCTTCAAAACAAAATATCTCTAAAATGAAACAATTTTTTCAATCATTTCATTCATTTCGATTGATTTTCTATGGCCCAACTATAATGTGAATGTAAAATAATGGCTCATTATCTGCCTACATTACATAGAGGTGTGTGTATGCGGGGGGATAGGAAGTGTCACTGGTTGTAAACCAAAATTAACAGGCTACCAAAAGACGTGTAGATTAAAAATCTACCTGCCCATTTATGCCATGCTATCGATAAAAAAAACCATAGGTCGGGGGCTTTACATTAGGTATCATATGTGAGACTGAGCTGTACTGAGAATATTGGGGGCGCTTTCTGTAGTAGTAGGCCTAGTCCTAGCCTTCCCGACGACCCTCCCACTTGTGTATAGGTGTACACCACAGTCAGAGCCGTAGCATGGTTAGCCTAGTCCTAGAGGCTCTCCGTGAAAGCTAACCACCGTATACCGTGTGCGGAATGCGGGACGATCGGGACAAAAACCAAATAATAATGAGTAGAAGATTTGATACAAATGACCGTTAATAGTAATACAGATGTCAATAAGACCTGTTGTATCAATATTAATGTGGAAGATGTGAAAGAAATGCTGTGCGAATACCAATTGACACTGTCTGTTACATCTTGATAGAAGGGGGAGGGACGAAGGGGGAGGGAGAGGTAACAGTAACACTGTAACTCGGTGGTGGGTCAGTCAATCGGGACAAACACTTCAGGCACTGGGGAAAGCTGTAAAACATTAGGTATTTGCGGTAATTGCACTACAAATGTATGATCTCCTGTCATCCCTTTTATGGGAATTATGAAATAGTCATATACCAATTGGGTTAATCATTAGGTTTTGTCCTGAACGACCTGTGTGTCCCGTTTCAACGGTAGCTAACGGTTTGATTTTACTCCCGATCCTCCCGACACTGTGTGGGTCCGTCTAAACCATCGTAGATGGTTCTAACTCTTCACATACACGGCATTGTTTACAGTTTTAGAATAAAATCTTTCCTTACCTGTTTCCTGCAGCTATACACGCAAGTAGCAGCTAATTTCCAGTTGTTTTTATGATGATTTCCGTCCAATAATTTCCAAATCAAGCTTCAAATCTTGCCGCTATAAAGGTTGTTTAAAGATGGCGGCCGATTGTTCAATCACTACTCACTAGGCGGCGCACAATGCGGCCTCGAGAAATCGACGGAGAACTTGTAAGTTGTAAAACAAGTGTGGCAAGCCAGGCAACGATCCCATAGTATTCCTCTTTTTTGATAAATAAGATTGCTCTATTATCTATCTATCTATATTGATGAATTCAGACCTATAAGTCTTAACATGAGTTAATTTGGTGAGATTCTGTCAGTCATAATAGCTCAGAATGCAGAGCTCTTTAAATAGGCCTAGGCCTAGGCCTAGGCTATAATATGAACTTGTGATTTTAACTTAAATTTTAAGGAAATGTGGTTGATTCTCCTACAATTGTTATGAGATAAATATTTTATTTTTAATGTTTTTTATTTCATTCAGGTTTCATATTTAATAAGTTACAGAAAAACGCACTATCCTTCAAGGATGATCTAAGATGTTGCCAGTGCATAAGTAGGCCCTAGGTAGCCTACCGTTGACAGGTGTGGCAAATTCACAGAAGCATATATAAATGCATGGTATCCCCCGGATATTCCTCTGAATCTTAATGATTCTTATAATATTATTATTATAAAGGAGTGTTGAGTTAACATGGATTATTTTTTCATGTTTGTCAAAATGGTATCATGTAAAGTTCTATACGGTAGCCTATGCATAGGAGTACAATTTAAGTTCATATTTTAATATTTTAAGTTCATATTTTAATATTTTAAATATTTCAATAATGTTAGCGTTATGTGCAAATGTTATCAGAAATAATTAGGCCTAAAGTTTCGACTAACTATGCTTACGATTGACTATTTTGACTTAACAATTGACTATTTCAACTTTACGATAGACTTTTCTGACTTTATGATCTACTATTTTGACTTTACGATAGACTATACTGACTCTACGATCGACTATTTTGACTTTACGATCAAATTTTGTGACTTTACAATCAACTATTTCGACTTTGCTGACTTTACGATTGACTATTTTCGACTTAGCAATTGACTATTTCTACTTTACGATCAACTTTTCTGAGTTTACAATAGATTATTCTGACTACGATTGACTATTTTTTACTTTACGACAGACTATTTTGACTTAACGATCGAAATCAGAAAAAGTATAGGTATGATATCGGCTCAATATCAGAAACTGATATCAGAAATAGTATCGGTACGATATCGGCTCAATATCAGAAACTGATATCAGAATATAGTATCGGTACGATATCGGCTCAATATCAGAAACTGATGTCAGAAATAGTATCGGTACCGTACAATATCGGCTCAATATCAGAACTGATATAGGGCCGATCGAAAACACGGGATCTGATGTGAGCCGAGAAAAACTTTTGTAATAGCATTTTCTTGATTTTCTTTAAAGGAGAGCATGAATTGTTGTATGTGGGATTGTTTGATTAAGTAATTGAAATCCATGGTCCAAGAAACCAAGACTGAAGACATTAAGTTAGAGTTAGCAATTTTATTTACACAAATAAATTGTATGAATTAGGTACAATATTTTGACTTTACGATTGACTATTTTGACTTAACAATTGACTATTTCAACTTTACGATAAACATTTATGACTTTACGATTGACTAGTTCGACTTAACAATTGACTATTTCAAATTTACGATCAACTTTTCTGAGTTTACAATAGATTATTCTGACTACGATTGACTATTTTTTACTTTACGATAGACTATTTTGACTTAACGATCGAAATCAGAAATAGTATCGGTACGATATCGGCTCAATATCTGAAACTGATATCAGAAATAGTATCGGTACGATATCGGCTCAATATCAGAAACTGATATCAGAATATAGTATCGGTACGATATCGGCTCAATATCAGAAACTGATATCAGAAATAGTATTGGTACGATATCGGCTCAATATCAGAAACTGATATCAGAAATAGTATCGGTCCGATATCGGCTCAATATCAGAAACTGATATCAGAAATAGTATCGGTACCGTACGATATCGGCTCAATATCAGAACTGATATAGGGCCGATCGAAAATACGGGATCTGATGTGAGCTGAGAAAAACTTTTGTAATAGCATTTTCTTGATTGTCTTTAAAGGAGAGCATGAATTGTTGTATGTGGGATTGTTTGATTAAGTAATTGAAATCCATGGTCCAAGAAACCAAGACTGAAGACATTCAGTTAGAGTCAGCAATTAATTCTATTAACACAAATGAATTGTATGAATTAGGTACAATATTTTGACTTTACGATCCCTATTTTGACTTGATGATCAACTTTTGTGACTTTACGATCGGCTATTTCAACTTTAGGCCTACGATTGACTTTTCTGACCTTACGATTGACTATTTTGACTTAACAATTGACTATTTCAACTTTACAATAGACTATTCTGACTACGATTGACTATTTTGACTTACGATTGACTATTTTGATTTTACGATTGACTATTTTGACTTAACAATCAACTTTTGTGACTTTACAATTCACTATTTCGGTCTTTATGATTGACTTTTCTGACTTTACGATTGACTATTCTAATTTTACGATTGACTATTTCGACTTAACAATTGACTATTTCAACTTTACGATAAACATTTCAGACTTTACGATTGACTATTTTGACTTTACAAGTGACTATTCTGACTCTCTAATTGACTATTTTGACATTACGATTGATTATTTTGACTTTTCGATTGACATTTCTGACTTAACGATTGACTATTTCAACTTAACAATTGATTATTTCAACTTTACGATAGACTTTTCGGACTTTACAATAGATTATTCTGACTACAATTGACTATTTTTTACTTTACAATCGACTATTTTGACTTAAAGATCGAAATCAGAAATAGTATATGGTATGATATCGGCTCAATATCAGAAACTGATATCAGAAATAGTATTGGTATGATATCGGCTCAATATCAGAAACTGATATCAGAAATAGTATTGGTATGATATCGGCTCAATATCAGAACTGATATCAGAAATAGTATTGGTATGATATCGGCTCAATATCAGAAACTGATATCAGAAATAGTATTGGTATGATATCGGCTTAATATCAGAACTGATATCAGAAATAGTATTGGTATTATATCGGCTCAATATCAGAACTGATATCAGAAATAGTATTGGAATGATATCGGCTCAATATCAGAAACCGACATCAGAAATAGTATTGATACGATATCGGCTCAATATCAGATCTGATATCAGAAATTATATCGGTCTGATATCGGCTCAATATCAGATCTGATATAGGGCCGATCGAAAATTCAAAGAATTTTGGGAAATATATTTAAGGAGAGCTTGAATTAGGTACATAAGAGGACAATCAAAGCATCCGCAAATACTTTCATTTTCATCAGAAATTGATATCAGAATGATATCCATCTGATATCAGATCTGATATGGAAAAAATTCTAAAATCTTTAAAAATTCCTATTTCAGCAAGAATTTGGGGAAATATATTTAGGGAGAGCTTGAATTAGATACATGAAAGGACAATCAAAGCGTCCGCAAACACTTTCATTTTCATCAGAAATTGATATCAGAATGATATCCATCTGATATCAGATCTGATATGGAAAAAATTCTAAAATCTTTAAAAATTCCTATTTCAGCAAGAATTTTGGGAAATATATTTAAGGAGAGCTTGAATTAGGTACATGAGAGGACAATCAAAGCATCCGCAAATACTTTCATTTTCATCAGAAGTGATATCAGAATGATATCCATCTGATATCAGATCTGATATGGTAAAAATTCTAAAATCTTTAAAAAATCCTATTTCAGCAAGAATTTTGGAAAATATATTTAAGGAGAGCTTGAATTAGGTACATGAGAGGATAATCAAAGCATCTGCAGATAATTTTTTTTATATCAGAAGTTGATATCAGCCTGATATCAGTCTTATATCAGAATCTGATATAAAAAAAATTCTAAAATCTTTAAAAATTCTTATTTCAGCAAACTTTGAACAGAAGAGCTTGAAACCCCCTTTTTGCATGCATATTTCTTAGTATGTAAAAATTTCTTGCTCATTGTAATCTGATATCAGCCTGATATCAGCCTGATATCAGAATGACATGCCTATCTGATATCAGATCTGATATCAGATTCTGATATCGGGCTGATATCAGCTTTCTTGGTGGGACGTAGGGGTGGGGGGTGGGGGGGGGGGGTGATTAAGGGTGGGACGTAGGGGTGAGGGGTGGGGTGTGTGAGTGAGGGATGGGGTGTAGGGGTGAGGGGTGGGGTGTGTGATTAAGGGTGGGACGTAGGGGTGGGGGGTGGGGGGTGGGGGGTGTAAGTGAGGGATGGGGTGTAGGGGTGAGGGGTGGAGTGTGTGATTAAGGGTGGGACGTAGGGGTGGGGTGTGGGGTGTGTGAGTGAGGGATGGGGTGTAGGGGTGAGGGGTGGGGTGTGTGATTAAGGGTGGGACGTAGGGGTGGGGGGTGGGGGGGGGTGATTAAGGGTGGGGTGTAGGGGTGAGGGGTGGAGTGTGTGATTAAGGGTGGGACGTAGGGGTGAGGGGTGGGGTGTGTGAGTGAGGGATGGGGTGTAGGGGTGAGAGGTGGGGTGTGTGATTAAGGGTGGGACGTAGGGGTGGGGTGTGTGATTAAGGGTGGGACGTAGGGGTGAGGGTTTTTTTTAAAAAAAACAAAAACAACGCACATTGACTTACATCTTAATATCTCCAGGATACTTGTCCATCCATAAACTACTGAGACCAGATTCCATCTCTGATACGAGGACTTGTTTTTGCTATAGTGTAGGCCTAGCTTTAATACTCCTCTGCCAACAATGTAGATCTGAAATAAAGAATATCCACTTATGCATGAGTTGTGATTATCTTTGAATAAATGCTTCTTTGAATCATAGGAAACAAAGTATGTACCCCATGCAGGTGTGTTTGCCACCCTATCTCTAATTGAGGGAATACTGTTTGGTATTTTGTGTTGGGCTTCACATATTTTTTTTTTAAATATTTTTATTGGCCGTGACATTTAACAATTCCAATTAATCAAGGGGTAGAAAAACACGCCTAACTGTCCACACAGCTATATTTCATGCATTGCCTTAACGTTCAAATATAATATGAAATCACAATCGATGGTACATGTGCTCCCAAAATAAATTCTATGAATGAAAACTTCTTCAATCATCATTATACATAATTTGTAATAGGTACATGTGAACAATTGCAAGAAAACAGATCGATACTACAAATATTTTCATATATACAAAGCAAGTCTATTGGTCACCATATCCAGATCAACACTGCTACTGGAATACAATTATATTCGGTAATCCGCAGAGGATAAAAACAGGGCAAGTCTAAAAACAATTCAATTGTTGTTGTTTATCATACGCGATTCTCTATATCTTTCCATGAGTGCTTGTTAACTGCCTATGTTCAACGATTGTTTTCAAGTCTCAATCTAAATTGTTACATTCCCTTTTACCTGCGTAAACTATGGGTCGTTCTGAAGTTGGCCGTTGACATATTGGGCCACTGTGTCGCCATTTCCCAACGGATTGGAATACTATAAAAAGCCCTGTAATGCTGACATATTACCGGTTCGTCTGGTATAAATACAAGTTTATAGCCTTAATTAACTTGCCTGTACAGACGTTACATGCTGATTAAAATCTAATATTATATCTATTTCATATTGTAAAATATTTACCATCTATGATACCATACTAGCAACGATTGCCAAATGAGGTACAGATAATGATTCAATAATTATATGATTTTAGGACAGTCAAATAGATATGTTCGGGTATTTAATACATTTTAAATTGTGGAAAAGGCTCAAATAGCTTTCGAGTAATGAGCATAAGTATTTGGACATAATTTTAGACATTATTTAGCCGAATTAGTTATAGTTTCATAATGAGTAATGAGCGGCGCTATGTGTAGAGAGACATAGAGAGAGACACAGAGAGAGAGAGAGAGAGAGAGAGGGGGGGGGGGGAAGACAGAGAATTGTTCTGTAGATAATTCTGTGTTATGTATACTGTATCTTATGTATACTGTATATTATGTATACTATATGTTAGGTGACTATTTTCCGTCGGGGTGAGATTGGGCTCCCCTTAATTGTCTCCCTCTCCTCTGAGGAAGGACTGACGGCAGACATGACTGGCAGATAATGCGAACGGCAAACAGTGTACTTGGCCTACTTTAAATTACTCTAGTTTAACGGCCATGCCGCCATTTTGGATTGCGTAATAACAAGTTTTAAACAATAAACTAGCTATAGGCCTATAGTATAAAACAGTGGTATTACAAATGGGGCTGGCATTCGCTGTAGGACTACTGATATTGTAAATGATGAATGTTTCTTACCTGATATTTTGTGAGATCTTGAACTTGAAGCTACAGAAGTAGAAAGTCCCATCAGCAGGTTTTAAAAATGGTTCGTGCCGTAGGTGTTACCGTGCCGCCTACGCCTACGCCTCTTCACGCCTACGCTAGGTGGCGCATGTGTTCTAACTAATGACATGTTTTAGTAGACCTTTGCCGGCTATAGGACCTAGGCCATCTAGGCCTGTTATTGTTATTTCTTGCGCATATGGGCTTGCTATGAGACCAAATATAAATTGTGTGTGAATATATTGTAACATGGGGTGTATATATTGTAACTCTATTTCCCCGACCTAGTTGTGGATAGCCTAAATATAGACTTGTTTACAGTCCATCTAACCCAACACGCCTTACCCTTGCTACAGAGAGGGTGTTTACAATCAGTCACTTCAAATTGCAATATGCACTACAGTAATGGTTGCCAGTGTTTATATCAGGGCACTCACAACGCAATACTATGCACCTGTTCATATCAATAGGTATTTAATCTCCTTTAGTCATATGTTCATTTCGTGTTGTCTTTGAACTCAATACCACCATGAACCCATTAAAACATTAACAGGTATTGTACTTATTGAAATGTTGTTAATGTATTGAACGCATTGCTAAAACTGACGGAATCAAATGTAACCATAGTCAGAAATGACGGATAGCGAATATTTCTTCAATGTTTAAAATATTATATTAACCTTAACGAAATGAAAGAATAAAACGAAATGAAAAGAGAAAAAAAAGAAAAAAACAGTTGTCCAAAACAAAAATAAACTTACAAAGTTGCAGACACTGCATCCGCTATAGGCCTATATGTTATATCATATTACGCAATATTAGGCCAACACAATGATTGCGTAATAATGATTAACCACATTATTATTAATATTATTATTATTATTATTATTATTAAAATTATTCCAAATTATCATAGGATAATAGGACCGTGCCACTTATCAATGACATTATTACATCTGGAAAATGTGGTATGAACGCCGGCTGGAATGTAATTTCTTGTTCGTTCTAAAACAAATGGACATATTACTTCCTGATTTTATCATGACACATTATGATTTCTGTGTGCCAATAATCAGGCTTCTGTAAATACACTATCCTATAGCTTGCTTTAGAATACACTAACAGCAATGTCACACCTTTACCATGTGTTGATGCCCCGTTTCCCTACCCATATGGGGTTGCGGCATCATTTTCACACGTTTTGAAAGCTAAGACAAAACTTAAACACAGGATAGAAATTACCACAATTGTTACAAGGTGAGTCTTATATATAGGACAATAAATGTTAATAAGCAGTGATCAAATAACGCAGAATTGTTAGGAAGGGATGAAATGTGTTTTGAAGAAATGTATATTGGTCGATTGGGCCAATGCTTGGTCATGACGACAGTGAGGCTAATATTAGTAATAATCAATGTTTTATCACAGATCGGCCTACATAGGAAGAGACTCACTCTGAGACTGATGTTAAGTTGTACTGAGATTTAAAAAATAAGGCGAACCAGTTTATTCTTGTTATAATTTATTAAAATTAAGGGGGGAATTATTTTCCCCATTTATACAAGCTTCATACTGCTAAATATATATATCACTAGTGTTTCTCTTTATCATTTCCCTTGGAACCAAACGACCTAATTTGTGTGGGGAAAACTATTTTTCATTTGGAAATCGCAACCTTGACTGAACAGTATTGAAGATGCTATGTATTGAAGAACGTCTTCAACAGTTAAAAGCATGTAGCAGAACGTTTAGCGCAGTGGACGGGAGCGCGGGGCTTGATTGTAAAATCGTAATCAGTGCAAAAAGCATCTACACCAATGTGTTGTAAACGTTGTTGAACATGCAAACATGTTCAACAACGTTTAGATTGGGTACATTGTGGTAGACGGTGCCTTTGCAGTGTATTGGGGCTAGTTGGCAAGGACCTGATTCTTCCTTTATTTGTCGGTATGTAAAAAGCCAGATCTCGAGGCGATATTCCATGGTAGAAGTAAACATCCTATGATACATCTCACAGTTGATGCAACTTTAGGCCCAAACCATCAGATCAGATAAGATTTGTATGTGAGTGATTGGACCCCTACTTCGCTAATCGGTTTCCTGGCCTAGGCCTCGGCGTATTAATGAGAATCTAATGACATTTTTAGAATGGAATTATAAAAGCACTTTGCGGTTTGAGGCGAGAGGCTTTCCCTTCGTTTGAAGGGACTCTCTCAACCTTGGACCTAGACTGGATGTCACTCTCCCTTTCCACTGATTTATTTGGTTCTTGGAAACATTATGGACATTAATACCGCGCCACAACCTCTGCCTCCTATAAATGGGAGTGATAAGGTCGCAAAGCAATGTTCATGAAGGCATATCACGCTTGGAAATCCAACTGCCTCATAACATTTTCGCCACCCATGTCTTCAGTGCTGGCACCTTTAATTGCGATTGCTGTGAGAAATGCCACCCCACTCCTTCCACCTTAAGGAATTACTCAGACCAAAAGGTTAGAATATCCTAGATGCTCTGAATCAATAATGGAAGGCACTTACATCGATCTGAGGTTGTCGAGGCAATTTCTTTCTCAACTCGGCTCTCCCTCGACTCTCACCGCCTCCCTTCAACATAAGTTTTTCACGTGGAACGCGTACTAGACCATGCAGGGAGTTAGATTGATTCTCGATCAAGGTCAATTCTTGATCCCCACAAGCAAGGTTGGGGACCTGGAATGTAGATCTGAACAAACAGAAAAAGGTATGACACACCTCTGATCCGTACTTTTAGTCTAGGCAATTAGGCTTACGTTTGGATGAGCAGTGCTAGGTTCGGAAGTGTGATGTCAATACTTCCCAATACCATATATATATAGATAGGAGAGCTATCGTTCTGTAGTTATAAATTCAAAAGTGTTAAGTGTTTCAGGAAAATAAGTCACAAGTCGCAAAATTTATATCATTCAAATTGTTTTATTTAGAAGATCTCGTTGGTGGAATAGTTTCATTTTTGGAGTGTCCAGTCCTTGTGGTTGTATCAATATATGTACCAAATTTCAAGCCAGTTTATTTATTATCTCAGTGCATGTGTTGTGTCCCAAAGTAGACATATGTACTAATGGTGACATCCGTACAGACTTTTCCTCTGTGGTACAAATCAGTGGCGATTTCCCCATGTCAGCCTCCTTTTCCACTATTTCCCTTAGATAATCACCACAGAAAAGTATGTCACTGCACCTTTTTCCTATGTCTCCTATGGTATGTCCTATTTCCTCTACATGAAAAGCCATGTCTGGCTGCCCTGACACCTATGTCAAGATTTGGTCATCTTTTCCCTTGATGTCCTCCCTGGTACACTCCTTTTCTACCCATACAAAAGGAGACATAGTAGACTTGTACAGCATGTTTATTTTTCTAATTTAGAATATATGAAATCATCTGATAAAATGTAATTTATAAACACCCAGCTGCAAATGGGGTAGCCTTCATTTCATATCAATTATTAAAATAAATATGTTGGGAGGGGATCTGCCAACCATTTGAAATTCAATTTTACTATGCTGTGACTTGTGTTGAGTAAGAGAAGTGGGGGGTGGAGTTTGCACTTTTTTATTTGGACTTTTACTGGTTATTAAAATGAATATTCTTTCAAAAGAAATGAAATATACAGGTAATTAGTTTGGCTAATATGTGCTGCATAAAATAGGCTATAGGGGCTTGGAGCTAGTCTACTTGAGGAACTTCTTTTCTTGATTGTTCCAATGCACCACTGCATATCAATCCACCAGGAAATAGTCCCTTCTCACCTAGTACCTACTTTATGGCATTTAAGGTTGAATTTCTAAAAAGTGAATAGACAACTGCTGCTCAATTCTGACAATAAACAACAATTTACTTGCTTTATAAGCAATGACTACTTTAGAGTCCAGAACAAGAGAAATAGGTCACACATTTTGGAAGCCAAGAGACAAGTGATTGTTAGTATAGCTGTGTTACATAGCACACCAGTCAGTCACTGGTGCACATACTAACCACTGTCTTCCCCCCACCAGCTGCATGAATGAGTGATCGCACTGACCAGTCTGGTCACCATAGCAACACATACACACATGTCTCCTTCCCTGCCATGTTGTCTTCCTTTCTCGCTCTCCCTCTCCCCTCTCCCCCTCGCTCTCCCCTCCCTCCAAAAAGAAAAGTCTTGCATATTTGGGATTTTTCCTTTTTCATATAAATATCCTTTCAGATTGGGGACAAAACAGCATTTCTAAGATCATCCAATTGAGTATATTTAACAAATTTACTATTAAATTTTCACCATGAATATTGCGAAAATAAAAATATCAAACTAGATATTCTAGTGATATACTATTCTACATTTGTGTATAGTAATCTAGATGTTAGAGTGCTATTAAACGCGCCTTGCCTTCATGAACTGGTATGAATGTGATGTGTTCCAGGAAAATGAGTCACAAGTCACAAAGATGATATTCCTTAAAATGGTCTAAACACAGGATCCATTTGTTTGTATGCTTTCAATGTTAAGATGTTAGCGCTAGGAGTAGCGTGAATATGACTACTAACAGGGGGAAACCCACAGAATTAAATGAACATCCCATGACCACAGGAACTCCCAAGGACTGAATGCAATATGCAAGATGGCTAAAACACACTGCTACGGACGGACAGAATAACTGATCCTATCATGTAGATTAACAACTATCATCTTTCGTCTTACACTAATTACTAATTGCTTTTACTCATTCACTGCTCCTTTCCTTCTATAGTAGTAGGAATGCACCTAAGAGCCCTTGGCGGAATATCATGGACAATGCTAAATAAACGTCCCCATGAGCCCTGTATATCCTTATCATTAATGGCTGTATAAAAATGTTAAATGAAAAAAAATCTCTGTTCTTAGTATTGAATATAGCTATGCATATGTGAGGCCATTCTATAGAATATGTTAAGCTACTTTACTAGTGATTCTTCACCCAAAAGTATTGCAAACTTTTCCTTTAAAATTAGATACATCAAACTTGAAATATAGAAATATCAATTCGACATCATAATGTTTACTATCATCAGAATCGGCTTGTTCTCATCTTTTCAAATATGATGGTAATTAAAAATAATTTCTTTGCGACTTGTGACTTATTCTCCTGAAACACATTACATATTATATATTATATGATTAATTTCATATGGTTGAGACACATTAGCAAGTCCGTTCCCGTTGATACAGGCCTCACTCTGAAACCAGAAACCCAGGCAATAGGTTTTGGGTCAGATCATCAGAAAATGCACAATATACAGTTCTACACATCTCTCAAATTCTTCTAAATTAGAGGGGAAATTGATAAATACCGAGTATATCTGAGTATATTCTGTGTTGTATTCACTCAATAAAATCTGTCTGGTTAAGTTGTACTGTATTTTGAACCTGATTTTTCTCTTAAATTTGGACTATTTGAGAGGATTGGTGAATGTGAATTGTACATTATCTAAAGACCTGACCCGTTTATCTTCAGTCAGAGAGCTGGATTCCCTGGATGAAATACAAGGTTACAATGACAGGTAGAGTTCGTGGTCCCTAGCTGATGAGTATATCCAGAGACGGCCTGGTGCATGGTTAGAGTAAAGCATCACTATGAGTATAAACTTGAAGTAAATAAACTGTGTGAGAGTGTGTGTATATGTGAAGGACACTCACATGGGTGAAAAGTACTTGAGTACTAAGTGCTTTTTCTAAAATTATACAGGTATTTGTAAATGTCGCGAATAGTTGCGAACCTGAAATATTTCTACTTAATGGTCCTGGGTAAGACCATAAAGTGCCTTTTCGTTTGCCACGCAAGGTCAGGTCAGGGAGTCTAAAGGCCTATAGATATCACCTGAGGCTCTGATTTACAGTTTTGATATATGTGATGTATTTCAGGAAATTGAGTCACAAGTCGCAAAGAATGGATCTTGAGATATCAACATTATTTGAAAAGATGGGATCAAGGCGATTCCAACGATAGTAAACAGTAGGAAATCGAATAAGGGTTTTTATATTTTAAGTTTGATATTTTTATTTTTGAAAACAAAGTTTGCAATATTTCTGGGTGGACAATTACTAGTAAAGTAGCATAATATGGCCTATAAGATGCATGTATGAAGTTCATACACATATTCATATATCGTCCAGCTCTAGTCACACAACAATTAGAACATTCCTAGAAAAGATCTTGTGAATTAAACCTTTTAAAAATATCAACTTTGCGACTTGGGACTCATCTTCCTGTAACATCACATATGTTACAGATCATGATGTGGGTCAGATAGTCAGAAAGTGTACAATTAACCTTCACCAATCCTCCAAAATAACCCAAATGTAAGACCGAAATGAGCTTCAAAATGCAGTCTATCATATATATTCTAAAAACACCACAATACCAAAATTCTCAGATATATATAGTAGACATAGTACCACTCATTTTTCAGGCTAATTTAGCAGGATTTCCTGGACTTCTTACAGCATGTCAAGTTAGGGTTGCCAACTATAATACAGACACAATAAACACCTTTATTTATCCTCCCGTTTGGAGATTACCAAAACGACCAAAGTAGGTGGAGTGAAATGTCAAAGGGGGTAGACTCAAAATAGACTTTGTAAACAAAATCTTAAATCGCAGCTAATTCGCAATGATACCTAGTTTATGACGCGATCTCCCGTCCGTGATGTGCGATAAAGGTAAGCCGCAAGACTTTAAATTAATACTGAGGTCTAAGCCCGAACAGTTGGGAAATTGGGATCTTAATAATTGAAGCTTCAAAAGATATTATTTAGTGACAAGGACAATCTGGGCACTCAAAGATTCTCCTGAAGGTTAATTCAATATATCATGAATATGTGTGTGAATGTAGGTCAGATCTTCAGAAAATGTACACTTAGCAGCTCTACACATTTAGGAAATTCTGCTATTTTTTTTTAGATTTAAGAATATTTTATTCACGTCTATGAACATGTCCATACATGAAGCACGAATATTCTCAGGACAGCCTGAATTATTACAAACAATTTTACATGAGTCCGGATAGTTTACATACAACTGTTGTTATCATTACTGCTATATAAGTTTATTAATACCAGATTTTAGAAAGATTAATAATTTCGTATTTTAAGCAAGTTATGCGTTGTCCAAATTTACAACGAAGCAATATAATATAAAAACAATACCCATACTCATTAAACACTGCAGTTGCCGGAGTTTGAGGGGCGATTAAAATACATGTAATATATTTCTACAGACGCCGTGCTCATTCATATTAACCATTAATAATCATAGAAATTTCAAATTAGCCTGAAAAATGATGAATACCGGGTATATCTGAGTATATTTGAAATGTATGTTTTGCTATGTTAAACTGCATTTTGAAGCTCATTTCAGTCTGAAATGTGGGTTATTTTAGGGGATTGGTACAGGTGAATTGTACATTTTCTGGCGATTTCACCCTTAAAGGGAAATGAGTGACATGTCGCAAAAAAAGGCTTTTGAGATATCATCATATTTGAAAAGATGAGGTCAAGACGATTTCAATGGGAGTTAACACTATATAAGACATCTAATAAATATTTCTATATTCTAAGTTTGATATTTTTGTTGTTGGGGAAAAGGGAGTTTGCGATATCTCTGGGAGGACAATTCCTAGTAAACTAGCTAAGTATACTCTATAGAATGGCCATAGAGATGCATCGATATATTTAATACACTGTCCTGACATGTGGTACATATATTCATACTACAACCAGCGCTAATGACCCCAAAAATGAATACATTCCTGCAAGACACCTTTGGAATAAAACACTTTGAAAACTATCAGTTTTGTCACTTGTGACTCATTTTCCTGCAACACATCACATGTGTTAAATCAATGGGATGCAATCTGGTAGGGTCAGGTGTTCTGTATGACCCCATTATGTTTTAGTGGATTGGTCTGTGTTCTGCATGACAACTAGGTGTTCTACGGCAGAAAGAATGCTCAGTTCTCCCTTATATCAAAACATGTGACATTAACCTGCACCTTCGAGTCTATTTGTACATAAACATCAAATTGAAACATTTGTTTTGAACCAGTGTCCGAGGATGATTGATCCATGTGGCTGATTGAGTTGAATTATGATGTGTTTCAAGGAAATGAGTCGCAAATTTGCTATTTTTCAAGGTGTGTTATTTACAAGATGTATATGTAGGAGTGGTTCTATTTTGGGGACCCTTAACGCTTCTTGTAGCATGAATACATCAACTAAATGTCAGGACTATGTATTGGATATAATATCCTTGATCTCACCTTTTTAAATATGATAATATCTCAAAATCCATTTTTTTGCTACTTATGCATGACTCATTTTCCCGAAACACATCACAATTTGGGTTTGTATTCAGCGTAAAACATTACATCATAACAGTTCTTAGATTTATATTTAACATTCCTAACATATCTTGATTCGACGAACGCTGATTTTGGAGGTATACACATCCTTTTTGACATTTACTACGGGGATTGTTCTTCCGAATAATATACGTCAATTTTCAAGGTTCCATGTCTACACTAAGTACAAGAGAATCTATTCAGTTTGTAGGGCCCTCCTTACATTTTCAAAACCAAAATGTATCAGGGTATTTCTCCTTGTAAACATCTACTACTTCTGAAGAGTAACTTAATGATTAAAGAACATTCGTAAGTTTTCCCCTGAGGCCAGAATGAGGTATATTCTTTGAGTATAGAAATATAATCTTTTAGTTCTAGTTCTCCTGTATAAGAGCCGATAGCCTTGAACATGTTTAAAGGGGGAAATATACCAGCATTAGAAATGCCTGCCCCATGTAGAGGCAATGCGCACGCTTTACATGGGTCAGATTTTCAGAAAATGTACAATTCAACTTCGCCAATCCTCTCAAATAACCCACATTTCAGACGATAATAAAGTTCAAAATACAGTTCAACCTAGCCAAACAACTAGTGATGTTATATATTGTTAACTTCTAAAAGTGACACTTGCCACTGAGCTCCTGATTTTGGGAGCATTTGCTTGAATTTCAACAATGTTCTAGATTATTATGCCATTAACCAATACCTCGGAGCATTAATGTATGAAATATATATGTATTTGGAATATTTAAGAGTTTAAAAATTCAAAATTCACTCTAGCCGCCGGCTTGTATCCTCTCAGACATGGCAGTTGGAAGAGGTCTCCGCTGCCTGTATACATGCATCTTATCTTAATTAGTTGAATGATACCAGCTAGACGGACAGGTTAGATATGTCACAATGTGTCTCCTGCCTCCCTCCTATAATTCACATCCCTTTACCAGGCAATGAGGACAGCACTCTATAGTCAAGTTACTTCTCTCTCAGATTTGAATTCCCCAATGGAACCTCTAGCCACCGCAGCCCCACGTACATCATTAACAAATATCAAATAATCTAAGGAATATATAGCTTTGGCAATCCACACCAATGTCCCTACTCATGCAAGTAATCAAAAACTACAAATATATTTTCAAATGGCACATAGTCAAAATAGAGATCTTAGTCACTTTAATTAAGCTATACTACGATTTCCAGAAAATGTACAATTGGTAGCTCTACACATTTAGGAAATTCTGCTAAATTTGGCCGAAAAATGATGAATACCAGGTATATCTGAGTATATTTGGTATCACATTGATTTAAAGTATCAGTTTTGTTATGTTAATCTGAATTTTGAAGCTCATTTTTGTCTTAAAATGTTGGCTATTTGAGAGGAGTGGTGAAGGAGAATTGTACATTTTCTGAAAGTCTGACCCATTTAACAATTGGACAAAGTCTCACCATGTTTATCCTCTTGTCATTTGCTGAGTGATAACATAGTTAGGGTTGGTTAGTACACAGTGGTAAAAATAAGATTGATGTAGACTAAGAGGGCATGAAAGATTGATTCGAAAGTTCATCATAGTTGATAGATTCAATAGTTCATCATAGTGTGTCATGCTAGTGTAGTCACTGCATCTATCATCTATCTCAACTACTACTGCACTTGTTTAATAACTCCATTTTTCAAGGGGGGGGGGCTTTGGAAGATCTATGATTTCACAGGAGAGAGGCATCCTTTTTCGGTGTAAAAATTGATTGATATGTTGTTGAAAATGTACGCTTCCGGAAATAAACACTATACATACATAAATTGAGATAAAAGATTTCTAAGGTAGTGTTACTATACTCTGTCCAATAAGTAGCTGACACAGGCTAAACGTCCTTCTTTAAAAAGAGGAGAAAGTGGGTGAATTTTGACTTCTATTAATGAGAAGGTCCTATCAACCCTTTATCAAACCATGGCAGAACAGGGCGAAGGTCTTCTTTCCATGGAAGGCTGCTGCTGCACAGGGTACCAAGGCAGAGCTGCATATGGGTCAGATTTTCAGCTGCTGCACAGGGTACCAAGGCAGAGCTGCATATGGGTCAGATTTTCAGAAAATGTACAATCCACCTTCACATTGTTAATCATAATGAATGGAGAGAGAGAGAATGTTTGGAACAAGTGTGACGGACCTTCTTGTCCGCCCATTTTATTAAGAAAAAACAAAATTTTTCCGTGTCGACAGGTTGAAGGAAAGGTAGAGAATGAGTGAGTTGAGGTAGGTAACCGGTGAGCGTGCGCATGACGCCACCTGTGGTCAACTGAACACAATACTTATGTATACACATATACATTACACATTGTTAATCATAATGAATGGAGAGAGAGAGAATGTTTGGAACAAGTGTGACGGACCTTCTTGTCCGCCAAATACCCAAATATAATAATATAATAATATGAAAAAGAGAATGAGGCAGCCACGGTTTTCTCAAGGTTGAGTTTACGATCCGGAGGGGTGGCTAAGTAAAGCAGTACCGCCCAGCTGCGCCAATCCCCCAAATTCCTGATGTCTTGTAAAGGGATACCAAGGCCATAAAGATACGAGGCACCGCCTCTACGCAAGGAATGAGTCCCGGTAAGGGAGGGGTCCTTCCCATTCACCTTGGCAACCCATTTGACGAAGTGCAGCAAATCAGAGTAATTGACGGGGGCAACACCACCAGAGGCCGACTTGTAGAAAAGGTAGGAGTCAGGGGAAGCCGGAAACAAGGCGAAATGGCGCTTCAGTAGAGTGACGACACAGAAACTTGGGTTAGATGTGTAGCAGACTGGAATGGATAATTCCCTTTGTCTGAACTGGATAGTCTTAGAGGACCTGACGCGAATGAGCAGACCATTCTCGTCAAAGGAGATGTCGCGGCGACGGACCACATGATCATCTGCAGTGTCTGGGGAAGGCACGACATTCGACTTCCGCAGGAGAGACCTGAAGCAGAAGATAGTCACTAACCACATGGTGTTGTGATAATAGTCGTCTTGTAGCTTAGAGAAGGCAAACCTTAATTCGCCGACGGTAAGAGGTTCCATGGGAATAGTGGTATCACCCAGAAGCCTCTTAATGCCCTTGAGCGTCATCTGGACCAGGAAGTAGTCGCGGAACTTCACATCATGACCATAATACTTGTGCAACATAATTAGCGAGGATAAGTAGTTGTTAATAGTAGAAAACACACAGGAGCGCGACTTGAAGACGAGAAATCT
Source organism: Sthenelais limicola (assembly GCA_942159475.1). Lineage (NCBI taxonomy): Eukaryota > Metazoa > Annelida > Polychaeta > Phyllodocida > Sigalionidae > Sthenelais > Sthenelais limicola. The sequence goes on along the minus strand of OW804097.1, from coordinate 37,588,994 downwards.
GCATATCGTTGTCGGGTCAGCTGGCAAGGGAGTCAGACCCAACCTGGTGCAAAAGGAGAAGTATGCCCTCCACTGGCTGGCACGATTCTTCTGCGTGGAGGAGGCCCATGCATGGGACACAACGTTGGACACTTCCCTATCCAGATCATGGAGAAAATCTGGAAACACAGCACAGGGGGGAAGGTAAACATAGTAGTGAGTTTGTAGTGGCAATACGTGATAGCAGGTCAGGCAAATAATTATCAACGCCCTTAACATGGGAGGCACAAAGCCTAATGTTGTGTCTGGAAGTAATCCAGAAAATGTCTCTTAAGATAGCAACACACGAGTCATTGCAGCTGACCCCTTTCAAAAGCATTGAGACTACTTGGGTATTGTCAGAGTAACATAAAATACACCCATCAGCGCACAGGCGGGAGTAGCGTCGAAGCATAAGCCAGACAGGTATAAGCTCTAGGAGGTTAATATTCATATCTGATGGGGGAAAATGCTCGACTGGGAAGTTGAACCAGTGATTGTGCGAACAGGCCAGGCGTGCGAAGCAGAAAGGCACAGCTTTGGCGCCGAAGTAGCCAGCGATCCAGTCATCAGCGCAGGTTGCCCCAAATCCATTAAAGGAGGCATCAGCATAGACTGTCAAGTCAGGGTTGGCCAGATGTGTGTGAAAATAACGTCTGCCATTGAAGCCTGTACAGAAGTGGATCCACCACTGGATATCTTGATGGAAATGTTTGTTGAGACGAATCCTCTTGTTGGGACATACACCATGATGCTTGAGCAACTTAACCAGGCGACGTGAGAAGGTGCGACCACCAATCACAACTTTAGAGGCATGAGCGACTTTCCCACACAAGCGCTGTAACTGGAGGAGGGTGGCACAAGATTTACCAGCGAAGAAGGACAGTTCATCGATGAGGGAAGATAGCTTCTTATCCGGAAGCGAGATATTCATCTGCACAGAGTCGAGAATAATACCCAGGTACAGACATCGTTGGGAGGGAGTCGAGCACTTTTTCCACATGCTTCAAATTGCAAATAAACTCGCTTTTTGTGAGAAAAAAAAAATCTCTATGTCCAAGATCGAGCGGGTTGTCCGCCAGTGTAATGGTCTAATGGAAGAAGACTAACGAACGTCTGAACTTCATGAGAAGAACGAAGCAACTGATTTAATGGTAACTAATGGTACAGGCTCCTCCAGGAGGGTACATGCATAATAATGAGTGGGCGGAGCCCTTACGTAATATCCATGGCCTAGCATGTATAAGTAGACTTGCACAGTCCTAGCTAGTTAAGTATAATTAGCGATTTAAAGTAATGTGATAATAGGTGATAATTAATAATAATATAAATATAATGAGGTTACACAATGTTACGTAATGTTACATAACACTTCGTAGGAGTCAGCACATAGCCAGAAATCATCCAGGTAGTTAATGACACCGTGGCACCCCCTCCGTGCTAAGCATCTGACGATGAAGTTGCTAATTTGCGAGAAGATGAATGGTGCTGAGCGGATGCCAAAACATAGGTGGGTGTCCAACAAGTAGATAGGATGAGAGTCACTGTACCAGGTGATGCCTTGAAACTTACGATGTGAGGGATGGATAGGAAGTGTCCTGTAGGCCGCAGTAATATCAACTGTCGCCATGAAACAGTTGGGGGCCATAAGGGGCAACACATGTTCGATTGAATGAAACCTAAAGGGCAAGGCAGTATTACTCATGTAGTTGTTGACCGATATGTGAAGGGGACGACGACAGTCTGTGATCGGTCTGAATGAGCCGTCCGGCTTTTGAACGGCACCAAGGGCGTGGCAGCAGTAAGCAGGCTCATCAACCAAGATATATTTACCGCGAGCTACCTCATCCATAATAAGAGTATCAAGAAAAGCAGTGGCAGTGCCAAACAGGACAGAGTTGTAGTTTTCACAGTAATAAGAATCAATCTGAGCATCATCATCTAATATCTTGAAACCATAAGTTACACCGTCAGCAACAAAATTTGCCAGCCAGACATCATTTTCAACCTTAATCTCAAAAAGCCAAGCATGGAGGCGCAATTGAGTTGGAACACCATCAATATAATGAACACTATCAGCAACATTACAGAAAGCAGGTAAAATAGCATCATTATCTACAGCGGCGTAAGGTCGAACAGCAGCAAAGGATTCATCTGACTCGATAAGGTAAGCATCAAGTGGGGGGTAGTACATATCACAATCAACAAGTAGATCATTATCAGTACAGTCAAGGCTAACAGCAGTATCATTGAAACCAGCATCATCAGTACAACAAGCAGTCAAGTCGGAATCGATACAGTCAGAGTCGGTAGTTGCGTGACAGACAGGGTCGGAACCACAAGCGGTACCAATATCATTGTAACATACATCAAGGCAATCAAGTTCACCATAAGTGTAAGGCAAAAGGTCAAGATAATAGCAATAATCGTCAACATTAGGGGAGGGTTCATCTGAGTCCACATAGAGACGTGACAGACTGGCATCGGTGGGCGAGGCAGTGTTCGTGAGAGGAAGCAGAAGGTCGAGGCAAGACGAAACATGAGAACACGGCGGTAATACAGCTAAATCAGTAAATTCAAGCACATAATTGCCGATGTCCACCACACACAAGTCACAAACAGGCGTCTGTAGAGGAGACAGAGTAGAAACATCGTCAGGAGATGAAGAAGTGGAGAGGTGTTCATGGTCAAGTCCTTCCAAAACAACACCACCGCCGCCATGACAGTTCTCGCCCAGAGCGAGAGTAGGAGTGGAGGCATGACGTCACTGGGGGGATCCCGGGGACTTCTTGTTGGGGCAATCCCTGGCCTTGTGGGATTCCCTGCAAACTCGGCACGCGTGAGTACGATTGCAACCATCACAAGTCTTGTAGTTGAATAAATAACAGAGATCCTCGGGAAAACCGTCAGGAACTCTAGACTTGTTCCTCTTAGGCGTTTTCCTAGCACTGGGATTATCCGACTGCTTATGGGGGGCCGGTCGTTGAAAAGCAAGCATCGAAGCGACGGTATAACCAGGTATAAATGAGGGAATCTCCGAATCGACTACAGCATCAACAACATGACGATCATACTTCACATAGCAGTCGTCGGCGAACTTCCCCATGGCAGCATGGCGGGTGAGAAATGAAAAGTGGTTCAAATAAGCATTTATGTCACCACCTTGCTGCAGAATGTGCTTAGATACACGGCACATTCCATACATAAGATCGTAAAAGGTCAGCTTGTTATGGTCAATGCTTTTCAAAGGGGTCCCCGCATCCAGATGTTGAATATAAAACTCAGGTCGAAATGACAAACCCTTATTCCTCTTCTCGGCGGCAGGGTCAATGGCCATGGCGACGCTGGAAACCGCAGCGGCAAGGGAGGGCTGCTGGTCAGGAGACATGGCGAAGGAGTGGGCAGTGGCCGCAGTCACAAAAGGAGGCAAGCCTTGACCGGCAGACTGGACAAACTGGTTTGTCGACGAGGCGGTGGTAGAAGATGCAGGAGAAGAAGTGACAGCAGTGACAGCAGGCACACTATGTGTGACAATGGTAGAAGCCGGAGTAGACACCTTAGGCTTCACACCAGCACCGGCAGTAGCACCCGAACTAGTAGCATTCAAGTTAACAGCAATTTGCAGCTGAGCGACGAGAGAGTCAATTTCAGCCTTCTGGTCCGAATGTAATTGCAGCAACTTACTCACGTCAGAGCTTGAATCAAAAGAAGGGGTGAGACGTACGTAATGAATGCCACCCTTCATGTAGTTAGCTCCACCTTCCTTATCATCCACGTCAATGTCTGGTAAATGTAACTCAAATTCCGACTCAGGAGCAGACAATTCCTTACACTTTTTCAAGGCAGCCTTGAAATAAATGCACACGGTGACTCCACAGGGTCGTTCGTGAACCCGGCTGCAGCCGGCACAATGAGGCATAGTAACAAAATTTTTCCGTGTCGACAGGTTGAAGGAAAGGTAGAGAATGAGTGAGTTGAGGTAGGTAACCGGTGAGCGTGCGCATGACGCCACCTGTGGTCAACTGAACACAATACTTATGTATACACATATACATTACACAAATCCTCTCAAATAACCCACATTTCAGACGAAATTAAAGTTCAAAACACAGTCCAACCTAACCAAACAGATTGCTAGAATCAATGAAATGCCAAATATATTCGAATTAACCTAGTATTGACCAAATTGCAGCCTAATTTACCAGAATTCACTGAATGTGTCCAGCTGCCAATTGTACCTTTTCTGAAAATCTGACCCATAAGCAAGTGAACAAGATTTGCTTGCCGCCTCCTCCAGTGAGCCTTCAATGAACCACCAATCTTATACTTACTACCTGTACTGACTTGTACCTGTACCGACTGGACCACACATTTAAGGTTAGGTTTAGGGTTATAGCTAGCATTGGTATTAATCCATTACTCTATTCCACTTCACACAACACATGAAAATACAGTGCATAATGGTAACCTAGCTGTCGTAGTAGCCTTGCACCTAGTATCTAGTCGCTTCCGACCAATGGTCATTGCATTGGTATACTACAATTTAATTTGACAAAACACCGTTAGACCTGTTTTAATATTGTCATTAACATGTTATCGAATGTATTTCCTAAAGATGATGGTGTAATTGATAACAATAACTACAGTAGAGCAGTGCTTCTTTAAATGGCAAACTAACACCCACTGCAATTTATACTTCTCTTCCTAATCTTAGGGCATACAAATGTGTACTAAGTACTGTTCATCTTGGATACAATACAAAAGGGTGAATCCGCCAGAAAATGTACAATTCATATTCACTAATCCTCTCAAATAACCCAAAATTCAGACGAAAATAAATTTCAGAATACAGTTCAACTTAACCAAACAGATTGATAGAATCAATGCAATGCCGAATATACTCGAATTTACCTAGAATTGGCCAAATTGCAGCCTTATTTAGCAGGATTTATTAAATGTGTACAACTGCCAATGGTACATTTTCTGAAAATCTGACACGGAAGTAATCTATCAAACGAAACTCCATTGGGGCCGATTGTATCTGAGGTAATTTAAGTGCGATAATATCGCATGCCACACCATATTAAAAGCTAAGAGATATATGGGCGAAATCGTCAGAAAATGTACAATTCACCTTCATGAATCCTCAACAAACAACCCAAATCTAAGACAGACATGTGGTTCAAAATACAGTTAAACATATATTTTAAAACACCACAACACCAAAATCCTCAGATATACATAATGGACATAGTACCACTCTTTTTTCAGCCTAATTGAGCAGGATTTCCTAAATGTGTAGAGCTGCCAATTGTACATTTTCTGACAATCTAAGCCATATTGAGAACGATATCTTATTTAGATCCCTTGTGTAGGCAATCTTCCTGAACACATCAAAAACGCCTTGAAGCAATTCTTAACCTAATTCTGGGACAAGGAACATCAATTAATTGTTGTACTCAGAAGAGTGTACAATAAACAATGTCACACACTTAATAAAAAGATCTAATTGGAGTGAAATATCACCAGTATTGTCAAGTTTCCGTTCACCAATGCTCAGGACCTTAACCACTCTAGGCCCAACGTTGAGAGAGTCCCTTCAAACAGGGGTAAAGCCTCTCGCCTCGAACCACAAAGTGCCATTATAATTCCATTAAGACTGCAATATGTCATTATGATCCCATTGAGACCGCAATATGTCATTATATTCCCATTAAAACGCCAACTTCTAGGCCACGATTAGCAAAGCAGGTGTCCAATCACTGACATAGCATTCTTATCTGATCCGAGGGTTTGGCCTAGACTGTAACTGCCAGACACGTTGGTAATACTTCGGCTATGCTTAATCTATCAATTATGCATAGAGAGATATGAGTCATATCCCACTAGGAAATAAAGCTCTATATGAATGTCTCGAGAGCTAGCCATGCAAGAGGGAATCATTCTAACCGGGCTGCAGAGCTTATTCCCCCAAGGCTCGTTTCAAACAAGGGCAATCGTTAGTGAGACGGTATATAGGGCTTCCAGGAGTCGAACAAAGTCCAGATTGAGTCTGGCTGATCCAAGGTATAGGGAGAAGACGAGGAACCAACTGATATTTCATTGATAGGGTGTAGAATATATTATCCCCCGACTGTGATCTCCTGTGGATCGGTCTCAACGTTAGTATGTCTTCCAGGGCATTTAGGAGATGTGAATTTACCGGGAAAGGTTCTATCATTATAAGAAAATGAGTCACAAGTCGCAATAATTGCATTCTGAGATATCATCATATTAGAAACGGCAAGATCAAGCCGATTCCTATGAGAGTAAACATTAGGACATATAATACGTATTTAAAATTTGATATTTTTTTTAGATATTAAGGTAATCAGGAGGATGGAATAACCAAACGCCAAAACAACTCAATTCAATTGAAAGATTTTATAATGCTGAAGTTAATATACAAAACAATGATATTCGAATGTTGCCTGTGGATTTTTGTTGCGTTGATGTTTTGGTACATGATATCGTTGTCAAAGACCCAAATAAGAATATATTTAAAGACAATCTTGATTCATAGTGCTTTTACACTATGGTGAAACTTGTCTTAAGATACAGTATAGAACATCCAAACTGCCATTGCAGTGCCCGAACTTCACAGTCTTCCATTAAAGCTAGAACCTCAATTCATCTTCAAATTATATAGATATGTGCGAAATTGACAGAAAATGTACAATTCGCTTTCACCAATCTTCTCAAATTACCCTAATTTAAGACGAAATGGGGTTAAAAATTCAGTTCAACAAAACCAAGTAGATTGTCTGAATCAAGGCAGTACAAAATATACTCAGATCTATCTAGTATTGACCATTTTTCCGTCTAATATAGCAGGTTCTACTGAATGTGTAGGGCGGCTGATTGTACGTTTTGTGGAGATCTGACCCATAGATATGTTCTTGGCTGTCCACTCAAGAGCCAAGAGAAGAGGCCCCAATCGAGAGCCACCATTTTAATCTCCCCAATGGACTAATAGGATTGAGATATCGCTTATACGGCTGGATTTATCAATATTCTGCTGCTGGTATATGTTTATACAATAATTTGTAGTTTAATCACCGAGAGAAAACAGCCGCCGGTGAGCGATAATAAGTGAACTCATCGCATGAAAGGAAACCGGGCGAGTCCTCCAAATACAAATGTGGAAGTTGTAAGAGCCCTTTAGCAAAAGCAACTGAACCAAATCCTCCAAAACTTTAGTGAAATAACTTTTAAGTGTGTTGAAAAAGAATGGAAGAAAATATTTATTTTTTTGGTCGACCTGTGTACAGCCTTGAGCCACCATCGACTGATAACGATGAAAAGTAATACCCTCTGTACTTGTCCTTTTTCATGATTTCATTTATAAAGAAAAATTAAAGAAAATGTGATGTGTTATGGAGAAATGAGTCACAACTAGCATCAATGATATTTTTCAAAGTGATTTATTCACAAGATATCCTAATTCGATTTCTTAAGGGTTTAGCGTTTCTAGTCACATGGATTCAATTCATCTATTGTATTAAATATATCCTTGCGTTTTGAAGGTCATCCAATAAAGTATATGTAATTACTTTACTGCTAATTGCACACCCAGAAATATTGCAAACCTTTTAGATATATCAAACATAAAATATTAAAGATTATTTTAGATGCCCTTATGTTTACGACCATGGGAATCAACTTGATGTCATCTTTTTAAATGATATGATGATATCTCAAAATATTTGTTTAGAGACGTGTGACTCATTTTCCTGGAGCACATCACACATAGTGTTGGCCTTTGGTCAACACCATCACATTACAAGCATCAGGTATGAGGCTACTTGCTTCTCATCCTGTTTCTGGCTGAATTTCTTTCCTTTTTTTCTGAGTAGGAACACCAGTTTATGGACTCCATTGGATTGAATGACATGGGATGAGATGACAACAAAATGATATGATTTCGGATTATTTTACACTACTGTTTCCACAGAAATAACTATGTTGGTGCCCGCACACTAACTTTTTAAACTAGCATATCTTGTTGCAAGAACATTACCAACGAAGCATGATGTCACATTTTGTCGCCATGTATATATGGGTCAGATTTTCAGGAAAGGTACAATTCAACTTCCCCAATCTTCTCACATAACCTAAATTTCAGACGAAAATAAAGTTCAAAATACAGTTCAACCTAGGCAAACATATTGCCAGAATCACTGCAATGCCGAACATACTCGGATTTACCTAGTATTGACCAAATTGCAGCCTCATTTAGCAGATATTACTAAATATGTACAGCTGCCAATTGTACATTTTCTGAAAATCTGACCCGTAATTATATGTAAAAAATGATTATAATACCAGGTATATGTGAGTATATTTAGTATTGTGTTGATTTAAAATATCTGTTCTCCTGTGCTAAACTATATTTTGAAGCTCATTTGTCTTAAATTCGGGTTATTAGAGAGGATTGGTGAAGGCCGATTGTACATTAAATTTTCTGACGATCTGACCCATATTGTCATCGGATCCTACTCATGGACCTTGTGTATCCATATTGAATCTCACTCTAGGTCCAAACCCTCAGATCAGATAAGAATGAAGAATGGATATCAGTGATTGGACGCCTACTTCGCTAAACAGTTTTCTCGCCTAGGACTCGGTGTTTTAATTGGAATGTACTCGCATTTTGCGGTTTTAATGGATTTATAGCGGCACTTTGCGATTTGAGGCGAGAGGCTTTCCCTTCGTCTGAAGGGTCTCTCTCAACTTTGGGCCCAGAGTGGATCTGTACTCCTCCCATTATCCAAGGATAAGGCCTTCATCTAAAGCTGGTAAATATGAAGTTAGAATAATGGTTCACATCAGTTTTAGGGTTCGCTTGAATGGTCCCCTCTCTCGTTGCTGCTAAAGTAATAGCCAAAAAATACACATTGTCTAACGACTATATGGGTCAGAACTTCAGAAAATGTACAATCGGCAGATCTACGCATCTAGTAAACTCTGCTAAATTAGATTGTAAAATGGTCAATACTAGGTACATCTGAGTGTATTTGACATTGCCTTGATTTAAACAATCTGATTGTTTGTCTAGAACCGTATTTTGAACCTCACTTTTGCCTTAAATGTTGATTATTGGAGAAGATTGGTGAAGGTGAATTTTTCATTTTCTCGCGATTTCACCCATATTGTAGATGGAGGTTATAAGTTCGGACTCCATCCTCCTGAATACTGTGGTTTTAAATTATATGGGTCAGATTTTCAAATTTTGACAATTGGCAGCACTACACATTAGGTAAATTCCACTAAAAGATGATACATTTTGGGTATATCTGAGTATACTTTGAGTTTTGTGGTTTTAAAGAATCTGTTCAGGTATGTAAAACTCTTTTTGGAAGCTCATATTTCTGTTATATTCGGGATATTTGAGAGGATTGGTGAAGGTGAATAGTACATTTTCTGATAACTTGACCCATATATATATATATATCAATTACCAATAGGGGATTTGCATAGCCACCATTTTGAATCTTGATTCGCATGGAGTTCTGGGACTAATGGTACAGTATAAAATCTACAGACCACATGACATGTTCAGCATGGAATATTTATCAACGCTCTTATGTCAATATTCATGTGTTTTACATGTTTCCATAACATAAGTCCGCATCTTTCCCATCGTGCATTTGGTTTGCATAGATCATTTATACAAGCTGTGATATTGGTGAAAACATTCTTGCAATTTCCAATAAAAATGTTAAAAAAATGTTCCCAAATATTTGTATGTCAGATTTCAACAGAATCCATCCCATGATGCACTGTACAGACATGCGCATTGGCACATGCGAGTCCCCTATTGATGGGATAAGCGGGATAGTGATACAGACCACTGCCTTTGAAAAGGACTATTTAACTATTTCAGCTTCTATTGAATGTATTACACAGAAGGATACCACTTGCCAGAAACATTCCCATCAAATGGGTTTGACTACCCATTTAGAACTGAAAGTATAATATACTACTATATGGGTGAAGTCTTTAGAAAATGTACAATTGGCAGCTCTACACATTTAGGAAATTTATCTAATTTAGGCTGAAAATGAAGAGTACCGGGTATATCCGAGTATATTTGGTATCACATTGATTTAAAGTATCAGTTCTGTTATGTTAAACTGCGTTTTGATGCTCATTTTTGTCTTAAATGTGGGTTATTTGAGAGGATTGGTGAAGGCGAATTGTGCATTTTCTGAAAATCTGACCCATATTGGTGGTTTATAGTCGCAAATTGAGGATTTAACGTCAATATTTGGCTGTTATTCGGATGAGAAGTACAATGGGACCCATCTATAACCCGTGGCCCGTAATGAGGTGCTGCTATATAATTAATAGAAGTGTCTTTCATTTCATCATATCGTCCAATAGAGTGCATTACATTAATACAGACGTAAGTGATACGTCCAAAGCAGTGAACATTACCCATTGTAGACAACATTTATTTTGCTATCCTGAGTCAATTTGATTTGATTGCAAATACGGGAAGAATTCACCAATTCAACATTGATGAAGCATTTATGTAAAGCCAAACACATATTTGTCATTGCGGTCCTGTATAATTGCCATCTTTGGCATAATGGCCACGCGTTCTGGGCACACAATTTACCTGTCTAATGGAATGTATCTGAACCAACATGCCTGCACGATTCGTACGCAATGAAACCTATCTTGATGCATATATGACGTGCTTCAGGAAAATGCGTCACAATTGTCAAAATTGCTATTTTTCAAAGTGATTTATTCACAAAGTAAATTCCTGGAAATGTTATTTTTGAGGTATTTAACGCTGTTTGTAGCATGAAGACATTAACCAAACATTAACCTATTTTGCTGAAACACATCACATATGTGATGTGTTTCAGGAAAATGAGTCATAAGTCACAAAAAATAGATTTTGAGATTTTTACATTATATTTGAAAAGATCAGATCAAGCCGATTCCAATGATAGAAAACAGTCTAATAATCTAGTATTTCTAGATTTTAAGTTTGATATTTTCGTTTTTGGAAAAAAAAGTTTCCAATATTTATGGGGGTCAATAAACAGTAAAGTAAATAAATTTAATCCATATTCCTTTAAAACTGAAGGATATATTACATAGATTGTCCTGAAATTTGATACATCGATTGATATAGCTATAAGTGATAAACTCCCCTAAAATCAAAACATTCCAATAATGTGATCTTGTGAAAAAAACTTTGAAAAATATAAATTTTGCGACTTATGACTCATTTTGCTGAAATACATCACATATGCTACAACAACGTTACAGTCACGATGGTGTCATTCTGTCCATCGTTCCACATAATAGGCGGCTCGTTGTGAATTCATGGAGTTTTAAAACCATTTTGATACTCCTCTTCAAGGATTGATCACTCATTCTATCATGAAGCATCAAATTCTCATCAAACTTCCTGACGCAATCCGTCGATTCATCATTTTTACACAGCCTCCATCTACCTCGCCCGGTATAGAGGGTAGTTTCACATCGTTTGTAATCTAGACCCTATAATATAGCTTCAATGCTGATAAAACGTCCCCTCGAAAATAATTATACCACACGGCAGGCCATGAATAACGGTAATCTATGGCTACCCAAGGCATTTATCTATACATGGGATAGATTTTTAGCGAAAACCCACTTCTTGATTTGTTTTTATTTTGTTTTTATTTCTTTAAAAGCCAATACATATAACAATAATTCAATGGAAACATGCTTGAATTCATCCTGGAGTTATTCACTGCAAATCTCTTAAACATCATAATTGTTTGTTTTAAGATAGGAGCGATCTCTCTTCAACTGCGTGAGTATTTGATTAAACAAACACACATAACATGAATGTCATAATGGATCTATTTTGGCAAGCATATAGCTATGTTATAGTATTTTGTAGACACATGGTGAAAGTGGTGCAGCCAATGTCGACAATATGATGTTGATGCGTTGACAATGCATTGCCAATGGAATTGGCGACAATGGGAAAGGTTATCGGTGGTGGCATTGTCTTTGCATCGATAACCAAAATAAGATCGGTAATTATAGAACTAAAGAGGTCCAACCACTGTCAACAAAATGGTGTTGATACAAAGTCAATGCAAGGACAATGTAATTGCTGGCGATGCACGGCAATGAGGAGGGTTATCGGTGATGGCATCATCTTGACATCGACAAGGAAAAAAAATTGGCAACAATAGAATTAATCTTCTGGTTTTACATATGGAATCTCATCGACTAGACATCGGCAACGTATTGCCAAGGATGTTAAGTGGTCTGGCCAGTGTCAACAAAATGGTGTCGTTGCAAAGTTGATGCAAAGATGATGGAATGGCCGGCGATGCACATCGATGAGGACAGTTAGCGGTGGTGGCATCGTTTTGGCATCGACAAGGAAAATAGCTCGGCAACTATAGAACTAATTTTCATGCTTTTATATGTGAAATCTCATCAATTTCTCATCAATAAGGACATCTAGCAACCACAACGCTAACGCTAACGTAAACGCTAGTTGCTCACGATAGGGTGGGCCGTACGTTGTGGCACAATTCAATCAGTTTTAGACTTTATTACAGGTGGAGAAATGTTTTCAGAGGACTAAAAAGCTCACAATTTCATGAAGTGTAGTAGTGTGTTACACCTGAATACAAAGAAAAACACCTCCTGCTTATTTGTACATACAAATGAAACCACAATTGACCATTATTTTAGCTTGAAATAGACATACGTTGGGAACGTATTGACACACCTCTTGGCGTAATTGACGTCCGTATCTCAGGTAGGCAAGCTAAGAATAGCACACCTAGTGATGATGTATTCCTCATAAAACATACGTTAGCGTAAGTGTTAGCGTTAGCGTTGTGGTTGCTAAATCAGCCTAATGTCTCATTGCCACTACCCTTACTGATGCAATTTTTACATGGCCCACTCATTGCCGGTCATCGGTGGCTATTGCCAAAGCCATAGCAATGGCAAGTCAATGCAAAGACGATGCAGTAAATTTCACAAAAATCTTATTGACTACCTCATTGCCAACGCATCGCCAACGAGTTTGTTGACAGTGGCCTAACTGCTTTACCTCCATTGACAATGCACCGATGCAAAATCACATCTGCAGGAAAATACCAAACATGTTTGACCTTCATCGGTAACCTTGCCGATGCCATTTTCCCGTCGCCCACCCATCGCTTGTCATCCCTTGCTGTTGCCGAAGACATAGTGATGACAAGTCAATGTAAAGACGATGCAATGGATTTGACAAAATTCTCATCGACTAGGTCATCGGCAACACATCATCAACGATTTGTTGAAGTGGCTTAACCGCTTAATTCTCTTGCTTTTACATATGTAATCTCATTAACTAGACATTGCCAATGCATTGCCACAGGCATTACCTCCGTTGACAATGCGCGAATGCAAAATTACATTGGTACACAATATCAAACACGCTTGACTCAAGCACGCTTATAGATATTGTGTTCACCAACTGTAGATTTATTGATGATGCAGGGGTGTTGGATGTACTCCTCAGCGATCACTGTCCAGTGTACTGTATCCAAAAAAAGCGTAGGATAGCTTATACAAATGAGAATAGCTTTAGAGATTGCAGAAGAATAACAACTCCTCTTATTAGAGAGTCTCTTAATGCGTTAGATGAGAGGGAGATAGAGATAGATGTGCCTCGTTCCCCTGAAAGAAACTGGGAATTATTATATCGAGATTATATCAATGTATTAGATGACTTGGCCCCCCTGACTCCTGCTAGAAAAAGGAATGTTAATAGGAGAGTTTGTTCGGCCGAATTGCGTAGATTAATCCGTCAAAAAAATAAGATCTTTAGGAAAGCTACGAAAGCCAAAAATAATCCTGATCTGTGGACAGAGGCCAAAAGTTTGAAGAGGCAAGTAAAATCCCTATCTATCAAAAATAAAAGAGAATATTTATCGAGAGAATTGGATAATAATATCACTAATCCAAAGAGGTTTTGGTCTATTTTGGCTGGTATATACAGTAATAAGCCTGTATCTTCCAAGCTGCCTTTTATAATAAATGCTGAGGGAGAACAGCTAAAAGACAAAGCTGCCGCCGACTACGGTAATGATTTCTTTGGGAACTTGGGTTTGGCCTATGATTCTGATGTAATACAGCCTCTAAAGGAAATAATATGAATTCTTTTTCCTGGGATGATATGATTACAGAAGAAAATGTTAGGGAAGTAATTAGGGACACAGATTTTTCGAAGTCGTCGTGTATTATCGGCTTGAGGTCCCCCCTACTAAAAAAGTTTCTTGTGGCTGATATCAAGAATATAACCTCTCTCTTTAACCATATTAGAAAATCTGGATTGTTCCCACAAAGTTGGAAAGACGGGGTCTGCACATTAATTCCTAAGATAAAAAATGGTAGGAGGATAAATGGTCTAAGACCCATTGTTTGTACCCCTATTATAAGTAAACTTTTCGAGAAGATCTTGGCAAAAAAACTGATTGCTTATCTTGAGAATAATAAATTACTCTCGGATAAGCAGCACGGTTTTAGGCAGAGTAAAGGGACAGATACTGCTCTAAAATCTTTGTTGGACAATATTCTGTTCTATAAAGACCATTCCATAAACTCTGCAGTTACTTTCCTAGATATATCTAAAGCGTTCAATAGCGTCAATATCACCCTCCTGTTGGAGAAAATAAAATCTCTTGGTATTGGTGTAAACGTATTGAAATTGTTGAGGTCTTATTGTGTGGGTAGAACCCAGCGAACAGTTTTTAATGGTTTCATATCAGATAAGATCGTTATGAAGGCAGGAGTGGCCCAAGGAAGTATCTTGGGACCATTATTCTTTGGAATTTACATGAACAGTTTAGCTGAAGTGGATTTTCACGGTCATTTAATTATGTATGCGGACGATTGCGCGATATATACGCCTTTATTGAACAAAGATTCTGTGAAACTGATGCAATTAGACCTGCAAAAATTCTTAGACTGGTCGAATCGAAATTACCTAAGAGCTAATGCTAAAAAATCTGAGATTTTGGTCTTTAGAGGAAATCTCGATGTATTTATACGAAATCTCCCTCCAGTAAATCTTGGAGATGAGAGGATACTGTATGTCGAGGAATACAAATACCTTGGGACATGGCTAAATAGCCTGTTATCTTTGAGGAAGCAAGTAAGCATCAATTATGGAATCGCCAGTACTTATTTAAGGTGGTTGACTTATTTAAGGCGCTTAGTATTATTTATGGTAGAACTTATTATATTGAAGGAAAGTTCAACGTGCATGTAAGAAGCAATTTGCTTCCGTTAGCCTTCAGGAGAGAAATAAGGGCCATTAACTTACTAAGAAGGACTAGTATTTTTGTAGATAACATCAATGTAGGTCACTGGTTACGAAATGGGCATAGAAGGAAAGTTAAACTGATCAAGTGGAAAAAACAGCAGATAAACAGAACCACACTTGGTAAAATAACTGATCTATGGAATGAACTGCCAGAAAATTTAAGAATGATAGAGGGTGATCTTGGATTTAAAAACTCCATTAAGAAACACTACTATCAAAAATTTCTTGATTCTGGAACTATTGAAATGTAAACTGTTGATGTATGTAGGTTGCTTTTTTTCTAGGTTATATGGTATATAAGTGAATGCTTGTAAGATGTTGGAATCGTTGACAGTCTTAACTGATTTGCAATGATGAGTTTAATGTGAAATTATAATTAGTTGGTGCCTTAGGAGAAGTGTACTATGTAGCATGATCACCTTACGAACAGGCCTATGTGAACAATGTAAGAGTTGATAACTGATTAATAATGGTAAACTTTTATTACTTTGAAAGTGGAATACCCAATGGTCTACATGCGAGAGCACGGCGCGATTGTTGATAAATTGTTTTGTTTTTAAAATATGTCATGTTTTTATAAAATGTCTCTGATACCTTGCAAGGAATGAGTGGGATATTTAAATGTACATAATACATGCAAACATATATCTGATATGAATTCTCTTGTACAGATTAGTAACGCGACTTAGTTGGTACTATTGAATCAGATCTTTTTTGGTGATAATATCAAGTAAAATGGAATTACTATTATACTCTACTCATAAATTTGTATTAATTATTCCCTTTTTTCTCTAATTGAACTTCGATGTAATGTAATTTAAAACAGTAATTCACGCTATTCTGGAAATATTCGTACTGATGTGTGGAAATGTCTATGTCCTGAATAAAATATTTTCAAAATCAAATCAAATCAAACATGTTTAACATCGCCAGCTGTGCTGATGTACTTTTCTCATCACCCAGGCATCGCCAGTCATCACTTGCTGAGCTAAGCACATGTTGAGCCATGACAAGCCAATGAAAAGTTGATGAAGGTGTAGTCGATATGAGTTTTACACAAATCTTATCGCACGTTGAATGTACTTCCTAATAGCGGAACTCCGCCAGAGGGAATACACATTTGTTGCCCCTAACCATCAGCTCATTTCACTGAAAACGGAGGAGTGTCAGGTGTGTTGCCACATTCTCTGGGCTGTTTGTATGAAGATTTGTTGCAACAAATTAGAGGGCAACGAAGAACTGCTGCCGCCGTTTTCCCCTCTAGTGGAGTTCCGCTATCAGGAAGTAAATTCAAAGTCTTAATACTTAATAGGGCGTCTACAAAATACTGTAACGATACTATTCTGAAGACACTTATAAAGCTTTGGACGGTAAAATAATTATATGGGTCAGATCTTCAGAAAATGTACAATCTACAGTTCTACACATCTCTCAAATTCTGCTAAATTAGAGGAAAAAAAGATAAATACTGAGTATATCTGAGTGTATTCTGTATTGTATTCATTCAATAAATCTGTCCGGTTATGTTGAACTGTACTTTGAACCTGATTGTCGTCTTCAAATTTGGGTTATTTGAGAGGATTGGTGAAGACCAATTGTACATTTCCTGACGACCTGACCCATAAGAGTGCGTTGGTCGAATGGTTAGTAGGTAATCTGTGATAATCTTCTGTTATCAAAGGTCATTATGCCGAAGAGTAGTACTTCTCCCAATAAGAACATAATATACCATCATACAATGCTAGGTCCTGGGTATGATCATGAAGTGCCTTTCTGTCTCTTGTCTCTGTCTCTCTCTCCCTTCTTTTCTATCTCTATTTCCTGGGTATGATCATAAAGTGCCTTTCTATCTTTTTTTCTCTGTCTCTCTCTCCCTTCTTCTCTATCTCTGGGTCCTGGGTATGACCGTAAAGTGCCTTTTCGTCTCTTCTCTCTGTCTCTCCCTCCCTTCTTCTCTATCTCTATTTCCTGGATATGATCATAAACTACCTCCCTCTCAGCTCTCCCGCCCTTGATATAACCTTTCAAAGTGTTGATAAGGCCGTATAGCAACCAATCCCACTCACTCACTCACCATACAATGCGCAGCGTATCTAATTTTTCTATTTCGTGAACACTTTACCCCTAATAATGATCATTTCGCCTGGTAACTAAGCAATGTTTCAAACCTCAAGATAGGTAGTAACAATCGGCATCATGTTGAGCCACGATGCACATCCCGGATCTGGACAATGAGACTCATTACAGGGACAAACCAAATTTATGTGCAACACTGTAAACATACCCGCAGTTAGAACCAACTTCAGGGTCAGATCATCAGAAAATGTACAATTGGTAGATCTACACATTTAGTAAATTCTGCTAAATTAGGCTTTAAAATGGTCAATACTAGGTACATCTGTGGATATTTGACATTCCCTTGATTCAAACAATCTGGTTGGTTATGTTGAACGGAATTTTTAACCTGATTTTTCTCTTAAATTTGGGTTTTTTGAGAGGATTGTTGAAGATGAATTGTACATTTTTTAGCAATTTCACCCTTAAGGCTGTCAGTTCTCTTTGTATGAGGGAACCACTTTCTACAGTGTATCGCTCATTGCCAGGCAGTTAGTGGCCCACCCACTCGCCGTCTGTGTACCTTCCCCCCGGGGCTGTGTAGTGAGCAAATCAAGCGGTCTGCAGGCGGCAGCCGAGCTGCTCAAACAAGCCTGACTCAATCATGTACGTCTCCTCCGCCTAGCCACTATATGGGTCAGATCGTTCAGAAATGTACAATTCGCTTTCACCAATCTACTCACATTACCCGAATTTAAGACAGAAATGAGGTTCAGAATACAGTTTAACACAACTAAACAGATTGTTTGAATCAAGGCAATACCAAATATACTCAGATATACCTAGTATTGACCATTTCGCAGCCTAATTTAGCATATTTAACTAAATGTGTAGAGCTGCCAATTGTATATTTTCAAACAATCTGACCCATGCACCGTTGGCACCGGGTAAGCGCTTCCCAACTTCTCAACAGCTGTGTTGATGCCTTGCCTTGACTATAGCCACGCTTGCTTTGAGGTACATAGGACCTATCTGGGTTAGTGCAGGCCAATTGCATGGGTTTACCCTGAGGTTAGTACTCATTGAATTAGACTGCTACTCCTACAGAAGTCCTACCACAGCCTGCCGTACTTATATACTATAAAGTGAGAGGGAGAGGGATCAGAAAGATATAGAGGCTTCTGCCTTAAGCAAAGGGGCAATCGTAAAAACCCCTTCAGGATCACAGTGGGTACCAGTCGGCCTATCCATAGCTCTGCTATTGGGATTACAGTTAGTTCACAGTCTAGGCCCAAAGTTGAGAGAGTCCCTTCAAACGAAGGGAAAGCCTCTCGCTTCAAATCGCAAAGTGCCATTATAATTTCATTAAGACCGCAAAATGTCATTATATTCCCATTAAAACGCCAAGGAAACCGATTAGTGAAGTAGCCTGACATACCATTCTTATCTGATCTGAGGGTTTGAACCTAGAGTGTTCAGTAGTTGGGGGGGGGGGTTTCTACTTTACACCAAGAATGTGACAATGAGTATCTCCCCTTTTAAGTATGTTAAGATGGGTATGATTTAAAAGGAACACAATTAATGGTTATACATTAAACATGGATATGTATTCTAGTTTACTACACCCACGCATACATATAAAGGTTGCATTGGACTATATGGGTGAAATCGTCAGAAAATGTACAATTTTCCTACACAAATCATCTCAAATATTCCACATTTAAGAGAAAGATTATAGCGGAACTCCACTATAGGTAAAAAACGGCGCCAACAGGCAAAATTCGTCGCCGACATGACTAAAAATTCGGAAAATTCGACATGACTAAAAATTCTAGTGGAAGAGGGGGTAAAATAAGTTGTCGGCAACACATTTATTTGTTGCCAACAATTGCAAAATATCTAACTTGATTAGATATTTCGTCGCAAAAAATTCGTCGCAGCCGTTTTTTGCCGTTTTTCCCATAGTGGAGTTCCTGCATAAGGTTCAAAATATAACCAAACAGATTCTTTGAAACAAGGCAATATGAAATATGCACAAATATACCCAATATGGACCATTTTTCACTGTAATTTGGCAGTATTTATTGAGTGTGTAGATCGGGAGATCGGGAGATTTTCTGACAATTTGACCCTGATATGATTCTGTGTTAAACCACTGCCTCGTAACTCCCTCTAAGCAAATGAGGGATTACATTGCCATGTATACTATTATTTTCTGAGACTAGACTGAGAGAACTCTGAGATATCTTTAAGAGACCTTAACATAGCTCAAATGCATGAGTTTCAATGCAACAACCCTCGTATCATAAATCCCTCATAGTGGTAAATTATGTTACGAGACATTTAAGAGAAGATCTTATCGTGTATAGTGCAATGCACCCAAAGTGTGATTAGTCTCCAACTGATGCTGTGCATGTCTGTGTCATAATGCATGGATAACATGATGGAGTTCCCATGTGAGCTTTATCAGGTGCTACCAGAAAGAAAACTTGCATGTCTGAATATCGAAAGATGTCACTTAAATAATTGCTTCAAGCTATAATCTTTCCAAAAAGTAGTTGACACAGGGTAAACGGATTCCTTTAAGAAGAGAACAAAGTTGGGGAATTTTGACTTGAAACCTTTGCCCCCTGAATCGCTGTTTCTGATAGACCATGAGGAAATGTACAGCTGCATTGTACAGCGCTGTCTATGTTCTATGTACAGCAGCTGTGTTTCCCTTTCCGGGGAAGAAAGAGCTGGTTATACTGGCCCTGTTTCACCATGGTTGATTGCAAAGAGCGGCTTCCTGGGTAAAGGGTTGACAGGGACTTGTCATAAATAGAAATAAAGAGTCACCCACGTTTCCCTCTTCTTAAAGGGTCGAATGAATCCTGTGGTAACTACTTTTTGGGCAGACTATATAACTTTGTAGGTGGTATATAGGTTAGATTTTTAGAAAATGTACATTTAGCCTTCACCAATCTTCTCAAATTACCCGAATTTCAGACGAAAATAAAGTTCAAAATACAGTTCAACTTAACCAAACAGATTGATAGAATCTAGGCAATATCAAATATACTCCAATTTACCTAGTATTAACCAAATTGCAGTCTAATTTAGCAGAATTTGCTAAATGTGTACAGCTGCCAATTGTACATTTTCTGAAAATCTGACCCATATATATATATATATATATATATATATATATATATATATATATATATGCATAATGAAATGGTTTGAATGTAAAGCAATAAATAATTAACGTAATCTCGATGTTGTTTAGATAATGATTTGATTCATACAAAGGGTACAGTGCAACATCTATAGAAATCATGTCATGTTCAGCATGGACTATTTATCAGTGCTTTAATGTTAATATCCATGTGTTATACATGTTTCCATGACGGAAGTCCACATCTTTCCCATCATGCATTTGGTTTTCATAGATCATTATACAAGCTCTGAAATTGGTGAAAACATTCTTGCAATTTTCAATAAAATGTTGCGAAATATTTGTATGTCAGATTGCAACAGAATCCATCCCAGCATGCACTGCAAGTAGACATGCGCAGTGAGACATGCAAACCCCCTATTGGACAGAGTATATGGGTCAGATTTTCAGTAAAATGTACAATTCGCCTTCACCAATCCTCTCAAATAACCCACATTTAAGACAGAAATGAGCTTTAAAATGCAGTTTAACATAACAGAACGGATACTTTAAATCAATGCGAAACCAAATATACTCAGATATGTGACCCATTCTCACGAAAATAGGGCAGCCTGTCCTAAAAGGGTAAAAATTATATTTTGTTTGATCGATCTGAGAGTTAGTAAGTTTAAAGGTAATATATAGACGGAAGTATATCTGAGTTTGCCATTAAATTAGACCAATAGTTTTTGTACAGGAGATTATTAAAGATTGATGTAGAAAATTTGGTGAAAAAACGTCGCACACCCCTATATCAGTTAGAAAAGATCATTTCTCTAATTAATTGATATATTATCAATTATTTCTCTCACCATTCTCTAACTAAATGTTTTCTTAATGTAATAGCCAAGAAAGGTTTTTCTTTCCTGTATAAAAACTTTTCAAATCAGGGACAACAAAAAAAGTCAGAAACTGGATTCCCATATTGATCAGATGAAACATTCTATCATTGACTGTATCTTTATTCATTATTCTCAAAATATTCTTATTATTCTATTATAATATAATCAAATATCATCTTTTGCCCCTGGAATGATTAGTTAACAACATTTTTGGTAAACTATCCACATTTAAGGGTTCAAATATGGGCGACGTTCTGAGTGAAAAAACGTCGCCCAATCTATGTCATATTAAGTCAAATATATAAAGCTTGATTGTTATTTTTGATGATTTTTTAACATGACTGACCCCATTTTAGACCGTTTTAGCATTATTTTTTGAAAATTTGTCATTCATGACAATATCCACTCAAGGATGTTGACGTTTTCATGCAGTAGAGTCATATATGATGTGTCACAGAAAAATGAGTCACAAATGACAAAAGTGATATTATTCAAGGTGATTAAATCATCAGATTTCTTTCTTGGAATATTCTTAAGTTTGGGGTGCTTCGTGCTATTGATCATAGCAATACCTGTACCAAATTTTAGGACAGTGTATTAAATATATCTTTCAATTTCTAACATCATCCTATGGAGTATATTAAGCTACTTAACTGGTAATTACCCAATCAGAACTATTGCAAACTTTTTTTTCAAACATGAATACATGAATACATCAAACATAAAATATGGAATCATTTCTTAGATGTCCTTAATGTTTTCATCATTGGAATCCACTTGATCATATCTTTTCAATAATTATGATATCGCAAAATCCATTTTATATGACTTGTAACTCATTTTTCTGAAACACATCACATCAATTAATGAAAAAAACGTCGCCCAATGAATACAGCCCAGTATTTAAATCAGGAAAGATATTTTGAGGTTATTTTGTCAAGTAATTCTTAAAGCTAACCATATTTAAATATTAGGAGGAAAATAATTTAATTTGGCTAATATTTGGAAAAATATGTGAAAAAACGGCGCCAGGTGGCGATGTTTTTTCTACTGATTATCAGGGTTTTCTCCTTGTAAGGAATAGGTATCTTCCAATGGTGGTATATGTATGTCTCCATACCTATGGTTATGAAATCAAACTATTTAGAGAAAATTTATTTAATAATTATAAAAAGCACAGCCATTTTGTCTGGCGACGTTTTTTCACCCCAATTTAGCCATTTTCTTATAGATTAAGTTGGGAGCATAAATTCTGCCAATATATTTAAACTTAATATATCATTTTGTTTGGTTTTCATGCCCTATTCTATGCCAAAAATGTTATTCATGTATATCAATTCAATTGGATTTTTTTCTATAATAACTATAAGTTAGGTAGTGATTATTTGTGTATTTCTCCTGATTAGATTGTACATAACTAATAAAGTATACATTATAGATACACAAAAGTGTACATTTTATTGATGCTCGTGTAAAGACGAATGCATCTGGTCAATCCATTTGTCTCTCAGATCAGAATCGACCAGGTTATTGACCAACAAGTGGAAAAAATGGGGGGTTGCACCACTTTCGTGAGAATGGGCCATGTATACCCAGTTCTCATCATTTTCAGTCTAATTTAGCAGAATTTCCGATTTGTGTTGAATTGCTTATTGTACATTTTCCGAAAATCTGACCCATATGTTAGATAACAACTGTAACTCAGCAAATCATTTCTAGTGGTCATAAGTACCAAGATATTTATGAATCTGCCATCAGTTTATGATAAAACAAACACAGACAATGACTTAATGTTCAACACAACAATCAATAACCCCCATTGACTCTATGGAAGTTATTCAGGGCTGAAAGAAACTCACTAAATGTCTGTAAATAATGCTAATATCTGTAAATATCCTGAATGAAAAGAATTGTTGATCCCTGCTAATATCATTAATCAAAATAATGGTAATTTTCATGGAATGAATGGCTGCTCACGATTTCCATAGTTCTATTCGGTCGTACTCTTGTATCTATCAATTACTTATATTTTCTTTATATTTTAAAAATGATATTATCTTATATGTGATGTGTTATGCAGAAATGAGTCACAAGTCGCATATATTATATTTTTCAAAGTGTTTTATTCAGAAGATCTCCTTATTAGAATTTATATTTTCATGAGGGTTTGGCGTCCCTAGTCACATAAATATATGTATCAACTTTCAGGACATTGTATGGAATATTTCTCTGTGTTTGAAGATCATCCAATAGAGTATATTTAGTTACTTTACTGGTAATTGCCCACCCAGTAATATGGCATAACTTTGTTTTCAAACATAAATGTATCTAGTCTAGTCAGTTAGGGCAAAAATGGCGATTTTAGTGACAATTAAAGGTTTTTACATTCATTGGAATCGGCTGGATCTCATCTTTTCAAATATGATGATATCTCAAAATCAATTTTTTGCGACTTGTGACTCATTTTCCACAAAGATATCACATTATATCTAATATTATTTTTAAAATATAAAGAAAACATACCTGGTTTTTAATTAAGGTGATAATGATGTGAAGATAATTAAAACAGGTTGATAAAACTTCCCTATGACTTCAGACAAACAAAGATATATATGTCGTAAACAAAGTCACATATCTCATTAATTCATCATTTATTCAACATTTGCTAGCAGAAGATCGCTTTAATCAACAATTAATGTCTTTATTTTCTTAAAATATTGCTTTGCCTCCCAACGTTTAAGATTAGGTGGTTAATTAAAATTGATGTTATGTCAGTGCTTGGACGCCTACTTCGCTAATCGGTTTCCTGGCTACTTTGCGTTCTAGTGGTAATATAATGACATTTTGCGGTCTTCATGGAATTATAATGGCACTTTGAGGTTTGAGGTGAGAGGCTTTCCCTTCTTTTGAAGGGACTCTCTCAACACTGGGCCTAGACTGTATGCCCTTAAACATCTAAAAGGATCATTTCTAAAAGGCCTTTACACCCGGTGGTGCAGCGCATTGCATGTAACATATCACATATCCGATAAGAATGGTATGTCAGTGCTTGGACGCCTACTTCGCTAATCGGTTCCCTGGCTACTTGGCGTTCTAATGGGAATATGATGACATTTTGCGGTCTTAATGGAATCATAATGGCACTTTGCGGTTTGAGGCTTTCCCTCTATTTGAAGGGACTCTCCCATCTTTGGGCCTAGACTGATCAGGTGATTTATTAGAAATGATAATATATAGGTCATATTATCTGAAAATGTACAATTGGCAGCTGTAGACATTTAGGAAATTTGGCTAAATTAGGCTGAAAAATGTTAAATACTGGATATATCTGAGTACATTTGGTATCGCATTGATTCATAGTATCAGTTCTGTTATGTTAAACTGCATTTTAAAGCTCATTTTTGTCTTAAATTTGGGTTATTTGAGAGGACTGCTGAAGACAAATTGAACATTTTCTGAAAATCTGAGCCACATAGGAAGGAAGACACATGCATGCTCTTCCTATTAAAGGGTACATACTAGTGACGGTTATAACTTATGCTGCAGTGCTAGAGGATGATTCCCACCCTTGATACAAGCCATGGTGACACGTTCCGCCGACCTGAGGCTTCATGATTGCTCGTCTTCACAAATCATTCTCCTTTCTCATTACATGCTTTTCACTTGAGACTGACAATCCTCCTGACACGGCTGCCTTTGGGTGAAATCGCCAGTAAAAAATGTACAATTCATCTTCACCTATTCTCTCAAATAACCCAAATTTCAGACGAAAATCAAGTTCAAAATACAGTTCGACACAACCAAAAACAAATTGCTAGAATCAATGCCGAATATACTCTAATTTACAAATAAGAAATCATTGAGAATAGTTTGCGTACTGATTCTCATTTCATTGCTTTTAGGAAGGAACCTGCAACGACCCGGGACGGTATCTTTCAGAGAGAACTAGGGTGAAATCGCCAAAAAAATTACAATTTATCTTCACCAATCCTCTCAAATAACCAGAATTTAAGACAAAAATCAGGCTAAATAATCAGTTCAACATAACCAAACAGATATTTTTAATTGAAGCAATATCAGATATTGTCAGATATACCTAGTATCGACCAAATTGCAGCCCAATTTGGCAGAATTTACTAAATATGTACAGCTGCCAATTGTACATTTTCAGAAAGTCTGAGCCTGTTGCAGTGTCTGCCGCATCATCACCACCTGCCCCATCTCCACCACTGGCACCGCGTCGCCCGGCATTGTCGAAAAAAATAAAAAGATTGATTCTGATTGGCCCAAGATGGTTAGCCTCGGATATTCTTGTCCCAAACGTGATTTGGTCACGTACGTCGCCTCGGCGAGTGGCGGAGGATGAGATTGCGACTTTTGAATGGGGTTTCGCGGGGTCCGCCGCCTACAAGCTTATCATGAAAATCTAATTCCATCAAATATCTCTGATTCGTTTTGAAAATAAGGGTTGGGTCTGGTGGTGGAAGCAGCATCGGCTGCCAGAACGACTTGTCATACGAGGCAACGCTAACGGTTTTTATTTTATTCTGTTCACATTGCATTTGCATTCTTGCTGTTTAAAACTGTTCAACAAGTAGAATAATCTTTTATTGGTCAATTAATACATATAGGTTGACAAAGAGGTCGACAGGCTTCTTTGGTCTTGGGTAAGACCATGAAGTGCTTTTCTGTCTCTTTTTTTCTGTCTCTCTCTCTCTCCCTTCTTCTCTATCTCTATTTCCTGGGTAAGACCTTAAAGTGCCTCTCTGTGTCTCTTTTTCCCTGTCTCTTTCTCCCTTCTTCTCTATCTATTTCTTGGGTAAGACCTCAAAATGCCTTTCTGTCTCTTTTCTCTGTCTCTCTCTCTCCCTTCTTTTCTATCTCTATTTTCTGGGTATGACCATAAAGTGCCTTTTCTCTGTCTCTCTGCCTTCTTCTCTATCTCTGTTTCCTGGGTATGATCATAAACTCACTCCCTCTCAGCTCTTCCGCCCTTGATATAACCATCTTAGATGTGTTGATAAGGGCGTAAAGCAACCAATCTCACTCACTCACTCGACAGGCTTCTGGGCGGGTCCCAGCTCTCCCAGCCCTTACCTTTTGCAGAAGGCAGTGATCTAGTGTAGTAGCTGATACATGAAATAATATGTAAAGGTATAAACATAAAGATAATACGATGTGCATGTGAAGTAAACTATGCTGTAATACTCACACAGTACGGTGCTGTTTTGATATAATGAAAATATAAACTGTCCTGTCAGATTTATTGTTTTTAATTCATGGAGCAGGATATATTAACAATACGTAAAATATACATGTTGATTTCGTTACTATTAGTGTGATGCACATTTTTTGATATAGAAAATATCTTATTCAGGACAAAATGACATTTTTATACATATGGTACAAATACTCTCAGACTAGCCGGATTTACAATACGTTTACTGATAAGTAGATAACGAGTAAACAAGTCGATTAAGTTTGAATATGTTACATACACAAAAGTATCTAAGCTTTCACAATATCATAAGAATTATAGATAGTACTAAAATGTGTTACAATCCATTCCATCAAGATACTATGAAAATATATTTGAGGTTACAGATGTATATAAAATATTGCCACCACCCACATCGTGCACTTACACAATGGAAGCTGCAGGTGCTGTAGACAACTTTATAAATGTAACATTTAACATTGGTTCTAGGAAGTAAAATGGCGTTCATGATGTAAACATGTCTTCAGGGTTTATATAAACGTCTGAATAGTTCATGGGAACTCAACACGATACATGGATCAGATTTTCAGAAAATACACAATCTGCAGTTCTACACATCTCTCAATTTCTGCTAAATCAGAGTGGAAAATGATAAATACTGAGTATATCTGAGTGTATTCTGTATTATATTTATGCAATAAATCTGTCTGTTTATGTTAAACTTTATTTTGAACTTTATTTTCGTCTTAAATTTGGGTTATTTGAGACGACTGGTGAAGACCAATTGTACATTTTCTGAAGACTGGACCTACATAATGTTAGGCTCAGAATGTGTAACTTTTGTTACATCCACCGAAGGCTAATATTACGATAATTACTGATTCAGGAGCAAGAAACTCCAAATGTATCCGAACCTGACTACATTGTGTAATTTACGTCGGTTCAAGCTGCTATATAAATGTTAAAAACTTAAAATAATGTAAACTTTCTAGAAAATTATACTGTATCATTGAAAGTTAACATTTTCCCCTTGAGTCTGTGAGATTATTTATGTAAAACATTGAAACCAGCTCAATAAAATTTCTTTAAAAAAAAAAGAGTTATATATATTATTTTCCACATTTGTGATGTGTTCGGGAAAATGAGTCACGAGTCGCAAAAATGATTTTGCGATGTCAATATATTTGTAAAGATGAGATCAAGACGAGTCCAATGATAATACATATTAGAACATCATACTCATTTCTATATTTTAAGTTTGAAATTTTTATTTTTGAAAAAAGTTTGCAATATTTCTGGGTGGACATTTACCAGTAAAGTAGCTAAATATCCTATGTATGATGACCTTCGACAAGCAGGGATATATTTAACAATCCTGAGATTTAGTTCATGTCGTCATGGTATAACCATCGTTCAGCGACCTATAAAAGGAAACATTCCAACAAAGCCTTCCTGTGAATAAAACACTTTGAAAAATAACCATTTTGCGACTTGTGACTCATTTTGATGAAACACATCACATTTGTTTAATTATAACGTTACATATTTCCAAACTCTATGAACATTATGAAGTTATTGTAACCTAAAACCACCAAAGAGCTCACGTAGACCCTTTTATACTTGACTATTTATAGTATCTGTACAGTCTGGGGTTCTATTTCTTTTTTGGTTTTAGATTTCCGAAGTCCTAAATCACTTCAGACCAAGAGGACAAAGTTGATATCAGTTTTCATATAAATCAGCCGATGGACTCGCCTTACAGTGCTGAGGAAAGTTCGGGTGAAACCGCCAGAAAATGTACAATTCATCTTCACCAATCCTTTCAAATAACCCAAATTTAAGACAAAAATCAGGTTCAAAATACGCTTCAACCTAACCAAACAGATTGTTTGAATCAAGGCAATATCAAATAATACTCAGATATACCTAGTATTGACCATTTTACAGTCTAATTTAGCAGAATTGTGTAGATCTGCCGATTGTATATTTTCTGAAGATCTGACCCTTACAGGGGGAGATGCCTGGTGCTGTAGACGGTGATGTATTGGTTGGATTGAATTCAGTCAGTTGCTCCCTCTAAATGGATCTTGATCTCTCGACCTCCCTCCTCTCTCGGACCTACCGTCCCTAACAACCCTTTCTTCCCATCTTCCACTGTCTCCTCAATTCTAAATCTAAATCTATCAATTCAGGGATCATACCACACGTATACGTGTGGTATGATCCCTGAATTGATAGATTTGAGGGTCTCATCCCAATGTTTATTTAAACTATATAATATATATGTGATGTGTTACAGGAAAATGAGTCACAAGTCGCAAAAAATGGATTTTGAGATAATATTTCTACATTTGATTTGATTTTAAAATATTTTATTCAGGACGTTTGAACATTTTCACACATATAGTACGAATATTCTCAGGACAGCCTGATTTAATAGATACAAAAAGTTTTACATAGTTCTAGATGTTATTATTATCGGATATCACATAAGTTGTATATATCTAAACATCAACAAACTCTAATACGTCAATCTATCTCAGTTATCTTTAGATACAGGTTTTACAGCTACTCACATTACGAATAAAAACATGTCCAACTCACTGACAATGTGCAAGCATTGTTTTTGTGAGTTGAATAAAAACATAAGTACATAATACAGTTTTATCGACGCCGTGCTCTTACATATTAACCATTAATAATCATATATATTTCATATAGTTGTCCATTAAGTTCCAATCAAGATTCAAAGCAATACAATTCACAAGGTATTTGTACTGACAGTGAGGCAAGTCTGTACATTAAGCAGCAACCTATACAAACAATTAGCATGGCAATTCAACGTAACCATTCATATTATTTTCACTTCGATTTTTCTATTTTTTTGTATTTTCATTTCATAATTATTATAGATCAACTCGTCCAGATCAAATAAAATCAGCTAGGTAATGACTTTTTAGTCTAGCCTTAAGCTGTCTGGGGTCTCTTTCCGTCCTAAAACTTTCTGGCAAGGCGTTCCATATATTTACTCCACGTGCTAGTATACATCTGCTAAATCGTGCTTTTTTCCACCGATATACCTCAATGTGTCTCTTGTTCCCATTTCTTAAATTATGCTCGTGAACTGTATTAATAAATTGACAAGTTCTTGGCAGGAGACTTAATAACACTTAACCCATTTAAACCGAAGATTGCAAAAATGGTTTAATCATCTTAAAACTTTAATAGAATGATTAGACAGGAACTGGGAGTACATAGAAGAAATTTGGTGAAATTTGCTGAAATAAGTTCTGAGATATAGGGTGGGTCGAAAACGACCCCTTTAGGAAAATATGGGGGCAAATATTGGGGCAAATATGGGGACAAATAGGTAAGTAATACACAGTTGAGGCGTAATAATTGGTCACATTGCTGTAGTTAGTCTAGGCCCCCCAAAGGCTAATTTTGAGACAATTCCACGGAATTTGGTAAACAGGTAAATTTGATCATCCTCTATCATTTTATGATTCTGAAATATAAATGTGGTTTCCATGGCAACCAAAAAAGGCAGACCAAAAAGTCAGAAAAATGGCAGTTTATGGTCCAATTTCTACACTATTGTCAGGAATAGCATCAAACTTGGGAATATCAATGGTATATATATGAGTGCTATATATGCAGCTTCCCCGCCCCAATCCCTGTAAATGACCTTGGCAAAGGTCAAGGTCACCAGTTTCAAGGTCAAATGTCGAATTTGGCCTGATTTTTTTAATATAAGACTATAGGGAGACAGGGGGCAATAGCAATAGCATTAGCAAAATGATAATCTTGACCTTGACCAAGGTCATTAACAAGATGTCTAATGAAAGAGCTCTCATAACTCTATCCTATACTTTAATTGTGTATCCTTGACTTTAATACTTCAAAAGATACAGGTGTGTATATGTAATTCACATTTAAACAAAATAGAGTGTAGAGTGAAAAGTAAGCTTTGGTTACCATAGCAACGCACATTTCAATGACACTGGGCGCGGGTTAATTGTCTTTTCCTCAATGCCAAATATTGCTTTTATGGAGTAGGTTATCATTTTCCTCAATTGCCTCATTTTCATAAGAGAAAATTGGTTTTCAAATTCCACAATTTTGCTGTTTTTGTGTTTCAAGGTCATATTTAGTGACATCCACCTTGGTCAAGGTCATTGACTTTAAGACTATAGATAGCCCTTATGTGTACCATCAATAATACCAAGTTTGGTCACATTGCTGGTAAAAGTGTAGTAATGGAACCCTAAAAACCTTTTTATTTGCTAAAATAGAATTTTAGCAAATTTTGCTAAAAAAATCAGGAGTTACCATAGAAACGGCCAATTGGGAAAATAATTCCATTCAGCCTTTTCAGCTGTTGTCTCTTCAGATTCAGAAAGCTCAAGAAATTCTACCTAGAATATCTCAAATTTAGTTTAGTGTATGGTGGGTAGGGGTTCTGGTAGAAGTTCTCCCTTACCCTATTGATAGGGTCTTTTTTGACCCCATATTGTCCTAATGGGGTCGTTTTCGACCCAACCTCACTGAACCTCCATTATTTTCTCACTAAATTTTGATAATTCTAGTTCAAGTATGAAAATGGATGCCTGAGATATTGGTTAGTTCTTTCTATGATTTTTTTTTCTAAAATTACTTATTTTTTTGCTGTTTAGATATCTTTTCTTTGTAGCAAGCAGACAGCAGTGATGGTCACGTGACCTAAAATAGTGCATTGTCATGGCGTTGACATGGTAACGCTTGTTACGCAATATGGAGAATCTAAACTTTCCATACATATCATTTTTATTACTTATTTAAGTTATAATCAATATAATAATGCTGTTGAAAAAACAGCTCAAATGGGTCGAAAACGACCCCTTTAGGGACAAATGGGTTAACACACTTAATTACACTCTAAAAATTGAGTAAGGGCAGCGTCTTAAATTTGAATTTTACCGGTACTCTTAGTAAAAAAAACCCAGATTGGTTGCCATGACAACCCCAAGTAAATCACTAGTGATATACGCACTGTGCGTCAATTACTCTAGATACGTTGTTTTCAGAGCAATGCGTGAATAATAAAGAGGAATATACAACCGATGCCGAGGAATAATTGTCTGTTGTTATGTCACGTATCTAAGTGTACATTAGAGCCTGTTAGAAGTTATTATACAAGTCCATTGTCCATTGGGTAATAGTTTATTATTTAATGGGTGGGGATAGCAGTGGGTATTGTTACAGTCATTGTAACATGAATAATAAATGAACATGGTATTGTGGAATCCTATACATAGGTTTATTGTACAGATGTATAGTATCGTGATGGGAAGTCTCTCTGCCTGCAGCTTAAAGTTTGTTTGTTTGTTTGTGTTTAAAGATATTTATTCAGCAGAGTGAAATTACGCAATTATATATATTCTCTTTCGAGGCTGATATGATTGGAAAAACTTTACAAAAATACACTC
This sequence comes from Sthenelais limicola, assembly GCA_942159475.1. NCBI lineage: Eukaryota > Metazoa > Annelida > Polychaeta > Phyllodocida > Sigalionidae > Sthenelais > Sthenelais limicola. The sequence goes on along the minus strand of OW804097.1, from coordinate 37,556,809 downwards.
ACTCCAACAAGTGAAAGAAACAAATCCAAATACATCGTTCAAGCCATGAAGAAGGTATTAAATTACAGAAAAAGAGGCACACACATAAAAACCATCACCCGGGCAGCATCCTATTATTACAATCCGAGGAGATTCAAAAGTCTTTATCGTGGACAATATGGGTCAGATTTTCAGAAAATGTACAATTCACTTTCACCAATCCTCTCAAATAAACCGAATTTCAGACGAAAACAAAGTTCAAAATACAGTTCAACCTAACCAAACAGATTGCTACAATCAATGCAATGCCAAATATACTCGAATTTACCTAGTATTGACCAAATTGCAGTCTAATCCAGCAGAATTTACTAAATGTGTAGAGCTGCCAATTGTACATTTTCTGAAAATCTGACCCATATAGCAAGGCTTCCCGGGGACGCCAGGCAGAAGGGAGGGGGTTTTCATTAGAACTAGAAGGTACCCCCTCTGGGCTGTAATGCTTAGAACAAAGCGGGGACGTAGCGAGTCAGGAGGCACTAATGATAGCGTGTCAAATTAATCTCCAGAAATATACACTTTCTTTGCTATAATGATTGATGACGAGTTTGCAGGAGTGCAATGTAAGATGTAAATGTAAGGTTATTCTTATAGGAATGTGCAGTAGAGGAACAACCAAATAGCAGAATTTTTTTAAACGAAAGTTGTAATTCTGAAATTACTAAACATTTGTTTTTCATGAATACCCAAGAAACATAGATATATATATACCTTTAAGTAGTTTTACTTATCAATTTGAAAACTATGGCAATTGACAGAATGAGCTGTAAGCCCTCAAGGGTCAGATCTTCAGAAAATGTACAATTCGCCTTCATCAATCCTCTCAAATAACCGAAATATAACACAGAAATCAAGTTCCAAATTCAGTTTACCATAACCAAACCGATTATTTCAATAATACCAAATGAAGTCAGATATAACAAGTATTTAACGTTTTCAGTCTAATTTAACAGAGTTTACTAAACGTTTATATTTGCCGATTGTACATTTTCTGAAGATCTCTGACCCTCAACCACCACGCCATTTATTTTGCTGGTTGCACTCAGACATTCAGTTTATGGCTCAGGTTTTCAGAAAATGTACAATTCGCCTTCACCAATCTTCTGAAATAACCTGAAAATAAAGTTCAAGTTTTTTTGTTTTTTTTTAAATAAAGGTTTATTATGAGTATACATATAATTTGACTGGTAATAAATAGATCCCTCGTTGCTTGGAGGATGATCTTTGACAATATATTTTGTACACATATGTTTAGAATACCCACAAGAGGCATGGTGTCTCAGCTCAACGGCGAACCTTTTGCTGGTCTACTGACAAGATGCCCTCACAGTTCTTTTGTAAAATCAGACATAGAGCATAGTGCGTACTTATTTGAGAAGAGTGGCGGAGTTAAATTGTACATTTTCTGAAAATCTGACCCATATATATCAATCCCACACAAAGTAGGCAGGGTGAAGTTGTTAGAGCTCAATGAACAAGTACCGAAATAATCACAAGTACCAGAATAATAGCAGGGCAGGGGGAAGGTACTCCCTGGGTCGCCTTCCACTCCTGGCTGCAGGAGTTTGTTGTTTTGATCTGTAAATTGTATAATCATGATTTGTTTATTCCAATCATGAGGTGGCATGTAAATTGCCTACACAACATTTTGTAAGCTTGTAAGACATACCCCCTCTTTAAAATTGTTTAAAACCTACTGCAAGGTTACATAGTCCCCACAATGGATGTAGTGAAGTAGAGGGTTCTGTCGGAAGAACTGTCAAGGCAGAGATATGTGACCCGTTTTTCCGAGTAAATATATGTAAGAAAAGAATTTGGAAAAATAAAGTTTCAATTTATATATATATACACAATCAGAGCTAAGCTTTCCTCATGAACCTTATAGTTGCGATAATGATTCTCAAAAGAGACGTCTTTGACGCCCCGTACATTATGAGGTGGCAGGAGGACAGGAAGAACATTCTAAAGGCATTCCAGAAATCTAACCACAAGACACCAGGCTAGTATGCATATCAGGACTTGAACCGATGGTTCGTTTATAAACCAATAATACTGACGATTTATTTATTAAACAAAACTGTTACAGTGCTAACTACTAACGTCAGTTAATTCCGTTCATATCAGGCCAAGAACACATGTCTGCGAATGCAGGGTCAATGTCTTTAACATTTTATTACACTGTAATAAATGATCGTTTATAAGCAGTTTGCCATAGTATAAATATTACTATTTCATCATAGTAGTGTATTCTACGATCAGCATAGGGCACTACGAGCTCCGCGGGAGCGCCGTTAGCCTAAGTTACGACAAGCTTGTTGTGTGCGGTGAATCGCGACGGCTCACTGGCCTTCGCGATCGCTTCCTAGGCGAACCCTAGCGGATTTCTTTGGTACTACGGGCATCGCCACCTCCACCTTCTCACAGAACAGTCCATTACGTAATGGACTGTCTCTGAGAACACCCATCCCACGAGTCGGCGCACGGCGCTCTGCCCTGACCTATATTCAAACTTAGCACAAACAATGGTAGTAAAACATTTCTGAAAGTTAATGTCTAATTTATTTTCATTTCTAACATTACATGAACATGATCATTTCTAACATTACATGAACACCTGATGAAGGGAGTGTTTCCCAAAAGCTTGTGAATAATAAATAACGACTACAACAACTCGGGGTTCAATCGCTTATTAAATGGTCGGATCCCTTTTATGAAGTAGGAATTTTGATATAAATTCATCATTTTGAGGGTCTACGGTCTCATTTTATTTATTTCAGTTTTTAAAAACGTCAATTTTCAGCTATATTTTCTCCTTTTATGTACAAAATGCACATTAATAAACAAATTCAGATTAATAAACTATATATGGCCGAAAGCTTGAGGGGGGATCTAAATGATGGGAATAAACAATTTTGCCGATGGGAATAAACAAAAAAATTGATGGGAATAAACAAAAAAAATAAAAAATGTATATATTATATGCTCAGTGAACCTTAGAATCCCAAAACACTCATTGCCCCATTGGGTGAGAATTGGCCATATATATATATAGCATAGCGTAAATAAAAGAAATATATTTAATTTACTAGTATATCATTAGAATTCAAAGATCTTGTGTAACTTTTTATTGTTAATTAAGGCATTGACCTGATGGCGCTAAAAACAACCCACAAGAATACCTTAAAATAACATATATATTTAGATTTTTTTCTGGGGGGTTGGGGGTGGGGGCTAGGGTGGCATGGACCCAGACCTACCTAGTCGCAGTTGTATAAATAATGGAAATAAAGGATTGCTTACTAGTCTAGAAACAGGACTACTGACTACATGTTATTATTATTAATAACCCAGCAAAGTTATACTTCAACACCACTCTCTTCAACCTAGCTTTACCCACTTGAGATCGAGAGACATATCAACATGCAGTGCACGCAAAACAACCCATGTGGGTGACATCTATTTATGGTATCAAGCGCGCTGACTGGCTATCGGTTACGTAAGGGGGTGGACCTTCACTGCTTGTGGAGAGGTTAATTATACCAGCGCTCCAAGGGACGCGGTAACATAGCATTGACTGGGCAGTGAGGCCGGGTCGCGGTGGGGTCAGGCCGCCTACGCCCATGGAGCACGCAGTGGCAAGGTGGGTACGAGGAGGACGTCACGAGAAGGGATTGGTGCAACTAGGCATAGGACCGTCTAAGAATAACTCTCTCTGGTTACTGCAGAGTCAGCCAACAATAGGCTTTATATATTTTTTATATTGTCTACTTGTTGTGGACAGGTCTGGGACATCTTCTCCATTATTAATCATCAATAATTCTTGTTCAATTCCATTTTAGTTTCATCTCATAGAACAAGAGCAAGAAATGGCTATGAGGAAGCCAAGGTTTGTGGGATGTAAGTATATTTATCATTAGTTGACGGACGGTAATTACTAATCATTAAGCCCTGAGAATTGTACAGATTATAAGCTAGGCAGGCTTGGTAAAACTATGCGAAATTAGTAGGTTATGTGGGCTAAAATTAGCTTCGTCCTGGCTGTGCTAAAATGTTTGTAGGTCAAGGAACTAAACATAGGCAACATACACAAGGCATTCAGTCATAGTCATGCATGGTCATTGATTATTGTTTAATTTGATGCATATACCTGTACTTTCCTCTTTACAGAAGCTGGCACAAGGAAGAAATACATTAGAGAGAAATGATGCACCAAAATAATGAAATGATGAGTTTGAAGGGAAGAATAAATTCACCCTCTTCAAAATCAATGAATGAATAAACGAATAAATATTCAAGCAGTATTTTCGTGGGTCAGTACAGGCCATGCAATGAACCCACTCCCCCACCCCTCTCATAATCACCACAGCATGACGAGCCCCCTCCCCCACCCCACATGACCGCGCTGGGCTTGTCTGGCGGCGCCGAGGGCGGGGACAATTACGATTAGCTTGCTGTGTGGCTTACGCTGGCCCTCTATACTACGAGGGGCAGAATCTACGTTCATGAAGGAACAATGTCCGATGCCCCATTGTATTTACACGATATGGCTCATGAGAGTGTACTCAACAACAATTCTATATATATTGTTTATTTCCGAGAACAGTACATGATAATGAATATAAGATACATTTCTCCGGAAATGGGTCGGCCCTCTTCTGTGGCAGCCATAGCTCTTCGAGACTTAGTCCCTTAGACTAGAGTTTAATTGACTGTTTATGAGATATAGAGGTATAAAGTGACTAGTTACCTACTCTACTGCAATGGGATGCACTAGATATAACTTTATCAGGGTGGGACCCGTACTATGGGGTTTTCCTTTAGTATCGGTTTTGTGAAGATGGTCCTAGTTAAATTTGGGTTAATTTGATGAATACTCAAGTGAGAGAAAGTGGGTTGTGTGTTTGTATAGGTAATCTATCCAATTTTCAGATTCAGCTAGGTCCTGGCATTCTTGCCAACACTGCTTTGACTGCTATTTATACATCCTTTAATTGTTTACACGTATGTGGGTCAGATTTTCACAAAATATACAATTGGTAGCTGTACACCTTTGGTAAATTCTGTATATTTGAGTATATTCGGTATATTCGGCATTGCATTGATTCTAGCAATCTGTTTGGCTAGGTTGAACTGTATTTTGAACTTTATTTTCGTCTGAAATGTGTGTTATTTCAGAAGATTGGCGAAGTTAAATTGTACATTTTCTGAAAATGTGACCCATGTGGGGTACCATTCTGGTGAACACTGGCCCCACATATGCGTCCTTTACCTTTGAATAAATTTAGACTAGTTTTGTAATACTTCATGGTCTACCCGATAGAGATCGATGCCAGGTTCTCTCCATTATCCCGCCTGGGAGAATAAGTTTTCTTCAAGAGCTGTTTTGAATTCAACTAGTGTTGGGTAGTTTCTCCCAGCTGTTGAAATTTCATTAAAAAGAGTAGGGGCTTGTACAATACAACATTTTGTGATGCTCTCTGTTTTTGTCATTGGTATTTAAGACTTTACTCTTTGCCAGACTTCACAGATTGATTTTTCTGTTGTCATGGTATCTTTTGTCACGACCCATCTCATATGCTAGGTGGAAGGTGTGAGTCTCTCCTTTCATTTAAGAATTCCATCTTTATCTCTGAGTGGTTTTCTTTGATGCTATCCGTTTTTTTCTTGTTGTATGCAAACCTTAGAAATGTGTTTTGTATGGATTGTAGCCTGTCTAGTTTTTTTTTCTGTGCTGGGGCATAAAACATAACGCAAAAGTCAAACACAGGGCGTACCATGGTCTCATAGATTAGGATTGTGTTTTTACTAGAGAGGGCCTGATTGATTTTGACTGTGGCTCTAAGTCTCTGTATTCCCTGTTTGATGTTTGAGGTTAGGTGCGGGTTGAATGTTAGGCCACTATCAATTTTTAGGCCAAGGTATTTGTATTGTGTGACATGATCTAATTGGGTCAGATTTTCAGAAAATGTAAAATTCGCCTTCACCAATCCTCTCAAATAACCCACATTTAAGACAGAAATAAGCTTCAAAATACAGTTTAGTATAACAGAACTGATACTTTAAATCAATGCCATGGCAGATATACACATAAATACTCAGTATTCATCATTTTTCAGCCTAATTTAGCAGAATTTCCTCAACATGTACAGCTGCCAATTGTACATTTTCTGAAAATATGACCAAATTCGGCATTGTTAAGGCTTAATGCATTTCTGTTTGATTTTGTTGTATGTAGGGCTATGCTCATGGCTTTTCTTTTTTGTACATTCACAGAGATCTTATTTATTGTGCACCTGTTTCCCCCAGCATCTAGGTCTTTTTGGAGCTCTTTGTGGGTCAGATTTTCAGAAAATGTACAATTCACCTTCACCAATCCTCTCAAATAACTCACATTTAAGACAAAAATGAGCTTCAAAATACAGTTTAACATAACAGAACTGATACCACTTAAAAAATCAATGCAATACAAGATTTAGAATCTTTTTAGTAGAAATTTCTAAATATGTGGAGCTGCCAATTGTACATTTTCTGAAAATCTGACCCATGTACAAAGTTTCTCCCTATGGACGCAAGTGGAATAGTACTGTGTTATCGGTCATCACACCATTGTCAAATTTATATTTGTTGATAAAACATCAGGAAAGGCCAATTGGAAAGTAAACATGTTCACCCAAACACATCTCATGTCTATAATGCTTTTTGTTTAGTAGCTACAGGAACAGTGCTCGTATTTCTCTCAGTCTTTTTATTATGGGCGGGTGGCTTGCTTTTTGCTGTAGGAAAGAAGCAGGGGCAGAGACGATCCCTCTGACTATGGGCCCTATACTAGAACAGGTTTTGAGGGAGACATTTCTTTCCTTGAGCATAGTCCATGGTCCAAAGTCCAATAATACATGTATTTGTATTGATTACTTTCATGGTCATAATCTTCAGAAACATTAGCTTATCTTTGTTGTTAGGGGGCGTGGCCTGAGTAGATTCAGGTAGATGGGAACCAATCAAATGATTTTATTTTGCACATTGATAGGCCCTGGTACAAAACAATGTACCACACGCCTCTACATGGGTCAGATATGTAGAAAATGTACAATTGGCCTTCACCAATCGTCTCAACCCAAATTTAAGATGAGAATCAGGTTCAAAATACAGTTCAACACAACCAGACATATTTATTGAATCAATACAAAACAGAATACACTCAGACATACCTAGTTCTTATATATGTTCATTCTATTTTAGCAGAATTTGAGTGTAGAAATGTAGATTGTGCATTTTCAGAAAATCTGACCCAAATACAAATGTTATGTGAAACACACTTCACCGTGGAGTAAAATAGATTGCAGTAAAGAATCCATTCCAACTGACAATGTGAATGCAGATCACTAGATGAAGTTACGTTACAAGTGATGCAAATGAATTCCCATGAAAACACTCAAAGCAAGAGGGGCCTTAAAGATTAAGGTTCACCATCCTCATCTTCAAAGCTAACTAACCGAAAGGTTTATATATAATTGTGGGGAGAATTGTTTGACTATATAATAATGGTACGATGAAAACCAATTGCGAACAATGATTTCCGAAGAAATATGCCTACATGAGAGGTTGATGTCTATTCATTACAAACTCCTAAGATCTACTCCACCTCCACACTCTCTAATTACATACTCTGTTCATCATTGTGACACGGCACCAGAGCCACCTCATGATGGGTCAGATCGTCAGAAAATATACAATTGGCAGCTCTTCACATTAAGTGAATTCTGCTAAATTAGGCTGAGAAATGATGAATACCCAATAAATCTGAATGTATTTAGTACTGTGTGGTTTTAAAATATCTGTTCTGCTACGTTAAATTGTATTTTGAAGCTCATGTGTGTCTTAAATATGGGTTCTTTGAGAGAATTGGTGAAGGCGAATTGTACATTTTCTGACAATCTAACCCTTATCTTCTACTTATAAGATACGCCTACGTATTTTAATGTAAACTATAGAATGCATTTGTTTCTACATTTAGCGGTTAGAAACCTAGGACATTTTATTGAACAGAATGCAGACGCCCCCATAAAGTAAATGGAATTCTTAGACTTTATAAGGAAACAATGCGAAAGATGAAGTTTCTAGGGCCCATAGAAGACAACTTTATAAACAAAGTTACACCATAGTGCCCTTCCTAATTATCCCTGATCTTATAGATGTGGAAATGGAGACGAGGGGTGGTCATGCATGGGTCCGATTTTCAGAAAATGTACAATTGGCAGTTCTACACATTTAGTCAATTCTGCTCAATAAGGCTGCAATTTGGTCAATACAAGGTGAATTGGGATATATTCTGCATTGCATTGATTCTAGCAACCTGCCTGGTTAGGTTGAACTGTATTTTGATCTTTATTTTCGTCTGAAATTTGGGTTATTTGAGAGAATTGGTGAAGATGAATAGTATATTTTCTGGCGATTTCGCCCATATATGTCTGACAGTTAATGACAGTTCTATGGGCTTTGAAAACCTTTAAAGGCCAACAAGTCGATGTATGCTAATTAGTCATCATCTTAATGCATTTCATAATGGTGTTCTTATAGAATTGAACAGAAATTTAATCCATCTTCTATGAACACGATATGTTAGGATATTCCAAGTATTGTCCTGACAGCAAAACAATTAAAACCTGTGGCCTTTGATTTCAAAATGGCCTCCCTGCAATCTCTGCAAAACACTATTAATGAGGATCATGGATTGGCATTCTTGATTGAACAGGGATTATCAGCTTTTCGTCGTGTGAAATGACGCTTGCATTAATCATACCTTCCGTCAGATATCTTCCCTCCAGCTTCGAAAGAGTCCATTGTGTTTTTCTTGCACATCTTTCTAAATTACATCCCAGGCTTCATAATGAAATTCTTGATGGCCTCAATACTGCAATTATGGCCTATCCAAGCGCCGACTTGCTGTTGAACTGGGCCAGATTCTCAGAAAATGCACAATCTACATTCCTACACATCTCTCAAATTCTGCTAATTCAGAGTGTAAATTGATAAATACTGAGTATATCTGAATGTATTCTGTATTGTATTAATTCAATGAATCAGTCTGGTTATGTTGAACTGTATTTTGAACCCGATTGTCATCTGAAATTTGGGTTATTTGAGAGGATTGGAGAAGGCCAATTGTACATTTTCTTAAAATTGACCCAACTATAAAACAGATGATGTTAAATGGAGATCTATGCACCCTATTTTTCCCCACTGAACTTCGATTATCGTCGCATTCTCCTGAAGGGATCGCATGTCAACTAAGATTAATTACAGTCGCTTCCTGCTGCGAAGGTAATGTTGGTGCGATTTATAGTTGTATGAAAAATTCATATCACATGCTTGTACTTCCTGTTTCCGCTGAGAAAGAATTAGTCATGCAGAATGGAAGTGAACAGGAAACAACGGCTGAAAAATGTTTCGGATGAAGGGTGGTACATTGAAGATAAGGGCAGTCTAGGCCCTTAGTTGAGAGAGTCCCTTCAAACGAAGGGAAAGTCTCTCACCTCAAACCGCAAAGTGCCATAATAAGTCCATTAAGACCGCAAAGTGTCATTATACTCCCATTAGAAACGCCTCGAAGTCCTAGGCGAGAAAAACGATTAGTGAAGTAGGCGTCCAATCACTGACATATCATTCTCATCTGATCTGAGGCTCTGGACCACAAATGAAGGCTACATTGCAGTCAATCTCGGCCAAAGGGTAAACGGGTCAGATCGCCAGAAAACGTACAATTCACCTTCACCAATCCTCTCAAATAACCCATATTTAAGACAAAAATCAGGTTCTAAAACATTGGAAGAATCCGCTCGCGAGAATCTGCACTCAGGTGCTTTTATATTAGCTCCAAGCCAATTGATAGGATTTGATTTACTTTTCATACATATAGTAATTGTTTCCTATGCATACATCTCATCCTTTGATGTTAGGGTCGATACTTCAGTTTGATTTGCAGAAGCATTCAATAAAATCTAAATATCTGAGATGAAAAGCCGATGTACCCAAATCTTGCCCAAATTAAAGCAATGGACATCCGTTCGTCCGGCAGTATTCAATTCCAGTCTTGGGTCAGATTGTCAGAAAGTGTATAATTCGCCCTCACCAATTCTCTCAAACAACCCAAATTTCAGACAAAAATGAGCTTCAAAATACAGTTTAACATAGCAGAACAGATATTTATGAATCACACAATACAAAGTAGGCCTATACTCAGATATACCTGGTATTTATCATTTTCCAGCCTAATTTAGCATATTTTACTAAATGTGAAGATCTGCCAATTGTGCATTTTCTGGCGATCTGACCCACTTATTGAGGAGGAGGAAATCCAATGCTTCATGGGTCAGATTTTCAGAAAATGTACAATTCAACTATCTTCTCAAATACCCCGAATTTCAGACGAAAATAAAGTTCAAAATACAGTTCAACCTAACCAAACTAAATGCTAGAATCAATGCAATGCTGAATATACTCGAATTTACCTAGTATTGAGCAAATTGCAGCCTAATTTAGCAGAATTTACTAAATGTGTACAGCTCCCAATTGTACATTTTCTGAAATTCTGACCCTCATACCAATCGCACTTTATTACGCCACATTGCCTCCAGCTTGTAGTCTCCCGCCATTTCTCCAGCTTCAAGAACCGCTTTTATTGACTCTTCAATTCTTAAATTGAGTGCAAGAAGGATCTCGGCCATCCGTAAAATAGTGAGCTTATCTCTGACCATGACCTTTCTTTGAGAGGAGATAAGCACGCGGTGACTTCTTTATTCTCTACAATAATATGATGTCCAACTCTATTGACAATGGCCTGAAAATAGCTTTGAAATTCATCGAGGGTTTCCCCTTTGGGAGAGCTCCACTTTTTTCGCCTTTTTGGAAAGTGTTCTTTCTTGCCATTCTGATTGCAATCAATAATACCGTAAACATCTCAGATCACTGGAACAATGTCAGTGTTACTAAGTGGGTCAGATTGTCAGAAAATGTACAATTCGCCTTAACCAATTCTCCCAAATAACTCGCATTTAAGATAAAAATGAGCTTCAAAGTACAGTTCAACATATAGCAGAGCAGATATTTTAAAACCACACAATACTAATTATATTCAGATATACCCGGTATTTATTGTTTTTCAGCCTGATTTAGCAGAATTTACTATATAGAGCTGCCAATTGTACATTTTCTGTCGATCTGACCCTAATTGTGACTCTTATGATAGATAGCAGAGCTCTGTTGCCCGGAGGTCCTCCCACAGAATATGAACAATTTGAATTCCTGTTGAGGTTGACGCAGAGTTTTAATGTTGAGTTGGACTCACCGGTCAGTGGTGCGGCAGTTTCTAATGATTGCATTCTGAGAGAATTGTCCCTCCCCTACCAACCATCCTTGTTCACTCCATGCGGGAAAAAGCATTGTTAAGGACTCTTACTGACATTACTAATGTTGCGTCCCTTAGAAGACGTTACAATGCACACTATTGTGTTGTGGCCAGCATCAGTCAGGGAAGAATGGCTGAGACTTTGTAAGTAAATAAAGGACTTGAGCCAACAAGTTACAGACCAATAAGTGGCATCCAATTTCCGGAAAAAGTGCTTGAAAAAGTAGTTGGCAAGCAGCTAATGAGATTTTTAGAGGGTAATAGCCTCATATACAAACACCAATACGTTTTTGGACAGGGACAATCTATAATTGATGCCCACCACAGAGTTTTTTCCAACATATTCAACAACCTGAATGAGAAAGATGGTACTGTTCTAGCCTTCCTGGACTTTAGGAAGGCATTCAATATGGTGGATCACTCCATTTTACTTACAAAACTGAAAGGCTTGGGAATAGGGAAGGCTTCGCTAAACTGGGTTCAAAACTATCTGAGTTCAAGGTTTCAAAAAGTACTTGTAAAAAATAGGACATCTGCCCATACACTGGTCACATGTGGTGTTCCACAAGGCATGTCCTTAGGACCTCTATTGTTTTTTGCTTACATTAATGTCTTACATGAAGTTATTTCATGTTTTGATATGCAATTGTTTACCGACGACATGATTATGTGGGTCGGATCTTCCGAAAACGTACAATTGGCAGATCAACACATTTAGTAAATTCTGATAAATCAGAATGGAAACTGGTTAATACTAGGTATATCTGAGTATATTTGGTATTGGCTCCATTCAAACAATGTATTTGGTTACAGTGAAATGTATTTTGAACCTAATTTTTGGCTTAAATTTGAGATATTTGAGTAGATTGGTGGAGGCGAATTGTACATTTTCTGGCGATTTCACCCATATACAACCATAATATTATATCGAATATAACTGGTAAATCTGGTTTTGACCATTTACAGATTAGCCTGGACAAAGTTCACTTATGATGCAAAATTAATAAAAATCTGGCTTAATGTCAAAAAGAGCAAAACCATGATTATTACCAAAAACATAAACCAGTGATAGGTGCTTTAAAAATTGGCGGCCAAATCCTTGAAAGGACAAATTCTTATACATTCCTCAGGTTGAGGATAGATGATGGGTTATGTTTCTCTGACCCTATAAAGTCAAAACTGAATCTTGCCAAAATGAAACTTAAAGCACTCTCGAGACTGAGTTTCTGTGCCTCAAAGGAGACTGTACTCATAGTCTACAAACATGCAATACGCCCAATACTTGAATATAGAGACATAATATATACATGGTTGCCTCAGATGATATGTTAAAGAAAATCCAAACGCTACAAAACTCTGCAGTAAGGATAATACTTAAACTATGAATATACAAATGTTGATAAACAACAGCGTGAACTAAGATTAGCCCCCTATAGTTGTATACGAAGAGAATCGCATCTGCTGTATTCGCTAAGTTTAAGAGAGAATATCGATGTTAAAAGTGTTAAACTAAGAAAACATGAGGGCAAAAAATTGTTAAAATCTATCACGCCTTGGACGGATAAAATAATGAGGTATACGAGTTTTGAAAGGGGTAAGACGTGTGGCGTGAGAGCTCAGTGAAATCGGCCCTAAACTACTGGATTATTTTCTTCGATTCTCCCGAAAAGTTTACCATTTTGAAGACATTGGAGGCTGGCACCGGGAGAGTGAACTAGTATGTATTTGAACTGATATATTTGCCTGTTTTTGAACATTTTGTACTGAAAACTCGAGTAAACCACACAATGGATAAGTATTTCGAAGCTATAGTTGGCGAAAAGACGGGACAGGACGCATTCACAGCTCCGGCTAATCCCCGGAGATTAGACGGTCAATGCTACTTTCGCTCGGAACCGACCGAGCCCTTTGTAAATGAGGCTTTGGCTGGTCGCGCATTGTATGAATTAGCTAACGATGAATATACCCCGACCGAAATCAGGGTTTCGGTAAATAAGTCCCATGAATTTACTGAAGAACATCGCATAAAACTAGACAATCTGATCAAAAATGAAAGAGACGCCAGAACAGAGATTTGCAAACTCAGGGAAGATGTGAATAGACTGTCATTACGAAATGAATTGCTGGAAGAGAGAGTGGTAGATTTAGATGTAGAAAGACGAAGAAACAACCTAATACTGAGTGGTGTCACATTCAATAAATATGAGAATCTGGAAAACAAATGCTATTACATACTAGGACGACTAGACAATGATTTGATGAGACAAAATATTATGTCTGCTAAGAGGCTTAACTCGTACGCAAATGGAACCAAACAGGTACTGGTGAGATTAGATTCAATGGAAACTCGCAACTATCTGTACCAACGCAGGAAGGAACTGAGACAGACAAACGACTGCTACAATGTGTACATAAATCCAGATTTGCCTGAGGACGTGACTGAGAAAAAATCTGACTTGCGCACACTACAAAGATATCTCAACTCTCCTACAGGGGTGAAAGTAGGTAGAATTTGGAAGGACACTATTGAGATCGATAATATCACGTATCGCCACTGTGAATTAGACAACCTGCCGGAAGGATACAGGCTAGAGGATGCGAAATCAGTCCCAGTGGGGGACCGACTATATTTCCAGTCCCAGCATAGCCCACTAAGCAACTTTTACCCTGTAGATATCATGATGCGAGGCCTAAAATTCAAAAGCTCTGAACAGGCGTACCAATACGCCAGGGCGAATACGATTGGGGAAGTAGACAAAGCCTCACAGATCTTTGCATGTCAGTCGGCAAAAAAAGCTAAGGCCATTGGAACAGAGTTTGAAAGCACAGACAGGTGGAACGACGAGAAAATCAACATAATGCACGCAATTCTAGATCAGAAATTCAAACAAAATCCCAAGCTACTAGACTTCTTAGTTGCGACAAGAAACAAGACATTATTTGAGGCAACTACAGACCGATTTTGGGCCGCTGGCTGTAAGCTAGGATCAGAAGAGATGGAATCGGGTGCACATGACGGTTTCAACGTAGTAGGAAGAATACTGATGGAGATTAGAACTCATCATATGACTGGTACAACACACGAAGAGAGGGTAACATATAATCTAGACCTAAACCAAGACCCCAAGAATGACACAACTCGTAGTCACTCAGTCGGAAGAGCGGAATTTGCACAACGCACGCAATATCACCCAAGAACATTCCACAACAATAACAACAACAAATACACGCGCACACGGGGACCACGCCCCCAAACAAGGCATGTAGACGCCGCTATAAATAGACCAGAGGAGGAACAGGGCCATACTGACATGGACACTCAAATAGTGGAGAATGCTAATGTGGCGGGCGGGCCACCACCCACCGCTGCACAGGCAACTCGTGGGGAAGAAACGGCTGCACCAATTTTGAATCCAAGCAGATTCGACCGTAGGCTGCAACTTGCCAAACCCATGACTGAGAGGTATAGAGCTAGATCCAGTTCGGCGAAGAGAAGACATAGTGACTCTGCTAGTTCAGTAAGTAGTTTACCTAAAAGGCAATCGAGACGTGATAACTATTATGCCGATGCAGTAAAACACGATAGTAGAACATGGCGTGAGAATATGACCCCTCTTTCAAGTCAAGCGAACAGGCAAAATATCCCAGAGAGACGCTCCCCACCTCAATTAAACTTACATGGTAACAAAGATCCGTTAGTTGCATTTGAGGATCATAGTGCGGGCATATACTGCTAATTGACAGGTGCAATTAACATATTAACTGTAACATAGCGTTTTCTAATTCCAGGCACGGAAATGGCAAAGCTGGCGCTAACTGTAGTGATAGCAGACTCTAGAGGTAGGAATCTGATAGACTACCTGGAAACACGACAGGAAATTATCTCTTATTGCTATCCAGGCCATGGTATAATTGATCTAGCCTATAAGGCAAAGAAAAGAATAGATGAGCTAAGACCTGACAATCTGATTCTAATTGGTGGCATTTGTGATCTATGCAAAAAGGACCCGATCACGGAACATATCGACATACAATTTAAGGAAGAAGGTCCATTAGCAAGGTTCATGGACGAGAGATATGAAACTGCCTTAGAAATACTAAAAAAAGAGCAAGATTACTGCAACATCGCGATTGGTGGACTAATCGGGTGTGAATTAGCTAGGGCAAAGACGCAGACAGTTATCTCCCCATACCAAAACATGCTGAACGATGTCATCTGGACAATAAATGAAAACATTAGAATGCTTAACGAACGCCGGGGCATAACGCATATGTACCTAACCAGTAAAGTCCACACATTCCACAAAGGATCCCCGATGCATCTATTATGTAAGATCCCGGATGGTATTCACCCAAATGACACCGTGATCAAGGAATGGGCTAAGCAGATTGAGAAATTCCATCTATCTCCAAGAAGAATAACTAAATATACGATTCAGAATTAATAGTATAATTTAAATGGCAAGAAATGTGCATAGCAAGTAGGTGCTCCGCTAAGCGGTCCCTATAGTATACATAAATCGATTTCAATATAGCCAAATGAACATTTATATTTTAATCGCGAGTCGGTAGGGGAAGAATGAATAGGTAGGATTAAAAGTATAAGGAATTGTGGTAATTATTGGTACACCGTCCAAACGGTCGCCGATCTCTCGCACACTTCTAGGTACTAGTTTATACGCTATTATATACGCTATTATTCTTCTGAATTGAGTATGAATTTATACAGATAACATAAAGAATGTCGTATATTATGAATTGTGTATATATGTTGTACTAATACCCTAACTCTTGCCTAATAAGCATAAGGTACAAGGAGTGCAAAATCTAGATTTAAGTGATGGTGTAGGAGCTATTTTCTGATTCACGAATTGTAAAATATGTGTGATGAAATGATTACCTGGCATATACTAGAACGCTGGCACGGTGTACACCGCTAAGCGGTCAATGCACAGTTGCTCACTATATAGTTAAACTGACGATCAAGTAGGATGACGAAGCAACATAGGAGAATGATGAACAATGACGTAATAGGCCCGAAAGTTGTTTCTCGAAGTGACTAGTAAATTATGATGAACTGTTTTATGTGGATGCTCCGTGAAACGGTCGCCAAAAATATTGCTGTATACTATTACTAAGACCGCTGTACTAACCAAGATATAATGCCCCCCCTAGTCCCAGCCCTTGACTCATGGTCGGAAATGGCGAAGATCAAAGGTTTTAAAATAACACACTTGAATATCAGATCACTATTACAGAAAATAGACCAGATTAGAATTGATATACTGGATAAGGAGCCAGATATCCTATGTTTAAGCGAAACATGGTTAAAATCACTGATTGATAGCAGCTTAATATCAGATAATAGATATGCATGTATCAGAACGGATCGTACATCAGGAAAAACGGGCGGAGGAATATGTAGTTATATCAGAAACGATCTAACTACCCGAGAAATTGACTTAGAAGATGTGATAAATAACGACATTGAAGCACAATCTTTTATAATAGACAAACAGAATTTAAGGAAGAAATTTATCTCATGTATTTATAGACCACCAAATTCTAACATGACAAGATTTATAGAAGGATTGAAGACTATTATGAGTAAACTAGATGAAAATGACCATGAGATACATGATACCATAATATGTGGTGACTTTAATATTGATTTGTTAGAAAAGAAAGATCCGAAGTACAAATTACTGGATACATTTTGTAAAGACTATGACCTACAGATTAACATGAACAGTATTACTAGATTTGGCCTGACGAAAAACAGTGTAATTGACTTCTTCTTAACTAAAATCAAAAAAGACTTCAGCACCGGAACGATAAACTATAACATATCAGATCATCAGGGAATTTATTTGAATATAAAGCAAAAGAGACGGATATTTAAAAAAACTAAATTTAAAGGTAGAGACATGAACAGATACGACACAAATACACTGGAGGAGAAGTTAAGTTTAATAGACTGGAATAGCTTATATACAACACAGGACGTGAATGAACAATGGAACTTTATGTTTGACCATATTAAGCAAATAACGAATGAAATTGCCCCCATAAAAACCTATAAAATTCGAGCAGAACGACCTAGTTGGTATACTAATGAACTCGCAAAAATGGCCGCTGATAGGGACAAAGCTTTCAAAACTGCCAAACGGTCTGGCAATGAAGAAGATTCTCGCTCTGCTAAGCAGAAGAGAAATCAATTTAACCTGCATCTGAGGAGAGCAAAGCAGGACTACTATATAAACTTACTGAATCTGAATAAGAACGATGGGAAAAAATTTTGGCGCACAATATCAGAACTACAAGGAAAAAAGAAATCAGAAATTAAACAATTATTAGATGATAATGACAACACACTGCAAGGAGTAGAACTAGCGGAATATATAAATAAATTCTTTTGTAGTATTGGCGATAAAATTCAAGAAAAAATCCCTCATAGAGCACCGTCTTATACGAGAGAGAATATAACAACTCCCCTCCAGATGGCGCCTTTTACAGTGGAAGAAGTATCGGAAGAGATTGAGAGTATTAACATAAACAAACCATCAGGCTGTAATGACATTAATAGTAGAATTTATAGAGATATATTCAGGTTAATTGATAGAGAACTAACGCATGTATTTAACACCTCGATCAATAGTGGCATATTCCCAGATAATTGGAAATGTAGCATGTGTAAAGTTATTCCAAAGACCGAGCTACCTAGAAAAGTTGATGACACAAGACCAATCACATTAATTCATATTGCGGGCAAGCTCCTAGAGAGATTAATATCCAAAATATTATACCATCATTTGGACCAGAATGACATAATATCAGACAGACAATTTGGATTCAGGCCGGGTAAGGGTACATCGGACGCATTAGCAAATTTTTTTAGTTATATGGATGAAGTGTTAAATAAAAAAGAGATAGGAATTGCCACATTCGTAGACTTCAGTAAGGCATTCAATAGCGTAAATTTAAATATATTAATGGAGAAACTAGAGCATGCTGGGATAAAAGGCGATCTGCTACGGTGGGTGAAATCGTATGTCACAGGCAGAAGCCAAAGAGTAAGAATTGGAACTGAGGAATCAACCGACCGACAAATCACATGTGGAGTCCCACAAGGCTCCGTACTGGGGCCGATTTTGTTCTTATTGTATACAAATGATCTGAAAGAATTAGACTTAAAATGTAAATACATACTCTACGCCGATGATACGGTATTATTTAGCGCAGGTAAGAACTTGAATGAAATATGTAAAAAAATGGAGTCTGACATTGAGATCTTCCACGAATGGACTGTCAGAAACAAGATTTTAATGAACATGAAAAAAACAAAATATATGATTATCACCAGACAAAAGAAACTAAACCCGCCTATCTTAATGGTGAATAATCAAACCATAATAAGAACCACTAATTACGAATACCTAGGAGTCAAGATTGATGAAAGGATGTCCATGCTACCACAGTTGGACATAACGATACGGAACCTAAACTTTAGAATATACCAATTGAGCTGCATTCGAAAATTTCTAACATCACATGCGGCCATAGTTCTAGTAAAGACCTTCATACTCCCGATCATTGACTATGTATTACCATTCATGACATATATTGGAAAATACAAACTAGCGAAAATACAAAGACTGCAAAACAGGGCCATTAGAATTGCTATTAGGGCTAATTACCAAACCGGGAGATTAGACCTACATAATAATTTTTAAATAATGACGGTAAAAAATAGACAAAAATTCCTGCTTATGTTAATGGGCAAAAAGACCACTACATACAATAACAAGAGCGATACTATTAGATATCCCACGAGGTTGCATGATGCGGACACATTGCAGTTATATCGTCCGAGCACAGAAAGTGACAGACGAGCCTTCTCATACCAGATGGCAAGCACATGGAACAACCTGACCCCAGAAATCAGGAATTTGAACTTATTAGACTTAAAAAAGAGAATAAAGTTCATAACACTAACGAATCAGACTCATACCGATCTATAGAAATACTGAATAAAACTCCCCCGGTGCCTCAACTGGCCTCCCGCTACCCTCATACCCCAATAACGTTATTAACCCATAGTATGTTTTTTACTAACTAAGCATATTAACCCACTAAGACGTAACCCTACGGCAGCGTGGGAGGAACATCGACCCCGGCGAGCCCATGGATTGTACATACTGTCAATAAAAATAAAAAAAAAAAAAAAAAAAAAAGAAATCAATCATATAGTCCCTGAAGCGTGGAACAAACTAGAATCTAGAGGCCAGCTCTGTATAAGTAGAAAGGAATTTCGTACCTTCCTGATGACTGTTTACCTTCAGGAGCTATGGGATTGGTTGAGTTAAAAAGAAAGGGATTTTCTGACTGCGTTTTGAATCATGTTTATACCTAGGGAAAACAAGTGTGACTCATTTTCCCGGAACACATCACACATACGCACATGTCCCTTATCTGTGCAGTTTAACCATGTCATTCCACTTTCTATCACAATGCAAATGATTTCAATTCACCCAACAAGGAACCCATTATTCTTCAAACTATAAATGTTTGACAGTTTAATGCATGCATAATGTAATCTAATGTTCAATAATGAAAGCTCCAGCTGCTAACAGACTGCTCCCTAAGTATTAGTTTAGACAAATGATTGAGAATAAAACAAAGATGCGGAGCCTATTCCTCGCCATTTATTCTGCCACCTGCAGAATCTATCCTCATTGAGTGAAGTCCATGAATAACTTACAATATGGGTAAGATTTTCAGAAAGTGTACAATTGGCAGCTGTACATATCTAGTAAATTCTGCTAAATTAGGCTGCAATTTGGTCAATACTAGGTAAATTCGAGAGTATTCGGCATTGCATTGATTCTAGCAATCTGTTTGGTTATGTTGAACTGTATTTTGAATTTTTGTTTTCGTCGGAAATTTGTTTCATTTGAAGGGATTGGTGAAGGTAAATTGTACATTTTCTGACGATCTGGCCCATATGCTGGAGCCAACTGAGTTCTAGAACATTGATCCATATCGTAATTAATTATGCTACTTTATACTAAATCATCAAGATTGTTGTTGTTGTTACTTTTATTTAGTCGTTAATGAAAAGACGTACGTCAGTGGGTCAATCTCCCAGAGAAGGGAGATTCGCAAGCCCTACTAGACACATTCAGTACAAATTAATAGAGGTAGCAATCTACCATTAGTTCAACGATCTATAGGTGGCCTCTATCTCATGGTGTTCTTAATAATTAATTTCTCTAAGTTTTCAAGATTGCACCGCATATGCGAGCTTAATTATATGGGTGTTATAAAGGGGGACAATTAGGTCCTGTCCATAGTCACTTCCATCTTGCCAACAATGCGGTGGGGTGACTATGAACCAACGTGAGCATAGACCAAAGCGTGTCGATCTCTTTAAGACTCTATGGCCAACAACAAGGGCAACACAATTGGCCCATATATATAACAGTTTCAAATAAGGCATAAGGTATTTAATACAAAGTGTGGTTTATTGACGGAACCGATAAGGAAATGGGATAAGATAACTCGGAGAAAAGAAATAACGAGGGAGATCATTTATAATGGTCAACGTGTGAGAGCACGGCGCTGGGGGATGGGTTATTTTAGACAGGTTTAAACTGTATTGATATCTTTAATATATGTCAGCAGAATTGATGTGATGTAATCTTTAGCATGATAATTAATTATTAGATTGACTTTTCTTAATTTCTATTTTTGTTGAGTCTATGTCAAATCTTTGAATACTTAATTAATTACTAGATAATTTACTTAAAATGTATAGGATAAAATAAGGGTATTCTGAGTAAATCTGTACTATAATTATCTATGGAAATCTCTTTGATCTGAATAAAATATCAAAGGGGATATATGTGATGTGTTTCAGCAAAATAGGTGACGAGTTGCAAAAATAGAGTTTAAGATGTCAAAATATTTGAAAAGATTAGATCAAGCAGATTCCAATTATTGTAAACATTAAGGACATCTTGATATTTTGATGTTTGAAAAAATCGACAGGCATTGCTGGCAATTACATCGTCTTTGAATCATCTTTGCATCAACTTGGTTTTGTCAACAGTGGTTAGACTGCTTATAGCGGTCTGGCCACTGTCGACAAAACCAAGTTGATGCAAAGTTGATGTAATTGCCGGTGTCCTGACAAAAAGTGACCCCCATCGAAAAGTGACCCGTGGGTAAGTTTTCGGCAATCGAAAAGTGACCCACCCCATCGAAAATTGACCCCCTCTTCTTTTCAAACTTAATGTTCTCAAATAATATATTGCCATGTCTGATGTTGTATTAGTAGTTGTAAGTAGTTTAGACGCTATTCACCACTATACTTATGTGTTTATATGCTCAAGACTTAGTGGTATTATGTACTGAGGTGGTTTCTATGTTAAAATCTCAATTGTCTGCATCAGACCTGTATCAACAAATTATAGTTAGTTTACATGAGAATATTAAATATCTAGAAACCATGGCCTTTGTGTGCCCAAAAGAAAAGAGAGAAAAGATGATTGCGTCACCGTAAGAGCTAGTCGGATTAGGTGGCGGCTATAATATGAACAACTTTCATTTATTTCTTACACTTTTTTTAGGAGAAAGGGGGCATATATATGTGGATTGAAGGGATATAGGGAAAATGTTAAGGGGGACAGGGGGGCTGATCTTTAAAACATTTCGACCAAGGTCAGAGAGAATGCGAACAAGTGCTTCTTTAAGAAATAATTGATTTTGATTTTGTAATATACCCCCCTAGGGGAGATATATATACCCCCCTAGTGGGGATATATTACAAAATAAGTAATGTAAGGATGTATATATAAGGGCATAAGTAATATACTTATCTGGGGGGGGGGGAGGCGTAGGGTATATTACAATGGTATAATTCAATGATGCCATATATACAAGTGGGGGGGTCAATTTTCGATATTGCACAGACGCTTAACATTAATAGTTTAAAATCTAATGGAAATAATATGACGCATACATAATATCTAAATGTTTGATGCCCATATACATTAATTATGATTTCTGTATTACAACTTTCATTACCAATTGTTGATGCATGAATGTAGTCTGTGTGACCATTACAACTTAAATTATCATCCCCTCACATTCTACACCGTGAGGGGATTATAACAACAAGCCAGCCTATTACCACAGCTAGGGTGATTGACTGATCTGCCCACCCACCCACAACCACAATTACATACCATCAGCTCACACCACTATATTAAAATTATATAATTTCACTATATTGCCTATAGAGCACTTTAAAAGATTAACTCATATAAAATCATTAATCCATCACCACATTGTATAACTATATTTCTCCAATTTATATAATTATTTAATAAATTGTTGTCGCCCAAACTGTATTGATCATTATTATTCTATATCAATTTTCTCATTCACTTAATTATCATTTCTCAACATTTAATTTAATACAATTCATTCAATCTATTTAATATTAGTGGGGTCGTTAATGATAGGACCATGTGTGAGAATGTACCAGGCGAATACGTGTAACATTAAGCGTGACAATATTTGGGAGCTATAACACATTCCATGTTCTTATAATTGCAATTGGCAGCTGTACATATTTAGTAAATTCTGCTAAGTTAGACTGCAATTTGGTCAATACTAGGTAAATTCGAAAGTATTCGGCATTGCATTGATTCTAGCAATCTGTTTGATTATGTTGAACATTATTTTGAACTTTATTTTCATCTGAAATGTGGGTTATTTGAGAGGATTGGCGAAGTTAAATTGTACATTTTCTGAAAATCTGACCCATTAGCAGGTGTAGCTCCATAAGTGCTGACAAATGAACGCTCAATATGGTATAAAAGTTATGTCTTTATATTTCTGCATAAATGGGCAGGTTATTTTTCGATGAGGTGGGTCACTTTTCGATTGCTGGAAAGTGACCCATGGGTCACTTTTCGACATCGAAAGTCGACCCATGGGTCACTTTTCGATGGGGTCACTTTTCGATATGACACCGGCGATGCACGTCGATAAAGAGGCTTATCAGTGGCTGCATCATCTTTACTTCGACAACCAGAAAAAGATTGGCAACTATAGAACTAATTCTCTTGCTTTTACATATGTAATCGCATGGACTAGACATCGCCAACGTATCGCCACGGACATTACCTCCATTGACAATGCACCGATGCAAAATCACATCACCAGGAAATCTTCATCGCTACCCTAACCGATGCAATTTTTACATCGCCCACTCATCGCCGGTCATCGCTGGCTATTGCCGAAGACATAGATGCAAAGACGATGCAATAATTTTTACAAGAATCTTATCGACTACGTCATCGCCAACGCATTGCCAATGATTTTGTCGACAGTGGCCGGACTGCTTATAGCTCCTTTTCCTGCTGATACCTCATTGCTATTTTGAGTCGTTTGTATTAATTTCATTCAAATCAAACACTTTTATTCTATCATGCAAGTTAATTAAATACACTAAGTTGCTTTGTGTGACAGAATAGACCTATTTATGAATTCTGACTCGAAGATTTTAATTCTGGCTCGAAATTGTTAATTCCTTCTTTACATTTCAAACTCCTCCGTCTCTGTTCCCCTTTTTATTCTTCCTCAGAACTTTTAAATCTGATTGGAAATCTTTAATTCTAGATGAAACATTTTAAATTCTCCTTATTTCTTGTTTCTTTCCTAACTGCCATCACCGTACCATTTAATTATTTCTGCCAGTGAATTTACTATTTATGACTAGATGGGACTCCTTTGATGTGTACAGCAATGCCATGTTTCTCTGCAGTCAAATACATGTAATGTAGAGATTTATAAGACCATTACCTTAAGAACACAGACAGGTGAACGTATGATAAAAAACCAAACGGAATTCCAAGCCTCTTGAGTGACGCAAAAGGTCATACGGGTTGGGATATTTATCTAGCCCCTTCAAGGAACTGGAACGTTGGATTGCTTTTCATGTATGGGCGCATTACTGCAAGATTAGTAATTAGAAGCCATCTAGATTTCAGTTGATATAAAAATCTACTCATGAATCGATATAATGATGGGAATATGGACATATGGCTTCAATCAGAAGCCTTTACACAAGC
Organism: Sthenelais limicola; assembly: GCA_942159475.1. Taxonomy (NCBI): domain Eukaryota; kingdom Metazoa; phylum Annelida; class Polychaeta; order Phyllodocida; family Sigalionidae; genus Sthenelais; species Sthenelais limicola. The sequence continues at coordinate 37,532,227 of OW804097.1, read as the reverse complement.
AAGAACAATTACATTTCTCATATGATGCGTGCTGGCTTTTTCAAAGGTATAAGAGACTGCTCATAATTAACCGCTCAGTCAGGTTCAGACGGCCACATTCCTCGACTCCACATCCAGCGGATTACAATGATTATGGCTTATCCACAAGGCTAAGACTAAAGCCAGGCCCACCTATTCAAGAACTCAGAGCCGAATTGGGCCTTAAGACAAGTCGTACGAATTCAAAATCATTCTTTAGGGAACATTCTTGAGTTTGGTAATGTGTGGGCTTTCTTACGAATTCATACGACAAATCGTGGGTCATTAAGACAATTCGTAGGCAAAATTCTGGCCCACACTGTACCGAATTCAGAGCCGAATTGGTTCTACGATCATTATTAAGAGCACTTCCGAATTCGTACAAATTGGAGTGAAGTCCTAAGACAAATGTTTTTTTCGTAGACCACTCTAAGACAGTTCTTAAGACCCTTAAAACAATAAAATATATCCGAAACGTTTAAGAGATTCTACGATTTGACCAAAAATGTTAGTAATTTTGAGAGGTAGGCAACTTTGGAAGTCTGTAACATCACTAAATTTTGGAATATCAACAATTTCTTTTCACTTTTATAATGCTCATTTCCCCTTCTGTACATCCCCGATATGTCCTTGAATCCTCGAATTTTGTACCCCCGATAAAGGTGCCACCCATACATTAGCGATGTCAGAAAATGGCAATATAGAGAGAAACTGGAACGAGGTGTTAGTAATTGAATATTTATTGGATGAGACTGTACAAGCAAGAGTATTGAAAAACTATGTATATTTCATCCCTCGATTATGCTGAATGAATATGAGGGTGCTAAGAACATCACCTCTGAGGTGAAAGCGTCAAAACTGTAATCCCAAGCCTGAATAAAATTCTGTTCAACAAAAAGACGTAAATTACTAATACTGAGTTCCATTCACTATTCATAATATGCCCCTAGCATAGACAAATATTGATATATATAAACCTTTTTGGGGGTTTTGAACCGTCATAAAGTATCTAAAAGCTAATAGAAAACTCAATTCAAATTTTTATGGTACACATACCATGAAAATATTGTTATTGCACCCCACTTGTCGCACCTCTGAAATGGAATGCGCATTGAAAAAAACCTCAAACCGACCCTCCAATCCTTTGTTTAAAGTTCAAGATTTGTAGTTAACAGAAACGTGAACTTATACATAAGATTATACACCATCCCCGTAAGCTTTCCCAGTACAAGCCTCTTCAACACGTGTACCGCCTTAGGCTGGGGAAACCTTTAACAAGGTAGGCCTTACATACCAACCTGGCACAATATATTGCCTTCCTAATACCCGGCCAATAACTAAAAGAATCAAGGACGCTAAACTTAAATAAACAGCATTCCAGGCGTGTGCACAACCTGGCATTGCCTGAAGTCATCATAATACATTTATATTGTTTGAGACAAACAGTAATGCCATGCCCGCATTAGGCGCATTGACAGTTTCAGGTCTCAATTCAGTAAAGCAACTTATTCTAACAAATATGCTTCAAGGACTTTCCTGGGACTAACATCAGGAGATAAAGGTCAAAGTTTTACATTGGGACTACTTAAGATGCCAGTCGAGTTGCGAAGAGTCACCTCATTGGAAAATTTGAATTTTCAGTCTTTAAAAGGCTATGAATTTCTATAAGGTTATAAAATATATAAGCTGAGTTGTGAGACCGTAATAAACTAATGTCATATGGGTCAGATCTTCAGAAAATGTATAATTCACCTTCCCCAATCCTTTCAAATAACCCACATTTAAGACAGAAATGAGTTTCAAAATGCAGTTTAACATAGCAAAACAGTTACTTTAAATCAACGCGATACCAAATATACTCAGATGTACCCGGTATTCATCATTTCTCAGTCTAATTTAGCAGAATTTTCCAAATAAGTAGAGCAGCCAATTGTACATTTTCTGAATATCTGACCAATATAGTAACAACAACTGCTTTTACTGTGTGAACTGCTACGGAAATCCTGCTTTCCATAGCAGGATTTCCGTAAGACAATAGGCAAAATATCTGCCCACACTGTACCGAATTCAGAGCCGAATTGGTGCTACGAAAATTCTTAAGACCACTTTCCAATTTGTACTAATTAGAGTATTATATTAAGACAAATATTCCTTTCGTAGACCACTCTAAGACAATTCTTAAGGCCCTTAAAACAATCGAATATATCCGAAAGTTTTAAGAGGTTCTACAATTTGACCAAAAATGTTATTAATTTTGGGAGGCAGGTAACTTTGGAAGTCTGTAACATCACTAAATTTTGGAGTATCAACAATTTTGTTTCACTTCTATAAAGCTCATTTCCCCTTCTGTATGTCCCCTACATTTTTATTTATTTTTTTTATTTTTATCTTTTTTTACATATGATATGTCACAGAAAAATGAGTCCACAAAATCGTAATTCCTTAAGAAAAGTGCTAAAACAATTCCACTGGCTCGCTTGTATATGTGCTCATGGCTTGCTCTTGCTGCGCTTGTTTATGGGGTGCTTGTCAGTTGCTCTTCATCCGCTAATATTTTTAGCGCAATACAAGCGCAGAGCAATTCTACTGAGATTCTACTGTTGCGCTTGTTTCCTATATTAAATCAATAGTAAATGCGTTTGTGTGCTCTTACTGCGCTCTTGGTCCGCTACTTTAACAGCTAGAAAGAGCGCTGTGTAGTTGCGCTCAAATCAAACACGTCAAATATTAGCGCAATGTCCTGCGCTCTTCTAATTGAGCTTTAGGCTGCGTTTCCACTGGCTCGCTCTTTTGGCCCGCTCATGGCCCGCTCTTTTTTATTGTCCTGAGCACGTAACAAGCGAACATAGAGCGAAACCAGAGCGGTCTAATGGAATCGGTTACTGCGCTCTCTCTACGCTCTAATAAGTGTCTATGTGCGCTTCTTTAGAAGAGCGCAGGACGTTGCGCTCATATCTGACGTGTTTGATATGAGCGCAGCAACACAACGCTCTTTCTGCCTAAAAAGAAGCGCACTGAGAGCGGACCAACAATCTTGCCATTGGTTTCATAAGAAAAGAAGCGAATCAGTAGAATCGCTCTGCGCTTGTACTGCGGTCCGATTCCACTGGCTTGCTTGTATATGTGCTCATGGCTCACTCTTGCTGCGCTTGTTCATAGTGCGCTTGTCATTCGCTTTCATCCGCTAATATTCTTAGCGCAATACAAGCGTAGAGCGATTCTACCGAGATTCTACTGCTGCGCTTGTTTCCTATATGAAAGCAATAGCAAATGCGTTTGTGCTCTCTCACTGCGCTCTTGGTCTGCTTGTTTAAAAGGCAGAAGAGCGTTGTGTTGCTGCGCCCAAATCAAACACGGCAGATATTAGCGCAACGTCAAAAAGAAGCGCCAACGTCAAGTTTTAAGAGCGTATAGAAAGCACAGTAACCTATCCTATTAGACAGCTCTGGTCTCGCTCAAACTTCGCTTCTTAGTCGCTCTGGGAAAATAAAAGAGCGTATGAAGAGCGGGCCAAAAGAGTGAGCCAGTGGAAACGCAGCTAAGACAATTCGGGAATGTGTGGGCCATGTGTGGGACATTCAAGAACTCACAATTCGTACGAATTGGCTTCATACGACAATTTCCCGAATTGTCTTACTAATTGTCTTAGCAATTACATACTACTACGTTAAGTTGCAACAATAATAGGCTATACTTACAATCGCTATAACCTCTCAGCTAACCTCGAAAGTCATTAATGACTGTCACGGATTTTCATCTGCTGGTATGATGTCAACCTCAGACAGCTGGAAAGTATAAAACAAGAATTAAAATATTACATAATGGTTGATTGGCCGGCTAATTATAGAACTTATTATTCTGTGACAGCAACATAATTGTTCTGTTCTGCGGCCCTAAATACATCATGTGTTGCATTACAGGGAAATGAGTCACAAGTCGCAAGAAATTAATTTTGAGATATTATCATATTGAAAAAATGAGATCAAAGCTATTCTTATGATACTAAACAATGGGACATGTATTGTTTCTATAATTTAGGTTTGATATCTTTATTTTTGAAAAAAAAACTTATTAATATTTTTGGGCGGATAATTACTAAAAAAAGTACCTAAATATACTCCATAAGAGGACCTTAGAAATGCATGGATGTATTTAATACATTGCCTTGACATTATGTACACGTATTATATTCACTAGCAGCATTAAGCACGCCAAAATTAGAATATTCCAACAAAGATATCATAGGAATAAATCACTTTGAAAAATATCCATTTTGCGACTTATGACCTGTTTTCCTGAATCACATCACATATATTCTTTTGGGACAGATGATATATGAAACAAATTTTATTGAAGGTAAATACCAGCGTTGTCAGCACTCCAGCAGGCGGGAATTCAAGGAACTAATGCATGAAACAAAAGAAGTTAATATATTTTGTTCAAACTTTGTCTTGAGAAAGAACATGGTTGGGGGAATACAAATTGCAAAAAAACTGGATGTTATCATATTATTTTGTGTTTTAGGGATGAGTGAAGTTTACTTCCATTCACTATTGATTTCAATGGGGGAAACTCATTGTGATATAAGTTTAGCTGAATAACTTTTTTCTTAGTTCAATGACCCTTATCTTTTTCATTGGGAGGGTAGAATAACATGTCGGCAATGTATATGCAGATTTTAAAGAAAATCATATGATTCAATCATATGCTATCGGGGAAAATGCAGAAAATAACCGTTTTCCCATAGACTTCTATAGTGAAGAGTGGTAAACTTCAGTGGTCCCTGAAATAAAAGCTAATCCAATGACATATGGTTTTGGGGGGCTTTTTGGGTTCCCCCAACCATGTTCTTTCTAAATCCAAAGTTCAATAAAAAATTCCATGATTCATTCATTTTTGTATTAAACACTGGTATTTACCTTTAGGGGACCAACACATGGTAACAAACAATACACACTAAACCCAGATTTTCAGAAAATGTACAATTTGCAGCTCTACACATTTAGGAGATTCTCCTAAATCAAGCTGAAAAATGAAGAATACCGGGTATATCTGAGTATATTAGGTATTGAATTGATTTAAAGTACTATCAGTTCTGTTATGTTAAACTGCATTTTGAAGCTCATTTTTGTCTTAAATGTGGGTTATTTGAGAGGATTCGTGGAGGCGAATTTTACATTTTCTGAAGATATGACCCATTGTTATCATTAAACTATCAAAAGCATTAATGACTAGGTTGATAAATGTGTGTTACATTAAGGGCCTGAATCAAGCCACAAAAAAACCTACTCGTCAGATTTCATCACTCATTGATTTCATATTTACCAACTGTGATATTCAAGTAACTGTGGGCCTTTCAACATATGGGTCAATTCGCCGGAAAATGTACAATTCGCTTTCACCAATATATTCTTAAATAATCAAAATTTAAGACAAAAGTCTGGTTCAATATACAGTTTAACATATAGCAAACAGATGTTTTGAATCATCACAACACCAAATGTTTTCAATATACCTGGTATAAAATGTATCATTTAGCAGCCCAATTTAAGCACATTTGACAAAATGTCTATAGCTGCCGATTGTACATTTTCTCAAGATCGAACACATTTAGTGATAGTTTGTATCCTGAAAAAAGACGGGAGTTGGTGCAATGATGAAAACGTGTTAAGCAGAGAGATCTTTTCAACGTAAACATCGCTAATGGGACTGTCTGCGTCGCAAGAATCACACATTAGAAACCGAAATAGTATTATATTAGACTATGCTGGTCTAAGTCTACTAATGACTTGAGAGCTGTTGACTAAAATATAAACCCAGAACAGCAGAAACAGTGTATTAGTTAACAAAGATCTAACAGACTTGATCAAAAGAAAAAAACAGGGGCTCCATTAACTGGTGATCATGATGTATGGCAATTACCTATAGGGGTGATTTCGCCAGAAACTGTACAATTCACTTTCACCAATCTCCTCAAATAACCCAATTTCAGACGAGAATAAAGTTCAAAATACAGTTCAGCCTAACCAAACAGATTGCTTGGATCACTGCAATGCCAAAATACTCGATTTTACCTAGTATTCACCAACTTGCAGCCTAAATTAGCAGAATTTGCTAATTTGCTAATTGAGGGCCTAGTCCACTAAGCCGATTCTCACAGAATGTAGTCTAAAAGAGTCCTGTGCGGCACAACATCGCATGAGAATTAGAGAATCACGAGACAATTTATAGTTACATAAAGGTAGGTAGGTATCCAGAATCCCCACAGTCCACTCTGTTTATGACATATGTCAAATTTACAAACCTCACCATGCAACTTCATCTCACCCCATCCCACATCTCATTCCATTATTAACCAATCCACCGATATATATGTACAATAGTAAATACTCTCAACACATTAAATATAATTACTGATATGTAACTATCAAGTATATTAATCTTATATGTATTTTTAACATCCTTTTTAGTGATCAGCCTATGTACCCGGCCTATTTGTAGGCCCTATTATTAGCTAAGGGTGATGTAATTAACAAGTTATCAACCTCCCTCTGTAAGTGTGATATACAATATAGAAGGTATAGGCAACTACATCACGGGGGTGTAATAAGTTGAAAGTCTGCCTTCTTGCCTAATTAGGTCAGATTTTCAGAAAATGTACAATTGGTAGATCAACAAATTTTGTAAATTCTGCTAAATCGGACTGGAATAACATCAACACTAGGTATATATATTGGTATTGCCTTGATTCAAACAGTCTGTTTGGCTATGTTGGACAGTATTTTGAACCTGACTTTTGCCTTGAATTTGGGTTATTTGAGTGAATTGGTGAAAGTGAATTGTATATTCTCTGAGAATATGACCCAATTAACCCAGACAGACACGTACACGCTGATATAAAACATTTATTTTACCACTGCTAAGACTCCAATAAAGACAACATAAGCCCTTCAAAATAATGAATAATAAAATCTTGAGAGACACGGAAAACCCTTCCTTTTGTTTTACGTTGGGAGTTGAGATTGCTGTCTTCCCCAGAAAACAGGACGAGGTAAATAATTACAACGTCAGAGCGTCTTTATTCTTATTCTTACAATTTTTCTTTGCACGTGCGTCGAAATTCTTTTTACAATAGGGAGATTTAGCAGCCACAACGCACCAATACAACACTAACGCATCCACTAGCTATTAGTACATTATTACCGTTTTGGGGACATCTCGAGAGGCTTGCAATGCAGATGCCCTCAGCGTAACGCCTCTCGAGATATCCTCACAGAGGCAATAGTGTACAAATGGGTGAAATCGCCAGAAAATGTACAATTCGCCTTCACCAATCCTCTCAAATAACCCAAATTCGAGTAAAAAAGAGGTTCAAAATACTGTTCAACATAATAAAACAGATTCCTTGAATCGACCCAATACCAAATATATTCAAATATATCTAGTATTGATCATTTTTCGGGTTGATTTAGCAGATTTGACTTAATGTGTAGAGCTGCCAATTGTACATCTTCTGAAAATCTGACCCAAATAGTGGATGCGTTAGTGTTGGTGCGTTAGTGGAAGCGTTAGTGGTGTGTTGTGCGTTGTGGTTGCGAAATCTCTCTATTGCTGGCTGAGAGTTACGTGTTTACATTACTTTTCCCTTTAACATGACAAATGCGATGATGAGTTCACACTAGACATTTAATACAATCTCATGATGACTTTAATAGGGGATTTGCATGTCTCACTGGTCATGTCTACTGCAGTGCATGCTGGGATGGATTCTGATCAAATTATTTGGCAACATTTTTATCGAAAATAGCAAGAATGTTTTCACCAATATCACAAATTGTATAAACCAAATGCATGATGGGAAAGGTGGGGACTTATGTTATGTAAACATGTATAACACATGGATACTTACATTAGAGCATTGATAAATATTCCATGCAAAACATGGTATATTTTCTATAGATTTTAGACTGTACCATTACTCCCATAATTCCATGCGAATCAAGATTCAGAATGGCGGCTATGCGAGTCCCCTATCGAGTCAATTTCGGGCCTTGCATCATGAATTAAATGTGTGTAGCTTATTATCAGATGAGGCGATTATATAATATTCCTCTACTTTTATGTTACTCCAGTTGAAACAATTATAGGCAATACTATTCGATCCATATTTGCAATTAATATATTTTATGGGTCAGATTTTCAGAAAATGTACAATCGGCAGCTCTACAGATTTAGGAAATTCTGATAAATTAGGCTGAAATGATGAATACCGGGTATATCTGAGTATATTTGGTATCACATTGATTTAAAATATCAGTTCTGTTATGTTAAACAGCATTTTGAAGCTCATTTTTGTCTTAAATGTGAGTTATTTGAGAGGATTGGTGAAAGCAAATTGTACATTTTCTGAAAATATGACCCCTAAGCTGAGTTGTAAGACCGTAATATACAAATGTCATATCGTAACTACAACTGCTTTTACTGTGCGAACTGCTATGGAAATCATGCTTTTAAATGAGTCTAGCATAGCTAGGGAGTACATTTAAACATGTAATTATTTGTTTCTTGCCATGTCAGATCCATCAAATGCACCATATATAGCCCATACTATGGACCCGTTGCTTAGCTTCCTCGCTAACTATTTCTCCATTTAGTCTATGTAGTTAACTGTTTTATTATTATATGCATTTAATGATATACATATAGAAAACTAATTGGGGTCATACAGTTGAATTTCGGCCATACATTGAGCAAAAAGGTTGTAGTCATCTTACAAAGCTTTGAGTTCCAAGAAGAAGTAGCCCTAGTATGCCATTGACATTGACATGATGAACGAATATAGATGGGTTTGTACGCATTGGGGTTGATCTGAGTTCAAATTGATCAACAACATTCTCCAGTCCCTGAGCAATCACAATAGTCGTACCAAAGCATGCACATAATGCCTTAGACACAACTTTACTTAAGCTAAGGTGACTTAGTACGGAAAGGTAGGTGACTCAGTACGGAAATTTAATATGGAATTGCTCTTGTATAATATGTACACTTGTTATCAGAATTGTTCATCAGCAACAAAGCATTTTTGAATTTGAATTTGAATTTAGATTTGAAAACTGATGGACTTCTCTCAAATGTTAACCAATGAAATTTTGACATGAAATACTGATTATTGAGTGAAAAAGGAATCTTTATCAACCGGTTATTGTTCATGCTATGGTGGTGTGGAAATATACCTAATCAATCAGATTTGAGTAATTTTACTACATTCGAGTAATTTACTAACTAACATACAATATAACTAGTACTCAATTAGTACTAATTCACCTTAAATGGGTCAGATTTTCAGAAAATGTACAATTGGCAGCTCTACACATTCAGGAACTTTGGCTAAATTAGGCTGAAAATGATGAATACCGGGTATATCTGAGTATATTTGGTTTTGCCTTTGTTTATAGTATCTGTTTTGCTATATGTTAAACTGGATTTTGAAGCTCATTTTTGTCTTAAATGTGAGTTATTTGCGAGAATTAGTGAAGGCGAATTGTACATTTTCTGAAGATCTGACCCAAATAGACAATGCATGAACTTGGAAACCTGAGGTAACACAGGGAACCAAGTGAGTCTTTACTATTTTTATTATACGTATACATCATCGTTAAATCTTTCCTCACACACAAATATAGACCAGTGTAGGTTTTTAGGGAAAGGTTTGACCGAACGTTTTACAACCTATTCTGTATTTCTTGCAATATCAAAAATTGTAAATAAACTTTACGATTATGGAAATTACTTCCATAATCGTAAAGTTTATTTACAATACTTCTTTGGATGTGCTTATAAAATATGTATTCATTCAATAAATCTGCCTGGTTATGTTGAACGGTATTTTTAACCTCATTTTCTTCTTAATTCCGGATTTTTTGAGAGGATTGGTGAAGGCAGGTAATTGTACATCCTCTGAAGATCTGACCCTCCTATCTAATCAGAGGCTTGATAGGAAATCCTGTAATCACAGATCTAATACCACGGCTCAGTGGTGCCAGTCATATCTAACTTAGAGCTTCTCTCCTGGCGGCCAGCCTTCTGTGATGGTCTGTACACATTACTGTCATTTCTCTATCCTGATCCCGTCAATTAACATCAAACTCAAACTTTAAAACGCATATTAAATCGCTGGATCAATGCCCATAGATACTGATAACACTGGTGGGTCAGGTTTTGAGAAAATTTACAATTCGCCTTCATCAATCCTCTCAAATAACCCACATTTAAGACAGAAATAAGCTTCAAAATACGGTTTAATATAACAGAACTGATACTTTAAATCAATGCCATGCCAAATATACACATAAATACGCCGTATTTATCATTTTTCAGCCTGATTTAGCAGAATTTCCTTAATATGTACAGCTGCCAATTGTACATTTTCTGAAAATATGACCCTGATATGGTTGAAAATAATCTATAAATCTCTCCACTGGTTAATCTAAATAACCATATTAATTATGTGCCTAGAAGAATTCCAGGACAAACAGTCATTATTTATAGTCAAAATATAAGTGAAAATATCTGAACGTAATAATTATATTTCCAGCCAGTCAGCCAGACATGAAGTTATATGGCATAGATCCAACAACATCCACATTCTGTCAGACTCTTATGATATGGGTATGTACAATTCATCTTCAACATTTCTCTAAAATAACCCATGTTTAACACAAAATCAGGTTCAAAGTTCAGTTCAACATAACCTAACAGATTGTTTGAATCAAGGCAATGTCAAATATCCTCAGATGTACCCAGTATTGACCATTTTACAGTCTAAATTAGCAGAATTTACAAAATGTGTAGATCTGCCGATCGTGCATTTGCTGAAGATCTGATCCATATAGAGAAAAGCCTGGTTAATCAGCTTTGACTAGTTTGGCGGGTAGATAGAGTTTATCGTCTTCAGATCTATACGGATCTTCGGCATTATGTAATGAGAAACCTGGGGAAAATCCCTTGTCCTATCTGATACTACTTTACTGCTTTAGACAGTCTCTAATCTGCACGGTATAGCATGTTATATAAATGGGTGAAGTCGCCAGAAAATGTACAATTCATCTTCACCAATCTTCTCAAATAACCCAAATTTAAGACAAAAATCAGGTCCAAAATACAGTTCAACATAACCAAACAGATTGCTAGAATCAGTGCAATGCCGAATATACTCGATTTTACCTAGTATCGACCTAATTGCAGCAGAATTTTGCAGAATTTACTAAAAGTATACAGCTGACAATTTAGATTTTCTGACAAATCAGGTTCAAAATTCAGTTCAACATAACCAAACAGATTGTCTCAATCAAGGCAATGTCAAATATCCCCAAATATACCCAGTATTGACCATTTTACAATCTAATTTAGCAGATTTACTAAATGTCTTGATCTGCCAATTGTACATTTTCTGAAAATCTGACCCATATATATACTGTAGCCTATATACTGGTTCCAGTGGAGGATACAATTACATTGTAATAACTCGCATGTTTGAAGGAAAATTCCTTTTGTGATAATCTACTTGGAAGTTTTATCAATATTGGAGCGAACTCTTCGCCACTTCATTAGAGATTTGAGAATGACGCTTTACATTCTAAGCTTCTATCTAGAATATAATAGATTAGAATAGAAAAATTTGTATTCGTCAAAAGCTTTTACAATTATGTTGATGAACAGGTCGACAGGCCCCTAGCCTAGGTATACGTTTAGGATTTATACCTAGTTCTTCCGGCCGTTCCCTTTATATCTATGAATAAGCTAATATATATAAGGTACAAAGTGAGGTTAAGTACTACAAATTTATGACATATGGTCAGATCTTCAGAACATGTACAATTAGCAAATGTACACATTTAGAAAATTCTGCTAAATTAGGCTGAAAAATGATGAATACCGGGTATATCTGACTATATTTTGTATCGCATTGATTTAAATAATCTGTTTTGCTATGTTAAACTGAATTTTAAAAAAAACTCATTTAAGTTTAAAATGTGGTTATTTTGAGAGGATTGTTAAACGTGAATTGTACATTTTCTAAAGATCTGACCCATGTAGATCTAAAACGGCGTTAAAACGAATGCCGTTTTTAATTTTTAAAAGGAAGGATTGTTTTTAAAATAAGAAAAAGTCAATTTTAACAGCCATTAGAAAAAGGTTTGATAAAGTTACCTCTGGTGTGAGTGATTCGGGAAGTTATGAAACTCAACTAATCAATCAAATGAATGATTGGTAATGAGATCCCAAATTCAGATTAATTGCGGAGGTTGCGATGAATGTGGGTCAGATTTTCAGAAAATGTACAATTTGCAGATCTATTTATTTAGAAAATTCTGCTCAATTAGACTTTAAAATGGTCAATACTAGGTACATCTGAGGATTTTTGACATTGCCTTGATTCAAACAATCTGGTGGGTTATTTTTAACTGAGTTTTGAACCGGAATTTTGTCTTCAATGTGGGTTATTTGAGAGGATTGGTGAAGGCCAATTGTACATTTTCTGAAAATCTGACCCATGTTCTCACTTTCCTCCTGTTACTGTCCCCACTTTGCCCAATTAAGCCAACGAGTTACTGCTTCCTAAAAAATGGATGCTTTTCTGAGCATTCTCAACTTCGTTCTGAGCAATGGTTTGGCCTATGCAGACACTGCAGAACAACTATATATATATGCATACCAGGGTCAGATTTTCAGAAAATGCACAATCTACAGTTCTACACATCTATCAAATTCTGCTATAGTAAAGTGCAAATTGATAAATACTGGGTATATCTGAATGTATTCTGTATTGTATTTATTCAATAAATCTGATTGGTTAGGTTGAATATATTTTGAACCTGACTTTTGTCTGTAATTTGGGTTATTTGAAGGGATTGATGAAAGCCAATTGTAAATTTTCTGAAGATTTGACCCAGATATATATTTGGGGACGCAACGAGCAGGGAAATGCTTGATATAATAGCTTCCAGACAACATCCAACATCCAAGTTGAATGGCCTTCACTTCCAAATAGGTACGTCTAAGAGCATTTGTGATGTGTTTCAGGAAAATGAGTCACAGGTCGCAAAAAATGGATCTTGATAACATCATATTTGAAAAGATGAGATCAAGCCAATTCTAATGGTAGTAAACAATAGGACATCTAAGTAGTGTTTCTATATTTTAAGTTTGATATCTTTATTTTTGAAAAAAAAAAAGGTTGTTAATATTTTTGGGATAAAGTATACCTAAATATACTCCATATAATGACCTTAGAAATGCATAAATATATTTAATACATTGCCTTGAAATTTTGTACACGTCTTAATGTTACTAGCGGCATCATGCACCCTAAAAATTAGAATATTCCAACAAAGATAGCTTGTAAACAAATAAGTTTGAAAAATATCAATTTTGCGACATATGACTCATTTTCCTGAAACGCATCACATATGGACAGAGAAAACTCCAGTAGAATTTTAATCATATTTCGCCCAAAACTCTGTTTAATATTGAACAAAGATCGTTTTTAACCTCTGAAGCTTTCACTTGTGACACTCCCTTCCACAAGTATTTGGTTTTAGAGGAAGTTTAACTAATTAAAAGAAGAGTGCAAGTGCCATCTCTAGTAGAGTCACTCGTTCGTTTTCCAAACCAGCATTTCCAATTCATTACAAGGTACTTTTAATTAAGGGCATCGCTCTCAAAGGGTCTCTTCAAGGATCGAGCGTCTGAGCAAATAAACTTTCACCCAGAGTCACGAGACGATCTGCATACAACAGCATATGGGTCAGATTTTCAGAAAATGTACAATTGGCAGCTGTACACATTTAGTAACTTTTGCACAATTAGACTGGAATGTGGTCAATACTAGGTAAATTCGAGTATATTCGGCATTGCATTGATTCTAGCATTCTGTTTGGCTAGGTTGAACTGTATTTTGAAAATCTGACCCATATGGCTCGGTATATAACGGTATAGGACGGTATGTAAATCTGTAAGTAAGTAAGTAAATCGAGATAAGAAAATAATGCTGATAAATCTTAAATGATGCATAAAACTGATGATTGGGATTGTATAAATGTTGAATTTATGTGGTAACGCCATATATTCTTCTATCTCTATCTCTATTAGAGATTATTGTACTATTCCTATTTTTACAGTAAAAGTATGTAATGTAAAGTTAATATTCCCTAACTCACTTGTTCGAGTTGGGAGCAGAAACAAAGAAAAGGTCTCAGTAACAAAGTATTTTAAACATCTCTCTAAAGATTTCAGGGAGACTAGGAAAACCTGTGCTTGCACAGATAGTATTTGATTGATTATTTGTCTTTATTTATCCCTTTTTCTAGACTATGCATTTATCACATATATGTACACTTACATACATATGTGGGTCAGATTTTCAGAAAATGTACACTTTACTTTCACCAATCCTCTCAAATAACACACATTTCAAACGAAAATAAAGATCAGAACACAGTTCAACCTAACCAAACAGATTGCTAGAATCAGTGCAATGCAGAATATACTGGAATTTACCTAGTACTGACCAAATTGCAGCCTAATTTAGCAGAATTTACTAAATGTGTAAAGCTGCCAATTGTATATTTTCTGAAAATCTGTCCAACATACATATGCATGTGTGTCGTATGAAGTAAAGTTTAACTGATATTAATCCTTATGCTATACACACCTTTAGCCCACTGTTGGTGGAAAACATACTCTAGATATTAGACGTGTATTGCTTTATACAATAGGGAGGTTCAGCAAGTCTAACCTATACATAAACGTAAACGTTAACGAATCTCTGATATACAAACACACGTTAAAAGGAAGAAGGTGGATTAGGAAAACATGGACAAATTATTTCCCCTCACAATTCATTTTGTATACAGGAAGATGCGACATAATTCACAAAAAGGATACGTTTACGGTCACGTAATTCTGATACGTTTGCTTGCAGAATCTCCCTTATGTACGCTCCTCGGGAATATCAATTTAGTATCGTGTAACGAGATGTTATGTTCTACTGCACGAAACATGTCCAGATGTAGATGGGTCAGATCAACCTAATCAAACAGATTGCTAGAATCAATGCAATGCCGATTATACTCGAATTTACCGAGTATTGACCAAATTGCAGCCGAATTTAGCAGACTTTACTCAATATACATGTAGAACATGCCAATTGTACATTTTCTGAAAATCTGACCTATAATGACAGCAGGTTGCGTTGCTAAAATACAAAGGACCCATAATATTATAACGATGAATGACTTGTGAAAGGATACACATTGCTTATATGGCATACATCAGTTAACCAGGAAAATATTACTCCATAACATTTAAAGCTACGTTCTGAACTATTACAACAATGAAACGGCATTGTGTGACCTATAGGACTAATGGGTCAGATTTTCAGAAAATGTACAATCATCAGCCCTACAAATCTGGTAACTTCTGACAAATTAGAGGGGAATATCTTAAATGCTATGCATATCCAAGTAACTTTGGCATTGTGTTTATTATCAGTATCTCTTTCTTAGTTTTAAACTGCATTTTGAACGTAATTTTTCTCTTAGATTTGGATTATTTGAGAGGATTGGGGAAGGTGAATTGTACAATTTCCAAAAAATCTGACCCTAATACAGGTAATATAGGTACAATACAGCTGTTACTTGTTCATACATGAATTTGAAGTTGAATCATCCGACAGAACTAGTGAGCGATAATAAAAGGAACCACGACAGTCAACGATTCACTCTAGGTCTAAACCCTCATATAAGATAAGAATGCTATATCAGCCTACTTCGCTAATCAGTTTCCTGGCCTATGACTCGGCGTTTTAATATAATGACAATTTGTAGTCTTAATTATAATGGCACTTTGTGATTTGAGGTGAGAAGCTTTCCTTCGTTTGAAGGGACTCTCTTAACTTTGGGCCTAGACTGCATTTCAGCGGGCTACAGAATATGAGCGCCCACTGTTATGAAGCCACGCACCACAAACAAGGGGTGCAATCCTCCACAATGTACCCCATAGGGCTGAGTTCCACTGCCATGCCATGTTTGAATTTAAGCGGCTACCTCCCGCTACTTCCTCCCGCTTCTAAAAGTAGCGGGACCAAAGAAGCGGGAGCAGAAGCGGGAGAGTAATGGGGATGGGTGCTATTGGCCCCCGCTACAAACCCATGTTACTTTTGGAGCATTTTCGAAGTATAGAGTGCTCCCGTTTATATCAAACATGTTTGATTTCAAGCGGCCACATGAGCTAGCGTGGTGTCACAGTGGGAAGTAGCAGGAGCTGAAGCGGGCAATAGCACCAATCTATGTTACTCCTCACGTTACTTGATGCATCCATTTACATGGGAAAATAAAATGTCGTCTACTAACACTTCTGAGTGGCGGCAGAAGTTGCGGAGGAAGTAACGTCCCAGTAGCACCCATTCTGGTTACATTCAGTCTATTGCTCCCGCTTCTAAAGAAGCGGGAGCAATAGACTGTCAAAGAAGCAGGAGGAGTAGTGGGAGGAGTAGCCAGCCAGTGGAACCCAGCCTTTAATGGAGTATGAATATTCTGGAACAAAAATGTGAAAATGATAAGTTTTTGATTGATGTTAACTGATAATGTAGGTCGGATATTCCCTCTGTCCTATCAAGTGAGTTTATATAAGGGTCAGATTTTCAGAAAATGTACAATTCAACTTCGCCAATCTTTTCAAATAGGCCAAATTTCAGACGAAAATAAAGTTCAAAATACAGTTCAATTCAATCATACAGATTGCTAGAATCAATGCCATGCCGAATATACTCGAATTTACCTAGTATTGACCAAATTGCAGCCTAAATTAGCAGAATTTATTAAATGTGTAGAGCTGCCGATTGTACATTTTTTGAAAATCTGACCCATAAAACGATGTGCTCACATGCATGACCTTCACAAACCTAATGACGATTTTCTTCATTCCAGCTGACCGAGTACAAAATGATACATCTGAGGGTCCTTTGTTCTTCATACTATATATAAACACGTGGAATCTTCAGAAATGTTCAATTGGCCTTCACCAATCCTCTCAAATAACACACGTTCAAGCCAAAAGTCAGGTTTAAAATACAGTTCAACACAACTAAACAGATAGTCTGAATCAACCCAATACCAAATATACTCAGATGTACCTACAACTGCCTATTTTTCAGCCTAATTTAGCAGAATTTCCTTAATGTTTAGATCTGCCGATTGAACATTTTCTGACGATCTGACCCACGTATATACAGACAATAATGGGATTAGAAAATGGGTCGCCTCTTGAGATCTCAAACGGGGGCCTCGGGTAAGAAGAGGCCGCCGACGTGGCCATGAATTGCTTGCATGGATCTTTTCTCTCCACGGCTAGCAATCAAATCCTACATAAAACAGACCATCTGAAATCATCTGCCTCTCCAGTCGAGTGGATGGACTGATCCCTCAAGTGCGACAGGATACAAATATATTAATGGATTAATGGAATATATTTTAGTAGTAGCCATACTATCCAGAAGCCCAGAACATTCTAATGTCAGATCACAGAGCAAACTATATTCCATTTACAGAGTATATGGGTCCGATCGTCAGAAAATGTACAATTCGCCTTCACCGATCCTCTGAAATAACCCACATTTAAGACAAAAATTAGCTTCAAAATGCAGTTTAACACAACAGAACTGATACTTTAAATCAATGTGATACGAAATATACTCAGATATACCCAGTATTCTTCATTTTTCAGCCTAATTTAAGACAAATTCCGAAATGTGTAGAGCTGCCAATTGTACATTTTCTGAAAATCTGACCCATATGTGACTGCGGCTTGATAGGTACACTCCAGGTCCAAACCCTCAGATCAGATAAGAATGGTATGTCAGTGATTGGACCCCCACTTTGCTAATCGGTTTCCTGGCTTTGGAGTCGGCGCTTTGATGGGAATATAATGATATTTTACGGTCTTGATGGTATTATAATGGCACTTGGTGGTTTGAGGCGAGAGGCTTTCCCTCTGTTTGAAGGGACTCTCTCAACTTTGGGCCTAGTCTGGTATATGTAATCAATCAAAACACTTTCAAAGCTTGAAAAAAAACCTATTCATCCATTTCAGTTCATTCGATGAATGCATCCTACTTTACTTCCCATCCGATTAAACCGTTTTTGTGTAAACTATATACATGGGCATAC
Organism: Sthenelais limicola; assembly: GCA_942159475.1. Lineage (NCBI taxonomy): Eukaryota > Metazoa > Annelida > Polychaeta > Phyllodocida > Sigalionidae > Sthenelais > Sthenelais limicola. The sequence goes on along the minus strand of OW804097.1, from coordinate 37,513,982 downwards.
ATACACACAATTGGGTTGATTGGTTCTACAGTGATTTCTACCAGGATACTTTTGTACGGGCGCTATACCCATGCCCCATCATCCTTTAACAGTTCCCAAGGCCTGGCTGCTTCCCTTTACAACCGTTGGTGGCGCCGATGCATCATTTAGACACGTGATTTCCACGTGATCAACAGAGGCTCTGCTTAGTTGACCTTTAAGAGGGTGATTACTTTGGGCAGACGGGGGCGGCCCAATCAGGGTTGCATCTGGCAGTGCTAGGGTTCTGTGAGAAGGGATAATTATAGCCAGTTGCACCATGCGCCACGAGGCTAACACCTCACCCGATCCAAACAAATCCCCCCACGCCGGGCAGAACTGATTTTCAGATTTGTGCTGTGTTACAGAAAAATGAGGCCCAGCGCCGCGTTTCACAAGTAACGCAGTGCGCTTTATAGGACCTAACACCAAATAAAGAACGACATATTTTTACATAGTGCACGCTAAGGGCCAAAATTGCATAACAAATGCACATTAAATTTATCGCTATCTGACCCATAGTTGCGCTACCATAAAGAATGCGCACTGTGTTACTTATGAAACGCCCTCCTGGTTCGCAAAATTGTTATTTGTTATTCAAAGTGTTTAATTCACAGGATTTATTCCATAATTTGGCAGTTGTTAAGGTATGAATGGAAGAATAGCAAACGAACGTGTGGTCTTAAGTAATACCTATGGCTTAGCATGAATAAGTAGACTTGCACAGTACTGGATAGCTAAGTATAATTAGCGATTTTAATAATGAGATATTATAATTAATAGGTGATAATTAGATAGATAATGAGGTTACACAATGTTACGTAATGTTACATAACACAGTGAGCGGACAATATATATAAGTAACGCAGTGCGCGTTATAGGACCCAACGACAGTTGTTACCAAATAAAGAACGACATATTTTTACATAGTGCACGCTAAGGGCCAAAATTGCGTTACTATAACAAATGCGTGTTAAATTATCGCTATCTGACCCGTAGTTTCGCTACCATAAAGAACGCGCACTGTGTTACTTATGAAACGCCCTCCAAGTTCGCAAAATTGTTATTTGTTATTCAAAGTGTTTAATTCACAGGATTTATTCCATAATTTGGCAGTGAGCGGACAATATAATCAATATATTTGCCGCTCACAAGGTGTACAATATAAACTCTCTGTATTGTACAATGACGTCGGCAAACTAGGTTTGATGAAATAAATTAAAATAAACTAAAAGTAACATAAGAATCATGCAATTAAAGCAAGAATAGCATAGTATTGCATTTTCGGTGGCCAATATTCACCTTGTATGGCCGAAAACAACTCGGTCTACGGCCTTGTTGTTTTGGGCCATACTCAGTGAATATGGTCCACCTCATACGTGATACTATGCTATTCTTGCTATAATATTTGGGGAACTGTTTTCATGTTTAGGGTGCTTAACGCTTATCGTAACATTAATGTATCTTCCAAATTTCAGGAGTGTATTGAATATGTTTATGCATAAATTTTGAAGGTCATCTTATATATAATATATATATTATATATATTAGTATATTTAGATACTTTACTAGTAAATGTCCAGCCAAAAATTTATTTTTCAAAACTAGAAATATCAAACGTAGAATAAAGAAACAGTTCTTAGATCTCTTTCATGTTTACCATCATTGGAATCTGCTTGATCTCATCTTTTTAAATATGATGTTATCTCAGAATCCAATTTTTTGTGGCTTCTGACTCATTTTCCTGAAACACATCACATTTGGCTTGTAGGCTTGCCTATATGCGCTAATGGCTTATAGGTAGAACTACAGAAGAAAATATGAGAAAAGGGAATGCATTAATTGCTTCCCAAGGCCATTGGTTGTATTTTTACTTCAGCAATGTGACTTTTTGTGTTATGCAGTGCGCGTTCCATGCTATAAGGGGCTCCTCCAGCAGGGCTCCCCTGTAACGAGGGTTTCTCACTTTCTAAAAACATCATCATCCATCTTGTATTGTGTTCCTAGTCGTTTTTGATCTAGATAGAGAACCGTTTTTATTACTTGATTCATGAACGTCACAAAGTACATTCTGTCTAGATATATACGATATTCTAAGCGACTGAAACCAACGAGTTACTTAAAAGTTAACGAGTTAGTGAACAGATTTATCATATAATGCTTTCAATCATGGAAATAGAAAGTAATTGAGTCATACATTTTAATTTTATCGGTGAACTGCTGGTTCATATTGTTGATGTAAGATCAAATAAACCAAAGGAGCAAATAGCTTTCCTGAAGAAACTCTTGAAAGCTCTATGTCTCGGTTCCCCCCATGTTCGATTCATGTTATATGGAAAGACATTTTTACTTTCTATCGCAAAGCTTTACAAACACCCATGCTGGAGATGTTTAGTATCCACAATCAAAGTTTCTATTTCTTACAAGTTTTTCTCTCTTCTGCTATAATATATTACTGCATGCTGCCTCTCCCTCTCTCGCTCTCCATCCCCCCCTTTCCTTGTCCCTCTACCCCTCTACCCCTCTCTCCCTCTTTCCCTGTCTCTCCTTCTCTCCATCTCTCCCTCTTTCCTTGTCCCTCTCTCCCTCTCTCTCTCCTTCTCTCCCTCTCCCTCCCTCCCTCTCTCCATCTCTCCACCTCTCTCCCTCTCTCCCTCTCTCCATCACTCCACCTCTCTCTCCTTCTCTCCCTTTCCTTCTCTCTCTCCTTCTCTCCCTCCTTCTCTCCCTCTCCCTCTCTACATCTTTCCATGTCTCTCTCTCTCCATCTCTTCCTCTCTCCCTCTCTCCCTCTCTTCCTCTCTCCCTCTCTTCCTCTCTCCTTCTCTCCCTCTCTTCCTCTCTCCCTCTCTCCTTCTCTCCTTCTCTCCTTCTCTCCCTCTCTCCCTCTCTCCCTCTCTCCTTCTCTCCCTCTCTCCCTCTCTCCCTCTCTCCCTCTTTCTCTCCCTCTCTCCCTCTATCCCCTCTCCATCTCTCTCTCCCTCTCTCCCTCTCTCCCTCTCTCCATCTTTCCAACTCTCCACCTCTCTCTCCTTCTCTCCCTCTCTCTCCTTCTCTCCTCTCCCTCCCTCCCTCTCTCCATCTCTCCACCTCTCTCCCTCTCTCCGTCACTCCACCTCTCTCTCCTTCACTCCCTTTCCTTCTCTCTCTCCTTCTCTCCCTCTCCCTCTCTACATCTCTCCATCTCTCTCTCCTTCTCTCCTTCTCTCCCTCTCTCCCTCCTTCCCTGTCTCTCCTTCTCTCCATCTCTCCCTCTTTCTTTATCCCTCTCTCCCTCTCTCCTTCTCTCCCTCTCTCCCTCTCTCCTTCTCTCCCTCTTTCCCTCTCTCCCTCTCTCCATCTCTCTCTCCCTCTATCCCTCTATCCCTCTCTCCATCTCTCTCTCCCTCTCTCCATCTGTCCTTCTCTTCCTCTCCCTCCCTCCCTCTCTCCATCTTTCTACCTCTGCACCTCACTCTCCTTCTCTCCCTCTCCCTCTCTCTCTGCTTCTCTCCCTCTCCCTCCCTCCCTCTCTCCATCTCTCCATCTCTCTCCCTCTCTCCCTCTCTCCTTCTCTCCTTCTCTCCCTCTCTCCCTCTCTCCTTCTCTCCCTCTTTCCCTCTCTCCCTCTCTCCATCTCTCGCTCCCTCTCTCCATCTGTCCTTCTCTTCCTCTCCCTCCCTCCCTCTCTCCATCTTTCTACCTCTGCACCTCTCTCCATCCCTCCACCTCTCTCCCTCTCTCCATCACTCCACCTCTCTCTCCTTCTCTCCCTTTCCTTCTCTCTCTCCTTCTCTCCCTCTCCCTCTCTACATCTTTCCATCTCTCTCTCTCTCCCTCTCTTCCTCTCTCCCTCTCTTCCTCTCTCCTTCTCTTCCTCTCTCCTTCTCTCCCTCTCTCCCTCTCTCCCTCTCTCCCTCTCCCTCTCTCCCTCTCCCTCTCCTTCTCTCCCCTGCCTCATAACAGAGAACCTATGTATCAAACACACTGTTCTTGCTTAATTCGATCTTAGCCTCTCTAATCCTTGGACAAATCGAAAGGAAATTGCATCAATACCTATATGATATTTGAGTTTGAAATGAAACCAGGTCTCAGATATGAAGATATTAGTGAAATTAAAAGATAAAATGACTCAAAAATGAGACAAATGTTAAACGGCTGACTGCTCTGGGACTCAACCTCATAATGTCCAGTTTAAAATGCTTTAGCCACTTAATAGGGGATTATATTAGGGCACATGCATATAAGCAGGTACATTGATTCATCACAGTTTAGGTTTACTTTAGTCCCCCATTGTACTCATAAGGATTGAGGAGAATGGAGAAAAAATTACCTTTGCCCGACGGGCACTGAGTGCAATTGAATGTGATAGCACTGCGATCATTTTGTGATTGACAGCAAACTAGTGAAGTGTGATACTTATGGCTTTGAATCACAGTGTAATGGACATAACATTAGCAACCATTATGTGAAATCCATTGCGCCTATTTCCTTCCATGTTGTTAGTGGTCTCAGACTTGTGTTAGATCTAGTTCTCATTCATATTCATTTATGTTTGTATCTAACATCTATTAGTCAACCAATTGTATCTGTGAATACATGTTTTCTTCAAAAGTCAATAATATGGGTGTGATCTCAATTGCGCATATAATTCGCATTCAAAATCGCATCTAAATACTCATTATATAGATTAAATAAATGTCATTGTGTGATTAAAATTAGTGTGAGGAGAAATATAAAAAATAAGAGTCAATATATTCGATAATACATATAATGAGTAATTCTCCCAATTGGGCGTCATTTGGTTTTCCAGCCTAGGGTCTCTAAAACCTGTATTTAGGATAACCACACATGATTATAATTATTTTATTTGAATTCCGCGGCCAAAATTAGGCTGTGGGAAGGAACCCTACTTTCAAAGTTCTTATGTCAAATTCTTCGCCGCTTTTGCAATAAAGGTAGTTTTTCAGACTAGAAAATAAGTAATAATCCTGAAATTTGAATATATTACACAGGCGCATTTAGAAAATATACTACTTCTGCTAGGAAATATGGTTTCTACACATGTGCACATGTTCAATATTACGAAAAAATACAATATCCATGTAATTATTTATTTAGACTTATCTAGACATGGAAAATATTGTTTTAGAATATTTGTGTCGCCGTTATGACATCAATTAGCTTCAGAATAATGAGATAGCCCAGGAGTAATGATAGCTATTAAATTGCACTTCCTTTCTGGGGTCGGAAAGAAGTATATGTATGTATATTTAGATATAAGGAAAAGTTATTAGCCCACTACCTCCCTGAAACCTTTTATTACCTCACATAAAACTCCTACAACTGGTGTGGGAATATTTTATGTCGCATTACGACATGTACAATATCTCTGATATTTTTTCTAAAAAACATTTTCATGTAATTTCAGCCGTCCTCACAATGTTTAGGCCGGCTTGCATTTGATGAAAAATTTAGATATGATCAAATACAGATATATGGTATTGAACTGAGGTGAGATTGTGTCCCAATGTCGCCGTTACTCCATAGTGTCGCCATTACGCCATAATTATTACAAATAAAGAGACCCTCCTGTTCCAATACACTGATTTTATAGTCATGAAATGAATTCGACGAAGTTAATTTTTAAAAAAAAAAATGGCACCCTGAAATCAAATGCTGCCCGTTTGGGAGAATTATAAAGGCCATCAAACCTCAAATGTCTAATACATTATCTAGTGTGATATGGAAGGAATTTCTATTGCTCACTTAGTGCCAAAAATATCGCATCTCTATCACACTCATTTTTGAAAGATAGGTGGCGCAACTGGTTACTTGGGTGCATTTAAAATTTCTTTTCCAATGAAAGTGCTGCGAATACACTTGTGTGGCATTTATACCACTGTAGATATTCCACTTCATGTACACAGGGATGTTATAAGTGATATACCTCTATAGTTTATTTGTGTTATTTAGTTGTTTGATATGGAAACATGTTTTTATCAAAATACCCCCCATCATTGCATACTTCTTTAGGGTAGACTGGGCCACCCAGGTTTTTGAGTAAATCTGGAACAACCCTTCCCAGCAATGCGGCTGTCTAACAGGATGGAAATAATGATGAAATAATTGATGTATTACCATGAAGAAATGAGTAATTCCGAATGATATTATTCTGCAAATAAAAGCAAAAAAATAAGGACAAAATTGTGCATAACATATCCTGCTCAAATGCTATGAGAATTTGCTGATTTTTGCACCAATATTGCGTTATACCTTTAGCGTGATCATTGCGCAATCATTGCGCAATAACTATTGCGTGAAAAGCGTCCACTCTCATCACAGATCTATGACGAAATAATTGCGCATTAAAAATCGCGTAGAATCGCGTTCATTTGCCCGTCGGGTGGAGGTCCCAGTGTTCGCCACAGGCGATTTATTAATTGAAACTAATCCTGAAAATATATCTTGCATCTGCAATCTATTTCTATAATATGCGAATCCAGGACTTCTAGGTCTGCACGCTTCCTGGAGAAGCGTGTTGTCCTAGTTCCAAGTAAAGCACACCTGGTTTATTATGGTGATGAATGTGTCTAATTTCAATGAAATTGATACGAAAGACTTTGACCCTAGACAAATGTAATCCCATCAAATTAATGTCATCGACTCATTGTGAAGGCCTTCAATCTATTGTGTCTGATATTTGAAGTATCCGTAACCACAGAGGTGTCTATACACTTCCTATTAAATACTGTTATGTAGAGTTGTATGATTGTCATTTAATTAAAAGCCAGAACGGTCTGCTTAGATATCGGGAAATTGGCTACAGATTTCAATCACAAACTCAACAAAACAGCTCATGTTTCACTGCATTTACTTGTGGGATGCCGACTGGGGACGTTCTCATTGTATCAGCCTGTCCCTGGGCCTTTATAATGTTTATAATATGCTATAATGAGATTACACTAAACTCCACATGATGTTATACATATAATAGTTTTGTTGTGTAAAAAGGGTGGTCTCCACTGGCTGCGGTAAGCTCTGCGGTAAGCCTTGCGATGATTTGTGCTGGTTCTGTAGGTGGTGAGGAATGACGAGATCCTTGCCTACATGGTCAGTGAACCACGTAGGCAGGACCTCGCCATTTCTCACAGCACCATCGCATGTCTCTATATTGTAATTGATTCACTTAATGTGATGGATTTAAATGTATACGTTGATCATGCTCTTGTAAACATTTTTTGTATCAGCTAGGAATGAGAATAGTGTATAATTGCATAACATCAATCAGGTGAATTAAAATTTTTAAAAAACAAACAAACATTAGGTCCACAAATGCATCGACGGACAGCATACATACGAACACGATTTTCTAAACATTTGAAAGAAACTTGATGATTTATCTTATGAGGTTTCCTCCTCTGATATAGAAGGTTTCGTTACTACAAACCGACCATACTAACTTAAGGGTGGTCTCCACTGGCTGTGGTAAGGAATGGCAGGATCCTGCCTACATGGTCAGTGAACGATGTAGGCAGGACCTCGCCACTCCTCAACAACACAGCACCATAGCAAGGCTTACCGCAAAGCTTACCACAGAGCTTACTGCAGCCAGTGGAGAACACCCTTCATTCTTCTTTTATTTTATATGTGTGTACCCTTTCGACTCTATTTTATTTAACTAGCTACTTCTGAAATGTCAACCCGCGAAGTATGCCTTAAGAATATAAAAAATGTAGCAATCTTGTGTAATATCAGGCAATTCTGAGAATAGCATCAGCGATGTAATGTCTTTGGTCCTGAATGAAAAATGTTTTCAAATCAACATCAAATACTACCAAGTAATTCAGATGAAAGAGATGAGTGGTCAGTCCTGGTTTGGTGAAACTATTCTCTGTCCAATGAATAATGTAATCTTTATTTTAAATGACTAGTAATTATAGATTGCTGGTACACAGTGCATCTCTATTCTCTCTATATATATGGGTCAAATTTTCAGTAAATGTACAATTGGCAGCTGTACACATCTAGTAAATTCTGCTAAATGAGGCTGCAATTTGGTCAAAACTAGGTAAATTCGAGTATATTTGGCATTGCATTGATTCTAGCAATCTGTTTGGTTTGGTTGAACTGTATTTTGAACTTTATTTCCGTCTGAAATGTGGGTTATTTGAGAAGATTAGCGGAGTTGAATTGTACATTTTCTGAAAATCTGACCCATATATATATATGTACTTATATGGGTCAGATTGTGAGAAAGTGTACAATTGGCTGCTCTACAAATGTAGTAAAATATGCTAAATCAGTCTGGAAAATTATAAGAACTAGGTATATTTGAAAATATTTTGTATCATGGTGTTTTAAAATATCTGTTCTGCTATATTAAACTATACTTTGAAGCTTATTTCTGTCTTAAATTTGGGTTATTTGAGAGGATTGGTGAAAGCGAATTGTACATTTTCTGACAATCTGACCCATATATAGATATCATAGAATCGTTAAAAAAGGATGTCAGTACGTACGGCTCACAATACGAATTATGCACTTTCACGATAACATTGAGATCAACAGATGGGTCAGATTTTCAGAAGATGTACAATTGGCAGCTGTACATGTATATTTAGTAAATTCTGCTAAATTAGGCTGCAATTTGGTCCTTGGTACATTCGAGTATATTTAGCATAGCATTGATTCTAGCAATCTCTTTGGCTATGTTGAACTGTATTGTGAAGTTTATTTTCGTCTGAAATTTGGGTTATTTGAGAGGATCGGCGAAGTTGAATTGTACATTTTCTGAAAATCTACTCAGGATGCCGGTGATGCTGACGTGACTAATAGCTAGTCGCCTGAGGCGGAGGTATACATCGCCCAACATGTTTATATGTGGAAGTTTGATTTACTGGGATTAATACCAATTATCGCCCATAATTGGGGCGTCATATGGTAATGAAGCCTCAAAATAAAAAGGTACATCCTGGATTATGGTTGTCTATTCCCCTATCATCCTACATCTATGTTAATCTCTCTTTAGAAACATTTAGAAGCAAGGGTTGTAGAATAGTGCTCCAATGAAGAGAAAAGCAGAATTTTGCCATTTCATACTTTACCTTATCCAAAATGATTTATTTTTAACAGACCAATATTGCAACGGTGTATACCCTTATGCCCTTCCAGAAACAAGAGTAACACGTCTATTCGATGCCCGAACTCTCCAAATATTTATTCCGAAAAGGGAATCCTACAAACAGTCCCTACACTACCAGGTATTTTTCACTTTAAATCATTTGCCGATCAGACTACGTAAAATATAACAGACAGTAACATGTTCAAAATTCAAATTCAAATGTATTATTTGGATAAAGAATAGTTTAACTTCTTGCTCGGCTCGCTCTCGCTTTCATTCCCACCTGTATCCATCATCATTTTCTCCTCGCATCTTATCCTTTCAATTTATTTAATCGAAGTACCTCTGACGTCATTATCATTATTAATCATACTATGAATTGTTTTCACCGTTTTATAACATAAAGGAATATCCAACATTCACAAGATAGGTAGCAGACAGACATGGTATTTTCATACAAATTATGTTTGATAAGTCATCTAGATCAGATTTTCAGAAAATGTACAATTCGACTTCGCCAATCTTCTCCAAAAACCCAAATTTCAGACAAAAAGCAAGTTCAAAATACAGTTCAACCGAACCAAACAGATTGCTAGAATCAATGCAATGCTGAATATACTCAGATTTACCTACTATTGACCTGTTTGCAGTCTAATTTAGCAGAATTTACTAAATGTGTACAGCTGCCAATTGTACATCTTCTGAAAATCTGACCCATCTGTTGATCTCACTGTTATCGTGAAAGTGCATAATTCGTATTGTGAGCCGGAGTTGAAATAAAAATCCGATGTTGGACAAAAAAAAGATAGGTAGTATAGATAACCTTGACAAAGACTTATTGTCAGCAATGTGTTATTCTGCAATTTTCTGTTTTTTACGAAAATGAAACGTTTTAAAAAATATATGTAGCTATCCATGAAGATGATATAGTATGTATACAAGGGGTTAACCACGTGGGGTGGAACTGAAACTTCATTGGCCAATGATCACTTCCCGTATATATGCAAATCAGGAATGCTGTGCACCTTGTCTCAAACAATCATTCCCATTATCGCTCATACCTTACCTTACCGAAACGTTATCTAAACATCATTAGGTTGGTTCACACATCGGATAAAGTATACTTCTATAGTGTAGGCGGTATACGCCTGGCATCAATATTAGAACGAGTTTCTGGGTCAGACTTTCAGAAAATGTACAATTGGAAGCTGTAAACATTTGGTAAATTCGGCAAAATTAGGCCGCAATTTGGTCAATGCTAGGTCAATTCGTGTATGTACGGCATTGCATTGATTCTAGCAATCTGTTTGTTTAGGTTGAACTGTATTTTGAACTTTATTTTCGTCTGAAATTTGGGTTATTTGAGAGGATTTGTGAAAGTGAATTGTACATTTTCTGGCGAGTTTATCCTTCTGCGGAGGTATCTAACGTAGCATGAGTGATGAGCTTTTGGGTGAATCTATACATGTCAATTTGTTATTTACGCTCTGCAAGTCTGTTGGGCTCCACTAATAGAGTCATAATGTGAGATTCCCACGGTCAGGAAAACAGTTTCCCACAGTAGTGGCTTGGAGAGTTCTTTGGAAGGTACTTCAGACCCAGGCCTCTTGCAGTAGATTATTGATCAACCCTTACTTCATTTTCCTATCAGACCTTATCCTTATATAGATATACACACAGTTATATACAATATGTGTAATGTAATATAGAGAGTAGGAGATGAGAGGAAGAGAGAGCGCGGAAAGGACATAGGGAGAGGAAGAAAGAGGGAGGGAGGGTGAGGGAGGGAGAGGGAGGTAGGTAGAGGGAGGGAAAGAGAGGAGGGGAGAGGGAGATGGAGCTTCCATACAAATACTGGTAGGAGTTATTTGTGATTCAACCATTCATAATTATGCACGATAACACGTATAGGAGCCCCCCCCCAAATTTCATAATAATTAAGACAATCTGGCGAGAGAGAGAGAGAGGGAGAGAAGGAGAAAGAGAGGGAGAGAGAGGTGGAGAGAGGGAGGGAGAGGGAGATAGAGAGAGGGAGAAAGAGATGGAGAGAAGGAGAGAGAGAGAGGGGGGAGAGATGGAGAGAGAGGGGGGAGAGAGTGGGCAGAGAGATAGGGGAGAGGGAGGGGAGAGAGATAGAGGGAGAGAGAGAGGCAGAGAGAGTGGGAAGGGAGAGAGAGGAAGAAGGAGAGAGAGATGGAGAGATGGAGAGAGGGAGAGAGGGAGTGATGGAGAAATAATTAATCAAAGAAAATGAACTGACACATGTTAATGTTACAAGTCATTTTGTAAGTTGTAAGTTGTTTACATTAGATAATAACATTTTAAACTAATTGTTAGACTTGAAAATTGGAACATTGGTACACATCATACATGAATATGGGAAAAAGGTCCAAGATACCAAAATATGTCCCAGCCCCACCCACCCACACCTGGAAATTGCCAGCGACGCCTCTGCACTGAGCCCAATAGGATTTCACTCAGTCACTTAACAAAGTTTTATTCCATCTCTAGGAACACTTTGTTGGGCTTGATGAGGTATACAGACAAACACTTCCGGTGAATTCTGTGTATAGTTTTAAACATTTTCTACATATACAACTGGCGTCCCCACGGCCTATTTACCGCCTCCTATACAGGCATTCCCCAGTTGACTGCAGCCATAGCAGTAGACTATTGCCATTGCGTGACAGCGAAATAGAGAGAAAAAACCGTAAGAGAGAGGAAAGAGGCCATGTGGTACCATTAAGAGCAAGGTGGGTCAGATCTTCGGAAAACGTACAATTGACCTTCACCAATCATCTCAAATAACCCAATTTTAAGACGAAAATCAGGTTCAAAATACAGTTAAACATAACCAGACATATTTATTGAATGAATACAATACAGAATACACTCAGATATACTAAGTACTTATCATTTTCCCCTCGAATTTAGCAGAACTTGAGAGATGTGTAGAACTGTAGACTGTGCATTTTCTGAAGATCTGACCCAGGAAAGAGACCATGTGGTGCCATTAAGAGCAAGGTAGAGGGCAAAGCTTAGACAGAGCCTCCCATAAGGGGTTACCAATAAAGACTTATTGATTGCTACTCCAGAGCATTGTGAGATAGGCCTTGTTCTCTGCATTGAAAGCCTAATGAGGGGAAATTGGAGAGCACGCATCATTGAGTCCATCTTCAGTCCTGTAAGTTGATAATTCATATACAAGACTACAGCTATTACCTTAGCAAGTGATGTACTGTAAGGGTGAGATTTTCAGAAAATGGACAATTCGCCTTTACCAATCCTCTCAAATAGCCCACATTTGAGACAAAAATTAGCTTCAAAATGCAGTTTAACATAACAGAACAGATACTTTAAATCAATGCGATACCAAATATACTCGATATACCCAGTATTCTTCATTTTTTAGCCTAATTTAGGAGAATTTCCTAAATTGGTAGAGCTGCCAATTGTACATTTTCTGAAAATCTGACCCATAACATAGTTCCTACTATAGCAGCTAACTCGCACCATTCTCTGGTTTACTATATAAGCATTTATCTAGCTGTTGCCATGGCTTTGTCCATGCTAAAACAAACGAATATTCTATTCTTGTAACCCGGGAGTTAAATACGTATTTGTCATTGTATCATAGCCGCTAAGTTGTTACTATGATATTGTGTTAAAATTGTTGTATTTATTTATTTTCAAATGACACTTCTGGTAGATCTGTATATGTTATATAGAAATTGTATTCTACGCCAAGATTTCCCTATGTAACCACACACCTTTACAAAAATGGAAAATAAGTTATTTATATATATAGGTGAAATCACCAGAAAATGTACAATTCATCTCCAGCAATCCTCTCAAATTTAAGACAAATATATGGTTCAAACCTCAGTGCAACATAACAAAACAGATTGTTTGAATCAAGGCAATATTAAATATACTCAGATAATACTAAATGTGCACAGCTGCCAAGTGTGCATTTCATGAAAATCTGACCCATATACTGTGTTGGTCTAATTTAAATTTCATGGACAGAATGAGGAAGAAAAGAACTAAACTGTTTGTGCAATAGTTAGGACAAAGGTATATCTTAAGATGGGAGTGCTAGGTGAAATTTTATGCTGATTCTACACTGAGACTGGAGACTCGTCTGTATGTGATGTGTTACAGGGAAATGACAAGTCACTAAAAATGGATTTTGAGATATCATCATATTTGAAAAGATGAGATCAAGCTGATTCCAATGAATGTAAACATCATGCATGGGCATCTAATAAGTAGTTTTATCTTTTCAGTTTGATATTTTTATTTTTGAAAAGTTTGCAATATTTCTGGGTGGAAGTTTACTAGTAGATTCGTTAAATAAACTCCATAGGATGATCCTAGAAACGCACTGATATAATAACTAAACTCTCTTGAGATTTGGTACATGTATATAAATACAACCACAAGGACTGAACGCTCACAAATAAAAATATTTCAAGAAAGATATCTTGTAAATAAAACAATTTAAAAGAAATATCAATTTTGCTAATTGTGACTCATTTCCTGGAACACATCATATATACAGTAGCATAATATACATTAGTAAAATGCATCCACTATCCACTATAATGTTCCAAGAAATATGATGTTGGCTGCAAATCTATAAACTGCAGCGAAAGTAATGATACAGGTAGAAGTATACACTCCCTCAAGAGACCAAAATCTATGCAATTACCTTAATTGCAACAGGACCTTTACAAAAACAGTTCTTGTTACGGAACCTTCACCAAGCTTTAAGGCAAATATTGTCGCTACCGACATGAATAAAGCTTAGGACTTGATATTTGTTATTCTATTCTATCTCCGGACAGCCGGTCACGCACAAACGTGATGCAATACCCTTGTCCAAATCTTATTTCTATTCAATAGGGGATTTGCATGTGCCACTGCGCATGTCTGTTACCGTGTATCCTGGGATTGATACTGTTGAATCTGACATACAAATATTTGGCAACATCTTCTTCGGAAATTGCAAGAATGTTTTCACCAATATCACAGTTTGTATAAAGTATCTATCAAAACCAAATGCATGATGGGAAAGATGGGAACTTGTGTAAGACATAATAGAGCACTGATAAGTATTCCATGCTAAATATGGCATGTTTTCTATAGATTTAAGACTGTACCATTAGTCCCATACTTCCGTGCAAATCAAGATTATAAATGGTGGCTATGCAAATGCCCTATTGGTCACGTGACAATATTCTTCTCATCAGGAGAGTTGATGAGTGTGTTCCACATGTTCAACCGAAGCAACAGTATGGACGGTATGCATTGGAAGATGTCATGACAATCAGCCATCTGGTTATTGAATGTGTTGTTATACATGTGTCAGATCGTCAGAAAATGCCCAATCGGCAGCTTTACACATTTTGTTAAATTCTGCTAAAGTAGGCTGACAAATGATAAACACCAGTTATATCTAAGCATATTTTTTATTATGTTTTTTATAAATACCTGTGCTGCTATATTGAACTGGATTTTGAAACCTAATTTCTGATTTCCAGATTAGCCCATGGCATATGCATGCATAGATTTCACTAGCGAAATCCGCTTTTCAAATGCAGCCAATTTACTCCGCTATTTTGATTGGTTACGTAAATCTAGCTGGGCCAATCAATGAAGCTCATTTTATGATGCTCATTTCATGATGCAACGTTGTAGGTGCTTGTTTTTGCCGAGTCAGAGGGTTGTGAGACATGAAAATGAAATGAAGGTAAAAAATGATTAAATAATGCTTAAACATATATCATGGCATAAAAATAGAACTAAACTTGAGCTGTATATGCATCAATGTATTCACAAAATGCAAGTGGCTTTTGGTGAATGTGTTTCATGTGTGCCTTCGGCACTTGTGTAAGACATTCACCAAAAGCCACTCGCGTTTTGTTGAATATGCTGCTCGTGTTAAGTTCTATCTTAATACCTTATTGTGTCATAAGTATACATCCCTAAAATATTTAATTCCATACCTCCTACCTGTATGAAGGCTCAAGCTACACCGATTACTAACTACCTGTGATTGGACAGCTTCACTGTCCAATCAGACAATATGTAAGGGTCCACCTGACCCCTCATTATTCACTTAACACCATACCTGTATTACACCTAAGGTATACAACACCTGTACCAGGAGTAAAACCATATTCATACTCTATGATATTTCTTCCTTGTCCTTTCTGTAAAAAACACATGTAACATATTGGTAGAAAACCACTTCGATTCTGGTGCAACTAAATTGATTAGAATCAGATCTCGGGGGGGGGGGGGGGGGGGCGGTGAACCTGTCCATGTGGTATCCTTGCAGTTGGTGTTAATCTCGGATAAATCAGCAGGACAGATTGGCAGGACAGTGTGGCTTTAAAAGATCAAATCCCTGATTATATCATTATCTCACTAAGTATCTTGTCTTGCTTCTCTAGTAATACATCACCAACTCTTAATGGCTGTGTTATGTAACACCTCTGCCCATAAGACTGTCAACCTACTGTCTGATTACTGGATAACCTCCAATAAAAGTGCTACATCAGTAAGAGTCAGGATATTAAATTCTTATACATGACAATAATTGCCACTTGACCATGGGTTACATGTTACTGAAATCTGCAAACGTTTTCCTTGGAAACGGAAATTAATTGAATTAAGCTGACAAAAGTTGTGAATACTTTAAAAAGATAATAGAATAATACATTATCAACTGCAACGTGTTGTACATATCAATTTACCAGGACTAGTTCACCTTAATACGGTGGTGAAATTGGCGTACATGGGTGAAATCGTCAGAAAATGTACAATTCACCTTTACCAATTCTTTCAAATGACTCAAATTTCTTGATCAAAGGTCAAATGTCATAATAATCTGAATGTGCAATTTGGATGTCAATATTTTCCCAAAATATCAAAGTATTCACACGACTCATCTCTGACTGAGGTTCATTTAAGTAATTTTACCTCAGAATTTCAATTTTTGGCTTCTGTTGCCATGGAAACCATGGAATAAACAAAATGCCAGAATGCCAACAATGGTTTTCTTATAGGCCAGTATGAATGCTATATGGTGGTATGTGTTGTCAAGCTCTAACCAAAATGTTTAGCAACACCCCCATTTTGGGCCTTGTGCTCCCTGACTAAAGTTCAAGATTCCGTTCAACATAATGTAACAGATCAATGCAGTGCCGAATATACTCGAATTTACCTAGTATTGAACAAATTGCAGCCTCATTTAACATAATTTACTGAATGTGTAGAGCTGACAATTGTACATTTTCTAAAGATCTGGCCCACATCCGTTGGAGGGTGACACTTGAACCCACACCATGCTCGTGCCAGTAAGCCATTCCAGCACAACCCAACCTAATTATTTTCCGTCGCCTGTGTGTATCAAGTATCGGCTATATCGGTCTGATCGTTAGAAAATGTACAGTTGGCAGTTCTACGCATTTATGAAATCTTGCTGAATTAGACTGGAGAATGAGTGATACTATGTCTGATATGTATATCGAGAACTTTTGGCACTGTGTTGTTTTTAAACATCTGTTAAACTGTATTGCTAACCTCATTTCTCTCTTAGATGAGATGGGGAGGCAAAGGTACCAGTGTATCTGAGATGCAGACTGCCATTTTCACTGTTTTCCATTTAACTCTCTGATTTGTTTGGGTCTCCCAATGAATCCTAGGATTTCATTTCCAATCCTGGTTTATGGTATTTCAAAAAGATTTAGAAGGATTTTAAATGAGACCCAAATCGGGGGGCAATCAAGGGGCAATCAGCTGTGTTTGGGCAGGGTATTACCCTTTTTCACAAATAAATATCAAATTGTAGTGCTCGGGTTTAGGTGGAATTTCACCATTTAACATATAAATCACATAATCTGGAAATTAAAGACTGCCTAATAATTAAATATTATACCCATTCTTGTTAGTATATTGTAAATGTTCTAAACTGGGATCCCCACGGTCAAATCCAATCTCGCTCGCAGTATTATTCTAATCAAATACATGGGTGAAATTGCCAGAAAATGTAAAATTCGCCCTCACTAATCTTCTCAAATACCCCTAATTAAAGACAAAAATCAGGTTCAAAATTCAGTTCAACATAACCGAAAAGATTGTTTGAATCGAGGAAATACCAAATATACTCAGATATACTTGGTATTGACCATTTTATAGTCTAATTGAGCAGAATTTACTGAATGTGTACATCAGCCGATTGAAAATTTTTCTCCAAATCTGACCCACATATATGATATATTTTAGGAAGAACTGAAGTCGAAGGCAGACGAAATGTATTTCTACAATTATGATTAATAGGGTCAGATTTTCAGAAAATGTACAATTCAATTTCGCCAATTTTCATAAATAACTCAAATCACTGACGAAAAAAAAGTTCAAAATACAGTTCAACCTAACCAAACTGATTGCTAGAATCAATGCAATGCCGATTGCTAGAATCAATGCAATGCCGAATATACTCGAATTTACCTAGCATTGACCAAATGCAGCCTAATTTAGCAGAATTTACTAAATGAGTACATCTGACAATTGTACATTTGTCTGACAATCTGACCCATCAAGAAAGTGGTCCTGTGAATTTGTGAATGAATCATGTCAATGGCCTTCTCCTACAGCCCTCAAATAAAAGGCAGTGGTGGGAAAGCCAATCACATTTTCATCCCTTATCCTTGATTGGTCAATTAGGACGAATCAGACAATCAGTTATGTTCCCTTCTTGTCCTTTTCTCTCCTTAAAAAAGGTAAGGAAATGGTTCCTTAAGATGGAAGTTATTTTACTCTGTCCAATACATATGTAATGAGCATAGCTTTAAGCAATGAAAACCAGTAATAGCGTTTTTTGTAGGGCCTGCGAGGACGTTTAGGCCAACCAATGGGTTAGTCTAAAAGGGTCAGATTTTCGGAAAATGTACAATTCGCCTTCACCAATCCTCTCAAATAACCCACATTTAAGACGAAAATAAGCTTTAAAATGCAGTTTAACATAACAGAGCTGATACTTTAAATCAATGTGATACCAAATATACTCAGATATACCCGGTATTCATCATTTTTCAGTCTAATTTACCAGAATTTCCTTAATGTGTAGAGCTGCCAATTGTACATTTTCTGAAAATCTGACCCCTAAGTCCTTTCTGTACCTCTCAACCAACACCCCCGCACTTGTCATATTCCTGTCTGGGTTCAATAGTGAGACCCAGGAAGCGTGCTGACCTAGAAGTCCTGCATTCACAAATTAGAGAAATAGGTTGCAGATGCAAGATATATTTTCATAATTAGTTTTAATCATTAAATCGCCTGCAGCTAACACAGGGACCTTCAAAATGTATAAATTTCCTCATTCACCTAGAGGAGAACGAGGGGATTAAAGAAAACCTAAATGTGATCTGTCAATGGCTATACCCAGTGTTATAATATGCATATCTCCATAGTCCCCTATAGTCAAGTGGTTAGCATCTAAGACTGCCAATCTGGACATTGTGAATTTGAATCCCAGTGCAGGTAGCCTTTTTATATTTGTCTCATTTGTCTCATCATGCATGATTTGTGCACCACTGAAACGAGATCGTGCGATGAATCGTAGGTGCCAAATTGGACTTGAAATCTTGAATAGGTGCCCACAGCATTAGTACTGCCAACAAAAGCTCTGGTCCGGAGACACTATATCTCCCGGAACCCGATATAACTCACTTTTCTCATGGTGATTGAGGGAAATGGGGAAAATAAATTATCTATCAAGGTCCCTGTGTTAGCAGCAGGCGATTCAATGGTTTAAATTAATCCTAAAATATACCTTGCAATTGTAATCTGTAATGTCAAATAATGTATGGTAATGAGAAATGGCGGACCTATGTAGTTATATGCATTTCTGGGGTATAATCCTCGAACTATTTGAAACTTGCAAGCACAATGTTATGTTGAAGAAGTGACTATGTGTAGGAGCACGGCGTAGGTGGAGGGTTTGGTTTTATCTCTTCAGACTTGTATTTTCTGACTGTACTCACATATAGATAGACTGTATTTGTCTGTATACTCTTTTATTGAAGTATTGAATAATTTTGTCTCATTCTTGATTGTATTGAATGAAGTATATATTTAAAGTTCTGCTAGAAATAATGATACATTTGTAAACCATAATATCAGGCTACTCTGAGAATATTTATGCTAGATGTATAAAAATGTTTAAATAGTCCTGAATAAAATATTTACAAAATCAAATCATCTATTTCTATAATATGCTAATACATGACACATTCACACTTTCTCGATTCACTCTTCCTCTCCTCCTATTTGTCCCTGTGTCGTTTACAGTCCCCTGTTTCCTTTCTCTATTGGTTTTTGGGTAATTCAATGTATAAATTGCAAGAAAAATCTAGACATGTCTTCTTTTTTTCGGAATTCATAGGAACATCCCAAAGCTAGATAAAAGGCTAATAATCCCTTTCTTTCATATTTATCAACTGTCAACGCCAGTGCAATCTACACGAACAATTGTCCCCATATAACACTAATAATATATATATCTATGGGTCAGATCGTCAGAAAATGTCAAATTAGCAGCTCTACACATTTGGTAAAATATGCTAAATTAGGCTGAAATTTGATAAACACCAGGTATATCTGAGTATATTTTATATTATGTTGTTTTAAAATATCTGTTATGCCATATTAAACTGTATTTTGAACCTCATTTCTGCCTTATAAGTGGGTTATTTGAGACGATTGGAGAAGGCTAATTGTACATTTTCTGACGATCTGACCCATATCGTCCTGCGTTAGGTCCAGATGTGCTCCTGGGTCCTCTCTGACTGGTGACGTAAGGGGGTCAGATTTTCAGAAAATGTACAATTCACCTTCACCAATCCTCTCAAATAACCCACATTTAAGACAAAAAATGTGCTTCAAAATGCAGCTTAACATAACAGAGCTGATACTTTAAATCAATGCGATACCAAATATACTCAGATACACAGTATTCTTCATTAATTCACCCTAATTTAGGAGAATTTCCTAAATGTGTAGAGCTGCCAATTGTACATTTTCTGAAAACCCAAGAGAGTCTGTTATAGCTTGTCAATCATTGTCTTGATTAGTGAATGATTTTGCCTCTTGCTTTTGAATTAAAATCCGGCTGATGTTATTGTCTGTCATATGAGGGTTGTTAGGTCTATACCCATAGGGTGAAAGTCACATTAATTAATAATTACTCTGTAATCCTGTTGACTTTCAGACTAAATGCCTCCTATTCAAGGAGCAATAGTGCTTAGAGCTAGAAGCATACATGGGTGAAATCACCAGAAAATGTACAATTCGCCCTCACAAATCTTCTTAAATAACCCAAATTTAAGAAAAAATGGGGTTCAAAATTAAGTTCAACATAACAAAACAAATTGTTTGAATCAAGACCCCTAGGAGAGTAACCAAGCACTGAGTAACTCCTCACCCTAGCCTTTGAGGGTACAGTCTAGGCCCAAAGTTAAGAGAGTCCCTTCAAACGAAGGGAAAGCCTCTCGCCTCAAACCACATGTGGCCATTATAATTCCATTAAGACCGCAAAATGTCATTATATTCCCATTAGAATGGCCAGGAAATTACTTAGCGAAGTAGGCTGACATACCATTCATATCTGATCTGAGGGTTTGGGCCTAGAGTGGGTAGACCAGGAGGTTGGGGCTTGCCTAGCAATTCCTATCACTAATTAACCTTGATGTTGATAGCTATGTGCATCACCCATTCATTATAGATTATGATACTCTCTTAGAATAATCAGTTATGATTAATAAATACTGAGTGTTACGTCATGTGCTCATGGACCTTTTCCCCAACCCTCCCCTTCCCCCTCCCCCTCCTATCTTTTCAAATATTATGATATCTTAAAATCAATTTTGTGCAAGTTGTGACACATCACATATTGGCCTGCTATTCATTCCCAGAGTATATTCTTGTGGACTCTAATATAACTGAATGTTAGAGCAACGCTTCCATGCGATGCCAGCTTCATGACATAAGCCGAAGTAATTCGTAATAACCCCAGATCTCAATAACTCAACCACCATCAAAATCGTACTATTATTTCAATTCTATTATAGAATTTAGACTTAAATTCAGTGACTTTTGTTCAGCTGCCAGGTTGTAATTTTGCCACAGTTTAAACATGTGTGCAGCTTGATTATGCTAAATACTGGGTACTCCTTTTTTCTCCAGGTCGGTCTGAAAAGGGCGTTGCACCTATTGGAGCTCTGGTCAAATGACCACCTCTGATTTACACTATATCCAGGCAATGCTTACATGTTTAAATGACTTTATTACATATACTTTGTGCATAATCGCAGATCACCTTACAGTGGACTTTCGACCCTGGCAATAACAACAGCATTGTTACAAGAATTACTAGATATATGAAACTTCTGAATATACATACCAAATCTACATTAAATATACATGTATAGAATTTTTATTCTGTTCAATAATAACACAGAAAAGAACTATGACTTCAATAGATAGATCTTCCAGTCTGCCCCTAAAATTAGGGTAATCACAATAGATATAATTATAATATTGCTATAACATCAATTTTAAGATAGTAGTGACTTTCAATATATTATTACACACATAAGCAGTTAGAAAGGTGCAGTTCGGGGGAGCAGTTCAGTTGATCCAAACTGCACATGCAACAAGTTTGGGCTTCCATGGTTACACATGACTAAACGACGCAATCTGATTGGTGCAGCGTATTGGCCTGACCTACAAACTTGTTACACATGATGTTGTCCACTTAGGCCTAAAAATTGCAGTGAATCGAGCCTCCTCAAGCTAAACTTCATGCTAAACAAATTAAATATATTTTTTAACATATACGAAATACAGTGTGTAATAAATAGCAAATGGCACTCTATTCGGGTAAAAACTGATCTCGACACCATCAGAAAACGGTAACTCAGCCCTTCATGGTTTGTCCAGTTTTCTGATGGGTCTCGATCAGTTTGAACCCTCCATCGTGCCATTTGCTATAAGAATAAACTCAGAGAAGAATTATATTCTCCATTAAATGATGAATATAATTCATCTCTGAGGTTATTCTTATAGCTATCTCGATGTTATAGCAATAAATTGAACTAGACTACTATAAATATACATTTTATATTTATAGTAGTCAAGTTCAATTTCTTTGAGTAAAGAGTCTCCTTTCTAGTGTTTTGGTTCTGTATGAGTAGTTCATTGTCAATTTCACTTTCACTGGTTTATGTTCTCTGATGATAAATGACTTATTCAATGGGCATTTGCTCAGTGTGTGGGTGAAAATGTACAATTTGCCTTGGGATTTATTCCAAGATCCCTTTGTTGGAATGTTCCCATTAGAGAGAAATTTAGAGGGCTTAGCACTTTAGATGCCCAACTGTTTACTATCATTGGAATCGGCTTGATCTCCTCTTTTCACATATAATGATGTCTCAAGATCTACTTTTTGCGACTTGTGTCTCATTTGAATCAAACACATTACATTTAGTCAGCTAATAGGTACATTTACATTATAACTGCATTAGGGAATCAATTATCATTAGATAACCTGTTCTTATCTGATATTTCAATAGTCAAGCCATTTGCACGGTTTCACAACATTCAGCTGTTTAATTTCAATTAAAAGATAAGTAGCAATTTAAAGATCCAGGATGAGATCTGTATCCTTATCTTAATACTACCCAGACACGTCCATGGTCGACCATTCTCACTTGTTCTTATCTTGTCCAACGACTACCCCTCAAGACTCGTATAATTATAGCATAATCTCTCCCCTGATAGTTTCTTGCTTGCAGTATCCAAAGCTTGAAGTATTGGAAAATGACTTATTCAATGGGCATTTGCTCAGTGTGTGGGTGTAATCTTTAGAAAATGTTCAATTCACCTTCACCAATTCTGTCAAATGAACCAAATTTTAGCCAAGAATGAGGTTCAAAATACAGCTCAACACAACTAAACAGACAGTTTGAATCAACCCAATATCCTCAGATGTACCTAGTATTGGCCATCTTTCAGCCTAATTTAGCAGAATTTCCTTAATGTGTAGTTCTGCCGATTGTACATTTTCTCACGGTCTGACCCTTGTATAACATAATCTTTCCCCTGATAGTTTTTTCTATAGATTTGTTCAGTATTTACACATTAAGTGAGCTCAGAGGAAAGGGATAAAGTTTCGCAGTGTAAGCCCTTAAATGAATGGAATGGAGAGCGCAGTAAAATAAGAAATCAATCCCTATTGGGATAGATTATGCAAAATATAGTCCCATTGATTTCAGTATGAATATCTCTGGTCGGCTCTCGACATATTCATACGACGATATGGGACCACTTGGCAGTATTTATGATGGATGCTCAGTTCTTAAAGCCATTGGAATCAATATTTGTGTTCTTGTCGGTTGTCGAATTCTTTCACTGATGACAGTAATCTTATAATGAGGAATACGTCGGTCTTATGCAGTTATATCATCATAATGTAGCTAATTATACAATTGTTGAAGTAGGGCTGATCACCTATTATAAGAATATTTATTTTGTATTTCTAAAAACCTCCATATGGGAGGATCAAAACTATATAGAGTAAAGTGGGGTCTCCACTGGCTGCAGTAAGCTCTCTGGTAAGCCCTGCGGTAAGCCTTGCGATGGTGCTGTGATGGTGAGAAGTGGTGAGGTCTTGCCTACATGGCAAGTGAACCATGTAGGTAGGACTTTGTCATTCCTCTCCACCTACAAAACTAGCACGAAATATCGCAAGGCTTATTGCAGAGCTTACCACAGCCAGTGGTGACCACCCTTAAGGCACCTGTCCAATCAACTGTTTGATGGACTGATAAAATAACTGATAACTGATTCATGAATCATAAATCATGACTATTGGAAATGTAGACGCTGCCCCCAAAACATACAAATAGTAGTCTATACGTCTTCTGTTATTATTATTATGAAGATACAAAATTAAAAGTTATTAAACCTTAGTTTGCTGTGTACCACTTTGGATCACGACGAAAGAAGACTTGTTCACAGCTCAAGGCTTCATGTAAATGATTAAAGGGGACTTGAAAACCTCCAACTGTCGGAGAACTGACCCCTTATCAAAATACATGCTTCACATTCTAAATGTTGTATGGAATATCAATTATGCAGTGAACTAGGAACGTGTTTCAATAAAATGAAAAATAACCAAACTATGCTAAAAGCTAACTTCCCACTTGAGCCTCTACACAGCAAGGAAACAAACTACAGAATGTGTGACTAGTTGTTATTCCTCAGTAATTGGCACACAGTCTGTCTATTAGGGGCTGTCCCAGGGGATATTTAACCAATCTGGCTCCGTGTAAAGCTTAGTAATATTTCAGTAGAATGTCGACAGTCCACCATTACCCTAGCAGTGGTGTGGAGGTAACGGAATTAACCGGTATGGTTGTGGGAGAGGAGGGCAGTAATCATATCCAACAAGCTATTTGCCTTTATTGTAGACGCATTGCTCTGAAAACAACGTATCTAGAGTGATTTACGCATAGTGTGTATTTCACTAGTGATTTACGTGGGGTTGCCATAGCAATCAATCTGGGTTTTTTTAACTAAGATTACCGGTAAAATTTAAATTCATGACTCAATTTGTTTTTATTTTCATGATTAAAAGCATGTGTAATAAATCTGTTAACTAACTCGTTGGTTGAAGGAGCGTCAATATTGTACGAGTTGCGTAGCAACGAGTGCAATACACTAAGCGATTGAAACCAACTCGTTAGTCATTAGAATCTGATTGATCCAATCTTTTCAAATATGGTGATATCTCAAAATCTTTTTTTTGACTTGTGACTTGTGAGTTGTGACTCGGTTTCCTATAACACATCACATAAAATCTGCCTTCAGCAATCCTCTCAAATAACCCAAATTTAAAACAAATCCACAATGAAATACACATACATGTTAATGGTAAGAATTAGGACATCTAACAAGTATTTCTATATTTCATGTTTGAAACAAAAGTTTGCAAGATTTCTGGTTGGACAATTACTAGTGAAGAAACTAAATATACTCCATAGGATGACCTTCGAAATGCATAGATGGGTCAGATTTTCAAAAAATGTACAATTCGCCTTCACCAATCCTATCAAATAACCCACATTTAAGACAGAAATAAGCTTCAAAATACAGTTTAATATAACAGAACTGATACTCTAAATCAATGCCATGCCAAATATACACATAAATACTCCGTATTTATCATTTTCAGCCTAATTTAGCAGAATTTCCTTGATATGTACAGCTGCCAATTGTTCATTTTTTGAAAATATGACCTAGATATATTTAATGAATCTCCTAGATTTTGGACATATTGAAAGCACTCCCACAAATACATGCTGTGAATAATTCATTTTCAAAAATAACAGTTTTGCGACTTGTGACTATTTTTCCTCACATATTTTCTGACGACTTGACCCTTACACCAAAGTGAACCAATGTGCAGGTTCGTGTTAGCACTTTGTACAGTAAGAATAGTTTTCTGTTTCAAAAGCAATGTACTTGAACATTTTAGGTAATCAACAATCATTCAAGAAAATGTAGGCAGACTTAAATATCAATCTTCAGGCTCCTAAACTATTGGAATTAAGGATAATTGCTGTTATGGATACATTAGCCGTGTATATCACCATTAAATGAAAGCAATAATCGCTGGGTTCACTGACCTGGATTTATAGATCTGCCTCAATGTCTGGTACGTAATTATCGTCAGTTATTGATAGTTATTATAGAAAATCAATGATTATAGATCTATAATAAAGATTGTCACTCTTTATCTCTCTTGGTCGGGTTTAGTTTGCCCGAAGTACTTTTTCCTTCAATAGTTTTGCACTCAGTCAACCAAGTCATACACGCCACCAATTAAAGCTATGTTCTCTATAAGTGAGTGAAAGGACTTTATCTTCTGAGACCTTAGGTCCTAATACGTGATGTGTCTCAGGAAAAAGCTTCACAAGTCGCAAACAATGGATTTTGAGATATCATATTGGAGAAAAAATGAGATCAAGCTGATTCTAATGATAGTATATAGTCAATACAGTTCAACCTAACCAAACAGATTACTAGAAGCAATGCAATGTCAAATATACTCTAAATTACGTAGTATTCACCAAATAGCAGCCTAATTTAGCAGAATTTACTAAATGTGTACATCTGTCAATTGTACATTGTACAGAATTTGAGAGATGTGTAGAACTGTAGATTGTGAATTTTCTGAAAATCTGACCCATGTATCATTAATCTTCCATAAATTGTCTTCTGCCCTCATCATTTCTCAAAATCTACTTATACTTTCAAACCTATCCTTCCCTCTTACTACTATTTTTTTTATTAATGAACATTTTTCATTCTAAAATTTAGAATTCTATCTTAAAATGTTTTGATAAGCCACTCCAATCATTTGGTAGGCAGTGCAATAAGAACATAAAGGTGATCTTGCAGTACATTATATTCGTGTATATATGCAAGTCTTAGTCCAAGCTATTAGTCCGGGAGCCAAAGGCCATTTTTGGGCTGAACCCCGCAATGTCGGATAAAGTTTTTTGTTTTGCTGTTTCATGTAGCCTAGGGGTAGGTAATCACAAATCAGGGGGGTGACCGTTCCCACCTATTGAGCAATTTTAGATATTAACCCTTTTATCCTGGTCATGCCAATATACCCCAAATACAGGATTTTATAGGATTCATAGCATTCATTTATTCTGATCTGAATAGTGCACTTTGTGACACCTTTTTGAAATTTGGTATGCTGTTAGAACAGGTCATAAGGTTTTTAAAAATCACTGGCTACAAGTTGGGGGAGAACCCTGGTGGCCGGTAGCTGCAAAATTCAAAATGGCTGCCACGAAACATCAAATGCACCATAGTTTGGCTTCTACTGGCTGGATTTTCAAGTGTGATACCACTTTTCAGATGTTTTTAAGTATGAGAAATTCATTTCTGTGGACTGTATTGAGTTTCAAGGTCATTTCAAGGTCAGAATCCAACATGGCTGCTGCCATGAAACTAGAATGTCATAGCTCAGCTCCAATTAACCACACATACTTCTGTAACACCAGTTTTAATGTGTTTTCAGGAGTGAGGAAACTATTTCTAAAGTCATTTCTCTCTTTTGAGGTCATTTTCTAGGTCAAAATCCAATATGGCTGCCATTGAGGGGCAAGAATGTAATATCTCAGCTGCTATTTGCACTATAACTGTGTTAGTGAGGTAGCTTGAGGCCAGATTTGAGATAGATGTGGATGGATCAAAGGGCCAAATTTACCCCACATGTGGTCCATGTACTTTATGATTTCTATATGAACCACTCTTGTATATTATGGTGGCCATCTTGGATTTCCAAGGTCACCATTATGTAAAAACCTATATCTACCAATATCTCAGCTTCTAAGCCACCCAGGGTCACCATCTTGGTGTCTAAACATACATTTTCTGGGTCAAGGAATACAACTATATCATTTAAAAAAAGACCAGATTTGCTTTAACAACTGTATTTCACAGTATATTCTCATCAGGCCCTTCTGGCCGTTTAAGCTTTCCTCACTTCTCAAAATTGGCAACAGGAGACTTTAGTGCACTTCCAACATGCCCACGTTGTACCACATTCTCTTTCACTCTTTGACACACCTACTGCTGTTCACTGTAGGCCCCACTGTCCACAGATAACATGGCCCACATGAATACATAGTTCTTGCCCATTTTCTACAAGAGAGCAGCTACAATAATAATGATCAGACATAGAATGAATGTGCTGCATTGGGCTACATACTTTTTCCACCTTACAGTTGTTCTTTTATTGTACATTTCTTGTCTGACATACCTATGAAAGACATTTATATATATCATACCTGACATTTGAAATGGCTATGTGAGCTGTGTTATACTTTCTTTATTATAGTAGTGATAACCAAACAGTAACATCTATTAATTCATTCCGAAGTAATATCACCAATACTAATAATAAGTTCACATCCCTGGAGAAGAAAGATTCATATCCATGTCGGGTGGACTGTACATAATAACAGTGAGATAAGATTACAGAGACTACTTGGAGGGATTTCAATGGAAGAATGCACTTGCAAAATCAGCCATTGCATAATCAGCCACTTGTGACTCTTGTTAAAAACCATGTAATGTGGCTGTTTTGGCTCTTGCAAAGCTCTGGCTGGTCCCCTCCCCTTCTCCAAAAAGGTACTTATCAATGGAACCATGGAGGCAGGAAATGGTGTAATAGAGTCCAATATTCAAGTGTTGGGATGCTGTTCACAACATGGAACACCTATGCCTTATCTTCATCACATTGCACATTGAAGACATGAAGGTACTGGCTCTATGATCATGTTGTTCTAGAACACTCCAGCTGACATTTTGCATGACCCAACCAAGAAAGATGAACATTTTGCCACTGTGGATTGGACAATGTAATTGAAATCTCATGGTGGATCTCAATACACATCTGAGACATGGAGAGATTACCAACCTCCATCCATTCTCAAAGAGTCTGACTAGCACAGTCACTGGGATTTTCACAAATCTGCCAATAAATTCTTGAATATACCAATTTATAAAGCCCATACACAATATAATGAAATGGTCAAGTGGTCTTGGGGTATATAGTCAGTTTGACTGGGAATCCTTCCGCTTTCAGAATCCCTTGCCTCTGCCCTATTAGATGGTGAAAAATTGTACTTCAGAAAGACACCTAATCTGCTGAACATTCACACCAAGGGTACCATCCTTAATGTGATGTTTCTTGATGGAGTTGATGTGCTGCACTTGCTTCCTATTGATAACACTATAATATTTCTTAAGCATGATGGTCAGGTCTTTTAAAACAACTAGAGAACTCAAAAAAGGTGTTGAACTTAGTAAGATAAGGGTCTTTGAGAAAAGTGATAAGAACAACCAATCTGGCTGACTTTGTGCATGACCCAACCAACAATCTGGAGTCACAAATCTTTTATTGAGGAACTGATCAATGCATGGCACAATGTGATTATGAGTAAGCTGGTAATGGCCTTTGTACAGGCAAGAACTTTAGAAATCATCACATCAATGCTAGATCTACAATTACTTGCCTGGGGTTTCAAGTCTACATTCTTTGGTAAAGGCAAGTAGTGGTGCTTCTAAATGGAGGTTGGTGCTCAATATTTCCAACTTCTGGAATGGAACACTTCATCTAGTCAAGAAGGTTTGGGCTGGTCTATAAATGAAGACAGTCAGTACTGCACTGAACTCTACTATTTGTCATTTTGAGAAGTGAGGCAACGTTAAATAGCATGTGCCTAATGAGAATATATTGTCAAATACAAATTGTGTGTTACTAAAAACCAATCTCGCCCTTTTCTAAATGGTGTAGTTGTATTCCTTGACCCAGAAAATGTATGTTTAGACACCAAGATGGTGATCCTGAGTAGTTTAGAAGCTGAGATATTGGTAGATATAGGTTTTTACATAATGGTGACCTTGGAAATCCAAGATGGCCACCATAATATACAAGAGTAGTTCATATAGAAATCATAAAGTACATGGACAGCATGTGGGGTAAATTTGGCCCTTTGATCCATCCACATCTATCTCAAATCTGGCCTCAAGCTACCTCACTAACACAGTTATAGTGCAAATAGCAGCTGAGATATTACATTCTTGCCCCTCAATGGCAGCCATATTGGATTTTGACCTAGAAAATGACCTCAAAAGAGAGAAATGACTTTAGAAATAGTTTCCTCACTCCTGAAAACACATTAAAACTGGTGTTACAGAAGTATGTGTGGTTAATTGGAGCTGAGCTATGACATTCTAGTTTCATGGCAGCAGCCATGTTGGATTCTGACCTTGAAATGACCTTGAAACTCAATACAGTCCACAGAAATGAATTTCTCATACTTAAAAACATCTGAAAAGTGGTATCACACTTGAAAATCCAGCCAGTAGAAGCCAAACTATGGTGCATTTGATGTTTGGTGGCAGCCATTTTGAATTTTGCAGCTACCGGCCACCAGGGTTCTCCCCCAACTTGTAGCCAGTGATTTTTAAAAACCTTATGACCTGTTCTAACAGCATACCAAATTTCAAAAAGGTGTCACAAAGTGCACTATTCAGATCAGAATAAATGAATGCTATGAATCCTATAAAATCCTGTATTTGGGGTATATTGGCATGACCGGGATAAAAGGGTTAATATCTAAAATTGCTCAATAGGTGGGAACGGTCACCCCCCTGATTTGTGATTACCTACCCCTAGGCTACATGAAACACGAAAAAAACCAACTTTATCCGACATTGCGGGGTTCAACCCTCTGGCTCCCGGACTATATTGAAGAAATAGGAACCAGGGGGACAGCGCCAACGCATGCAACATACCAATAGTTTTTGATTGGCTTGGTAACCATTGAACATATGGGTCAGATCGTCAGAAAATGTACAATTCGCCTTCACCAATCCTCTCAAATAATCCACATTTAAGACAGAAATGAGCTTCAAAAGACAGTTTAAAATAACAGAACAGATACTTTAAATTGACGCGTAACGAAATATCCTCAAATATACCCGGTATTCATCATTTATCAGCCTAAATTAGCAGAATTTACTAAATGTGTAAAGCTGCCAATTGTACATTTTATGACGATCTGACCCATATATGACCTGCTGCGTCACCATCGGAGGTGAAGGCAAATAGTTCAGCACCTTTTATAGCGCTGGGAAAAGCGAAAGTAACTTTAGTTTTAGAGAGACATTTTGAGTATTATTGCCTGGAGCCAGCCTGATTGAGACCAACATTGACCTTGGTCATATGCCTTGTAATAGTGCTAGAGTGTAGCCCCATGATAAGGACACTAAGGCAGGAAATAATGAAGCCAGATGATATGAGGGATTGTTCATAATTAACCACTGGGTGAGGGGGAGTGGGATTTTCAGAAAATTCTTGTGGAAAATTGTATGACCCCTGTCCCCACACCTTAATGTCTTGTGCAAAATTTCTTGCCCAAATTTTGTGAAAAATGTCATGACACCAACTATATCATTGTAGTTCTGAGTCTACACTGCAAAGGCACCGTTTACCACATTGTATTCAATCTAAACGTTGCTGAACATGGTTGCATGTTCAACCCCGTTTACAACACATTGTTGTAGACACTTATTGCGCTGATTACGATTTTACAATCAAGCCCCGCGCTCCCGTCAACTGCGCTAAACGTTCTGCTACATGCTTTTAACTGTTGAAGACGTTCTTCAATACGGAGCATCTTCAACACTATTTAGCCAATGGTATGATTGTTCAATGAACATGTCTTTTTATATCAAAACTATTCCATCGGAATGATCAAGAGAAACTATCTGATATATAGTTTTTATTACCAACGAAATGATTTTTTTCATCTGATATTTTTATAAATGATTTTTTTCATCTGATATATTTTTTCTCTACAAAAATCTGGTCGCTTGGTTCCAAGGGAAATGATAAGGGGAAATGGTCAAACAATTTGTAACCTTGTAACAATTGCGGTGATTTATAACCTCTGTTTAGATTTAGTCTAAAATGATATCTAAATCGGAGAAGTCATTGGTTTATTATATTTTGTTTTTTATACTTCATTATTTCCATTTTGAAAGTTATTGCATCATCAATTCAGAGGCAAATTGTGATAGTGTTACTTATGAAAGCCCTATATTGTGCATGTTTTTTTCCCTTTCCGATTCTGTTTAGGGAAAGAAGGTATTTAATATTACTGGGGATTCTTGCGCTCTGCCCTGAACTAAACTAAGATATAATAAGTATCATAAGATTATAAAAATAACAATGAAGCCACAGCAGGCCACGATACCTGACACTCACTCTCAGCAATCTGTGTGGAGGCTTGCTGTTCTGATTTAAACAATTAGCGCGGCCAGAACGCTCTCTGCTGATGAGCATGGGTGTCAGATTGGTGAGTCTAAAGTGACAGACATAAATAGTTGTTTATGCCTGGGTATTGTGAGTTCATTATTGTCCAGTTTCTGGTTTATATTTCTATGACATGTAAGAGATAAATATAAAATAAGATAAATGGATGAAACATAATATATATATATACTGTATTTATACTATAGCTATATCTCTTTGCGAGTATGGTTTACCTAGAGATATAATGAATATGAAAATTGTTCTAGATAACTGACAAGGTGTACTAAATTACATCCGAAATCCCAACATTGTACAATAAATATAACTTTGTTTTAGTGGTCTCTATAACTATATATGAAACACCCTCATGTTAAAATCGGGCTCATCTTGCCACAGGCTTAATACGACCTGTTACCACCAGGTGGCGTCATGATTGACTGGTTTGCATTTACAAATTCTTTATTTTTTGGCACCCCAAATTAAAATGTATGCAACAAAAACATTTTCCAGGATGTATTTAAAAATACATATAATAATATGATATAAATTATATAATCGCCCCCCCCCCTCCCCACCAATCACACCATCAATTAAAACTACCTATCAAACATTCATGACCGCAATACTAGTATAGGTACAAGTCTAAATGGTAGCTGATTTTGTTTAATTACCGCGGCCTGACCAGCCACAATTGTGCGGCCTGTAACCCACCACCATTCTGCCTACCTGGCCGCGCGTTCACGCCTAACATTGACTGCAGTTCTATGTAATATAGTAAAGCTCATCAAGGCTCGCATTGGCGCGAACGTTTCAATTCCATTTATGATTTGCGCACACCGGTGTAGCAGGTCTAATGTACCCCCCATCAGGTGTACCCCCCGGTATAACTAACCTAGGTCTAATGTACCGGGGGTACATTTGACCTAGGTCCAATATACCCCCGGGGGTACTTTAGACCTAGGTTGGATATACCCCCTCCAGTTTCAATGTACCCCCGGGGGTATATTAGACCTAGGTTAAATGTACCCCCACTAGGTTCAAATATACCCCTAGTATGTGTTACCAATCTAGTACTGATGTACCCCCATTGAAACATGAATTCTTTTAATTAAGAGAAGAAAAGTCATAATGAATAAAGTAAAAAATGAATAGAGTACAGGCCTGATAGACAGAACTGAATAGATTTTTGTTGTTTTGCTTTTTTATTTGCAATAAGCTCCCATGGTCATTCAGTTACAATAATATTTTCAGTTTAAATAAATAAAAAGAAAAAAGGATTATTATACAGAATTACAATACATTTCATTATTAGACCCTCACATTGATCTTTATTTTTTCCCCATAAACATTAGATATGACCTTCTCTCCCAATAATTATGTTCTTTTAGAAGTGTTGGTGTAAGATTATCAATGAATCAAAGGGGGGTAATTTAAACCTAGAGGGGGTAATTTAAACCTAAGGTCTAAATTACCGGGGGGTATATTAGATGAGGGGGGTAATTTAGAACTGTTACACCGGGCTAAGTAAGGGTTATAAGGGTTAGGCACTTAAAGGCCTACTTCATTCAGTCAAACAGATGCGCCGCCTAGCGTATAGGCATATGAGTGCGACCTCTAGTGTTCAAACACCTTTGAGATTTTTAAACTGAACTGGGATTTTCTATCGACGCTTCAAGTAGGATATTAATAGGACCATCAGGTAAGAAGTGTTCATTATATTCATTATTTACAATATCAGATTAGGGATTGTTCCGTGATTGCCAGCCTCATGTGTAACGATCATTAGGTTTGTATTAAAGGTAGTTCCTTGTTTAAAAAAATATGTAATGTTACGCAATCCAATATGGCGGTATACGTCCGTTAAAGTAGAGGTGTTTGGTCATGGGACCCGTGACCAAACATTTGACATTAACTACCTGTATATTATCAAATAAATGATGAAATCACAGCCAATTATGTTCTAACATTGTTCTAAGATGAATAGCTTACGGTTCGTATGCCAAGTGCTACGGGCCCATTACGGACCAGTAGGTCTAACTCCCAAGTCCACTGGACCATAAAATCGAGTACTACCCACTTTCCCGTTTCCCCCCCCCCCCCCCCCCCTAGCTGTGCCTGGTATACATGATAGTGCATATTGAACCAAGGTTGACAACCACATGCTCCCGGCACATGCTCCAAACCGCAATATGTCATTAATGCGGTTTTAGTCGGTGCAGCATATAGGCCTTCATTAACATTTTATGAAATAGTTTGGGCATATATTCGATAAGTGACACTTGAAGATGACTTTATGGAAAGTAATTAGGATTTCTGTCAGTAAACGGTAAAATGGTTTCAATTTCAATTCATGCCATTTTCAGGCAGAGTTCTGGGACGAAATTTTTGACTTGGGACAGTTTTTAGGACAGTTTTAGTTAAATTTTGGCTCACCTTGAGCAGAGTTTTAGATTTAGAGATGTCTTATTAGTCTTATTAGAGAATTCAAGTCGTACATGGTTATGGTAATATTTAAAAGATTTGCGTATTACTGAAGCCTACTGAAGACTCATCCCTGAGATTATTTCTGGTTGCCCCCCAGAATCACATTTTTATAGTGTTACGTCAGGAAGGTATTTTACACCAGTATCGATTGTGTATTATATGTGCATGAAAGAATATTTCTGACGCACATTGTACTATGAGCGTCGGCCTGACATGTATTCTGGATATTTCTGGATATTTTAGACGTCAGTTCGGTCATTAGCACTCTTAGGACGGATTTTGGGCGTGTCCAAACAAATATTTTTATATTAAGTATTTTGGCGACAGTACAGACGCTGGGTACTATTGTTATGCTCAGGGTGTGCACAAGTTGGTCACAAGTTTGCGCATTAATCGGACAGCTCTATTATTCAATTTATTGTTACTAAGAAAACAACAACATGTTCGAAGGGTGGCCAAGCCACAGTACAGTGTACAGGGGAGTTGGTGTCCCTTGGAAGGGGTGACATTAGGCTTAACATTTAAAGAAAATACAATGACCCATATATTAATTGTTTTCTCACGTACGGTGTATGTGAGTGGTGTAGGTGGCAAAAACATTGATCACACCTGTGCGATCTGTCGCTCACTGCTACGGTTTCACTGCACCACTACGGTTTTCATAAACAAATGCTAGCCTTCATCATTCTTCAAAACTTCTATCCCCCGACGATCTTTATGCATTTAAATATCAGTGCTGAAATATGAACTTTGTTTCACGATATTTTGGTGTGCATCTTGTTTTACTGGTTGTGTCACAAGTTAAATTTGATTTTCGGTTATCATTATAGAATCAAGTCAGTTTGAATCTATATATAGTGAATAATAAAATACAGAAAAATGTATCCTTCTGGAGCCAACACGTAGATAGATTAATTGTGGAAGAAAATTAAAAACTTAATTAGTTTGGTAACTTTTTGCAGGTTTAAATGCAGGAGCCTTTGAGGACGAGCAAACAGTCCAGGGACACTCACCCTTGCAGAACAATTGGCAGGTATGTTTCATAATGGGATTCAGGTGGTTTTACCTGACGGGGCTCTGATTTTACACCTTGAATAAAGCGTCAGCCATATTCATTTTAGGAGATTACCTCCACACTGAATAAAGGGAAAAGAAAAATCATTTACAATAACATTTACAATCTCTACTCCAATCATTTTTTTTACTGTAAATGTAAACTAGAATACAATTATGAACACTGATGACAGTATGTTTTCACTTATTTCTATGTTTTCTATATTCCAAGCTTATGATGAGAAATGCAAGGATCAATAGACTTGAATGATAAGCAACAGGCACCCCAATCATGAATCCTATTCCATTGCCGACCCCTTGAATTCAAGAGCTTCTATGATAATTGTCCATCATTAGGAATCTATGGGGACGGATAATTACCTTACAATGTTAATTCTTAAAGTATTCAGAATTCAAACGGTTATCATTGGACAATGATTATTATGATGATAACAATACATTTTCATCCACAGTAGTAATGATAATTATAGTGCATGCATTCACTTTTCATCAAAGCGCATAGATCAGACAATACTTATTTTTTATACAGTTATACTTATGTCTCGCATCAATATATATCATGTATAAATTGTATTCAATTGTCACTGCCTGTGTATTGTTTTAATGGTATTTAACCCAATTTCTCTGTTTCTTCAGGAGAAGTTCCTATCTCTGGTGATAGAGGGGCACCCCTGCATAACTCACATTCAACACAAGGAATATACTGTGAATAGTGTGCACCACCTCGAAACATTTCAAATCTAAGAGATGGATGAAAACGTAACGTTTAGGAACTCTCATTCATCTGCACCCATTGGAGAAATATGATTCACCAGATTGGACATATTGTATGTGTTCCATGACAACAATAAGTATTTTGCAATTATGTAATAATCATTTTTATTTATAATTATTTATGCTACTGTAAATGTACAAATGTTTGCGCAATATTTATATTTGCTATTTAAGCACACCTAAAAAAAATACATTTACAGTATTATATATTTTAACTCATGTTAAGTATTCAAGCTCCCTCTCTTCCCTCACCCCTCTTGTCCCCACCCTCTCCTCCACTCACCCCCTCACATATCCCCACCCCATCTTGTCCCTGCCCTCCTACAATCACCCCCTCTCATATCATCATCCTATCTCACCCCACCCCTCCCCTCCTCCTCTAATTCCCTCAGATACCCTAGTCCACTGCCCCTCCCCTCCTCCACTCACCCCCTCTCATACCCTCATCCCATCTCGCCACCACCTCCTCCACCTCCTTAACTTACCCCCCTAATACCCTTACCCCATCTCGCCTCTCCCCTCCTTAACTTACCCCCCTAATACCCTCACCCCATCTCGCCCCTCCCCTCCTTAACTTACCCCCTAATACCCTCACCCCATCTCGCCCCTCCCCTCCTTAACTTACCCCCCTAATACCCTCACCCCATCTCGCCCCTCAGCTCCTCCACTCACCCCCTAATACCCTCACCCCATCTCGCCCCTCAACTCTAAACTTACCCCCCCCAATACCCTCACCCCATCTCGCCCCTCCCCTCCTTAACTTACCCCCCTAATACCCTCACCCCATCTCACCCCTCAACTCTAAACTTACCCCCCCCCAATACCCTCACCCCATCTCGCCCCTCCCCTCCTTAACTTACCCCTCTAATACCCTCACCCCATCTCACCTCTCACCCCCTTAACTTACCCCCCCTAATACCCTCACCCTATCTCGCCCCTCCCCTCCTTAACTTACCCCCTAATACCCTCACCCCATCTCGCCCCTCCCCTTCTTAACTTACCCCCCTAATACCTTCACCCCATCTCGCCCCTCACCTCCTCCACTCACCCCCTCTAATACCCCTACCCCTCCTCCACTCACCCCTTCTCATACCCTTACCCCATCTCACCCCACCCCTCCTCCCCTCCTCCATTCACACCCCTTCTTATACCCTCACCCCATCTCTCTGCTCCCCTCCTCCACTCAACCCCTCTCATACAGACTCTTTCAGGGTATAACATCTAGAGATCAATATATTATCGTTTGTATTTTTATCTTGTCTTTTTATCTATAAACCCTTTCAATAATGTTGCCATTTCTTAATGATATTGAGAGGCTAGATATCTCTCTGCAATGTATTGATACTTGTTCTTAAGGTAGTGAATCTCTCAATAAGGAGTTAGTTTCTACCTGTCTGCATTTCTTCCTTTATGTAACAGCCATATGTAATAAAGAACTAGTTAAAAAATACATTTGCATTTCTCATTTGTCTTTAAATGCAGTGGCTCTGTTGACCACATGTATGTAGTAGTGAAATATATGTGACTGTTTAATATTAATTTCTCGCCCCCATATGCCCTTCTCTAGACTCAAACAATCCCATAAATGGTCTTGTAAATCGAATCTTACATAACATCTTCAATTTCAACTAATTTTTAAGCAATTTTTATTCTCCCTTATTTGATTTTGTGAACGATTATCTAAACGTTTTTTGATACGCTATTGAAGACGTTTTTTTATGCCTAGACGGTAATATAGTAGCTAAACGTTTTTGAACATGGTAACGGAAAAAAACCGTCTTCTAAAAGGGGACAAAAAAACCGTCTTCAAAAACGTTTAGTACGAAGACGTTTTCAGTTGCAGTGTATGCAAAAAAAGATGGCCCCACACTTTTAGAGTCTTCGCAAAAAAGGTGCCCCCTTCAGAGTCAGTGCAATAATGGTGCCCCCCTTCAGAGTCAGCGCAATAACGGTGCCCCCCTTCAGAGTCAGTGCAATAACGGTGCCCCCTTCAGAGTCAGTGCAATAAAGGTGCCCCCCTTCAGAGTCAGTGCAATAACGGTGTCCCCTTCAGAGTCTGTGCAATAAATTCCACTCCCTTGAAAATTCTCCTTCCCTTTCCCCTCCCCCAGCGGTTAAAAATGAACGGTCCCTAAAAGGAGGAGAAGGTTTTGCCACTGTCGGGCGACAATAAGCCAAGAATTACGTTTTCTCTATTATGAAATCCATGCGTTGCCTCAGAAGAAAACCCGTTGAAATATTAGAGGTCACAATGTTAAGCACATATCTGAGAGAACCTAAAGAAACTTGAGCTTGCCCTCTCGTTTGTCTATGTCATCCAAAGGAACTTTTCTTATATTTTACACCCCCGGCTTTCGTCTAGCCTGCCTACGTTAGGCATACATCATTGCATACACGTTTTAACGGTTGGTTGTGGGTGAAGTCACCACAAAATGTACAATTCACTTTCACCAATTATCTCAAATAAGCCTAATTACAGACGAAAATAAAGTTCAAAATACAGTTCAACCTAACCTAACCACATTGCTAGAATCACTGCAATGCAGAATATACTCGGATTTACCTAGTATTGACCAGAATTTAATAATGTATATAGCTGCCAATTGTACATTTTCAGAAAATCTGGCCCTTGTGTGGGGATAGCTGTTGTAGACTGTGTTGAGAAATGTAAGAGCTGAGAACACCAGTAATGCTCAATCGGACGAAGCTTAAGGTATCATTTATAACTGCCATGCGCCAGACTTCATGATCTCAAAGTAAGGCAAGTAAATCTAATTTATTGGCTCTTCATTTCGATAAATGACTGTCTAAATATGACTCACTGTCGGCCGTACATAAATTATGCAAATATACAGTCATGTGGATAACGCTTCTTGTAGCATGAAAACATGTACTAAATTCCAGGACTGTGTATTGAATATAACCGTGCATTTCTAAGGTCATCGTATAGAGTATATTCCCCTACGTTACTAGTAACAATCCATCCAGAAATATTGCAAACTTTTTTTTTCAAAACTAGAACTATCGAAATTGACCTGTAGAAGTGTACTAATGTTTACTATCTTTAGAATCGGCTTGATCTCACCTTTTTAAATGTGATAATATCTCAGAATTAATTGTTGCTGCTCATGACTCATTTTCCTGAAACACATCACAATTAATTAAATGTAGGATAAGGCGACATCAGACACAAGGCGCATAAAATAATAATAAATAACTTACGCCCAAATGTAATCTGAAGGAAGGCTTCAGTCTGATGCTGGTTAGCTTTGTTTTTATTCACTTTATCTGTTTCCCTTGTGATTCGCTAAAATCCGACATTTCCATTAAATACTTTTGATATAGGAAATACATTATAAAATTGTTTTATGATTCCTAGACATCAAAGCATCTAGATACTGTTGAGGACGTAGATTCTTATATGGGTGAAATCGCCAGAAACTGTACAATTCATCTTCACCAGTCCTCTCAAATAACCCACATTTAAGACAAAATTCAGGTTCAAAATACAGTTTAACATAACAGAACCGATACACAATACACATTACCAAATATAGTCACATACACACAATATTCATCATTTCTCAGCCTAGTTTAGCATATTTTACTAAATGTGTAGAGCTGGCAATTGTACATTTTCTGAGAATCTGCATGGTTATATGCATAAAGATGTCTAGACGATGTCCTAAAAGGATCGGTTAAAGAAGCTGTAGTCACATTTGTAGTTAAATGGTGTTATTATGTATTGTTATGAATACATAAATACACTTCTAAGATCGACATTCAAACCGTGTCCCCGCATCCAGATCGCACTCATTTATATTCTATACGCTGTCCAATAAGTAGTTGACACAGACTTAACGTTCTTCTTTAAGAAGAGAGAAAAGTTGGGGAATTTGACTTGAAACCTTGCCCCCTGAATCGCCGTTTGCGATAGACCATGGCAAAATATACAGCTGCATTGTAGAGCGGTGTCTATGTTATATATACAGCAGCTGTTCTTCCCCTTCCATGGAAGGAAGAGCTGGTTATACTGGCCCTGTTTCACCATGGTTGATTGCAAAGAGCGGCTCAAAGGGTTGACAGGAACTTGTCATACATAGAAGTAAAACATCGACTACTTTTCCTTCTTCTTAAAGAAGCCTGTTTAGCCTGTGTCAACTACTTATTGGACAGAGTATAGGTAACCTGGCTCAAGTTCTGACAGTGTCCTTGCACAGTGTCCTTTTCAGAAAATGTACAATTCACCTTCACCAATATCTTCTCAAATAACTCAAATTTCAGACGAAAATACAGTTCAAAATACAGTTCAATCTAACCAAACAGATTGCTAGAATCAATGCAATGCCGAATATACTCGAATTTATCTAGTATTGACCAAATTGCAGCTTCATTTAGCAGAATTTACTATATGTGTACAGCTGCCAATTGTCCATTTTCTGAAAATCTGACCCTTGCACAGTTCCCCTTGTAATGTGTACCCGTTTCATGCAGTGGATTTGTGAGAAGATTATTAGACCAATTCCCTTGTTGCAGGACTAAGCCGAACGCTGTCAGCTGTTGAAGATTTGAGACCGTAATACCATAACAGAATGTCCCAGGTTCCTTATTGGATACTTCAGATGGACGTGCAAAGGAAACTTGCACGGGGTCGTTACAGTCTAGGCCCAAAGTTGAGAGAGTCCCTTCAAACGAAGGGAAAACCTCTCACCTCAAACTGCAAGGTGCCATTGTAATTCCATTAAGACCGCAAAATGTTATCATATTCCGATTAGAACGCCAAGTTCTAGGCCAGGAGACCTAGGCTGAAATACCATTCTTATCTGACCTGAGGGTTTGGACCTAGAGTGGTCATCGGTTCAATAGAAACTGTTATATGTTACTAAATAACACCACATGTTGCTGGGTTTTTAATTAAACGATAAAAATTCTCCAAAAGTGCTCGGTTAAGGCATATTTTCTCCATTTTTGTGTAGTACTAGCAAAGTACCCGTCCTTTGGACGGTCCACCTCTTTCCCTGCACCTCCCCCTGTCCCTCCCTCCTTTTCCTTCTTCACTCTCCCCCTCTGGCCTCCTTTCCGCCCCTCTTTTTCACTTCAATTCCCCCTCTTCTCTCTCCCCCCCTCCCTATCTTCCTCACGCTCCCCTTCAATCTCTCTGTCGCTCCTCTCCCTCTCCACTTCTCCCCCCACTTTCCTACACTCTCTCCCTCCCCTCTTCTCCCTCTCCCTCTTCTCTGTGTCTCATACCCTGCCCCTCTTTTTCTCCTCCCTCCCCCTCTTCTGTCTCTCCCTCTCCGGACTCTCTTCTTCTCCCTACCTTCCCCCTTCCCTCTCCGATGAGCTATCATATGACGTCATTACGTTTACTTTCAAGAGGCAGTCATGTGATCAGCCCTTTGTCCATACAAAAGGCTCTCTCGACAGGCTTCCCCAACTTTCCCTGACTGAAAATAGTTGTATAGAATGGAACTAAACAATTAAAAAGGTTTCAAAATCACATTTCCACCCCAGATACCTTCACAAACCATATACAACGTCCTCCAGAGAGGGTGGACAGAACTCTACAGATCAGTAAAATGGTTGGTAAAACAACAAATTCTGAGAACGTGAGATATTGAAACCCGTCTTCTCGTATATTGTGTGGATGCATATGTTAAAAGCTAAAAAATCAAATTAGGACACATAATGGTTCAACGTATCCAAACAGATTGTTTGAATCAAGGCAATGTCAAATATACTCAGATATACCTAGTATTGACCATTTTACAGTCTAATTTAGCAGAACTTACTAAATATGTAAATCTGCCAATTGTACATAGTCTGAAGATCTGACCCTAACAATTGTTTCCACTCAATTAATCCAATCCAGTGGTTGACATATCACTGGCGGTCACCACCTCAGTCCATGGCGGAGGGGCAGCTGGCCACACAATGTATTCAATTGACAAGACTAATCTTTTTAAGTGGAGACCCAATCCTGCCCAGAATAGAAATCATTTTGCTATACCCATTGGCTTTGGAAACTGATGTCCGGATAGAATATTGAATATCCAAGGAACTGTACGTACAAATACAATGTCAGCCGATGGCAATGTCGACCGGTCACAACTGGGCACTACAAATCACATTAGCAGGGTCAGATTTCCAGAAAATGCACAATCTACAGTTCTACATATCTGCTAAATTCTGTTAAATTAGAGAGAAAGATGATAGATATTAGTTGTATCTGAGTGTATTCTGTATTGTACTCATTCAATAAATCTGTCTGGTTTTGTTGAACTGTATTTTGAACCTGATTTTTGTCTTAGATTTGGGTTATTTGAGAGGATTGGGGAAGGTCAATTGTACGTTTTCTGAAGATCTGACCCAGCACATGATTGACAGGGTTAATTGATTGATGCATTAGATGATGAAGGACGGACCTTTGCGAAAAAGGACTCTGCTGAAAATATAGAATGTGGTGTGTTTCAGGAAAATGAGTCACAAGTCGCTAAATTCATATTTTACAAAGTGATTTATTGGCCTGATGTCTTTCTCGGAATGCTTTCATCTTTAGGGTGCCTAACCCTGCTTATAGCATGAATACATGTTACCAAATTTCAACTGTTTACTATCATTACAATCGGCTTGATCTAACCTTTTCAAATATGATATTATCTCAGAATCCACTTTTTGCGACTTGTGACTCATTTCCCTGAAACACATCACAAATGGTTAGGTGCATGGTGTCCTTTAGATTAATGATTTCCACAGGATTTCCAGAGCAATTTATTTCCAGCTCAGATCCATATCTTTATGAACCATCCATAGTAGTGCAGTCCTTTGAGTGCTTTACCCCCTCTATAGAGTCTCCCCGCAGCTAGCCAGTGATAACAGAGATTGAGCGTTCGTAAATGAGATCCGACCATTTGGGTATTCAAGCCAGAGTCTGTGACTTACCGCTGACGATAATTTTCTATTCTAAATAGGAAGTAGATAACTTGGCTTTGTAGATATATCACCCCGTGCTGTGCGGGCCCTGTAGGTGGC
Source organism: Sthenelais limicola (assembly GCA_942159475.1). Classification (NCBI taxonomy): domain Eukaryota; kingdom Metazoa; phylum Annelida; class Polychaeta; order Phyllodocida; family Sigalionidae; genus Sthenelais; species Sthenelais limicola. The sequence continues at coordinate 37,470,519 of OW804097.1, read as the reverse complement.
CTGTCTTACTGTATTATCGCCTGAATAGATCACTGAACACCGAAGGAGGCGAAACAGAAGTATGAGGGAGGTATAAGGCCGGTGTGATATCGAAAAGTGACCCCGTCGAAAAGTGACCCATGGGTCGATTTTGGACGTCGAAAATTGACCCATGGGTCACTTTTCGGCAATCGAAAAGTGACCCACCCAATCTAAAAATGACCCACTCATTATTGCAGAGATATATAGACATAACTTTTATACCATATTGAGCGTTCATTTATCAGCAATCATGAAGCTACATGGAGCTAATATAGCAACATGGAATATGTTTTAGTTCCCTAATATTGTCGCGCTAAATGTTAGACCTATTGAATCACCCTAGGTGTTATAATAGGCTGGCTTATTGTAATAATGCCCTTACCGTGTAGAAAGTGAGAGAGGATAATTGTTCCTATTAATAGGTATTATGTATCCAGATTATTATACTATATTTTAAAACTAGTAAGCGTCTATAGATGTTATGGTAGAAATTACAGTTACTACAGATATTTATTTCTCATTACATTATTATGTATATGTTATAAGTTATCATACTCACTAGAAACTTAATGTTAAAATATATATCAAACAACTGAAGTTATATACAATATCAGGCATCGTAATATATTATTTCAGAACATTAAGTTAGAAAAGAAGAGGGGGTCGATTTTCGATGGGGTGGGTCACTTTTCGATTGCCGAAAATTGACCCACGGGTCACTTTTCGATGGGGGTCACTTTTCGTCATGACACCGGATCAAAACGGAAGCCTATCGCTCTAAGCCATGATATGCTTTATGCCTGGAACATACGGGTCAGATTGTCAGAAAATGTACAATTGGCAGCTCTACATATCTAGTAAAATATACTAAATTAGGCTGAAATATGTTAAATACCAGGTATATCTGAGTATATTGGGTATCATATTGTTTTAAAATAGATATCTGTTCTACTATACTAAACTGTATTTTGAAGATCATTTCTGACTAAATTTTGGGTTATATGAGAGGATTGGGGAAGGTGAATTTTCTAACGATCTGACCCATACACTGCCCTTTCGTGTCTAATGGAAATAATTGATGATTGAGATTCATTACTTCCTGAAAAGTCTATGTAAGAGAGAACTTCCTTAGTGAAATTACTAAAGATCGTTGGACATGTAGAAGACATTAATCCCTTCACACAATCTCTATAGGGAACGTAATTAAGGTTCTTTGCCTCCTATAAAGGAGTCGATACGATACATTGGAGACAAGCATTATCGCCTTAATATCTATTCTAATCTCCAAATCTAATTCTAATCTCCAAATTTCCAAGAAACTTTTGAATTATTGCTTTGGAGGAACTTGAAGGAGTTTATATCCAGACTTCTGACAGTATCTATACTCTGCTCCCGGTTTAGGTATAAGGGTCAGATCATCAGAAAATGTACAATTCGCTTTAACCAATCGTCTCAAATAACCCACATTTAAACAGAAATGAGCTTTAAAATACAGTTTAATATAGCAGAACGGATATTTTGAAATAACATACTACACAATATTTTCAAATATACCTAGTACTTATAATTTTCCAGCCTAATTTAGCATATTTTACTACATTTGTAGAGCAGCAAATTGTACATTTTCTCACAATCTGACCCATAATATAACTCGGCTATGGTATTATACACCACTTAAGATCCTGGCAGTGGTCCCTGCAGACTCTGGTACTTGGCGACACTATCGGGAACATGATTGGCTATTATGTTACCTAGGTTGGGAAGTATAGGCTGATATCGGTAGGTGTCGCTGAGGTGCAATCGGGGGCAGTGTATGATAGGCTATCATTTATATAATGGTTCAGATCTTCAGAAAACGAACAATCGACGGATCAACACATTTAGTAAATTCTGCTAAATTAGACTGTAAAATGGTCAATGCAAGGTGTATCTGAGTAGAGATTATTTGACATTAATTGCCTTGATTCAAACAATATTTTTGGTTATGTTGAACTAAGTTTTGAACTTGATTTATATCTTAAGATTTAGGTTATTTGAGAGGATTTATTTATTTATTTATTTATTTAAATATTTTTATTTAGCCAAGCGTCATGTGATACACAATATTCTCAGTCAAAGCTAATGGAAAAAAAGAAAAAAAGAAAGAAATTACCAGTACAGTTATACAAATCGAGCAGGTCAACAAAAGTGTATTACTGAGATTTACAATCAGAAATAAAGAAAAAAGAAAAACAAATTATCTTAAAAACCTACAAAGAAGTTAAGATCAAGTGCAGAATGAGGAGCATCGTCATACTACATCAGAAATAGACATACGGGCGTCAACATACTCATTATCAAGACAATCCATGAAAAGAAAGATTTATCAGTATAATAATAGTTACAACGTTCCATAATCACCCATGTGAGGGTAAACGCACCAACTAGCAAGGCACAAATGAAAAGCACAAATCACAAATCAAAAACAACCAAGTACAAGCACAGTGAGACCAGAATTACAAGTCGGGACAATTCCCCAGGCCAAGAAGAGCACCAGGAAGAGCCCAAACCCCATTAAGATTATGTTCATCGTCGTTAAACAGTTTTTGCAGCAACCCAATCAGACAAATTTTAAATTTATCAGGGTCATTCTGAACTTTTATTCGAGGGGGTTGGGTATTCCAAATGATTTTCACCTTTCCAAATAGGCTCCTCCTTATACTCTCCTTGGCCCAGTCATCCACCTCAACACGAGCAGGATCTCTTAATATGTAGGGTCCCCTTATCTCTGTCAACAAACTTTTAGACACAAAGAATAAATTCATGAACCTCCCCAACCTTCTATAACACTTTCTATTGCTGAAGGCGAGTATATTTGGCATTGTATTGATTCTAGCAAGCTGTTTGGTTGGGTTGAACTGTATTTTGAACTTTATTTTTGTCTGAACTTTGGGTCATTTGAGATTGGCGAAGGTGAATTGTACATTTTCTGAAAATCTGACCCATAATTATCAGAAAATCCAAGAGGACTTGCTTTTGAGGAAAAAGTGTGTATGTAGTAGAATTGGTAGAAAATAGGAAAATGAAAAATAAAATAAAAAAGGGTTCATGAAAAACTGAATTAACAACATGTTTTAGTATTGTATGAGCCGAGGAGGCAGTATGATGAGTCATTTGAGATTGGCGAAGGTGAATTGTACATTTTCTGAAAATCTGACCCATAATTATCAGAAAATCCAAGAGGACTTGCTTTTGAGGAAAAAGTGTGTATGTAGTAGAATTGGTAGAAAATAGGAAAATGAAAAATAAAATAAAAAAAGGTTCATGAAAAACTGAATTAACAACATGTTTTAGTATTGTATGAGCCGAGGAGGCAGTATGATGAATAAAACTTGTCAAATTAAAAAAAAACATAAAAAAATGACCTTGGGACATTTGTCATATGAAATATAGAATATAAAGTGTATTGAGGACCACTAGTATAATTAGTTAAAGGATATATTATTAAATTGCTCTAATTAAGATCTTGATATGTATCATTAAGAGTTTAAACCTGTAGAAAGATGGATCGGATGACCAGAACGTCACAAGGCTGTCGCTTTCATGATGAAGTATCCTTCTATATGAGGGGAAACCTGAAGCAGATCCATCCTGCTGCAAATCTCCAAGCGGGTCAGATTTTCAGAAAATGCACAATCGGCAGCTCTACAAAATTTGGTAAATTCTGTTAAATTGGACACAAATATGATGAATACCAGGTATATCTGAGTATATTTGGCATTGAGTCGATTCAACGAATCTGTTTGCTTATGTTTTGAGTCTCATTTCTGTATTTAATTCGGGTTATTTGAGAGGGTTTCTGAATGTGAATTGTGCATTTTCTGAAAATTCCACCCAAGCACTATAAATTAAGGCGAACCGATGCAGTACCAAGATAAAGGATCTTTTACATAGCGTTCCTATTAGGAGGGAAAATATAACTCATGTGGCCAAACTCAAATAAATCAATTTAATTGGCGATTAAACAGGACGGAACAAACGTAGAACACATACATAGAGTATTGAATTCTATCATACAATAATATCTTTGCTACTATTGTCAAATCGTCAGAAAATGTACAATTCACCTCCACAAACATTCTCAACGAATCCGAAATTTAAGACAAGAATAAGGTTAACAATTCAGTTCAACATAACCAAACATATAGAGAGAATGGGACGAGCCGGCAATAATCGAAAATTTATTGGACGGGATTTGTCCACATAAGCAGAGTGCTTATGTGGACGAATCAAGTCCAATAATTTTGTTATTATTGCCGGCGAGTTCCATTCTATATTCATTATATGTGCATAAAATTTGATCATATGTCATCAGATATCACTGAAAAAATATTAAAGAAGCACAGAGAGCCCCGCTGCCCTGCTGACAGCCCAACTGAGAGCCCCACTGATGGTGCCCACTGTGTGATCATGCAGTATTTAGACCTACTTATATTGTTGAATTAAAACGTTCATATTGTGGCCATTTCTTGAGCCACATTAATAAAACGTATATCATTCGATAGAGAATTTCATATTCAATTTAATGGTATGGTTTTTATTATGTATTTTAATAATCATAGTACCAGAATCACAGGTTGATTACCGATCGCAGGGATTTGTTTACACGCTTCGCGGAGAGCCAAAGCTCCACGAAGCATATCAACAGAGCTCTTTTTAGACAACTACATTTTTATAGGACACGTCCTATGAATATCTTTATTATACGCGCATGCTATATGAGAGGTGCTATAAGTGGGGTGCTATAAAAATAGTCATATAGGACGCGTCCTATAAAAATGTAGTTGTCTAAAAATAGGTCTGACTCAGCACTTCCGCTGTCTCCGCGGAGATCCCCGCGGAGATCCCCGCGATCGGTAATCCACCTGTGATTATAAAAATACATGATAAACACCACACCATTAAATAGAGAATTAAATTCTCTATCAAATGATGTAAGGTTTATTATTGTAGCTCAAGAAATGGCTACGATATGAACGTTTTAGTTCAACCAAGTCAGTAAGTAAACACTGCATGATCACACAGTCCTGACAGCTCACCGTTGTAGCCTACTGACGGTGCTCTCAGCGGGGCAGCAGGGGCTCTCTGAGAGTTCTTTAATACTTTTTCAGTGATATCTGATGATGATCAATTTTATGCACATATAATAAATATAGAATGGAACTCGCCAGCAATAATCGAAAATTTATAGGACTTGATTCGTCCACATAAGCACTCTGCCTACGGCATCGTGCTTATGTGGACGAATCAAGTCCTATAAATTTTCGATTATTGCCGGCTCGTCCCATTCTCTCTATTTATATCACCCCACTTATAGCACCTCTCATATAGCATGCTCATATAATAAATTGTTTTTCAGAATTTGTATTTAGCAAACATCAAACATCCTTGCAAATGACAATTGGAATATAGGTAGACGAGCACAAAGCACACTGGCCATAAAAAAACCCAAATACATTCATTAGCTTGAGAAGATTATGGGCTCAAGGACAGCAATTGAATGAAAAAAAAACATGGTCTTCCACCCACTGCTGTGTCTAACTACACTGTACACTTTACTGTTTACATTTGGTTAATACGATTTAATAAGCACAATGTACATTACTCAAACAGACGGAATACATCGAAGGCAGTCGATAAACAGGATATTTTCTTTCTTGGGATGTGTGTCCTGATTTAACCCTGCTTAGGAATTCGAATCTTGTTTCTGCGTGGACGTGGTACATCCAGCACAAACTAGGAAAATTGTGTACGTAAACTGGTTGTTAGGCGCGCCATTGTACGCTTATTTACCCTACATGACATTGCCACTCGCATGGAATAGGGGGATTTGCATAGCTGCCATTTTGAATCTAGATTCGCATATAACTATGGGACTAATGGTACAGTATAAAATCTATGTGTTATGCATGTTTACATAACACTTACCCCCTCCTTTCCCATCATGCATTTGGTTAACATAGGTCAGTTATACAAGCTGTGATATTGGTGAAAGCTTTTTGGGAATTTTCAATAAAAATGTTGCCAAATATTTGTATCCCAGATATCATCAGAAGACATCCCAGGATGTGCTGTCATTATCACATTTTAAACCTAGTGATATGGGCTCAATAAGATATGCAAAACCCAATAATTTTTGCATACATAATACTATTTTTAGATTAAGGCTATACTGTCTCTTGGCTCCCTGTCTGCGCCATCCTCCCCATACGGGTCAGATTGTCAGAAAATGTACAATTGGCAGTTCTACACATTTAGTAAAATATGCTAAGTCAGGCTGAAAAAAGATGAAAACCTGGTACCGGTATATCTGAGTATATTTGGCATTGTGATATGTTTTAAGATACCAGTTCTGCTAGGTAAAACTATATTTTGAAGCTCATTCTTGTCGTAAATCTGGATTATTTGAGAGGATCGAATTGTACATTTTCTGCCAGTCTGACCCATAGGAACTGGGATAGTATGCCAGGGTGGTATGTATTGTGTAGGGAAATGTTGCTCCTGCTTGTGCAAAATTGTCAGTTTGATGACTAAAGGGAGCACCCGAGGGGTCGTAAAATGCTCGAGGATATGTGGATCACTTGTGAACACCATGGGAAAGCAAGTTTCCACGGATGAGGTCAGGGTTGGTAACACCGCCTGAATTTTGATCAGCAGCTCACCTTTTAGCATTGGTTGTGTTGCTTAGTGGTAATAGTGGTTGCAATAGTGGTTGCTATAGTGGTTGCAATAGTGGTTGCAATAGTGGTTGCAATAGTGGTTGCAATAGCGGTTGCAATAGCGGTTGCAATAGCGGTTGCAATAGCGGTTGCAATAGTGGTTGCAATAGTGGTTGCAATAGTGGTTGCAATAGTGGTTGCAATAGTGGTGCAGATATTACACATACCCAAAATACATTACTAAGACTATATTTCCTATTACCTACCAGAGATTCCTATTACTGGAACAATTAGGTGCATTGCAGAGACTATATCTCCATTACTGCAGTAACGGAGATACCATAATATCTTTTCTTCCATTACCAACCATCACAAAGCAATTACAAGGTCTATATGACTATAACCAAGTGCTCCCCCATAAGCTAAGGGTTATGTCATCTCACCTATTACTGCTCTCAGCTCATCCCTTTGAACTATTACCATGATCATCGGATATCAAGATATCCATAAGTCATATTGATTATATGTTGGAATATCTTAGAAAAGATTCTCTGAAAAGATGAGTGTTGGATATGTTGGATATTTACTATTTCACATTGATATCCTTACCGATTGGCGCCAAAACAGTGGTCTCTAACTCACAAAATCTTCCCATATAGGTCAAGCTTTCAGAAAATGCACAATTCGCCTTCACCGATCCTCTCAAATAACCCAAATTTAAGACGAAAATCAGGTTCAAAATAAAGTTTAACATAACCAGACAGATTTATTGAATGAATACAATACAGAATACACTCAGATATACTCAGTATTTATCATTTTTCACTCTAATTTAGCAGAATATGAGAAACATGTGGATCTGTAGATTGAGCATTTACTGAGAATCTGACCTATTCAAAGGTAGAATGGGAGATCGTGCCTGAACATGACCGCATGACCACAAAACAAATTAGACGAAGCTACGAATTGATGTCTTAGTGCTAAATTCAATTCACTTTTCTTTGTCATGTTTCAAATGGGCACTAAAACTGACGTTTCAAATATGCCTATTGCCATGGAATTGCTTTTATTTCCGAGCATGTGTATTAATAATGCATTTTCAGTTTTTCATTTTCCTACCGGGAATCCGATCTTTCTTGGCTAACACGTCGATAATGCGTACTAATTGAATGTGGATAACTCAGTTCCAGCCACCGCTCCACGTTACACCAGTCTAAAGAGACGAATAATTAACAATCTTGTTGCGCTATAATCATCTTACAACATGGTTGAGAGAATCGTGCCAATTAATCGCAGCTGCTCCTGCTCTAGATCAGTTTCATAATGAAATAATCAGGAACTGCTATGGATCAGCTGTGTATAAGTTGGGTCAGATTTTCAGAAAATTTACAATTGGCAGCTCTACACATTTAGGAAGTTCTGCTAAATTAGACTCTAAAATGATGAATCACGGGTATATTTGAGTATATATATATTTGGTATCACATTGATTTAAAGTATCAGTGCTGCTATGTTAAATAGCATTTTGAAGCTGATTTTTGTCTTAATTTTTTTTAAAAGTTATTTGAGAAGATTGGTGAAGGTGAATTGTACATTTTCTGAAAATCTGACCCATTAGTTACGTGAATCGTGAACAAATCTGTGATGTGTTTTATGAAAATGAGTCGCAAAATTGATATTTTTCAAAGTGTCTTATACAGAAGATGTCTCTGTACAAATGTTTTCATTTTTAGGTTGCTTATAGACAAGAGTGACTGAGGGGGATCACTTTTTAGTTTTTAAGTTAATTAATCACCTTCTTCAAGCAAAATAATGTAATAACGGCCTGTGACGCCATTATGAATGAATCTGAAATTGTGAATATGTATTCGTGACTTAAAGCATCAGTCGCAATATCTGAAGTATCTTGTTAATCATATATATCGACTTACTGAGTAAAAGCAATCCTGAAATTCCTTGTGGCACTTTACAGACCGAGACCAACAATTTGCCAATATGAAGGCACGAATATTTGACATTGTCCGAGACATGCACGATATGTATTATTCATGTATATATGATTTCAGTGACGTGATACAGGCATACCATCAGATAACTTATATCACTTACCAATGCAACTATGCATAGCTATGTGTTGACATGGAAGCAAATGAACCAAATAACATAATTTGTGTGGTTTGTGACGTTGTGGTGCTTGGCGGCTGATGCGTAGCACTGCCTTGCATGTTTCAAAAGTTTTCAGACATTGTTCAGATTATTTGTAAAGGAGAACAGTATGAAGGAGCTGAATTCGATATTATAACAAATGAATTGATATGTCAGTATTAATATATCAACCTGTAAGTTTTGAATTCCAGCGGTAATCTAAGTCAAAAACATAATTTGTCAAGAAAAACAATACTAAGAAGTAAGTGGAGTGGGAAAAGATCGTGGTATATCGGGTTGGCCGGTGTGGTAAATGATGTTGGTCGTTAAGGATTAGGAATTAAACCCCGAGTGTTGTAGTTGTTATTTTATTCTTTCACAAGCTTTCGGGAAACACTCCCTTCATCAGGTGTTAGTTATTAGGCGAAACAGTTGAGGTTAAGTGCAATAATGTGTAGTGGTGAGTACATAGCTGGCCGCACAGAATGGGGTTTGTAGCTGGCCGTAGTTAATTAAAAAAAAATTTCTCATCAATACTAAGAAGTATTGATATAACAAATGAATCAATAGATTACTATGTAATACATACCCAATGGCACTCCGTATGGTTTGTAATCGATCTTGATGGTAGTCAAATCGCAACCCCTCCCCTTCAGGATGTTGTGTGATTTGACCCTCTGTCTCGATTGATTCCAAACCTCCTTCATGCCATTGGGTATTATAGTTAAATATAACATTTTATTTTGTTCTATTTTTGATAAAATTGGTGAGGATGATATAATAACATTTCTATTTGTATTTATAAAGAAGATGTGGTAAAGGTAACTTTTAAATTTGGTGAGAAGATATAATAAAACCCTATTTTGTTGTGAATTGATGAGGAGAAAGATAGGGTATGATTTTGGGAGTGGGTGGGTGGGAGTCGAAGCGTTATGTAGTGTTGATTTAAAAGAAGTGTGAGATTTGGAGGCGAAGTGGGCCTACTTATACGGGTTGAGAGGAAGTGAGATGTATAGAGTGGGATATGGGAAAGAGCGGGAGATAAAGGATAAATATATAAGATATGTTATTAATAGTGGGTCGCTCTACTACCAAAGTCCCTGTCTGGGGTAAACTTCAATGCAAAACAAATTAATATGCTAGTAAGTGGAGTGGGAAGTGATCGTGGTATATCGGGTTGGCCGGTGTGGTAAATGATGTTGGTCGTTAAGGATTAGGAAATAAACCCTGAGTTTTTGTGGTCGTTATTTATTCTTCACAAGCTTTCGGGAAACACTCCCTTCATCAATTAGTATACTGTTAATTATGTAGGCAATCACAAAGGTTGGATTTCCAAAGGTTTTAGTTAACGTTTAGTTTAAGATATATTTATTCAGTGAAAAGCTTTACCACGTTGAATATAATATTGGGTGAAATCGCCAGAAAATGTACAATTCAACTTCCGCAATCCTCTCAAATTGCCTAAATTTAAGACCAAACGCAAGTGAAAAATTCAGTTCAACATAACCAATCAGATTGTTTGAATCAAGGCAATACCAAATATGCTCAGATATACCTAGTATTAACCATTGTACAGTCTAATTTAGCAGAAATGACTAAATATGTAGTGCTGCCGACTACATTTTCCGAAGATCTGACCCATAAAAACCATAATGAAATTAAGAATTTGGGCCTTATCCATGTCACTGGCCGAAGTCTCCATGCCTATTTAAATAACAAACCACTGTCTGTCTAGGAACGCAATACTTCTAGTAGAAATTAAAAATATCAATTTCTATTCCTTTACACTTTGAATAAATCAATTCATGTAGATTGGCTCTGGGGTAGATTAAAGGGGCGGTGAGTTAAATTGGCTCCGACATGTCTGATCTTCGCACGGAGCTAATTTCATCAGATTAATCATCAATTTATCCCTCGAGTGATCCTCCTGTGTGTTAGGTTACTGATTAATAGGGTCAGGTTTTCAGAAAATGAGCAATTGCCAGCTCTACACATTTAGTAAATTCTGCTAAATTTGGCTGCAATTTGGCAAATACTAGGTAAATATGAGTATATTTGGCATTGGATTGATTATAGCAATCTGTTTGGTTAGGTTCAACTGTATTTTGAACTTTATTTTCGTCTGAAATGTGTCTTATTTGAGAGGATTGGTGAAGGTGAATTGTACATTTTTTGAAAATCTGACCCAATAATGTGCCCACGCCTCCTGATGAGTACTAGAGGGAACTTCATCTCTGCTTATTGCTTCAGGAAGCTACCACAAGTTCTTCCTACCTTTCCATGTGAAATGAAACGTAATATAGTCTATGAAGAATGTTTTGGAGGTACTAATGACTATTGTATTGTGTTCAAGATTTCTATTCTATTCTATTGTGCACATGAGATTATCAGCTCGCTGAAACTGTCGTGCAATAAAACTTCTTTTAAAAAAAATTCAGCTACAGAATCAGTTTGCAACAATTACAATATGTGATTTGTTGCAGGGAAATGAGTCACGAGTCGCAAAAATTGTATTTTGAGATATCATATTTGAAAAGATGAGATCAAACAGATTCTAGTGATGGTAAACAGTAAGGATATCTAAGAGGTATTATATACCCTGATATATTTATGTTTGAAAAATAAATGCAATATCTCTGGATGGGCAATTACCAGTAAATAAATTTGAATGTACTTTTGACATTTGGTACATGAATCCATCTTAAGGCGCTAAATCCTCCAAAGATTACATCATTCCAACAAAGCGATCTTGTGAATAATTCATTTTAGAAAATATCATTTTTACGACTTGTGACTCATTTTCCTGGAACACGTCACATATTCTCAGATCGTGCTGTTATGTCTATACCAGTGTCTATCTATAAATTATAATCTGACTGAACTGCGTTATTCAATATACCTTTATATAAATTGAATAATAATAATAAAAGAAATAAAAACATTAGACACAGTTCAAAAGGAAATGATAAAATCCGACACCAATGTGGTGTCGTGTTCTAATATTATAATTGGCTGGATCCTATTTATGTATACTAGACATCCCTAGCTCAATTTCTCGCACAACGAGAAGGGTTATTATATTAGCGCTCACCAACTCGCATATTAATTTCCATTACATTCGATTCGAGAGAGATGATAAATCAATTCTACATAAAGGATCAGGATAGTAGCCTAAGTCGGCGGCATCTCTAAAGCTCTAGTTTTCCGAAAGGCTGTGTGTGGTTCTTCTTGAAGAATCTCTTTTCAGTCTAGGCCCAAAGTTGGAGAGTCCCTTCAAATGAAGGGAGAGCCTCTCGCCTCAAACCGCAAAGTGCCATTATAATTCCCTTAAGACCGCAAACTGTCATTTTATTCCCATCAAAGCGACGGGTTTTAGTCAGGAAACTGATTAGCGAAGTAGTCGTCCAATCCCTGACATACCCTTCTTATCTGATCAGAGGGTTTGTACCTAGAGTACGTTAGCTACATTTTCACTCAGGCATCAATCAGTATTTAACATAAATGTCCACCTCTCAACTGAAGGACTAAATGGTCCAAACGGTATAAGTTCAGTTGGTCAAAATAAACTTCACGTGCATTATTCTTGTTTTAAATATATTGATCGATATTTGAGCCGTAAGGTGTGCACCATTTAAGCCGTAAGCTGTTCATATGTACGGGAGAATGTGTTTAGTGAGTTATTTTATTTGTTTGGTCGTGAAGTTTGAGTTATTTGAGGGGTTTGGTGAAGGCAAATTGTACATGTTCTGGCGATTCCTCCTATGTGCTGCAAAGCTGACATCTTGAAGCATATGAGAGACATCAGTGCTGCCCCCTAGGTTAAGGCATTGGTACTTAATACTGGCTCGACCACGCACTGCAACGGGCCACCTGGAGGCTATGGATGAAATGATTTAAGGAAGGCAAACTGGAGAGGGTTTTTGGTCCAGGAATTACATTACATCGATGCTGCTATTCTCGGAAATCCTGATTTACTGTATACACAAAATTAATATACTACTTCTAGATCAAGTTAGGCCTAAAAAGTACATGGATCAGATTTTCAGAAAATGTACAATTGGCAGCTGTACACATTTAGAAAATTCTGCCAATAATTTGGTCAATATTAGGTAAATTCGGGTATATTCGGCATTGCATTGATTCTAGCAATCTGTTTGGTTAGGTTGAACTGTCTTTTGAACTTTATTTTAATCTGAAATTTGGGTTATTTGAGAGGATTGGTGAAGGTGAATTGTACATTTTCTGAAAATCTGACCCATTATATACGACAAAAGCAATGTTGACTCAACTGACTTCTGTCATTACATTATAAAGAAAGAAATAAGAGAGAGCGTTAAACAATAATAAATTAATACCGGCGGGTTATCAAGCCTCATAAGGGGGATTGTACTAAATCACCCAATAAATTCCAAGTACAATATAACAATATAAAAGTGTAATATTATAATAAAAAGATCGAAGATATATTGTTAACTGTTTAAAAATTCTTTTTCCCTTGAGTCTGTGAGATTATCTATGTATCTGCATTGAAACCAGCTCAATAAAATCTCTTTAAAAAAACAAAAAAAACAAACACCTATAGCGCATGTATATCTAATCAGGCTATCTAACTTGGAAAGGATTGGTCATCTATGGCCGGAGAAAATGTCAATAGTTACTTACACAACGTTTGGCAATTAAAGCAAATTAAGTTTTCCTAAAGCGGGTTACATTAATAGTTTGAATGATTCCAATCTAAAGAGTTACAATAATAGTTTGAATGATTCCTATATAAAGAGCAGAGTATTGTTTCTTGAGCCTTTGAGTGATTTGGTTCCCAGAAAGGAGACTAGGTGGCATCACCAGTCTTAGTTCTTACGTCCAGTGCTGCACATTGTGGCAGCTCTGATAACTAATCCATTGCCTTTTCGCAAACACACACACAACCCATTTGTAATGTGTTAAAGGAAAATGAGTCACAAATCGCAAAAAATGGATTTTGAGATTCCATTATAAATGATGAGGTTAAGCCGATTCCAATGATACTAAACGGTAGGACACCTTATAAGTATTTCTATATTTCACCTTTCATATTTTTTATTTTGAAAACAAAGTTATGCAATATTTCTGGTTGGAGATTTACTAGTAAAGTAGCTGAATATACTCTATAGGATGGGCTTAGAAATTTTGCCTGGATATATTTAATACACTGTCTTCAAGTTTGGTAAATGTATCTGTGCATCCAACAGCGGGAAGCACCCAAAAAAGAGTCTTGCAGCTTATGAATAAAATGCTTTGAAAAATATCCATTTTGCGACTTGTGACTCATTTTCCCATAACCCATCACATATAGAAGTATACAGATAGAACCTGATGAGAATGTGGTACATGGGACACTATTGCACTGTCCAAGATGTTTTTGTTTGTGGCCCACAAGCCGATAAGCGAGTGGATTACGAAAAAAACAAGACATTCAGGACAGTACAATATTGTCCTGAGTTCCACATTCAAATTTAGTTTCTATATTTACTCCCACATTGCCATGCTTACCTTATATGGCTATGTTTACTGGGGACAGGAAGTCATACCACACACGTTGAACTGGTGCAAATTACCACACTACTCCCGCCCATAAAATAGCATGTGGTACGTACGTATACATTAACGTGGAGTAAAAACAAGTTTTAGAAAGAAGTAGAGCAATACTGTAGTAAGCAGACAGATTAATGAATAATGACTAATTATTTGGGAACTTTCAGACATGCATCACCCTACCTACACCCATAAGACACTTTCAAAAAGCTATTTAGTCCGGCACTTGAGGGGCTAAAAATTAGGTTTCGTGACCAACTCTTGTAAACCGCTCTGAAGCAATGTTATCTGGAGTGATTTTTTCTGAATTTTTCAAATCTGATGTTAGTTTTTTGCTAAAAGTGGGTTTATGGAACCTAAATTACGTTTCCATGGCAACCATTAAGATTTTCATTTAAAAGTCAGCATAAAATTAATTGTCATTGTATTTTCTCCTATAATAGAAATAATGTAATTTCCTTTGGTAGGAAAATAGTGCTATACATTATCTGGCTGATGATACCAGAAAAAAAACTTGGAATGTTTTTATACCCGTAGTCATGGCAACCAAAACAAAAACCCAAGATACTCAACATTATATCAGTCTTAATTAAATATCTATTTTTTATTATATTTTATATAGCAATAAACTGCTGGAAAAACAAATTTAAGGGCAATTTTGGCCTGAATATTTCATTTCTGACAAAACTTTTCTTACTGATCTGCGTATAAGGTTCTTAACGTCAGTCTCTATGGCAACCATTATG
This sequence comes from Sthenelais limicola, assembly GCA_942159475.1. Taxonomy (NCBI): domain Eukaryota; kingdom Metazoa; phylum Annelida; class Polychaeta; order Phyllodocida; family Sigalionidae; genus Sthenelais; species Sthenelais limicola. Next base: position 37,455,338 of record OW804097.1, on the reverse strand, counting down.
TTCATATTGAATTGTCAACAACAGTTTTTTTATTTACACTTCATTTGATGATGAGGTACTTGTCAATATTTCCTTGTTTTGTGTACAGAACTCCTATAGTCCTGAAAACAAGTGTTTTTTGTAAAAAGTAGTACTTTGTTTTTTTGACATTAAATGAAAGCTAAGATGACAAACATTCCAATTATAATGATCTCACATTCTAAAACGTGTTTGTTTGACCTTTCATCAGGGGTCAAACTCCAAAACCAAAATACAAGGATAATGGGAAAAATTACTTTTCTTACTGTAGCTTTGTGAAATATGTAGCGATTTTCATTCTTTTTGGTATGTAGTTACCTTCTAAGGAGACATTTATTCTGTTGTCATGCATTTGACCCCAAGGTCAAGGTCAAGGTCAAGGTCACTGAGTGGAATTCCAAAAACAGCAAAAAATAGTAGAAATTTAGGATATTACCATCTTCCAATTAATTCCACCAGTTAATACAAGGAGCTAGCAGCAGGACAATTTTAATGCTCCATGGAGCAGCTGTCATAGCAACAAGCATCTTCCAATTCTACTGTCCCAGCATGCATTGTTCTACTGGAAAAGGTCAAAGGTCAAGGGAGATGAGTCTCAGACCACCACCTGAAAATTGAGTTTTTTTCCCTGTGAAACTATTGAGCTTTCTGCATGATTTCTTTCATATTACAAATGTGTATACTTCCAATGTAGATTATTCATTTGCCAAAAAATATTTGACCTTGGCCAATGTCAAGGTCACATAATCAAGGTCAAACCACAAAACCTGGCTAGAAAACAAGGTATGACCATGGTTACAGCCGCCTGTTTCCATTCCAATTACAAAGGTATGAATGTCCAATCAGATTCTTTTTATTGAAAATATCATGGCAATTTTGCTCTCTGGATTTAGTATTCCCAGAATGCATCGTTCTCTTAGAATACGGTCAAAGGTCAATGATTGACCTTTGACTAAATCCTCCAGAAATGACATAAACATCTGCATATGTCTGAGGTTATTCATTTAATTGCATTGAAACTCTCCATAACCATGCTTCTCTTAGAGGTCCTTAATATATTTCAAAATGTAAGACCTGAAGCAAGGTCAAGGTCATCTAATTGAAGGTCAAATGTGAGAAAATATGAAAAAAAGGAGGTCAATACATGTTTATGACCCTTACTGTAATCCAAACTTAAGAGATACATATGACTTTAATAACAAATTTTATTGCATGTGTCATGGAAACGATGTCCAATGAATTTGATATTCCCAGCATGCACCCTTCTTTGAGAATGGGGTCAAAGGTTAAAGGTTGACCAGTCAGTAAAATGGTGCTGAGATGACATACAAGTCTTAATATCTTTTGGTTATTCACGTAATTGTATCAAAATTCTCCTCAATAACATTTCTCCCTGAGTTTCACTTGTTTGCAAAAGATATTTGACCTAGGCCAAGGTCACCAAATCGAAGGTCAAATCAGGATAATATGCATAAAGCAGGAGGTCCTTACTTGATTATGACCAAAATTAAAGGGTAAGAACATACAATGAGGTTCTTTTTATCGGCGCTGTCATAGCAAAAATGCCATGAGAATTTAGTATTCCAAGCATGTACTGTTCCCTTAGAATAGGGTCAAAGATCAAAGGATGACCACTCACTAAATTCTCGCTGAGATGAAATTAAAGTCTCCATATCTCTGGGGTTATTTAAGTAATAGCAGCATTCCAAGATCAGGTGATATCTAGTATACATAAGAGGTAAGAAAAAAGTATCTCTGACACAGGAGTGTCTTTCATTGGAGTTTCTACAGAGTTTGGAATTTAAATGCTCTGATTATGCAGGATGAGATATGACTACCAATTTTTCTGTGAAAAAGCTGACAAGCACCAGCACTCAGCACCAATTACGTCAGACCTGATACATTGATGAATGCAATAGACAGAGAAACACCATTTATTGCCCATTTTTCAACATCAAATAAAAATAAGGTATAGAAATCGGCAATGAAATCTACCTTAATAGCATCTACAGAAAATTTCCTCCCAATTTCATCAGGAATGTATGCGTCATCAATGCACACAAATGATGCTAGAGTCAGGTTGAACATTGCCATATTCCCGCACACAGCCAAGCTATATTTGGGCCTGCTATATATAGCCCGTTTGTTCATGCATGCTCACACAGGGTGTGAGACTGGACAGTGTAGGCCTATTAGACACAAAAGAATAATGTATCTCAAGGTCTGAGGGAGAGAGAGTAGTGCGGGTGGTGGGCAGTGCCATTGAAAATGAGAAAAACAATCCATATTTATACAAAATCATAGCCTAAGACCACTGCAAATTGCCAGCAAATCTGGATGATATATTCATCCAAAGTAGGGTCAACTTTTGCTGAACCGAAGAAATCCTAAATCCTATTGATACATTGGCATCAAGAGATTGATGTAATACTTGGGTACAATGTGTCTGATGCCTTACCTGATTTCCATGCTCCTACTGGCTGTGATTCTACTAGAAGTCTTTTTAGAAAGGGTAAAGTAGTAGTCTACAAGACCATGAAAATATCAAAGCAGCGGTTGGAGGCAACAACAAAGCTTGGCAAAGATGAGCTTGTTGAGAGAAACACATTGTGAGTTTATATTGTAAATGATGAAGAAAGCCCAGAGAAGGCAAGGTACAAGAATCCAAATTTATCACAGGCCAGACTACCACCTACACATAATAGCCTTAAACGCCATATAATGAGGTCAAACAATCAAAGTAGATTATGGAAAGGTGTACTCAATCACAAGTTTGAACCACCCAAAATAGAGGAATCTGGTTGGAGGATGATCCAAGGCAGAATTAAGATAGATTCAATGACATATCCTTCTTATCCTCTACATGCTTGAATGGTCAGTTCAAATTTTAGTATTTTCCCTTTCATAAGCATATCACATCATCCTTTTCTTGGCAAGTCAAACACCAATTCACGAAGGTATAAATGTACCAGTTTCAGAATGAGACATTCACATAAGGAGTGAGGCATAATGCTATGAAAATATTAGCAAAGCAAGATTCTTAGTATCCAGCAATAGCTAGGATAATACCTCCCTAACAGTTAATGAGTGTGTCCAGTCATGTTACATTAGTGTGTCCAGAAATTATGATTGTATGTACTTGGTGGGACTTTTTGGTAACGACCCGAACGGACTGTTGAAGTAGAGAGATGCGTCGGTGACGGTTTTTAAATTATATATTGCTCTTAGCTTGTATAGTGATAACTTGTAGTATATAGTAAGTCGATAGAAGACGAGAATGATCTGGATATTATATTGAGATATATTGTTTATTAATAGTAATACCTTCAGTGACGACTGAGACTAAGTGTATCTGATACATAATGTTTTCCGCTGAATAAAAATCTTTAAATACAAAAAATACAAATCTAGCCCGCTAGCTATAGCCTAGGCCTACAGGATATTATTTTATTTTCTGTTTTTGTTCTTATAGTTGTCGTTTTTCTCACTTTTAATGACTGCCCACCACCCGCCCTGCTTCCCCCACTCTCTCCTCCTTGTTAATGTTATTGTGTAATACCTGCTCCCCACAGTACCGCAGTCACCAAGCGCTACTGTGAAGCAGAGAGGGAGCAGGGAGGGAGCAGGGAGGGAGCAGGGAGGGAAGCGTGAGCCTACTAACCACATACATGCAGAGGGGTGGTTGAAGCTACCCAGTATGTAAACATGGCGGGAGTGAGTGACAACAGGTAGAGGGTGCATGAATGTTTTCAAAATAGCATTGCTAGACCATGAATGCAGTAGTTTTTCCAGACAAAAGGGTAGCTAACTAAGTGTAGTTTCTCTCAGACAAATTACAGGTCGCCACTTACAGGGGAAAACATTAAAAACAGGGCCAGAAGTATGGGTCGTCTCTATATGGGGAGTGGACACTGATGGGTTGGGTGACGTAACAATTTTTTATGTAGGCTTATCCCGCCTCACAGAGGTTGGGTTGGTCACCAGTGGTCCAGCGCTGTTCCTTCATCTCCATCAATACTCTATAGGATGGGGATCAGTTGCACTGAAAATCTTCAGGCATCCCTTTAATCCCTTTTTAGTTGTAAAGATGTAATGATGTAAAGAGGATCTAATGTGAACCTTAACTACGTAAATATAATAGCCATGAAGTAATATATAGTTAAAATGGATTAAAAGATGTGCTTAACCCATTCAGGCTGTGTATTGCTTTAAAGCATTCCCACGCGTGTGGCCGCGTATTGTCTTAACGCACTCCCATGTGTTTGGCCGCGTATTGCCTTAAAGCACTCCCATGCTTAGGACGCGTAATGCGTAAAAGCACTTCCATGCACAGGACGCATAATGCGATAAAGCACTCTGTGGGAAAGGACGCGTATTGCCAAAAAGCATCATAATAACAACGGTATTCAATGGTGGCGATGTTATGGGCCGTCCTTAATAACATGATGTTTTTAGAATGTGCGTCATCCAGACAGCAGTGGACGCGGTGAAGCGTCATCATGATGGGATGTGTATATTTCACTCAGGATGTCATCAATTGATGTGCCTTTTCCCACACTTGGTCGTTAAGCATAATGCAACGTTGGCGGCGCTGTCCTGAATGGGTTAATGTAGTCTATATTTGGACAGTTGAAAAATTGGCCTGCCTAAACTGCACATCTCAAGGTTATTAGAAGGAAATGTGTATAAGAAAGATGACTAGAGATTCAAAGATGACTAGAGTAGTTTTTTATTTCTTACAAATTTGTTTTATTGTTATTATGAGGATATTATAAGGGAGGAATCTGGTCATGTCAGACCTGTGATAACATACAGTACAGATAAGAGGAGACTGCTAATGATAAGAGATTATAAATCTACAATGCCATCAATATTGAATCAAATGTTGAAAATACTTACTTACAGAATTACAGTGACTTTATAACAACAAAACAAAATCACAGAAAAAGTAATCATTTAACACCTCAGAAAACTATGCAAAAGGAAAAGACTTATTAGTACTAAAGCACCAACCACTTATGACTAATGATGACAATGTTCTAACATTATAGATATTTACTTTGTTTTCCTTTTGTTTGGGGTATCTGCCAGACCTACTTTGTAGACAGTCACTTCCATAAATTTTGTATGATACAGACTTAAAATTCTTTGTATGAGGGTAATGCAGACATGGTGAAAACTTTAGAACTTTCACTGGTCCTCCAAATGTTTCCCCAGTCTTCGAAAGGTGTCTCCAACATTTCATAGACCATTTTCACTGGACAGTCAGACCAGTGAAACTTCACCGGTCTGACCTGTCTTTCACCGGTCAAGAACCACAGTCTGGCAGGTTTCGCCATGTCTGGTAATAAACCAAAACAAGTGATACTTTGACTGGGTCAGGTTGCCATGGAAACCATTATTATAAATATAGAGCTTCATAAAATCTATGAATTATAATATTCTGATGTATCAATCAAGATAATTCCCAACCTTTGTGTTAGTTACTTACAAGTAAGAACTGTAGACTTTTTCAAAATATGTGTTCTCACTCTAATTTCAAGATATTTGCCAAGCATTCCTATGTTACTTGTTGAGTATAAGAATTTATATGGAATGTGTCAAACTCCTTATTTGGTTGCCATAGGAACTGGGAACTTCTTTCAATTATGCCCCTAAAACCCATCTAGTGAATAATGTGAGATTAAAATTTGTTCATTGTCAATACTCATCTAAATGTATCTATCAGGTTAGTGAAGCAGAAATGAGTGACACCATCATTAGTGTAGACTGACTCAGGTTACCATGGAAACCACATTGCAAAATGAAAAAAACATTCCAAAATCTATCTGCAATAAAATTAAATATTGAAATATTCCAAAACATAATACTTTTATCTTTTGTTAATTTTTATGACTTCAATTATATGCATATATGTAGCTTATTGAAATAATGTAGCTTAAAATTGATCATAATGGCCGCAATGAGGAAATTGGAGATATACAAGCCCTCTTTGATCAACAGCATCATGGAATATTTTTGATAAATGGAACATCTGATATGTCAGTGACATGAAGCTAGATATGTATATTACATTATATTACATAATAGTGCAGGTCTATATATTTAAAAATGATTTAAATCATGCTATTATGAATGTAAGTAGAAAAATACATGAGAATCAACATATTTCTGTTGATCTGTTGCCATGGATACTGAGAAGGAATGTTTCAAATCATTTCTATCTCTATATTTCTATGCACATTTGATGGTGCAGTCCTTCTGCCAAAATTCAAAGGAATACTCACTTTTGTTCCTTAGATATGATTAAATTGTTTTTTAACCACAGACCCCCTAAAAAACTAGAGTGGTTACCATGGAAACGTGATTTTGGAACAATAAACCCACTTTTAGCAAAAAATGGTGATCAGAAATAGAAATTTCAGAAAAAAATGGTCCTAGCAAGATTAAATGAAAACGGTTTACAAGACTTGGTCACAAACTCCTTAAATAAGGCCCTTTTTGCATATCAAGTGCCGGACTAATTAGTGTGGCCTTGCAATGGACTCTCCTCAGCTGAACTGAAGATGCATGGGTCTCAAGTCTGAGCTTTTAAAGGGTATGGGTGCTCATGACATGATCAAGGCACTTAATGTAATAAACTTAGTTTTTCTCTATGGAAATATGCGTTATTTAATGTATAAAAACTGCTTATAGTGCTGAACTTGCTGTTCATCATCCATAATTCATATGTAGGTAAAAGTGGCAAAAGACACCAAGCCTGTATGCAGTCTAGGCTCAGAGATGAGAGAGTCCCTTCAAGCTGAGGGAAAACCTCTCGCCTCAAACCGCAAAGTGCCATCATAATTCCATTAACATGGCAAAATGTCATTATACTCTCATTAGAATGCCTTGTCCTAGGCTAGGAAACTGATTAGCGAAGTAGGCATTTAATCACTGATATACCTTTCTGATCTGATCTGAGGGTTTGTACCTAGAGTGTACAACCACAGAGTGGCATCTATGCTGCCATTCTTGGTTTATAATGAACTAGCAATGTACCCGTCCTCTGGACGGTCACCCTCAATCCCTACACTTCCCCCTCTCCCTCTTTTCCCTCCTCCTCTTCTCTGTCTCTAATACCTGTTTTTCTCTCGCAACTCCATCTCTGATTCCCCCCGTCTCCCTCCCTTCTTCCTCATGCTCCTCTCCTCACTTTCTCTCCCTCCCCTCTCTCCGTTCCCCTACATCTTCTCCCTCCCCTCTTTTCCTTCCCCTTTTCTTTCCCTCCCCCTTCCCTCTCCTATTTGCCCACCCTCTCCCTTTTCTTAACTCTCCCCTCCCACACCTTCTCTCTCCCCTCCCCCACTCCAATACCCCCACCCACTCCTCTGCATGTAGTCAGTTCCCCGTGGAAGGGAGGTAGTAACTTATGGGGCTTTCCCAGGCTATAAATAGAGTGTGTAGATCCCAATTTACAAAAGACTTCAAAATCACATTTCCACCCCAGATACCTTCACAAACCACATACGACATCCTCCGGAGCGGATGGACAGAACTCTACAGAAGAGTAAAACGGTTTGTTAAACAATACATTCTGAGAACATGTGAGACAAAGAAACCCCTCTTGTCTACCTAAAGAAATCCCTCTTTTCTACCTCTTTCCATAGAAATCGGTCTTCCCATATATTATATGGATAAGGTTTTAATGGGCCTAATTCACCAAAGGTGCAGCAACAAGATCAAACTTTGCCTCGTCCATTAAGAGATCAAAGGTGGGGAATATGTATGCATATAGCCACAGATGGCTTTCCTGAGACATTTTTACTTTGTGTAACACTACATCAAAATACCTCTCTAACAGCATACGAGAGTACCTATATGGGTAGGATTTTCAGAAAATGTACAATTTGCCTTCAACAATCCTCTCAAATAACCCTCATTTAAAACAGAAATGAGCTTCAAAATGCAGTTTAACATAACAGAACTGATACTTTAAATCAATGCGATACCAAATATGCTCAGATATACCCGGTATTCTTCATTTTTCAGTCTAATTTAGGAGATTTTCCTAAATGTGTAGAGCTGCCAAATGTACACTTGCTGAAGATCTTGCACATATGGACACATTCAATCGTCGCCTTTGGAGAACGTTCATGGGTCAGGTCTCCAAAAAGTGTAGAAATGGCCTTCACCAATCCTCTCAAATTACTTAATTTTAAGACACAAATCAGGTTCAAATTCCAGTTCAACATAACAAGACAGATCTATTGAATGAATACAATACAAAATACACTCAGATATACTCAGTATTTATCATTTTTCACTCTAATTGAGCAGAATTTGAGAGATGTGTAGAAATGTAGGCTGGGCATTTCTGAAGCTCGGACCCTCACATGGACCTGTGATGTAATGTGTTAGAAATTGAGAGCAAGAGAAACATGAAGGTAAAGGGGGAGAGAGTGGATGGGGGACTGGGGAAGAGTTTCAATGAGAAAGCCTGCCCCTCACCAGGCATAAAGGTTTTCTCCTTTAATGTTCTATATCTCGTTTAAGGACTTATTATTATTCTTATGACGACACTAATATTCCTCCCAGTGCGTATACTTTTACGTAACACCTTCTCTACATATATGTGATGCGTTCCAGGAAAATGAGCCACAAATTGCAAATATGATGTTTTTCAAAGTGATTTATCCACACGATTGCTTTACTGGAATCTTCTGATTTTGGGGGAGTTCAGCACTTCAAGTTTGTTTGTTTGTTTTACTTTATTTGGCAATGCCCTGTCAGCGAGTCTTAATCTCCCCAGCGGTGGGAGGTTTCCAGACTCTGCTGGACACAGTGGTAAAAAGAACATAATAAATAAGGGAACAATCTACTACTAAGTCAACGCCTTAGCGGCAGCCCTTATTTCGCTGTTTGTTTATCTTTTGAAGGACTTTTTCAAGTCATATGAATCTATTTGCCAAATTTCAGGACATTATATTTAATAGATTCTTGTGTTTCGAAAGCCTTCTAAACGACTATGCTCGCAGAGACAAGAGACTCTGTTATCTGTGGAAATTTGTCTATGAATATGTTTGAATTTAGAGCCTAGTATGGAATATAAATAGGTTTGTCATGAAAATGGACACATGCCCGGGTGAAAGGTTTTTAACTCTTTTATACATTATGACATTTTTCCAACATGTGTGCCTCGAAGGCCTAAATATACTCTTTAATTCATGTTTTGCTACTTATTTTCTCCTAACTTTTTTGATAAGTATATTTAAACTCAGCACGTACTGGGAATTATTGTATATCAATTGTGCAAAATGTCGTCGCTGAATAAAAATCGTAAAACAAACAAACATCACATATGAGCATCCCCAAAATTTCTAGACTATCATTAGTGATGCTCATCATCAGTTTTATGACCTTCTCTGCGATCAATAGAGACCCGTAAGGGTACTTTAAATACCAGCTCCGACCTTGTTATCGCCCTCAGGCTCCATTCAGGAGACATGCCCAACCCCGCCTGCTACAGCTTGATAAAGAAAACCATCCAATTTGGGATTTAAAAACCTTCTTTTCAATAAAGGTTGTTTTTCAGCCATCATAGCAAGGGCTGGGTTGAAACACGGGGAAGAGCCTGAACTTGCATGAGCAGCCCTGAGGTCTTCTCTTAAGTCAAATTGCTACGTTAAATGACAGTAGAGGAGATATGTATGGATACTGCTCCGAATGAAATACCATTAAAGGGTCAGTCAACGGGTTCATGGTCACTTTTAGGTCAACAAACTTCATGGAGCCAACACCATACAACTTAAAGAACTACAGATTCTCCAAAAATGTTATGTGTTTCCAGAAAATGAGTCACAAGTCGCAAAAATAATAATTTTCAAGGTCATTTAGTCACATGTATTCTTCATTGGAATGTTTTCATTTTTAAGGTATCTAGTCATGGAGGTCGTATACACATGTACTACATTTAAAGACAATGTATTAAATATATCTATACATTTCTAAGGTCATGCTATTGAGTATATTTAGCTACTTTACTAGTAATTGTCAACCCAAAAATATTGTAAACTTCTTTTCAAAAAGAAAAACATTAAACCTAAAATATAGAAATATTAATTAAATGTCTTGATGTTTACTATCATTAGAACCCTCGTGAGCTCATCTTTTTAATCTCGAAATCAATTTTTTGCGCATTTTCCTGAAACACATCTCAAATGAGTTATTTACAATGCGCGTATCCACGCATACTTGATCAAGATTATTCATTTTACCATCCATGGAAGTGTCACACATTTCAGCTTTCCACGAATATATGAAAGAACCACGGCTTCCGAATCCACTCAAAAAGTACTAGCACTTATACCCTGGTTAGCTTATATATACAGCCTTGCTAAAATATCAGGCCATTTTCCACCCAACCAACACTTCATATGTGCTCTTACCCTTTATGATTTCCCATAGAATATGTGGGTCAGATTTTCAGAAAATTTACAATTGGCAGATCTACACATTTAGTAAATCCTGCTAAATTAGACTGAAACATGCTCAAAACTAAGTATATCTGAGGATATTTGATACATTTGCCTTGATTCAGAAAATCTGTTTCAGTGTTTGGTTGTGTTAAACTGAATTTTGAACATCATTAAGGTCTTAAATGTGGTTTATTTGAGAGGATTGCTGAAGACAAATTGTACATTTTCTGGCGGTTTCACCTATGTGCACTTACAACATTAGAATTAATGTCTCCCTCGCTGTAGACCGTGATAATGGACTAAAGGCATAACAAAAACTTACCATTCCTTTTCCTAGAATTCAGCGCAGGTCCGAGGTATAAATTGTAACCTGAAGTAAAAAGAAAACCAAAATATTAAAACCGAGAATATAAAGGGACATCATCGAACATGAGTAGAATTAAGGTATGATATGTATAGACTAAATATAATAGAGAAATGAGAGATTTAAGAAATATTCCAGATTTAAGAAATATTCCATCGACCATAAAGTGCCTTTCTGTCTCTTTTCTCTGTCTCTCTCTCCCTTCTTCTCTATCTCTATTTCCTGGGTATGACCATAAAGTGCCTTTCTGTCTCTTTTCTCTGTATCTCTTCCTTCTTCTCTATCTCTATTTCCTTGGTATGATCATAAACTGTCTCCCTCTCAGCTCTCCCGCCCTTGATATAACAATATTAAATGTGTTGATAAGGGCGTAAAACAAAATACAATTCAACCTAGCCTAACAGATTGCTAGAATCAATGTTATGCCGAATATACTCGAATTCACCTAGTATTGGACAATTTGCAGCCTAATTTAGCAGATTTGACTAAATGTGTACAGCTGCCAATTGTACATTTTCTGAAAATCTGACCCATATTCATGACTCATTTTACGGAAACGCATCACAATTTCCACTGTTGTCTGGACCCGTTTCATGCAGTAAGAAATCTGCTTGCTCCTCTAACCTTCATCACAGCGTATGGCGTGACGACAGTGCACTATGATAAGACCTTATTCCAACATTAGAGTGGCGAGCAGTGGTTGGGGGCTTCAAATAGTTCAATATCTTGCCAACATCTCCACTAATAAGAGTCTCATCGCCTTGTGTTGGCGCTCTCGCCTTTTTGTGACCACATTCCATACATCTTTTCCTCTCGGCTGTGATCCTAAGCTGCTTAGTGTTCAAAGCAGAGACAGAGGTGGGTGCAGTGGTGCAGTGATTTAGCCTAACCATAGAAAATAAGAATGATGGTCGAATGACATAAAGTGAATATATCCAGCGGTTCTAAAATGGATGTGAATGTGCTTTTAATTGGTTCAATCGATATTTTGCTTTGGTTAGTGCTGTATAATGAGACAGATTTCTTTATTCCATATCCTTGTGATATTGATATCTATATAATATATATATATAGGATAAATTAGAGCCGGGTGTTGCAACTATCACTAAAGCAGAGACACAAATGTGATGTGAGTTATTAAAATGAGTCACAGGGGGCAGAACATGGATTTTGAGATATAATCAGATTCGAAAAGATGAGATCAAGCTGATTCCAATAATAGTAAACATGAAGGACATCTTAGAAGTGTATCTCTATTCTATGTTTGATATTTTTGACTAGTAAAGTAGCTATTTATACTTCAGAGGATAACCTTAGAAATACATGAATATATTCAATCCACAGTTCATGCTACAAACAGCACTTAAGCCCCCAAGAATTAAAAAATTCCAACATAATTTGCAACTTGAGTGAAGCTCCCAACCACTGCTCGCCACTCTAATGTTGGAATAAGGTCTTATCATAGCACGCTGTCATCACGCCGCCATACGCTGTGATGAAGGTTAGAGGATCGAGGAGATTTTCACTGCACAAAACGCATCTGGCCAGCAGTGAAAATTGTGCCATTTCATTGCATGAGCTCTCACTAACACCCTTATCTAGTGGAGTATTGAAATTGTGTCTCATCGATGATAGATTCATAGCCCAATTTATCATGGATGACATCGTTATTACGTGTTTGTGAGAAATTCCTTATTATAGGGCAATGAACCACATTACAAGTGGGCTATTTTTCAGATCGTGGAAACAGATCACCACAAGACCTAAGCGGAATGCTTTATCAATCAATAATGGAAATTGGGATATTAGGTAGGCGTCAGGAGCAAATGAAACATCCGATTGCTTTACCCACTGAGGTTATTTGCCCTCTATCAATATTCCACCCGAGGGCTTTAGCCTCTGAAAAGGAATTTGTACCTTCTCAGGTTTCTAGCCTCACAAAGGTCGGAACACATATGGCAAGAAATAGTTTTTGTGTCTCCATTCTGACTTGGAGCCGTCCGTGGAACGCTGCTGATAAATATTTACAAGGCACCAGGACGGTTATTCATCGCGCAGATGAGGGTTATTTAAAAATATCTTGAGCTGCCATCTCATTATCCTGTTCATGAATATCTGCATGTCCTGGGAATTTGAAAGATGCTGTTTTTAATATAAAGATATTTCATAGTTTAAAAAATATTATAATGATATATTTGCCACCTCATTATCCTGTCTATGAATATCTTCATGTCCTCACTCTAAGCCCAAACCCTCAGATCAGATAAGAAGGGTATGTCAGTGATTGGAGGCCTACTTCGCTAATTGGTGTCCTGGTTTCCTAGAACTAGGCTTTCTAATGGGAGTATAATGACATTTTTCGGTCTTGATGGAATTATAATGGCATTTTACGGTTTGAGGCGAGAGGCTTTCCCTCCGTTTGAAGGGACTCTCTCATATTTGGGCCTAGACTGTCCTGGGAATTTTCAAGAGGCCGTCACGCATGCAGTCTTTTTCAGACTTTTCATTATAAATATATTCCATAGTTTAATAACATTTAATGATATATCCGCAAGGCTAACCTCTGAGATAACCGAGAATATAGTATAGATATGAAAGCCCTCTAGGAAATGTTATTATTCATTTTTTTATTACTTAACGGCAAAGACATTTAAATAACATTCAAATGTAAAAACACTTTGACCACCGTGAATATCTTCGAGTGTTGCCTGTTTACAAAGCTCTGATTCAAAATTGTTGTTAAAAAATAGACACAAATTTCAGAAAATTAGACATACCATTAATCAAAAGGACCTCATTCAATGTTTTTGGTTAGTATGAACAAACACAAGTATACCAATTATCCCCTGTAATCTATATCTTCACAAGATACATTTTCTTTATATGCATCCTTTCCCTAAAAAAATAACTTTGTTATATCAATTCATAATTCCACCACACATGCCCTTACTTCCAGCAAGACACAGCTGTTTAAAACAGCTGTCACTATACACTGTACCCTGGCATGCCATTTATCAGAATATTATGTATTATGCTCCTTTAAGGGCGGTCTCCACTGGCTGCGGTAAGCTCTGCGGTAAGCTCTGCGGTAAGCTCTGCGGTAAGCTCTGCGGTAAGCCTTGCGATGGTGCTGTGTTGTTGAGGAGTGGCGAGGTCATGCCTACATCGTTCACTGACCATGTAGGCAAGTACCTCGTCATTCCTCTCCACCTACAGAATCAGCACAAACCATTGCAAGGCTTACCACAGAGCTTACCACAGCCAGTGGAGACCACCCTTTAGAGGTTGTCTACATAGTTTACCTTGTTTCCTTTTTATTTGTGAATTCAAGGACGGAGGGCTGTTGGTAGCCGCTAAATGCGACGTCTTATGTCGCTCTTATACGAATGGCTTCTTTCCGTGTGCCATAGCATTACTGTATCTATAGTAGTGAAGCTTGGGGTGTTTCACAGAAAAAATGGTATCACCTAATTCATATAATATACGGGTAGAGTGATTTCTATGAAAAGAGGTAGAAATCCATATAAGGTAAAGGGGGGTTTCTTTGTCTCACATGTTCTCGGAATTTGTCGTTTTAAAAACCATCTTATTCATCTGTATAGTTCTATCCACCCTCTCTGGAGGTTTATGTGGTTTGTGAAGGTATCTGGGGTGAAAATGTGATTTTGAAGCCTTTTTAAATTGCAATCTCTACACTCTATGTGTGGGAAAGCCCCTGTGAGATACTACGTCATTTCCAACAACCTACGTTCAGGGGGACCGAACTACATTTAAAGGAGTGGGAGAGTGAAGAAGAGGGTGGAACACTTCAAATTTACCCAAAATCGTAGTTTTTGTCATACAGATTGTAGCATCGTGTTTATACGCTGAAATCTTTGTTAGCACGTTGGTATTACAGGACCTTGAATTCCTTGAAAGTCTCGGAATTTCAATTTACCAAGGCCTTAGAATCTGATATTTTATAATTATAAATGTATATTCAAATGTTTAGAACAGTAGTAGTAGACTTTTAAGTAGAAAAATCTGGGACAATTATAATATTGATAAAGATACCGAAACGATTAATGCACAGAATGGGTTAGGTGATTCTTAGGACCTTGACAAACTGTACCTCAGGTCTAGAGAGTCTTCTAATTTTGTCATGACAGAGTATAACTTACATTGGAGAGAAAGGCTAGGGACGTAGAGAGGAGAAAGCGAGAAAGTTTCGAGAGAAGAAAGATTATTAAAGAATAAAGGAGATGGAGAACCAGATGCTCATCAATATTCAATAGCGCTAATTCCTGAGCCTCATAGTATTCATTGAAAAGAGGGGAGGGAGAGGATGTAGGGGAAGGGAGAGTCCCTTAACTTGCGTTTGCACAATGTGTTGTACAGTTTGTAGAGCAGACAATTGTACATTTTCTATAAAATCTGTCCCTAGAATGCTTTTTATAGTCCCTGAACTTGCGTGTGCACAATGTGTTGTATGAGCAAACTTTCATCCTCCATAATTCCCTTCATCTAGGGGAATGCGATGCCATTTTTTGATATTGCTCAGATAACATAAAACCTGGACATACCCACAAACTTTTATATGTGACGTGTTTCAGGAAAATAAGTCATAAGTCGCAAAATTGATATATTTTAAGTGAATTCTTCACAAGATATCTTACTACATGGATTTCTAAGGTCACCTGACCATCATTGGAATGGCCTTGTTCTCATCTTTTCAAATATGGTAATATCCCCAAATCTTTCTTTGCGACTTGTGCCTCATTTTCCTAAAACACATCACATATGTGGATGGATGTTATCCAAAAAGCGACCAGTAGAGCGGAAAGCTACTGCTGCCTCAGTGTGATTTTACCATTCAATTATTAATGTATAGCCCGAGAATTATATGGTTCAGATCGTAAGAAAGTGTACAATTCATCTTCACCAATCCTCTCAAATAACCCACATTTAAGCCAAAAATCAGGTTCAAAATTCAGTTCAATCTATATATATAACCAAACCGATTGTTTGAATCAAGGCAATGTCAAACACACTCAGATATACCTAGTGTTGACCATTTTAGTCTAATTTTGCAGAATTTACTAAATATGTACAACTGGCAATTGTACAATTTCTGAAGATGTGACCCATATCTCCTCACGTGCACTTTCCCCATATCTTTCCAGCCAAAATAGTAGCAGTATCCAGAGAATAAAGCCTGATTTTCCCATCCCTACAGAATAAACAAACCTTTTATTCTCTTCGTACCTGCATATGGGCTAGTGACTTTATGAAAGGAGGAGTGTGGGATATGTGATTAAAGACTGATAATGTGCCCTAGGAAACACCTGTTGTTTTCCCAGTACTCGGGAAGTTATCAGGTCCCCCTGGAGCAAACATGTTATCAAAAGGCTTAAGGGATCCGTGGACATCAGAAGCCAATGATGCCAGGCTGAAAGGTCAATCTCCTCAGAGAGTCCTTAGCGTGAGTTCGGTTTGATAATATTATTGCAACCTTGATATTGAGAGGATGCTTTTGACCTTAATTGATGTTCCATTTGTCCGGCAGCTAACGGTAGTGGAAACATATGGGTCAGGATTTCATAAAATGTACAATTCGCCTTCACCAATCCTTACAAATAACCCACATTTAAGACAGAAATGAGCCTCAAAATGCAGTTTAACATGACAAAATTGATACTATATATCAATGTGACAGCAAATATACTCAAATATACACGGTATTCATTATTTTACAATTTAGTCTAATTTAGCAGATCGTCCTAAATTTGTAGAGCTGCCAATTGTACATTTTCTGGGAAATCTGACCCATATGTAGAACTCCCCATCGAGGCCTCCCACGGGTGGGGGAGGAATGGTCTGTAGTACTAATGGTACAGTTCCTCATTCATTAATGTGTGCACATGGAAAATAGGGAGGTTCAGTAAGCCTAATTAGCTATATGTAAACGTAAATTGAGATATGTTTCCTTGCGGAACCTCCCTATTAAGTTCAACCAATTGTATACATTGGACTGTATTAAACCATACTAGCAAATACCCGTGCTACGCACAGGATTTGCTAGTGGGACAGTGGGGTCCACTTCCTCATCTCCCTTGTTCCCTCTCCCACCATCTGTATCTTTCAAGTTGTCTCTATAACTTAGTATCTGTATTAACATTATACCAAAAATGGAACCCAGTTTAGATTCTTTTTCTGTGTGGTTGGGTAAATCTCTGATTTTACCTGCTCTGATTTCACCCTCCAACTTAGCGGGCAAAGAAAAAAAAATTCACACACTGTACAGAGTGGTGAAGAGGCAAAGAAAGAAAGGGTGAGAGAGACAGACAGACCACGACACAGCTGTGAAGCGTTCTGTCACCCGCCGATCTCATCCCCTCGCCCCCGCTGATCTGTCACCCGCCGATCTAATCCCCAGCTGATCTCATACCCCCGCTGATCTGTCACCCGCCATTCTCATCCCCTGCCGATCTCATACCCCGCTGATCTCATCCCCTGCCGATCTCATACCCCGCTGATCACATCCCCCTCCAATCTCTCACCTGCCGATCTCATCACCCGCCGATCCCTCACCCGCCGATCCCTCACCCGCCGATCCCTCACCCGCCGATCTCATACCCCACTGATCTCTCACCCGCCGATCTCATGCCCTGCCGATCTCATCCCCCTCTGATCTCATCCCCCACTGATCTCATTCCCCTGCTGATCTCATCCCCTGCCGATCTCATCCCCCCGCCGATCTATCAGTAAATGCTAAATGAACATCAAGTAAAAACATGTATCTAAACACCACTGGGCCATCATAGCCTCTCTCTGTGTATGTCAGATAATACATTCCAGCTGCCCTTATAGGCACTATGTTAGGTCAATAAACACTATCTATTCAGGCATAGCAGATATTTTTTATTTTTCCTATGTAGGTTCAGTAAAATTTATGTATTTATAATATCAGAGCTTACAACCATTTTTAGCTCTTAAATTATAAGTAACATTACCAAGTATAACTAACAAAATCGGGAGTAAAGTGTATAAAACCTCATTTTAAAAAGTGTCCATGCTATGACACCTATGACCTATAGGTTAGCACTGACCTATATACACACACAATATGCAAAGCGCCTCGTTCTGGTGTAGGGGCACTGATAGGAGATTGTTTTCAGGCACCGATGGGGACCCTGGCTGGGGGTGTTCAATTTCAACCCATTTCGAACCCATTTATAACCCTGATGTCTTCCAAAGGTGTTAATGAAACATAGTGGAATGGCTCGGCACCATTTTTGGTAATGTGCATGTGAAATATAATGGAGATCTGGCCAGCAGTTTTTGAGAAGATAGGGGTTTTAAGGCTCCAAAATCTATTTTTCTAATATTTAGATTCAGCAAAATTAAATATTCATGGAAATTGGAATGATGGGCATCCCAGGCTCTATATTACAAGGAAAGTCGCACACCTATAAGCTTTTCAATCCGATCGTTCTAGAATGCCGATGGCGCCGCCTGCATGTATAACGTGTATCAACGGTTTTCTTCAGTACTTTTGCCATTTTATTTGACACATCGCACCCGGGTCCGGCCAATCTCTATCGAAGTGGGGATTTCAGGGGCTCGATCCATGAAAATTCCATCTTGGGAATCATTTTGTCTACCTAGTAACTTAGTGTGAATGTTTTTCTCAATGATTAAGCTGCTTAAAATAAGATAGTGTTCATTTGTAATGTTTACGGATCATGTAAATACTCTGTAGGCATGCACTGCAGCAGTGTTGCGACAACTCCGGCCTTCTCTTCCGTCTATGAAAATCATTGACAGTCTATGACTGAGATGGTAATGTTACTCTATATCAGAACAATGTAACCAAACTAAAGAGTAAGAAAACCTCCCAATCGCTGGAGAGCCCCCCTTCAATTAGCACTGAATTATTGCAATAACAAGTTTTCAATATCAATATCAATAGCTACATTAATCAGCAAAGTAGCTTTAGTGAGAACCCAATGCAGATGCCCTCGGCCTAGCGCCTCTCGAGATATCCCCACAGTAGTAGTAATGTACAAATAGTTAATGGATGCGTTAGTGTTGTTGTGTTGGTGCGTTGTGGATGCTAAATCTCCCTATTACCAGTATTTGACGCTTCTTCAACTGGTCCACAATTATCGTATGATGTTCATTACTCAGCATAAGAGCATGTGACTATCTTCCCTTCACCGTAATCAACCATGCTTCAGGAGTCATTTTCTCTTCCTGAGTGTCATTACATCTCCTTCACACGTTATTAGCATATTCTGAGACTTGCTTTGAGACTGATATTTCATATTAGGGTCAGATTTTCAGAAAATGCACAATCTGCAGTTCTACACATCTCTCAATTTGAGAGTGAAAAATGAGAGTGAAAAATGATAAATACTGAGTATATCTGAGTGTATTCTGTGTTATATTCATTCAATAAATCTGTCTGGTTATGTTTAACTTATTTTGAACCTGATTTTCGTCTTAAACTTAGGTTATTTGTGAGGATTGGTGAAGACCAATTTTACATTTTCTGAAAACCTGACCTATTAACGGTATCTCTCACAAGTGTGATGCGTTAAAGGAAAATGAGTCACAAGTCACAAAAATGATATTTTTCAAAGTGATTTATTTACAAGTTCTCTTTATAGGGATGCACTCATTTTCAGGGTATCTAATGCCCTTAGTCGTATAAATACACGCACAAAATTCCGAAACGGTGTATTAAATATATCCATGCATTTGTAAGCTCATCCTATTGGGTATATTTAGCTACATTGCAAACTCTTTCCTCAAAATGAAAAATATCAAACTTAAAATATAGAATTATCCATTAGAGGTCTAACTGTTTACTATCATTAGAATCGGCCTGATCTCATCTTTTCAAATATGATGATATCGCAAAATTATTTTTTTGCTACTTGTGACTGATTTCCCTGGAACACATCACAAATGGCTTCTGTGACAAAAACACATTCTGGGATCCCAGTAAGGGAATTTACATATTATACATGCGCATAAACTAGACAGACAAAGTTCCATTGGCGCTATGGTGTATGCATATTTCATAAGTGTTATTTCTGTAGCTAAAAGAACATATCTTGCGTGTGAAACTATTATTCAAAGACTGTAGATTTAGACAGAGTCTGTGCAAAGCTGGATAGGCCAGATCCCCAGAAGAGTTAACTGATATATAGGGCTTTTACCATAAGCTAGTAGGATTCATCATGTCAACAAGCTCTACAGTGTGCTCTCGGGGTCACACAATCAAAGGAGACCCCCAGTGCGGTTTAGTTTCTAAAAGACCAAGAGGTATCATTTATACAAGGCTTTTTTCATATAATCACCTTAGAAGTTATTAAATAGTCGAAGAAGAATCGTGTACATGTTACTTTAAGCTAGTTATCTGATCTCCTTTCACTGGAGAGCAGGATTTAAGTGAATGAACGGAAAACCAAAGGGATTTTCTGAAATAGACCGCTGATTTATTCATGACCTGCGGGATTTTAGATAATCTTTTTCGAAATTACATTTCAGGCCTAACATCAAATAAGAGATATAAAAGATGCATGTCAACAAGGAAACAAGGTCAAGATACCAATTTTTAATGTATCTGTTTTGTGTGTATAGTAACGAGTAAGATGGGTGAGACCATATCTGTGCTGGAAGTACGAATTTGTTTAGCAGAGGTGATCTTTGAGGGAAAGAATGCGTATAAAAATAATATAAGAATAGCTGATAGTAGCTGAGATCGTAACTGTAATACATGTAATGTAATATATAAATTTGACCTCTTAAAGCATAGGGATCAAAATGCCCACTGGATTAACATAGTCAATTTGTTCTCAATAAAAGGGTGAGCCTTGATATCAGTTCCCACCTGCTCTAAGCTCCATTTTGATTGGCTCACACATATGAACAAGAGATCTAATGTAGAAACAGATCTCCTAAAAATTAAACATATTGCCAAATGCTATTAGAACGCAGGTACATGTCTTAGAGTGTGCCCACCATCTTGCAAAAAATGAGAAGAACATAGATTGTAGGAAGCTTCCTACACGCAGCCATACAGGAAATAGAAAGAATCTTATCATCAGACATCCCAGAACAGCCCTATATCGAAACTGTTTCTTATATAGAGCTAAACAGGCCTGGAACAATCTTAAAAAAGATTGGCAAAATTTAGAAGTAAGGAAAGAATTTAGAACTAGGATGGTGGCAGAACTCAGAACTCATGCTCAGATAGAATAGGCATTGACTTGTGTACAAACTTGCACTATCTGTATACTTATCACTATCAGGTCTAACCTCACCTTTATGTTAAACAGAACTTTATGTGTAAAACCCTATAAGGTTGAATGTTAAAGACACACTACAATTATAACTCTAGATACTTTTGTGACTTTTAACCTCATTAATTGTGATTATTTAACCTCAATACTCCTTAGTGCTCGCACACAAATGTATACCCTCTCATGTATATGAGTAGGCAAGCTGATATGTAATTGTAAAACTGTTAAATGCCATACTGTTCTGTATGGATTACATACTGTATGTAAAGTGTTATAACTCCACTAGGTGGCCTTCACTTTCACGAAACATACTGTACCGTATGGAATCGTTATATACATGTCTTTACATGTCTTACTTTATTAACATGTCTAAGTCTAAGTTAGGTAGAAATGTAACACTAAGTCAATATTTTATCTTATTTTATCATTCATTTATCAAGTAGCTTTAGTCATAGAACTCTTTAGTCATGTGAACCTTATTCCAAAACATGGTAATTGCCGGAAGAAATGGGTCAATTCTTCAGATTTTTCCCATAGGTATATCGATCAGTTTGTCTTCCTCATAAGCAAAATATTTTTGTACATCTTTAAGACAAATAAAAAAACTCTTATCTTATGTTATCTTATCTTAAATGCAGATTGTTACACAAACCACGCCTCCCCAAATAGAGACTTTCAAAACTGACATTTCAATTAATTTTGGTAATAAGGATGATGGGAAACATTACAATTCTAATAAATCTGGTTGGCAAAAGTGAAATAAATCTCGAACCAACTTGACTTTATGGAGGTTGATTTGTCTGTTCTGGATCTTAGAGAACAGGCAAAGAACAGGCAAACTGCTTCCAACTTGGTCAGTTCTATTTATCTATATATATTGGTCAGATCGTCAAAAATTTCACCTTCACCAACCCTCTCAAATATCCCAAATGTAAGACAGAAATGCCCCTCAAAATACAGTTCAACATGGCAGAACAGATACTTTAAAACAACATAAAACAAATTATACTCAGATATACCTGGTACTTTTTTCAGCCTTTCAGACTTTTTTCAGGTACATTTTCCAGCCCAATTTAACATATTTGTCTAAATATGTAGCGCTGCCAATTGTACATTTTCTGACAATTTGAGCCACATGTATCTTCTGTTATATGCTGATATTTATAGTATATTAAGTTGAAAGAACAACTAGCAGGAGAGCTATCTATAGGCTAAGTGGTCCGGGTTAGCATACAACCATGCAGTGATTCTGCCCAAAACCTGAACAAAACCTGAACAAAACCTGAACAAAACCGATAGTATTCTCCACTGTTCAATATTATTGTATTCTTTCTGTGAAAGAAACTTCAACATTATAATATTGTTGATGCGTTGAATATCATGCTCCATCAGAACATATAGCCCATATGACCCAAATAAATGTCCAACTCTTCACCCATTGTATTGTATTGTACTGTATAGACAATCGACCCATCGATGACCATATTCCGGAGATCCCTTTTCCACGCCACAGCCACGCCCCCTTCTGTGACGTCATAATAGGTGTGCGGTTCCAAGACCTAATGTTATTGTTACGTCATACCCACATCCTTCCATTACCCACTTTCCTACCTGATTCCGCACTGTGCGGTTGTGTTTCCTTTGTGGAAAATTTTTTGGAAAGTTGCAAACTTTAATCCTGATTATTCAATATGGGTAAAGCAAAGATGTGCGACAAGTGTGGAGTTGTTCATGATCCTCCGGTCGGAGATAACTGCCAGAAAGAAGCTTCTGCAAGTGGTAGTAGTAATAATTCGGGTATTGAGACTAGGATGTCAAGTCTTGAGACCATGATGGGAACCATTCTATCCACGTTGCAAGCCAAGTCATCGGATTCTTCTACTTCCACCAATGACTCTGTTCAATTTAACACTAAACGTGATTCGAGCCCAGCTGAATCCATCTATGATGTTGTGCATTCAAGACGTTCGAGGAGGGACAGATCTCGCTCTAGGTCCAGGACTCGTCTTCAACCATTCGACCCAAGAAAGGACTTGGAAAAAGGTGATTCGATAGACTCTATTGAAAAATTGCTGTCGGTTAATCTAAAACTTGTTGCTAAACTAGCTAATGATGATCGTCCATCTCATGAACTGTTAGGGGTGCTGAACCACTGCATTACCATTTGTGATAAGTCTGCTTCTAATGTGTACTCGTTAAAAGCTAGCATCAATTACGATCAGGCAGTGCGTACTCGTGCAAATAATACTGGATTAACTGCCTTCTCAGAAGTGAGGCAAGAGGAGATTTTGCGTCATTTTTCTTATGAAAATTCGAAGAAAGCGAGTGTCACTAAGCCAGTCAAGTCCGCAAAAGGAAAGGTTTGCTTCAAATTTAACAATCCCAATGGCTGCCCTAAGTCAGCCGCTACCTGTGATTTCCCCCACAAGTGTTCGTCATGTGACAGTGCGGACCATAGTGTTCGCTCCTGCACGTCAACGAAAGTTAGTAAATAGGATGAGGAGGGTCGTGGAGTATTGACGAAACAACTGTTTAATATTAAACAGGGTTGTGAGGGTGTAAATTTACCTGGTGAAGGTGTTTGTGATGACAAGGCATCTATTAACGACACTGTCCAAGATGGCGGGGTTTGTTATGATTCTATACCGGAAGTGTACTATGGCAACATGCCGGAAGTGCAGTCCTCGAAAACTGTCATGGCCGCCATGGACACCGACTCTCGTCTCAACTCGACTTCGACAAACAGGTTATTCCCCGTTATTCTCCCGACCGATATTTCTAGTGAGAACTTCAAAGGTGACTCTGTTTATAGTGATATTCGTGATATTCTAGCCAATTTTGGTGCATGTGACAGTGACTTTACCGATGATTTTCTCCTTTTTACCTGCCCTTCTTCTCCAAAGGGGCGGGTCGTAAATGTTTACGCTGCTTGTGCCCGGGGTCGATGTCGTTGTGTACATCGCCTCGGTGGTAATGCTGTACAGTTAAAACCCTGTAGGATTGCATGTCTATTGTTCTGTTTATGTGATGTGGATATTGCTATTTACCTCGATGTTTTTTATGGTACGGTAGATGGTTTTGATGTAGTTGATACTGATGTAAAACCTTATGTATGTGAAAATTATAACTCTATCTTAGACGAAGCTTCTAGGAAGAAAATGGATGATATTGTTTCTCATGAACTGTGTGAGGGTTTTGTTTCTATAGCTGAAGATTCCCCTATTTGCATACACGCCTTGGGCGCCGTCCCTAAGCCTGACGGAGGCATACGACCCATTACTGACTGCAGCAGGCCTTTGGGTGTGTCCGTTAATGACCATTGCTCTTCGCTAGTGACAGAATTTTCTTACAAATCCGTTGATGATGCAATACAACTGGTTCATGAAGACTCCTACATGTCCGTGGTAGACATCAAGTCAGCGTACAGGGCCATCCCTATCAATCCGGACCATAGGAAATATTGTGGTTTTAAGTGGAACTTAGATGGTAACGACACTGTATTTGTTGATAATCGCCTATGCTTCGGTCTTCGGACTGGGCCATGTATATTTAACAAGGTTTCCAACTTTTTTGCAACATGTATGAATGTCATATTTAAATTTCCTGTCATCAATTATTTGGATGATTTTTTTGTATGTGATGTTGACCGTGTTGTATGTACCCAAAACCGTGATACTATAGTATGTGCATTGAGGTTCCTTGGCTTCCATGTTGCGTGGAAAAAAGTTACATCCCCGTCCACTACTTCAACTTACCTAGGATTCTGCATCGATTCTGAGAATATGACAGTTTCTCTCCCACAAGGAAAGGTGGAGAAATTATGTGCCCTCATTGAAGAAGTTAAAGATGCGAAATATTTCTCAAAAATTCAGTTAGAGAAATTTTGTGGGTACATCTCACATTGTGCCACAGTATTCAAGGGAGGCAGAACCTTTTGTAGGAGATTTTTCGACCTATACAAAGCCATGCTTGTTAAACACTTGAAGAGGATTGCTATCAGCGACGAAGCTCGCAAAGATGTATTGTGGTGGTTGGCCTTTTCAAAAATCTTTAATGGAATCAGCATGATTAACAAACCAGAATACTGTGTACCTATGATATCGGATTCCTCTTCGAGGGGTTTTGGTGTATTTCTGGGAGGTGACTGGGCGGCTGGTACCTGGAAGGATTATAGCATGCCCGTTGACGCCAACTTTGTAAATCATATTTATTCCACCCCAGTGGAGGATGAGTTAGCTTCTAACATAAACATTCAAGAACTTTACCCAGTTGTAATTGGGTTAAGCGCTGGGCCCATCTGTTTAGAAATTCGGTGGTTATATGCTACATTGACAATACCCAGGTCATCGCTATGCTAAAGAACGGCACAAGTACTAGTGGTCAATGCATGCAGTGGCTGTATGAACTGTATTGGACTTGTTTTATTTTTAACATAACTTTGAAGCCTCAATACATCAAGACTGATTCTAATGTGGTGGCGGATGCTCTTTCACGTTTACCATATTTACGTGAACATGGTAATGTGCCCAAACTTCTTATAGACACTGGGTTATGCTGTTTTTCTTCCGATTATTGTAGGCTTGACGAAGTGGAAGGAGCAAGTTATACGCCTGAAAAACCGGTCTTTAGCTCCAGCTACTAGGCAACAACGTGAGAGACAATGGTGCCTATTCAACGAGTTCATGCAGGAACATTCGACGCCTTTCTCCCCTATCACTCCTAGTAAAGTGTGTGCGTTTGCTGCCTATTTATCTTCGTACATGAAGCATTCATCGGTTTCTACATATGTGGCTGGTATCCTTTCTCATGCCAGGCACTTGGACTTGGACACCCCTGCTTTCTCTCATCCGAGTATTAAAGCTGTATTAAGAGGGATTAATGCTGATTCTACATCCTCTCCTGCGCCTCCAGTCACACCTGATATTCTCATGGTCATGTATCGCCATGTGGATTCCTCATCACCTCTACATTTGCTATGCTGGGCTGCTTATATATTTATGTTCAGAACTCTACTTAGAGTGGGCCACATTGTTGTGTCACCCCATTCTATTACACGCCAGGATATATCCTTCTCTGGTGTTATCTGCAAAGTGAGGGTAAATTCTTCCAAGACGTCGGTCACCCCCTTCTACGTATCCTTGTACCCTGCTACCGTCAAACCATTATGTGCAGTGTACTGGGTTAAAAAGCTACTCGCATCTAGACTCCCATCTGAGGCTCAACTATTTTCATGCCCAATGCATCCACGTTTTACCTATGAACATTTGGCATCGAATCTGTCAGATCTCGTCATCAGGGCGGGAGTGAATATCCCCCTCACTTCCCACTCTTTTCGCCGTGGAGGAGCTAGCTTCTTGTCATCCTTGGGTGTACCTACTGCCCAGATTAAATTGAGAGGGAATTGGAAATCTGACATCGTAAATGCTTATATTATTCCGTCATCTGCTGATCAGGACAAAACGGAAAAACTAGTTGTGTGTGCATTGAACAAATTTTAAAATTTCTCTTCGTCGGTTTGGCTTGTTTGGGAAATAAACCTTGCTGTTTGCTGGTTTTCTGGCCACTCCTGCCTCATCGTTCCTTCATTCACAGTTACAAGATCTCACCAGGACATATAGACAATCGACCCATCGATGACCATATTCCGGAGATCCCTTTTCCACGCCACAGCCACGCCCCCTTCTGTGACGTCATAATAGGTGTGCGGTTCCAAGACCTAATGTTATTGTTACGTCATACCCACATCCTTCCATTACCCACTTTCCTACCTGATTCCGCACTGTGCGGTTGTGTTTCCTTTGTGGAAATTTTTTTTTCTTATCTTATTCTATCATTGTAATTGTTATTGGGAAATAAACCTTGCTGTTTGCTGGTTTCCTGGCCACTCCTGCCTCATCGTTCCTTCATTCACAGTTACAAGATCTCACCAGGACATATTGTATTAATACTGTGTTAGCACCAGTCCACCATCATAGCACTAGAATTCGATAACTAGAACCTGTGTGAGTCAGTAGTTAGACACAGCAGTGAACAGATAACCATGGAATTTATTAACAAATATATGCCTGTGAGCCCATGTCTAGGTTAAAATTGATATGCGAAATGACTATGTATCTTCATTGTACATGTCTACTTGTGAAATGATTTGACTTATTGATTTGCTGTATAAACTAAATAAAAAAACGAAAAATATTTGACTGCTAGGAGGAAGAATAGGGATGATTGATTGTTCTGGGCCAGCTCGTCCCACAGTTGCTCTAAGGGTCAATAGCATAATTCATTCCTCTGGTCAGCTGAGAAGGGATAGCACGGTGGCCAACACAGAGGAGTGGTATAGCAATCTAGGTAACTTAAGTGGGTTTGAACACCGCACTCCATCAAACAGACATCAAGAGAAGAAAGAATTTGGTTGAGGCAAGGTTTATTTCTCCATACAGGTTCACAGTCATTGTCCAAGGATGTGCCAAGCAAGAGTGACAGTTTACCCACCCAGTCGGGGCCTTATATACTACACAATCAACAAAATAGACATCAATTGGTAAGAAGCTGATGACAGGTCTCTCCATCTCAATCCGTCCCCATGGAATGTGGGGAGAGGTGAGAAGTGATGGACAGAGTGGACTGAGCAAACTGAGTCACCTCCAAGAACCAAGGTCATAGCTCCAACCAAAGAGATACCTGGGACGGATGGTTCCGACCTTACAATATAAACCTATGACAATATATAAAAGTATGGAACAAGGCATAAGATCCAATAGGCTCCAGCAAGGTCCGCCCCATGTAACACCATAGTAATTGGTGTTGTTTCTAAGCAACCAACTCCTTGATTAAAAGCCAAGTGCTCCTCATAGATAGTCGATGGAAAATAAACTGCACGTATATTAAGATGTCCTGGGGCAGTACGGAAGACTTCCTTTCATGTGACTTTATACTTGTATGTAAAAAGTAAAGGATGCTTTCATCCAGATTGTGTACGCCAATGGTAAGAATATTTTAAAATAGAATACAAATACATGAAAGATTATTGTATTGTATCTCAACTGTTCAAATAGCTTTTCAAAACCGGAAATAATATGTAAAGACAATTGACACTATGCCTTTTGTGCTCAATCCAAGTATATATCCAGGAACATACTTGTGTGCATTGTCAAACTTTGTATTTGTATTTAGAAAGTTCAGGAGCGCACCTAGTGGCCAGGGTCAGGGTCATTCATTTAGTTGCCACCACTTATCGCTCAGGTCCCATCAGACCTGACTGATAACTTGTTATCTCTGGGCAGGGGGAAGGCATTGTCTGTAGGGAGGGAGGCTGATTAAGGGGAGGGAGGGGAAGGGGTTATCAGTCGGTCATATCAGCCAGTCAGGACGTATGTCACTCACTCATTGGGCAGTGAGTAATTACTTAAGGATTTCTGCCTCATTTCCGTTTTACCATATATGGGCGAAGTGTACAATTCACATTCACCAATCCTGTCAAATAAACCAAATTTCAGACGAAAATAAAGTTCAAAATACAGTCAACCTAACCAAACCGATTGCTAGAATCAGTGCAATGCCAAATATAATCGAATTTACCAAGTATAGGCCATATTGCAGTCTAATTTAGCAGAATTTACTAAATCTATACAGCTGCCAATTGTACACTTTCTGAAAATCTGACCCATATGTGTCATTGTTCCTAATTGGACCCCTGCTGTAATGTTGTTAATGATTGGTCCAGGAGGATCCAATAGGAACCATTGGTGTGGAATTGTTTATCAAAATAAAAATATGTTTAAAAAAGATCCACGATGCAGATCCACGATGTATCAATAACCCTGATTAAAATGGACTGATTCACTTCTCTCACACTGAACTGAAACCACCTTTGTTGCCTTGATTCATTTTCTTGTCCAGCTGCTGCATTAAACCCTGAAGATAATATATATAAGTGCTTTTATTTTCGATTCATAATACAGTTACATGAAAAATAGAAAAATAGGAAAAGGTCCTCCCTTTCTTTGTGAACATAGCTCTTCCAAGAGTGCCTTGACATGTTCTTGTTTGATTACAGTAAGGCTGCAATTCCACTGGCTCGCTCTTTTGGTATGCTCATGGCCCACTCTTTTTATTTCCCAGAGTGCCTAACAAGCGAAGTCAGAGCGCAGAGCGGTCTAATAGATTTGGTAACTATGCTCTCTATGTATACGCTCTTTAAAACTGCTATATGCACTTCTTTGGGAGAGCGCAGGATGTTGCACTCATATTTGTTGTGTTTGCTATGAGCACAACTATATGACACTCCTCCTGCCTGTTTAAATAGCGGTCTAAGAGCGCAATAAGAGCGGACCAAAAGATTTACCATTGATTTCATGTAGGAAACAAGCACACCAGTAGAATCGCTCTGCGCTTGTCTTGTGCTAAAAATATTAGCAGATGAAGAGCGAATGACAAACGCACTATAAATAAGCGCAGCAAGAGCGAGCAATGAGCACATATACAAGGACTCAGTGGACTCGCACCTTAAGGCTGCGTTTCCACTGGCTAGCTCTTTTGGACCGCTCATGGACCGCTCTTTTTATTTCCCCAAGCGCATAACAAGGGAAGACAGAGGGAAACCAGTGCCGTCTAATAGAATCGGTTACACCGCTTTTTTCACGCTCTTAAAAGCAGCTATTTGCGCTTCTTTTTTGACGTTGCGCTCATATCTGCCGTGTTTGATTTGAGCGCAGCAACAAAACGCTCTTTCTGCCTGTTAAACAAGCGGACCAAGAGCGCAGTGAGAGCGCACCAACACATTTGCTATTGATTTCCGAAGGAAACATGCGGACCAGTAGAATCACTCTGCGCTTGTCTTGCGCTAAAAATATTAGCGGACGAAGAGCGAATGTAAAGCACACTATAAACAAGTGCAGCAAGAGCGAGCCATGAGCACATATATAAACGAACTAGTGGAATCGGACCTTTAAACATCTATTTTTAAATGCTTATCCGAATGATTTTATTTTAACATCGAGATCTGTTCTTATTTCTTAGATTTGACACTTATTTGATTAATTATTAAATCTCCATAATACATACATACTCTCATTAAAATAGAAAATCAATTCATATAAATAGCCTGCAGCCATGATTTCATCATCTCGTATCATAATCATGTAACGCGAAACAAGCTCACGTCAAAACCACATCTGATCGCCAAACATACTAGGATGATACATAATCTGATTCATATTGAAATTTTATACTACGATGTTTAAATATGACAATTAAGGAATGAAACCGCTGAAATGGGCCAATAATAATTCCATGCTATGCAAATGCGGAAATGAAATACGCATCAGGGCAAAACAAAACTCACATGAATTTGTGAGATTTTATTATTTAACAGTTATTATTTAACAGTTTCCCAGTTCATTCAACTTGAACGTAAACTAGAGTCACTTGGAGGCTTCTTGGGTCAGATTTTCAGAACATGTACAATTCGCCTTCACCAATCCTCTCAAATAACCCACATTTAAGACAGAAATAAGCTTAAATACAGTTTAAAATAACAGAACAGATACTTCAAATCAATGCCATGCCAAATATACAAATAAATACTCCGTATTTATCATTTTTCAGCCTAATTTAGCAGAAATTCCTTAATATGTACAGCTGCTAATTGTACATTTTCTGACAATATGAGCCTTTTGCTTTGTCTATAAGTAAGGAATGTAAAACAATCAGGATATCAGGACTTAGACAAGGAAACAAAGATACTTTGTAATACTCAACTTACGAATAAAGATTTCTTCCAAACTCAAACTTTGTTCTAAAGAGATCCTGTTACATTAGCATAAGTGTTATAAACTGATGGAGTTATAAGATCCCTGCAATGGTAGCTCTATAGAAGTCTTGTATCATAAGAGAGCTTAGACCTACTCCGGGGTATGTCTACTTTCATGATAATGGTCAAATTTCCAGAAAATGCACAATCTACATTTCTACACATCTATCAAATTCTGCAAAATTAGAGTGAAAAATGATAAATACTGAGTATATCTGAGTGTATTCTATATTGTATTCATTCAATAAATCTGTCTGGTTATGTTGAACTATATTTTGAACTGTATTTTGAACCTGATTTTTCTCTTAAATTTGGGTTATTTGAGAGGATTAGTGAAAGTGAATTGTACACTTTCTGGCAATTTCACCCGTATATACAGCAGAGATTAGGAGATGTAGTGTTCCTAGTCAGTCCTACACCTTCATCTAAAAGCTCACATTATTTCCCATTTGTGCTAATCCGCTCGCATCCAAGAGTTGAAACTTTCCCCCAGTGCATAATAAGGATATAACGAGAGTGATGAGGTGGAACATGCAAATATGTATATTTCACTGGGCCTCAGCTCGTTCCTAGGCAGGCTGATCCACGTCCCTGGCCCTGCACACAAGCTCTGACAGCTTGACATGGATGGATGAGCTGCTCCTGACGGCTCGATGCTAATCATATCACCTTACATCACACATATAAACGCCCCATGTCTCTATGTTGCTGCTTGTTGAGCATTGACACCTCATATAAACCTATACTGCCAGTATATGGGTCAGATTTGCAGAAAATGTACAATTGGCAGGTGTACACATTTAGTAAATTCTGCTAAATTAGACTGCAAACAGGTCAATACTAGGTAAATTCGAGTATATTTTTGGCATTGCATTGATTCTAGCAATCTGTTTGGTTAGGTTGATCTGTAATTTGAACTTTATTTTCGTCTTAATGTGGGTTATTTGAGATAATTGATGAATACCTTAGATTCTTAATGTGGGTTATTTGAGATAATTGGTGAAGATGAATTGTACATTTTCTGATCATTTCACCCACCGGCACCGTGTAGATTCATCTTCACTTGTGGCGTGCTTGTTGTGGCCTTTTTGCTGCCTTTAGAAATACCAGAGATACCATAGAGATTCTACTGACAGGATATTCATTACTGCGAGTCCTGCGGTCAATATGTAAGGCAGAGAGATGTTACTTTGTATGCAGACTCTTTGCTTTCCTCTACACATGGGTCAGATTTTCAGAAAATGTACAATTCGTTTTCACCAATCCTCTCCAATAACCTACATTTAAGACACAAATGAGCTTCAAATTACAGTTTAACATAACAGAACTGACACTTTAAATCAATGCGATACCAAATATGCTCAGATATACCTGGTATTCATCATTTCTCAGCCTAATTTCGGAGCATTTCCAAAATGTGTAGACTTGCCAATTGTACATTTTGTGAAAATCTGGCCCACATAATACAAAGCTTGCTTTCTACGTATATACATTCCCCAGATGCCTCACAGTAAGACTATGACTGGAAAAGAATACTTGTATAGTAAGGATGTGGAGGTGTTGTTCTAAGGTAATCTCTATATGGGTCAGATCGTCAGAAAATGTACAATTGGCAGCTCTACACATTTAGTAATTCCTGCTAAATTAGGCTGAAAAATGGTCAATACTAGGTTTATTTGAATATGTTTAGTATTGTGTTGTTAAAAATTATCTGTTCTGCTAGGTAAGGATGTGTTTTGAAGCTCATTTTTGTCTTACAATTGGGTTATTTGAAAAAATCGTTAAAGATGAATTGTACATTTTCTGGCGATTTCACCCATTTAATCCCAAGTTTCCTGCCTGAAGTAATTATGTTCTGTTGTTTAGGTCTGGGAACCTATGTGGGTCAGATTTTCAGAAAATGTACAATTCACCTTCGCCAATCCTCTCGAATAACCCACATTGAAGACACAAATGAGCTTCTTAATGCAGTTTAACATAACAAAACTGATACTTTAAATCAATGCGATACCAAATATGCTCAGATATACCAGGTATTCTTTATTTCTCAGTCTAATTTAGGAGATTTTCCTAAATGTGTGGAGCTGCCAAATGTACATTTTCTGAAGATCTGACCCATATACTACAACGTATATTACTTCTATATACCCACAGAGTAGCTCTGTGTCTGCCTATTCAAAATGTCAAATGGCAATTGCTTTAGTCGGGACATGTACACTCTATTTAGGGAGGTTCTGCAAGCAAACCTTTCTTAATAACGTAACCCTAGCCGTATCGTTTTTTTAAAATTAAGGCGCATTTTTATGTATAAAACATTTCACTTGATATTTCATGTTACGTTTTTCCCACCATGTTTTGCTGAACCTCTTTCTTCCTTTTAACGTATGTTTGTATATCAGAGATACGGATACGTTTACGTTTACGTATAGGTTAGACTTGCTAAACCTCCCTATTATACTTCACCCATTTAATCCCAAGTTTCCTGCCTGAAGTAATTATGTTCTGTTGTTTAGGTCTGGGAACCTATGTGGGTCAGATTTTCAGAAAATGTACAATTCACCTTCGCCAATCCTCTCGAATAACCCACATTGAAGACACAAATGAGCTTCTTAATGCAGTTTAACATAACAAAACTACGTATGTGTGTGTGTGTCATGGCGTAAGACGTCTTTTCGCTGAGCTCCCGATCGCTGGGCTTACCGATACTATTCCTCATTCATCCCCTCATCACCCAACTTCATATTTCACCATGAACTTGCCTAGGGACGGGCAGAACCATCAAATGATAAGTAGCTCTTGCTATGTGTGATATTTTCATTGTATTTTACTGAGATAATATTCAACCTAGGGTCTGTATGTACCGGTGCAGGACTAGCACCCATACAGGTAAACAACAGGGGTAGTGCACTATACCTATTGACAGCTATACATAGGTGTGTGTGCAGCACACTCAGCCCTCATACTCGCCGAGTGAGATACACTTGGGTTCAATCTCTAACTAACGCAAACTACTGGATTACTGTGCATACGTTTATTATACTGCATATATCAGTTACAATGGATGGTGAACCATTGGAAAACCTTCCAGTGGATGAAAGGCTTGGACGCCTGGAGGATCAATGGAGGGAGTTTCAAACAACTAAAACACAGGTGGGCAACGTTAGGGACAACACGATTAGGCTAAATTCGCGCGTTAAGCAATGTTCCCATGTAACTATGACATGTCGACAACATGACAGTCACAACTAAGCCCTGTCATAATCTGAGGAATTTAACAGACCTGGCTAATTTAAAAGGAGCGAAATATATCTACTTAAATATTCGATCGTTATTACCTAAATGGATACAATTAAAAAATGACTTATCATGTATATTGGCGGATGTGATACTTTTTGGGGAAACTTGGTTACAACCGAAGGTTTCTGACATTAACATAACTCTACCAGGATATAATCTTGAACGATTAGATAGAACAAGATCAATTGGAGGAGGTATTTGTGCGTATATACGTGAGGCACTTGACTATGTTATTGATTATGATTTATCCCAGTCGACTAAAGTCGTAGAAATACAGGTTATTTTTATTAAATATCCTCACTGTAAGAATCTAATTATACTGAATATATATCGTGCACCATCCTCAAGTATTAAAGAATTTATTGAGACAATGGGTCCCTTAATAGACTCAATTAAAGAAAAATATCCATATGCCGACCTTACTATTATGGGTGATTTCAATGTCAATACCGCACAAGATGCAATTACTACTGATTCTAATAGAAGAGATCTATTGGCACTGATGGATGATAAGTACTTAAGTATGCTCATTTCTAAGCCAACCAGACTGGGTCTTCATGGAAATTATACAACAATTGACAATATTTTTTCAGACGTAACTCATATTGACTCAAGTGCTGTTATTGAATATAACCTAAGTGACCATTATATAATATACTATATCAGGAAAAAGAAACGTGAAAAGCACGAGAAATGTAATTTTATGGCCCGTTCAATGACTGGCCTAAGCCAGGAGAACATTGAGCTAGAAGTTAATAAATTAACAGACTGGGTTGAATTTGAAAACTGCACGGATGTTGATCAAGCCTGGGAAATCATTTATGAAAGAATGTTGAATATTACCAACAAATTATGTCCTAAGAAAGCCTATAGAGCTAAGAAGGTTAAGCCACCGTGGTTTAATGATGAGTTATTACACTTAGCATACAATAGAGATAAATTTTTTAGAAAATATAGGCGCACTAAGAGGAACGAATATAGACAACGAGCTGTTTACTTCAGGAACTTAGTTAATTCACAAGTCAATACCGCTAAAAGCAATTATGTTAAACAACAGCTAAATAGATATCACCACGATTATAAGAAATTTTGGCAGCTGTTAAACGATTACTTACCCTTTAAAGATAAGCAAGCAAAATTAATTAAGCTTCAAGACCCAGATACCCTAACAATGGCCCAAGCCAGAGAAATCCCAGATATTATTAATAAATACTTCTCAAGTATTGGATCAGAAATATCTGGTTCTTTCCCACACATCGTCAACCAAATACCAAGATTTAATAGAACTGGTGATATAAATACCCCGTATATACCGATTACTGCTGATGTATTTACTGATTTATTAACAAAGGTTGATCAATCTAAGTCATCCGGCTGCGAAGAAATACCAATGAAAGTATACCTATGTCTTTTTAAAGCACTGAAAAACCAGATGGTCAATCTTCTAAACAAATCGATCCAGTCTGGCACAATACCGGTTACTTGGAAACGAGCCACAGTAGTTCCCATCCCAAAAAAGGGCAACTCAAAATTAGTCAATAATTTACGTCCTATATCACTGACTCATATTGCCATCAAGTTGTTAGAAAAACATGTTAACAGCCAAATCCAAAATTTCTTGGACACTCATAGTATTCTGACCCCAGTTCAGGGAGGATTTCGTAAAAACTCCTCTACTATTGAAACTATTAATCTTCTACTATATAAATTGTTAAATAATATGAATCAGGGAAAACTTAGTGCACTGGTATTCTTCGATTACCAGAAAGCTTTTGATTCCATAGACCACTGTCTTCTTTTACAAAAGTTAAAAGCATATAAATTTCCCCACTGGCTGGTAACCTGGGTTGAAAATTATTTATCTAATCGAATGCAAAAAGTGAAGGTAAATAACCTAAAATCCGATTATTTACCAATTAGACATGGAGTGCCCCAAGGCTCCATCTTGGGGCCGATTCTTTTCAATATTTTTATTAACGATATAGCAGATCTAGATCTGAAAGGAAAAATTTTACTCTTTGCTGATGATATTGTACTAATTAATGAAGCTCATATCGAAGGACTTATGTTAACAAAATGTCAGGCTGATACAGATTTGATAGCAAACTGGAGTGAACGCAATAAATTAGCGTTGAGTTTACCCAAGACAAAAACCATGTGCATTAGACCGAGTATGAGGAATTCTGACATAAAACCCGCTTTACAAATTGTAATTAAGGATATACCTCTAGAATGGGTTAATTCATTTACTTATTTAGGTGTACAAATTGACGCAAATCTGAAGTTCCAAGATATGGCTACCTCCATCATTAACAAAGCCAACATCCGTCTATATAATATTTATATTAACCGTCATGCTCTGGATATTAGTACCAGATTACTACTAATCAAAACAATGGTACTCAGTTATTTAGACTACGGTAATATCTGTTATTTAAATGCTGGTCAGAAAACTCTGTCGAAATTACAAGTTTTTCAAAATAAAGCGTTGCGATTCGCCTTAAAGAAACCACGACGACATAATGTCGGCAATTTACATGCAATCACCAATACTATGTCAGTAGGAAAAAGGATTTATTTTAACACAATGAAATTCTTGTATAAACAACTGCATTATTGTAGAGTACCTTGGTTGGAACGTAGACATCTTGATGAGAACTATGATTTCAGAGAAGTTCGCCATTTAAACTTTGAACTAGCTAGACCAAAATCGTCTGTATTTCAAAAATCCTTCTGCTACTCAGGTATCACATGGTGGAATGCACTACAACAACAGTATAAGAATATACATACTGCGGAAGCCTTCAAGGCAGTGATGAAGAGAGATCTCTTAAATAACATAATTATGATGCCACAGTCCCTTACTACTATTTCTATAGATGAGTAATATGAACTTGAACAACACATTCATTAGACCAAAGTCTTAAATTGTAATATCTGTCCCGTCCCCCCCCCCCCTAAAATCCACTACCATCCCATCTCATTACCATTTCTCACTTCTCTCTCTCTACATCCCCCTTGTCACCCGATGACACTCTCATATGTAATAGACTCAATATTGACCTCACACTCTATTCCTGTTACAATGTAAAAATCGAAAATTCAGGGTGTGGCGGAATATCGGGTACAACCCGAGCCACATTAAGGATGGCCATTGCCAGATTATTTAAACCTGAATAAAATTCGTCCAAAAAAAAAAAAAAAAAAAATACATGAGGGTATGTGACAATAAGCTATTAGTGGAACGTACTTTCATGCAGGCAGGGCTAGCGGGTAATTACTCAATTCACACTTGTTGGCTTTAAATTGACGCGTTGATTCCGGTCGATTCCAAGTAGGTTTGAAATCATCTTGAGGCTTATTCATGAATGATTTATAACGTAGAAAGACCCCATCTTACCACATCACTTTTGTGCCTTTCTGTCTCTTTAATCTGTCTCTCTCTCCCTTCTTCTCTATCTCTATTTCCTACTGGGTATGATCATAAACTGCCTCCCTCTCAGCTCTCCCGTCCTTGGTATAACCATATCAAATGTGTTGATAAGGGCGTAGAGCAACCAATCCCACTCACTCACCACATCACTATAAAACACATTGGGTGCATGGCATTGTATGGGTCAGATTTTCAGAAAATGTACAACCATCAGCCCTACACATCTGGTAACTTCTGACAAATTAGAGGCGAATATTTAAAATTCTATGCATATCCAAGTATCTTTGGCATTGTGTTGATTAAACGTATCTCTTTCTTAGTCTGAAACCCTCTTTTCATGACTAGCATTGCACTATACGATTATTTTCTGAGACTAGTGTGGGAGAACTCTGAGATAACTCTGAGATACCTCAACCTCGCTCAAATGCATGAGTTTCAATGCAACAACCGTCGTATCATAAAGCCCTTGTATTTGTAACTTTAAGACGGTGTGACAAGGCCTTTAAGACACAATCTTATCATGTATAGTGCAATGCACCCATACACTGTCCCGCGCACCGTACCCGAGCGATACGAAATTGGATACGAAATTCTTGTCTCCACTTTTGATACGAAATTTTTCGTTTCAGCCTATTAGGCTAACCTGGGAAAGCTAAATCTCTTAATCCCTGGTGTGCGGTGGTGCGTTAAGAGTTGGCGCGCCTGGCCGTGTGCGGCAGTGCGTGAAGGAGTGTGCACTCACCCATGACAAGGTGACAAAGCAGAGAAAAAAACTTGACCATGCTTGGGTTCGATCTAAGAACCTTGGGGTTCACAAGCGAGCACCCTAACCACTACACCACAGAACCAGCTATGAACAAGGCCTCCACTAATTAATCTGAATGCTAATAGTGTGTGTGTGAGAGAGAGAGGGAGAAAGAGAGAGAGAGAGAAAGAGAGAGAGAGAGAAAGAGGGGGAGAGGCAGACAGGGAGATTGCAATTGAAAGAAATTAAGAAAGAGATTGTTGGGAAAGGAGAGGAAGAGCAGGGAATATATTTTTTTTTCAGGAATATATATTGAATATATCCAGGTATATGAGTAATTCTCCCAATCATGTGTCATTTGGTTTTCCAACCTAGGTCGTCTACAACCTTTATTTGGGATCATCTCACATGATTATAACCATTTTATTTGAATTCTTTGGCAAAAAGAACCCAAATTATGAATATTATAATATTATAATAAGATATATATTATTGATGATCGGACCTTTATCCTACATGTATTAGGGCCATTCTCAGAAAAGTTTTGCAAATGGTGTCTTTGCTCCTTATGGGTCTCTGAAGCTGAGAGAAATATAGTGATGGCTTTTCTGTGATTAAATATTAATTCTACGATTCATGAGCATTTTTTTAATGGAAAGTTTGGTATAGCAGCGAAGGTCACATCAAGGTCGTTTGGGGGTGAGTATAGAAACCCCCTATAAATAGTATGTCCATAGGAAGATATTATGATTGTATTATCATAGGCCTGGTAGGGACTTGAAGGCAGGACAGAAGTACCGATTTTTTAAGGATGTCACGATACATGACGGCCCTCCAGGGCTTATTATAAAATATGGAATTATTTCAATTATGAGAATATTTAGTCCTATCATGGCCTTAATAAAAGAGGTATGAAAAATAATTCTGATTCAATTATTTTGCCTGGCATATGCAATAACATGTGAAAATGTCACGATACGCGACGGAATTTTCGGAAATAATGCACGTCGCGGTAATGCTGATACAGGACAAGTGTTTTAAGATATAAGGTAAACGTGTACATTGAAAAAATCACGAAACTCTCAGTATCATGTGAGATTTTGAATGGTCCAAATCGATGAAGATCTCGCTAGATAGTGACAGTTTTTCTGAAACTATATTTATCATTATTACATATTTAATTGTGATCAATATCACATATTTATTTGTGACATAATGTTGTATGCTATTCCTATTTTTTTCGATTTCCAACCCTGAAATGCAAGACTTTTCTGAGAATATGAATACACTATAAAATGGTTTTAGCTGTACCTCACTTTCCATTGTGATGGGCTTCTCTGTATATGAAGGGAAAGTAGCAATGCTTACCACCCTTACGACTGACTGTACCATTAACAATCAAACTGTTTAGCATCATTTTCAAGATACGAATAGTGATGGACTTTTACTTTGATAGGCTACTGTTTGCCTTTTAGTTAATGATATTGATTGACAATGTAGCCATCGCTAGATTACCAAAGGCAAACAAATGTGTAGCGAGGAATCGACAAACCATCGTTAAAATTGTAGTTAATTGTAATTGCAAACTAAAGAAAGAAAAATGCCGCTCAATACTGATATAACCAACAACAGGAGATTTGCATAGCCGCCATTTGGAATCTTGATTCGCATGGAGTTATTATAGCAAATGGCACGATGGCGGGTTCAAACTGATCGAGACCCATCAGAAAATGGGACGAACCCCGTTTTCCCGTTTTCTGATGGGTCAAGATCAGTTTGAATCCAAACAGAGTGCCATTTGCTCTTTATTACACACTCTATTAGGATGTTAAAAAGTAAATTCAACTTGTATAGCCTATAGTTTACCTCGAGGAGGCTTGATTCACCTCAAGTTACGCCGTCGGGACAACGTCATCTGGCCTACGCTGTACCAATGAGATTGCATCTTTGGCCGAACTGTTCACATGAACAGTTCAGATCAACCAAATTGCACCCCCAAACTGCACCTTTCTAATTGCTCATGTGTGTAATAATGGGACAACTGGTACAGTAAAAAATCTATAGAAAACATGCCATGTTCAGCATGGAATAGTTATCAACACTCTAATATCAATATCCATGTGTTATACATGTTCCCATAACACAA
The DNA here is from genome assembly GCA_942159475.1 of Sthenelais limicola. NCBI lineage: Eukaryota > Metazoa > Annelida > Polychaeta > Phyllodocida > Sigalionidae > Sthenelais > Sthenelais limicola. Next base: position 37,414,778 of record OW804097.1, on the reverse strand, counting down.
GGTCCCATATTTCCTATCATGCATTTGGTTTTCATAGATCATTTACACAAACTGTGATATTGGTGAAAACATTCATGCAATTTTCGATAAAAATCTTGCTAAATAACTGTATGTAATATTTTATAAAAATCCACCCCACGATGCACTGTAACCAACATGCGCAGTGGCACATGGGTCAAATTTTCAGAAAATGTACAATTGACCTTCACCAATCCTTTCAAATAATTCACAATTAAAACAAAAATCAGCTTCAGAATGCAGTTTAACATAACAGAATTGAAACTTTAAATCAATGCGATACCAAACACTCAGATATACACGATATTCATCATTGGTCAGTCTAATTTAGCAGAAGTTCCTAAATAACTAGAGCTGCCAATTGTACATTTTCTGAAAATCTGACTCTCATACAACTCCCCTATTCCCTACATGCTTCCACAACAGCCTGTATGGCCCATGCCATTAGTACGGAACGTTATTTCCTTAAGATTTAAGGCTCCTTGTCAATTTCACATCCAATTATCCATGTAAATTGAAGACCAAATGAAGTGATTGCTGTTCAAAATCATCTTTGTCTCTGGAGCTTGGCTAGTGCAATGAGGCAAACCTTATCACAGCCTCAGCACGCAAAGTGTTAAGAGTGGGCTGGTATTACAAGTTCCCTCAGGGCTCCATCCTAAAGGCAAGAACCACGTTTGACAAGTCAGGGATCGCCAGCTTTATCCTGGTCTGCACATCTACTATGATTTCCCTCCTACGCTTCTTCTGCTTATTGCAGCTTGTTAAGTGCTTCTGTTCCTATATGGATCAGATTTTCAGAAAATGTACGATTCAACGTCGCCAATCTTCTCAAATAACCCAAATACCAAACGAAAATAAAGTTCAAAATACAGTTTAAATTAACCAAACAGTTTGCTAGAATCATTGCAATGCCAATAATACACGAATTTACCTAATATTGGCCAAATTGCAGCCTAATTTAGCAGAATTTACTAAATGTTTACTGCTGCCAATTGTACATTTTCAGAAAACCTGACCCATATTGTACGAAGCTTTCGATAATGTATATACAATTCTGTTATAATAGGGATTTGAATTTGAATTTGAAAAATATTTTGTTGATCAAAAAGTGTCTCCAGTGAACGGGAGGTTTTCGTTCTAGTCTTTAGATTTTTACAATTGCGTTATAGGCAAGAAACAATACAAACTCAGTCATAGACAGCTAGTAGGCTTCTTGCAATAGTTTACGGTTCAGTTAATAAAGAGTTCTTGTTGACAATATTGTTTATATTTTGGTTTTGTGACTCGCTTAATCGTATAAATCTGACTCGCTTAAATGGTACTAAATGTGTAGAGCTGCTCATTGTACATTTTCTGAAGATATGACCCAAAAAATGGCGCATACACCAAGTGAATGCGGACAGACCTATTTGAATCAAGATGCAATTAGCGAGCCAAATCCCTCTTTTTCGCTCAATGCCAAGCGGTTGAGATAGTTTATTTTCTCTTAAGCATCGAGGTTTTCTATCCTTTCGGGAAATCTCAAGTCTCATTGTCCGCCTGCCTTTAGCAAATCGGAAGGGGTGTCTTAATAAGTCCAGATTTACCGACGATATGAAGGCGACGAACGGAGTCAAGATCCTTTCTCCCCAATAAAATGTGAGGTCATAAATATTTCGCAGCTTCAAGTGTAAAAAGTTTTCCGAGGTGGCTCCATTGTTCAAAAACTGATCGCCAGTATATGGATGAAGTCTTCCGAAAATGTACAATTTTCCTACACAAATAATCTCAATTAACCAAAATGTAAGAGAAAAATTAGTTTTGAAATACAGTTGAACATAACCAAACAGATTCTTTGAAACAAGGCAATATCAAATATGCACATTGTCCATTTTCCGGTGTAACTTAGCAGAATTTACGAAGTGTGTAGATCTGCAGATTGTACATTTTTCGACGATTGTCATCGCCGTTATGGAAAGAACAATTGAATGCATTTATTTTTCTTTGTGAAAAGGGTGCGGACATTACCACTGTACAGACTGAACCTGAGCCATATTTGTTCTTCTTTGTTCATTTGATTACAGAGATGAATATTATTGTGCCGCTTTCCAGTCACTTATTGCTTATAGCGGAACTGCACTAGAGCAAAAACGGCGGCGACAAATTGTGTTGTTGCCCACTAACATCAGTTCATTTCATGTTTGCAATGAAAACGCCAATAGAGGAGTGTCAGATGTGTTGCCGCATTCTTATTTTATGTCAAATATCATTTTTGCGACTTGTGACTTATTTTGCTGGAACACATCACATATATAGTGCAATGCAAGCTACGATCAGAGGGAGTTGCGTGGCCTGTATAAGAGTGGTTTACCACACAATCGTATATAGTGCAATGCTTGATTTTGTACCACTGTAGAAGTGTGAAATAAATACCAAGACTTGTGATTCAGAACAGGCAGCCACCTATAAGTAATGCATATCCGGTGAGCCATATTCTTAATTACTATCCCTGAATTATTTCCTTCACTTGGTGCGACACTTCACTCAGTATTGAGAGGGTGTGATCGGAGGCGAGAGAATTAGAGGTAAATAATGCATCGCCGGAGGAGAGAAAGTATAAAGGGATTGGGTACGATTGATGGGAATGAAGATCGTGAAAGAGTACGTCGCAACTAGACGAGCGATGTTAATGAAAGAAATATACTCCATGAATGGCGGTTAAGAATGGGTAACTTCTTTATGACGTATGACGATTAAACGCCGTGCATGTGACGTCACAATTCATGAAGAGGGGAGGGTAAATTCGCCAGAAAATGTACAAGTCACCTTCACTAATCCTGCCAAATAACCCAAATTTCGGACGAGAATAAAGTTCAAAATACAGATCAACCTAACCAAACAGATTGCTAGAATCAGTGCAATGCCGAATATACTCGAGTTTACCTAGTATTGACTAAATTGCAGCTTAATTTTGCAGAACTTTCTAAATGTATACAGCTGCCAATTGGACATTTTCTGAAAATCTGACCATGGGATGGTTGTCCACATTCGGAAACATTCGGAAACTTTTTTTTCAAAACTAAAAATATCAAACATAAAATACATACTTATTACATGTCCTACTGTTTACCATCATTAGAATCGGCTTGATCTCATTTTCTAAAATATCATGATATCTCAAAATCCAATTCAAGCGACTTGTGACTCATTTTTCCGGAAAATCGGCTTGATATCTTTTTAATGAATTTAATTGGACACGTTTCACATTATACGTGATAGTTCTCATTACCAATATTATGTTTTCCAATATGACGATATCTAAAAATTCATTTTTTTCATGTGTGACTAATTTTCCTTAAACGCATCACATGGGTCAGATTTTCAGAAAATGTACAATTTGTCTTCACCGATCCTCTCAAATAACCCACATCAAAGACAAAAATAAGCTTCAAAATACAGTTTAACATAACAAACTGATACTTTAAATCAATGCGAAACCAAATGTACTCAGACATACCCGGTATTTATCATTTTTTAGCCTAATTTAGCAGAATTTCCTAAATGTGTAGAGCTGCCAATTGTACATTTTCTGAAAATCTGACCCACATATTGCTCTTCTGCTGTTATCCGGTCCTTCCTATATTATCGCTAATGTAATATCGTTAATACAATGTGGTTTCCTGAAAAATAATATTTTCTAATGGACTATATCGAAGCGGACTAACGGAAACACCGAGTAAAAGCGATCAAATGTTACCAAAGAACTTTTTCTGATTAAGTGCACTCGTTTAAATATTTGAAATCGGTAAGCGGTGGCGGTACCCAGGCTTTCCCCAATGATAACTTTGCTCTCCGAAATGGAAATTGATGTTGGAGGCAGAAGTGAGATACACAGAAGGGTCAGATTTTCAGAAAATGTACAATTCGCCTTAACCAATCCTCTCAAATAACCCACATTTAAGACAAAAATGTGGTTCGAAATGCAGTTTAACATAGCATAACTGATACTTTTATTCAATGCAATATCAGATATACTCAGATAATATTATATCTAGTATCGACCATTTTTCAGTGTAATTTAGCAGGAATTACTAAATGTGTAGAGCTGCCAATTGTACATTTTCTAAAAATCTGACTCGGAAGTGGGATTATTGATCAAGCATTAGTTTTGAGTTGGGTGATTTTTACATTTTACTTGGACCAACACATTTGCCGACCACGCAACAACACAACTCATCACATTTGCCTTCTGGATCAGAACGTCATAAAATGTACAATTGGCAGCGCTACTCATTTAGAAAATTTGCCTAAATTTGGCTGAAACATGATGAATACCAGGTATATCTGAGTGTATTTGGTGTTGCGTTGATTATTAGTATCAGTTCTGTTATTTTAAACTACATTTTGAAGCTCATTTCTTTCTTAAATGTGGGTTATTTGAGAGAATTAGTGAAGGCGAATTGTAACTTTCTGAAGATCTGATCCATCTCTAGACATGTTATGATGAATTAATCTTTCCACCTAAGTGCTTTAAGTGTGGTGTGTTGGGAGAGATAGGAGGCCGCCCAAGACATGATGTATTGACCAGTCAACATTATTTGTGATGTGTTTCAGGAAAATGAGTCACAAGTCGCACAAATTTGATTTTGAGATATTATCATATTTGAAAAGAAGAGATCAATCCGATTCTAATGAAAGTAAACGGTTGAATATCCAACATGTATTTCTATGTTATAAGTTTGATATTTCTAGTTTTGAAAAAATGTTTATGAGATTTACTGGTAAAGAAGCCAAATACACTCTATAATATGACTCATACCCCTGCACGCGTTATATAACCCAAATATGAGAACATTCATAGTAAGATATCTTGTGAATAAATCACTTCGAAAAATATAAATGTTGCGACTTATGACTTTTTTCCTGAAACACACCACATTTGTTGACTGTCCAAGGAATTTTTATGTGTAATCAAGTGGTGACAGGAGGAGAAATTTCTGAAAATTATCATTTCTTCGAAAATGTAGATTTATTTGTTTTGCCTTAAGCAGTATGTGCTTATTGTAGTTCTAGCAAAGTACCCGTCCTACCCGTCCTACCTGCTTTTCTCTCCCAACCACATCTCTGATTCCCTCCCCCCCCCCCCCGTCTCCCCCCCCCCTCTTCCTCATGCTCCCCCTCCCCTCTCTCCTTTCCCCTACATCCTCTCCCTCGCCTCTTTCCCCCTGATCTTTCCCTCCCCCTCGACCCCCCTCTCCTATTCCCCCACCCTCCATTTTCTTGACTCTCCCCCTCCTACACCCTCTCCATCCCCTTCCTCCATCCAATACCCCCACCCTCTCCCTCCCCTCTGCTTTACTCTACCACTCCTCTACATGTAGTTAGGTCCCTCTGAAAGGTTGTGGGAAATGACGTAGTGTCACACAGGGGCTTTCCCAGGCTATAAATAGAGTGTAGAGATTCCAATTTAAAAAAGGCTTCAAAATCATATTTTCACCTCAGATACCTTCACAAATCGCATATAGTGTCCTCCAGACAGGGTCGACAGGCCTGTAGAGACCAACAAAGTAGATGGGGATACCCCAGATTCCGAGAACATGTGACACAAAGAAACCCCACTTTTCTACCTCTTTTCGTAGAAACCGCTCCACCCGTTTATTGTATGGATTAGGGAGATTCAGCAAGTCTAACCTATACGTAAAAGTATCCGTATCTCTGATATACAAACAAACATTAAAAGGAAGAAAGAGAGTCAGCAAAACATGGCGGGGAAAACGTAAAATCAAAATGTTTCATTTCGCAGTTTATTTGTTATACTTAAAAATTCGACGTAATTTACAAAAAAAGACTGTTACGTAATTGAGATACATTTGCCTGTGTAACCTCCCTGGTATTATTGATGATACGCTGTATCCGCATCCTTTATACGAAAAACAAAAATTGCAAGGGAATAATATAATCTTGGACTAAGGAATTGAAGAATGGAACTTTAATTTCCACAACTTTGTATCCTCCTAAGCTTTTTTTTAAAAAAAAAAACAACAAAACAATCCCACACGTAACGCTCAAAGGAAAAATAAATTTCTTTTCTAATTTTCAGCATCTTGGTTCGCCACAACCCGGTTACATAATGACGTTGTCAGCTGTCTTGTAATGCACGTGGGTCAGATTTTCAGAAAATGTACAATTCACTTTCACCAATCCTCTCAAATAACCCAGATTTTAGACGGAAATAAAGTTCAAAATACCGTTCTACCCAGCCAAACAGATTGCTAGAATCAATGCAATGCCGAATATAGTCGAATTTACCTAGTATTGCCCAAATTACAGTCTAATTTAGCAGAATTTACTCAATGTGTACAACTGCCAATTGTACATTTTCTGAAAATCTGACCCAAGAAGCCCGACTTTAATAACTCTTCCCCTGATTATGAAGTGGGTCTTTCTTAGAAAATCATATCAATCCACAATGTGAAAAATCAAAGCCACCATTTTGTTCATCCTCATGAAGACATTAATTAGACTTGGCTGTGAGATTCTGTGAGTGCCTTGACAAGCTTGCCTGACAGTACATGAATTATTACCCCCGGGGTGGTGTTCCCACTAGTGTTCATTTCGATCCTAGCCTGATAAGACATTAACGAGAATAGATGGGCCAGATTTTCAGAAAATGTACAATTCAACTTCGCCAATCCTCTCAAATAACCCACATTTAAGACAAAAATGAGCTTCAAAATGCAGTTTAACATAACAGAACTGATGCTTTAAATCAATGTAATACCAAATATACTCAGATATACCTGGTATTCATCATTGTTCAGCCTAATTTAGGAAAGTTTCCTAAATGTGTAGAGCTGCCAATTGTACATTTTCTGAAAATCTGTCCCAGATGTGCAATCTCGATTATCTGAGCAAGGCAAGAGATGATCCAATATTCTGATAATCCACCCGCTCCTCACTAATCCTCTGATAAACAGATATTCTATAGCCTTCACTGGTGTGGTATTTATAAGTCACCGGACAATGAATGCGATTGTGGAAAACATTAAATACTGCTGTAAATCTGATGTGGTTCAGCAAAATTGATATTTTTTTAAGTGATTTATTTATCACAAGTTCTCTTTGTTCAAATGTTATCATATTTGGGATATTTAGCTCTTCCCATTCCTGTAAATACATATCTTGAATATCATGACCATGACCATTTTTAAAAAATGTACAATTGGCAGCTTTACACATTTACAAAATTAGGCTAAATTAGGCTGCAATTTGGTCAATACTAGGTAAATTCGAGTATATTCTGCATTGCAATGATTCTAGCAATCTGTTTGGTTAGGTTGAACTGTATTTTGAACTTTAATTTCGTCTGAAATTTGCGTTATTTAAGAGGATCGGTGAAAGTGAATTGTACATTTTCTGAAAATCTGACCCAAATACATATCTTGAACGATATCCATGCATTTCTATGGTTATCCTATCGAATATAACTAACTATAGTTATTGTCCACCCAGAAATATTGCAAAATTTGATTTTTAAAAATAAAAATATCAACTTTAAAATAGAAAAATATTAGAAAAATATGTATTAGATGTCCTACTGTTTACTATCATTAAAATCCGCTTGATCACTTCTTTTCAAGCATGATGATATCTCAAAATACTTTTTTTGCGACTTGTGACTTAAATTTGCTGTAACCCATCACCAATGAGGAGGGAAGTGGCATCAGCCAAGAATCCAAATTGCCTGCTAATTTTCTGCTCGTTCTCTGTTCCGTATTGCTTGTATTGTTGTTTTGATGAATACCGGATAATTACTGTATACAGCTATTTACACATGAGGGGACACATGATGCAGTAATAGTGGCCTAAAGTGGCTAAGATAGTTAAAATGAGTAGTCATAAAATCTTGTGAAACTTTGTCAGTGTAATCGTATATGATAGGTATAGCAATATCTGAAGTTTTGAGTACCAGCATGGCATTTTCATGAAAGTGGCATGATTAGTGAATATGTGGAATAACTGGGTCAGAAGGCTCTATTCATTTCAAATCCGTGAGAAAATGGTCATGCCACGAAACAGTGCTGCTACAGGCTTCAAGTCGTCAGAAATATAAAAGACTTTAACCCAGGAGTCTATGGACAACATTTGGTTGAGCCTGGCATTATGTAACTCCAGATGTTAAACCAACGGCCACTGAAATTTCTGCATAGAGTGTAAAAACGATTTTGCTCCCTATTTCCACCAAATATCTGACATAATATGAATTTCATAGTTTTGATATCCACGGGAGTTAGTTAGGTAGGATATGGTGGACCAAATACTAGAAAAGGAAGTTGAAATTCCGTTATTCAATAATACAGCCCAGAACAGCGTGAAGTGTTTAAGCAACTAATTAAACTCCAGCAGTTGCTGTCTAAGACCCTGCACACACAGCCGAATTGCCCTCCCCCCGATTACCCCCGATTTGGGTCTGCCAATGGATCCTATGATTTCATTTCAAATCCTGATTTATGTTGTTGAAGTAACATAAACCAGGATTCAAAGAATGAAGAGGGTCTCTCCAGCATGTGGGAGGGTTTCAGCCCCTTTAGTTTGATTACAACTAAGGCTCAGGATCTGATGAATATGGATATTAGAAATATAAACACAAGAAATTTCGAATTAGGCCGAAAGATGTTAAATCTTCCTACGCCTAAATCTGAGCAAATTAGAAAGTCAATTTTAAACAGAATATCATAATTATTCTTGGAACAGATTGCCAACCGAAGCTCATAGACTACTAGATATTAAGTCCTTCAAGAATTCAGCAAGATCCATCTATATATGGAATGATGCCTATTTTATATTAATTATGTTACCAATCTTATTGTTGTCAGGACCATTGAACCATTAGAAAAACAAACAAGAATTTTATTGTTTTGACACTCATATGAGACACTCTTCATTGTGAATTTTAAAACCTAACCCTAACAAGTTGTAGAAACTGGGCCTGAGTCAATGACCAGGGCGAGATTGTTTTTCTATATATATTAATTCTGTAAAGGATTCGGAAGAGGCAGAAATCCTCCAATTAACTGGAGTGACCCTCTTCCTCAGCATTTAAACAAATGAATAAAACAGTTTTTCAATTCAATTCAACTCAATACAATCTTCTGCCGTTGAGTACAATATTGCCTCTATCAATGACCGAAGACGATCCTCTACAATTTGGTTCTGTAGTAGGGTCAGATTTTCAGAAAATGTACAATTGGCAGCTCTACATATTTAGTAACTTCTGCTAAATTCTGCTAAAAAATGATAAGATACCGGGTATATCTGAATATATTTGGTATCGCATTGATTTAAAGTAGCAGTTCTGTTATGGTAAGCTGCATTTTGAAGCACATTTCTGTCTTATGTAAGAGGATTGGTGAAGGCGAATTGTACATTTTCTGGAAATCTGACCCAAATGTGAGTTATTTGACAGGATTGGTGAAGGCGAATTGTACACTTTCTGAAGATCTGACTCAGTAGTCAATAAGTAATGGGGAATTAAGTACGTGTAGGGAGGTCGGGGTAGGATCTAGTGATTTGATTAATTTGATTTAGTTGCCAACTAGGTATATGTATACACGTAGGCAGGGCAAGATATAATCTATATATTTGAATAATTCAATTTAGTTTCCGCCTAGGTATATTTTGACAGGCTCTTGTCTCAATTTGCCTCCTGTGCATCCATAATAGGGACATTTAGCAACCCCGACGCTAACGCTAACGCTAACGTAAACGTATCTTTTGTGAGGACTACTTCACCACTAGGTGTGCTAGTCTTAGCTTGCTACCTGAGATACGGACGTCAATTATGCTAAGAGGGGTGTCAATACGTTCCCAACGTATGTCTATTTCATGCTAAAATAATGGACAATTATCATTTCATTTTTATGTACAAATGAGCGGGAGGTGTTTTTCTTTGTATACAGGTGTAACACACTACTCACATTCATGAAATTGTGTGTTTTTTTGCCCTCTTAAAACACCTCTCCACCACTAAAACTGATAGAATTCTGCCATTACATATGGCCCACCCTATCGTGAGTAACTAGCGTTAGCGTTAGCGTTAGCGTTAGCGTTAGCGTTAGCGTTAGCGTTAGCGTTAGCGTTAGCGTTAGCGTTAGCGTTAGCGTTAGCGTTAGCGTTAGCGTTAGCGTTAGCGTTAGCGTTAGCGTTAGCGTTAGCGTTAGCGTTAGCGTTAGCGTTAGCGTTAGCGTTAGCGTTAGCGTTAGCGTTAGCGTTAGCGTTAGCGTTAGCGTTAGCGTTAGCGTTAGCGTTAGCGTTAGCGTTAGCGTTAGCGTTAGCGTTAGCGTTAGCGTTAGCGTTAGCGTTAGCGTTAGCGTTAGCGTTAGCGTTAGCGTTAGCGTTAGCGTTAGCGTTAGCGTTAGCGTTAGCGTTAGCGTTAGCGTTAGCGTTAGCGTTAGCGTTAGCGTTAGCGTTAGCGTTAGCGTTAGCGTTAGCGTTAGCGTTAGCGTTAGCGTTAGCGTTAGCGTTAGCGTTAGCGTTAGCGTTAGCGTTAGCGTTAGCGTTAGCGTTAGCGTTGCTAAATGTCCCTACCATCCGCCAAGGTTCAACGTATTATATGGGTCAGATTTTCAGAAAATGTACTGTTCGTCTTCAGGGATCCTCTCAAATAACCCATATTTTAGACAGAAATGAGCTTCAAAATACAGTTTAACATAACAGAACTGATACTTTAAATCAATGTGAAACCAAATATACTCAGACATACCCGGTATTCATCATTTTTCAGCCTAATTTAGGAGTATTTCCTAAATGTGGAGAGCTGCTAAATAATTGTACATTTCCTGAAAATCTGACCCATATATCTAAGTATGGATAAACGCATTACATGTATCGCAATTTAGGGCACAATAATCGATAGTTGAATATTTCTGTACTGAGCAGTGCTGTTTAGAACTTTGAGCTCGCTGTGGGATATTTTACTAGCTGGAAATGAGGTTTCCCTTGGGTTGAAAACCATACCCTTGGTGATCTTGGAAGCAGATGCGAGGGATCTATTGTTGTCTGGGACTTCCGAAGCAGGTGAATATGTGATCCGTTTTAGGAAAATGAGTCACAAGTCGCAAAATTGATATTTTTCAAAGTGTTTCTATCACAAGATCTCATGATTGAAATGTTCTGATTTTTAGAGGGTTTAGCACTTATAAATAGTCATATAAATCTGTGTAACAAATTTTTAAATATATTATTAAATATATCCTTGCGTTTTGAAGGCCTTTCTATGGAGTATATTTGGTTGCTTTACTGGTAATTACCCATCCAGAAACTTTGCAAACTGTTTAAAAGAAATAGATATCAAACTTAGGTGTCCTAGTGTTTACTATCATTAGAATCGGCTTGATCTTTTCTTATAAAATATGGTGCTATCTCAATCTCAAAATTCATATTTTGCGACTTATGATTTTTTTCCTAAAACGGATCACATATATGTGAAATGATATTGGTTTTTCTACGCTGGCAGTGGCCATTGGTAAATGCCAATAAATATAGTATTCACTAGTAAATATTGAAATCACAATTGTTTGGGTTTGCATATACGGATGATGAACATTGTGTATATTTAATTAATAGCTATAGGTTCTTCTTATATAGAGGTCAAAGGTCTTTAATACAATGTAAGAGCAAACCTAGCCGTTCTTAGGGTGCATTGCACTATACATGATAAAATTGTGTCTTAAAGGCTTCGTAACACCTCGTATACTAACGACTAGGAGGGTTTTATAATACGAGGGTTATTGCATTGAGACGCATTTGAGTGAGGTAAGAGCTCTCTCAGAGCTCTCCCAGAGTTCTCTCAGACTAGTCTCAGAAAATAATTATATATACATGATAAGATTGTGTCTTAAAGGCCTCGTAACGCCCCCTTAAAGTTATGACTACAAGGGATTTATGATACGAGGGTTGTTGCATTTAAACTAATGCATTTGAGCAAGGTAAGAGGTCTTTCAGAGGTCTCTCAGAGTTCTCGCAGACTAGTCACAGAAAATAATCGTATATAATGCAATGCAACCTTTGCTAAGATGGAGTTACGAGGCCTCTAAGAGTGGTTTAACACAGAGTCGTATATAGTGCAATGCAACTTTTGCTAACAGGGAGTTACAAGGCCCCAAAGAGTGATTTACCACACAATCGTATATAGTGCAATGCACCATTAATGCCGGTGAGCGATACTAATTGGATCGCATAATGTTTTACAGTGATTTGCACAGCTATAATGTAAATAGTTTCTAGTCGCAGATACTATATACTACATCGCCTGGGTGCAAATAAATGGTCAAGTAAATGGCACTGGGTAAATGGGTGAAATCGTCAGAAAATGTACAATTCACCTTCACCAATCCTCTCAAATAACCCAAATCTAAGACAAAAATGAGGTTCAAAATTCAAATCAACGCAACACAACAGTTTGTTTGAATCAACCCAATACCAAATATCCTCACATATACCTATATTTTACCATTTTTCATCCTAATTTAGCAGAAATTCCTAAATGTGTAGTGCTGGCGATTGTACATTTTCTGACGATCTGACCCATATACACCGCCACCAACGTACAGAATTTGACCCGCCTGATCCACATTACCCTCAAGAAGGTTGCCTCAGGCCCTTTACAATTTCTTTAAGATTTCATGTCATGGGCTATTTATTCACCTACTACTGATACAATAGTGTCCTAGTGTTCCTTGGAGAAACGTCCATCTGTCAGGCCTCTGTCATGGGATAAGCGGTGTGTCCACAACGCTGGCTTTCATTCCTGTCAGAAATCGCTACTCTTTAACAGGTGTTGAAATACTCATGGGTATTCAGCATCCTAATGGATCATCCTTACCTTTCTCTCCTCCCAATCCTCCCTATCCCCAAGCAGCAAAGAGCTTGAACAATGTCCCTTCTTAAGAGTGTGCAACAACACCATCTATATATGGGTCAAATATTCAGAAAATGTACATTTGGCAGCTCTACACATTTAGGAAAATCTCCTAAATTAGACTGAAAAATGAAGAATACCTGGTATATCTGAGCATATTTGGTATCACATTGATTTAAAGTATCAGTTCTGTTATGTTAAACTGCATTTTGAAGCTCATTTTTGTCTTAAATGTGGGTTATTGGAGCGGGTTGGTGAAGGCGAATTGTACATTTTCTACAAATCTGACCCATAACTCTAGAAAGACATCGAGGATCACAAAAAGGCTGTAGTGTTGGCTCTCAGACAAGATATCGTTATGAGGGGAAGCATATTCCAAGCGGAAAGGCACATGGCTTTGATTAAATGTGGGATGTTTCAGGAAAACTAGTCACAAGTCGCAAAAATGATACTTTTGAAAGTGATTTATTCACAAGTTCTCTTTGTTGGAATTTTGGAATTATTGGCTATATATGCTTTTGTTTCATATCCATGCATTTCTAAGGTCATCCTAGGGAGTATAATTACTCTACTTAACTATCAATGGGTGCATTGCACTATACACAATAAGATTGTGTCTTATAGGCCTTGTAACACCCTCTTAAATTTACGACTATGCGGGCTTTATGATACGAGGGTTGTTGCATTGAAACTCATGCATTTGGGCAAGGTAAGAGGCCTCTATAAGAGGTCTCTCAGAGTTCTCTCAGACAAGTCTAAGAAAATAATCGTATATAGTGCAATGCAACTTCTGCTAAGAGGGAGTTATGAGGTCTCTAAGAGTGGTTTAACACAGAAACGTATATAGTGCAATGCACCCTATGTCCACAAACACAAATTTTAACTTTTCTTGTAATAATAAACATATCAAACAAAAAATATAAAAACACTTCCAAGATTTCGTCCATGTTAACCATCATTTGAATCGGCTTGATTTCATCTTTTCAAATATGATGATATCTGAAAATCAATTTTCTGCGACTTGTGACTCATCTTAGTAAAACAGATCACAAATACTGTCCTACGGTATAACCATTTATGTTTTTTCACCTTTCACATATAATATATGGAAGTAATTTCATCAAACAGTATCAACAGGCTTTAAACAACTTCTACTGAATACTTTGTTCTAGTCAGCTTGTCCCTATGGGTCAGCTTTTCAGAAAATGTAAAATTTCCAGCTGTACACATTTAGTAAATTCTGCTAAATGAAGCTGCAATTTGGTCAATACTAGGTAAATTCGAGTATATTTGACATTGCATTGATTCTAGCAATCTGTTTGGTTAGGTTGAATTGAATTTTAAACTTTATTTTCGTCTAAAATTTTGGTTATTTGAGAAGATTCTGGAAGGTGAATTGTACATTTTCTGAAAATCTGACCCCTATATTCTTTGTATTTCTCCCTTTAATGTCTGCATTAACCTTCTAATACTAGATAAACACAAGTAAATGTAAGCGCCCTTTAACATTATCTTTGGCAGCCTTCAGAACTAGATGGGGATCATTAAACAAAGTCGTGGAATGCCCATTGAACTCCGACAGCTAATGAAGATATCAATATTTTCTAGATTTGAATTTGATTTAATCTTCAAATATACATTTATTCTCATCGAATAAATGACCGTCCTTAAGTTATGATTCCACTGGAGTGCTTGTATATATGTGCTCATGGCTCGCGCTTGCTACACTTGTTTATAGTGTGCTTTTTTTTCGCTCTTCATCTGCTAATATTTTTAGCGCAATACAAGCACATAGTGATTACCGCTCTTACTGTGCTCTTAAATCGCTACTAGAAGATGTGGAAAGAGCGCTGTGTATACACAGCGCTCTTTCAACTATAGTTGTGCTCAAATCAAACACGTCAGATATTAGCAGAACTTTCTGTGCTCTTCTAAAGAAGGGCAAATGACAGATTTTAAGAGCGTATAGAAAGCGCATTAACCGATTCTATTAGATCGCTCTGGTTTTGCTCTAATTTTGCTTGTTAAATGCTCAGAGAAATAAAAAGAGCGGGCTATGAGCAGACCTTAAGAGCGAGCCAGTGGAATCACAGCCTTATATATTCTGTATCTGTATCTGTATCTGTTCAATCTGGACACATCATTTTCTCGATTATGTAATAAGTTGTGTTTTTACTTGCTCTACGGTATGTTTTCTTTAATGAAATGTTTTAGTTCAGAATTTAAGCTGGAAATATTGTACGTATATGTGAGGTTATGAATACAAAATTATCAAAAACAAACAAACATATCCCTAGATGGTGTATGTAGGTGAAATCGCCAGAAAATGTACAATTCATCTTCACAATTCCTCTCAAATAACCCAAATGAACGACCAAACATATTGTTACAATCAACCCAATACCAAATATCCTCAGATATACATATACATAGTATTGACCATTTTTCAGCCTAATTTAGCAGAACTTACTAAATGCGTAGAACTGCTGATTGTACATTTTCTGAAGATATGACCCTTGTGTTCCATATGTCAGCCCAGAGACTCACGGCTGTAATTGATGATGGTTGAACGGGTCAATTTACCTCCTCCTTAATGAACGCTCTATCAAGATTCATCTTATGGGTCAGATTGTTAGAAAATGTACAATCTACAGTTCTACACATCTCTCAAATTCTGCTAAATTAGAGTGAAAAATGATAAGTACTGGGTATATCTGAGTGTATTCTGTTGTATTCATTCAATAAATATGTCTGGTTATGTTGAACTGTATTTTGAACCTGATGTTTGTCTTAAATTTGGGTTATTTGAAAGGATTGGTGAAGGTGAATTGTACACTTTCTGGCGATTTCACCCATATCCTAGGGACATAGCCATGGGATAAATTTATACTTTTCTCTTTAGTCGTATTTCGAGGCCTGAGTGAACATACTGCAGTGCTATTGTCTAGCTGGTTTACTGGTTTTCTGCATTGACAATAAACTCGCAAATTGTAACTGAATTAAACTTTTTATCATGCTGCACTACGAAATTAAATTTTAAAATGTAGTAGAAATCTGTATCAATCAAACACTAGGTGGTGCACATTAAACTAGTACTAAAGGCCTAGTCCACCCAGCTGATTCTCATGCGATTCTGCGCCACAGAGGACCCTTTACTACTAAGTTATGTAAGAATTGCATGAGAATCGGCTTAGTGGACCAGGCCCTAAAGTTTGATTTGAAGTGGTGCAACTGATGCATTATTGAGCCCTACCAACCATTTGTAGTAGAACTCAAGTCCTTAAAAATGTTCCATTTAGATAAGTATTACTTATATGATTAAGAACGTCTAAAAGAAACTGAGGTTGCTATGTAGTGTGAGAGGGGATAGTCAGTTTGGGTATTATCTGTTTTATAACGTAAGGATTTGTTTTATAACTTTAACTTATTTTATGTCCTGTTAATATTTGTGGTTATCAGCCAGTCTCTCTGTTTAGCGTTTAGTCTCGAATTGTTGGAATCGTTGGTAGTGCTGTGATGGTGTAGACAACAAGGTGAAGGGGCGGGACTGGACGGAAGTGGTTTGTTTTGGTCCGGTTACGCTCCTCTGGTGGCGTGACCTAAGCGCTTTATAAGTTTCCTATTAACTTCAATTTTGAAGTTAATAGGAAATGTGAATGGGGCAAAGCTATTTTAATTCAATTTCAGGCACTGTATGCAATTTTGGTGAATTGTAGTGTGTTGAACTGGCTG
The DNA here is from genome assembly GCA_942159475.1 of Sthenelais limicola. NCBI lineage: Eukaryota > Metazoa > Annelida > Polychaeta > Phyllodocida > Sigalionidae > Sthenelais > Sthenelais limicola. Next base: position 37,398,127 of record OW804097.1, on the reverse strand, counting down.
GACTGGGTCCACCCAGTGCTCAACCAGTGCCACGCTTGTCCAAGTCTATATAGGTCATATGTCTATATATGGCAATCTAAGTCAGGCGCGAGCGTACTATGCGATGTATGAAATGTATGAAAAGGGAGGACCATTCATTATGTGTTCATAGGGGAGTGACTCGTACAGGATTGGTTTGTCCCTGGAAGTCCAATAGAACAATTGGTTTGATTCTTTATTTTCTGCTCAACAGCCTTGGGTACTGTGAGTTCCATTTATTTTACCAATTGTATTGCATTATTTGTACTTTACTTCAGGGATTATTGTGATTTGATTTATGTGTGTATATTGTGTATAGCCTAGACCAGGCGCTCTAGTGCTGAATATTTGCCTCCCCCAGTAGAGAGGGAGAAGAAAGTTCCTCCCCCACGAGAGGGAGAAGTATTGAATGATTATTATTGATATTGGTGTTTATTTGTGAGAGAAAGTACATCTCGTGCCTTCTATTGGTAATTATAGTTTGGTTCCATTTAAGGGTATTCTTGTTTAACCTTTCTTAAATACAGCATTAGTTATGCCTCCTCACTCTTCAACGATTCATTTTAAGAGCATACAAGTATTTTCTTTAATGCCCAATTTTATTATAGATTTTATTTTCAATTTTAGATTTTACTTCGAAAGATTAAAGTAACATTGGGGAACTCTAGCCCTCCCCTCCCTATACACGATGACCATCATCTTTCGGAGAGCTTGTGTGGGAGTTTAGCCCCAATGGTCCCGTTTAGCCCAGTCCATTATGGTGGTGACAAAGGGGTGGCCGTTGCCTATGTTGTTGAAGTGTTGGTAGTGTCTTTATGCTTTAGAAGTTGCCCTAGGGACCCCAACGTTATTGTTTTGTGTTAAATTGGAAGTGATGGAGGATCCCAACAATTCGAGACTAAAGCAATTAGATCCTTCAGTTGTAGGGGGGGTTCGTTGTCTGTTTGCCCGGACCCACCTCGGCTATCGCTTCAGTGGGGTCCCTAAGCAAACAGACAACGAACCCCCCCTACAACTTCAGTTTCTAATCGCCCAATAGAAAGCGGAGTTACCAAATCTATTAAACCACTCTGGTTATGATCTGACTTTGCTTGTTAGGCGCTCTCGGAAAATAAAAGAGTGGATGAAGAGCGGTCCAAAAGAGCGATCCAGTGGAATTGTACCTTTAGAATATTGCATTTGTTACTGGGCAAACTCATACAATATTTACGTCCCTTTAACTAAATCATTATTTAACCTAGCTATATCTATAAACTTTAACGTTGTCATCGGTTGTAATGTATTTAAATTCAAGTTCACATCTGTTGAATATAGATTATGAACTGAAATGAACACTTGTCAAATTCAATACTAACAAGGCTCATCGGTATTAATTTCGCCTCCCGGAACAATGTCATTACCATAACAAATCCAATTACAGAATGATATTTCGATATAGAATCATATTTCGCTTGGTGCAACACAACTAGATAATTGTATCAATGCCTTTGCCAGAGAAACGTCAAGCTCTGAAATTGTAGCATCCCAATTCAGAAGGGATGAGGCAATTTTATTGAAAGCTTTTGCAAAAAAAAAAATTCTTTGAAGCTCAAAAATATATCATTCGCCGTTAATTTGAAAGTTTTACTTTGACATTCACTTTTTGGCATGATCATTTTCATTGCTTTATGATTAAAGACGTATTTATGTAACGAGTGTCCTTGAGATGAGCAAAAAATAGATTTTGAGGTATCAACATGCTTGAAAAGATGAGATCAAGCTGATTCCATTCATGTTAATCATTAAGGACATTTTAGGAAGTATTTCTTTATTTCATGTTTGATATTTAGATGTTCGAAAAAACGTTTGTAATATCTCTTGGTGTGCAAGTACTAGTAAAGTAACGAAAATGACCTTCAAAACGCAAGGATCTATTTAGTACAATGTCTTGACGAATCGTCGCCCGTGCGAAAACCATTTTCGCCGAAAGTAAACACAAGCTTATGACCACCACCCATGCCTCTATAACAGAGAACCTATATATCTCCAAACCCTATCCAACGGACTTTTCTCCCTTAATTCGATCTTAGACTGTCTAATTCTTTCACCAATCGAAAGGGAATTGCATCAATAACTATATGTGTGAGTTGTGAATCTTGTGAATAAATCACTTGGAAAAATATTTGCGATTTGTGACCCATTTCCTGAAACACATCACATATATAAGTATTTCTAGGTTAAAGAATGTGTCCCTCGGCCCGAAACTCTTATTACGTTATTTAATTCTTCAATAAAGTGTTCCAGAAATGAATCCATTGAGGTGTCTTCTGACGTCAAAATAGGAATAAGACGACGAAAATTTACCAGTTTAAAATCGTAATAGTTCAGATACTGACAGTTGTCGAGATAAGCTTTGATATTAATCGTTATCATCATTATTGATCAAATCCTTCTTCTTCATTATTTTTAGTTAGGCAACGTATGAAGTACGTCCATGGAGGACAATGCCTATTTACACTGGAATTGTCATATTTGTTAAATATTTTTGGCCTTTAATTGAATAAAAAAAGAATTATGATAGAATATTGTTAAATGGATTAATGTATTGTGATCTTGCCTATTTAAAATATTTACATTGGATCTCTTGAGAATATATATACTAAATGGAGTCCAAATAAGAGTATAAATTTACAAAAATACTCATTCCCTCGGTTGAACAAACTGCATAGTGTTTTTGTAAAAGATATGATACAGCATAAGTTGGCTTAATGTCATACGCATACATGTAGAGGTTCTTTCAGCGTTCTTTCTGCTACCCCAAAGGACTTAGATACAGGGTGAGAGTAACAGTGACCCCTCTTAGTACAAGTTTTAAAGCCGGGTATGAGACTAACGTGATACCCGAGAGAGATGGCCTCTAGTGGGAGCCCCTGGGAGTGAACATCATATGCAAATAAGCAATAGGGAGGTTCAGCAAGACTAACCTATATGTTATCTGTTTTAGGAAAATGAGTCATAAGTCGCAAAATATGGATTTTGAGATATCCCCATATTTGAAAAGAGATCGAGTCGATTCTAATGATAGTAAATACTAGGACAACTTATATGTATTTCTATATTTTAAGTTTTATATTTTTATTTAAAAAAAATGTTTATTACATTTCTGGATTGGTAATTACCAGAAAAGTCACTAAATATACTCCATTTGAAGGCCTTTGAAACGCAAAGATACATTTGATACAATGTCCTGAAATTTGTGACATGGATTTATATGACTATGAGTGCTAAACTCTCTAAAGATCAGAAGATTTCAGTAAAGAGATCTTTTGAAAAAACACTTTGAAAAATATCAATTTTGCGACATGTGACTCATTTTCGTGGGACATATCACATATGTAAACGTAAACGTATCCGTATCTCTGACATAATAGTAAACATACTTTGAAAGGAAGAAAGAGATTCAGGTGGAAGGGGGTTCACTTACGGCGCGGCCCCTGGAAACCTGCAGTCGCTAAGTGGAGCCTGATCAGCTCTGCTGGGGCACCTCTTGAAGAACACCAGGTACAGTCTAAGCCCCGAAACCTGGCAAGAGGAAGACTGCTGATGAAGCAGACAAGGCAATGAGAAGCATGCACAGCATGTATTAGAACAACCGAACCTGCTACGGCTGACTGTTGGGAAAGGCTGACTGACGACTAGGAATAGGCTAGCTGACTACTGGGAAAGACTAGTGACACCGGGAGAGACTGGGTTCAAATTGTGCAGCTTTTGCCGGTGGGCTCTGCGGGCATGAAACACGGTCCGGAACACCCATGGGGCTGCACAGGAGGTTAAGTTGTGGAATGCAGTCCAGAAATGGATGTGAGACAGCATAGGAGACAAGCCTGGACACACACCATAGCGCTTATAGCCTATACCACAACTTCAAAAGAACGGCATTGCCTTGGAGGATAACATCTGGAATGGCCATGACTGTAGGTGGAAGGGGGTTCACTTACGGCGTGGCCCCTGGAAACCTGCAGTCGCTAAGTGGAGCCTGATCAGCTCTGCTGGGGCACCTCTTGAAGAACACCAGGTACAGTCTAAGCCCCGAAACCTGGCAAGAGGAAGACTGCTGATGAAGCAGACAAGGCAACGAGAAGCATGCACAGCATGTATTAGAACAACCGAACCTGCTACGGCTGACTGTTGGGAAAGGCTGACTGACGACTAGGAATAGGCTAGCTGACTACTGGGAAAGACTAGTGACACCGGGAGAGACTGGGTTCAAAGTGTGCAGCTTTTGCCGGTGGGCTCTGCGGGCATGAAACACGGTCCGGAACACCCATGGGGCTGCACAGGAGGTTAAGTTGTGGAATGCAGTCCAGAAATGGATGTGAGACAGCATAGGAGACAAGCCTGGACACACACCATAGCGCTTATAGCCTATACCACAACTTCAAAAGAACGGGATTGCCTTGGAGGATAACATCTGGAATGGCCATGACTGTAGGTGGAAGGGGGTTCACTTACGGCGCGGCCCCTGGAAACCTGCAGTCGCTAAGTGGAGCCTGATCAGCTCTGCTGGGGCACCTCTTGAAGAACACCAGATACAGTCTAAGCCCCGAAACCTGGCAAGAGGAAGACTGCTGATGAAGCAGACAAGGCAACGAGAAGCATGCACAGCATGTATTAGAACAACCGAACCTGCTACGGCTGACTGTTGGGAAAGGCTGACTGACGACTAGGAATAGGCTAGCTGACTACTGGGAAAGACTAGTGACACCGGGAGAGACTGGGTTCAAATTGTGCAGCTTTTGCCGGTGGGCTCTGCGGGCATGAAACACGGTCCGGAACACCCATGGGGCTGCACAGGAGGTTAAGTTGTGGAATGCAGTCCAGAAATGGATGTGAGACAGCATAGGAGACAAGCCTGGACACACACCATAGCGCTTATAGCCTATACCACAACTTCAAAAGAACGGCATTGCCTTGGAGGATAACATCTGGAATGGCCATGACTGTAGGTGGAAGGGGGTTCACTTACGGCGCGGCCCCTGGAAACCTGCAGTCGCTAAGTGGAGCCTGATCAGCTCTGCTGGGGCACCTCTTGAAGAACACCAGGTACAGTCTAAGCCCCGAAACCTGGCAAGAGGAAGACTGCTGATGAAGCAGACAAGGCAACGAGAAGCATGCACAGCATGTATTAGAACAACCGAACCTGCTACGGCTGACTGTTGGGAAAGGCTGACTGACGACTAGGAATAGGCTAGCTGACTACTGGGAAAGACTAGTGACACCGGGAGAGACTGGGTTCAAATTGTGCAGCTTTTGCCGGTGGGCTCTGCGGGCATGAAACACGGTCCGGAACACCCATGGGGCTGCACAGGAGGTTAAGTTGTGGAATGCAGTCCAGAAATGGATGTGAGACAGCATAGGAGACAAGCCTGGACACACACCATAGCGCTTATAGCCTATACCACAACTTCAAAAGAACGGCATTGCCTTGGAGGATAACATCTGGAATGGCCATGACTGTAGGTGGAAGGGGGTTCACTTACGGCGCGGCCCCTGGAAACCTGCAGTCGCTAAGTGGAGCCTGATCAGCTCTGCTGGGGCACCTCTTGAAGAACACCAGGTACAGTCTAAGCCCCGAAACCTGGCAAGAGGAAGACTGCTGATGAAGCAGACAAGGCAACGAGAAGCATGCACAGCATGTATTAGAACAACCGAACCTGCTACGGCTGACTGTTGGGAAAGGCTGACTGACGACTAGGAATAGGCTAGCTGACTACTGGGAAAGACTAGTGACACCGGGAGAGACTGGGTTCAAAGTGTGCAGCTTTTGCCGGTGGGCTCTGCGGGCATGAAACACGGTCCGGAACACCCATGGGGCTGCACAGGAGGTTAAGTTGTGGAATGCAGTCCAGAAATGGATGTGAGACAGCATAGGAGACAAGCCTGGACACACACCATAGCGCTTATAGCCTATACCACAACTTCAAAAGAACGGCATTGCCTTGGAGGATAACATCTGGAATGGCCATGACTGTAGGTGGAAGGGGGTTCACTTACGGCGCGGCCCCTGGAAACCTGCAGTCGCTAAGTGGAGCCTGATCAGCTCTGCTGGGGCACCTCTTGAAGAACACCAGGTACAGTCTAAGCCCCGAAACCTGGCAAGAGGAAGACTGCTGATGAAGCAGACAAGGCAACGAGAAGCATGCACAGCATGTATTAGAACAACAGAAAAACATGGTGGTCAAAACGTCACGTAATGTAAAATATTAACCCACATGTTTCAAATAAAACTTTTAAATTAATTTTAAAATTTTAAAATTGTTGACCACACCTACCCTTCTTAGCCAATCGGATCGTCTAACACATTTTACACAATATAACACATGTGCAAATAAAGTGTACCTCGCGCCTGTATATATAAACCTGTATCACTCACTTTCCACATTCCCCTGACAAAGGCTATGCCAAGCCGAAACGCGTTGGGATTTTCGCCAATGTTTTAAGCAAAATAAAACATATTCAAAACTACATTCGGAGTACATACTTGTTCGGCAATCCACCTATTCCATCGTTTCATATAAAAATGTATGTTTTATACATAAAAATGCGACGTAATTCACTAAAATGATACGGATACGGTGACGTGATTGAGATAAGTTTGCTTGCAGAAACTCCCGATTGTTATGCGTTGATGTATCGCTCATATTCAGCTTCGAGATGCTATTCAATATGGATGAATAGTCTCTTCCCAATAGCTGTGGGAACTCTATTAAAACCACCTCTGAATAATGGGTTAAGTTTTCAGAAAATGTACAATTCACCTTCACCAATCTTCTCAAATAACCTACATTTCAGACGAAAATAAAGTTCAAAATACAGTTCAACCTAACCAAACAGATTGCTAGAATCAATACAAAGCAAAATATCCTCAAATTTACCTAGTATTGACTAAATTACAACTTCATTTAGCAGAATTTACTATATGCGTACAGCTGCCAATTGTACATTTTCTGGAAATCTGACCCTAATAATTGTTCTCCTTGTTGCAGCAACAGAACAAGAGAACACATGGAAATGCAAAATACTTTTGGGGGCAACGACCGATTGCTTTAATAGAGAATGAGAACGATGACAAGTGTCCCTTGAGATAACGCCAAAGTGCAAAGAGCATTTCCACAGTTCCTGAACAAAGTTTTAGACCAAATATCTGTAAGCAACTATAGGAACAACAATTCAAACACATTCTAGTCTCAGGGACTTTGTGAGGGTGGGGGTGAAGTTATTAAAGTTATTAGAGTCTTATATAGGTCAGTTTTTCAGAAAATGTACAATTCAACTTCACCAATCTTCTCAAATAACCCAAATTTCAGACAAAAATAAAGTTCAAAATACAGTTCAACCTAACCAAAAAGATTGCTAGAATCAATGCAATGCCACATATACTCAAATTTACCTAGTATTGGACAACTTGCTGCTTCATTTAGCAGAATTTACTATATGTGTACAGCTGCCAATTGTACATTTTCTGAAAATCTGACCCATAATGTTGTTCTTCTTGTTGCTGCAACAGAACAAGAGGACTCATAGAAATGCAAAATACTTTTGGGGGCAACGACCAATTGCTTTAATAGAGAATGAGAATGATGACAAGTGTCCCTTGAGATAACTCCAAAGTGCAAAGAGCATTTCCACATTTCATGAACAAAGTTTTAGACCAAACATTTGTAAGCAGCTATAGATCGAACAGCAATTCAAACACATTCTAGTCTCAGGGACTTCGCGGGGGTGGGGATGGGGGTGGGGTTATAAAAGTTATTATGCAAGATAGAGTCTTATATATGTATGGGTCAGATCTTTTAAAGACTGTACACTCGGCCGCCCTACACATTCAGTAGATCCTGCTAAATTAGACTGAAAAATGGTCATTACTTTGTATTGCCTTGATTCAAACAATCAATTTAGTTTTTTAACTGAATTTTTAACCTTATTGTTTACTTAAATTGGGCTAATTTCAGACGATTGTTAAAGGCAAACTATTGTATATTTCCTGGCAATTTCACCCATAGGGCACATAGAGATCAAATGTGCGTTTCCCTCTATCGTGTAGTTTGCTTTATTTATATGTTTAATCTTACATAATTTCCTGATAGATTGCCTTGATGTATTTATTGCAAAGGAAAACATCCTCAACCTTTATTCAATTCAGACAACTACATTGTATACTAATTAATAGTGGATTTGCATAGCCGCCATTTTGAATAAAGATTCGCATGGAATTATGGGACTAATTGTACAATCTTAAATCTATAGAAAAAACATGCCATGTTCAGCATGGACTATGTATCAGTGTTCTAATGTCAATATCCATGTGTTATACATGTTTCCATAACACCAGTCCCCACCTTTCCCATCATGCATTAGGTTAAGATTTAAGCGAGGTCATTTATACAAGCTAAGATATTGGTGAAAACATTCTTGCAAATTACGATGAAAATGTAGCAAAATATTTGTATGTCAGATTTCATCCCATAGAATCCATCCCAGGATGCATTGTACAGACATGCGCAGTAGCACATGCAATTGCCCTATTGGGGACCACGTGGTCTCCTCACCTCACTTCTTGTATTAACACAAGTGGATAGTCACACGCGTCCAAAGTACTGTAGCAATATATCAACATCTTTTCCTCCCTTAATGAATCAATACTTTATGGTGCTTTAGGTTGGCGTATAACTAGGTTGGCATATGGGTCAGATCATCAGAAAATGTACAATCGGCAGTGCTACACATTTAGGTAAATTCTGCTAAATTAGGCTGAAAAATGGTCAATACTAGGTATATCTGAGGATATTTGGTATTGGGTTGATGCAAACAATGTATTTTGTTGTGTTAAACTGTCTTTTGAACCTCATCCTCTTGCTTAAATTTGAGTTATTTGAGAGGATTGGTGATGGCAAATTGTACAATTTCTGACAATTTCACCCTTATGCGAATCACTCTGGCAAGTGACCATAGAAAGTAGATTCCCCTCGCTTGAGTAGCATGTGGTGCACAGGGTGGTCAGGATATGGAATATTTTATTCAGAATGTTTATAAAACAAAATCAGAATAAGAGTGATCAAGTATGAAATGCAGGAGATCGTACAATAAGACATTATTATGACGTGGGCTCCGGGGATTTATTCAACTTGGAGTAGCCATGGTTTTCTGCCCACTGCTGTGTCGATCTAATTCAACTGACTCTAATAGACACTTAAGCCGGGCCCACACATTCAAGAACTCGCAATTCGTACGAATTGGGGACTCACAAAAAGTCCAAAATTTTGCCTATGAATTGTCGTAAGAACACATGATTTGTCATATGAATCGGAGGTTTCCCACACATTACCAAACTCAAGTATGTTTCTTATAGCAGAACTCCACTGGAGGAAAAACGGCGGTGACAATTTTTTTATTGCCCACTATAACATCAGTTCATTTCATATTCGCAATGAAAACGCAAATGGAGGAGTGTCAGATGTGTTGCCACATTCTCTGGGAACTGTTGTTCCTGTATGGATATTTGTTGCAACAAATTAGTGGGCAACAACAAAATTTGTCTCCAGCAGAGTCGCCCTATTAAGAATGATTTTGAATTCATACCAATTGACTTTAGGCCAATTCGGCTCTGAGTTCTTGAATGTGTGGGCCCGGCCTTAGCTAGGATTCTTTAACGCTAGGATATGTTAGACATAGCAATGTGATTGTTCATATAATAGTTTAGACTATTATTCGAGACTTCATTCTCCCTAGTTGATTCTGAAATCATAAACTGAATTGTTTCCTCTGGAATGGTTTTACTTGCTAGAAACCTCTGATGGTTGAACTTTTATCGCAGATGCTCTATATTTGAACTAAAGGTTTCGAAAGAATCCTCCTAAAAAAAATAAGACGTTATGAATTGATACATGTCTTCATATGGGTTAAGTCGTCAGAAAATGGACAATTCGCCGTCACCAATCCTCTCAAATAACCCAAATTTAAGACACAAATAAGGTTAAAAATACAGTTTAGCATAACTGGACAGCTTTCTTGAAACAGCACAATACTAAATATGCCCAGAATGACCTGACCCATATATGTATTTATTATGTATAACGCATTGTATAGGAAACAACTTATCCAAAGAGGAATACTTTGATGCACTTAGTCATATATGGGTCAGATTTTCAGAAAATGTAAAATATTAGCAGCTGTACGCATTTAGTAAATCCTGCTAAATTATACTAAAAAATGGTCAATACTACGTAAATTCGAGTATATTCGGCATTGCATTGATTCTAGCAATCTGTTTGGTTATAGGTTGAACTGTATTTAGAACTCGTCTGAAATGTGGGTTATTTGAGATGATTGGTGAAGATGAATTGTACATTTTCTGGCGATTTCACCCATATAAGGTAATCTGCCACCTGAACCACCCAAAGTACTTTGGCACAAGCACACAGAATGGCTTCAACATGTTCCCGTTTTAGATTGTTGTAGGCAAAAATAATAAATTGCATCTCATTAGATTCAGTCGCTTAGAATGTTACTTGTCCAACTTGTCCAATATTCACGCTCCTTCCACCGACTGATATATGTATAGGGTCAGATCTTCAGAAAATATACAATTGACCTTCGCCAATCCTCTCAAATAACCCACAGTTAAGACAGAAATGAGCCTCAAAATACAGTTTAACATAACAAAACTGATCAATATGATACAAAAGATACTCAGATGTACCCGATATTCATCATTTTCCAGCTTGATTTAGCAGAATTTACTAAATGTGTACAGCTGCCAATTGTACATTTTCTGAAAATCTATATATATACACTCTAGGTCCAAACCTTGAGATCAGATAAGAATGCTATGTCAGTGATTGGACGCCTACTTCGCCAATCGGCTTCCTCGCTTAGAACTTGACGTTCTAATGGGAATATAATGACATTTTGCGGTTTTAATGGAATTATAATGGCACTTTGCGGTTTGAGGCGAGAGGCCTTCTCTTCGTTTGAAATGACTCTCTCAACTTTGGGCCTAGACTGTACTCATGTATGCATACATTTCCCCTTTAACATTCAACTCTGATGAGAATTAACCTCACAAATGTAACCCCAATGACATTAACACCGGTGATTATTTTGCTAGAAGGTATTTGATAACCTTAATCAATTCTCTCTCCTATTCCTCCCATTGCCTCTGAAAACTGCTCTGTCAATAAGTTTAGGGGTCAGATTTTCAGAAAATCTACAATTGCCAGCTCTAAACAAATCGGAAATTCTGCAAAATTAGGCTGATTAATGATGAGAACTGGGTATATCTGAGTATATTTCGTATCGCATTGATTTAAACTATCAGGGGGGGGGGGGGGCGTTTCATAAGTTAACGCAGCGCGCGTTCCTTATTGTAGCGATAAATTTAGCGCGCGTTCGTTATAGTAACGCAATGTTAATTGACCTCAATTTTGGCCCTTAACGCGAGCTATGTTTGGTAACGACTGTCGTTAGATCCTATAACGCGCGCTGCGTTAAGTTATGAAACGCCCCGCTGTTCCGTTATGTTAAAGTGGCTAAGATAGTTAAAATGAGTAGTCATGGAATGGTGTGAAACTTTGTCAGTGTAATCATATATAATAGGTATAGCAATATCTGAAGTATTGAATATCAGCATTGCGTTTTTATTCAATGATTAGTGAATATGTGTAATGAATGGGTCAGAACATAAACCCATGTCAAATCCATGAGGAAATGGCTTTGGAGACCAGGAGGTGCTGCCAGATTTAGCCCTGGTGGTAGAATGCCCTTTGTACTGACCAGTGCCGACCTGGGTGTTACATAATTCCAGATGTCAACCCAACTGCCACTTTGAAATTTCTGGTTGGCAAGCAAAAACGATTTTGCTCACTATATTTAGCAAATATCTCATATAATATGAATTTCATAGTTTTGATATTCACACGAGTTAGTTAGGTAGGGTAATGTGCACCAAATACTAGCAAATGAAGTCGAAATTCCGTTACTCGATAATCTAGCCAGCATCAGTGAGAAGTGTCACTTTAAACTGCATTTTGAAGCTCATTTTTGTCCTAAATGTAGGCTATTTGAGAGGATCGGTGAAGGTGAATTATACACTTTCTGAAGATCTGACCCATATGTGGGTGAAATCGTTAGAAAATGTACAATTCTCCTACAAAAACATCTCAAATAACCCAATTGTAAGAGAAAAAATACGTTCAAAATACAGTTCAACATAACGAATTTTTGAAGGGATGATGTGATGTTCGCTTTGCAAATCTTTTTTGGGTCAGATCGTCAGAAAGTGTACAATTCGCCTTCACCAGTCCTCTCAAATAATCCAAATTTAAGACAAAAATAAGGTTCAAAATAAAGTTTAATATAGGATGTTAAATGAGTGTTGAACTGAACTGAATGCTAAAAAAACACAATACAATACATACTCAGATATACATACAACTTTCAGTCTAAATTAGGAGGATTTCCTAAATGTATAGATCTGCTGATTGTACATTTTCTGACGATCCGATCCTTTTACGCATGTGAAATGTGTTCAGTATCGAAGACCAGTCATTTTGGTTTGCTTTCTTCCTTCCGATTTTATAACTATGTGGGAAAAGTACTGGTTTTAGATCTTAAATTGATCTCCTCGGAGCCAAAGAAGACATCAGGGAATTATGATAATAAAGAAGCTGTATCCTTTGGAAGATTTTGTCCGACATCGTGAGAGAAATAGTCCTTACTTTGAACATCAAGCAGTGATCAAAGTCAAGATAACCTTTACAATCTAGGTCCAAAACCATAAATCAGATAAGAATGGTGTGAGTGGATGTGTTTTTTTTTGAGAAATTAGAAGGTGTTCTGATTTTAAAAGGATCTTAAAGCTACAGACACATGGGTCAGGTTTTCAGAAAATGTACAATTGGCAGCTTTACACATTTAGGAAATTCTGATAAATTAGGCTGGAAAATGATGAATACTGGGTATATCTGAGTATATTCAGTATGGCATTGATTTATAGTATCTGTTTTGCTATGTTAAACTGCATTTTGAAACTCATTTCTGTCTTTAATATGGGTTATTTGAGAGATTATCATTATTATTTGAGAGGATAATTGTACATTTTCAGAAAATATGACCCCTATACATGTATAATGTATTTAGTTGCTCTTTGCTTATAAAGTAAAGACATGTAGGTGAATGCTTTCATATGGCGTCTTTGGTAATTATGTGTGACAGTCTCATATTAATAATTCAAATGTATACATGGGTCAGATCTTCCGAAAACGTACAATTGGCAGATCAACACATTTAGTAAATTCTGATAAATTAGAGTGGAAAATGGTCAGTACAAGGTATATCTGAGTATATTAGCTGTTGCCTCGATTCAAACAATGTCTTTGGTCATAGTGAAATGTACTTTGAACCTAATTTTGGCTTAAATTTGTGTTATTTGAGTAGATTGGTGAAGGCGAATTGTACAATTTCTGGCGATTTCACCCATATACTCACTTGCCTGGCCACTTACAACATAAGTAGATTTCATATACGACTATGCAAGTACTGTATATTGAAGAGAGTGAAGCACCGCTTTTGCTTAATTTCATGACTAGCGTTATTCAAGCATTAATTAACTACATACATACACCCACTAATGGGCATCTCCATAGACGAAACGTACTTGTGGGTACAAAAGCCCGCTCCTATCCACAAATGTACGTCTACAGTTTTTTTGTATTCCTTTCCTGTGAGTGCTTACAACTTTCTACAGCCCAATAAACAATAAGCATTTATATGTATGTCGGAACTGTTTGTGTCCATCATAAGGGTCAGATTTTCAGAAAATGTACAGTTTAATTACGCCATTCTTTTCAAACAACCCACATTTCAGACGAAAATAAAACTCAAAATTCAGTTCAACCTAACCAAACAGATTGCTAAAATCGATCGAATGCCAAATATTCTCGAATTTGCCTAGTATTGACCAAATTGCAGCCTAATTTCGCACAATTTACTAAATGTGTACAGCTGCCAATTGTACATTTTCTGAAAATCTGACCCATAACTATTGATTGAGCTGAGCGCATGTTTTCGTCGCTACCTGTGCATAAGTGCATCTGAAGACGGAGGCGCACAGACTTAAGAACCAACACACATTCATCAGATATATTGACAATGAGCTAATAACAAAATGAAAAATATGCATGTATACATTGACTCCATATTGTATCAGAAGAAATACATTTTCTTCTCTCCTACCGCAATGTATTGAATAGGGAATATAGCCCAACAAATGCTTTCTCATATATCATTTTAATGTACAGAAAGGGAAACCTTCTTCATCATGATAATGTCCAAATATGTGATCCGTTTTAGGAAAATGAGTCATAAGTCGGAAAATATGGATTTTGAGATATCACTATATTTGAAGAGAGGAGATCAAGCTGATCCCAATGATTCCATTTCCAGAACTATTATTATTACTATTATCATTATGTACTTGTCATGTTATATCTGGAAATAAACACTTTGAAAAATATCAATTTTGCAACTTGCGACTCATTTTCCTGGAACACATCACATACTGTAAGGATATAACCCAGAAATTGAGTCAAAACTGTATCTTGTTATATGTAAAGTTATAATATGTGTAGTGATCAAAACACCATTATTTAAGGTAGTACTATAGTAAATCTGGTACTAGAAATAACTAATAGTAACAATGTTAAGATAAGCAAGTGCGGCGTGGCCTGGTAGATCTCTAGTTTAAATAGTTCATAACCCTCTTGTTAACACAACATCATTTATGGCAAATAACGCATTTTCTTATCTTATCTTATCTTATCTTATAACAAACTCTTTCTCTATTTACTATGGATATTCCAGTATGTCCAGTATTTTCTCATTGAAATGTATATATGTATACACATCAATCTTACACAATGGAGAAGATTCTGTGCTCAAATTGATCAGAAGATCTCTGTCTGTTTTGTACCATTACATACACATATATACGTACTTGTATATATACTTTCCGCTAGATGTACTTGCTTGGCTATGTATGTGTTCCTTCCGATACGATAATTTGTGGTCTGTCATTTGTGATGTGTTGCATGAAAATGAGTCACAAGTCGCAAAAAATGTATTTTGAGATATTATCATATTTGAAAGGATGAGATCATGCCTATTCCAATGATAGTAAACAGTGAGAGATTTAAGAAGTATTTATATATTCATTTTTGATATTTTTATTTCTGATAAAAAAGTTTGCAATAGTCTTGGATGGATAATTACTAGCAAAGTAGGTAAATGTATTCTATAGCTGACCTTAGGAATCCATGAATACATTAAATACACTGTCTTAAAATGTTGTACACGTTATCTATACGACATCAATGACTAAAGATATCCCAAAGATAGAAACATTCAAACAAAGCGATCCAGTGAATAGATAACCTTGAAAAGTACCAATTCTGCGACTTTCTGACTCGTTTTCCTTTTACACATCACATATTTTCAGCACGATGTACTTGCTTTGCTATATATATATATATATATATATATATATATATATATATATATATATATGTTTTCCTTCCGATACAATGATTTGTGTTCTGTCATTTCTCCAATAGAGTGTCCCATGGATCAGGTGGGCCACCAGTACATAGCTTCCCTTCAATACCCTTCTTTATACCCCAGTGGTTGGGCCATACAATCAATGCAAGGGTCTGAAAAATGGAAGCTGTCATTGAGGACATATGCGCTCCGATAAATCTTGTGAATATTGCTGCCCATGTATGTCTACACCGTCTTGGATGCATAAGCCGGGCCATACTATACAGAGGAACAAAAATTGCCAAGCCGGAGACACTCCATGGATTTATCCATATAACGATGATAGAGAGGTCGGGGGCAGGCTTCTCCTATTTGTGTACATATTTGTTCACTGATCATATTTGGAGACCATCCATTACAAAAATAAGTCCATTGTGCAAGCGTGCTTGATCAGGCTACACAAATTTACCTAAGGTTTTGTCCACTTCTTCCCCCCGACACTCTGGCCATTACCCACACAATTCGGACGATAGTTCATCATTTTCTCTCCCCATAGAACCACTTGGAGAGGATCCGTCTTACTAGTCTTTGGTCACAGCTCCTCGTTCAATACTAATGGGTGCATTAGTTATCAGCTTTAACTTATGGGAGAAACGCGTGTTGATAGTAATTGAATACATGGTCACAGACGAGTCTACCCCCTGGAGGTGAATTGTAATGTGATATATTATATTGACTGGGTGTTGTTGTTCCATAACAAACTTTGAACACATTCATGAACAGTCTCTAGGCCCCAAGTTGAGAGAGTCCCTTCAAACGGAGGGAAATACCTCTAGCCTCAAACCACAAAGTGTCATTATAAATCCATTAAGAAGCAACAAGACTACATGTCTACTGTAGGTTTCCTTCCACTCTCGTTGGTTGGAGTCATTGGCAGCACATGCTAAACCAGCCTAGGTTCAAAGTTGGGAGCGTCCCTTCAAACAAAGGGAAATACCTCTAGCCTCAAACCGAAAGTGCCATTATAAATCAATTAAGAACGACACATGCCATCATATTCTTATTAAAACGCCGAGTTCTAGGCCAGGAGACCGATTAGCGAAGTAGGCATCTAATCAATGACATGCCATTCTTATCTGATCCTAGGTTTGGGGCCTGGACTGCAGAGTCCTTGAGACGGTTTCACGTGGTATGTCTTCTATGAGTGCAGCATATTACGGACCAACGAGATTTAT
This sequence comes from Sthenelais limicola, assembly GCA_942159475.1. Taxonomy (NCBI): domain Eukaryota; kingdom Metazoa; phylum Annelida; class Polychaeta; order Phyllodocida; family Sigalionidae; genus Sthenelais; species Sthenelais limicola. The sequence goes on along the minus strand of OW804097.1, from coordinate 37,381,304 downwards.
GTATACGGGTGAAATCGTCAGAAAATGTATAATTCGCAGCTCTACACATTTAGGAAATCCTGCTAAATAAGTCTGAAAAATAATGAATACCGGGTATGCCTGAATATATTTGGTATTGTGTTGATTTAAAAATATCTGTTTTGCTACGTGGAACTGTATATTGAAGCTCATTTCTGTCTTAAATGTGGGTTATTTGAAAGGATTGGTGAAGGTGAATTGTACATTTTCTGACGATCTGACCCTATAACTAAATTAGTGGGTGTCAATGTAATGGAACAGAGACTACCAATACAATACCATCCTTCATGTATCGCGCTGATGATGGAGAATGCAGCTTGTATAATTACTGTGCTTATTCTATGGTCGTAAATTAAAATAAAGTAGACTTTGTCATGCTCATTATCGCAATTCCTTACTAACTTTTTCAAAGCGCGTGACGTAAAATGTTCATTAAGGAAGCAAAAAGAATAATCTTGAATAAGAAGAGTGTGCATTTATGTTCTCCATATATCATATACTCTTCCTGTTCTCCCTCTAATTCCAGGCTATCTGCTGAGGTGCTTCCTTTGTCTTTGAGATCCGCCATCTTGGTTATTTCAATGACAAAGAGTTCTCTCCAAGAAAGGTTGTTTTTAAATGGGCTAGAAAGATGCCACAGTGTATGGCCGGTATATGAACATAACTGGGTGAAATCGCCAGAAATTGTACAATTCATCTTCACCAATCTTCTTAAATAAGCCATATTTAAGACAAAAATCAGGTTCAAATATCAGTTCAATATAACCAAACATATTATTTGAATCAAGGCAATACCAAATATACTCAGATATGTCTAGTATTAACCATTTTACAGTCGAATTTAGCAGAATCTATTAAATGTGTAGGTCTGTCGATTGCAAGTTTTCCGAAGATCTGACCCATAAAAAAAGTAAGAAAGCAATATCTAAGTATCAGGACTATTTCGGTCAAATTTTCAGGAAAATGTACACTTCAATTTCGCCAATCTTCTCAAATAACCCAAATTTCAGACGAAAATAAAATTCAAAATACAGTTCAACCTAACCACACAGATTGCTAGAATCAATGCAATGCCAAATATATTCGAATTTACCTAGTATTGACCAAATTGCAGCCTAATTTTGGAGAATATACTATATGTGTACAGCTGCCAATTGTTCATTTTCTGAAAACCTGACCCATATAGGGATAATCAGAAGCCACAATGGGCCCTTTTTGAAAATATATTAGGGTCAGATCTCCAGAAAATGTACAATTGGCCTTCACCGATCCTCCTAAATATCCCGAATCTAGGGTCAGGTCTTCGGAAATTGCACAATTGGCTTCCCCTCAAATAACCCAAATTTCAGGCGAAAATTCAATTCAATTCAATTCAATTCAAATATCCTTTATTGCAAGATCTTGGTTTACAAATGGACGAACAAGTCTGACACTGGAGCGTGCCAGTTCTTCCGGAGTTTGCCATATTTCGTATCTTAAGATAGTTACAGATAGGATGAACGTGGTAAAACAACAAGTCACTACTGTCGTAGACGTTAAAGGCCCCTTATAGGGGTGAATACAGAAATTAACTTAATCAGAGTGAGACTACAATTCTCTAATATCAAAGTCATGATCCCTTATAGGGTTTTTGAGAAAAAGTAATCTAGACAAAAACATTATATGATATGATTAATAACAGATGAGAGGTAGGCGATGTTACTAGCTTAATGATAGGATTGAGAGATTATGGTTAATCCCTCGTAATTAATTACAATATACATTTTGTTGGCCACTGGCCTGAGAGCAGTTTAAATTGATAATGTACAAAGATGGATTTTACGCTAAATTAGCGATTAGCATCAGCGTGACATTGATAGGTGTTTAATAGATGAACACATAGTATTTTTGGCAGAGTTTATGAACTGGTGAATTAGTAAGGCGAGGCAGTAAGATTCTAACCAGTGAGACTCTGACCTAGAAGATATAATAAAACACGATAATTTAGCCAATATTCCTGAGGATGTAAAAGCAGAGTGCTTCTAAAATGGGGTTAGGAGTTGTTGTGTATACTTCCTAAATGTAATGTTATCTTCGATCTTATGTGCTACCGGTTTCAACTCGTTCCACCGTAGTCGAGATTTGTATGTTATTGAGTCCGTGATTTTACTGAGCTTGGAGGATAAGATGGTCATATTTCTTTTTCCTCTAGTATGGCTCCTAGTAGGTAAATCTCTACCATCAATATTATTCACGTTTTGGGCCAAGTAGAAGGCTATGTCTAAAATGTGTTTGTCTCTTCTTACTTGAAGAGGCCACACATTTAGAGCCTTATGTTCCCGGTCAACATTTTCATATTTCGACTTGTTAAAAATAATTCTTAATGCTAGATTTTGCTGGGATTGTAATTTTTGTAATAAGGCTTTTGGAGCCGAATCGTAAATAAAGTCACAGTAATCTATATTTGGGAGGATGGCTAGTTTGTATATGTCGTGTTTTGCTTTTCGAGTCAGAGAGTCTCTGGCCTTGTATAATAATCTAACCTTAGAAGTTACTAACTTCAAGGTGTTCTGTACATGGGATTTAAATGTGAGCAAGTCATCAAGGACTACGCCAAGATATTTGTACTCATCAACAATCTCTAATACATGAGAGCCAAGAGTGAGGTCTACTACAGAGGCAGAGAGTTTCGCTCTTGATACATAACCTAATGAGAATGACATGGCCTTGCATTTCGAGGCATTTAAGGACAGTTTGTTTTTGGCACACCAGAGATAAATATTGTCGAGATCCTTTTGCATATTTTGATGGAGAGAGTCAATTTTGCGATCGTGATAATATATAACGGTGTCGTCAGCGTAATGTTGAATTTTAGCATGACGGACTACCGAGTGCAAATCATTGATGTAAATCGTAAATAATATGGGGCCTAATATGGTACCTTGCGGAATGCCATAGGTGACCTCTCCTTCTTCAGACTTAAGTCCATTTATAGTGACAAATTGTCTCCTATTTTTAAGGTAATTAGTGAACCAGAGCAGCTCCATGCCTGTTATGCCATATGATTTAAGTTTATCTAAAAGAATTTGGTGGTGGACAGTGTCGAATGCTTTACTAAAATCAAGGAAAACTGTTTTATTAAGGAATTTATCATTTAAATTTGTATAAATATTATCGAGAAGATCTACTTGGGCTTGTTGAATGGAGTGATTTTTCCGAAAACCATATTGGTTATTATTGAAAAGGCTGTTAGATTCAAAATGTTCCGTGAGTTGCTGTTGTACTGCTGATTCTAGAATTTTAGCAGGCATGGAGATGCATGAAATTGGGCGGTAGTTAGAAGTGTTCAACTTACTGCCTGCCTTATATAACGGTGTAACTCTTGCCAGTTTAAACGAACTGGGTACCTTACCCAACAATAAAGAAATATTTATAATATGCGTCATCTGATCAGTTAAAGCTAGCAAACATGATTTCATAATTGAAGATGGGATATAGTTAAATCCCGAGTTTTTCGATACATCGATCTTAGTGATAATTTTCCCCACTTCTCTTGAGGACAACTCGCAAAACTTAAAGATAGGTACTTGTGAATCCTGGATTGGATTAATGTTAGCCTCGGCACTGTTTGTAGTGGCAGGGCAGGGGGGTATCTTATTAGCCAGATTGGGACCCACGTTCAGGAAATAATTATTGAACTAATTATTGAACTCAGTTGGGACTTCTGATGCTTCAATCATCTGTCCGCCCTTCTCTATGTGTATAGCGTTATTTGTCTTAAGTTTCCCTGGATTTATTAATGGGCGTAAAAATTCCCAAAATTTTCGTGGATTTTTATCGTGAAACTCAAGATTAGATTTTATGTATTGAGCCTTAGCGGCCTTGCATCTAGAGTTAGCTAAAATACAGTTTAACATAACCAGACAGATTTATTGAATGAATACAATACAAAATACCCTCAGATATACTCAATGTTTATCATTTTTCACTAATTTAGCAGAATTTGATAGATCTGTGTTATGTAACATTACGTAATATTGTGTAAATTATGCTAAGCTACCCAGTACTGTGCAAGTCTACTTATTCATGCTACGCCATAGGTATTACATCACGAGCTCCGCCCCCTACTCTTTACCCAGATCCTGGAGGAAGATCTGTAGTTTCATTTAGATTATTAAATCAGTTGCTTCGCTCTTCTCACGAAGATCGCAGGTGTCTTTGTATTATATTATGTTTGAAGGGAAACCGGGAAGACCTCAGCGTAATTGTACATTGAGAGGGAACATTCCGCGTCAGCACGACATTAACAGAAATGTAGCATGTTTTATTGAATAAAAGTTTTATAATAATAATAATAATAATTATTCCTTCATTATGAGTATTTCCCCCCAGTAAGCGAACAGAGAGTGAGTGTGGGAATTGATATTTTATTTACCTTATAATATGTCGATGCTATGTGTACAGGGAAACAAATATCAACAATTATGTTAATTAACCTGTGATATTAATTACATGGCTAAGTTAATTAAAACTTACATGAGTAATTAATTAAGAGTTATTGTTATTAATGTATAGCCCCCGACTCGCCTGAAGAGAAAGGAGTGGGAGGGTGGGTCGAAGAAGAAGAGGGAGAGGGGACAGGAGCGAGGGGACGCTGGAGGAGAAGTGAGGGTGAGCGCGCTTTGGTCAGCGCGGAAGAGGCCTCTAGGTATTGCTATGTGGCAGCAGGGGTGTGGGGATCACTCCCTCTCTGGCCCCCTGGGGAGAACCACAATGACCCGCAATCACTTGCCAGTAATTACCAGACCATACCTTAACACTGGTGGAGAACCTGAACCTCTAAGAAAGAAATGCGGTTCAAAATGCAGAACAGATGTTTCAAAAACAACACAATAGCAAATATATTCACATATACCCGGTGTTCATAATGTTTTAGCCTAATTTGGCAGGATTTAGTATATAGAGCTGCCAATTGTACATTTTCTGTTGATTTGACTCATACACGCATTGTCTGCAATCTTCGTCCATTCCAGTTTTCACTGTCAGAAAAATCGTTTCGAAAAGGAAGATTACAACAAAAATATCAGCAGAAAAACAGAAACTAAAAACTAATCCATATCACTACCCACGTGGATGTGGAATGCCCGTCACGAAATGAACATCAAAAGAATAATATGATGAGGTTTAAGTCATAGCATAAATCTATGTCTCTTGGAAAAAGTGTGTATTTTGAATTGCGAGGAGGGTCAGATCGTCAGAAAATGTACAACTGCCAACTCTACATGTATTTAGCAAATTCTCCTAAATTAGGCTGGAAAACGAAAATACCAAGTATATCTGAGTATATTTAGTATTGTGTGGTTTTAAAACATCTGTTCTGCTATTAGTACAGGCATTTTAGGTCAATTTTAGGCCAAACCCGGAATAAAATAATGTAAAGCTGATTTTTGGATATATGATTCGGGACACATGGGGGAACATTCCCTGAAAAGTCCCCACCTGGGGACCGTGTGCTTTTTGAGATTTTGACGTTTTTGCGTCATTTTCCACAAAATAGCATTGGTCTCTATGGGAAAAAGCACCTGGTTCAGGCCATTATTGCCAACATTAAGAATATTTGGCATTGTTATTTGCAGGGAATATAACATATATAAAATATACTGTACAGGTTAAGGTACCATAGTAAACATGGACGTATGGAGATTCTTAAAATATATATTTCAACAAAATATCTTTTTTTTTTAAATTTTGTTGCCATGGCAACGGTCAGATTTTGGTGAAAAAAGCATTTTCTTAGATCAGGTCATAATATTTGGGGACCTAATTCTCTACATTGTGCATGTTGTGACACGTTTTTTAAATTTGGCATGTTGTTAAATAAGGCCTGAAATTTTCAAAAAGCACCAGCTACAAGTTGGTAGACACCCCTGGTGGCCAGTAGCTGCAAAATTCAAGATGGCCGCCCAAAACAGTAAATATGGCATATCTTGGCTTCTATTTGGTAGATCTTCAACTATAATACCATTTTATTGATGTTTTTAAGTATGAGGAATTCATTTCTGAAGGTAATTTTATGTTTCAAGGTCATTTTCAAGGTCAAAATCCAATATGGCTCCTACTGAGTAACAAGAATGTTATCTCAGCTCACATGGTAGGCCTATATGCATTCCGTTGGTGTACATATTCATTAATAAGAACAATTTCCTTAGGATCAAGGGTGTGAGGAATCTCTTTTTTATGTCACTTTTTGATTTGAAGGTCATCTTGAAGGTCATGATTCAATATGGCTGCTGCTAGGAACCAGAATATCATATATCTTAACTGCTGTTATTGCTAGATAAAAGTAAAATACCATTTTTTCTATGTTTTGAGCTCTAGATCGATGTATAAGAGAGTATAAGATGTTTGTAGGTGTAATGAATCCATCTCTGGGATCATGTTCTGCTTCAAGGTCATCATAGATCCTTTTCAAGGTCAAAATTTAATATGGCTTCCAGATCAGTTTTGTTGAGTAAGATTTCAGTCTTTGATGAGAAATGACTTGGAGACAGATCCCTCACAGTTTAAAACATAGAAAAACTGGTACTATACATTGATTTAGTGGTAATGGAAGCCAAAATATATGACATTCTGATTCCTGACAGCAGCCATATTGAACCATGACCTTCAAAATGACCTACAAAGAATAAAAGTGAAAAAAAATATGGATTCCTCACACCCTTGATCCTAAAAGAATTGTTCTTATTCATCAATATGTACACCAATACGGTACTTTACAAATTGACAGTAGTGCCATACCAAGAGCGGCGGAAAACGGCTGAACTATGAGCTCCGCGGGCAGATCACAGAAGCCTTATGTATTAACCATAGGCTTCTAACTTTCTCCTTCTTCTCCCAGGATTTGAGTGATTGTACAATGGTATCAGCTATCCAATATTATCAAATGACATGTTAAGATTGGTCATGCTTAACAAGAGGACATTTTATCCACTAGATTTTAGTATATAGCAATTTTCGTAACTATCAACAAAAACAAGTAAGCATAGGTGTACGGGCTCCCGTACGGGCTGTAGGGGGTCAGCGGCCATGTGGTCACACCTCTGCACATCCACCGGGAGCCCGTGTGGAGGGTGACAGTTTGGCCCGCATAGCTAGGTGAGTCAACTGAACTGCACATGTGCAGAATGACAGAAGTTCATCCCGCAGTTACTGGTACACACTGGAGACGGAATTTGTGAAGGGGGCTATTGAATGCATATAGGCCTACATCAAGTGCTGAAATAACATTCTTGTTACTCAGTAGGGGCCATATTGGATTTTGACCTTGAAAATGACCTTGAAACATAAAATTACCTTCAGAAATGAATTCCTCATACTTAAAAACATCAATAAAATGGTATTATAGTTGAAGATCTACCAAATAGAAGCCAAGATATGCCATATTTACTGTTTTGGGCAGCCATCTTGAATTTTGCAGCTACTGGCCACCAGGGGTGTCTACCAACTTGTAGCTGGTGCTTTTTGAAAATTTCAGGCCTTATTTAACAACATGCCAAATTTAAAAAACGTGTCACAACATGCACAATGTAGAGAATTAGGTCCCCAAATATTATGACCTGATCTAAGAAAATGCTTTTTTCACCAAAATCTGACCGTTGCCATGGCAACAAAATTTTAAAAAAAAGAGATTTTGTTGAAATATATATTTTAAGAATCTCCATACATCCATGTTTACTATGGTACCTCAACCTGTACAGTATATTTTATATATGTTATATTCCCTGCAAATAACAATGCCAAATATTCTTAATGTTGGCAATAATGGCCTGAACCAGGTGCTTTTTCCCATAGAGACCAATGCTATTTTGTGGAAAATGACGCAAAAACGTCAAAATCTCAAAAAGCACACGGTCCCCAGGTGGGGACTTTTCAGGGAATGTTCCCCCATGTGTCCCGCATCATATATCCAAAAATCAGCTTTACATTATTTTATTCCGGGTTCCATGCTAAAATGCCTGTACTATATGGTAAAAATGGTAAACTGTATTTTGAAGCTCATTTTTGTTTTAGATTTCGTGAATTGGTGAAGGCGAATTGCACATTTTCTGACAATCGGATCCAGGAAGCTATCCCATGCATACTATGTTTAAGGTGTCCCCTTTGGGTAGCATATCGCTCATATCTGTCTTCAAACCGGGTCCTTTGAAGATGATGAATTTTCAAAGTTTTTGTCCCTATATGATGACAGAGGATCAATCAGGACCTTTTTTTGCTAAAGTTACTTAAAACAATAACAAACATATCAGAATCGATTGCCCTTTACCTCATGCGAATAGCTTTGATCTGTAAAGGAAGCTTGTCAATAAAGAGATATTTTGCCTCGGGCAATTAATTCCTCTCTGATGACGTACCGAATAAATCGAAAGGCAATTTAATAGAAGCTTGAATTGGTTTTGATGATACTTTTTCCATCATCAGAAAACCAATGCTTCATTCAAGATGACTCAAAGGCAAAACATGACTACACAAAATCAAAATGGGTCTCAGAATGAGGTAATTATAAAAAGCTTCTTCTATATGTACTGCTTCATTATCAAGCCCAATTAGGATATCCCCCAAAGAATATGAAATACAAGAAGGACTATTAGGGTCAGATTTTCAGATAACGTGCAATTGGCTGATTTACATATTTGGGTCGGATTTTCAGAAAATGTACAATTGGCAGCTCTACATATTTAGTAATTTCTGCTAAATTATGCTAAAAGACTGATAAACTTTGGGTATATCTGAGTATATTTGGTATCGCATTGATTTAAAGTATCAGTTCTGCTATATGTTGAATTGCATTTTGAAGCTCATTTCTGTCTTAAATTTGAGTTATTTGAGAAAATTAGTGAAGGCAAATTCACCCATTTAGTAAATTCTGCTAAATTAGATATATCTGAAGATATGTGATATTGTATTGATTCAGACAATCTGTTCGGTTGCGTTAAATTGAATTTTGAACATCATTATTGTCTTAAATGGTTTTTCTTCTAGAGGATTGCTGAAGACAAATTGTACATTTTGTGGCGGTATCACTCTTTAGGTCATATAAATAGTATAAGTTTCATCGGTATATAAAGGACATACGGTATTTATTGAATTGAATTGAATGATCTTTTATTTGTCGAAAAGGTACATTAATGTGAGATACGAGAAATGGTGTTATGATGCTATGTACACCAGGGTATCCACTGGGTGGAGCCACAGTCAGACAAAGGAGGGCTGTGGTTCAGGGAGCTGTTTCTATAAATAAAAGCACTTTAGAATCTTACTCCAAGCAGTTCAGTTCGTCCTTCTGTACTTCTCATCTATATTGTTAATTTAGTATATAATAGAGACGACCCTCTATTATAACATTGGTGGATATATAATAGAGACGACCCTCTATTATAACAATGGGTTGACAGGCCTAGGGAATTATATTCCATGTCTCCCGGGTGTTACCGGTTACCAGTTATTTTTTAAAGCTTGCTAGGAGGAATTACACATGGGTAAAATACAAAATATAAAAAAGTAAACATGAGACATTAAGATTATATTCAATAAGGCACATATAACTAATTGATATTTGCCCCCATCATTAAAGCGTATTGACTTATTAAACTCAAAACCTACGTTTGTAATCCTATTGACTCCGATATAGTTGTGGTTATGTGTATAATATCCCATATGTGATGCGTTTTAGGAAAATTAGTCATAAGTCGCAAAAATATGGATTTTGAGATATCACAATATTCGAAAAGAGGAGATCCAATGATAGTAAACACTAGGGTACCTAACATGTCTTTCTATATTTTAAGTTTGATATATTTATTTTTGAAAAAAAAAAGGTTTGCAATGTTTCTGGATGGGTAATTACCAGTAAAGTAACTAAATATACTCTGTACGAAGGCCTTAAAACGCAATGATATATTGAATTAAATGTCCTGAAATGTGTTACTATGTACATCTTCATCTACCATCTCATCCCCTTCACCAATCACACTCTTATTATGAGTAAATCTGAAGACCTGAAAAAGGATCCTGACCGTCTTGCGTTTTCAGAATAAATTGAATTAAAAGAAAATATAAAAAAAGTAATTAAATATACTCCATACTAAGGCCTTCAAAGCACAAGAATATATCCAATACAATTTGTTACATGGATTTATACGACTATAAGTGCTAGACCCTCTAAAAGTCAGAACAGTTCAATAAAGAGATCTTGAGAATAAAACACTTTAAAAAATATCAATTTTGCGACTTGTGACTCATTTTCCTGAAACACATCACAAATAAGTTTTGCTTATTTAGTTTTGTTACACTCGAGGAGGCTGCGATTATATGGGTCAGATTTTCAGAAAATGTACAATTTGTCTTCACCGATCCTCTCAAATAACCCACATTTTAGACAGAAATAAGCTTCAAAATGCAGTTTAACATAACAGAACTGATACTTTAAATCAATGTGATACCAAATATACTCAGATATACCCGGTATTCATCATTTTTCAGCCTAATTTATCATAATTTCCTAAATGTGTGGAGCTGCCAATCGTACATTTTCTGAAAATCTTACCCATATTGCAATTCCCTTCATACAAACTACACCACCTACATGGACACCACAGGGAATCAGAATCAAAATGATGATAACAATAATCGTTTCTTATCAAGTCATGCTTCTTTTACGTCGTTAAGTACCCACTGGAGACCCATCTGTCACTCTCTCTCTCTCCCAGCTCCAATGATGGCAAGTAGAGAGAGAGGTTGATTGAAAGTTCTTGGATGCCCGAATTTAAGGCTTATCATTAATTTTATGTTATTAACGATTTCCGTCATTTATTCCTTGATTGGGTTCAGTTCATGAGTGTTTTTTTATCAAGGCTGGTGCAATAAATATCATAGAACTCATCAATCTTGTGAATAGGGGATTTGTATAGCCGCCATTTTGAATCTTGATTCGCATTGAATTATAAGCTTATATTTCAAGATAGGAGGATGCTGTGAGCATCGACTTCAAGGCTTGATAAATCTCACCTGGTTTTCACGAGATCTCACGAGAACACGAGATCTACATGCTGCAAAAAAGACTCACCTGGAAAAAACAAAGATAATAATTAAAATAATGATTAATCAAGTTCAACAACATTAAAGAATTAAAGTTCAATATATAAATGTGAAGCCCAAATTTACAGGTGAAATGGATAGGGTCTCTAAATAAAATGCTAAAATCAAATTAAAGCAAGTTATTTTCTACACTACTTGTGTTTTACGGGTATATAAATATTCAGTTACTCTGGAACCGCGTCCAATTGGGGATTTGCATAGCCGCCATTTTGAATCTTGATTCGCATGGAATTATGGGACTGATGGTACTATAGCAAGAACAGCATAGTATCGCATATGAGGGGGGCTATATTCTCCGAGTATGGCCGAAAACTACGAGGCCGTAGGCCGAGTTGTTTTTCAGCCATACAAGGAGAATATAGGCCCCCGAAGACGCGATACTGTGCTATTCTTGCTTTTATTCCATGATTCTTAACTTATCACAACTTAATTTGCATTTATTTCATCAAACTGTATTGTCCCCCAAGTCTTGAACGGTTGTGACATCACTGTAAAATACAGCGAGTTTATATTGTACACCTTGTGAGCGGCAAGTATATCGATTATATTGTACGCTCACAGCCAAATCATGGAATAAAGTCTAAAAGCTATAGAAAACGTGTCAGGTTCAGCATGGAATATTTATCAATGCACTAATGTCAATATCCATGTGTTATACATGTTTCCATAACACCAAGTCCCCAACTTTCCCATCATGTATTTGGGTTTCATAGATCATTTATACAAACTGTGATATTGGTGAAAACATTCTTGCAATTTTCGATAAAGTGTTGCCAAATATTTGTATCTCAGATTTCAAGAGAATCCCTCCAAGCAGGTGTTCTAGAATATTATGCAGCCATAAAATTCTGCAGTTTTCTGTGTTGCGGTTCTTGCCTATGTTCTTTCCAATGTCTTTGTGGCCATCGTTGCACATCTGTGTTTCAGCTCCGGCTTAATATTAATCGATATTAAATAATGATATTTCGTGATCGTATAGGCTTACTTCCGCGAGAATAAAAATATTATGAATATCAATAGCAGGAGATGGGAGGAAATGAACTAAAGCAACTGGATTATATTAAGGATAAAGGACCAAGGGTTGAAATAGTCTATGTTCCAAAACGCAGCTCCGAGATATAACATCAAGAGTGAAATACTTCTTTCATATGTTCCCTTTATTCCTCCTTGTGTGTTGGGTTGAAGACCTTGCTCCTCAACCCGATTTATGAACAGATACATCGAAATAATGAATGATTTTCAAACCAAGGAAACATTATGTTTGCAACATAAATCAGGAATAATGGAATAAATATAATAATCACATAAATACAAAGTTGAACATAAATATAGAAATATGTAATAAACATCATGGATAAAGTCCGGATGAAATCAAATGAATAGTAAATTAATGATACATTAATCACATAATATAAACTGCAAATATCGTCAATGGTTGCAATGAATATCCTAGTGGGATCCGGAGGAACTACCCAATGAAATCCAGAGGCGGAGCTGTCAGATCTGGAGCTATCCGGAGCTCAATGGAAATCTTCATATTGGAATCGTTACAATTGCATAGTTTCATGGCTGCATAAGTTTATAGGTTCATAAGCATGAAATAAGGCAGGTTATTAAATTAGCCAGTGTAATGCCTAATTTCATAGCTGCCTAATTTCACAGCTGCAATATTTCATGTGTTATGGCATGAAATTAAGCAGCCCATGAAATTGTGCAATTATATACCGACCTGCATAATTTCATGTACTGCAATATTCATCTATTACCATGAAATATTGCAGCTCATGAAATTAAGCACCTTCAGATTACCAACGATTGTAAAGAAAAGCTGCGATTGTAAAGAAAAGCTGCTTAATTTCATGTACTGCAATATTTCATGCATTCTGGCATGAAATTGTGCAGTTCATGAGATTATGCAGCTTATCACTAACAAGGATTTGTTAACGACACTGCATAATGTCATGGCTGCAATATTTCATGTGCTACAGCATTACATTATGCAGCACATGATATTATGCAGCACATCTCTACCTATACCTATAGCTATATCCATAAGCTGCATAATGTCATGCATGATTTAATGCTATTAGGCATGAAATGTTGCAGCTATGAAATTAGGCAGCTTTTGTTAACAATCATTGGAAAGAATGTGCAGCATAATCTCATGGGCTGCATAATTACATGTGAGAGTAACAGAAAATGTTGCAGCCATGAAATTAGGCAGCTTTGTTTACAATCATTGGAAAGAATATGCAGCATAATCTCATTGGCTGCATAATTACATAGCAAAATAGCATGAAATATTGCAGCACATGACATTAAGCAGAATATGTGCTGCATTATTTCATGGGCTGCATTATTTCCTGCTTTCTACACATGAACTTATGCAGCACAATTTGGCTGCATAATTTCACAGGCTGCATATATTTATAGAAAACCGGCACTGCAGTAGACATGTGCAGTGAGACATGCAACTCCGCTGTTCCTCTCGTTTCACCTCCCCACACTCACTTAATCCCCGTCGACATATGAGAACTTCAATGCCATTGTAATAAACTAACTACTTAAGGGTCGGATCGTCTGAAAATGTAAAATCGGCAGCACTGCACATTTAGGAAATTCTGAGAAATGATGAATACTATAGGTATATTTGAGTATCGCATTGGGTTGATTCAAACAATCTGTTTGGTTACTTTGAACTGTATTTTGAATTCCCTTTATGTCTTAAAAAAAATGGTACAATTCACTTTCACCAATCTTCTCAAATAAACCAAAGTTAAGACAAAAATAAGGTTCAAAACTCAGTTCAACATAACCACACAGGTTATTTGAATAAATTCAGTACCAGATCTACTCAGATATACCTAGTATTTACCATTAATTTTTGTTAATGTAATTTAGCAGCATTTACTAAATTAGTAGATCTGAAGATCTGACCCAAGATCTGTACCACGACTCGAACCATGCAACATTGTTTCCTTTACAACTGTAAGAGAAAATACCTCATGAAGAAAAGATCTTATTTCCTTCAAGGAGAAGAAGCCGAATTCATGTCTGAAAGATTTACTCACACATTATTAATTGGGAATTTTAAACATCAATCTTTGTTCTACAAGCGAAGGCGAAAACAACACACTCCAGGTCCAAACCTTCAGATCAGATAAGAATGATATGTCAGTAATTAGACGCCTACTTCGCTAATCCGTTTCCTGGCCTAGGAATTGGCGTTCTAATGGGAATATAATGACATTTTGCGGTCATAATTGAATAATAATGGCACTTTGCGGTTTGAGGCGAGAGGCTTTCCCTTCATTTGAAGGGACTCTCTCAACTTAGGGCCTAGACTGTTGAAACTATGTAGACATGTAGACTTAGATGTCCATATGGACATAGGCTCCACCTTCTTGGGTCAGATTTTCAGAAAATGTACAATTCAGCTTCACCAATCCTCTCAAATAACCTAAATTTCAGACGAGAATAAAGTTCAAAATACAGTTCAACCTAAACAAACAGATTGCTAGAATCAATAAAATGCCAAATATACTCGAATTTACCTAGTATTGGCCAAATTGCAGCATAATTTAGCATAATTTACTAAATGTTTACAGCTGCCAATTGTACATTTTCTGAAAATCTGGCCCTCTTACGAGTCGAGAGTGCCATAGTATACTCCCTCCATTGCTTCCCCCGATAATCAAGTGACAACTGTCAGCTAATATTGATGAACAATTCTAAAGGAGGTAAAGGATGGAGAGAGCCGTATTTCCAGCAGAGGATTCGAGGGTCAGAATTTCAGAAAATGCACAATCTACATTTCTACACATCTCTCAAATTCTGTTAAATTAGTGCGAAAAATGATAAATACTGAGTCTATATCTGAGTGTATTCTGTATTGTATTCATTCAATAAATCGGTCTGGTTATGTCGAAGTGTATTTTGAACCTGATTTTTGTGTGACATTTGGGTCATTTGTGAGGATTGGTGAAAGCTAATTGTACATTTTCTGACGACTTGACCCTCGAAGCTATTCGAAGCAGCTATTCTTGCAGGTTACCATTCACAGAGTCATTCAAGGAACGATCTCGAATAGGGGAGTTGCATGTCTCACTGCGCATGCCTGTCACAGTGTATGCTGGGACGGATTCAATTCAAGTCTGACATACAAATAATTAGCAACAATTTTATCAACAATTGTAAAAGATATTTTCATCAATATCATAGCTTGTATAAATATTTAATGAAAACCAAATGCACGATGGGAAAGAAGAAGTCTAGTGTTTATATGGAAACATGTAAAACACATGTATATTGACATTAGAGCATTGATAAATAGTCCAAGCTGAACATAACATGTTTTCTTTACATTCAATACTGTACCATTACTCCCATAATTCCATGCGAATCAAGATTCAAAATGGCGGCTATGCAAATCCCCTATTGAGGACGTAAAGAAAAATGGCGATAGAGGACGAGGTAATTCCTGGCATCTCGCCAGGTCCCAAAATGGAATTCCTTGGTTTTTCTCCGAGTCAATGGTCGTGGAAAAGGTTCAACAGTTAGATCAGGCTAGGAGTGAAGTAAATGACTTAAGTAAATAGGAACCATCGCAGCATTCAGAGTAGCTCTCTGGATAGGGGTATACCACCTGAATCCCCAGGACATTTGACAGGAGGAGAAGGCTGCAGTATGCGGTAATAGGTTCCAGGGAGTCTTCGAGTTCCTCTCTACCCCCACTCTCTCTTTTTCTGTTTCTCTGCCTCTCTCTGTGTCTCTCTCTCTGTGTCTCTGTGTCTCCTTCCCTTTCTCCCTCTCTGCCGCTCTCTCTGCCCCTCTCTGCCCCTCTATCCCCCTCTCTGCCTCTCTGCCTCTCTCTGTCTGCCTCTCTCTCCTTCTCTTTCTCCCTCTCTCTATCTCTCTCTGCCTCTCTGCCTCTCTGCCCCTCTCACTGCCTCTCTCTCTGCCTCTCTCTCTATCTCCCTCTGCCTCTCTCTCTCTGTCTGCCTCTCACCTCCTTCTCTCTTCCTCTCTTCTTTCACTCTCTCTGCCTCTCTCTGTCCCTGTCTGTACCTTCTCTCTGCCTCTCTCTGCCTCTCTTACTGCCTCTCTCTGCCTCTCTCTGCCTCTCTCTGCCTCTCTCTCCGTGCCTCTCTGTGTCTCCATCTGTCTCCTCTCTTTCTCCCTCTATCTCTCTCTCACCATCCCTCTCTCCCCTCTCTCCCCTCTCTCCCCTCTCTCCCCTCTCTCCCCTCTCTCTCCCTCTCTCCCCTTCTCTCTGCCTCTCTGCCTCTCTCTGCTTCCCTCTGCCTCTGCCTCTCCTCTCTGCCTCTCCTCTCTGCCTCTCTCTTCCTATCTCTCCCCCTCACTCCCCCCTTCTCTCTGCCTCTCTATGCCTCTCTTTGCATTTCTCTGCCTCTGCCTCTCCTCTCTGCCTCTCTCTGCCTCTCTCTGCCCCTGTCTCTGCCTCTCTCTCCCCCTTCTCTCTGCCTCCCTATGCCCTATGCCTAGACCCGTGTATTTTGTCTTCATTCTATCTGCCCCAAAAATTATATTACAGAGAAATATAAGCATCATTCTGCCTTGACCTTATATTTCATACATGTATGACGTCAAATATAACCTGCTGATATGTGCGTATGTTTAACAAAGCAACTCTTCTCAGTGAAGATGCATGTATACAGTTTTAAAGTTAGACTTTTTTTTAAAATATGCAAAGAGGTTCTAAGGCATATCGGTACATGTGTGTACATAGAACACCGCCAGCGTCCCAAGCATGACACGTCATACAGTACCGACTCTGAACCTGATTAATCTAGAAAACACAAAAAATACTAGTGCGTGACTCGAACTGTCTCTTCTGGGGAGACTCGCGAATTCCTAGGGTATGAAAGGCCAAAAATCAAGCTAATATGTCCGTCTAAAAATACCTGTCCCTGAAGGAATGGTATTGGTGTGTGACCTGCCACGCCCACCATCTTGTGGTATGCCTCAGGCAAGAGCCTGACTACGTGGGTCAGATTTTCAGAAAATGTACAATTCAACTTCACCAATCCTCTCATATAACCCACATTTCAGACAAAAATAAAGTTCAAAATACAGTTCAACCTAGCCAAAGAGATCAATGCAATGCCGAATACTCTCGAATTTACCTAGTATTGTCCAAATTGCAGTCTAATTTAGCAGAATTTACTAAATACGTACAGTTGCCAATTGTACATTTTCTGAAAATCTGACCGACGTTCCACTACCCCAAGCTGTCAAAACTTTGTAAGGCAACAATTATTTCTATTTATGTTGATTGACTCTTATTGCTATTAATTAATAATCCCCAGTTCTTGAATGTTAGGTTTTGGACAAACTGTCACTTGTGTTTTGACATTTGTTTTGTTTGGAGTGAGAAACGAAAATTGATGTGGGTCAGATTTTCCGAAAATGCACAATCGGCAGTTCTAGAAATTTGGTAAATTCTGTTAAATAATGAAGAAAAATGGTAGATAATGGATATTTCAGAGTATCTTTGGCATTGTGTTGATTTAAAAAAAGTTCTTTTATTGTGTTAAACTGCATTTTGAACGTCACTTTTCACTTAAATTTGGATTATTTGAAAGGATTGGTGAAGATGAATTTTACATTTTCTGATAACCTGACCCACGTGGCACAATTGGTAATGTCCAACAACCCTCTCAGCATGTGGATCATATTTTCAGAAGATGTACAATTTGCAGCTGTACATATACAGGCAATTCTGCTAAATTAGGCTGGAAAATGATGTGTATATTTGGCATGGCATTGATTTAAAGTATCGGTTTTGTTATATTAAACTGTATTTTGAAGGTTATTTATGTCTTAAATGTGGGTTATTTGAGAGGATTTTTGAAGGCGAATTGTACATTTTCTGAAAATCTTACCCATGTGCATCGTTTATCAATTTTTTGGAGAAAGGAAAATACCCAAGGCGGAATGTACTCTATAAATTAACACGTTTTAACAAAAACCTTTTAGACAAGGATTAGTGCATGACAGTGCAAAGTTTTAGGCAGTCAATGAATTCATGGCTAGGGACAATGCCTTTCACCAGTTTCTACATCACAACAAATTATGACCAAACTGATTTTTTTTCACCACTCAGCGTTTCGAGTTTCAGTCCTAAATTCAGACGTAAAGCCTCTTAAATTCCACTCGAAACAAAATGACGTGGAAACCCTCAGGCTTAAAAGCATCGGTGATCTATTTGTTTTCCCGTTTTTACACCCCAGATCCCCATGTTTTCATGGCACCACAAAGTCAAAGATCACCAGCCATTTCACCATAATTTGTTTGCTAATGGAATTAAAATACCCTGGAGGACCCTCAAAGCCATAAACTCCGGACAAAATCCCTGATTATCGCCCATGATTGCCGCCGCAACTTTAGGACCTTCCGTTGGAGTCACTGGCAGCAAATTCTGAACCAGTCTAGGCCCAAAGTTGAGAGAGTCCCTTCAAACGAAGGGAAACGCTCTCGCCTCAAACCACAAAGTACCATTATAATTCCATTTAGGCCGCAAAATGTAATTATATTCCCATTAAAACGCCACGAGCTATAGGCTAGGAAACCGATTAGCGAAGTAGGCGTCTAATCACTGACATACCATTCTTATCTGATCGGAGGGTTTGGACCTGGACTGTGTTGTTGTCGCCTTCGCTTTTCCATTCTTTTTTTCCTTTCATTTACCTTTTAAAATCTATAAAAGAAAAGGTATCGAATTGAGATACTTCTGAAACAGAAGTTGCATCTTGGAAATTAATTTGTTAATGACGAAATAAAGGCCGCTAATGAAGAAACTTTTAATCTTAAACATCAAGTTTTAAAGCACAATTACACAAATCGAGGATCGACTTCTTCCCAGTAAGACCAACAACTTTTAAGTTAGTTTCGCTTGCACGAGGACCACTTGGGTCAGGTCTTAAGAAAATAATATACAATCGGCTGATCTACACATTTAGTACATTCTGCTAAATTAGACAATAAAATGGCCAATACTAGGTATAACTGAGGATATTTGACATTGCGTTGATTCAAAGTCTGTTTGGTTATGTTGAAATGTATTTTGACCCTGATTTTTGTCTCAAATTTGGGTTATTTGAGACGGTTGGTGAACACGAATTGTACATTTTCTGGCGGCGATTTCACCCACTTTTTGATCCATATCCCCTCAGGCATCTTCCCCAAGTTTGGAAATGATATGGTTATACATAAAGCGCATCAATTATTCGGCTGGGTGACACTCATTTATTTTCGTTGGAAAAGAGCGATTGGGGTAAGCGACCGGGTGGAAGATTTTCGGCTCAACATGGTTTAATTAGACCCTGCTTGCCCATCTTAAGCTCGGATATAGTCTACCCCGTGCCACGATACTCGTTTATACTAATTAATGGCATACTCAGATAGGTGGATGATATACCGGCCGGTGCGATGCGAGGCAAGAAGCTTAAATAACAAATTAAGAATGATATAGGTATCGTGGTCCTCTATCATTGCCCACACTTTGGTAGATGGGTTAGATCTTCAGAAAATGCCCAATATACAGTATACACATGTATCAAATTCTGTTAATTTAGAGTGAAAAATGAGTATATGGGTCAGATTTTCAGAAAATGTACAATTCAACGTCGCTATCCTTCTAAAATAACACAAATTTCGGACGAAAACAAAGTTCAAAATACAGTTCAACCTAACCAAATCGATTGCTAAAATCAATGTAATACCAAATATACTCGAATTTACTAACTATTGACCAAATTGTAGCCTAATTTAGCAGAAATTACTAAAAGTGTGCAGCTGCCAATTGTACATTTTCTAAAAATCCGATCCATATCTGAGTGTATTCTGTATTGTATCCATTTGATAAATCTGTCTGGTTATGGTGAACTGTATTTTGAACCTGAATTCCGTCTTAAATGTGGGTTATTTGAAGAGATTGGTCAAGGAAAATTGTATATTTTCTGATGATTTCACCCAGATTGCACTATTGCAACGGGATAAGGAGAAAGTCTCATTGTATGTAGAACCGTGCGCATTCATCGGGCTAGGAATTACGTGGGAATTATAACACAGATTTATCACACAGACTCCCTTAGAAGAAGGCTTATTATTTGCCGTTTTTATGCCTTCAGTCTCTACATTTTCTCTAATCTGACTTTAGTATAGTTTGGGCGCGAGAAAACTGATATAAAGCCATAAAAAGGCAATGTGTAGTTAGCGTGGTTTATACATACGGCTAGTAAATGGATTATCTGTGCCTGGGTGAGCCTAATGTTTAGGCAGGAGTTACGAGGCATAGCGCCACTATTTGTAATGAAAAATCATCAACCTTGTCTTTTATGGGTCAGGAGTTTCTTTGATATTCTTTCCACAGTTTCTCGTAAAATCTGCAATGCATGGACATAGCTCATTTCGCTTGCATAGACTAATAACAGGAGAAAGGGGTAAAAGGCATGTATACAGATAAGCCTAAATAATTATATGGGCTAAATCCCCAGAAAATGTACAATTCGCCTTTTCCTATCCTCTCAAATAACCCAAAACTAAGAGAAAAACTCAGTTCAAAACTCAGTTTAATACAACCAAACATATTGTTTGAATCAAGACAATGTCAGATATACTCAGATATACCTAGTATTAATCAGGATTGATTTTACAGTCTAACTTAGCAGAATTTACTAAATGTAAATCCCTGATTTTTATTTTATTTATTTTGCTTCTCTGTTGTTTTGTAGTACAATTTGTGCTTGTTGGAGGTAAAAACTTATAAAAAAAATTGAAGCATTTAAATTGCTTATATTATGTAACACATGTACGTGATAACTAGCTTATCAAACTTATGTGAATCACGTATAATATTTTGATGTTAAAATAACCATATTGATCCTAACTGAACCTAATTATTAGCTATTTGTATGGGCTCCATGAGATTGTCATTGAATGAAACTGCACTCGATAAAATTTATCAAAAAAAAGGTGCTTGTTTATTGTGATGCATATTCGATTATTTGTGTTTAATATGGAGAGAAAGGGAGAGATTACAGAAGGTGAGGGCTCTAGACAGGGTAGCTGATAGTATATAGAGCCCTTTACTGCCGAGTATGACACAGGGCTTGTGACACAGGCTCATTTATATTTCTGCCCTCCGATCATAGGAACAGCGTATTCAGCATGGAAGATGACAAATTCCATTTGGCTTTCCCCACTTGGTTGCCTGACTTTAGTGTATTCCTGGGTATTCATTGAATAGTGAGTAAGAGTTACATAAAGCTAGCGTTAAATCATGCTTGATATCAGCCATCTGAGGCAACAGATATTGAAGCAAGCAGAAAAAAGTGTTGACAATTCGCAACAAGCCCGTTAGCTCCTTCTGACATTGCCCTCTGTGTGTCTGCAATCACATTGGTGAGCACAAATAAAGTTTCATTGCATAACGCTTGAGCTGATGATGATCTGGTATTGCTGAAGAAAAGTAATGAAATAAGTTTCTGCAGTTGGTGCAATTGCGTAAAACACCTGGGGATTGCTCGGTTCATTCATTGAAGCACAAATACAGGCATATCTGGTTATTGCAATGGTACATTGGATCAAATCAACTTGTGTCAAAGTGGTGAAAGGTGTCCAATAAAGGATATCACATCACCAAGGGCTTATGGAATATTTGAATATTGCGAAGCACACACTCTTCTTTCATAACAGTGATTGCTATCACTAAAGAGGGGTCTCAGGGGGCAGAGAGTACAATAATTCTGTTCTCCGGTCGCTTTCGTGGATGACAATTGGTGGCCTTGCCATATCTATCAAGCCATTTCCTTCTATACAATAAATTCTAGCGCTAGAGGAAATTATTTATAGGACCATGGAAGGTGTCTGGGGTTGCATAGAATTATTGACGGATCATGGTCATTCGGTAGAGTATATTTAGCTATTTTATCAGTAAATATCTACTGAGAAATATTCAAAACATTTTTTTCAAAATTAAAAATATCAAACTTAAAATAAAGAAATACTTATAAGATGTCCTACTGTTTACTATCATTGGGATGGGCTTCATCTCCTCTTTTCAAATATGATCTGATCTCAAAATCTATTTTTTGCGACTTGTGACTCATTCTCCTGCAACACATCACATTTGTGCTCACCAATGTGATTGCAGACACACAGAGGGCAATGTCAGAAGGAGCTAACTGGCTCGTTCTGAATCGTCAACACGTAATTCTGCTTGCTTCAATATCTGTTGCCTCAGATGGCTGATATCAAGCATGATTTAATGCTAGCTTTATGTAACTCTTAGTCACTATTTAATGAATACCCAGGACACCAGAGGCAACCAAGTGGCGAAAGCCAAATGGAATTTGTCATCTTTGATGCTGAATATGCTGTTCCTACGAAAGGAGGGCAGAAATATAAACGAGCATGTGTCACAAGCTCTGTGTCATACTCAGCAGTAAAAGGCCCTACATACTAGGGTCAGATTTTCAGAAAATGTACAATCGGCAACTCTGCAAAGTTGATAACTTCTACTAATTTAGACAGAAAAATGTTGAATATAGTAATGGTATATCAGAGTATCTTTGTTATTGTGCTGATAAAAGAATATCTCCTTCATTGTAGTAAACTGCATTTTGAACGTCACTTTTCTCTTAAACTTGGGTCATTTGAGAGGAATGATGAGGATGAAATGTACAATTTCTCACAATCTGACCCACTATCAGCTATCCTGTCTGAAGCCCTCACATTCTTTAATGTCTCTCTTAGCTTTTATCTCTCTCCATATTGAAGACAACTAATCCAACGTGCATCACACTTAATAGATAAGCGATGAACCTAGAATTCAGCAGGAATTTTCATCGAAAGAAGGATAAGATTGTTTCAATCTAGGTCCAAACCCTCAGTTCAGATGAGGATGGTATTTCAACCTACTTCACTAATCGGTTTCCTGGCCTAGGACTCAGCGTTTTAATGGCAATATAATGACATTTTGAGGTCTTATTTGAGGAATTATAATAGCACTTTGCGGTTTGTGGCGAGAGGCTTTCGTTTGAGGATCTTTATATTAGAGTGGTCAGTTTACAATATCCATTCAACGTTCTATTTCCAAACGGGACATCTCTCTTGACAAGGATCGAGATCTGGAGATTGGTTTTAAAATGATTCCTTCAATGCATACAGTTGTTGCAATGTGTTATCGTGATATAATGGCATTGATAATGCCATATTTTGCTGGTTATAGAGGCAGTTCTTGGGTCAGATTTTCAGAAAATGTACGATTGGCAGTTGTACACATTTAGTAAGTTCTGCTAATTTAGACTGCAATTTGGTCAATACTAGGTAAATTCGAGTGTATTCAGCATTGCATTGATTCTAGCAATCTGTTTGGTTAGGTTGAACCGTACTTTGAAGCTTATTTTCGTCTGAAAATTGGGTTATTTGAGAGAATTGGTGAAGGTGAATTGTACATTTTCTGAAAATCTGACCCTCTTCCATTCGGAAATATTCTCGCTGACTAGATAATTTCCAAATGCCTCCATCCATTAGGCTTGATTGGAAAGCATGGGAAAAATTGTCACTAACAGCGACACGGATGACAAGGAACCAACATGCGTCAAAGCTGCACAAATATGATTGTGTTTCAGGAAAATGAGTCACAAGTCGCAAAATGATATTTTTCAAAGTATTTTATTCACAATGTCTTTGTACGAATGTCCTCATTGCTCGATGTCTTATCAATACAATCCAAGACTGTGTATTAAATATATGTTCTTGCATTACTGAAGTCATCTATTAGAGTATATTCAGCTACTTTACTAGTAAATATCCACTCAGAAATATAACAATTTTTTTAGAAATAATAATATCAAGCTGAAAATATAGAAATACTTATTAGCTGCCCTAAAGTGTTTACTATCATTAGAATCAGCTTGATCTCATCTTTTCAAATATGATGATATCACAAAATTCAATTTTGCGACTTGTGACGCATTTCCCTGTAACATATCACAAATAAATTCTGCAATTGAAATGGATATCTTCATATCAGTGTAGAACAAACTTCTGACTTATAAATACTTCCCAATATTGTCTACCACCGGCGGAAAACAAGACGCCTATCAGCGTCCTTATAGCTCAAGATCGAACATTTGCTGACAGCAGGGGTATTTTTTCTTCATACAGGGGTATTTGCAAGTCGATCTCTATCCTGTCCTATCTATCTCCTTCTTGCTATAAGATTGTGGCACGGTTTGTATTGCCCGGCCCAGACGCTGGACATAATCTATGCTTTAGGATTGTATTTCGGGGATTAGTGTCAGCCATTTTGACCACAACTGGACATCTGGTCCCTTGATGGCTGGTCAGTGAGACTGGTAGGCCCTGAGAGGGGCTGAAGGTTATTGATTCTAAGGCTCACTAAGGGGATATGCATCTTTATACAAGGGATGGAAGGTTTACATAGTTAGATATCTATTTATGTCTGGAATAGTCTGGTTTTATATACATATATCTAGAGAATAATAAATAGTATTCTCCTATGTTTCTATCAACCACATCTTGATTCTGAACTTGGAGAGACACTGTATTATATATACTTAGACGCGATTTTATCAGATTCTGAGAGGTTTTTCTTGCCTATAGACCACGTTTGTATGGACGGAAGTACCTAAGGTAAGCTTCCGGTTCATTACCTGTTTCACAAGGCATATTTAATTGAAATAGATAATTGCACAGGTTGGTAAACCCTCTATTTTGGTATTAATAAGTTGATCTGATCAAATCGCTTCTAAAAGCACTATTACCCTCGGTTTGTTGTGGTCTGTGTGGTCATAGACACTCTTGGGAGGAGCACTCGAGTGTCTATGACCACACAGACCACAACAAACCACCAAACCTCGGGGTAATAATACTATAGTAGTGAGTCCGCCCATCCCATTGTCACTGCCGACTCAACACCACCTTTTCACTGTGGCAGTAATACTCAGTTCTGGTCAGTTCCAACAGGAGGAGACATCATACAACACAAAACACGTTGCTTATGACACCCTCCTGCATACGGTAAGCAGGGGCATACAACTGCCCTGTAAGGAGATCCCGTCTCTGCTTGAAACAACAGACTTGTGTCACTCACAGACCAAGATACCTCTGTTGTTCAAATCAAGCTATAACCTGTTGGTTTGACCCTGTGATTCTGAGTTAAATAAAACTTGGTGAAAATACATGTCATTTGTTCTGGTTATCTTTTAAGCAACACTCCGACTCGTGCCCCTACACATCTGCGGTTCATCTGCAGCCTATTTCATTTTGTTTACATAATTATGATATGTATGTACCCAGAAAGACGAAAGTTTGAGGAAGTTTGATAAAAGGTAGTAATTCTATCTTATAGAATTACTCACGCAGTCAGAACATTATGCGTATTGAAGCTACCATAAAGGACATTTCCAAATAACCCGTTCGGACTCTCTTATAATGGGTCGGATTGTTTAGAAAATGCACAATTGGCAGCTCTACACATTTAGTAAAATATGCTAAATTAGTCTAAAACATTATAAATACCATGTATATCCGCGTATATTTTGTATCATGTTATTTCAAAATATCTGTTCTGCTATCTCAAACCGTACATACTAAACCTCATTTCTGTCTTAAATTTGAAATATGTGAGAGGATTGGTTCAGGCACGGACTTGTAATGAGAACAAGTCCGTGGTTCAGGCGAATTGTACATTTTTTAACGATCTGAGCCTTATAGGCTAACCAGGGTGACGGTTGCTGATAACTTGCCATCTGTCTTCCCTCTTCATGTTTCCTCCAGATTCTCTGCCCACTTTTACAGCCATTGTCTCCATTACAAATATTAGAAATCCTCTTTCAAAGGAGACAAATTGCCTTCACCACGCAAAGTCCTCAGATACAAAGAACTCTTGTTTTCATCGTACAACATCAAAGGAGGCTTTCATTTTTGCACCAGGGTGTTTTCTATAGAAAGCAAGAAAAGGTTCCCTTGAGAACCACTGTTGCTGGCCCCTTAGCTTGCTTCCTGTGGGTATTGAGCATAGATGTAAGTGGTGTAAGGACAATGATTATGTTCATTTTGAAGATGTAGCTTTAATTAACTTTGTGTTGTAAGTTTCCTGCAATGATTATAGATTCTTCATTATGACGAAATGTATTAACTTCGCAAATGATATGTTGTACTTAGACCTATGTAACTGGAAGAACCTTCTTCTTCCTTATTATTTCTTATGTAAACGACTAGTGAGTTCTTTAATATAAATGTCTTCCGTCGTCAATTTAAACTGTTCATAACTTTGTAGGAGATGAGACCTACCACACTGTGGAAATCTTCATAATAAAAATGTTTAAAACAATAAATATCAAACATATGTGATGTATTACAGGAACACTATTCACAATTACAAAAATAGTAAACATTAAGGACATTTAATAAGTATTTCTATATTTTAAGTTTGATATTTTTATTTTAGAAACAAATAAGTCTGCAATATTTCTGGATGTGCATTTACTAGTAAAGTAGCTGTTTCAACTATGTAACATATTGAATCTGAGTGTCTATAATTGTTCGAATTGTATATCTTCATACTCTATTTACACAATGCTATACCTAACCATCAATTCCAATTGGTCTATCTGTAATTAACAAATATGCTACAGGATTTTTTCTCTCTCCAGCTACTTTTGTTACCCTAAGCTGAGCGCATTGGAATAACCCAGTTTACTGGGAAATGCCTCCCCAGTGAAAATAAAATCTTTAAATTTTTTTTAAAAAAAATGAGTCTATAGGATGAGCTTAGAAATGTATAGATATAATATTTAAATCACAGTCTTGAGATATGATGTATGTATTCATACGACTTTAGACGATACACACCCTAAAGATGAGAATATTTCTACAAGGAGATCCTGTGAATAAATCACTTTGAAAGATATCAATTTTGCGAGTTGTGGTTCATTTCTCCGTGACACATCACAAATGATATCAAACGTATATATGGGTCAAATCGTCCGAAAATGTACAATTGGCAGCTCTACATATTTAGTAAGATATGCTAAAGTAGGCTGAAAAATGATAAATACCAGGTATATCTGAGTATAGTTTGTACTATGTTGTTTTAAAATATATGTTCTGCTATGTTAAACTTTATTTTGAAGCTCATTTCTGTCATAAATTTGCGTTATTTGCGGGGATTGGTGAAAGGGAATTGTACATTCTCTGACGATCTGACCCATATATTTGTCCCAATGGTTTAAAGCTACGTTCTCAGCTAAGATGTCTCTTCTTTTTTTTATTTGTTTTTTTTTTTTTTTTTTTTACTCTGATAGAGTATTTCCCGAATGACCACTTCAAAGGATTCAACAGCGCACGCAAGAATAAAACGTTCGGGTTTTGTTTGTAAAAGAAAAAAAAGAATAAAACATAAGTTGTGAATGCTTTGAAGTAGTCACACAATGGTTCCCATCGCTCTGGGAATATTCCGTGTAAAATAGTTTCTGAATATTAACAAAATATATTGAAATAATAACCAATACAAAGAAAACCTTACTTCTGACAACTGAGAATGCAGTCGTAATTAAGGAATCCATTTTGCGTTTCATAAAAAAGGGGTGGTTTCTGTATTTGATGAAGAGCTTTTGTATTCATGGTATGGGATTCAATCAGTAGGTGCGGGACTGACAGCGAACCATGGACATCTTGTCCGCCACATAGGATCCATCACATGAAGGGATTTGCGTGTGAATGTAATTATAACTAAGGAATATATGTGATTTGTTACTGGAAAATAAGTCACAAGTCCTGGGTAAGACCTTACAGTGCCTTTCTGTCTCTTTTCTCTTGTCTCTCTCTCTCTCTCTTCTTCTTTATTTCTATTTCCTGGGTATGATCATAAACTGCCTCCCTCTCAGCTCTCCCGCCCTTGATATAACCATTAAATGTGTTGATAAGGGCGTAAAGTAACCAATCTCACTCACTCATTCTGAGTCACAAGTCGCAAATTTTCAATTTTAGTTTATTTACAAGATCTCTTGGTTAGAATGGTTTCATCTTTGGAGTGTATAGTCCCTGGGGTCCCAGAATACATGTAACACATTTCAAGACAATGCATTAAAACATCGATGTATTTCTAAGCATATCGTATAGAGTATATATTTAGCTAATTTACCAGTAATTAGCCACCCTTTTTTTGTACAAAAATAAAAATATCCAACTTAAAATATAGAAATACGTACCATAGTCCCTAATGTTTACTATCATTGTAATCGCCTCGATTTTATCTTTTCAGATATGATGATATCTCAAAATCATATTTTTGCAACTTGTGACTCATTTTCCTGTGACACATCTCATATATCCCCTGCGTTTGTGTCAATCAAGGCTGGGACATTGAAGCTAGATCACCTCACCATGCCAACCTTCCAACCCATTATCCGTATTGCCACTGTTTGCTCCACTATATATAAATACCCTTCCATCACTCTCACATCTCCTCTTTCCCCACTGCCAGCTGTGTTTTACACCTCATCACCCTGTCCAATTAACTTATGGGTCATATTTTCAGAAAATGTACAATTGTCAGCTGTACATATTAAAGAAATTCTGCTAAATTAGGCTGAAAAATGTTAGATACGGAGTATTTATGTGTTTAAAAAACAAGGGAGTTGGTGACCCTACCTACTCCAGGCGCTAGGGGCCAGCGCTGCTGTCTCCCTGTTTTCTAAACATGGATAGCCCAAGGCCTATCCTAGCATATTTGGCATGGCATTGATTCAAAGTATCAGTTCTGTTATATTAAATTGTATTTTGAAGCTTATTTCTGTCTTAAATGTGGGTTATTTGAAAGGATTGGTGAAGGCAGATTGTACATGGAACGAGGTACTAGTACTGAGTTCCATTCACTATTTAGCATAGACAAACATTGCTATAAACTTTTGTTTGGGGT
Organism: Sthenelais limicola; assembly: GCA_942159475.1. Lineage (NCBI taxonomy): Eukaryota > Metazoa > Annelida > Polychaeta > Phyllodocida > Sigalionidae > Sthenelais > Sthenelais limicola. Next base: position 37,352,179 of record OW804097.1, on the reverse strand, counting down.
TTTGAAATGTCATAAAGTATCTAAAAGCTAAAAGAAAACCCAATACAATTTTCTATCCAACGTGCACATGCGACAAAAATATGTTTATTGCACCCCACTTATCGCACCTCTCAAATGGAATGCGCATATATGATAAAAATAAGCCTTATCGCATCTCTTAGGGACCTTCACCCTTTTACCGAATTATATTATACCTAATCGCATCATCAAGTACCCGTATGGAAGGGTGGTTTCAAGAAAGTCAAATCAAAGGATACAACCTGACAGCTTGAAGAACTATAATTTAAAGTGTTTTGAATAGTTCCATGTCCTCAAGGGATTATATTTCGAACCCCACTATGATATATATTATATATATCCATATTTAAACAATGTGATGATGGTGAGGGGCGGGGGGGGGCGGAGTTCCGACGGAACGTCCGACAAATGTCACCTCATCTTCCTGTAACTCATCACACACACTCTCAGAGGGCGGCTGTAAAAAGGAAGGCCATGTGATATATGCATGGTATTTAGGAAGCAGCACACCATTAACCCACAGCATCCTAATCTGTAATCTTTTGTCGCACTCGGCATTATTCTGCCCTCTGTCTGGTATATCTAGACGGTAACCAATTCATGAAGCAATTACTGGTGTGGAATTGGTAGAAGATGCACACTCATCGCGTATTGAGGGCCTGAGGACAATTCCTTCATAAATAATATTCATCTACGTTTGCCCCATTCACACACTGACTTCATATGAGCGCGATATTGCAGTCGGTTCTATTGTCAATGAGAAGATTGATTTCCCTGTCCCATCTCTAAGGTGCGCCCGTGGCCTAACATAATATATATCCTGTAGAAGTATTGGCCGTCTCGCTATTATGCAAGCCAACCCATATATACAAAAGATAAGCAGTTATTGCTGTCAGAACATATCGACTTATCAGAAATTCCAACCTCGTATATATATATAAGTTACGGATGATATTCATCTATCTTTGAAACGTTTTCATGAGTAGTCTTATAATGGTGAAATCGCCAGAAAATGTAGAATTCGCCTTAAGCAATCTTCTCAAAAAACCCAAATTTAAGACAAAAATAAGATTTAAAGTTCAGTTCAATATAAACAAACATATTATTCTATCTATGTACTCCAGGTGAATGTAATTCAATGGCTCTTGTTTACAATTTTGCATTCAACACGTGACTAGCGGCCACTTGCTTGATACAAAATAAAGTTTAAACTTGGGCCATTGAATCGCACTAGTAGTTCTAACTGCTCGTTCAGTTCTATCTAAAATATATAATAAAATGGGTTTTTCAATGAAAGACAGATACTCTATATGATAATAAGCGGGCACTATAACCAGGGCATGTAGAGGTAAGTGTCAACATAAGTACTACCATGTTTGGAATAAAAACTGACTGAGTGTATTTATTTGTTTCACTTTATTTAAATCAAAAATTGATTTGTGACTATAACTAATAATGGATGTTTACATTATACCATACCTCCCCCCTTATTGAAACTTTCACGTAAACACCCATGTTCCTATATCCCACATGTTCTAAAGGTGCTGGATCGCTTGTATCTGCACTCATGGCTTGCTCTTGCTTCGTTCATTCATAGTGTGCTTTTCTTTCGCTCTTCATCTGCTTTTATTTTTAGCGCAATACAAGCGCAGAGCGATTCTACTGATTTCCTTGTTTCCTTATGAAATGAATGGCCAATCTCTTGGTCTGCCCTCATTGCACTATTGGACCGCTACTTAAACAGGCAGAAAGAGTGTCATGTAGTTGCGCTCATATCAATCACAACAGGTATGAGCGCAACATCAAAAAGAAGTGCCAACATCATATTTCAAGAGCATACAGGAAGCGTATTAACCCACTCTGGTTTCACTCTAACTTCGCTTGTTATGCATGCAAAAAAAGTTTAAAATGAGAATATAATATACATTTGTTTGATAATAAATATCCAGCGCAGTAGATCTTTATTATATTTGTGATTCTCAGAAAATGGCTTAGATCTATGATAATAACAGTCAGAAATACTATACTTTGTATAGATTTATCGTTTCTACCGGGTTTTTTTTCAATCAATATGATATTGGTTTATCCAAATTAGAGTATTTTTTACTACAATTCAAAATCACAACGTCCCACTATCGTCAATGACGACTGGGGATCTGTACGTTTCTGAAAATCCAAAACGTAAAACCAACAAAAAGCTTGTAAACCTCCCATTATGCAGGAGATAAGATACATTTTCTGATAGTGACATGTTCATCAATAAACGTTTTCTAATCTAATCTAATCTAATGCACTCAGGGAAAATAAAAGCCCGTCAGCCCATGTCATAATAATATATCTCTGAACGATCTCTTGCATTTCTTACTTAATAACTCTTATCTTTTACCTTGTTGTATAAACATCCTGAAATAAAAAATTAAGAAAAGAAAAAAAGATGTGTTGGGTTCATTGAGAAAGTATAAAATCACGCAAAGAAGGACCTCGAATCGAGCCATTGAATGTGTACAAAAAAGGTTTTTGCCAAGTCGTCTAAAGAACCGCTAATAGTAGAGTCTAACGACTTCTCAAGGGCAGCCAAGGTCACTGTCTGGGCTCTGTAATGTCCTCCAGTGGCCCTGGAACGCCGCATAACTCCTGGCACAAATGTGGAACGCCATCACTGGTGCGCAGGCGCGGAGTCCTCTAAGAGGTTTATGTGACATTAAAGAAAGAATGAAAACAATTTATTTCCTGAATTCAATCTATTCTTTATAAATATTGGTTCAAACAATTTGCATGCAACGAAATGGGTGCTGGTTCAATCGATGGAAGAAGTTTTGCCAAATCCCATTGTTTTTTAAAAGAGTGTGCGAAACACTTCGTACAATTTAAATTCAATATCTAATCATGGCAAACAACTAAATGAATCCGTCGACATATATGGGTCAGATTTTCAGAGAGTGTACAATTGGCAGCTGTACACATTTAGTACATTCTGCTAATTAAGGCTGCAATTTGGTCAATACTAGGTAAATTCGAGTATATTTGGCATTGCAGTGATCCTAGCAATCTGTTTGGTTAGGTTGAACTGTATTTTGAACTTTATTTTCGTCTGAACATTGGGTTATTTGAGAAGATTGACGAAGGTGAATTGTACATTTTCCGAAAATCTGACCCATATACAGTATTTCCCCGTTGATAAGCCTGCACCGTTTATAACCGGAGGAGGGGTGGAGGTGGGATAAACACATTCTAATGGCAAAATAAACACTATGATCCTTACCCCGAATATAAGCCCACCCCGAATATAAGCGTGGTCTATCACCATTTGAAATTAATATAAGCCCGGGCCTATACACTGGGAAATATTTGTGTATGTTTGTATACAGTTTATTATGCTATTAATATTATATAATTAGATGCATCTGTTGAATTGACTATCACCTCGTTCGCAAGGACTTTAATCTGATCTGTTTTGTCCCCAATCGGTAAGGATATCAATGTGTAATAGTATATATCAAACATATACAATGCTTTTTTTATTCAAATATCACTTTCCTTTTCTAAAATATTCCAACACATAATCAACATCACTTATGGATTATCTTAATATCCAAAGAGATACTATCTTGGATTTCCTCTTGACAGAAAGATATCTCAAATGCCTGAGGGACTCCTTCTTTTGTATAAACTACTATGTGGGTCAGATTTTCAGAAAATGTACAATTGGCAGCTCTACACATTTAGTAAATACTGTTAAATGTGGCTGCAATTTGGCCAATACTAGGTAAATACGAGTATATTTGGCATTGGATTGATTCTAGCAATCTGTTTTGTTAGGTTGAACTTTGTTGAATTTTGAACTTGATTTTCGTCTGAAATGTGTGTAATTTGAGAGGATTGGTGAAGGTGAATTGTACATTTTCTGAAAATCTGAACCATGTGGTGTTTGTCTATTAGCATTAGGCTATTCTCATAGACCAGTAATCAGACCAAAGTGAAGTTGGTTATACATTCAAAACATTTCATTTCAGTTAAGGAATAAAACGTTTAACAATTGTTTTCTAGGTAATGCCTAAGAAATAGTGGTTGTTTGTGGATAAATTGCATTTCCTCATCTGTGATTGGTCAGTATATCCGTCATCGATGACGTCAGACCAATAAATAACGTCCATTCCGGCTGGAAGTAAATAACCCATTAAGTTGTATTATAAAGAAATACGTTTTAAATGCCCTACTCTTTCCTATCATTGGAATTCGCTTGATCTCATCTTTTCAAATATGATGGTATCTCACAATCCAGTTCTTGCGACTTGTGACTCATTTTCCTGTAACAAATTATATTTGTTCCTTGACGTCTCTTGTGTCTTTAACTGCAGTACATAATATGAGGTCCTGTATTTTTCGAAAGTTGAAATAGATTTTAATAGTGTGAAATCCATTGGAATTAATTACTTCAAAATCTGAAACTGAAAATCATTTTCATATCACTTGGAACAAGATAGATGTATTAGTAATATTAGCTCACTTGATTCTTCTCAAAATCTATCATAATTCCACCCCTAGACGTTAACATCTAGCCTAACTAATAGATGTGAGGTATCTGATAACCAACGCATTCTCTAGCAGAGAGCGATTTGAGTTTTGGCATCGCATATCTCGCGAAACGAATTACCCGTGTGAATTATCTATGTGAAATATCTCTTAGTCTCCTCAACAATCGACCAGTCTCAAGGCGATCTACTTTCAATGAGTGTTTGAGCGATTTGATTCGAATTTCATGATCGCCAACTGTTAAACTTTCTTATGGTATCAAGTTGAATCCGGCTTTTAAAATGAGTTAACTTCATCTTTGCTCTGGGTGAAGTCGCCAGAATATGTACAATTCGCTTGTAATTGAATGCCGGTCGCGCCACCTAGTATAAGGCGTATCAACGGTTTTCTTATGTACTTTTGCCATTTTCGTCGACATAATAGCAGCGCGGCAAGGCACATCTATATGGGAGCTATTCTTCAATGGGCTTGAAGTATGAAAATTTCATCTTGGGAATCATTATGTCTACCTAGTAACATAATGTGAATGTTTTTCTCAATGATTAAGCTGCTTTTAATAAGATGACGTTCATGTATAATGATTACCGATGGTATACATACTCGGCATGCATACGCTACGGCAATGTTATGTCGACCGAGAGCTCAATTTCCGACCGCCAACGCCGTCTGGTGTCAGTACCATAGATAATCTCGCAGTAGGCAATTCACATTCACCAATTCTCTAAAATAACCCAAATTTCAAACAAAAATGAGCTTCAAAATACAGTTCAACCTTTAAGGTCCATTCCCATTACCACGACTAGCCTGCTGATACTTGCCGGCTGTAATACTTTAACATTGCATTTTTTGCCGTGCGGCGGCCGTACACCAATCGGCCGTTGTTATGTGAATGGTGTAAAACAAATTGCTAGAATCAATGCAATGCCAAATATACTCGAATTTACCTAGTATTGACCAAATTGCAGGCTTATTTAGCAGAATTTACTAAATATGTACAGCTGCCAATTGTACTTTTTCTTTTCTGGTGCAATACTTTATTGGCCTCTGCCGCGGTGGTTCTTTGATTGGATATTGCTAAATTGTCTGGGAGTACCATAAAAGGCTGCGATTAGCGAGGCAACAAAATTACAATGAAATATAATACATCACCATAAAGAGGTGTAACCCTATCCAGGCTTCAATAATTAATTACTCTGAAGAGGATATCATTTGCAGTTTAGCTGTCGACCTAAATCAAATTCACAATATCTGTATTGTGGTATTAATGGTGTTTCTTGTGCATATTCAATGCAGTTCAATTATGAGTCAGTGCAACTCGTGCAATATTGAGGCTCCTTCCAACAACTTGTTAGTTAACCTGTATCTATACGACTAAGGGCATTAGATACCCTGAAAGTAACTACATCCCTACAAAGAGAGCAGCGAGGATAAGCCAATCAGCCCAGGCCCTGTGTCCATGGTTGTAATCTGTCTAGCATATAAGGAATAAAATTGATTACAGCCGTTCTCTTTTAACTGGTTTGGTTCTGGCTCGAGACATACATCTTTGTGTGTTGCGTTGATTCATTTCTCGCTCAACTACTGACCCTAAATATTCATCGGAGAATGACCCTGAATTACATCACTTTGAAAAATATGATTTTGCAACTTGTGACTCATTTTCCTGTAACACATCACAAATGGCTAAACCGGTCAAGATTCAGAACATTTCAATAAAGAGATCTTGTAAAAAAAACCTCTTAGAAGAATATCATTTTTGCGACTTGTGACACATTTTCCTGAAACACATCTACAGGGAAATGAGGCATAAGTCGCAAAAAATAGAATTGAAGATATAATCATATTTGAAAAGATGAGATCAAGCCGATTCTAATGGTAGTAAACACTAGGACATCTATAGGTAGCGTTTCTATATTTTATGTTTGATATCTGTATTTTTGAAAAAAAAGTTATTAATATTTGTGGATGGATAAATACTAATAAAGTACCTAAATACGGGTCAAACTTTCCGAAAATGTACAATTGCCATCTCTACACATTTAGGAAATTAAGCTAAATTATGCTGAAAAATGATGAATACCGGGTATATCTGAGTATATTCAGAGTCTAATTGATTTATAGTATCAGTTCTGCTATGTTAAACTGCATTTGGAAGTTAATTTCTGCCATAAATTTGGGTTATTTGAGAGAATTAATTAAGGCAAATTTTACATTTTCAGAAAATCTGACCCATACTCTATTCACTGGCATCATTCTCTCAATCAGACGCACCCAGTCTGTCGCTCCCCGGGCCATGCGGCACCAACTGCCGCTGACAGAGAAAATTCTCTTATCGCTAGATTGATCACATAAAAAGCAGCCATAATGACAACCATGTCATGGGCAACCATGTGGAAAATCCACAGTTTATAGCCCCTTGTCAACGCTAACCGCTGGTTATTTATAGACTTATCATTCTGTACTGACATTCTGTGAACTGCATTGTCCACAGCTTGCACTACAGCCAAATCTGATTTGTTTCAGGAAAACAAAGTCACAGGTCGCAAAATTGATATTTATCAAAGTGTTTTTTCAACAAGATCTCTTCGTTGAAATGTTTTGAATTTTAGAGGGCTTGGCACTCATAGTCATTTGAATCCATGTAACAAATGTTGGGACATTGTATTAAATATATCCTTGCGTTTTGAAGGCCTTCGTTCGGAGTATATTCAGTTACTTTACTGGTAATTACCCATTCAGAACATTGCAAACTTTTTTTTTCAAAAATAAAAATATCAAACTTAAAATATAGAAATACATGTTAGTTGTTCTAGTGTTTACTATCGTTGGAATCCGCTTGATCTCCTCTTTTCAAATATGGTGATATCTCAAAATCCATATTTTTGCGACTTAAGACTAATTTTGCTAAAACGGATCAGAAATGGCCAGTAGCTAACTTCATGTATGCAATGTTTCTGGATGGTTAATCACCAGTAAAGTTACAAAATATACTCCATACAAAGGTAATTAAATAACTTTCCTAAAACACATCACATTTCGTGAGAAGGTACGATGGATTATTGTATACCTTTTGTCCGAAAACTACAATAAATTTGAATTCAGGGTTCGTAACCGCTTTTATTTTAACTATCCCAATGCCGTCTATAGTTTAAGAAAATTTAGTTTCATTGTAATTTACTTTCAAATACATTTATTTATTGGTATACATTCACAGATACTATATACTTGTTGCAGTTATGTTTATAGTCTTTCATTTCGTTCTGATGCTATTTCTTACACCTCAGAAGATGTACAATTAGCAGCTCTATACATTTAAAAAATCTGCTAAATTAGGACGAAAAATGAGTTATACTAGGTATATCTGTGTATATTTGGTATTGTGCTCTTTTCAAAATATCTGTTATGTTATATTAAACTGTATTTTGAACCTCATTTTTGTCTTAAAGTTGGGTTCTTTGAGAGGATTGGTGAAGGTGAATTGTACATTTTCCGGCGATCTGACCCATATACTGCAGTTTATACAGTCTTTCCGTTCGTCTTGATGGTATTTCTCACACCTCAGCTGAGACATTCCATGCAGAGGAGGACCGCCTAGATGGGTGAAATCCTCAGGAAATGTACAATTTGCATTCACCAATCTACTCAAATTACCCTAATTTAACACAAAAATGGGGTTAAAAAATCAGTTCAACAAAACCAAACAGATGGTTTGAATCAAGGCAATACAAAATACACTCAGATATACCTATAGTATTTACCATTTTTCAGTCAAATTTAGTAGGTTCTACTGAGTGTGTAGAGCTGCCAATTGTATATTTTCTGAAGATCTAACCCTGGTCTTGACTGTGACTGATGGAGTTAACCTAATCAAAAGATGCACCGTTTCTGCCAGACCGCCCCAGTCAGATTGAGGTATAACAGTGACTGGCTGCGCTGAATTGAACCAGTCACCAGTGTCTTGCGCGAGGCACTGTATTTCCAAAGCCATGTTTTAGATAGAGTGTGAAGTGTAGACCCTGTGCCTGCTAAAGCAGAAGGGACAGACTGGAGCAGACTTTCAGGAGAACTATCGCTTCTTTTCTTCATCAAGGTTTGAATGTACAAACAGTGAGTAAATAGATAGAACCTGATGAGAATGTGTTACAAGGGACACTATTGCACTGTCCGAGATGTTTATTTTTTCGAGGCCCACAAGCCAATAGGTGAGTGGGTTAAAGGAAAAAAACAAACATTGAGGACAGTGCAATAATGTCCTGAGTTCCACATTTGAGTTTAGAAATATTAGAATTTACTCCCACGTTGCTATGCTTACCTTATATGGCCATGTTTACTGGGGACAGGAAGTCATACCACACGCGTGAACTGGTGCAAATTACCACACTACTCCCTCCCATACAAATAGCATGTGGTACATACATCAACGTGGAGTAATAAGCATTAACTGTATTTTGAAAGCAGTTGAAATGCAGTTCGATATATAATAGGGGATTTTCATGTGCCACTGCACAAGTATATTACAGTGCGTCCTGGGATGGAGTCTGATGAAATCTGATATACAAATATTTGGCAAGATTTTTATAGAAAATTGCAAAAGTGTTTTCTCCAATATTATTAGCTTTTATAAATAATCTATGAAAACCAAATGCATGATGGGAAAGATGTAGGACTTGTGTTATGGAAACCTGTATAACACATGGATATTGACATTAGAGTACTATAAATATTTCATGCCGAACATGACATGTTTTCTATAGACCTTATACCAGTACCATTAGTCCCATAGTTCCTTGCGAATGAAGATTAAAAATTGCACCTATGCAAATCCCCTATTACTATTACTAATGTTGATGCGTCAGGTGCTTTTGATGACTTTAAAGCATTGACTTGTCCCAACTAATGAGGTCCTGCAAACCGCAAAGTGCCATTATAGTGCCATAATAGTGCCATTATAGTGCCATTATAGTGCCATTATAGTGCCATTATAGTGCCATTATAGTGCCATTATAGTGCCATTATAGTGCCATTGTAGTGCCATTATAGTGCCATCAAGACCGAAAAATGACATAATAATCTCATTAGAACACCTAGTCCTAGACCAGGAAATTGATTAGCGAAGTAGGAGTGCTATACAAATATTCATTTAGCACAGTACCATGAAAATGTATTTGTCTAAAAATAGCTCTGACGTTGTCTCCGCACTTCCGCCGTCTTTGCGGATAACCAAGGCTCTCCGCAAAGCGTATGTCAACAAATCCAAAGGCATAGACCAAGTCGGCTGTGCTTGGACTATCTATGATACTTCTTTCATACTTTTTCACTGATATATGATGATAATTGATCAAGTTTTATGCCCATATAATAAATATAGAATGGAACTAGCTGTCGTAATCTAAAATTCGAAGACTCAATTCGTCCGCATAAGCACTCTACCTACGGCATCGTGCTTATGCGGACAAATCTCGTCCAATAAATCTTCCATGATTTTCGATTACTGATGGCGCATTCCATTCTCTCTATATCTGTTCTGCTATATTAAACTGTATTTTGAAGCACATTTCTGTCCTAAATTTGGATTATTTGAGAGGATTGGTGAAGGCGAATTGTACATTTTCTGTACTAGTCCATTTGCTTATGTCAAAAAAATGGCTCCCGTGTGAAATTCATGTTAATTTTTGCAGACAAACATTTTTTTGAAGCATTTAATGAGCAGAATTCAAAAATCGATGTCTGCAATTTTTCTAATTATTTTATCATTCCGAAATTCAAGATGGCGTCCAAGATGGCTACTTGGACAATAAATGCACATAACTCTGGTTCTAATTAACATAAATGAATGATTTTGGTGTCCATTTCTATGTTTTCCATGTCAGGGAATCCAATGAAATAAAAATAAAGTTCAAGGCACATGATGCCTTTCCGCTAGGGGGCGCTATAAGTACTTTTTCCAACATTTTCCTAAGAAATGGTAAGAAATACTTAAAATAACCTTTAATTCTTATACACAAATAATTTATTCATTTTATTAAACCAAAATGTTCAATATCTTGTTAGTTATAACATTGGCAGTTTATTATTTATGACTTTTTCACTATTAGAATAATTGATAATTCCTGGGAATTCAGCCACAAATTTGGGTCCTTCCACATAGTAATTCAATCTTTAGTCCAGGCAATCTATACCAAAAAAGGGCTAAACCTGGAACAAATTGCAACAGGTTTCTCAATGGTTTTGGATAGTATGAGTGCCCCTTATTAACATACTAAAAGTCTAGAGAAATCTAGGTGGGAAACCATGCCCAAAATCTCAGAAAACAAAATGGCCGCCTCTAAAACTTTGAAATGCGATAACTCAGTGTAAAATCAACATATATTCAAGTGTGAATACCCCTTTTTAATGTTTCCAGGCATTGGGAATCTAATGAAACAATAGTAAAGTCCATATAAATAATATTTATCAAGTTAGTGTACTCCTACAGAGAAGACATGGGAAAATATGTCTAGCAAATGCATCCTGTGAAGTGAAAAAAATCTCATTTTGTATGAGAGCACACTAGGAAATGAGTTTCTGTAATCAAAGCTGTTAGACAAGCCTTTTTGAATGGTGTATATAAAAAGAATAGTATAATGTATAACTCTGATACTTCAAAAAATACTTAATATCAATTTCCCTCTTGCATGAGGCACCTCAGATGGTCACAATTGGTGTAGATTCCAAGTTTAATCTTTTGAAGGAAGTATACAATTTGTAGTAAGAGCGAGAGGGTACTGGGTAGATACATGGGGGAATTAGGGAACTTCTACAATTGAACCCCCTTCCAAGTTTAAATCTAGTGGACTAGTCTGTGTAAACCTTGCCTTTAGCATACAGATATACTGCATCATTTTGATGCAAAATTGCTGTATGTTGTATGATCTTCTCTAATAGCATTAATTTTTTATCTCTTTGGGGCACAAGATGGGAGGAGGAACAGCCTCAATACCAGTTAGTTCCCCCTTCTTACTGACATAGTTCTCAATACAAGACTAATGTGTGATGCTTTGAATATACTAGCCTCAATGAACTATATATGAGCAACAAGAGCAACAAGACCAATGAAGATTTCTGCCTAGATGGGGAAATTACCCCTGGAAGTTGTTCTCAGCCGGGAGAAAGGAATGATCTCTAGTTCATATGCTCTATATGATATATAAATTCCACAACCATTTGATTGAAGGGATTGGGTGGTCTAAGCCCCTTTTAACACTATGCATTCAAATTCTACACAATAGAACAACTGGAGGATCAAGAGATAGCAGAGGTTTTTTTACCCAACCAAGAATAATAATTGAATGGGGAGTTTTCACTACTAACTGGTGAAGTAGAGGGGCCACGTGAATATTTGGTAGACTTCTGAAGAATGACGATTTGTGAATTTTTCGATATTCCTTTTATTGGTACCCAACGTTTCGAGAGCTTTGCTCTCTTCTTCAGGGTGAAGGTGTTACAAGAATAATAATTGTTCTCTAAATGCAAAGATGTGGTGAGGATATGATGTAACTGAAAGCTTTGAAAACTTTAGCTGCAAGTAATGTCATGAATCTGGAATAAATATGTGTGTATGATAGGTTATAAGAGGGTTTCCATGTAGTTACACAAACTTATCCACCATGCATTGCCTAACTGGTCAGTAACTATGCCCATGTCTGGTAATTTGAAATCAAGGGGAATGACCCAATAGCAGCATAACACATCTCTTGTCTATACCTGCCTATGCTGTGATCAACTAATTCATATCAAACTTTCCTATTGCAGACTATAGAATCCTTGAATGCAGATATGCTTATATTGCAAATAGCAGTTGAATTTGGCATGTGGCACTATTCCCATTTGTGAAAACACAGACTTAATAATAACATCTTTCCACAGCTCAAAGAAGGCAAAATAGCAAAGCATTTGGAGCATTGTATGAGGAAAAATCTTGAATACCAGGAGTGCAGAACACTGCTCCTATCCATGCAATAGCAGAATGTGATATAACATTAAATACTTTTAGTCTACAAGATTCAACTGCTATTTGCAACATAAACATATCTGTATCTGCTTCTGCCTATGCTCCAAAGACAAGCTGATGTGTTCTCTGATAACAAAGTACCCCTACTTGATATGTAGAGAAAGGTGGAGAAGGCTATATTCTACCTCTGTAACTTACTGTAGTACAAAAAAGGCTCCCTGTCCTCATCATGCATGTCCATCCACAATTCCTACCATCTATATCAGCTGCTAATAAGTACCCCAGCCAAAGAATATGCTACCAAATTCAAACTTGAAAGGGAGATTGGAAATGGAAGTCTACTGACCTGCCCTTGACCAACTACTACAGATCATTTGCTACAGCTGTAGAGCTACTGCAAGTGTTCCTACCAGGTTATTATGGAATGCACTGCTGCATGTGGTCATGATGGTGAATGTACAAAGAGTTCAGGCCCTATTTACCAGGCTGATGAAGTCAGGATGACATGTCAGGTGCCATATACAGTGTATGGCTAATTGTTTTTTCCTGTGGAAGGTTCTTTATTTCTAGTGTCACAGCAATGCTTATGACAGTGGAAAGATGTTATCAGATATCCTTGGTCATGAATGCTTTGTACAATCTCACTGTATGGGACTTTGATTATTCACTTCACAGGATGCATCTGAAGGGCAGTTTTCTTGTCATTTCTTTCATGTATCAGTACCGTATACTAACTTGTTAAATATTGGTTATATGGATTTTTTCATTGTTTCATTGGATCCCCCATGCCTAAAAACATTAATAACATGTATTCACACTTGAATATATGCTGATTTTATACTGAGTTATGGCATTTCAAAGTTTTAGAGGCGGCCATTTTGCTTTTTGAGATTTTGGGCATGTTCCCCCACCCAGATTTTTCTAGACTTTTAGTATGTTAATAAGGGGCACTCATACTACCCAAAACCGTTGAGAAACCTTCTGTTGCAATTTGTCCTAGGTCAAACCATTATTGTTACTGGACTACTGTTGAAAATCATGTTTGTGACTGCATTCCTTGGAAATATAAGTTATTTATTATTGAAAAAAAATCATAGAAAATCATCTACCAATGTTATATTAACTACCAAGAGATTGAATGAAAGCATAAAATGACTAAAGATTTTGTGTATAAGAATTGAATGATATTTGAAGTATTTTTTATTGTTTTTTAGGAAAATATATGAAAAATGACCTATAACGCCCCCTAGCGGAACGGCATTAAGTGCCTTGGATTTTATTTTTATTTCATTGGATTCCCTGACATGGAAAACATAGAAATGGACACCAAAATCATTCATTTATGTTAATTAGAACCAAAGTTATGTGCATTTATTGTCCGAGCAGCCATCTTGGACGCCATCTTGAATTTCGGTATGAAAAAATAATTAAAAAAATTGCAGACATTGATTTTTGAATTCAGCTCATTGAATGCTTCAAAAAAATGTTTGTCTGCAAAAATTAACATGAATTTCACACGGGATGACATAACAGCATAGACTATACATCTAGGAAGTACATTAATCCTCTCAAATATCCAAATTTAAGACAAAAATCAGGTTCAATATACAGTTCAACAGAAACAAACAGATTCTTACAGTCTAATTTTGCAGAATTGATTAAATGTGTTGATCTGTCGGTTGCACATTTTCTGAAGATCTGACCCATGAAAGCAAAAGTATTGAGAAGATGTAAACCCTTGAAGAAATGCGGGTCATTCTTCGTAATAATTCAGGGTCAGTAGTTGGGCGAGAAATTAATCAACGCAACACACAGAGATGTATGCTTCAAATCAGTACCAGCCTCGGAAGAGACCGATTTTCATCTTTCCTTTATTTTTATACTAGACAGATTAGGACGAAATACACTGGTCCTGCGCTGATTGGCTTTGGTCCCGTTGGTCCAATTAATTGACAGGTTAGATTAGAGATCCAATCAGCCACAGGATAACAATGACAGACACTTATTAAAACGAGGCTCAGAGTGACCACTGCCACTCTGACCAATCTCTTTGGGTGGTGACCAGGTCACGGGGTTATCTCCCCTCCCCTCTCCCTCCCACTCTTTAATCAGTATTCCCTCCCCTCCCCTGACCTGGCGGTCAGCCCCTCCCCTCCTTTCCCACGTGATTGACTTTGAGATAACGGTCAGACCTGGACCTCACCTGTACCTTTGGACTTTAGGATGATAAGAAATCCGCGAGCGTTGTGGCGGTAAGAAAGTGTGGGTAGCCTTCTGGCCGGTAGGGGCGCGACGAATGTCTGGCTGAATGAGACAACTTTAACTTAAAATTAGACAATTTGGGCTTGTCAATTTTACATACGTCCCAATCTCATTTGGTTCGGAGAACTGTGTACAACATAGTTCTCCGAACCACTCTAGGAGCAGACAACACATCGACGCAACCCTCATTTTAGTTTCCGGCCGACAACCCCCGAGCAACCCCGAGTATCACCGAGCGGCAACCCCCTTGGCTGACCGAGTTTTGCCGAACCGGAACCCCCGACCTAGAACCATAAGTGGGCATCACTTTTCTTCCACTCACGAATCCACTGCCATCCCCAGTCAAATTCTACCCTCTTGCTTCATTAGATTTGGGAGTTTTGATGCCCGATATCTAATTCTACATGAGAGACCTTTATTTACGTTGGGGCACCTCGATCCAGTATTTTTATCTACGGGATTTTTAACCTTTGGCCCGCCGGACGAATTCACAGCGGCCATCCCTATGTGGATCGAGGCTCCCTTTCTCCCGTAAGTACATACATGTTTATACAATTGAAAAATGCAAAAATAGGACAATCTAGAGAAGTACAGAGAAAGAAATCACTCCCCTAAATCAAAATAATAGCTAAAGATTTTACAATGCCTTAGCGTAAAATTATTACTGAGGTACGGCGAACCCGCCTCGGATAATTTGTAAACACAGTCTCTTAAGAGTTTTCACTAGGTGGCGTATTACCGCACTGTCTTTTGAGTTTAATGTATTGTTCATCAATATCTCGGCTTTGCTTGTCTATGGGTTCTCCCCGTAGAAACGTCTCAGGCATTTTTACGCAGTCTTTGAATATTGCCTTATACTTTTACTCGTTCTTGGGCTGCCTATCACTACTTAACGTCCGTAAGGTGGCAGCATGTATCTTATACACTTTCTAGGTACCTGTCGCCGTGAACATCCTCAAGGTGGCGACACTGGTACATACTTATACATTTCCTTTGGGAGCCTGGCTCCTCTGGTCTAGAAGACTGACAAGATTCTTTTATATTTTCAGCCCTTCTCTCGACCCAAAAATGGCCCGCTGAGGTGTGCACATCGGTCTAGTGACTACCGACCGTTCCTAGGCTGGTCTCCGTGGTATCACTACTCCATCAACAACGTGACAACCTCCCATTTTTGCTTCACCCTACTTTCAGAGAACGGGTCCTTCATCGTCCTCTCTCAAGTGGTGGCTTATTCCTTCACATAACAGCTAGCTTTCTCACCCTAACTTGAGCAGAAGAGTGCGTCCCACTGCAAGCTAACACCGGGCGTACTTACTAGGTAGGAATTGGTGACTAGACCAATTAATTAAATTCTACGAAAGAGGTGAGGACTTTGTCCACAGTCCAGCACTAGGCCTGCTTTAGAGTAAACTAAACAGCTTTCGTGACAACACCTCCTTTGTAATTATTACCATTAGATTCCAATTAAATTAGCACTACAAAACATTTTAAAATCAGAATCTGCTCACATTTGCACTTAAGACTAACATTATATCGGCTTAATTTTATCTCACACCACATATTCATCTGAGTCGTTGTTTTAACACACTACTCCACGGGGTACTGCAGATCTTTGCTTCATATCCATCGATCGAGGGGGTTTTGGGGGTGTATTCTGTCTAAAGGAGGATAAGGGGTCAGTTTGGAGGGGTTGGGTCTCCGGGTTTTCGAGATCGTCAGTACCGCCAAGGGACTGGGGTTCAGAATCTTGCAGTGGAATCTCTTCAGCGGGTTGCTGTTGGGATGGGTATAAATTAGAAAAGACATTGGGGAAGGAGGGAAGAGGGGCAGAGGGTTTACTGGGTAGTCTATCTAGACTCTGGTTAGGACGTTTACCTACGAGAGGGAGGCAAGAGCCGTCTCTCTTCCTCTTCACATACACCACCACTCCTATCAATCCAATCACGATTGCTTGGGTGAGCATGAGGGTCGCGAATCCCCATGTGGTGGATGCGGAGAAGGAAAAAGGTTGTACTGTAGGAGGAAGGGGAATATCGGTCAGAGAAATTAGGGGGACGTCGATTCTGCTGTTGAACTGGAGTTGTTGCTTCAGCTCAGGATAGTCTTCGAACTTTCTATAGGTTAAGTTGAGAGAGGGTAGGGACAGGGCTTTGGGGGGTGGAATTCTGATCGTGGAATTATGTTGCTCGATGCTGCGCACCCTCCAATCTTCACTATATAAGACGCAGCCACTGTTTACTGTGACCCGTGTGTGTTTGGTAAAAACATTTCTTATAGGTTTCTTACTGATACACCTTAATACAGTCTCGACTGGAAAGTATACTGCAAGGATAACCGATGACAGTTGTTCAAAATCTCTGAATATTTCGTTACTGACATTGCCACGCTTCTTAATCTCTATCTGACACTTTACTGGACCTTTGCCTAAAATTATTTCTGTTTCACATGTTGGTTTTAGGTTCTCCAACGCAGAGGAACATACAGCTGGGCTGTATCCCATGCAGTGGTTAGGAACAAAAGAGGCACCACTAGAGACACTGTCCATCGCTAATTCAGCGATGCCCTTGATGATTTTGAGGTAGGATGGCCCATAAGGGGTAGGGAAATACCTTAGTTTATAGTGTAAATACTTAGTAGCCGAAACTGCAGGGATGACCACCTGATAAACTAATTGCTCGTCTGACTCAGATATGATTTGAACTTGTACACTTCTGTAGTACCAACGAACATCGTCTATCGGTTGGTGTCCCCTCTCACTCAATTGGTGAAGAATTTCATTTAAATGTACTTCAGGTAATATTTCATCAGTCAAGTACCTGTGCTCTAGGTGTGTTCTCTGGCGATGGAATAAATCAATTTGCCTATAATATACCAGCATAATGCGGTCAACTTGGCTTAGGGCCTGATCAACCTCTCTTCTCATATGCATACGATGAATATCTCTAGAAAAACCATTTAAATGATGAACAATTTCAGATACCTGGTCAGTCAGATTTTGGCTTATCTCTTGCAGGTTTTGGATGTCGACTCGATTCTCTCGTAGGAACAGACGGGTCTGGTTTACCACAGAAACCATCTCTGACTGGAAGTGAGACATCACACTGAGGCCTGCCTGCGATGCCTCCACTGCCGCTCGGAGCTCGTCGATCTGGTCTGTGGTAGCTGTACCGAAGAGAGTTCGGCTGATCATTCCTACCACTCCTAGCAGAGCTCGCTTCGTGCGAACTGGTGGAGTGGGTAGATGATCCTTGATGAATTGAACATGAAGCCGCCATGTTCTGAGGTCGGTGATTCCTACCACTTGCTGCTCGTGTAGTCCTTCCATCTTAGCTTCAAGGATGTGGAGCCACGACTCCATAGGCGGAGGAGCAGGGGGCTGGAGGAACATTAATGCAGTCCATGTTGCTGTGAGGGCCCTTACCTCCCCAGCCGAGTATACCAGCACACCTTCTTCCTCAAAGATGTCTGCTTGGCTGCAAATGAGGTAACAGGTGAGCAACAGTAACCCCTTAGTCACTGTCCCCACCACCATCTTGTGCATCTGGTGCTGAGGTCGCCTGCGTGTCCGGTACTTGGTCAGTAGAAGCTGATGTTCTTTTTGCTCTCTTTCCAGGTTTAGGCTCGCTCTCCTTCAGTGGACTAGGCTCTCTAGGGCTAGCAGGCACTCTCCGCTTGGCATGGAAACGCCTATGTAAATGACGCTGAGGATTGTCTGGTGGGAGCACAATCCGCGGAGCTGCTATCAAGGCCCTTGTCTGAGACCTGGTGCGTATATGAGGAGGTGGTAGAGGAGTACTTGGAGTCCTAGGTGTTGCTCTTCCAGTTGGGTTAACTGGAGTCTCTTCTATGTTTGCAGGAGTCCTGTACCTCATCTGAGGTGGTGTGAACGGTGCTGGAGCCGGTGGTGGAATGACCAAGGCTTGGTTCTGGTCAGCATTATAAGGAGGACGACGGGGCGGATCCGGAACCTCTGGTTGGTCCACGTCACTACCCATATCTTCGTCGGCTGAATAGAATTCTTCCTCGACTTCTGGTACCATTTCCACGTCCGCAGCGCCACCTACAGCTGGATCTTCCGCCTGGAGATAGACTTGATTCACAGGTGGAAGCAAAGGTTCATGTATTAAAGCATTGGGGTCAACATTTAGATTTTGCCCAGGAGGTTCAGGGGGGAGTGGCCTCGCTGCCCGAGCCCGTATTCTCGCCCGATTGCGCCTGCCTTGGCCTGCCCTGTTTTGCCTATTCCTAACTGTATCCCAAGCAATATCCCCAGATACCAATTTTATTCTCTCCCGATTTATTAGTTTTCTCTGACCTTGTGGGTCTCTTACGATCACTACAGCTCCCCTTACACCTAGGACTGTATACCCATGATCCCATCTAGGATCTAGGGGCGCTCTGGCGCCTGCTAATACAACTACTGAGTCACCTACACGTAAGTCACCAGCATTTGCCCGAGCTCTAAGCCTCTCATAATTATACTTACGGCTAGCTTCAGTATTTTCTGCAGCCACCCGGAAAGCATCTGTGAGGGCTTGTAATCGTTCACTTAACACTTGGGGTTCTGTACCATCCGGCCCAGGGAAGATCTTAACAAAGGGGACCGGGGGTTGACGACCAAAGGTGAGAAAATAGGGAGTGAAATTCGTGACTGAAGAGGTGGAGACTCTATGGGCCCAAAGTGTGGGTCCGAGTTGATTCTCCCACTCTGCTGGTCGCGCATTGATGAATTTTTTTAGGATATTCTTAAAGCTTTTGTTAAACCTCTCCGTCTTACCGTTAGTTTGGGGGTGCCAGCCAGAAGTATGTCTGACTTGCGTCCCAATGGATCTTAAATAACCTTCGACTTGTTGATTCATGAATTCTAGACCCCTGTCAGTAATGATTACCTCTGGGGGCCCGTACCGGGGTACATATTCATTTGCCAGATAGTCAGCTATATTTTTCCCAGTTTTTCTATCAATAGGTTTAACTTCCGCCCATCCACTACAATGATCAATTACAACTATAATATAACGATTCCCATTGTCTGAAACAGGAAAAGGACCACATAAATCCATTCCCACTATCTGACCTGGGTACCTTGCTATAGGCATAGCTGTGGGAGCAACCTTATCTTGACCTGCACGATTTACTGCACACTTATCACAATTACTCAACACACGGAGGGTATCTTTCCTCATAGTAGGCCACTTGTAGGCCTCTAATATCCTATCAAGGGTTTTTCTCATTCCCTGATGGCCCACTTCAGTGTGTGCTCTTCTTATCACTCTGTAACGAGCTGATTGCGGCAACACCAATCTAGGATAAGCTGGTTTATTGGGTGGGGACATGATTGTAAACAATAATCCGTTGATTAGTGTGTAATCGTCCACCTCCTCTAGGCCCAACTGATACTCAGCCATCTGTTGCTGCTCTGTTCTGACTTGTTCTCGCTCAAGCTGATCAAACTCCCAGGGGATTTCCTCTGTTTCCTCGAGGGCACCTACTTCAAAATTACTGAGAGCGTTCCCCTCCCCCTGGTCATAAGTTTCATGAGTCTTTATGCGAGATAACATATCAGCCCGTACATTGTTCTTACCTTGTCTATATTCGATGGGGGCACCGTATTCTGCTATTAAAACAGCCCAACGCTGAATTTTTGTATTTTTAACCTCACCAAGAAAGAGCGATTTGAGGGGCTTATGGTCAGTATAGATGGTAAAATCACTGCCATATAGATATGGTCTAAGTTTAGTTAGAGCATAAATAATGGCAAAAGCCTCCTTTTCTATAGTCGCCCATTTGAGTTGGGGACCTGAGAGTTGTTTTGAAATATACTGAACTGGTCTTTCCACTCCATTCTCATCAGACTGGACGAGTATGGATCCCACTGCGTATTGACAGGCATCTGTATAGAGCTTATAAGCTTTTCCAGGTTGTGGATGAGCCATGATTTGGTCTGAAGTAAGAACGTCTTTTAATGTTTCGAACGCTTCTTGTTGTTCAGGACCCCATTTAAATCTAGCATGTTTCTTTGTTAACGCCACCAAAGGTGTTACAATTCTTGCATAGTCAGGAATACACTGACGATAATATCCACAACAACCTAGAAAAGATCTAATGGCGGACACACTGTCAGGCGGGAGCATTTCTCGGATGGCTTTGACTTTGTCCGGATGTGAATTTATCCCTTGTTTAGACACCTGAAAGCCCAGAAGATCAACCTTGTCTTGAAAGAATTTACATTTACTCTTTTTGATGGTAATACCATGTTCGGATAAAGTGTCAAAAATGATTTTGAGATGTTTTTCGTGCTCCTCCCGTGTTTTAGAATAAATCACCAGGTCATCGATGAATATACCAAGAAATTTCCCAATATATTCGGCGAATATCCGGTTCATTGCCCTTTGAAACACAGCCGGGGCATTAGTTAATCCGAAAGGCATTCTACGCCATTGAAATAAACCTCTATGGCAGACAAAGGCCGTTTTCTCTATGCTTTCAGGGTGCATTTGGACTTGCCAATACCCAGATTTGAGATCTAGAGTGGAAAAGATCGCTGCTCCTGTTAGACTATCAAAGATATCTTGTATATTTGGTAGGGGGTGGGCATCTTTCTTGGTGACAGAATTTAATTTTCTAAAATCTGAACAGAACCTGGTTTCCCCATCTTTCTTAGGTACTAAAGTTATGGGACTAGCCCATGGTGACGAGCTTGGTTCAATCACACCTCAAGCATTTCGTCAATCTCCTTATCTACTATCAGCTTTTTGTTTAAGGGAAGGCGATAAGGTCTCTGATTAATAGGGCGGGCATTCCCCGTGTCAATCTCCATGTATACATCTTTTACTATGCCTAATTTACCATTTTTGCCAAAAACTTCTGGGTATCTTTCTTCCCAGATTTCTTCCTCTGTTTTGAGGGAAGCAAATTCAGAATCTATTTCTTCTTCTACCGTTTGACTTTTATATTCTCTACCTCCTAGACGTATGATTCTTTTTCTGTGCCAGATTACTGAATCCAAAATGTCCAGAGCATCGTCCCCTAGTAGGAGATCGTGTTGGAGGTTTTTAACAACGTATACAGGAAGATGACTACCCCCAGCCTTAATTATCGCCCTGCCTTCTGACTGCAAAGCGTGACCACTCAGTGACCGTAATTGTTCACCTTGTTCCAAAATTAACGGTCGGTGGTTTACCTTATTGAAATGTTTCCACAAATCATACTTAACTAAACTTCTAGTGGCGCCGGTGTCGATAAGTGCTTGTGCTTTCCTTCCCGCCACAGGAAGGGCCACACGAAACCGCTTATCCGGCGAATTTATTCCCCCGAAGGGAGAACAAAGGGGTTTGTGGGAACTCTGGGAGTCAATGCTTGTATAGCCGCTATAACGGGTTGCATTTTGTTATCCATTACTTCTTCCATGTCTGGCCGTACAGCCGCTCTCATTTGTGCGAATCGAGTAGGGCATTCTCTAGCAAAATGTCCCTCTAATCCACATTCATAGCAAGTATTCTTACCTCTAAACCTTTTTCCCCCTTTCTGTGCCCCTCCCTTCCTTTTCTGACCCTGTTGTGACTCTACCTGATTAGAATTGGCAACCGGGGCAGGGTTTGGAGCGCTATAAGGCGGAAATGCAGGCAAATAGGATGGTTGCACAAAGGGAAACTGAGTCTGGTTCTGAACTGGTGGTGCATGAACTGTTACCGATGAAGGTTGAGATCTTTCCCTCCCTAAGAGTTCTACCATATTTCTTAATGTTTTTAATTCGTCCATCACAGCTTTTGTTTCAATATTGGTCTCCCCAGTAGGGGTCGGTGGAGTCAGAGTTTGGGTTGGCGTCCGAAGTTTTGGGAGTAAGGCGCCTATTTCCATAGGTTCCTCTCTCCTTTCACCTCTAGCTGGAGTATCGGCTAACGTATGGGTATACGCTGCCGTTGTCGCCAGGTCAATTGCTTCCCCCAAAGTCTCTGGTCTTGTTGAGAATACCTCGCACCGTACCTGTCTATCGGTGAGCCCACGTATAAAATCTCGAGCTAATTGTGACTGAATTACAGGCAAGGCCAAAATGCCTGGTTCATAAGCCCTCATAGCTGTTTCCAGGTATTTACGGCCATAAATTCGTATGTCTTCGTATGGGAGTTGATGGATCCCCTTCAACTTCTCTCTAAGTTGAGTGGTCTCCTCTTCTCCCATAAACAAGCGAATTATTTCCTGTTTTACACCCTCCCATGTGCGTTCATCTCCCCGTGCTTCTACATAAGATTCGATGGAACGTGCTAATGATCCCTGCGCTAACAATATAACTGCTTCTATGGCTATGTTATCATGTGCCCCTACTGTGATTCTAACTCTGTCCAACCCCTCTAACCACTCTCTGAGTGATTCTTTGTTGGTCCCATCGTTAGGACCCAGCAAGGTTGCATGTCTCTCCATACGCCTTCTAACTACTTCTATTGACGCATAGTGTGCTTTACGATCAGCATCATTGAGTGCATTTACCTCTTCGGCGGTGATATCCCAGTTAAAGATATATGCGGGTGTCAACAAACACGCCACCTAGCGGCTCCTATTTTTCTTTGAAATATTTTGTTATTATCATAAGTTGAGATGTATTTGTGCACGATTTTACAATATCTACAGGGTTTTGAGTAATTTGGGTAATTTTGAGTCATGTTTTTTAGGATTCATTTGCATTGATTATGCTGCTTGATTACTAATTTTGGGTGATGTGGTCAACTTCAAATGACCACAACTTGTTTTTAACCACGTCAACGTACTGTTTTTCTTTGGTAAATCTGTAGCATAATATACCAAATATATGCGTAGAAAGTTTTGATGAAAAGTCACCGATCATTATTTTTTTATATAATGAAATGTGAAAAAAAACACATTTGTCCATAGACTTCAATGCTAAAGCACTGTTATTTTCAAGTGGCTGTAAAAAAAAATATAAGTCGATGAGATGTACTTTTTTTTGCATTTCTTGCTTTCTTATGTAGAGAGGAATGATCCCTGAACGTTTCATAAAAAAGTCACCGACCAATTTTTTTTCCATTGAACACCCGCATATACCTTTAATGGGTGTTGTCAACGCCATTTTGGAGGTACTTGAATTAGCTGATTATGTGTAAAGATGAATTACTATTACCTGCTTGATTTGGAATATTCTATTTCTATATAGAGAATTTGGAATATTAATTTTTGCCTAGATCCAACGTAACAATTTTTGTGCAGGTATTTCCAAAAACAAAAATTTTGATCTCTTTAGTCCCTATTCTTACTCATTACATTTTATCCCAATGGTAAGACATAGTTTCTAGCTGTTCACTGCTGAACTGAATCACACTTTCAGAGGTGCCTACGCAGTCGTTCCAATCCTCAGGTTCTGCGATCGGTGGATAACCATCATTGAATATCTCCTCTAGGAAAATATCCTCAGCTTCGAGGTATTGTGGGAACTCTTCCACATACTCAATTCTTTCCGCCGGTGGCATGTCTAAAATACTATCTCTACAGGATAAAGTACGATAATACTTGTGTGATCAGCTAATGCACCTTCCAATAAAAGCCCAGCTCAGAGTCCCAAACATACAACACCCATAAATACAATGGCAGTTTTGAAAAAGGCACACTCACCTGACTCCTTTTGCTTGCTTCTAAGGTCGGATACCGATCTGACCAACTAACTAGCCCCTAATCATGGTCGCCAATGAAGAAATGCGGGTCATTCTTCGTAATAATTCAGGGTCAGTAGTTGGGCGAGAAATTAATCAACGCAACACACAGAGATGTATGCTTCAAATCAGTACCAGCCTCGGAAGAGACCGATTTTCATCTTTCCTTTATTTTTATACTAGACAGATTAGGACGAAATACACTGGTCCTGCGCTGATTGGCTTTGGTCCCGTTGGTCCAATTAATTGACAGGTTAGATTAGAGATCCAATCAGCCACAGGATAACAATGACAGACACTTATTAAAACGAGGCTCAGAGTGACCACTGCCACTCTGACCAATCTCTTTGGGTGGTGACCAGGTCACGGGGTTATCTCCCCTCCCCTCTCCCTCCCACTCTTTAATCAGTATTCCCTCCCCTCCCCTGACCTGGCGGTCAGCCCCTCCCCTCCTTTCCCACGTGATTGACTTTGAGATAACGGTCAGACCTGGACCTCACCTGTACCTTTGGACTTTAGGATGATAAGAAATCCGCGAGCGTTGTGGCGGTAAGAAAGTGTGGGTAGCCTTCTGGCCGGTAGGGGCGCGACGAATGTCTGGCTGAATGAGACAACTTTAACTTAAAATTAGACAATTTGGGCTTGTCAATTTTACACCCTGATGTATGCTACAAATTGAGCTGTAGAAGTAATCAGATTCACGCACTCATCGCGTATAAGTCTAATAATTGATAGTCTGTATAACGATCATCTATCACACCATGTCATCATTACGTGTCTATGACACAGCCACCACTCCAATTAGGTATTAATTAAATCTTGTATGTAATAAACTAAACACTTATTAAATATATTTCATGAAGTAAATTGGTAAAGTAATAGAAGCATACTCAGGGTAGGACGAAAAACGACCGAAAGGTCGAGACTACTTTGTAAAATTGTACCTGAAATAAAAACTTGATTACAGAAGGTTCGTTTGGAAGAGCTGTCTGGACCAGAGAACAAAAAGCCATTTCCATGTAGAAAGCTTTTATCACTGTCTGTATAACAAAATGGAAACAACATTTCTTATATATATGTATATATATAAGCCTCCTCATCCTTAACAGTTCCTTGACGAAAAAATCATCCCCAGTTTCGTTCTTTATAATGACTTATTAATTTAACTTTTAATACGATAAAGTTCCAGGCAGTCATTTGAAACAAATGAACTTGCACGTATTTCCTGTCTTCATATTTAATTCATGGCGAGTGACTGTGTTGCCCGGCGTGTGATTATGGAGTATGAGGGCGAGAGGGAGAGGTCAATTATCCATTCCACTCCTAATGACCATATAAAACATGAAGCCATTTTAACCTGTGCTCAAAAGGATACTCCCAAGGGCTCGTGATGCTGGATTACTTGGGTCAGATTTTCAGAAACTGTACAATTGGCACCTCTACAAATTTAGAAAATTCTGCTAAATTAGGCTGGAAAATGATGAATACTGGGTATATCTGAGTATATTTGGTATCGCATTGATTCAAAGTATCAGTTCTGTTATGTTAACACGCATTTTGAAGCTTATTTTTGTCTTAAATATGGTGTATTTGAGAGGATTGGTGAAGACGAATTATACATTTTCTGAAAATCTGACCCACTTGGGAAGTGGTGAATGAAGGTCTGCTCGCTTTGTAGTTTAATCAGTTATGGCAAAAATGCCGATTTTTGTCACAAAAGTGCCGCAATCTGACAGCTGGTAGAAATCTCATAGGGCTTTTATTTTGGAAGAAACCTTGTTATAAAGGTTTGTAAAGAATTGAATTGTAAAATGGTTGATAAAATAATTATGAGAAGATTTGAGGTAAATGTTCAGGAGAGTTAGGAAGAGAGAGAGGTCTGGTGGTTTTTTAGAGATGAAGGTATAGGGAGATTTAGCAACCACAACGCACCAACACAACACTAACGCATCCACTAACTATTTGTACATTAATACCACTGTTGGGATATCTCGAGAGGCACTAGACATGGCGCGACTCCGTTGTGGCTACCAAAGGTACCACCGGTTCCAATCAATTCCCTGCAGGATCGCCCCAGTCTCTCTTATTTCAGAGAAAGAATGTATGCTCAAAACAGCACACAAACACCTTTTTACAGGGATTACATATATCTATCTATCTATGTCATACCACTAGCCTACACTAGCAACATTCACCCTCACTGCTCCACCCAAGGTTCATAGCTCAGTGGTAAGTCACTGGCACAAAGAGTGGAAGATTGCGAGTTTGAGCCTCGGTCAGGCATCACAGTCTTTTTTTCTCTGGGTCGCATAGATGCGCTTATTATATGTGACAGGGACGGCGGGTGGGTTGGCACGGTGATGGGAAACAACATATATATCCATATAATGTTTTCCACATAATTGCCCATCGATACTCAATGGGCAATCAATAATACTAAAGGAAAAAATAGGCGTTCAGGCCAGCGCTAGCATATTGCCAGTCTTCCTGGACCGAGGGCATCTGCATTGCAGGCCTCTTGAGATATCCCCACAATGGTAATAATGTACTAATAGTTAGTGGATGTGTTATGGTTCCCTCACACTATACGACATACAACGAGTTGGGGGGATCTAAGACGGATTTTCCCGTCAAGAGGAGCAGTTGGGAGCAGTTCTAGCCGACAAAACTCCAGATTCAAATGTTGAATCGGGTCGTACAGTGTGAGCGCCCGTCGGGAGGCCTACGACTCAGGTTCAGTGAGTCGGGGGGCCTACGACTCAGATAAAAGAAAATGAAAAAGCTTCACTAGCCATTACAACCGTTGTTGTAATGGTTATGACAACAACAAATGCTCTTTTCTGGTCGCCGTGCTCCCGACTCAAGTTGGCTATTGTGCGCCTTCAAACTTCAGTCTTTAAACCTTCAACTGTTGTAAGTCATATAGTGTGAGGTGGCCATTACTGTTGTGTTAGGGGTTGTGGTTGCTAAATCTCCCTATTGAAGTAAGTAACTCTAACGGTAATGACGGCACCTAATAGTGAGGTTCAGCAAGTCTATCTATACATAGATGTAAACATATCCGTATCTCTGATATACAAACATATGTTAAAAGGAAGGATGTGGCAGGAATAACGTAACATAATATATCAAGCAAACTATTGTTATATATGAAGGTTTGTCTATATTGTCTAAGGAATAGTTGTAGAAATATTGTAGGAAAATAAGAAGTATAAAGAAGAAGTCTAAAGCCTGTGATCCAAAGAGCTAGAATGAATGTTTATTGTAGTCTAACATACAGGTAGGTGCTTGGTCCATGTGGCTATTGTTCATTGGAGGAATATTGAAGTAGGTGAGGATGCTACCTGAGCTCTTACATGCTACCGTAAATACTGCAATAAATTCCTGGGTAATGGTACTTTAATGGGTTATGGACATGTTACTTAATTGAGATATTAAATGTAATAATAATAATTAATGATAATTATAGTCATAAAGTGGTTACTCATTGTTACGTCATTATTGTGTAACATGATGTAACACCATTTCATTTCACAATTTATTTTTTAAACATGACAATGTGACTTATTCAAAAAAGGATACGGATAAGGTTACGTAATTAAGATAGCTTTGCTTGCTAAACCTTTCTTGTAGTATTCTAGTGGGATGCACGCGAAATGATGTAAGAGAAATAAACAAAGATTTTAATCTTAGCCAAGAATATATGGGTCAGATTTTCAGAAAATGTACAATTGGCAGCTGGGCACATTTACTGAATTCTGGTAAATTAGGCTTCTATTTGGTCAATACTGAGTAAATTCGAGTATATTTGGCATTGCATTGATTCTAGCAATATGTTCGGTTAGGTTGGACTGTATTTGAATTTTATTTTTTTGTCTGAAATTTGGGCTTATTTGAGAAGATTGGCGAAGTTCAATTGTAAATTTCAGAAAATCTGACCCATATATTCTTGGCTAAGATTAATGTAACATATATTATAGTAATTCACTGTCTCAATGAAGGCAGGTCCAACACTGTTATAGTTATTCACCCATAAGTGAGCATGTGACATAAAGGACATGCGTAGTTGTTTCATGGCGGACAACACGCCAAGTCACGTGCTTCCTCATCCTACTCACACGAGAGGTGAACGAGACTTGGTTGACCTTCAGGTCACCGCTGTCAGTGATAATCGTCTTGAGATACTGGATGCCAGATAGAGGTCGACCTGCTGTTCTACATCCATTTTTCACACACACTTTTTAATATTTAATATATATTACTAGATTTCCACTTTCACACGCACCTTTTAATATGTAACATATGTGTTGCGTTACAGGAAAATGAGTCATAAGTCGCAAAAATGGATTTTGAGATATCATATTTGAAAAGATGAGATCAAGCCGATTCTAATGGTAGTAAATAGTAAGACATCTAAAGTAGGGTCTCTATTATTTTAAGTCTGATATCTCTAATTTTTTTTTTTAAAAAGTCATCAATATCTTTGGGTGGATAATTACTAAAAACTACCTAAATATACTCCATAAGATGACCTTAGAAATGCATTGATATATTTGATACATTGTCTTGAAGTTTTGTTCACGTATTAATGTCACTGGCAACATGAAACATCCTGAAAGTTAGAATATTCCAACAAAGATAGCTTATAAATAAATCACTTTGGAAAATATCCACTTGGCCACTTCTGACTTATTTTCCTAAAACACATCGCATATTATGATGAAGAGATTCACGTTCGGTGGAGCCTTTTACTGTAGTTTAATATTTGTATGGGTCAGATTTTCAGAAAATGTACAATTGTACACATTTAGTGAAATCTAGTATATTAGGCTTCTATTTGGTCAATACTAGGTAAATTCGAGTATATTTGGCATTGCATTGATTCTAGCAATCTGTTTGGTTAGGTCGGACTGTATTTTGAACTTTATTTTCGTCTGCAGTTTGGGCTTATTTGAGAGGATTGATGAAGGTGAGTTGTACATTTTCTGAAAATCTGACCCATAAGCATAGTGCATGATATATCCTGTATCTGATCTCTGATGGGCCATCTTGATTTTGAGTAGTTTAATATATAGAGCCTAAAATATAGTGCAGCTAGACACAGCAGTGGGCGGAAGACCATAGTTATTCTGCATTGAATTATTACCTGTAAGCCCATTATCCTCAATTGTGCATGACAAAGTAAAGGGTGGTCTCCACTGGCTGTGCTCTGGGGTAAGCCTTGCGATGGTGTTGTGCTGGTTCTGTAGGTGGAAAGGAATGACAAGGTCCTTGCCTACATGATCAGTGAACCATGTAGGCAGAACCCCATCACTCCTCATCATCACAGCACCATCGCAAGGCTTACCGCAGAGCTTACCGCAGAGCTTACTGCAGAGCTTACCGCAGAGCTTACCGCAGAGCTTACCGCAGAGCTTACCGCAGAGCTTACCACAGCCAGTGGAGACTACCCTATAGTTCATATGATTCTGTATCGTTCAACGAGAAGTTCAGAGATATGACGGTATGGACGGGTAGTACAACCCTGTAGAATCGAATAGATAGCATCTATTTCAGGAAAAGGTCATTTTTATTCTACTTGCAATTCAATGACTGAGAAGACATTAGACCCTACACAAGGAAATAAATATTTCTACATCTGGAATATGTCATTTTAAGATTACATTGGTTTCATGGTCTGTCATGCTTTTGTGGACATAGTCCCCGCTGTGAGGTTTTATTTTGACCCTATTTGATTTATATGTATTGTACTTTGTAATCTTTGATTCATTCTTGAATGACGTAGAATAATTGTTTTATGTGCTAGAAATTGTTTTTCATTATTTTATTATTCTTTTCATTGTGTTTTTTATCTTAAACTGAGTAATATTCTTCGAAAGTAATGTAACATCTAGATGTTCTCTTTATTTGCTTATAAATTATATTTCAATCAGCGGTGCTTGGAACAATGTATCTTCATCATGCTCTAGCTGAATAACAATTTTATACAAAAAAATGTTATACTAATGAGTGGCAGCTGTACACTTTTAGCAAATTCTGCTATATTCAGCTGCAATTTGGTCAATACGAGGTATATTTGAGTATATTCTGCATTGCATTGATTCTAGCAATCTGTTTGGTTAGGTAGAACAGTACGTGTTTTGAACCTTATTTTTGTCTGAACTTCGGGTTATCTGAGAGGTTTGGTGAAGGTGAATTGTACATTTTCTGAAAATCTGACCCTTAAATGGCAACCATTTGCAATAAACGATTTCAACCTCAAACTCAACCTCAATCCTGTGTTACCAGCTCTATTGTCTGATCACTATTCGATATAAACACTACATCAATGTATCTTCATTTATTTAATATATCGAGCAACTCTCAACAAGATAAATCCCACATGCAATGGACCCAGTAGTGAAAGGGAATCGCTTGAGTCGACTTTTCCAATCTCCTTTCATCATGCCATGAATATGGAAGCTCCTATTACTCACAGGTGGTGGGAAAAGGTGGTAGAATCGTACCAAGAACGTGAGGAGAATTGAGCAATAATCGTCTTGTCCTCCTCTGCCTCCAGCATCCCGATTATTCCATCTACAGCCCTCTAGTGTTTACATGCGCCTGCGGATACCACCCATCTCCCCGTAGAGGAGGAATAGGGGAGTTGCATAGCCGCTATGTTGAACCTTGAAAACATTGCCACCACATTCAGCATGGGATATGTATCAATGTGCTGATGTCAGTATCTGTGTGTTAAAATATTTCCATAACACAAGCATCCAGCTTTCCCATCATGCATTTGGTTTTCGTAGATCATGCGGATACCATCCATCTCACTGTGGATGAATAATACGGGATAGCCGCCATTTTGAGTCTTGATTCGCATGGAATTATGGGACGAATGGTAAGTAGAAGTACTGTATAAAATCTATAGAAAACATTCCACGTTCAGCATGGAATATTTATCAATGTTCTGATGTCAATATCCATGTGTTTTACGTGTTTCTATCACACCAGTCCTCATTTTTCCTATCATGCATTTGGTTTTCATAGATCATGGTATTGGCTATACATTCTGAGTAGGAATAATAGGGGATTTGCATGTCTCACTGCGCATGTCTGTTACAGTGCATGCTGGGATGGATTCGGTTGAAATCTGATATACAAACATTTGGCAACATTTTTATCGAAAAGAACAAAAATATTTTCACCAATGTTTTAGCTTTTATAAATGATCTATGATTGGGAAATGGCATGATAGGAAAGATGAGGACTTCTGTCATGGAGACATGTATAACACATGGATTTTGATAATAAAGCATTGATAAATATTCTATGCTGAACATGGCATGTTTACTATAGATTCTATACATTACCAATAGTCCCATAATTCCATTCGAATATCCAAAATGGCGGCAATGCAAATCCCCCTATTGTGAAGAGAAATAATTGTGGGAGTCAATACAGCAAGGATGGAGTTAGATCAGAAGATGCTGTGGCATGTTCTGATGGGTATGTCATTGGGTAAGTCGATGTAAGCTCTATAGGATAGCGAGTATATGGTATATATAGTCTTAACAGCAATACTACCATAAACATATGGGTAAAATCGGCCGAAAATGTACAGTTCATCTTCACCAATCTTCCCAAATATTGTTTGAATCAAGGCAATGTCAATTATACTCAGATATACCCAATATCGACCAATTTGCATTCTAATTTAGCAGACCTTCATAAAAGTGTAGAGCTGCCGATTGTACATTTTCTGAAGATATGACCTACAATATGAGTGTTGATTTAAGGGAATTTAAAATTGCAGTTCATAAACACTGAATATAATAATAGTAAAGGTTATATATAGGTATCTAGATGTAATATGTTACGATACTGACAATCTGACCTGTATGATAGCAGTATGGTGTACGGGTCAGATCGTGAGCAAATGTACAATACACCTTCACCAATCCTCTCAAATAATCCAAATTTAAGACAGAAATGAGCTTCAAAATACAGTTTAATATAGCAGAACAGATATTTTCAAACAACATAATACACAATATACTCAGATATACCTGGTATTTATCATTTTTCAGCCTTATTCAGCAGATTTTACCAAATGTGTAGAGCTGCCAATTGTGCATTCTCTGAAAGTCTGACCCATATGTGTTGTATATATTATATATGCGATTATATCTATGAACGGATGCATGGTTGGATAACCGGAAGCACTGGTCGCTAGGATACCAGGCGCGCCAAACTCAAACACTGACTCTCGCCCATTCATTCCCAAAAGCTGACTACAGTCGGTTGTGTTGGTTGTTGTTTTTTTTTTTTTTTTTTTTTTCTTCTCTCTATTCCTAGGAATTGTAAGGAATAAATACTACGCCTGATCTACCGAGCCAAATAAATGAAACTACTTAATCACTGCCTTCACTCCTTGTTTATTTGATATAGGCTTACGACAATTGTGATACCGTTTTAGGAAAATGAGTCATAAGTCGCAAAATATAGATTTTGAGATATCATCATATTTGAACATAGGAGATCAAGCTGATTCTAATGATATATAGTAAACACTAGGACACCTATTATGTATTTCTATATTTTTAGTTTGATATTTTTATATTTTAAAAAAGAGTTTGCAATGTTTCTGGATGGGTAATTAGCAGTAAAGTAGCTAAATATAATCCATACAAATGCTCTCAAAACGCATGGATATCTTTAATACAATGTCCCAAAATGTGTTAGGTTTATATGACTATAAGTGCTAAGCCATCTAAAAATCAGAAGATTCCAATAAAGAAATCTTGTGAAAAAACACTATGAAAGATATCAATTTTCCTGAAACACATCACAATATCACCATGGCCATACACTACACATGGAGAAGGCTATTTAGGCGTATTGCCAATGCTCAACACGCATCCGATGGGCGTGGAGCTATTCCTAACTATCCACCTCTGTGGGCGTTATGAGATTCTCTTGGGCCCACTAGACTGTGGTCGGCGGTAAAGCTTTACTTATTTATAAACATATCTAATGTATTTCCCATTCAGCATTGCTGAAGGTAAAGCTTCCTTTGTCTAGAGGGGTACATTAGCTCTTTTTCCAGAAGGTCACAAAAACCTTTACAGGATGAAATGTGAATAAAGTCCTGTAACAAAATAGCTCTTCTTATTGTCTATATATATGGGCTAAGTTTTCAGAAAATCTACAATTGGCCTTCACTAATCCCTAAAAAAATTCCAATTTTAAGACGAAAATCAGGTCCAAAATACAGTTCAACATAACCAGACGGATTTATCGAATGAATACAATACATAATACACTCAGATATACTCAGTATTTATCATTTTTCACTCTAATTTAGCAGAATTTTAAAGATGTGTAGAACTGTAAATTGTGCATTTTCTGACGATCTGACTCTTGTATTTCAGTTAATCGTGTAGTGCTCTAGACTCATGGGATAAGAACCATTACGCAGTACGCGAGGCAGCAAAATGTGAGGTCCCTCGGGTCCCTCTGGCTTTTGCAAAAATCATTTGGACATAGCCTACACATAAGATGAATACTCAAGCTGTCATATACATTTATCAGGCTTATTTATCACAAGGTGAGAACCCTTGGGAAGTAAAGCAATATATCGGAGGGATCGGAAGACAATTTTGTCAAAAAGAAGAAGTTAAGGGAAGAGGCATTTAATATGTGATATTTAATATGTGATGTATTTGAGGAAAAGAAGAATACAAGTGGCAAAATGGATACTTTTTAAAGTGATTTATCCACAAGATCTCATAGTGGGAATGTTCTCATATTTGGAGTATCTAATGCCCTTAGTCGTGTGAATAGATGTATGTACCAGATTCCGAGACGGTGTATTGAATATATCCCTATTTAGGTCAGATTTTCAGAAACTGTACAATTCGCCTTCACCAATTCTCTCAAATAACCCAAATTTCAGACAAAAATAAAGTTCAAAATTCAGTTCAATCTAACCAAACTGATTGCTAGAATCAATTCAATGCCAAATATACTCGAAATTACCTGGTATTAACCAAATTGCAGCCCAATTTTGTAGACTTTACTAAATGTGTAGCCTACAGCTGCCAATTGTATTTTTCTGAAAATCTGACCCATATCTCTATTTAAGCTTATCCTATAGAGTATAATGGCTACTTCACTAGTAATTGTCCACCCAGAGACATTTTTTTTTTTTTTTTTTTTATTTAGAATTTTTATACAGCCAATCTTCGGTAAAATAACAGTTGAACATAATCGGGCATGCACAGTGTACAAAAAAATGTTATGAACAAAGGATGTCATGTACGTATGAGGATAATGGACTCACGGGTGATATTTCAAATCAGAAAAACCATGGTTTTCCACCCACTGCTGTGTCTAGCTAGACTACACATTATGTAACAAAACTACTCGAGATCAAGTTAAGTTGAACAGACATTAAATCAAGAAAGGTGAGAAAGGTACAGTCAAAGATAGAAATAAAAGTATGGTTAGTTAGTTGGATTTGTTTCAGTTGAATTTTGGACAGCTTGAAGATGCAGCATGCCCTTGGGTCAGTGTGGGTTTGTTATGGTAGCGTGAAGATACTGCATACCATTTACCATTTGTCAGTCTGTGTGGGTTTTGATTTGTATTTGGTTCTGTTTGAGGATGTTCTTGAATTGTTCGTATGAGGGAGTATTTTTTTCTGTTGAAGTGAGGGAGTTCCATGCTTTTGCACCCTTGTAGCAGGGTGCATTTTTGAGAGCTTCAGTTTTTGGCATGGGTAGTGGCAGGTTGTATTTATTTTGCGAGCGGGTGTTTTTGGTGTGTGTTGGTGAGTTTGTGGGTGCATCACGGGATCGTTTGTACATGAGGCACAGTTGATGTTTTGCCCTTCTTTGATCCAGCGTCTCGAGACCTAGAGCTGGTAGTAAGTCTGCTACTGAATCATGTCTTCTTGTCAGTGTAATGATTCTGACTGCTCGTGTTTGGATGCGTTCAAGTTTGCATGTGTTTGCTTGTGTTGCAAAGTTATATATTGTAGAGTTATAGTCGAGTAGGGGTAGTATCATTGCTTTGTAGATTTTTAGTGTTGATTGTTTGGTGAGCATGTGTCTGATGCGTGCTAGCATGTAGAGTTTATTGTTTGTGGCTTGCGTTATTGCATTTATTTGTTTCTGTGCATTGAGTTTGTGGTCTAATGTGGTGCCGAGGTACTTGTAGTGTTCAACTAGGTCTAGCTCGGTGCTGTGTAGAGTCAGTTTGGATGTAGTAGGTGGGGTTGTTCGTTTTGGGGTAAAAGCTATGACTTTTGTTTTCTTTGTGTTGATTGTAAGTTTGTTGGTGTTGCACCAGGTTTCTAGTGCATGCAGGGCCGTTTGTATTGTGGGAATGGAGGCATTGTGAGATTCAGTGGATGTGTAGATGACAGTGTCATCTGCATACAACTGGGTTTTGACTTTGGGTAAGTTAGCAGGGAGGTCGTTAATGTAGATGAGAAATAGTAGTGGACCTAGGATGGAGCCTTGGGGCACTCCTGTTTTAAGAGGTAGGGTGGTTGATGTGTGGCCATTTGCTGTGACAGCTTGTGAGCGATTTTGTAGATAGCTTTGGAACCATTTGGTTGAGTTCGGGTCTGAGTTTAGCTTTTCAAGCTTTTTTAGTAGGGTACATTGCAAACTCTTTTCTCAAACTGAAAATTTAGAAATACTTATCAGGGGTGCACCAGCTGTCCTAATGTTTACCATCGTTAGAATCGGCTCGGTCTCAGCTTTTCAAATATGATCATATCACAAAATGCGACTTGTGACTCATTTTCCTATAACTCATCACATATGGGTCAGATTTTCAGAAAATGTACAATTGGCAGCTGTACAAATTTAGTAAGTTCAATACTAGGTAAATTCGAGAATATTCGGCATTCCATTGAGTTTAGCAATCTGTTTGGTTAGGTTGAACTGTATTTGGAGCTTTATTTTCGTCTGAAATGTGGGTCATTTGAAAAGACTGGCGAAATACCCTGATGATATTAAGGCTGCAATTCCACTGGCTCGCTCTTTTGGACCGCTCATGGCCCGCCCTTTTCATTTCCCCAAGCGCATAACAAGCGACGACAGAGCGAAACCAGAGCCGTCTAATAGAATTGGTAACTGCACTTTCTATACGCTCTTAAAAACTGCTATTTGTGCTTCTTTGGAAGAGTCCAGGAGGTTGCGCTCATGTCTGACGTGTTTGATATGAGGGCAACTACACGGCGCTCTTTCCAAGAGCGCAGTAAGAGCAGACCAAGTGATTTACCATTGATTTCATAAGGAAACAGGCGCACCAGTAGAATCGCTCTGCGCTTGTATTGCGCTAAAAATATTAGCGCATGAAGAGCGAATGACAAGCGCCCCATAAACAAGCGCAGCAAGAGCGAGCCATGAGCACATATATAAGCGAACCTGTGGAATCGGACCTACTCCTGCTATTCTATCATATTACACTCCCTGACTCTGACCTTTAAGGTCCGATTCCACTGGTGGGCTTATATATGTGCTCATGGCTCGCTCTTGCTGCGCTTGTTTATAGTGCGCTTGTCATTCGCTCTTTATCCGCTAATATTTTTAGCGCAATACAAGCGCAGAGCGATTCTACCAGAATTCCACTGCTGCGCTTGTTTCATATATGAAATCAATAGCAAATGGGTATGTGCGCACTTGCTGTGCTCTTGCTCCGCTATTTTAACAGGTAGAAAGAGCGTTGTGTTGCTGCGCTCAAATCAAACACGTCAGATATTAGCGCAGTGTCAAAAAGAAGCGCCAACGTCAGATTTTAAGAGCGTATAGAAAGCGCAGTAACTGATTCTATTGAACCGCTCTGGCTGCGTTCTATCTGTCCTTGTTAAGCGCTAATGGAAATAAAAAGAGCGGGCGATGAGCGGACCTAAAGAGCGAGCCAGTGGAAACGCAGCCTTAGGCTGCGTTTCCACTGGCTCGCTGGAAACGCAGCCTAAGGCTGTAGTTGCGCTCAAATAGCATAGGCCTTTAATTGCCAAACCACGATATTCTAGAAGAAAAAATGACATTTTATAAAATTAACCCTACAATAAGACGCCTGATCCTTGATTATTTGACAAACAGAAAACAAAAAACTTGTGTATCAATTGTTACTTCTGATGCACTGCCTATCAGCAGGGGGGTACCCCAAGGAAGTCATCTTGGCCCCATTTTATTTTTAATATTTATTAACGACTTACCTAACTGCCTACATGATGTAAATTACCCAGATTATACCATTAACATAACATTATACGCAGACAACACTGCTATAAGTGTAACGGGTACAGATAACACCAAGTGTGCAGAGCTAAGTCAGTTAGCTGCAGGCAAAGTAAACTGCTGGATGAGGGATAACCTGTTGGCTCTAAACGAAAAAAAATGCCTTACCCAAATGATCGGTACAAAAAACAGGTTGAATAGAATAAAAAGATCAAATCCAATAAAACTCACCATTAATGGGATACAAATTCCGTGTAAGAAAATTGTGACCTATTTAGGGTACAGAGTTGATGAAAATTTATCTTTCGATTCTCATTTTACCAGAGTTAAAAACTCTGCGATTTATAAACTAACCCAGCTATCTCGTATAAGGAAGTACCTTACAACAAATATGGCCAAGTTAATTGTAAAAACCCATGTATTATCTTTGCTTCAGTATGGACTGTTCTTATTGGGATTATCCCATGGGAAGGTCAGAACGAAACTGCAAAGAATACTATACCAGGCTATAAGATTCATTTTTCCATACGACAAAAGAAACACAGAAGAGCTTAGTGGATTGTGTAAAATCGAAAAGTTAGATAAACGAAGCAAAATCTCTTTATTGAGGATAATGTACAGCAGAAAGAATAAGGTGGTTGATACAAAAATTTGTACAAGAGAAACCAGGCAGCATGATGGCCATGTATTTCATATAGACAAACTAACAAATGAAAAATATATGAAAAGCCCATGTTATCTAGGTCCGCTACTCTGGAATAAATTGAACTGTCACCTTAGGAATGGGAAATGGTCATCTCTTAAGCTACACCTTAAGAAGAATGATTATTGGATGTAATGATGGCACAATTGTTCGTGAAGCGAAAGTCATTATGAATGTAAATTAATAATCTAAGGATGGTCTGAAATCTATGAAACTCTGTCGTTTTTATTAGTCATACTGAATGTTGAACTCAACTAATTCTTGCCCTGATGAGAGGTAATACAAAAAATGTAATCTTGTACATATTTGATTTGTTGGTCATGAAAAAAGGCCCATGTACTGATTATTGATAATTGTGATTATATTCGAATAATGTTTAAATTTCAATCAATCGAAATTTGTGAATTACTCTAGTTGGTTCTTATGTCATTGATATTGCTTTTTCACTTGAGTCTGTGAGATTATTAATGTATTTGTCATTAAAACCAGCTCAATAAAATTTCTTTAAAAAAAAAAAAAAAGGTCACAGACAGTTAAAGGTATCATTAACTCAATGATGCATGTGCAATGAGAAGGTAAGAGTTCAATAGAAAATATCTTGAGAAAATCGCGAAAATAATAGATAAAATTTAATATATTATATCATTATATCTTATTCTAAATATCATATTATATGTTATAGTTACATTATATAGATAGAGTCAAAACTCAAATTTCTAGGTATGAACTCAAATAATGAGTATATATTATGTGTTACAGGAAAATGAGTCACAAGTCGCAAAAAATAGATTTTGAGATATCATCATAATAATATTTGAAAAGATGAGATCAAGAGGATTCTAATGTTGGTAAACATGGAGGACATCTAAGACATTCTTCTGTATTTTATGTCTGATATTTCTGTGTTTGAAAATAGGTTTGCAATATTTCTGGCTGGGTAATTACCAGTAAAGTAATTAAATGTACTCGATATAATGACATTCAAAAGGCAAGGATAAAATATTTGATACAGTCTTGAAATTTGGTATATATATATTTGGTCTAACGGTGCGATTCCACCGGAGCGCTTGTATATGTGCTCATGGCTCACGCGTGCTGCGCTTGTTTATAGTGCACTTGTCATTCGCTCTTCATCCGCTTTTATTTTTAGGGCAATACAAGCGCAGAGCGATTCTACTGATGCACTTGTTTCCTATATGAAATCAATAGCAAATGCGTTTGTGCACCCTCACTGCACTCTTGGTCCGCTACTTTAACAGGCAGAAAGAGCGGCGTGTAGTTGCGCTCAAATCAAACAGGTCAGATATTAGCACAGTGTCAAAAAGAAGCGCCAACGTCATGTTTCAAGAGCGTATAGAAAGCGCATTCATGATTCTATTGCACCGCTCTGGCTTCGCTCTAAATTCGCTTGCTAAGTGCTCGGGGAAATAAAAAGAGCGGGCCATAAGCGGAGCAAAAGAGCGAGCCAGTGGAATCGCCGCCTTAAGGCACTAAATTCCAAAAGAATCAGAACAATCCTACAAACAGTTTATGTGAATAAATCACTTTTGCGACTTAATTGTGACTCATTTTCCTGAAACATATGGGTCAGTTTTTCAGAAAATGTACAATTCAACTTCGCCAATCCTCTCAAATAAGCCCAAATTTCAGACGAAAATAAAGTTCAAAATACAGTTCAACCTAACCAAACACATTGCTATAATCAATGCAATGCCGAATACTCTTAAATTTACCTAGTATTGACCAAATTGTAGTCTAATTTAGCCGAATTTACTAAATATGTATAGCTGCCAATTGTACATTTTCTGAAAATCTGACCCATATCACATATGCATAGGTGATAAAGACAGACGATCACAGTGGATACAACTCCAAGGTAGAAGAGGAAATAATGAAGGTATTATTGATGGGTGTCCCATGGCCTTGGCTTAAGGCCATCTCCGTAAATGTATATGCCCAGGAGAAATACACTGTACGTACTTATGGTCACCAGGCCATGGACAAATGAGTTCCTGGGAGGTTTTCTGGATTATTTTCTTGTCAAATCCTCTATGCATATATAACCGCTAAGCCAACAGGTTATTCCGCGGCGGAGTGATACTTACCGGCGAAATATGTGATGTGTTTCAGGAAGATAAGTCACAAGTCGCAAAAATTGAATTTTGAGATATCATATTTGAAATGATGAGATCAAGTGGATTTCAATGATAGTAAACACTAGAACATCCAATACGTTTTTCTCTATTTCAAGTTGGATGTTTTTTTATCTATGAAAAAAGCGTTTACCATATCTCTGGGTGGACAATTACTACGTATAGTAAAGTAGTTGAATATACTCAATAGGACGAGATTAGAAATGTATGAATATATCTAATACACGGTCTTGAAATTTAGTTAAAGTATTCATATGACTTGGAGCATTAGATAACCAAAGAATAAGAACATACATACAAAGAGATCTTGTGAATGAAACACTTTGAAAAATATCCATTTTGCAACTTGTGACTCATTTTCCTGGAACACATCACATATAGCTCATTGTACTGTCAGGCGTGGGTCGATGATCAAAAGCGAGATGAGCTCGGATAAAGAGGAACTCTTAGTTAATGGGAAGCTTCCTTCACCTCCTCGTACTACCAATATGGGTCAGATTTTCAGAAAGAGTACAATTGGCAGCTGTACACATTTAGTAAATTTTGCTAAATTAGGCTACAGTTTGGTCATGTATTTGGTCGAGTATATTTGTAACTGCATTGATTCTAGCAATCAGTTTTGTTATAGGTTTAACTGGATTTGAACTTTCTTTTCGTCTGAAGTTTGGTTTATTTGAAAAGATTGGTGAAGGTGAATTGTACATTTTCTGGTGACTTTGCCCATATGATAGGCACAAGAGCGAACTCAGCTCTGCTGATC
Organism: Sthenelais limicola; assembly: GCA_942159475.1. Lineage (NCBI taxonomy): Eukaryota > Metazoa > Annelida > Polychaeta > Phyllodocida > Sigalionidae > Sthenelais > Sthenelais limicola. Next base: position 37,310,857 of record OW804097.1, on the reverse strand, counting down.
AAATAAATCCCAGTTGTAGCGCTTCTGTGACGTGGGTATTGCTCTAAAGTTCCGCTGAATAGGAAGCAAGTAGTTGGGAAGGGAGTTTAGCTGTTTCACTGCCTGAGCAAGAAACATATGGGTGAAATCGTCAGAAAATGTAGAATTGTCCTTCACAAGCCATCTCAAATAACCCAAATTTAAGAGAAAAATTAGGTTTAAAATAAGTTCAACATAACCAAACAGATTCTTTGAAACAAGGCAATATCAAATATGCACAAATATACCTAGTATTTACCATTTTCAAGTGTAATTTAGCCGAATTTAGTAAGTGTGTAGATGCGCTGATTGTACATTTTCTGACGATCTAATCCATCTGTATAATAACGCTGCTTTTCTCAGGTCCTGATTAGCATTAAAAGCTACCGAAATAATATGGTTTTCGCACAACTATAGAGGTTGACAGACAGAGATTGGAGCAGTAAGTTTAGTGATGATGCAGTTGAAGCCCGTACCGAGGTGCTAGAACTATACATGGGGTCAGATTTTAAAACTTAAAATATAGAAACACGTGTCGTACTGTTTACTGTCATTGGAATCGGATTGATCTCATCTTTTCAAATATGTTAATATCTGAAAATCCATTTTTTCCGACTTGTGCCTCATTTTGCTGAAACACATCACATATCGTTTATGCATTCAAGTCGATTCAAGGGATGTGTTTGGTTGTGTTAAATTATGTTTTGAGTCTCATTTCTGTATTAAAATCGGGTTATTTGGGAGGGTTTTTTCCTGAAGGTGAATTGTGCATTTTCTGGAAATGTCAACCATGTATGTATATGAATTTATTTTCCATTATGAGCATGAGTGCAGAAAGGGATTCAAAATCTGCCTGCAGCAGGGTCAGATTTTCAGAAAATGTACAATTCCATTTCACCAATCCTCTCAAATAACCCACATTTAAGACCAAAAAAAGTTCAAAATACAGTTTAACCTAACCGAACACATTGCTGGAATCAATGCAATGCCAAATATACCCGAATTTACCTAGTATTGGCCAAATTATAGCCTAATTAGCTGAATTTACTAAATGTGTAGAGCTGTACATTTTCTGAAAATCTGACCCAGCAGGTCTCCCACGTGAGCCAATAACGACAACACAAGTATAATAGTAATAATCTACTGTGGAACTGAGAATAATGTCCTTGTGGCATAACGTTTCCGCAGAATAAACTATTTAAACAAACAAAACAACATTTGATTATGCAGAATTTAATATTTAACCATTTATTCAGAACCGACGTTTGTCCCTTAGCCTGCTGAATCGGAGACTCTGCAATTCATTTTCAAAAGAGAGAGTTTTAATATGGATGGAATTCAATATGATGTTACGGAACACAGACGGTTGGGACAACGCGCTTTTGAATCGACAGGCTGACTTCTTTATTGTGTGAAGCTTGATATTCGTTTTAAAATATTGGTAAATATCCGGGTGTCGCGGCGAATAATGAGGATTGTGGTGAATAGAGTGTTACAAGAGAAGAAAGTGATATTGTCGGGCCTTCGGTAATAGAAGGTGGGTAAAAAGTAAATAGGGCTGCAAATTGCTATCCACACTATATCAATTGTGGATTTGGGTCTGTTTTCAGACAATGTACCGTTCAACTTCACCAATCTTCTCAAATAACCCAAATTTCAGATGAAAATAAAGTTCAAAATACAGTTCAACCTAACCAAACAGATTGCTAAAATCAATGCAATGCTGAATATACTCTAATTTACCTAGTATTGTTCAAATTGGAGCCTAATTTAGCAGAATTAGTCAATGTGTACAGCTGTCAATTGTACATTTTCTGAAAATCTGACCCATTTATGACATTCAAGGCTGTGCACAAAGTTGTAAAAGGCTCTTTACTGGCTGCATGTATAGGACTCTTAGGACTTTCATGGTGGCTTACATATATCTCAAGTGAGGTAACCTGGGTATTGTGTTCCCTAAAATATTTTTTCCAAGGAAGTGATTTTGAAGCTATTTCAATGCTATTCCATTCGGAAAGTTGCACATGCTTCGACCCACTTACGGCAGCTGCATGGGCTTTACTGGGCTGATGCAATGTCACCCCAGTCAGTGGTAGAGTGGGGAGGAGAATTATAAAGATGGGAGTGAAAGAAATAGCAGAAGGGATGGAGGAATTGAATAAAAACTACATGCTGGTAATTACTATGTGATTAATTTCTCGAGATTTTGTGTCAGAGGCATTTGCTTGAAAATAAACCCCGAGGCCCGGAGGGCCGAGGGGTTTATTTTCAAGCAAAAGCCGAAGACACAAAATCGAGAGAATTAATCACTTTAATAGCCGATTTTTGGATTTAATACTACTGTTTAAACACATATTAACCAATATTAGGCTTCAAAAAAGGTTGTAGATGTACTTACAGCAGGATGAATTCCAATAATTTAGCTCCTCCACTCGAACACATGGGTTACTCTTTTACGTCTGACATGGAAAGGACCGAGTCAAATGCAGCCTTAATAACATCCAAATCCGGATGTTTTACACATTTTAACCCATCACATTCTAATATTTAGATTATTTTACCTCTTTCTAACCAATATCACATATGTACACGTAATCATAACTTCAGAATGTCGTTTACGTCAGCCGCACTCTCCGTTCCAGAAACAAACGAAGCTTCCACTTTTTGCATGCAACCAAGCATCAGACTTCCGGTTTACGAATGCCGTATCCGTGTCTCTAGGGACTTAAAAAAGAAATAAATAAAAGATTTGAATCGGTAGAAATGTTTTAAATGTTGTTTTAGCCCGATAGCGAAGTTTTCCTTTATGGAAATCAAGTAATAAATGAATGGCGAGTTCAGAAACCATGTGTTTACACGCCCGCAAGTTTGCACGCTTAAGTCGGATCCTACATGGTAACGCGACGGCTGGCAGAATGAAGCTCCAGCTACAACAGCCAATCAGAGGTGCGTATTTACGATGTCACTTTTCAAACCGGCCGGCGTGTTTTCGCAAGGATCCGCTGCTTGCTATCCAAAGCATCAGCGACTTCCGGTTTTCCA